>JASAUF010000094.1:0-1256250 GCA_030180095.1 Magnolia changhungtana | reverse complement strand
TAACATAACATGTATTAGGGTGAATCCTTTCGTCAAATAAGTATTTTATCCATATGTCATATATTCATACAATAAATAATCATGTCAAACACATTTCTAAAATATATACGTATACGGTATTTTCTACAAATACCTAGAATATGTAAACTTTCATATTCTATGTCTCTAATCGAAATAGAAAATAGAAAGCACTTTATACATGTGCAATTGCGTGCAGATCATGAATCTATCATTATCTGACATTGAAAGTGTTGAAAACCATAACCTATACATATAAAGTCCTCACCTTTTACCATAGAATTGTCACGAATCTGATAGGTTTGCTAAACCTTTGTATTCGGCAGTTAGGTAGCCTATAGAATGAAATATGTTAGCCATTTTATAACTTATAACCTTTACACCCCAAAACAAATTAGGGTTAGGGTTTCTTACCTAGAAACGAAGTCGGTATCTCCGGGAAAGCGACAAGAACGGAGTGGTGGAGCTTGTGTAGCGACAGGGAATGGTAGTAGGGAGATTCTCCCACTTCTCTCACTCTTTCTCTCTCTTTTCTCACTTCTCTCTCTAAGGTTTCTCTCAAATTCGTATGGCTGTGAGAGAGAGGGTTCTAAGGTCCTTATATAGCCTAAAAACTCTCTAAAATAGACTTGTAGACAAGGTATACTTAGGTTATAACCAAAGCGGTACTTTTCCACCTCAACGGAGGACTTCTAGCGGGCCTCCTTGAGCCAAAGGTCGAACTTAAGCTCACCAACCTTGGATACAGGTGGAGTTAAGTTTTCATATACGTCGGATTCCCAGATCACCGTGGTGAACCAGTTTCAGTTCAATGGTCAGCGGATCTCTATCAGAAATTCTAAGTACATGTATATGTTCATGAAATTTTTCCTGATCCGAGGGTGTAATTTGGCCTGATTCTAACAGTCAGGTTGCTTAATACTGACCCGCAAGCGACAAGTCTTGGATTACTATTTGAGATATTTATTTGTAAAGAAAAATAAGGGTTTTCACTCTCCGCTCCGGACTCAAGCAAACAGCCGTGGGACACTATCTGGATTTGATTTCTGAGATGGTTGTCAAGCCCAGTGAGGTGGTCCTAATTCCTTAACTTCGTGTTATTCGGACTTCCGATGGGCGGTCCAGATCTGATACGGAGTTTTGAGATGCTCCCGAGAGCAGCCGGGTAATGAGATTAATCCTAAATTTTAGGATAACCTAGCGTCAATGATTTTACAAGTTTTGGGTCTTGCAGATCGTATTTAAAGTGGATCAAGCGGATTTCATAGCTAATCTAGTTTAGCACTTAGTTACTTTGTCTCATTTCTAAAGGATTTAGTCCTATAAGATTTTTGTCTGAGGTGGTACTTAGTCCTTTGTACTTTGTATATAAAGTGATCCAAGTTATACTACTTAGCTAGTTTAAGATAGTGTCTAGGATGAAAGTACTTAGAAAAATTGAAAGAACAAGGTGGTGAAGGGTGGGATTTGTGAAGGAAATGGGTTCACAAGCGATTTTAGACTGTGGGATAGAGTTCTGACAAGTTAATAAGGCGTTAGGAGCGACCAATTGCCTAAGGACGTCTAATTCCAGGTTGAGAAAAATCCGTGCTGTTACAGGATAGCCCTACTACTCATGGTCTATCATAACAACCCTAAGGTGACCACAATATTCTAACCTTCAAAATTCAAGTCTCTCTTTTTATAGCTGTTGGTTTGCCAGTTGTAGTATTCTAGGTGAACTCTAGACCTTTGAACTATACAATTCATCTTTTATAACATTGATTGGATGGAATCCATGATGGGAACCATCAAATAGAAAGGGAAGTACCATACATGCATAAGAACTTCGAAATTAGAATAGACAAGGCAACAAGCAAATAGAGCTTACTTCAATAACATGAATTGCATCCCATGCACCTTCTTGCAAATAATTTCTTCGGCCATGCCCTGACTTTGAGCCATCTTTTTTTTTTTTCTCTCTCTCTCTCTCTCTTTGTTAAATCTTAAAGGGAAATTGATTGAATGTTACATGCGGCACTTGGTTACATTTGAACCTGTTAGCATTCACATCAACATGGTTACATTTGAACCTATTAGCATTCGCATCAACAGTCAATCCATTTTTCCAGCTAATTGTCAAAAAATGAGGTAGATTCAAATCTCAAGTAGACTACACCAAAGGAAAGATTGTAATTGAACACCCACCGTTAAAAACTTATTAGGGCAATAAAGTTTTGGATTAAGATGATATTTATGTTTTCCCTTCATCTAGATTTGTCTAACATAAAGCAACATGTTGGATAGCAAATAAACATTGCACTGGACCTTTTTTTTTAATCCAAAACTTATATAACATGCCATAATGCAAATTATTTTAATTCATGCATAATGAAAATGTAAATAATTTCCTTTGTGAATTGTTCTCTTCCAAATAAAATTTCTATTATAAAAATAAAAGGATTTTAAAAAAATTGTTAAATCAAGGAGATGACACCCAAGAATCTTCATTGGAAAACGCAAATAACTATATCAATTCTGTTATTTAACATTTTTATGGGTAAGTTTCGAAGTAAAGTATTAGCAAATGATTAAAAGAATTTTGATGCATGAAACTGTTCATAGGCAATTATATATCTAATACTTAAATGCACTGGCTTCCAGGCCATTGCATACATGTTTTTAATTGGTAAAGATGGCAACATGAAAAGTTGCATACTTGCATGCGCGTTCTTGCCAATTAATAGGAGAACAGGTGATCCAAGCTAGTGATCATGCGAGTGAGCCGGCAACTAGGGGAGCATATGGTGTCAAGGTAGGAGCATTTTGGGCAGTAAATTCTTCTATCCAGTTGCGGAAAATGTCATAACAAGGCAAGTAAATTCCCACCTGATTGACAATTTAGACAAGTAATACATCAGAAAAATGCAGTCCACAAAACAGCTAAACATCAAGGCTATACACTGAATTTTTGTGAAACATGTTAGTTAAAGTCATGTAACTTGGCCACGGAAATAAGGTGTTATACACAAGGGACTTTGAAAACCCCACGCACTAGCATGCTTTAACAATTATACTATATTGATCCATATATTACTATACAAATATTAGTTCTTAAAAGAATAAGATAAAGAAATCTGTATCTAGATTAACAAAATGCATAAATAGAAAGCATAATATAAGTAAAATTCCAAGAAACTTATGCGACCTACAATGCATGGGCACGAGTCAGGCAAGGGTTTTGTGCATGATTTTTTATTTTTATTTTTTTTGAAAGGTAACTGTACCAGGGATTGAACCCTAGATTATTCACATACACTACACTGTTTGCAAAGCTCACCTAACGAGTGGGAGACTTGAGCGTGAATATTTTTCAGCAGCCATGGAAAGAACATGGGGCATGTTCAGGAATTCTTGTTCACAAGGTCCATGTGAAGTGCCAAATGCAGGTGAGACATGGTCAAGACACTACAAGAAAGAGGGTTTTTACCGACGAAACTTTTAGTGACGAAATTTTATTTCATCGCTAAAAGTCACTTTGAGCGACGAAATAAAATTTCGTCGCCAAAAGTGTACTTTAAGCGACGAAAATTTTCGTAGCTAAAAATCGTAGATGAGACTTTTAGCAACGAAAATTTTCGTCACTAAAGGCTATAGGAAAATTTCAAACGGTTACTTTTAGCTACGAAAAGTTTCGTAGCTAAAAAATGTGTCGAAACTATTCGTCCCACAAAGCTATAAAGAATTTATGAAAGGAATACTTTTAGCTACGAAACTTTTTGTAGCTAAAACACATGGGTGACACTTTTAGCGCCATTGTTGCTAAAGGCTGTAAACAGTTTTTGAAAAAAATTCAAAGGTTTACTTTTAGCTACGAAAATGTTCGTAGCTAAAAAACGTGAGTAACACTTATAGCAACGAAAAGTTTCGTCGCTAAAGGCTGTTTTGAATCCTGCAATTTGTTCACGGGAAGACCTTTAGCGACGAAAATGTTCGTCGGTAAATATCTTTTTCCCAACAGTTGAAAACCGTTGGTAATAATGTAAAAATATTTTAATTTTTAAAAAATTTTGTCGGTAAAAATGTGTGCCTATATATATATACACATAATTAAAAGGTAATATTTAAATGGTTTGTAATATCACATAAAAAAGAACATTGAGAAGTTTAGATATTTTAACAATATTTGAGAAAAATTTTGAGAATAAAATGATGCTTTTGAAGAAAAAAAATTGGCAATTTGAAATTTTTGAGAAAAAAAATTAAAATATGAGAAAATTTTTAAGATTTTGAAAATAAAAATTTAAAATTTTTATTTTAAATCTTTTTTGAAATATTTTTTAATAAAAATGATATTTTGTTAAAAGAAAAAAATATATATACATTTTGAAAAAAAAATGTTATTTTTTAATGGAAATTGAAATTTATCTGTGAAAAATAAAATTACTAAATTATTAGGCACATCCACTAGTAGAACCTTTAATCATTTTTGGACAATTTAATCAGTTCAGATTGAATAATAAATAACTTTAGATGTTTAAATCAAATTTCACTGAAATTGTGTGATTAATCTTGTATGTCTAATATCTTTCTCATATGTAACCTGATTGAGGCAAGTAACTAGTCAAATTGAGAGTATTGATCAGTAAAATAGAGTGAATGGACCAGACATGTAAAATGGGCCAAATATTCTGGTCAAAATTGTGACCCAACTTACTGACCTCGTGAGAACCTAATAATTGATGTTAGTAAGTTTTGTGGGCCCCATCATAATGTGTGTCGAAAATCAACACCGTGGATTTGATGTGTCCCCTTTAGGTTATGAGTTATCTCAAAAATCATCTGTATACGAAACTCACGTGGTTCATACCATCTAAAACTATGTGAAGACATCCTAAAAAATATAAAAACACTTGGTGGGGCTCACATGAGTTTTGGATGCGGTTGAAACTTGGTCTGACCCCTCATCCAAGTGGGACACACATAATGAGTGGGTTGGATATGTGAATCACATTTAGGTAGGCCCAATATATGATTATGAATGTTTTAAGGAAACCCTTCTCTACTATATTTAGGTGAGTTATTCGTTACCCTTACCAGAGTAAACTCTGTGAAGTCTAGACCGTTATTTATTTATTTTATCCACTCCATTCATCCATGTTAACGGATAATTTGAGGTCTAAAGAACAAAAAGAAAGCATATCCAAAGCTCAAGTGGGCCACACCACAAGAAATAGTGTGATTGAACCTCACCATTTAAAATTTCTTAGAGGCTATAGAAGTTTTGGATCAAGTTGATGTTTGTGTTTTCTATTCATTCATATATTTTTGATATTATGAACAACATTTAACCGTTTTTGGACAATCTAATCAGTTCAAATTGAAAAGTAAATAACTTCGGATGTTTAAATCAAATTTCACTGAAATTGTTGATCAATCTTGGTATATCCAATATCTTTTCTCATATGTAGCCTGATTGAAGCGAGTAATTAGTCAAATTGAGGGTATTGATCAGTAAATTAGAGTGAATGGACCAGACATATAAAATGGGCCAAATATTCTAGTCAAAATTGTGACCCAACTTACTGACCTCGTGAGAACCTAAGAATTGATGTTAGTAAGTTTTGTGGGTCCCATCATGATGTGTGTCGAACATTAACACCATGGATTTGATGTGTCCCCTTTAGGTTATGAGATATCTCAAAAATCATCTGTATACGATACTCAAGTGGGCCATACAATCTAAAACTATGTAAAGACATCCTAAAAAATATATATATAAGCACTTGGTGGGGCCCACATAAGTTTTGGATGTGGTTGAAACTTGGTCTGACCCCTCATCCAAGTGGGACACACATAATGAGTGGGTTGGATATGTGAATCACATTTAGGCAGGCCCAATATATGATTATGAATGTTTTTAAGGAAACCCCTCTCCATTATATTATGTGGTGTGGCCCACCCAAGTCATGAATTGACTTTATTTTTAAGCTCTTGGCCCACCTAACTCATGGATTGACTTTCTCCATACCGTTCAACGCTTTTCTCGGATCATTTTAAGATATTAACAAAAAAATGGGGCAGGTCAAAAGCTTAAGTGGACTACAAAGTAGGGACTGAACGTCCACCATTAAAAATAACATTCATAGAAGTTTTGGATCAAGCCGATGTTTATGTTTTCTTTTCATTTATATCTTTTTGTTTTGGGATTTGATGATTTTTGTCCATCTGGATTTGGGTGTTTGGGTATCACATTTTTTTTTCTCAGCTTTGATGTTGAAATCTCTTTTATAATTCGGATTTCTCTTTTATCTGTGAAATTTTAAGGAATCCTGTTCCTATAAAAAATAAAAATAAATAAAAATAGAAAGATTTATTCATTCTTCATGGTTATGAAGTATTTGCCCTTATTGTAGCAGTAGTTGAACTTGTTAAACATTGTCTCTCGAAGAAGAATTATAGTCTCCATGGAAAAAAAATAGTACAGTTGGCCTTACGATGATTTTAATTATGGATAACCAATCACTATTGTTTTCATGTGATGTGGTCCACCTGATATTTGATTATGATTCATTTTTGGGCTCATATCCTACTATAAGTTGGCAAAACAAATGGATCATATGGATATATAATATATAAATCAAAGTAGGCCCACATCTACCCCATCACCCAGATGCACCATTCCATGGTGGGCCTAGGGCTTAAAAATCAAGTCAATCCGTGACTTTTTTGGGCCACAACACGTACAAAAGTTGAGAGGGGTTACCCTCCATTAAAATATTCATAATCATTTGTTAGGTCCACTGAGATGTGGTTCACAAATCTAGCCCATCCATTATGTGTGTCCCATTTGGATGAGGGGTCAGACCAAGTTTCAAATGCATAAAAATTTCAGGTGGGGTCCACCAAGTGCTTTTATATGTTTTAGGTATTTCTTCACATGATTTTAAATGGTATGGCCCACCTAAATTCCGTATATGGTTGATTTTTGGGATATCACATAATTTAAAGGGCCCATCAAATGCGCGGCGTTGATGTTTGACACATGTCACGGTGCATGCAGCGTATGTAGCGTATTTCTCGGGTAGATTTCTCTACCAACAACTAAAGCATTTTTTAAAGTTTTTTAATATATTAAGTTGCATGCATATTTCAAAATGATGGTGACTCGTATTGATCTTAAATGACTCTCCATGTGGCTAATCTGGACCATCCAAACTGTGCTCCCAATTGTGGATAGATGATATATAGTTTTTTTAAACCATTTGATTATCCAAACCCTTTGATTTTGGATATCAAAGTTTAGGTTGGAGAAGCTTTGTTTGTTGTAAATGGTGGCAGACTCGCAAGATATAAGAACCTTTATAATTTTAAAGCCTTTAGGAAATGGGTTCTAAAAACCCTATTTTCTCTTGCCGCAGAGCTTCACGGCCCCAAAAATCTGAGAGCTCGATTCTCTCCATCTGCGATTCTGCATATCCTTTTCAAGTGAAACTTTATGAGTTTGATCGGCCCTAGCAAAGGAGTCTACGGCTGGAATTTCAGAGTATTTGGATGAGAAACAAGTGAGAAATCATTGATCCCTCATTTAACGTCCGTGTGGTAGCATTCCAATTTTCGATTTCTTTTCATTTTATACGGGTTTTGAGTCTCCAATGCGAAATCGGATACGAAGGCGTCCTCTACAACATCAACACTGATGAATCCAGCATCGGTTTGTGGAACGATACTCTTTCTCCCTCCCCATTTATTCTCCAAATTGGGGTTTTTAGGGTCTGGAAGGGTTTTTGTGGGATTTTGGTTTATAGGTTTTGATTTTTGTTGGATTTGGGGATATGGGTCTTGTTAAATCTGACGTGAGATTTGTTGGGTTTTTAGGAATTTGTTTTTGTTTTTCTTTTCATTTTATACGGGTTTTGAGTGTATTTTTTAGTTTTTAACCAAGCGATCATCATAGTGTGTCTCACCTTTGCATGGATCGGATATGCTATAGGGGTGATTGTGCATTCCCCCTCCCATATCCCCACTTGAGTTTTTGTTGTGGATGATTCTTGGGACGTGTAGTGCCCACGAGGAGTTACACCAGATACACATTCTCTGGTCCACATGCACAGTGAGCCCTACAGTTGGAACATATGGTTGTTTCTAACTTCTTTCCCAAATTTTCTCCGACTCAACAGCCGTTTGATGGGCCCCATGGGCTTATTATAACAAATTTTTTTTCCATGTGTATGGACAGAGAGAGCTCTTAATGCCATTTTCCAATATTGGGGTCTTTCTGGTACTTTTGATGACTGGAACATAAGTGGAGACCCATGTAGTGGGACTGTCGTTGATCTATCAATTAGAATCAGCGACCCTGGGATCAAATGTGATTGCCAATCCAACGGTGGAGGCACTTGCCACATAACCGTAATGTACGTGCACACTCTCAGATATGCCAACTTGGTACGAAAATATTATTAATCTAGTGGACCATCTAGTGGGTCTTGCCTGTTTAGGATTTCCTGATCAATTTGATGGCTCATCCATAGAGGGAACCACCAGATGAATGGCTAGGATGAACATATGGTTTTTTGAATGGGCCAAAATTGATGGCTGATTGGCCCTAATTTGTGAATGGGCCACAATTGGCCCTGTCTTTTAAATGGACCAAAATTGATGGTTGGTTGGCCGTTATTTTTAAATGGGCCACGATCACCATACAGAAGTGGCTGCCCCATGACTCAGTCAAGTCCAATCTAGTTTGAAAATAAGGGCTAACTTAGCCAATTCACCACTCAACTCAGAACTGAATGAGTCAGCCCAAGTCTACTGTCTTCAAACCACGGTCTGGAGTATGCTAAAAGATGGTCCACAAGCAATAAAACATGTTACACAAGGCACAGGTCTTGTTGTGACTGACATGTCACATTCTTAGAAATCTGATATGGCTAAACATTGAGTCAGTAATATAAATTAGGGTGACTCAGCTGAGTCAAGATACAGCTTGACTCAGAACCGAATGAATTGGTGAAGTCATTGAGTCTTAAAACACCAAAACATGGTCCACAGATGGTAAATCCAATGATCATGCATGATTTTAATGTTTCATTAGCTAATTATTTGTTAGTTTAGATTACTAATTTATTTTTATTTGAACTATGTGAATATCCTTTTCTAATTTCCTCTATCTTTGTTGTTTTCATTGTTAGGTTTTTACACCTTACAACACATATACATGACTTCTAATATTTTCAGTGATGTACATTGCCTTTTTATTGTCTGGTCGACCTTACGATGAATCATGTAAATTTTGTCTTATCCAATAATCAGTGTGGGTTGCATTTTCCTTTTTGGGTGAATGGTTGATCTGATTCATTGGGGTTTTGCTTCGGATCAAACTGAAGAAACTCTATTAGCAACAAGTAACAACAACTTAAATCATGGTATCAAAAGCTACCCCAACCTGTAATTTTATATTGTTCTTCTTCCATTGTCTTTAATAATAATAATAATAATAATAATAATAATAATAATAAAATCTTTCAGGCCTAACTTAGAAAAATACCCTTTTTAGATTAGAAGCAGAACCCCCTTATTTTTCAGAAGATTGATGCTTTGAGTGCCAAAATCAAGGTGAATTCTAAAACCATTTAAATACAGTAGCACTCTTTCTTTCCAATACAAACATGAAATAGTCTTGAAACATAAATTCAAAAATCCTAATGTGTACTAGGCATGAGTTGAATTTTTTAGTAAGATGTTGACTCAGCTTGAGTTCTGCCTTCATTGTGTTTTCTGTCAAGCTGGGCTGCTTGTTTTCTGTCAAGCTGGCATGAGATATAGATTCCACTCAAATCAAGCTGCCAGTCAGTTTTATGTGGTATTTTTACAGCAATCAGTTCTGCCCAGCTGCTATTTTAGAACTCCCAAATGTGGTCCAAAATGGATTTGGACCAAAGTGAGGATAGTTTCTTGTTCAACTTCAAATGCATGGACTCACAACTAGCTGTCATTTTGAAATTATGAACTAAAAATGGCGCCACTCATGTGTTGGTCATTTCTTCCATATGGAGTTAGATTATTGCAGCTCATTTGAAATGAGCATCCCAATGCGACCTTTGAACTTGATTTAAAAGATGTTTTTCATGGCACAAATGCTTACATATGATTATCGTTCAGAAAGAATTTTTCTTCCGTTAGGAAATGCTATCATGTTACCTATTTCATAGAAGTTATATGAAGTATATCCTGCACATGGCAAGTATATATGGTGATTGGGACTATTCGATGGTTGTCACTACATTGGTGAGCAATGAGCCAAAATGACAGAGATTGGACTGCTCTAATCACCCATTTATGGCAAGTTTTGCCTGTTGAATGTGGAATGATGTTTGTATTTTGAGTTAATTGTACCTTTTCAGCAAACATCTCAGCAAAATTTACTTGTTTGTTCTTTGATGGTCATATGCTGTAGTGTTTCCCAAAAGCATTGGTGAATGTTTGGCTATTATGTCAATTTATGTATTGGCAAGACTCAGCAAGTTGGCTTGACTCGCTTGAGACGAGTCAATTTTTAGGCACAACTTAATTTACTTGGAATCTGAAAAAAAAACTTGATGAAGCATTTTAATAACTGCATAGTTGTTCTCAATCCAATTGACCTTTTGAGTTATTTCTTGTAGTTGCTCTCGTGAAATCTGCAAACAAGACTTTCAAGTTCCATTCAACTGTTCTAACTCTTTCAAAAATGTATAATTTTGTATGCTCAAAATTCTAATTAAGTTGGTCATTATTTAAATGTCTTTTGCTGTCTCATAAAAAGAAGTTTTAAAAAAAAGTTGAAGTTGTCAGTTCTTCTTGCATTGTCTAATCCCGAAATAGGGATTTGCATTGTCGAATCCCTTTTTAGGGAGTTTTTTTTTTTTTTTTTCCATATATATGGTTTCAGATGTTTAATTGTCACAAATGTGAAGTGGTTTCTCCTGTACTCGAAATGGATCAATTATGAAAATGTTCTTGTACTAGATTAAGTCTTATCAATAGCATCCTAGATATTCATAGTTTGCAAGAGATCCAAATGAAATAAATTACTGTACCAGTTCAGTAAGGAAAGCTTGTTTATTTTGACTTTCTAGAGCAGTGAATGCAGTATCAAGTCCTCGGGAGAGGTATGCAACAACTCTGACAAAAGGGGTTAATAATCAGCAATCTCTTGGTTGTACATGAATGCACACGCATTCAAAATGTAAGATTTCATACTGTACAGTTGAATGAACCTTGTGCATGCATTTGTTGGTCGGTGATCGGGAGCATTTCCATCATCAGGTGATCTATAGTCGATTGCTTTTTGCTCTGCAGAAAGCAGTCGCTCCAGAAAGCGTCGGCTCCAGCACCACTATCCCACAACAGACAACACAGCACGTGCGTGCGAGATTCAGGCCCCTGATAGCAACGATTAGCCACCTATGATCAGATTGGTGGATCTTGTACACAATCATATCAAATTGGTGGGCCGCATGGGTGATCCGATCATCCTAAGAACCCCACATGTCTGCATTGTTCACACTTGTATACCATTCACGAGTTTTTCTGTTCACACACATGCAAAGTTCATCTGTACACATTCTTTTTGCTAGCAGTTAGCTTCCATTAATAGCATAAAGCTTGATTAGTGGTTGGCAAGCAACAGAGTTAGACCTAAAGTTTAAAAGAGTGGCGTGTGCAAGGCCTATGTATACCAGGCCACACCTATGTTTTGTGACATGAATTTAGTAAATAAATACAGAATTGAAGTTTCTTCTACTTCCTTTAGTGAGAAGAGTCACTCTTCTAATAATTGTTGTGGGTTGTTTACAAGAAGGCTGTTGGATTCTTCCATAGTCCATTTATTCTTATTTGGATGTTTCTTTCTTCAGTTGAATATAAACTAGAAGATTGCTAGAAACAAATTCCAACAACAATTATTGGAAAATTTCCTCTCTTTTGTGGTGATTATGAGGGGTTGCTACATCTACAAGTGGTACGTGTATTTCTCCCTCAGATTGAGTTGAATTCCCTCTCTTTACTACAACAACTTATGCAATCCTCACTCACAAGAGCTATGTTGTTCTTTTTATGAATGGGGCACACAGTTCAGTGATCCAAACCATTACACCATGACCCAAACAACTAATTTTTATTTATTTATATTTCAAAAGTATTGTTTATTTAGTTGAGTTCCTATTTCTTCAATAAAAAAAGTGATAAACTAAAATTAGAAATTTCAAGAAAAAAACTTTTATAGTTTGGGTGGACTATGTTAAAGCCTAAAGGAAGCAACTATCTCCTGCAATCATTCACACTCACAGATCTGATTTTACCAAAATGGAAGCCATTTTATTTCATCTATCCTTTTATATCGATTTCCTTCCTTTATTTTCAATTAGAATACATTGAAACCATCTCTTCTTAGTGAATTTGACATTGTATTGATTGATATGACTGCAGTCGAATCCAGTTCTTGAAGCATTTGGCAACGCTAAAATATTACAAATAACAGTCAAGGCAGACAGGGATGAGTCCTCTCCCTATGCTGCCATGCTTGCAGCACAAGATGTTGCACAACACTGCAAAGTATGCACTTCCATTTCCACTCTCACTAGTTGGTATTTAGGTGAAATTGGTAAATCATTGGTTGAGATTGCTTTCACTCTTGTGAAATGACTGAGGTCATTGGTATGCATGTACATGCATCCATTGTGTGAACTGGAAATCTTCTTCAATAGTTATTTAGGATTCATGCATGTTTTGCCATGTAATCACATCGATAACTTGTGTCTTCTTTCTTTATATTGCGATTCCAAAAGGAGTAAGCTCCAATGCTCTTCTCTATCCAGTTGCATTGGGACACTTAGACATTCCAACACATTGATCTAGATTGTTCATTGTGTTTAATGAACATTTCATGGACTACCATGTCAAATAAATGTTTAACCAATGTATTTTTTAGGTCCCATCATGGATTGCTTATGATTCCAAAGGATCACTTTTTTTGGGCAATCCTAAATATCCCATGGCTTAGAAAAAGGATGGCCAAGAAAATAAGGTCAAATCAAGGACGGATTGGATCATATGATCAGTGTGTTTTTTGCATGGTAGCCCATGGAATGAGTTCTGGACTTGATAGACAGTTTAAAACTATCGATTGGACTGTCAAATGATCCAACACAACTAGGAGCACTATTATAGTTCTTTGAGAGCACTGGAGCATCTCTCCAAAAAAAAAAAAAAAAAAAAAAGGGCAAAGAAAAGAAAAACTCTTGTTATGAGATATGCTCCAGTGCTCTCAGATGCACTGTAAGTTATGGTGCTCATAGTTTGCATTGGGAAATAAACAGTCCAATCGATTGTTTATTTACCTTTAGCAGGCAGCAATTGAAGCTATTGAGTGTGGTAAGAGCACCCTGGTATTTAACTTTAGCAGTATGGTATGAGACTTGTAAAATGTTGCAGGTAGCAGGAGTTTTTATAGTGGTCATGGTTGTGGATTTTATTATTTTGGATCATTAATGTGGTCTTGAATTTTGTTTATTTTGGATCATGAATGTGTGGATTTGCTGAATTCATTTGAGAAATGAGCTGGAAAAATGGATGAACAATATAGATATTCAATGCATCATCAAGATGGGGCCTATAGTGACAGTATCTTCTCCTGTTTTGATCAAACCAACTGCCATGCTGGATGTGATTACTCGTTAAGCTGCAGCAGAGAACTTTTTGGCAATGATGCTATGAATGGTTTTGCGGATGAAGGATGGTTGATGAAAATGCAGTAGTTGCATGTGCCCAGCTTGTCTTTGCACCTTAGATCATTAAGTCTCCATGATGAAGTTTTTTCATGCTATGTTGCTTTAGGTCTGTGTAACCATAGTTGAAATAATGGTTTTGGATCACCTGGAAATTGAAACTAGTACAACTTGCACTGCCTCATTGTTACCATGTGCAGCTAGAACTCCATATGAAAATGCCATTTTGTTTGGGGCATCTAAGATTGTGCATGTGATGTTGTTGCATCTAAGATAATTTGTCATTGTTACTTGTCATTGTTACCAGTTTATGCAATTTCATGGTTTATGATTTGGGGTGTTTGGTTGCTTTTACTTGTCATTTTTACTATCATCTTTCGCTAGTTATATGAAATGCTGACAATTGCTCTACTTCTTCCTAGTTATCTATTCTCTTGCACAAGCAATAGAAAATGTGAAAATTAAAAATCCGTTGTTTCTCCCATCATTCCAAAAAAAGAAAGAAAAAAGAAAAAAAGGTCCTTGTCTTCCTATAAATTAGTTACAGATATTGATTGTTTTGCTGATTGTATGTAGGACTTGAGGGGAGTGCTAATGGACAATGGTGGTTGGATGCTATCGGGAAGGCCCTCGAATAAGGAACAACGTTTGAATGTGTAGAATCTAGGCAATTGGTTGGTTTGCTTATATCTGCAGGGTAAGTAATTATTCATTGATTGGGACATCAGAAGATGCTAATTTCCTTTCCAGCATCTACATTTGACGAACACCTCATATTTGACGATCCTTTACCAGGCTAAGAAAGAATCTTCTACCATTTATTGGGGACGTTGATGCACCTGCAGTACCATAGCCTCATGCACAAACAAGATAGGTAACTTATGCATGTTGGCCCAACTGCATGGGGCTAATGATGATGCTCTTTGTCAAACTTTAAAATTCACATAAAACTGATTGTTCATTGCATATGCATATTATTAGTTGATGGTTGACATACAATTGTTATTTGGAATACTCGGATGTGCGTCGGAGCTATCCGGATGTTGAGCGGGGGTCCCTGAAAGGTGGGAACCGCTGTTATGACCATGATGAAGCTGTCCATTTCCTATGGACAGCAATGGAGTGGCCTGACCATTTGGATAGGCCGTGTTTATATATGTATTTGCTCGAAATTAATGGAGCAGACCCGGATGTGCGTCGGAGCTATCCGGATGAGCGGGGGTCCCTGGAAGGTGGGAACCGCTGTTATGACCATGATGAAGCTGTCCATTTCCTATGGACAGCATTGGAGGGGCCTGGCCATTTGGACAAGCCGTGTTTATATCTGTATTTGCAGGGACCACACCCTTAACCTATAACCTAAACCTATTCTCAAATCCCAAAACCTAAACCTTAACATAAACCTTAACCTCAACCTATAACCTAAACTCAATTCCCTAAACTCTAACCGACAACCTTACCTAAACTTATACTTATAACCTAATAGGAATCCCAAAACCTATAACCTAAACATTAACCTAAACCTGCAACCTATAACCTGAACCTATAACCTAAACTCAATTCCCTAAACCTTAACCTATAACCTAAGCTAAACCTATACTTATAGCCTAAACTTATTCTCAAATCCCAAAACTTATAACTAAACCTTAACCAAAAACGTATAACCTATAACCTAAACCCAATTCCCTAAACCTTAACCTACACCCTAACCTAAACCAATACTCCTAAACCTATTCTCAAAACCCAAAACCTATAACCTAAACCTAAACCTTAACCTAAACCTATAACCTATAACATAAACTCAATTCCCTAAACCTTAACCTATAACCTAAACCTAAACCTATGACCTTAACCTAAACCTAAAACTTAACCTATAACCTAAACCTTAACCTATAACCTAAACCTATAACCTAAACTCAATTTCCTAAACCTTATACCTATAACCTAACCAAAACCTAACACCTAAAATGTATTCTCAAATCCCTAAACCTAAACCTACACCTAATCCCAATCTCAACTCCCTAACCTAAACTTAAACCTAAACCCGATCCCGAACCCGAACCCGATTTCCTAAACCAAAACTTATAACCTTAACCTAAACCTATTCTCAAATCCCAAAACTTATAACCTTAACCTAAACCTATTCTCAAATCCCAAAACTTATAACCTTAACCTAAACCCTATAACTTAACCTATAACCTAAACCTTAACCTATAACCTTAATTTATAACCTAAACCTATAACCTAACCTAAACCTAAACCTATAATCTGAACCCGGTTTCCTAAACCTAAACTTATAACCTTAACCTAAACCTATTCTCAAATACCAAAACCTATAACCTCAACCTAAACCTATAACCTTAACCTAAACCTAAAACTTAACCTATAACCTAAACCTTAACCTATAACCTTAACTTATAACCAAAATCTATAACTTAAACTCAATTTCCTAACCCTTAACCTATAACCTAACCTAAACCTAAGCCTATAACCCGAACCCGATTTTCTAAACCTAAACCTTAACATATTCTCAAATCCCTAAACCTAAACCTACACCTAATCCTAATCTCAACTCTCTAACCTAAACCCAAACCTAAACTTGAAAACCCAAACCTAAACCCGATCCCGAACCCGACCCGATTTCCTAAACCTAAACTTATTATCTTAACCTAAACCTATTTTCAAATCCCAAAACCTATAACCTCAACCTAAACTTATAACCTTAACCTAAACCTAAAACTTCACCTATAACCTAAACCTTAACCTATAACCTAAACTTATAACCTAAACCTATAACCTAAACTCAATTTCCTAAACCTTAACCTATAACCTAACCTAAACCTAAACCTATAATCCGAACCCGGTTTCCTAAACCTAAACTTATAACCTTAACCTAAACCTATTCTCAAATACCAAAACCTATAACCTCAACCTAAACCTATAACCTAAACCTAAACCTAAAACTTAACCTATAACCTAAACCTTAACCTATAACCTCAACATAAACCTATAACCTTAACCTAAACCTATAACTTAACCTATAACCTAAACCTTAACCTATAACCTCAACTCCCTAACCACACCTAAATCCGATCCCGAATCCGAACCCGATTTCCTAAACCTAAACTTATAGGTTAAGGTTTTAGGTTTTACGTTTAGGTTATAGGTTATAGGTTTAGGTTTAGGGTATTTTTGTTTATGATGTTAAGCTTATATGTATTTATGCGTGAATGAATGTGACGCAGATAAGATTGTTTGTGTTTGGATGAATGTAGTTTATGTTTGGGTTTAGATGGATGTGAATGTGAATATGATGAAATATATTGTATAATAAGTGTATATCAAGATGAATATGATGAAATATATTGTTAACAGGTGTATATCAGGAATTTTGTGCGGAATTTTGAGCTGTATATATATTAAGAAAAGAGACTTTTAGCAACGAAAATTTTCGTAGCTAAAAGTTTAAAAGTTTTGTAATTTATTTTTGGCAGCGACAATTTTCGCTGCTAAAAAGTCTTGAAAGTTTTTTTTTGCAGCGAAAATTTTCGCTGCTAAAAAGTCTTGGAAGTTTCTTTTGGCAGCAAAAATTTTCGCTGCTAAAAGTCATCGAAATTTTGTTTGGCAGCGAAAATATTCACTGCTAAAAGTCATCGAAATTTTGTTTAGCAGCGAAAATATTCGCTGCTAAAAGTTTGTAATTTTTTTGCAGCGAAAATTTTCGCTACTAAAAGTCTTGGAAATATTTTTAAGCGACGATACTTTTTGCTGCTAAAAGTCATGAAAATTTTTTTGGCAGCGAAAATTTTCGCTGCTAAAAGTTTTGGAAATTTTTTTTAGTGACAAAAGTTTTCGCTGCTAAAAGTCTTGGAAAATTTTTTTAGCAGCGAAAATTCTCGCAGCTAAAAGTCTTGGAAAATTTTTTTTTGCAGCGAAAATTTTCGCTGCTAAAAGTGTTTGAAATTTTTTTTAGCGACGAAAATTTTCATCGCTAAAAAGCTTACATTTAGCAACGATTTCAATTTTTCGACGACAAAACCCATCTACACCGGTCTTTTAGCGACGAATTTAGCGACAAAAATTTTCATCGCTAAAATGTTTTAGTTGCGAAAATTTGACTTTTAGCGACGAAAAGTTTCGTCGCTAAAAGTCGTATTTCTTGTAGTGAGAGCCATAATATCTTGCATACGATTCAGGGCAACAGACACAAGATAATAAAGGCCAGCCTCATGTAGGTTCTGTTTTGTGTGTTGTTTGAGTCCAAACAACATCATATTGGCTTGGGACCCACCTAATACATATTCTGTTTTACATCATACTGTCGAATACAAAATTGTACAATATTGGCTTAGAAGCCTATCTAACGTGGATTCAGTTTTATGTACTATCCAAATGGAAATTGCATCTTACTAGCTTTAAAGCCCTCCTATCAAGGATTCTATTTTACCTGTTGTCCAAATTGCACCACACTGGCTTTGAAAATAGGGTATGTTCAAGAATTCTTGGTTCCTAAGGTCCACATTATTCAATTAGCATCAAATGTTGTGAGAAGAGCATGACCATCCCCCAGAATCTCTCTTTCATGATTCAGTGAAAAAACCTCATCTAGATTCCGTTTGTGTGTTGTCCAAGTGCAAATTGCATCATATCGGCTAGGAACCTTAGCTAATGCAGATTTCGGTTTGTCTTATCCAAGTGCAATTTGAATCATATTGACTCACCTAACAGATTCCATTTTACGCACCGTCCAAATGCATATTGCATCGTCTCAGCCTGGATGTCTGCGTAACATGGATTCTGTTTTACATGTTGACCAAATGCAAACTGCACCACATTGCCATGGAAGCCTGCCTAATGCAGATTCCGTTTTACATGTTGTCCAAAATCCAAACACATGCACTGTCTTGGCTTGGATTTGGAAGCCCCGCACAGGCCACTTTTTTGGGGCTTACATCCAGATGTTGCGTAAAGCATCTAATCATCCAACGGACATTGAAACAAGTCCACGCAAACAAGATTTATTGGCACTAGGAAAACAGTTGTTGGTTCTTGTTCATACCTAGGAGAGAGATTATCAGTTCATCCGGAATAGAAGGAAGAAAAAAAAAACAGAGGGGTTTTTGAGAGAGACTAACCGTTTATCATCAGTGGCCATCGGCAGCTGCAATCAATCAAAACTTCATTGGGATTTTTGATCCATCTCAGAGAGAGAGAGAGAGAGAGAGAGAGAGAGAGAGAGAGAGAGAGAGAGAGACTAACCGTTTATCTTCTCCTTCTCCTTCTCCTTCTCCTTCTTGCAGCGAAAGGGGGTTTTGAAAACCCTAATGAGAGAGACAGAGAGGTTGGGAAACAGAGAGGGAAATGGGGCTGAGAGATAGAGAGAGGGTGAGGGAGCGTGAGGGAGCGCGAGAAGGCCGACGCGCGAGAGAGAGAGAGAGAGAGAGAGAGAGAGAGAGGGGGGGGGGGGATTTGGGAGGGTGAGTCACGGGCGGGCGATAGAGACAGAGAAAGGGTTTTGCTTTTCTGGAATGGGGTGGGCGGGAGAGGTGCGCGGGATCGAATGGATGGATGGAATTTTTAGGGGTCATTTATTTTAGGACTTGTGGGGCCCACCGTTGTGTATGTTAATTATCCACTTCGTCCATTCAATTTAACGGCTCATTTTTAGGGTTTATCCAAAAAATGAGTCAGATACAACATTTATGTGGACCACACCGCATATTAATGATATAAATTTATTTTTTCATTCTTTCTCATGGTGTGGTCCACTTCGACTTTTGATCTTTCTAATTATTGGGCTCATGCATTAGAATAATATTTCAAAATTGATGGACCGATTAAATAACATAAATATATTGCAATGGGCCCCATGGAGCCCCTTAAGCATCATCCGTCTCTAATGAGGTCCGATGGGGAGGTATGTTTTAGCTACAAATTAATTATGTTTTAGCTACGGATTAAAGCCGTAGCCATACACCTCTACAGTCCGTAGCCTTTGCTCATTTTTTTGGTAGTATCAATGAGGGAAATTTTGATACATTTATCAATACCAATTGATTTCCATGTATCGTCATGCTGCTTGGATACACGATTATACCATTCTTCCCATCCGTTTAAAGGTTTCAACCAAACCCTTGGAGATTTGAGAGCAGTAGAAGGATCTAGGAGAATCGATTGAAGGAGAAGGGCTTCATCAGGATGTGCAAAGAAGAATTGACTCAATTATTCAAGTTGGGAGCAAGTGGTTTTAGGATTGAAGGATGGCTTGAGTGCAAAGAAAGTCCTATTGTTAGAAATAAAGGATTCAAACAGGATTTCTTTTAAAACATAAAGGGCAAGTTTTTCTAATTCTCTGAACATTTTATCTTAAGACGCAATCACAGGAACAAAGGACGAAGAGGCAGCCATGAAGTACTTGGAAGGTTTTGAGAAGAAAACGAACATAAAGAAGGATGAAAAAGAGGGAAATATTTAAAACAGTGTGTATATCAGCCGAGATCATACGCATTAATGAGGATGTAATCATGACCCCTCGAGTGGATGTAACTAGGTGCAATGTGTCGCAACGGTAGCGAAGAACAAACCACCATTCAATTGTTATCTTAGGCGCATTTGGTCAATAGGGAGCTGGCACGTTGAAAAGAATCAGTTACATTAATTACATCGAGTAACGAAGCAATGTCGCCTTCACCTTTTTTTTCAACGGTGAGGCAATGTGAGGGGCAATGTTGTACCCCATTTTCCAACTTATCGGAATGGAGCCAATAAAGAAATGACATGTGGCGTTACACAGAAGATAGGAGGTGTATGAAAAGATTTTCTAAAAGATATAGTACGATTTTTACGAAATCATAGCCGGCATTAATTTGGTGTTACACGTCATCTGCGGATGAAGCGTAATTAGCAAGGTATTTCGATCGAGATAAGTAAAACTTGGAGTGCAACAGAGAGGCAAAATGTGATCGAGAAAGCAGAATGGAGTTTGGTCGAGAGAAGATGAATAGTCAAAACAGGAACGCATGTAGAAGAAGGATCTGAATGGTGACTCTTTAGCCGTCGTATATACTACAAAATTGAAGAGAGGAAATGCTTGAATAAAGGCTGAAGGAGAGATCGAAAAGTAAAAGAGGAAATCAATAGAAAAAGACATCCAACACAATCAAATCAAAATAAATCTATCTTTTATCTTAGTTTACTCTAGGAGTAGCAATAATCAATAATCCAGTAGTGATAATTCTTAGATATAGTTTTTAGTTGTAATCCAAATATACGCTCATATGTTGTATTTGTCTTTAATCCAAAAGCAACCAATTTCTTGTCATCGCTCCTAGCTGTTGATTGTGAGTTTTTCTTTTTATCATGATTGCTCTGGTATACTAAAAAATTCATGTGAAAGGCAAAGCACAACCCATTTTCGGAGGAATAACCCTACTTTTCAATTGTCATATGATCATTACAAAATTTTGCAAGTGGCTGAATAAGCGACCAATCTTCTTATATTTGGGTCATATATATTCATACTAGACGCATATGCTTATTTTAAGTTAATTTGCTTGAACCGAGCCGCTATATCAATTCTAGCACTCCCACACACACACTAAACAAAGACATAATATAAACCGAGTGTCAACACGCGTGAAAGGCAATTGACAAGAGTAGTGCAGCCGTTCCAGTGGATTGAGCAATTGAATTTCTCTCAGTGCCACCACCTTCCACAAACAACGGACCATTGGAATCTGCCCCATCAACTGGTTCGGGTACAGACCCGGTTTCTAGATACCCAGCCCAACACCGTTAAATAAGTTTGACTGGGATAGACCAGCGTATCAGGTCATTAGCTAGGATAGAGTAGAATCTTATGGTAGTCTAGTTAGTTTTATGGGCCTGAAATATCATATGGGCTCAACTGATGGGCCACACTGTCCAGCCCAATCCATTCAAGATCAGTTGTGCAACCATACATGGACCGAATTCCTCTGTTGCAAGAAGAGGGAGACGTGGAGGCGCTACCCCACCAGGATCTAGCTAGAGATGGACGGTCAGGTGGGGAGGCCACCATGATGTATATGTTTTAACCATGCGGGCCATCATTTTGACAAATCTTTTCATGGCATGAGCCAAAAAAAGAGGCATATTGAAGGCTAAGTGCACCACCCCACATGAAGAAGTAGAAATTGAAAGCTGACCGTTGAAAACTTCTTGGAGGCACTTAAGTTTTGGATTAAACTAATATTTATGTTTTCCCTTTGTACATGTCTTTGTGACCTTATGAAATGGTTGGATGGAAAATAAACATCTAGGTGAGCCTCGGGAAGTTTTGAATGGTAGGAGTTGGGAATGCACATTCAGTAAACTATGTGGGTTTACCATGCTTTATGTATTTTATCCACTCCGTCTATCCATTTTATCAAATAATTTTAAGGCTTGAGCTAAAAAATGAAGCATATCACTCAAGTAGACTACACCACGCAAAATAGCGGGAATTGAAAGTGGGCCGTTGAAAATTTCTTAGGGGCATAAAAGTTTTGTATCAAGCTGATTTTGTATTTTCCCTTCATCCATGTGTGTAATCTTATAAACAGGTTGGATGACAAATAAAAATACTGTGGGCCCTAGAAAGGTTTCAACGGTGGAGATCATTATTCCCGGTGTTTCATGTGGTATGGTCCACTTAAGCTTCGGATATGTTTAAATTTTGGGACATCATGGATAAACTACATAATTTCATGGTGAGCTCAACAGAGTTTACTTACTGACTAGAGGCTTCAATCTGACTTTGAGCTTTGGATCTACTTCAATTTCAGGCTTAACCCCTAAAATGAGCTAGAAAAATAGATGGATGGTGTGGATAAACCACATAAATTGATGGTGGGCCCAACAAAATTTATAACTCAGTACAACAAAAGCAATCCGATTTGGTCTGCCTGAGGCTTCAATTTGACTTCTTTTTAGGGAATGGATACATGGCATGGATAAAACATATATATCACAGTGGGCCTCGTAAAGCTCTAACAGGACCATCCGTTCTAGCTATGTCTCGGTGGGGGTAATACCCAATCTTCATCGATGTTGATTGACTGCTGTGAGAAAGTTTATGCGGTCAGAAGTTAGGTAGGGCCTATTGTTATGTTGGTGAGAAATCCAATTTGCCCGATCATGTTAGGAAATGAGCTAAAAAATCAAGGCACACTCAAAATTCAAATAGGTCACACGGTAGGAAATTGAACCTCTACAATTGAGACTAAGGCCCCATTTGTTAAATCTGAAGTCTAAAGCCTGAGTCTAAAATCTGAACACGGAATCTAAATCTTAAGTTGAAAAACTTGTTTGATAACTATTGTTGAAGTCTGAAAATAAAGTATTGAATATGAAATAACCTGTTTATTAATAAACGTGTGAAATGTCTAAAATCTGTTAATTTGATACATTTGTCCTATCTCCTATTTGGAAATGTTTTACATTCTGATGAAATTATTTTTTTATTAAATAAAAATAAAATCATTCCATTTAATTCAAATAAACTAAATTACTTAATAAAAAATTAAAATATCATTATCAATACAAAAAAAAAAAAAAAAAAAAAGAAGAGCAAAAAAAATTATAATCTTATACAAAGAAGCTAAAGAAACAACTAATGATGCAATGGAGAAGTGAATAAAAGGCTTGCTGTGTTTTAGCAAAACTTGAACTTGAACACCACTCTTGTTTCTCATTGTATTTGATATGTTGGGTATCATGGGGTCCACCATAATGTATTTATTTTATATCCATTTCATCCATCCCCTTGGCCATCTCATTTTAAGGCATGGGCCCAAAATTTAAGTAGATCATAATCTCTAGTACCATAAGAAATGGTGAGACAATGGTGCACGTCTCAAGTGAATCCAAATGGCGCGATTAGGTACTACCCCATTCAGGACGCAGATTTCCCACAAAAGGTTCCTGCACTGGGATGCAAGGTGGGGCCTATGATGATGTTTGTGAAAAATCCACCCTGTCCATCTGTTTTGTGAGCTCATTTTAGGACTTTTCACCAAAATTAGGTGAATGAAAAACTCAAGTGGGCCACATGAGAGGAAACGGTTGGAATTCAGTTACCACCATTGATATATTCATTTGGCCACGACATTTTTGTATCATGTTAATTTTTATTTTATTTGTTTATTTGTTTGTTTGTTTGTGGTTTCACTTCATCCTAATGGGAATTACCTTGTAAATTAATGGTTTGGATGGCCTGTAAACGTCAAGGTCAAGGCTAGAAAGGTTTCAACTAAAAGAATTTATTTCCCCAATTTTTCCTCATATGTATCCCACTTGAGTTTTGGATCCACCTCATTTTTGTTGAAATGTCCTAAATTGAGTTTGCAAAACAGATGTAGGGGATGGATTTCATTAAGGTGTGGGCGCCACCTACATTTCTAGATTGCTACATTGAGGTGGCTATTGAACAGTATTGTGTGACCCCACTATAACATACATGTTTTGTCCACGCCATCCATCCACTTTTCGAGAACATTTAGGCAACGATCCAGAAAATGAGGAAGATCTAAATTTCATGTGGACCAACCATAGGAAATAGTGGTGATTGAATGACCACTATTAAAAGCTTGCTGGGGACTAAAAAATAGTCATGGATGAAACTAATATTTGTGTTTTCCCTTCATCCATGTCTGTCTGACCTAATCAACAAGTTAGATGGTAAATAAACATTAAGTGGGCTTAGAAAGATTTTAATGGTGTGCGTTCAATCACCATTATTTTCTTGTGGTGTGATCCACATGAGATTTGGATCTATCTCATTTATTGGCCAATGCAGAAAAATAGATGATATGTAGGGATACAACACATTTATTATAGTGGGGCAGAAAGACCATCGTCAAATCTCTCCTCATTATTGGCAGCGTCCCACAGACGCTGATATCCTGCGGAAGCCTTTCGCTGGAAGTTCCTCAAAAGGATTCTGGGTGCCTACTGTTATGCTTGTGAGAAATCTAACTTGCCCATCCGTTTCTCAAGCTCATTTTAGGAAAATATACTAAAAATTAGGAGGATCCAAAACTCAAGTGGACCATACAACATGAAACAGTGGGGAAAGGAATGCCCACCGTTGAAACCTTCCAAGGCTCCACCTTGATGTTTATATTCCATCTAAACCGTTTATAATGTCATTTTCACTTAGATGAAGTGAAAACACCAAAAAGTTAAACCGATACAAAATTTTTGTGGCCATATAAATGTTTCAAAGGTGGTCACTAAATCCCCCCTCTTTCCTCTCCGGTGGCCCATTTAAGTTTTGAATACACTTTATTTTTATCCAATGTCCTGAAATGAGCTAAAAATATTGATGGAGTGGCTTTCTCAAAAACATCACATCGTCCCCACACAGAATCCTTGCGCACAGCTTCATGGGAGAGGCTTTCCCAGGAAATCCTCCTCCGGTCAGTGGGCAATCTGCATGGGAGGTGGATTTAATGCAAAAGCCTTTGGCAGGAACTTTGTGCGCGGGGATTTAATGAGTGGGGCCACTACAATGTTTGTCAGAAATCTAATCCGTCGATTCATTTTTTTAACTTATCTTAAGACATGCAACCAAAAATAAGATGGATCCAAAACTCAAATGAGCCACACGAGAGGAGATAGTGGGGATTTAGTGACCACCGTTGAAATATTTATATGGCCACAAAAGTTTTGTATGAGTTAATTTTTTGGTGTTTTTGCATCATCTCAATGAAAATGACTTTATAAATTGTTTGGATGCTATATAAACATCAAGCTGGAGCTTAGGAAAGTTTCAATGGGAGGCATTCATTTCCCCACTATTTCATCTCGTATGGCCCACTTGAGTTTTGGATCCTCCTCATTGTTTATTGCATGTCTTAAATAAGCTAGAAAAATGGATTAACAGGTTGGATTTCTCATCAACATTATGGTGGACCCCACCTTACATCCAGAGTAGGAACTTCGGCTTTAGCGGCGATGCTGGAAGTAGGAGGTGACCTTATTAGTGGCTTTGTGGGACCTACCATAATTTATATGTTTTATCCACACCCTTCATCTCCTTTTCCATATCATTTGGGGGCATAAGAATTTAAAATAATAATAATAATAATAATAATAAAATAGATATAAGACCGCTGTACAAGGCTTTTATCAGCGAAAAATTCAAATCACCGTTAAATACAAGCTTTTTAGCGAAGAAAATTTTCGCCGCTAAAAAAATTTTCAAGACTTTTAGCAGCAAAAATTTTCGCCGCCAAAAAAACTTCCAAGACTTTTAGCATCGAAAATTTTCGCCGCCAAAATAACTTCCAAGACTTTTAGCAACGAAAATTTTCACCACCAAAAAAATATCCAAAACTTTTTAGCAGCGAAAAGTTTTGCTGCAAAAAAAATTTTACAAGACTTTTAGCAGCGAAAATTTTCGCTGCCAAAAATATTTTCCAAGAGTCCAAAAAATATTGAAGACTTTTAGCAGCGAAAATGTTCGCCGCGAAAAATTTTTCCAAGACTTTTAGCTGCGAAAATTTTCGCTACGGAAAAATTACAAGACTTTTAGCAGCGAAAAGTTTCGCCGCTAAAAAACTTCCAAGACTTTTTAGCGGCGAAGATTTTCGCCGCCAAAAAATTTCCAAAACTTTAGCAGCGAAAAGTTTCGCTACAAAAAATAATTCCCAAGATTTTAGCAGTGAAAATTTTCGCTACCAAAAAAATTTTCAAGACCTTTAGCAGCGAAAATTTTCGCCGCCAAAAAAATTTCCAAGATTTTTTAGCAGTGAAAATTTGCGCTGCCACAAAAATTCGTTCCACTTTTAGCGATGAAAATTTTCATTGCTAAAAGTATCTTTTTTAAAAAAATATACAGCTCAAAATTATGCACAAAATTCCTGATATACACCTGTTAACAATATATTTCATCATATTCATCCCGATATACACCTGTTATATAATATATTTCATCATATTCACATTCACATCCAGCTAAACCCAAACTAGTAAATCCATCCAAGCCTCGGTTACAAATTGAGGCAAAAAATGTTTAATTTTTTTAAATATTTATTTAAACTACTAATCCATTCATTCAATCCACTCATGAAACAATCAATCATGAAAGCGATAATACCAACAAAATAGTTAACAACTCAATCAAACAATCAATCTCACTTGTTTACTATTTAAAGTTTTCAAAACAAACTCAATCAAACTATTACACAAAGATTAGGTTCCACAAATAATACAAAGTCACAACGCAAGATTTGGGTATGACTTTTGCTTGGTGATGAATAACTACACTTGTTCGGTAGTCTGAAAGCATCTGCAAAAAAAGAAGAACTCGCCATTAGCAATAATTTATAGTGGAGTCCATATCGACAGTTCAGATTGCTCCACTGGCATGTCCCTGGCTCCTAATTTTACTTTTAACAGCTCTAGAGGTTTCTTTCTCAGCATTTAAATGTCAAAAAAATATAGTTATCATATGAAGTCTAAAATAAACTTGTTTGATACATGTACAAGCATATGGATATCCAAGCAAAAATATATGAGAGCAAAAGAGAGAAACCTTCAGTGATCTTGAATTAAAAGGGTAGCAGAGAGCTGATGTAGGATAGACTTACTCCACGCACAATCTCCATCGTCTTTTCAATTTCTTTTCTATGAGCTGAAATGAGAGCCTCTTCTTCCTACACAAGTGAAGAACACAAGCCCAAACTTTAAAAAAAAAAAAAAAAAAAAAAAAAAAAAAAACCATTGTATACAAAAGCAGGCTTTGTACATAATTCCTCAATATGTGTCATGCAGAAAATTTTCCCTGAAAAAATGATCAAGATTTAAATGCAAAACACCATGGGAGAAAAAACAAATGCAATAGGAATCTTTGTACAAAGGTATCTTAGAACAGATGTTTCAAAACTTATCTCCAAATCAAGCAACTCAAAGAATGCTAAAAAAAAAAAACTCACGTCATACAAATACACCATGTCATTCATGGAGCGTGTGATACATTCCTCCAAGCAACTCAACTTACCTCTGATTAAAATCAGTATTTCCCGAATCGACAGAGCAAGACCAACAAAGAATTTTCTCGGGTGTAGACAAATGCAATTGCTTGGAGAGACCTTCTAGAAATCCTTCACTCATCACTTTACTTCTCGGTCTTCACGTAAAACTGTGGCGGAATTTGGCCTACCCAAAAATTTTCATCGCTAAAAGTCTTTATATATATATATATATATATATATATATATATATATATATATATATATATATATATATATATATATATATATACAACTCAAAATTCCTGATATACACCTATTAACAATATATTTCATCATATTCATCCTGATATACACCTGTTATACAATATATTTCATCATATTCACATTCACATCCATCTAAACCCAAACCCAAACCCAAACCCAAACATAAACTACATTCATCCAAACACAAACAATCTTATCTGCATCACATTTATTCACGCATAAATACATATAAGCTTAACATCATAAACAAAAATACCCTAAACCTAAACCTATAACCTATAACCTATAGGTTTAGGAAATGGGGTTCGGATTCGAGATCGAGTTTAGGTGTGGTTAGGGAGTTGAGATTAGGATTAAGTGTAGGTTTAGGGATTTGAGAATACGTTAAGGTTTAGGTTTAGGAAATCGGGCTCGGGTTATAGGTTTAGGTTTAGGTTAGGTTATAGGTTAAGGTTTAGGAAACTGAGTTTAGGTTATAAGTTAAGGTTTAGGTTATAGGTTAAGTTTTAAGTTTAGAGTTCTTCAAAATTGCCCTGGCAATCGCAATCCTCTGTTTCTGCCCGCCAGACAGTTGATTTCCATGCTCACCAACCATAGTGTCTAGCCCCTGTAGAATACAACTCTAATTAGCTAGTGAAGATGATAGCAACCTGTATAGAAGAGAAAAATGTAAATTATGTTACATGTGGCGTCTTCTTTATGAACTTTGTAGCATTAGCAAGCTCAATTGCTGTCTTGATTTCTTCAAGTGTTGCATCAGCCTTTCCATACAGTATATTCTCCTTTATGGTTGTCGTGAATAAAACGGGTTCTTGACTAACAAGCCCGATTTTCTCCCTGATCCATCCAAGCTTCAGAGTCTTTAAGTTGATGCCATCTATGAGCACTTCACCTGCTTGAGGATCATAAAATCTCTCCACCAGACTGATCACAGTTGATTTCCCACTTCCACTCTCTCCAACTAGAGCTGTAGTTGTGCCGCTCTGAACATGCAGCGAGAACCCAGAAAATACCTGAACATCAGGCCTTGCAGGGTAGCTAAAGTAAACATCCCTTAATTCGATATCACCTTTGATATCTTCCAATATAATACCACTTGTATCATAGGCTTCGATCTCTGGTTTTCGCTTGATTGTCTCAAACATCTTGTATGCTGCAGCTCGCCCTGCTGCAAATGCATTCACGCATGGTGATGCCTGACCTAGTGACCTGGTTCAATGCGAGTTTTTAAGAGACAAAGGTGAGAAAGGGCCACTAAAATTAACGGCATGGCACACACAACATAGATAATGGCCCCAGTAACAGACCAATCTCTGCTGCTGTGAATATCCATTTCACATATATCATGCTTGTATGCACTAGCAGACTGACTTACATTCCACCGGTCATGATTGCAACCATCACAGTGATGATATCTCCACCAGTGTAGCCTTTCTGAATTATCAACTTGGAGCCATACCATGCTGCTAATCCATATATAGCTACAAAACAAGATACATAGAACCGCTCCGATCCCAAAGCCAGTGGCAGCCCCTTGTTGGACAGTGGATATGTATGCAGCTTTCAAAGACCTGTTATATTTTTTGATAGCTTTCTTCTCACCAGTAAAGGATGCAACCTTACATACATTAGTAGTGAAGAATGAATCAATACAACTATGTTTGGTGATCTGAGAATGCCAAACAACAGCATATGGAAAGCCCATCAAAACATTATTTTACTGACAAAATGTGCTTACAGTTCTAATGGATCCGATCGTTTGTTCTACAACATTCCCTGCGCTGACATATGCTATGTGTCCACGGCGTGACATTTTTGATATGAATATTGACATGGCTGCACCGGCCACAACCATCGGAGGAACACATGAAAGCAATGTGAGAGAGAGAAGCCATCCTTTTATAAAGGCAACCAAAAAGCCACCAAAGAAGGCTGAAACAAGCTGTATGAACTTCCCCACCTGAGAAGAATGCCAACCATGAAATGGATGAAGCAGCCTGCAAGGTATTATTGACTTCAATAACCATAGAAACTTCTAATGTGAGCTTCTCAACCTTGGGTTGAAGCCAAGTTCCATGTTTCACTAAGAAAAAAAAATAAAAAAAGAAGCTATCTACAGGTTTTATTGTCTTCAATAACAGCAGAAACTTCTTATAAGACTTTTGTAATACACCTAATCAAAGACCCTCTTGAGTGATTCCTGGCCATTACAGGTATGGAACTAATTTTGTTAGAGGTTCTTGGATCCTCTCTTTACCTTTTTCTTAAATCTGTAGTGAAATAATAACTAAGGCCTTCCTCAAATGCATTATTGAATCTTGAATTGCAATAACTAGTTCTAAATTACCAGTGTGTAAGATGGTATCCGTAATAAGTAGCCCTCTAGTTGAAGTTGCTTTTGATTTGAGTCCAATTTGAAAATAATGTAATTGCAGTTTTGATCAAAGTCCTTCAATATGGAAACTAATGTAATTGCAATTCACTTCAATAGTGCAGCCAAACACAGATTAAAGGTATTTCTCATTCATCATATATTTTGTTTGATCCTTCATCTATTTGTCAATAACAATGCAATTTTGACGGGGCAAGGGACCGAAAGTCCAAGATGTTAGGAATTGATAACAATGCTAGATGAAGCATAAATGGAAGGAAAATGCAGATGTAATACATAACGAACAAGGATTTTTGTTACTGAATTTGTGATATGCAGTTGAAGAACATCTCTCACCTTCTCCCCCATGGCTTCTTGAATGAGTATGGTATCCCCAGACATCCTCCCAATAACCTCTCCGGCTCTTGTTTCCTTGTCGAAGAATGTGCTGTCCTGCCTCAGTATGGTTTTCAGATACAGACTCCGAATGCGCGCGCTGATTGTCTTTCACCCGTGACCATCCAGCTCGAAACCTTTGCAGTGTGTAATGGTTAGAAAACCACTACCTACATTGAGATGACAATGTCTTGTATCATAGTCAAATCAAGTCCCCTGGGACAAGGTGGCCCACCCAGTCCATTGGCTGATCTAGTGGGGTCCACCCAAGTCATGGTTTGTCCCACTGCAGCTGACAGTGAGACGAACTTCATACCATTTCCCCTTTCTATATATCAGAGATGTACTCTGACTAGAACTAATTTCTCAAGTAGTCCTGTAGAACTAGGCATTTCTATGTATGCATTTTGATCCATGTTTAGAAGCAAACGATTTCTCTATATGCATTTCTATCGATTGTGTTCACTCCACCCTTATAACAATAGATCAATCACTGCTATTTGGGATCAGCTCAACAGATACTGTTTTACCAGTCATCTTTCAAGTAGAAAATTGAATTCTCTTGATTGCTTCTAACAAGAGTTCTATGGCCCAATTGCCTTAGAAATCAGATATTCTGAATAGGAAAATACAATGGCCTGTTAGGGTGCCACCAAAAGATGAGCCCATCTCAGTCTATTTAATTAACAGCAATTATGTATTAAAGTTTTAAGGCCTGTTGAGTGCAAGAAACATCCTTTCTTTAAGCAAAAAACATGCAAAACTTAAAAGAAGATGTAGAGTTCAGCGAGAACATATCTTGGGATTTATTAACCCTTTTCCCAAGCCATTGGATTTGCTGTCATAGACTCCAATGTAGCCCCAATCCCTATATTGAGAAGATTTAGAAAAAAAAAAAAAACAATAATAATAATAAAGATAAATCCAGACTTCATAAACAACATAACATGACCATCAAGCCTCTCAATAGGATGCATGCATACCTATGTCATAAAATCCAGCTTTAATGGCAGCAGCAACATCAGCAAATGCCTGGAGTCCAGATAAGCATTGCCGGTTTACAGTTCTAATAGGCACAGTTTCTGTTTGACACAGATAGATAGTAAATACAAATGATAGAACAAGAAAAGAAACCGATTGTTCCCAAATAGCCCATGTAAAAGGAAGCATACCAGGAAAACCAGCATAAAATGCAGTCATCCTGCATTCACTTGCTCAGATGAGGGTAGCCTTCTTATGCCCATAAACATCATTAATCCACCCCCCTGAGGCCTCCAAAAATTGCACCTAGCAATGCCATGCTAACAATTGTTCCCTAAGCATTAATCAACATAATGGAAACCTGCCTAATGTGGTTTTTGTTTTCCATGCTGCCACAGACAAAGTTAGTGCGGATTCAAGGATGCATGCTAATATTTCACATAATGGAAACATGCCTATTTCCACTAGTATAAATCAACAAATCTAAGTACCCAAGTAAAGCTAGCGCAGATTCAAGGATGCCAAAAATAGAACCTGAAAATAAAATGAAAAGGGAGTATACACACCTATAGATTTGATTCTCTTTGTATTTGGACAGAAGAGATTGTGTCAACTGAAAAGAAGATGTTGCAACAAACCCAAATGGTTTTTCTATTATTATGCAGTTCCAGCCTCTCTGGGTTTGGGCATTATCGGCAATAGATGATGCAACATCCAAAAGTGCTTCTTGTGGCATGGAAAGGTAAAATATCCTGTTTGCTTCAGAACTTCCCTGTAGTTAGGTAACTTGTATCAAATTGTAAAAAAATAAAAAAGAATTCAACCAACTGATAAAAAATTAAGAAGAAATTAGGAAACTTAAGGTTGCCTTTAGCACTTGGCAAAAATTTGACCCAATGAACATGGAAAGCAGAAGCGGCATCAAGTGGGCTTCCATTTTCCCCCCTTAGCAATTATGTATAGGAAGATCCTTAAGATGTTTCAATTTTTGTTGTTGCTAGCGGATCATGCTGATTTTTGGAATCAGGAGCTTCCAACCACATCTTATGTAAGATTGGAAGCAAGTATTTTCTCTCAACATCATTGATGATAAGAATGGGTACAGTGCAAAAATACCAAAGAATCCATGCTTCTTTCAACTCACCTCAATCTGTTCCATTCGCACATTAAGCTTTGCCATTCCCTCTTTGTTGTCATATCCTCCATTAAGATAGTATGTTCTATTGAGGAAAGCGTCCAACTTGTCCCCGCAATTTTCTCTGTACAATCATATTTTCTATTCTTGATGAACACCTGGCTCTGCTACTTGATCAAATTGAATGAAACAACAATTGAAGAACAAGGAAATTTAAAACATCTTTATTGTATGAATTTATGTAGAGAATGCACTGAGATGCTAATCCACTAATACTTCAATGAAGAAAAAACGATGATTAGTTTCTGGAGCTTTGTTAAGTACACACAATGGTTCAATAAGGCTCATGTACACTCACATGCAATAATGCTCATGTACACTCCACACATGTGCCAGAATGGTACATGGATATATATGAGATCCAATCCATCCATTAGGTTGGTCCGACCTTCCACATATTTTCCCAAAAATAAATCTGCTCCACAGCCTCCACTTAGCATGTGGGTGTCAATACTGGAAACAGGTGGAAAGGTTCATTTCCTCTCTCCATGTGCATGTTGCCTCTCTTCTTCGACATATGGTTGGATCAGTTGGTACGTTCAAAAATTTAAATTTATTGGAATATTTTTTTTTCTTTATATGCACCTATTTAATACTTATCTTTTTTTTTTTTTTTTTTTTTTGTAGATGTTAATTGCATTCATGTTGTTTTAAGAGTAGTGTTGCTTGTTTACAAATTTTACATTCCCATTTGTAGTTGTGCAAGGACAAACATTATATTCCACAATGGGACCCATGGTTCGGTAATCCAGACCATTGGCCTATTGTTTTCCATTGTTTTTAAAAAAAAAAAAAAAATCTTTTTTCTTCACCTTGAGCTTGGAGGAAGATTATATTGTGGTTTTGACCAAATCTATATGCCTATTTTCATATCCAAATACAAAATTAAGGGTGTTTGATGAATCTGAGTTGAATGGATCACTTTGGGAGTTGGGAAAAACATGCAAGTCAGATAAATAATCATTTTTTATTTTTTGGGTTTCTTCTTCTTTTTTGTATTTTCAATGTAATAGGCCCCAATTAACCCAATCATATTTGATGCATGTTCTATTAGGGCCCATTTGGATGATTTTCCTATTATTTGTGTTTTAACCCCTTTTTTCCAACTAGTATTTGTGCATGAACAAAAGAAAAAATTATGATGCCCATTAATGTGAAGATATCTTGCAGGAGCCTGCCAAAGAGTTTTTAGCTTTCCCTGTCTTCATACATGCAAAGTAAGTATCATGTCTTTGTGTTATGATTTGAGCTACCATGCCTACCTTTAGAAATTGGTTTACCATTAGTATTCACTCCCCAAGTATAGGGTTGTGATGTAGTAATAAACTCGGTAAGACCGAGGTCGAATCCCAAGGGACTGGAACTTGTACGTTATCTGAAACTAAGTAGAACTAGAACTAGGCTAAGATGAAATCTAAACCAATTATGATTTGAGGAATAATGGTGAAATAATTAAACTAAAATTTAAAAGAATTCAGAAGTAGGAAACTAGGGATTCAGAGGATCCACTTGTAGAGATCAGGGAAAACTACACTTGATTCATGAAAAACAACTGAACTTCCTTTGATGTAGTTTTGAAAAGATGAAAGGTATATGAATTAGAATGGATTCCATCACCAAACCATGCCCAAGAGACATAGCAAACAACAGAATTAAACTAATTACCAACCAATCAATGTATGAAGGTTAGGAAGGGTACCGACATCCAACCATGCCCAGGAGACGATGGTGAACAACAGGGCTTCCTGACGTCATAAACATAAAAGGAAAAGAACATGCTCAAAGCCATTGCAGACCCATTGTAATTTCAGTCACAACAGACCATTAAAGACTGAAAACATTCCCTTAATTAAACCCAAATCAATATCAGATCAGTCTAAACAAAAGGCAAGCAAAGAGTTCCCATCACACTACAAGCTTCACCTCTTAGCCCTAGCTAAGAGGTTTAGCCACACATAGACATGGTGGACTAGATCTCTTAAAAAAATAAAATAACAAAAGGAAAAAAAACAAACTTTTTATTCTCTGTCTCTCTCTCTCCTGATGTCTGCCCCAAGCCTCTAGCTTCCAGCCTCCAATCCCCCGGATCAGATCTCCCCATTCTCTTCTTTATATAGCTGCTGGAGGTCCGTTTTGTGTTTGAACAGGAGTCGGTGCGGAATTTCTTATCCTTTTTCGCAGTGAAAAACGCACAGCAACTTACGCTGATTCTTGGTGAGTTAAATTATTGATGCCGAAGAAGAAATCCAAGCCGTCCATTGGATGGACGTCGAAACAACAGATGGGAATGACTGGTTTTGGATCAACTTCGGTGTGGCCTACGGAGTCTTTTGTTGCTCCGTTCATCTTGCGTTGGGACTTCAATTTCATGCGTACACGTGTATGAGACAAAAAGGCCACCTAGGCGTGGGTAAGATGAGCCTTAGAAAGCCAATGGACGGTTCCGATTATCCATATGATCAATGTGTGGGACCCACAACCTCAATCAGTGTCCGGTCTTCGCTGATGCTGCGAAACAGGCTCCTTCGCCTGCGCTGACGAGTTCGGTGGGCCCCACTTAGATGTTTGTGATGAAATCCAATCCGTCTGTTGGAATCACGTCAGAAAAATGGTCAGATATGGACGGTTTGGTTAAGTTTTGGTGTGGTCCACTTGATCGATCTTAACACCATCCGAACTGCGCCCGAACGGCCTGGATTTCACTCTCGCAATTGTTCGAAATTTTTCCACCTAGGCAGGGGTGAAAAGTGCCACATGGAGCTAATGGACGGTCTCGATCGGACCTTTGATCGATGATGGTGGCCCACAAGCGCCCACCGACGACCAATGTTTTGCGAACTCGTTTAAAACAGAGATTTTTGTTTTGAATTTGGTCGAGACGGTTTGACCGTCTCTGCGAGTTCTAGCTGCGTGCACGCTAGTGTACACATACACTATGCACATGCACTTCAGATGGGGTCCATTGCAATGGTTATGAGAGATCCAATCCGTCTATCTCTTTTTTTAACTTATTTAAAGGGTTGAGACTTGATTTGAAGCTGATCCAAGTGCCAGGTGGGCCCCGGTTTGACGATTCATGGTCTGATCTAGCCGTTGGGCCACTTCTATAGCGATCCGGGAGCTGAAATTCAACATGTACGGTTCATTTATGGTCCTCAGGCCCTGTATGAAGTTTCAGGCCGAATAGATGGTGGAAACCCTGGTGATCTTGCGTTCTGGCTGACTTTCAGGCCACTTGAGCTCCACTTTCTCGATTTTCTCGAATCTCTGGTGTAAAAAATCTGCCGATCTTGGTCCCCTGGAATCCCGTCCATGGCCTTGGTGAATTCTGAGCGTTAACTTCATGCTTTTAGCGTCCTTTTCTGTCTAAGCTTGCAATTACGTCCGTATCACGAACACGATTAAAAATAGATTGTTAAATGGTACCAGGCTCGTAAATCCAGGTAATAATTGGGGTCTGATATGCAATTTTTGACCCTCAACACAACCCCCAACCAGCATTTTGCTAGTCCCGAGCAAAGTATGCGAAAAATAAATTGAAAACCACAGGATAATTCCTATGAACTAGAGTGAAATCTTGAAAAAACCGATTCAAATATGAGAAATCCAAGATTCATGAATGTTGGGCATTATTCTCTCCTAGACTCAAGGACATGGTAGTCTTCATAATCAAGTTCAAAGTATTTATCCATCAATTAGAAAAATTCTAAATATTGAGTTCCATGGGTGTATAGTGAATTCTCGTCTTGTCAGCATTAAGATTCAATTTGTCATTTCAGGATATCATTGATTACCAGCAAGAGCATTCAGGACACCCAAAACCTAAAATAAAAGATCCCTCATAGATCGTTCTTTTTATTTATTTATTTATTTATTTATTTATTTATTTTTAATTAAAAGAATGTCAAGAGGGGAATCAAATTTTTACCTATAGGGAGCAAACCTATGGTGAAAACTTGTTACCTAACTTTTTCTCAATATCAACATCATGGGGAATCGAATCTACACCTATAGGGAGCAAACCTATGGTAAAGTTCGATCGCCCAACCCTTTCAATTCTTCTTTATAAACTGATGCTAACATTTTTTATTTTTTTATTTTTATTTTTCAGGCTGGTTCTGTTCATGCTTAGTGATTACCAAGTCAACCCTTCAATATCAAATTGAAGCCTTAATGTGAAAGTGAGATGTGACATGTGGAGCATGACTCAATCAATGTTTACAACTTCTAATTATGATTTAACAATTCAAACTTAACTGTGAAATTTAACAAATACTGAATCCAAGAGTCATATATTACCAACATCACGAATCTTGAAATTCTAAATCCAAGATGGCCATCAAAATCACTTCGGATTCATAAGAAATTCCAAAAAAATTTAAAAATTTTCACAATTTTTGCTCAAGACTAAGAAAATACTGATTAGGTAACCTAATCTCCCACCCCCAACCTAAAATCTACATTGTCCTCAATGTAAAAGATATGAGCATGGAATGCACATGGGACAACGAAAGTAAAAGAGAAGTGATGGGAAGATAGTACCCGAATGATGAATCGTGAGAGACTTTCCAAGAGATCTCAACATGAGAGCGGGTGAGCACGAGAGAGAAAGCAACACAAAAATAACAAGAAATAAAATCCTACCTATACCACTTTCGCAGGTACTCTCGATTGCATTTAGCGCATGCAACAAGCCTTTAAACCCCTAGGTTACCCCTAGTGGACGAGTTGTAGTCTCGTGAGGGTTTGCAGTAATGTTACCCACAAACATTGAACTCACTACTCATGCTGCAAGGTTCATCTTCTGGCCAGTATCTTGATAAGTTCCTCAGTAAGTTCCTCAACAAGATCATCCAAAAGCCCTTTTTGCAAAAGGCTTGGGTGCCCTGGAGCATGACTTTCCAGAGAGACTTATGTACCTCATAAGAAATTTTCCATCGCATTGCTTGAGGTAACCAGAGTATGTACGATTCACCTGTGACAGAAGAAGTTTCAACGTTAGTATCCCATGGTGAATCAGAGACTACAAGTAGATAAAGTTTAGAAAACTTCGCAAAAAGTGATGTAGCCTCAACACATTTCAAGTGTCAAACTTCGGTTCAATTTTCAGCTCCTCCTCCTTTAATGGTAGACGTTTAGGATCAGGGGAAGAAGGGGCTTCAAAATAAGGGTTCTCTCGGTCGTGATAACTACCGAGATGTTGTCTTGCAAGGCATCCACTTTGTCTTTTGACATGGGATCGTTTGACTTTGCAAAGTGTGCCCAGCAATTATCAAAAGAGTCGAAATTTCAGCGAGAGTGACTTATTTTCCTCATGGAAATCAGAGTGAGATGCTCAAGGACTCCGTCGCCTTAAAAGTATATGAAGATATGCTCTCTTGCTCCAAATACCGCACAAACATATTGAAGATCAATAGGGGAAGCATCGATGGGATCACTTTGTTCATTGAAACTACTCAATCGAGGCGTTGAACTGTCAGACGTGTACAGCTCAGATGGTGGTCTTAATTGAGTGGTTTCAAATTCTAGAGTCGTAGCGAGCAACTCGTCCTTCTCCCGAATCACATTATCATTCAATTCAAGAGAGTGGTCCAAACATGTCTCACAGAAGTTGGAAGGGTCGGTTTTAGTGAGCTCATCTTCCACTTTTAAATCAGACATGTTAGGTGAGTGGAGTAGCTCAGTATGACCGATCACTTCGTGTGCTTCTTGAGCATTGACCTGACCATACTGAGATTGATTCCAGGGGAATTTGGGTTGTGCTCTCATGAATCTCATCCCAATACTTCTCGACTTCCAATTCAAGGCAAGACACACTTGAGATGGGGTCACTTTCCTTACATTCTAAATTCGGTTGAGGTTCAATAAACTAACCTCAACCTCATCATTGAGATCCTGTGTATCATGTAAGGAAAGTGTGTCATCATCATCGTATTTGAAAGACACCCATGTATCTCCATCATTCTTTTGAATCACTCATTGAGATCGACTCATTGGGGAGTTGAACCGTATGCTCATTAATGGAATCCAACTCCTCATTCCAAATTTGATTTCGTCAAAAGCGAGTGAGGATCACTTTCCTTGCATTGTATTTCTGGATTGGATTGTAGTTGGGATGAGCGAGCTTCCTCTATCCTTTCAAGGCGCGAATTGAGTACTTCTAATGATTTCATCATTTTCGCAACATGTTGGTTGAATTGTTCTAGATTAAAACATGAATCCTCTTGGATCGTTTCTCGGTTGGATCTCAAAGGTATGAGATCCAAGAGAATAATTATTACAATATGTTGTTGGTTCATCTTCCCAGTTTTGATGGTTCCACTGGTTATAGTCATACGGGTCATCAGTCGGGAGTTGATACGCGTTATCATTCCAATAATCACGTACTGTTTTCTTAACTCGTGGAATGCAATTATTTTCCCGTAGATAATCACCGAAGGACTTCTTAATCGGTGGAGCATTATGTTTTGATTGGTTGAAGTAATTTTCAGAAAATATTTGAGGCATAGGCTGTTTTCCATCATTATCATCATACATCAAAAAATTTTCCCAAGATTCCTTAGCTATCTCAGCATATATACGTTCCAACTCTTGCATAGTAAAACCCTAATTCTAAATCTAATCCTAAGAATAAAATAATCCTACAACAATATGAGATCTAGAAAAAAGAGAAAGAATTAGAAAGAAATTACCGAATTAAAAGTGTATGTCAGGATCCTACAAAACAGGAAAACAGGTTAGTTTCTAAATAGAAAATCTAAAAATAGAAAATTTTCTAGAAATAATATAGGAAATAAGGTTAGATTCTAGAAGACTTAGAATTAGAAACTGCCTAAAAAGGAAGACAAATCCTATTCTATAAATAGAAAGGAAAAAATTAGGAAGAACGTTACCAATTTAGAAGTCTATCAAAGAGTCTACAAAACAAGACAATTAGGTTAGTTTCTAAAAAGAGAACAAAACCTAAGAAAATAGAAAGTTAGTAAAATCCTAATCTTACCCTAATTCTAGAACCAATTAATTTCAGAGAATCGTAGCCGTCAGTCCCCGGCAACGGCGCCAAAAACTTGTTCACTCCCCAAGTATAGGGTTGTGATGTAGTAATAAACTCGGTAAGACCGAGGTCGAATCCCAAGGGACTGGAACTTGTACGTTATCTGAAACTAAGTAGAACTAGAACTAGGCTAAGATGAAATCTAAACCAATTATGATTTGAGGAATAATGGTGAAATAATTAAACTAAAATTTAAAAGAATTCAGAAGTAGGAAACTAGGGATTCAGAGGATCCACTTGTAGAGATCAGGGAAAACTACACTTGATTCATGAAAAACAACTGAACTTCCTTTGATGTAGTTTTGAAAAGATGAAAGGTATATGAATTAGAATGGATTCCATCACCAAACCATGCCCAAGAGACATAGCAAAACAACAATTAAACTAATTACCAACCAATCAATGTATGAAGGTTAGGAAGGGTACCGACATCCAACCATGCCCAGGAGACGATGGTGAACAACAGGGCTTCCTGACGTCATAAACATAAAAGGAAAAGAACATGCTCAAAGCCATTGCAGACCCATTGTAATTTCAAATCTTCAACAATGACCATTAAAGACTGAAAACATTCCCTTAATTAAACCCAAATCAATATCGATCAGTCTAAACAAAAGGCAAGCAAAGAGTTCCCATCACACTACAAGCTTCACCTCTTAGCCCTAGCTAAGAGGTTTAGCCACACATAGACATGGTGGACTAGATCTCTTAAAAAAATAAAATAACAAAAGGAAAAAAAACAAACTTTTTATTCTCTGTCTCTCTCTCTCCTGATGTCTGCCCCAAGCCTCTAGCTTCCAGCCTCCAATCCCCCGGATCAGATCTCCCCATTCTCTTCTTTATATAGTCACTTTGGAGGTCCGTTTTGTGTTTGAACAGAGCTCTGCGAATTTCTTATCCTTTTCGCAAAGGAAAACGCACAAAGAACTTACGCCGATTCTTGGTGAGTTAAATTATTGATGCCGAAGAAGAAATCCAAGCCGTCCATTGGATGGACGTCGAAACAACAGATGGGAATGACTGGTTTTGGATCAACTTCGGTGTGGCCTACGGAGTCTTTTGTTGCTCCGTTCATCTTGCGTTGGGACTTCAATTTCATGCGTACACGTGTATGAGACAAAAAGGCCACCTGGCGTTGGTAAGATGAGCCTTAGAAAGCCAATGGACGCTCCGATTATCCATATGATCAATGGGTGGGGCCCACAACCTCAATCAGCGTCCGGTCTTCGTGGACGCTGCGAAACAGGCTCCTTCGCCTGCGCTGACAAGTCCGGTGGGCCCCACTTTGATGTTTGTGATGAAATCCAATCCGTCTGTTGGAATCACGTCAGAAAAATGGTCAGATATGGACGGTTTGGTTAAGTTTTGGTGTGGTCCACTTGATCGATCTTAACACCGTCCGAACTGCGCCCGAATCACGGATTTCACTCCTGCAACTGTTCGAAATTTTTCCACCTGGCAGGGGTGAAAAGTGCCACATGGAGCTAATGGACGGTCTCGATCGGACCTTTGATCAGTGATGGTGGCCCACAAGCAGCCACCGACGACCCTGTTTGCGAACTCTGTTTAAAATAGAGATTTTTGTTTTGAATTCGTTCAGAGACGGTTTGACCGTCTCTGGTTCTAGCCGTGCACGCTAGTGTACACATACACTATGCACATGCACTTCAGATGGGGTCCATTGCAATGGTTATGAGAGATCCAATCCGCTCTATCTCTTTTTTCACTTATTTAAAGGGTTGAGACTTGATTTGGGCCGATCCAAGTGCCAGTGTGGGCCCCGCTTGACGATTCATGGTCCGATCTAGCCGTTGGGCCACTTCTATAGCGATCCGGAGCCGAAATTCAACATGTACGGTTCATTTATGGTCCTCAGGCCCTGTATGAAGTTTCAGGCCGAACAGATGGTGAAAACCCGATGATCTTGCGTTCTGGCTGACTTTCAGGCCACTTGAGCTCCACTTTCTCGATTTTCTCGAATCTCTGGTGTAAAAAATCTGCCGATCTTGGTCCCCTGGAATCCCGTCCATGGCCTTGGTGAATTCTGAGCGTTAACTTCATGCTTTTAGCGTCCTTTTCGGTCTAAGCTTGCAATTACGTCATGTATCACGAACACGATTAAAAATAGACTGTTAAATGGTACCAGGCTCGTAAATCCAGGTAATAATTGGAGTCTGATATGCAATTTTTGACCCTCAACAATTAGAAATTGCCCAAAAGATCACATTTGAAGAGAAGGTCACGGCATACAACATGGATCATTTACAGAAACTAGTAGATGACAAATTATGTGTAACATACAGAGATGGTTCAGCCACTTACACAATTAGGGAAGGTTCAAAAGGTCATACATATTTGAAAGTTGGTCAAATCATAAATAGGCGTATTATGGACGGAGACATTGTTTTCATTAATAGGCCACCTAGTATTCATAAACATTCATTACAAGCATTTTCTATGTGCATGACGACCATACTGTTAAGATCAATCCTCTTATTTGTGCTCCCCTAGGTGCGAATTTTGATGGGGATTGTGTTCATATATTTTATCCACAGTTTCTAGTAGCAAAGCAGAAGTTTTGGAGCTGTTTAGGGTTGAAAAGCAAATCCGTAGTTCTCATAGTGGTAGTCTGAATTTACAATTGGTGCATGATTCTTTATTGTCACTTAAACTCATGTTTAAGACTTTTTTCTTGAACAAAGCGACTGCGTAACAATTGGTTATGTGTGTTTCACTAGTTTTACCAGAACCTGCTTTGCTTAAGGCTCACTGTATAGGTCCTCTGTGGACTGTTTTGCAAATAGTACAGAGTGCTTTACCTGCATTTTTTGACTACTTTGGGGAGAGGCATTTGATCAGTAAAAGTGAAATGGTGAGGATTGATTTCACTAGAGATTTACTGTAGTCATCATTTGCTAGAGTTGCAAGTGGAAAGCTACCTGAAAACTGTAAAACTGCCTATTGTGACTCGTATTCTAAAGTTATCTGTTTTTCCGTTGGCCTCTGGGGTGTGTTATTGTTCCCTTTTCGTATCTGGGTGTTCTTGATTTTCTATTTTTTCTTTTATTTTTTCCTTCTATTGGTTGAAGATGTTGTTTATTGGGTTTTGGATTTAGGTTTTTTTTTTTCTTTGCATGTTTATGTAAATAGGTTTTTTATTTTTGGGTTTTGTTCTTTGCATGTCAATGTGAATTGGGTTGTTCTTTTTGGGGTTTTCGTTTTTGTTGTTTGACGTCGATGGATTTTGTATTTTGAATTTTCTTTTAGTGTTTCGAGAATTGGTTTTGTTCTTTCTCTGTTTTGGTAAATTGGGTTTTGTTTATTTGGGTGTTTTTTTATTTGGTTGCATAAAATCTCTCCATTTATATATATATATATATATATATATATATATATATATATTTATCGTTGGGTTTGATTGGATTCTGCAGCAAGTTTGGTAGTTTGCTTCTACAAAAGATTGCAGCTGAATTGTTATTTGGAAAGATTTCTTTCTTTTCCTCTTTTTGTTTTGCATGTTCTGATTTTATTTTATTTTTTTAAATGATTGATCTTTCTCTCTCTGAAATGTCATGATTAATCAGTCTAATCCGGTGTAAATTTTCATCACATATCATGAAATTTGGTGTAACCAAACACGCCTATTGCCTTTTATCTCCTTGAAGAAGCATGAACTCTGTTTCTAAACAATTGCCTTGGCTTGAGCGAGCATTTATTTTTCAGGTGGGTCCCAGTAGCAGTGCAAGCTAAAACCAGAGCATACCCAACAAGGATGGGAGGTCAGTTTTCGTGGATGAAACAGAACCGTGCTTTCTCAGCTCGTCTCTTTACTATGGTGGCCGGGACATGTGTTCCCATTCCCCAAGTACCTGAACCTCAGGAACCCCCTCTATTGTGAGTAATCTTTTTTAAATTTCAATTTCTAATATCAGAAGTAGAGGAAAATGGTCTATGCAAATGCGTGTGTGGTGTGTGAATATCATTTTCCTTTATGAAATTTTATGAGCAAAATGAATAGCTATTTCTGACCTAAAGGGTCCCATTTCTCTAACATGCATGATTCTGTGATTGATATATCATCAATTCAAGAAGGATGGCGAAGAAGGTGAGGGCAGTCCGCTCGGTGCCTCGAGGGGAAATTGTTGGCAAGGTATGATGGTAGTTGTAGTGGAAGAAGAATTTTGCTGAAAAGGCATATATTTTGGATAAAATGGACCTCCTTTATGATTTTCCGTCTCTCTTTCTACAGGATCGCTTTATTACTAAAATAAATGGAAAGTGGATACTTTATCAAAATAGTAAGGTATATTATTATCCTAGCCCACCTAATATTAGATCATTTGTATTGTTTTTAAATGCCTTAGTTTTTTTTTTTTAATTTGGAGGAGATGCGGTGCATCTGGAAGGAGGGAATTTCCATCCTCCCAATTTCTAAGCTGCACATGTGGTATGTGTATGATGATCCAAACATTCATCCAACGGTCATAACGATGAATAACACTTTCAATCATCATACACATCATACACATGCCATGTGAGCCGTGTATAGTAAACTTGTGAGGACTGGATGCTCATCTCTGTATTCGGTATCTGAATTTCTACATGTCATCTGATGTGTATATTTTTATGTAGTTTTGTGCTTTTTTTATTGAAATTTTTGACCTTTTTACTATTGGAACTATTGGATTTGATATGTTGGATTTGCCAAATCATATTAGCAAGATTCATGGATGCCTTCTTAAAGTTGACCTTTGGGATTGTGTTTGCTAATTTCTTTATATACTACCTTTCTAATTTTCAGGAACCTGTGCATTCTGAAGATGATATCATAAAGTTCTGTGAAGAAACTGGTTTACCTATGGCATTAGATGAAACTATTGACCATATTCAAGGAGATCCTCTCAATAAGCTTATGGCATTTGTCCACCCAGGAATAGTTGTTGTTGTAAGTAAAAACTAATCTTTATGAAGTTACAACTTAGAAGAGGTTACTAATGACTTCAATATATTGTATTGTGAACATGACCTGATTTTACTATGATGGTCCTATCAGGTAATTATTAAACCAAGTGTTGTCGAGAGGGTTTGAAAAGTTTCGCTGCTAAAAGTCTTGTATAGTATTTTTTAGCGACGAACATTTTCGCCGCTAAAAGTTTATGTAGTTCGGGTTTAGATGGATGTGAATGTGAATATGATGAAATGTGTATATCAGGATGAATATGATGGAATATATTGTTAACAGGTGTATATCAGGAATTTTGTACGGATTTTGAGCTGGAATATTTTTTTTTTTTTAAAGAAACTTTTAGCGACGAAAATTTTCGTCGTTAAAAAATATGTTAGTTTATTTTTAGCAGCAAAAATTTTCGCTGCTAAAAACAAAGGCTTTTTTGTCACAAGTGAAAATTTTTAGCAGCGAAAAGTTTCGCTGCTAAAAGTCTTGTATAGTATTTTTTAGCGACGAACATTTTCGCTGCTAAAAGTTTATGTTGTTTGGGTTTAGATGGATGTGAATGTGAATATGATGAAATGTGTATATCAGGATGAATATGATGGAATATATTCTTAACAGGTGTATATCAGGAATTTTGTATGGATTTTGAGCTGGAATATTTTTTTTTTAAAAAAGAAACTTTTGGCGACGAAAATTTTCGTCGCTAAAAGATATGCTAGTTTAGTTTTAGCAGCGAAAATTTTCGCTATTAAAAACAGACATTTTTTTCGCAGTTTTAAGGCTAAGAGTTGAAAATTTTTAGCCGCGAAAAGTTTCGCTGCTAAAAGTTTTATAGTGTTTTTTAGCGACTAAACTTTTCGCCGCTAAAAGTTTATGTAATTTGATGTGAATGTGAATATGATGAAATGTGTATATCAGGATGAATATGATGGAATATATTGTTAACAGGTGTATATCAGGAATTTTGTATGGATTTTGAACTGGAATATTTTTTTTTAAAAAAAAAACCTTTGGCGACGAAAACTTTCGTCGCTAAAAGATATGTTAGTTTATTTTTAGCAGCGAAAATTTTCGCTGCTAAAAGTCTTGTACTATACAAGACTTTTAGTAGCGAAAATTTTTGCCGGTAAAAGTCTTGTATACTATACAAGACTTTTACCGGCAAAAATTTTCGCCATTAAAAGTTTAAGAAAATGTTTCGAGTCTTTAGCGACGAAAATTTTTGTCGCTAAAAGTCTAGTAGTAAAATGTTTATAGTATTTAGCGACGAAAATTTTCGTCGCTAAAAGTCTAATGCACTATTTTTAGCTACGAAAATTTTCGTCGCTAAAAGTGACTTTTGGCGACGAAAATGCGTTTCGTTGCTAAAAACCCTCTTTTTTGTAGTGTATTTCCCCATTCACTTTATTTCAGTCATGTGGCTCACTTGAATTTTAGATGTGTCAATTTTAGGCTCATGTCATAGTAGCTGGCAAATGGATGGACCGGTTTATTTCTCTCAAAGATCACGATGGCCCACCTGGCTTCTGACCAAAGGAAAGCAACCGGTGTTGCAGGCAAGCCGGTTCGCAGGTTAGCCAACGCAAGCCAGCTAGCTGATGTCAAAGCTCTGTAAGCCCTGATGCATGTGTTTTATCCATGTTGTCCATCTATTTTTCCAGCTCATTTTAGGCTTATATCCAAAACTCAAGTGGACTACACCACATAAAACAATGGGAATTGAAGGGTAACCTTCGAAAACTTCTTTGGGGCCACAGAAGTTTTGATTCAAGCTGATATTTATTTTTTTACATTCATCTTAATATGTGTGACCTTATGAATAGGTTGGATGACAAATAAACATCACTGTGGGCCCTAAGAAAAGTTTCAACGGTCAACACCATTATCTCCACTGTTTCTATGGTGTGGTCCACTTGGGCTTGGGATATCCTTCAATTTTAGGATCTTGCCCTAAAAGGATCTAGTAAGTTGGATGGACGGCACGGATAAAACACATACATCATGGTAGGGCTTATAAAGCTTTGACATCAGCCAGCTGGATCTTGCTAGGTCACCAATCAAACCACGTCCGGGTGTTGCCCGCTCTTGCTGGTATTGTGGTCACCTACCAAACGCGGATTGACGCGGTTTAGCTGGTAACCCCAGCTATCGTGGCTGATGTGAAAGTTCTGTCCAGTTCCACATTGATGTATGTGGTTTATCCATGTGGTTCATTCATATTTTCAGCTCATCTTAGTGAATGAGCCCAAAACTTAGTTAAAATCCAAAGCTCAAGTGAACCACACAATAGGAAACAGTGGGGATAGAATGCTTCCCATTGAAGAATTTTTGAGGGCCCACCAAAATTTTTATTTGACATCCAACATGTTTAATTATAAAGTCACATAATCATAGATGAAGGAAAACAACAATATTATCCTGATCCTAGAAAAATTTTAATTTCAACAATGAGCAATTCCAGCGGTTACCTATAGTTTGGTCTACTTGAGCTTTGGATCTGCTTTATTGTTGGGCTCATGCCTAAAATAAGTTACAATAAGTTTACATAATAGATGAACAATGTGAATAAAACACATAGATCATGGTGGGCCACAGAGCTTTGACACCAACTAGCTGGGTGGTGTTAGGGTCACTAGCCAATCCACATATTGAACCCATTAGTCCAAGAACCTTGTGTTAGAAGATAAATTCAAAGCATCAGGACCAACCAAAACTTAGGTGGACCACACCATAAGTAACATTAGGGATGTGGACTCCTACAATAGAAACCTTCTTAGGACCACCCTAAAGTTTATAATCGGTTCATCCTGTGAGCCCTGCCGGGATGAAAAGATGTCAAGCCATACTAATAAAAAAAATAAAATAAAAAATAAAAAATAAAAAAAATAAGCTACACCAAGTGCACTTGTCACCATGCCTCAGTTGTAAACTCTTAAGAGTTTCAACATGAGATCATGGGTTCGAGCACCCCTTGTGGGGCCAGTTCACGGAAGTGTATAGGGTGGGTGTACGTGTGTGGGGTGAGGGGTGAGTATGTGTTCTAAAACTCAAGTAGGCTACACCAAGTGCACCTGTTGTCAACCACACCGAGTTCGATATTGTAGATACATCCACTTTTCCAAATCTTTCTATAGCATGAGCCAAAAAATGAGGATTTTGGAACAACCTGATATTTCTGTTTTCCCTTCATCCAGGTGTTTGACATAATCAGAAGATTGGATATCAAATGAACAAATTTGTAGCTGTTCTTTAGGCCCATTTTTTGAGCTTTTGCCCAAAAATGATTTGAAAAAATGAATGAACAATGGTACAAAACATGTACATCATTATGGGCCTAAAGAACAGCTACAAGTCACTACTAATAGCCAGCTCACTATTGACACGGTCAAGAGGCAATCTGTCTTATCACATGCTTGGTTCTTACTAAGACCACTAATAGGTTGTCATCTCATTGGTCATCTCACCACGAAATCTGATGATAGCCAAGTAACAAACAAATTATCAAAGGTCCATCCTCCATTGGTCAACTCGCCACAGGGTTTAGTTTCTGACTGAGCGACAAACACATGACCATTCCACACATCATGATCGTCATCATGATTGTCCCGTTAATAAACAATTTGTGTCCCCTCCCGTTAATAAACAAATTGTGTCCCCCCCCCCCCCCCCCCCAACTAAAGCCGACCGTGAGTGTGTAAAGATTAGTAATCGAAGAATATTTTTAGCTTTGATCTTCTTTCTTTATTATTTTTATTGTTGAATTAATATCATTATTATTCTGAAAAAATAAGTTCTTAAGACACAAGGTGAAAATAATCCATTAGGAAGAACCAACTTGTACCCTTTCGCAAATCATGTGATCGTTGTAACAATCGATGGCTAATGAGAGCAGTTGAGTCCTATAACTCATTCTTAATACATCCATCTCAACATGGAGACCACCAATGTTCAATCAAATATTGAATCAATTATGACTCTAGCACACCCACACTTTCTTAATCGCATACTTAAACCGAATGCAGACCCTCACTAACACATGTGACGTCGTGTTTTTATTGAATTGCGTGAACAACTGCAACACCATCCTAACATGTGTGAAAGTTCCATGGGACCCCACTATGATGTGTGTTTGATCTGTGTTGTCCACCCATTATTTCAGCACATTTTACTGGGTGAGCCCAAAAATAAGGCAATTTCAAAGCTAAAGTGGACTAGACCACAAGAGGCAAGATAGAATGCTTGATGTTGAAAACGTTTTAAGGGTAATCAAAGTATTTATTTGCCATCCAACTTGTTCATAAAGTCACATAATCCTACACGAAGGGAAAACACCCAAAACTTGTGTAGCCCTCAGAATAATTTTTAATGGGAAGTTTTCAATCCCCATTGTTCCCAGTGGTGTAGCCTACTAGAGTCTAAAGCTTTGGATATGCCTTATTTTGAGACCACCATACCATTTATAATCCGTTCATCCCGTGAGCCGGATGAAAAAAAAAACATCAAAGTCCTACTGATCCAAAACTCAAGTAGACTACACCAAGTACTTAATATATAGGTTTTAAGTAGGATTAAAAAATTTTCTTGCAGTGTGGCCTATCTAAGTTTAAGATTCACCAGAATTTTTATACATTCATCTAACATAAATTTTCGGAACCGATAAACGGATGGATTTTATAAAAAATTAATGGTAGGCCTAGCTGGGCTCAGTGATGACACATATCTTACCTCTACTATATCCTACCCAAACAGGACGTGCTAGTTGTGTGTAGGGGTGCACACGGGTCGGTTTGGTCCGGTTCCGAGGTGAAACCGAAACCAAACCATTCCTAACGATTCTTCAAATATTGGAATCGGAATTGGACCGTTAGCACCCTAGAACTGAATCGGAACCGGACCGTGAAAAACGGTTCGGTTCCACGGTTCTGGGCTTTTAAAAATCCAGCCCAGTTAGATAATGTTCTGATTTTTTTTTTCCTTTTTGGGTTATCCAATCAGTTGGCGCTCTTGCCCCCATTTTCTTCACTAGGATGCGTTGAAAGCTGAATGAAAAAACTCCCAACCATTGTATAACAAGAATCAAGCATTAAAAAGACAATGAGAAAAGGGAATGGATCATTGCCAGTGCAGTTGCTGTCAAACATGCAAGATCCCAAAGACTCAATATGAAAGCCCCACCTGGTGGCCACAGATGCACAGGTCATGCATTGCAAGCTCTGGCACAAATATCAAGCTGGTTCACTCAATTCAATGGTCCCCACGTCTGTGTTGAATGACTATTGGTCAGTTTTTCTAATCGTCCATATGCTGTGTTAGATACCCAATGAGCAGATGGCTAGATTTCCCAGCCAAGGGATCTACATGGTGAGACACACTAGATGAGTGGCTTAGATTTCCCACATGTCAAACAACTATGGAGCTGAGATTTGCATTAGCCATGTAGGCAAGGCTATAAGATTATAATTGCACGACCATCCTTGTCATTAAGTCAACATAGAAAGTTAATATTTTCTTGCATGTAACAAAGCAAAACAAAGCACCATGTTTATCATACTGATCAAACAATGAAAATCTTCACAACTATGATACTAGTAAAGAGGAGATCAATGACGCATTATAACTATCTAGCTCTGTTTATTATTAGCATTGCTATGTAACTTATATTAGAGAGCAACTTGGCCTACCCATGACCAGATAAAAATGATGGCATAAAAAGAAGATGAATAAGGAATTTGATGCAACACAACCAGAATGAGCTGGAAGATCTATTTCAGGCAATAAAAGATGGCTCTGTACATGGCTGTCTCTGAGCTTCAGTTTCAAAATAAATAAGTTGATGCTATGGATTATCTTTCAACAGAAAGAAAGAAATGCTATGGATTATCTTTCTAATATACCATTAAAAGAAGAAAGAAACTTTAAAGTAAAGGTTTGGATCGACGGTTCGGCTCGATCGTTCGGTTCGGTTCGGTTCTACAAGGCCCTAAATCGGAACCGATCCGTATCCAACGGTTCTCGAACTTTTGGAACCGGAACCGGAACCGGAATCGGTCCTGTCTAGAATCGGACCAAACCGGACCGATCCAACGGCTCCAGTCCGGTTACACGGTTCCACCGGTTCGATGTGCACCCCTAGTTGTGTGGGGAACACGAATTAGCAAAGGACGGTTCAAGCAGCGAGACTTGCTACTGAAGTGACGTCACTAAGTTATGGGCCCAAGCATAACGTCTGTTATATCCAAACCGTCCATCCATTTAGATAAATTATTTTATGGCGTGATGCAAGGAGTGAGTCAAATGCAAAGCTCTAGTGGACCCCACCAAAGAAACTAACAGGGATTAAATGCCTACCATTAAAAGCTTCTAGAGGCCATAAAAGTTTTGTTCAAGCTGATATTTGTGTTTTACTATGTCTTTGTTAACTTATGAACAAGTTGGATCTCAAATAAACATCATAATGGACCTTAAGAAGATTTCAAAGATGGATGTCACTCTCCCCACTATTTTCTGTGATGGGTCTATTCCACCTTTGGATCTTCTTCATTCTTTGGCTCATGACCCAAAATGATCTCAACAAATGGATAAACGAAGTGGATACAACACATATATCATAGTGAGGCTCATAGAACATGATGATGTCACTTCAGCAGCTAGTTAGCTACTAAACCGTCTGTTGTGTGGGTTGTAGTACGATGAAAAACGTAGGCCGTAAAAAATGGCCTCACACAGACACTGCCATTAGTGAGTGGCTACTGGATGGAACTCAATGGACCCCACCATGATATGTTTATTTTATCCACGCCTTACATCCACTTTTCCAAATCATTTTATAACTTGGATTAAAAAATTAAGGTAGATCCAAATCTCAAGTGAATCATGCTTTTTTTTTTTTTTTTTTTTTTTTTTTAATTTAAAAAAAAAAGAAGAAGAAGAAGGAAGGGGTGATTAGATGCCCACCATTAAAAACTTTATCGGTCACATAAGTATTTAGGGCCTGTTTCATTTTCCAAATTTAGTGTAAATGCCCGGTGAATTGTCCATTATTACAATTTCACCTATTTAAAATTACGATGATATTCTTGCTTCGAAAAATGGTTTTAAATGACTGACATAAATTTGTGGGGCCCATCATCATGTATATAACATGTCTGCATCATCCATTCATTTCACCAAAACATTTTGACACACGAGCCGAAGAATGAAGCAAATCTAACATTCAAGTGGCCCACACCAAAAGTAAATTGTGCGCCCAAGAAGTTTTTAACGGTGAGTGTTCGAATCCATTTTTACTATGGTGTGGTCCACTTAAACTTTGAATCTACCTCATTTTTTGGCTCATGCCCTAAATTCAATAGGCATGATGGATGAACGGTGTGGATAATCTACATACATCATGGTGGGCCCCGCATATATTTGGCAACATTCTCGATTTTTTGGTTAAAAAGTAAGAGTCAAATCAACCATTAGAAACAGTATGGTAATTATATGAGGAAATAATTATTGCCCCTTTCCTGTGCATTTATCTTTACTCTAAACTATGAAATAATTATTTTCCCTGTATCTACCTCACTTTTTCAGATGTTTGATTTGACGACATGCATTTTTAACACAAAAACCAAGAACAACACAATATATTTGTGAGTCCTATCGTGATGCATGTCGCTTATCCACATCGTTAATCTATTATGCCCGATGAATTTATGGCATGAGCCAAAAAACGAGGCATATCGAAGAAAAAGGGAATCAAACACTTACCATTAAAAACCTCTTAGGCTCACTGTTTCTTTAGGTGTGAGCTATTTGAGTATTCAATTTGCCTTATTTTTCAGCTCATGCCTTAAAACATTGTGTTAAAACGAATGAACGGAATAGATTTATCATATACATCACCTTGGGGTCCACGAATTTAAAATAACTCTTTTAAACCGGTTTTCGAGGTAAAAAGTGTAGTAGATTTTCAAAGAACTTTCAAACTGGTGAAACGATAATAATTATCCATTTCACGGGTATTTACACAGCCACTGAAAATCAAACACATCAATAGATCAACCTAATATTTATGTTTTCCCTTCGTCAAAATGTATTACCTAATAAAAAAAAGTTGAATAGCATATAAACATTAGGGTGGACTTTGGGAAGTTATTAACTGCAGGCGTTCAATCGCTATTGTTTACGCAGTGAGGTCCACTTGAGATTTGTATCTCTCTCTTGAAAAAGTGAATGCTTCCATGAGAAGAGCAAACAGTCACTAATAATAACCACCGCACTACCGACACTGTTAAGTCAATCCGTGTCCAGCAAAAGTGGCCCACATAATCAAAATATCAGTCTGATATTTTCAGATAATTGATACCATGTACGGATACTTTGTCCCCTTCTGGATATCGGAGACAGCTGGAATGTCAGAAGCAAGGAGACATAACTAAGTAGATGAAGAACCACCAAAGTTTGTGAATCACTAATAATAAGGTACCTTGGTATACAGGAGCTTTGTATCCATGCTGTCCATCCGTTTTGTCAGCTTATTTTAGGGCAAGACTCGTGATGGAAGCATATCAAGATCTCAGGTGGACCATATTACATAGTACTACGGTGATGGAATGCCCACCATTAAAAGCTTTTTACCGCCCATCATAATATATATATTTTTTCCATCCAACCTGTTGATAAGTTTACGCAGACCCTTGATAAAGGGTAAACACAAATATCTTATTGATTGAGGACTTTTGTGCCCCCTGAAGTTGTTAAAGGTGGACGTTCCATAACCATTGTTTCCTATGTCGTGGTCCACCTTGTGCCCTAAAATGAGAGGCAGAAAACGTACGGATGGTATGGATATAAAACACATATTACTTGGTGGGCCCGACAATCATGTTCACGGACCCGGATCCACCCAATCCACGTGGCAAACATGCTGGCGCATGACAGGTTACAATGCAAACTCCTGCAGGAGATCATTCACCAAAGGAAAGGAGATTATGCGGCACTGGCCTCACCCAACACAGTACGGCCCTTACCATAGGGCCCACCTTGATGTATGTATTCTATATCCATGCCGTCCATCCGTTTTTTCAGATAAAGTTAGGGCGGAGTCCAAAAATGAAAAAGGATCCAAATCTCAGGTGGACCGTATCGTAGGAAATAATAGTGATTGAATGTCCTGTTGATAAGGTTTCATAAACCTGAATGAAAGGGAAAAAGCAAATATAGCTCGATCCAAAACTTATGTGGCTCGTTAATAGTCAATCATCACTGTTTCTTATAGTATGGTACACCTAAGAATTAGATCTACTCTTTTTTGAGTTAATGTCTAAAACAATATGAAAAAACGGATGGACGGTGCAGATATAAAATAAATACATCAAGGTGGGCCCCACGGTAAGGGCCGCACTGTCTTAGGTGAGGACGGGGCCGCACCTAATGCGCTCCCAAGGGCAGACTGGCATTTTGGGAACTTCTGCGAACTTGCGGTGGGAGTCACGTGGAACAAAGTGAAAGCCAGACAGCCAGGCAAAATTCGGACGCGGATTCCTTGCGAAGGCTTTCGATTGCTACCCAAAGATTCCGTGTGGGGACCACTGAGATGTTTGTAGGAAATCCAATCCGTACATCCGTTTTCTGATCTTATTTTATTGTATGAAACCAAAAATGAGCTGGATAGGAAACTAAAATGGGCTACACGAGAGGAAAAAGCAGGGATTTAGTGACCACTGTTGAAATACTTATCTTGCCACAAAAGTTTTGTATAGGTGTAAGTTTTTAGGTTTTTCACTTAATACCAGTGAAAATGACCTTATAAACGGTTTGGATGGCATATAAAAATTAAGGTGGACGTTAGGAAGATTTTAACGGTAAGAATTTCTTTCTTTATTTGTATGGCACAGTTGAGTTTTGGATCCTACTCATTGTTGATAGTTCGTCCTAAAATGAGATCGAAAAATGGATGGACGGGTTGGATTTATTATAAACATCAAGGTGGACCCCACCTTGCATCCCACCGCAGGAACTTCCCGCGAGAGGATAAGGCAGGAAATTCGTGTGGCAAAGAAAACGATGGCTTCATCTAATGAGTGTTCGAACCTTTGACTGACACGTGTGCAAAATTAACCGCTGTGACGCGACACTACACGCTTTCAAAAAGTGCCATGTCATCGGTATTAAATATCCCGGTGGAGGGAAATATCTGCCCCACCCGGAGCGCTCATTCAAGTTCTCAGGGACGCGGATAGCGTACTACCCCGCCCGTCCCTGGCTCCGAACGGGTAGCTCTGTGGGTGGACCGTGATGTATCTGTCCATCCAAGCAGTCAATTCCTTTTTTTAGATTATTTTAAGGTACAAGTTCAAAATTAAAGTAGATGTAACGGCCAAATGGACCACACCACATATGACTCTTCTATTAACTCTTGTATTTAATGCAACCGACATTTAATGGTTTGTGCATTTTAATGCAACTATGCTTACCATTTGGTGTAGCCCATTTGAGCGTTGGATCTACTTCATTTTTATGATCACGCCTTAAAATAACCTGAGGGAAGAGATTGACAGCTTTGATGTACAGATACATCACGACGGGTCCGCCCACAGAACTATCCGTCCGGAACTATAGACGGTGTAGTACGCAACCTGCGTCCAATTGTATAATCCATGCCGCCAATTTTTTTACTATGTCATTTTAAATTTAAGGCTTAAATATTAGATTATTCCAGAGCTTTTGTATGCTACCTATTAGAAAATAATGGTGCACAATATCATCCACTGTTGAAACTTTTCATGCTCACTAATGGCCTGTTTCAGCAGTGAGATTAGGAGGGATTAGGTGGGGTGGGATTCATTTGGTCCTGTCTCAATTCTTCCCCATGTTTGGGAAGAATGGAAAAGCTTGGAATTACATTAAATGGAATTGCATTTCGTCCATGCGAATTTCACTCAATGTTAGCAAGTTGCGTAGGTCTCACCATGATGTGTGGGCTATATCCACACCGTCCACCCATTTATTTAGATTATTTTAGAGCATGGGCCAAAAAATTAGGTAAATCTAAAGCTCAACTGGACCCCACCATAGAAAGCAATGGGATTGAACACTTACCGTGGAAAACTTCTTTGGGGCACATAAGTTTTGGATCTACCTCATTTTTAAGCCCATGCTATAAACTGAGGTTACAAAACAAATAAACGGTTTAGATATAACACGTGTGCTATTCCCAGTAATTTCAAATGATGGTGAGTATATCCATTCAATGTACCACTATATTATCAACAAAGCATGACATTAACCTTATCTCATATGGCAACAGGGAAGATCCCTGCCTTGGCTAATAATTATGTTTTTTAAATCTCATCCCACCTAAACCCTTTTAATCCCACTGCCAACGCCTGGGCGGTGGGATTAGGTGGGATGGGATTCATCTTATCCTGTGCCAATTCCAATTCCACTCCATGTCTGGGATGGATGTTAAAGCTTGGAATTAGATGAGAAGGAATTGCATTGGGTGGCATGCCAATTTCATTCAATATTAGCAAGTTGTGTAAGTTCCACGATGATGTGTGGGCTATATCCACCCCGTCCACCCATTTTTCAAGATTATTTTAGAGCATGGCTCTAAAAATCAAGTAAATCTAAAGCTCAAGTGGGCTCCACCATAGAAAGCAACTGGGATTGAATACTTACGGTTGAAAACTTCTTTAGGGCCACATAAGTTTTAGATCTACCTCATTTTTAGGTTCACACTATAAAATGAGGTTACAAAATAAATGAACAGCTTAGATATAACACATGTGTGTTATTCTCAATAACTTCAAATGATGATGGGTATATCCATTCAATGTATCATTGTATTACCAATATTGTCAACAAAGCATGGCATTAATCTTATCCCATGGCAATAGGGGACAATCCCTGTGATAGGTAGTAAATATGTTTTTCCAATCCCGTCCCATCTAATCCCTTCTAATCCTACTGCCCAAACAGGCCCTAATATGCTTGTTAGAAGTGAACATTGCCTAAATTTGGACTTCTTGGCTGGGACCATGGTGAGCTGGCCAATAAAGTGGGCAGAGCGGATCACCCATTGTGCGACTTAACGCATCAATATCCGACTAATAAAGCTTCGGTGGACTCCAAAGATGAAAAAAGATCCAAATTTCAGGTGAACCGTACCATACTAGACAGTGGTGATTGAATGTCCTACCGACATGTTGATAAGGTTTAACAAACATGAAAAGCAAAAAACAAATATAGCTTGGTCCAAAGCTAGTGTGGCTCGTTAATAGTCAATAATTACTGTTTATTATAATACGGTACATCTGAGAATTAAACCTTCTTTATTTTATAAGCAATGCCTAAGGTGATATGAAAAAAAAGATGGGCCGCATGTATACAGAATAAATACGTCAAGGTGGGCTTCACATAAAGGCTACACTGTGTCAAGTGAAGACGGGTCCGCTCTCAGAAATGGGCAGTGACTGGCATTTCGGAAATTTCCGCGAACTTGCGGTGGGAATCACTGATAAGGACACCTGCCGGATAAAACGTGGAATTCCAGCGAATGAGCAAGGATTTGAGTGGGACTATTGTGATGTTTGTGATAAATCTAACCCGTTCATCAGTTTTTTTTAATATCTTTTTAAGGTGGATCCAACACTATCAACACTCAAATGGGTCCACACGAGGAGAAACAGTAGGGATTTAAAGACCACCATTGAAATATTTATATGGCCACCAAGTTTTGTAACGGTCTAAGTTTTCGATGTTTTCACTTCATTTTAGTGAAAATGACCTTATAAACAATTTAGATGGCATGTAAACATTAAGGTGGAGCCTATGAGTAGGAATTTCTTTTTCACTGTTTTATTTTGTATGGCCCAGTTGAGTTTTGTTCCCTACTCATTTTTTTTTATATATATAAAATATTTTAAAATGAGCTCGAAATTTGGATAAACGGATTGGATTTGTAATAAACACCAAGGTAGACCCACGTTGCATCCAAGGCTTTTGTGGGAAATCAGCTTCCGAAGAAAATGGCTTCAGCTAACTAGTGGTGTCTGGGCGTGGATTTCTAGTTAAAGCCTTGCGCAAGGATACCGAGTGGGGCCCACCAACGATGTTTGTGGGTAATACCTTCTCATTTTAAAAACAGCGACAAAAAATCGGTGGATATAAAACTACAGTGTTTACAAGTCATTTAAACCGTTTATGATGTTATTATCAAATGGATGAAGTGAAAATATAAAAATTTTAACTTCAAATTAAACTTTAATAATTATAAGTATGCTTCAACGGTTCTCGCTGAATACCCACTATTTCCTCCCGTGTAGCGCACCAAGTTGTGAATCCACCTCATTTTTCGTCGCTTTTTTTTTTTAAATAGGAAACAGCAAACATGGTGGTGGGGTCCGCGCATCCTTGCGCACGAACATGCTGCGAACGGCTTCCGCGGGAAATACGCGTCCGTGGTGTCGGGAACCTTTAACCGACACGTGTGCAAAATTAACAGCTGTGACGTGACACCACACGCTTCCAAAAAGTGCCATGTCATCGGTATTAATTATTCCGGCTGATGGAAATATCCCCAGCGCCCTGTAAGCACACTAGCGCTACAACAAGTTCGAGACTTTTCTCCTCACCGGAGTAAAATCTAGGGAATTTGGCAGCGGTGGCATCGTTGTGTGGTAAAATTCTCAGTATAAATTCAACCTTTCAAATATTCCATGGGTGATTCTTTTTTGCCCTTCAAATAATCCATTATACTTCAAAGGTAACTCTTTAACAAGTCCTAAGAAGTTTTTTTTTGAAAAAACTAAATTACCCTTCTCCTTGGTTTAATTGTGGTACAGTAGTTTTTTAGTGGACAAAAGCCTTTTTAAGTGTGGGCAAGGCCCAACTTGTGGGCCCACATTGATGTATGTGTATAATTCACGCTGCCCATCTTTTTTGCCGTGTCATTTTAGGGACAGGGCCTAAATATTAGCCTGATCCATAGCTCATGTGCACCACCTAATAGAAAACAATGGTGACAATGGTAACCACCGTTGAAACTTCACACGCTCACTGTGATGTTTGTTAGAAGTGAACACTGCCCAAGTCAGGACTTTTTGGGTCCACAGCGAGCTAGCCGACAAGGTGGACGGAACGGATCACCTTATTGTGGGCCTCGACCCATATTATTTAAAAATAATCAAGTTATTAATTACATGAACTTGACAAGCCCGACCCTCAACACATAACAACCACGACCCTTACTATGACCCTTACCACGTTACAACTATGTTACAACCACGACCCTTTACCACGCTACAACCATGACCCTTACCACGTTACAAAGGTCAAGGCTGTGGTTGTAATGTAGTAAGGGCCATGGTTGAATGTGTATAATCCACACCTTCCACTTACTAGGTCAGAACATTTTAGGGCTATGGCCCAAATTTGAGCCAGAACCATCTCTTGAGTGGGCCATAACATAGAAAACAATGATGGTGATGGCACCCACTGTTGAAACTTTCTAAGGCCCACTGTGATGCGTGTGTGTATTGGAACCTACTAAAGGCATGACTCTTCGGGTCCACGGTGACCTGGCCAACCCGATGGATGATTTGGATCTTGCGAATGGATCCCACATAGATGGAAAATTACAAAAACAATATTTATACAAAAAGAAAAGAGAGAAAAGGTTTACGTACATGTGAATGCCCAGTAACCGTCGAACGGCGGAAGCCATTTTTGGGTGTGGGCAAGGCTTAACTCGTGGGGCCCACATTAATGTATGTGTATAATCCACGCCGCCCATTCTTTTTGACATGTCATTTTAGGGTTGGGGCCCAAATATCAGCTTGATCCAAAGCTCTTGTGGTCCACATAATAGAAAACAATGTGACAGTTGCACTCACTGTTGAAACTTTCCAGGCTCACTATGATGTTTGTTAGAAGTGGACCCTACCCAAGTTAGGACTTCTTAGGTCCATGGCAAGCTAGCTGACTAGGTGGATAGAACGGATCACCGCATTGTGGGCCCTAGGCTACAAATTAAAATATTGTTTTGCCATCTTTGGTGCCAGCCTTGACCCTTGTAAAGGTCGACTCTTACGGCAACATAACCTCGGTCCTTGCCGCACAACAACCATGACCCTTGCCAACCTCGACCCTTACGACAACACAACCCCGACCCTCCCTGCATAACAACCTCAACCATTGCTAACCTTGACTATTACGGCAACACAACCCCAATCCTCCCCGCATAACAACCTCGACCATTACTAACCTCGACACTTACAGGAACACAACCTTGACCCTCCCCACATAATAACCATGACCCTTTCGGCGACACAACCCCGACCCTCCCCTCCCCGCATAAAACCTCGACCATTGCTAACCTCGACCCTTACGTTAACACAACCCCAACCCTTGCCGCATAACAACCACTACCCTTAACAACCTCGACCCTTTCCAACCACGACCTTACGGGGTGATCTGTTTCGTCCACCTTGTCGGCCAGCTCATCGTGGTCCCAAGAAGTCCTAACTTGGGCAGGGTCCACTTCCAACAAACATCGTAGTGAGTCTGGAAAGTTTCAACAGTGGGTGCCACTGTCAGATTGTTTTCTATTGTGTGGCCCACAAGAGCTCTGGAACAGGTTGATATTTGGGCCTTAGCCCTAAAATGGCACGTCAAAAAGAATGGGCGGCGTGGATTATACATATACATTAATGTGGGCCCCATGAGTTGAGCCTTGCCACACCCAAAAATGGCTTTCGGCCTCCGATGGTTACTGGGCATGCACGTAAACCTTTTATTTTTCGCATAAATATTGTTTTTGTAATTTTTTTATCTATGTGTGGTCCATTTCAAGATCCAAATCGTCCATCGAGTTGGCCAACTCATCGTGGCCCCGAAGAACCATGCCTTTGGCATGTTCCAATACACACGTGCATCACAGTGGGCCTTAGAAAGTTTCAACAGTGGCGCTATCACCATCACTGTTTTCTATGTTGTGGCCCACCCAAGAGGTAGTTCTGGCTCAAATTTGGGCCCTAACCCTAAAATGTTCTAGCCTAGTAAGTAGAAGGTGTGGATTATACACATATAAACACGACCCTTACAACATTACAACCACCCTAACCTTTATAATGTAGTAATAGTCGTGGTTGTAACGTGGTAAGGGTTGTGGTTGTAACATAGTAAGGGTCGTGGTTGTCATGTGTTAAGGGTCTGGATTGCCAGGTTCAGGTAATTAATAACTTGATTATTTTTAAATAATAGGGGTTAAGGCCCAAAATGGAATGATCCGTTCCATCCACCTTGTCGGCCAGCTCGTCGTGGGCCCAAAAAGTCCTAATTTAGGCAATGTTCAGTTCTAACAAACATCACAATGATCCTGGAAAGTTTCAAGAGTGGGTGCCATTGTCACCATTGTTTTCTATTATGTGGTGCACACAAGTTATGGATCAAGATGATATTTGGGCCCTAACCCTAAAATAACAGAGCAAAAAGGATGGGCGACGTAGATTATACACATACATCAATGTGGGCCCCACGAGTTGGGCCTTGCCCAGTCCACGTCAATTTCTTAGCATTAAATACGAAGTAACTTCTTATTCACAAAAAAACCGTATAACAAGGAGAAAAGCAATTTGGTCTAAAAAACTTCTCAAGACTTGTCAGAGGGTTACCCTCGGAATATTCGGAAGGTCAAATCTCTTTCGAGAATTTGACCATACAACGATGCCAATATGGTAAAAAATCCCTAAAATCTATCTTAGCTCTCAGCCTCCGGGCAAAAAAAAAAAAAAAACATGGAAATAGCAAGAAAGAGAGGATACTAGTATGGTCAGTGCAGAATGTGTGTGTGTGTGTATATATATATATATATATATATATATATATATATATATATATATATATATATATATATATATATATATATATATATATATATATATATAATGTGCACAAAAACTCAAAATCATTACATTATATTCCTTAAGGGCGTGTTTGGAGCATATGTACGTGAATGTGCACCAAAACTCAAAATCATTACATTTTATTCCTTAAGGGCATGTTTGGAGTGTTTGGATGGTGTACTTCCACGATAATGTATTGTAAAACTCATACCATTACTCTGATTAGATACACGAAGCTGTCAAATCATAATAATTCATCAGAATGCCTAACAACTTGGATGCACAGATGTGTATTGACATGGCTGAGTATCATGGCCTCCACTATAATGTATGTGTTATATCTACACTATCCATTCATCTTGTGAGATCATTTTATGGAAAGAGACAAAAAGTGAGCTACTTTAAAAACTTCCTGAAGCTCACAAAAGTATTGGATGAAGCTGATATTTAGGGTCATGCCCTAAAATGATATTAAAAAATGGATGTACGATGTGGATATAACACATATTAGGCAAGTTATATCCTCATGTGTGTGTGTGTGTGTGTGTAAAAAGCTATTAGAGCGGTATTGGTATACATATGACTTTACTTTGGACTACTATGGTAGTGATAATCATTACCCATTTACGATTGACCACACCACATTACGGTGGAACTCCACCATCCAATATACACTCTAAAAGAATTTTGTCCTTGAAAGTCAAGTGCACCGACCCTGCATATGGATAAGGATGCTCTTCTTGAACTCATCATGTACCTAAGTGTTCGTTATGTTCAATTTGATGTAGGTTTTGTTTGCGTAAACATATTTACATGAACTTGTATTATTACATCAATTGTTATTATAAATATGCTTTGGGATAACAAGTCCCTTTATCACAATCTTGTGGATGAATTAAAAAGCCAAATAGCTTCTCATTAAGTAAAATTTAGAACTAACTATTTTTCCAACATCTCTCGTTCCTTCTTGATATCAATTTAAATATTGAATTCCCTCTACTCACTTTTCAGTCTATCTCTTTTTCCATCTCATTAGATGAAGTGATGACCACAATGAATCTCCCTTGCACGAATGCCTCTTAGAATAATTGTAACACCCTGAACTTTTCAATATCCGAGTATTGAAAGTTCTCAAGTGTTACCGTGAAATTTAACTTATCATGTACATGTGTACGATACCAATTTATCTATCCTAACCTTACATCCATTCTCCAACACGAACCTGACCGTCGAAAATAATCTCCGTTCATAGATCAAGCCATCTGATCGTTGATTTTGAGATAAGATCATCATATACCTAAGTATTCTCACTTATCCATCATAACCAACCGTTCAGTCAACTATTCACCGCTAGGTAAAGATATCTGATTGTTCACTTTGAGTTTGGACCACCTAATCATAGTAAACTAGTAACTTGATCTCAGCATCCACTCGTACACATATCAAATTGAGATTCTGAACCATTCGTCTTGTTCACCACCTATGAATATGCTTAACCCACCATCAAAACTACAATCTGAGAAACTTACACATGTGAACAAGTCACTTGAATCTAACGGTATACACGTTCTACCTCTTGATCACTTCAAAAACTCACTTGTGATCATCTGTTTACAAAACTGATCATACACCCACTTACATACATGATCAGAGTACTAACCATCAAAATTTTCTATTTTTAACATGTTATCTGGCCATCCATCATGTTGGTTGATATATGTACATTCCGTTAATTAATTTGGTGAATAATTCCTTATTCATAGTGATTTAAATATAAGTTCTTTTATAAGAATTACTTAGAAACATGGATATAACTATGTAGAACCATTAGATTTTCCAAAACTCTCATATCAGCAATAATTACGAAAATGTCATTAACCTAGACCCCTGAATTCTAGATCATATGGTTCCCACAATCCGTTTGATGTAAAATTTTATACCATGCCTATGCATCAAAAATTAACTATACATGTCAAATTTCGGCCCTTAGATCATTGTAAAAGTGACCCAATTGACAAATTAACCCCTTAATCATTGATTTTGGTGTCCATTGAGTGAATAAACCTCTTGGGTAGTCGTAGTAGAATATTTCTCTTCATATGAATGACTTAGATTTCCCATCATATAGACCAAGCATGAAATATGAGGACCTCACTTTGGCAGCTTTCCTTAGGTGCGAAGTTATCTTTTTGAGGCTTACCAACTCCCCTTAAATCTGAATCTTCTAATTTAACCACTTCCTGTCGTCCATCACAGATCAAATTTAGACCAAAGTTTGATCTCATATGACTACTAGTTTATACAAAATTTAGACCTCGATCTATGATCCTACACCATTGAATGTTGAAGCCAGTTTCTTCATTTTAGTACAAAAGGTGAAATTTTATATTTAGGCTTTTTCCACCATCGATCAACCATCAAAGTTTGTTCAAACGTTTGCCTATCCTGACTACACATTTCTTCTAAAATGCCCTGATTATTAAGTATAGACCGTTAATTGAGATCAAGTTCGTTTTGGCACCCGTTAAGAGAATTTTCAAGATAAGTCAATTTAAATTTCGGATCACCAAGAAAATCATATATTCTAACTCTATTTGACGACCCTGACACAATGGATGAATTAAATTTAAAGAAAGATTGTCAGAAAAGGAAAAATTGGAGAAACTCAATCTAAGTGGGATGTGAAACACACCCCTCTCACATGCCCACTCCTTTTTAAAAGGGGGTGTGCGTCCCTTCTCCACTCACATGCATAATGTTCCCAACGCCCAAGGGAGAGAGAGTGAGAGAAAGAAAGAGAAAGAGAAAAAGAAAAAGAGAGAGAAAGAGAAAGAGAAAGCCTAGATACCATCGTCCCATTCCTTCTCCATATCTGTGGTGTCTCCTTCTTGCTCAAGCAATCTCGTGATTCATGTAGAAGCTTTCCTATATAGATTACCTAGGGTTTAGATTTAAGGCTAAGGTGAGGGATTCATTTAAGGTTACATTAATTTGAGTTGATATAATTTATCTTGTTTTTTGCATACTTTCATATTACTATGATTTTTCATACAATTGATTGATTTACCATTATTAATTATTTATCCTTTTAGGAATTATGCTTAAGGTATAAATTTAATTATGCGTGATTTTTATTAACTTATGTGGGTGATGGATACAAGCCTTGCCCTTCGCCAATTTTGAGAGCGATGTATGCATCCACTCTATATTGAGATGGCCTTTTGCTCATCTCCCCTTATTTTTATTGAGTTAGCTTATTTGCTACTCTTCTATTGTATTGAGTTACCTTATTGTTACTCTTCTCCTTTATTATGTCAGCCGTGTGCTACCTCCCTTTATGGCTTGGGCATGTGTCTTGGAATTCCAAAACCCTCATGGTTCGACTTATTTCTCTGTTGATGCAAGTGATGTGTTATAGGCCTCATATATAGTGGTTCATATATATTATCGTGGATGTAATGCGTTTCGGGTAGCTGCCCTCTTGGTCAGCACGTAATTCCTTAGGTTGATGAGTGGTGCACAATTGATGTAAGTAAATCGTCATGCGTGTTACATCACTTCTCAGGATTGGATGTCACAAATAGTTGCTCCATGAACACATCGTGTCACGTAATTCCCCCAATCGCGTTATTGTTTCGCCTTGAGATGTTCGCATAATTCCACGTTAATGTTGGACATACTGACGAATCTCTATATCGTGAGAATGCGGGGTCTTATCTTTCATTTTCAAATCAAATTCTTAGAGTAGGAAGATCCATCTTATCAAGCGGGGCTTACCATCATTCTTAGAAAGAAGATACATGAGCCTCGCATGATCTTTGTAGATGGTGATCTTGAATCCGATCAAGTAGGACCTAAATTTATCCAAAGCAAATACTACAACTAAGAGTTCCTTCTCCATAGTTGAGTAATTTACTTGGGTAAGATTTAGAGTTCTACTTACGTAGTATATAACATGGGGCTTATTCTTTTTTCTCTGGCCTAACACTGCCCTAAGAGTATAATCGGACGCATCACATATAATTTTAAAAGGAATGCTCCAGTCGGGTGGCTGCATGATAGGTGCAGTGGTTAACATGCCCTTAAGCTTAGAAAATGCTTCCTTGCATTGTTTAGTTGACTCTATGGTACATCCTTCTGAAGTAGATTACATAAAGAACGAGAGAGGTGACTAAAGTCCTTTATGAATCTCTCGTAAAATCCGGCGTGTCCTAAAAAGGATCACACGTCTCGTATGTTCTTGGGTGAAGGTAAGTTAGAGATAAGATCGATCTTTGCCTTATCTACCTCAATTCCTTTGGATGAGAGGATATGTCCAAGGACAATCCCCTTACGAACCATGAAATGACACTTCTCCCCATTTAATACCAAATTCTTTTCTTCACGTTACTTTAGCACATATTTAAGATTCTCCAAACAATCACTGAAGGATGGGCTAAAGACAAAGAAGTTATCCATGAAGACCTCTAAATATTGCCCCACAATGTCAGAAAAAATACTCATCATGCATCGCTAAAAAGTGGTGGGGGCATTACAAAATCCAAATGGCATCCTTCGGTAAGCAAATGTGCCAAAGGGACATGTGAATGTTGTCTTTTCCTGATATTCAGGAGCTATCTCTATCTGGTTGTAGCCCGAATATCCGTTAAGGAAATAGTAATAAAAATGACCAGCTATCCTTTCTAAGATTTGATCAATAAAGGGCAAAGGAAAGTGGTCCTTCCTTATAACGATATTCAATTTCCTGTAGTCAATGCACATTCTCCAATCAGTAGTAACTCTAGTTGGCACGAGTTCATTGTCGGCATTGACTACGATGGTGATTCCAGACTTCTTAGGAACCACCTGAGTTGGACTCACCCATTGGCTATCGGATATAGGGTATATGATACCCACATCCAATAGCTTAAGAACCTCGACTTTAACCACTTCCTTTATGTTTGGATTTAATCTACATTGTGGTTACTGGGAGGTCTTCACATTATCTTCTAGATAAATGTGGTGAGTACAAATCAAAGGGTCAATTCCCTTGAGGTCCGCAATCGACCATTTAAGGGCTCCTTTATGCTCAATGAGAGTATAAATAAGTATACTCTCCTATTCTTGCTCAAGGTGGGAAGAAATCACCACCGGGTATGTCTCATCTTGACCTAAATAGACATATTTTAAATAAGAGGGCAAACGTTTTACGTCAAGCTTTGGTGCCTTAAGGTTAAACGGTAGAGGTACTATATCCATTTGGGGTGATTCTTCAAATTGTGGCCTCCACCAATTAACTTCAAGTACCAGCACAGTATCAAGCATGGCACCCGTCTCCCTAATCATATCATCATCTAAATCATGGGAGTGAGCCAAGCACGACTATAGAGGGTCAGAGGATAAGGTCATCAGAGTTCTATCTTCCATGAAAGTATCTATCACGCCCCAAACTCGAAAACTGGGCTCACAAAATTCTCGATCGTCGAATCCGGTGCCAACAGCCTCCGCAGTACCCCATTCTTGGCTCCCGGCAACCATATTCCAGGTTCCGATCCTGAGATCCTACAAGGAGGATTTTCAGCATGAATTTATTCCGTAATAAGCATAATCATAAGCATAACCCACAAACAACAACTAACTACATCATCACAAATCCACTATGATAAAAAACTTTGAGTACAATGCGCATAAAGGGAAATATAATGATAATAGTAACAGAAACTCCTAAAGCTCGACTGCACGCTCCTGTTCCTACTAAGTTATGGCTGCAACCTGGCGTCACCTACACGTATCAATCGTACATAAGCTTATAAAAAAGTTAAAGGGTAGTGAGAGTGTATGCGTAATATAAGCGTATCAAGAATGCAATATCAGAGTAATGCGGAATATATTGGTAAGTCCATGAATGTAATCAGTCGTACAAAGGCTATGCGATGCAAGGTATGAATGCTATCGGTCATATCAAGGCCATGCGACGCAAGGCATGAATGATGTCGGCCATACTAAGGCCATGCAATGCGAGATGCAACTCAAGCATACCAATCCTCATCTGAATCCACGTATCAATGTAGCTCATCACTAGAGCATCAAATATCAATACATGTCTCACTCTAGATAATCACCGGGGTTTAGTACACTCCAAATGACACTGCCCCTTTTCCAGGCGTGCAGCTCAAGTGAGCATAAGAAACCTCACTATCTGTCTGGCCAATAGCCTGCCAATACCTATTTGGCACGTCGATAGCGAACCCATTTATGAGTTGGTCATACTCATCTTAGCAATTGCCCTCTACCCTCGGGCGGTAAGGCCACACCCCCTTCTAACTGACCACAACACAGTGGGAGACGCAGCCTCCTAGTATTCGACCCTCGTGCGCTTGTGTATCCACTCGGTCTCGACGTTGGAGTCATCCTCTGGTACTATCAGGTTTAAGAATTTTCACCTAGGGACATCTATGGCACCCCGATGCTAGTAATAGTATTTCTGGTGTCCAATCTTGCCCTTCACGGTATGCTTGTGGAGACTATGGCCCTGATGTCGCTAGGGTGTACAACATTCACAACACATAATGCAAGATGCATGAGTCACACAATCTAGTCATATATCGATCCTGCGCATGCCGTGTTCTCATGTGGGACAACTCCACCTATCAGGAAGCCCCATAATAACCTTTCCAATGACATATACAATGGTCAACCACATCTCATATCAAACATGCAGATGATGCGTATGGTCATGTGTTATAATGCTATACTAACACGTACTCATAATCGGTATCGATAATTAGCCTAACAAAGGGCCTAAGGGAATGTCACAATGTGGACATTTAACCATTATTGCTCATCAATGTGGACATTTAACCAACATTACTCCCAAGGAGTGGCTCACATAGAGTCAAACGTATAATGGGCCCATGGCCTCACACAAGGGCCTAATATACATCATCATGGGCCTCACTTAAGGGCCTAATACACATCACAATGAGCCTCACTCATGGGCCACATATCATCATATTAGGCCTCACTCATTGGCCTCATATACGTCACATAGGGCTGCAATACATGGGCCTCATATACATCAAATGGGCTGCAATACATGGGACCCCATGGGTGGCAGATATCCGTAAGGTGGGACCCATCTAGGACCTCATGGGTGGCGGATATCCGCAAGGTGGGACCCATCTGGGACCCCATGGGTGGCCCGCGATCGTCCTGATCAGGCCATCCCAGCCGTTCATCGTCAGGGAGAGCTGTGCTCTCTTTTTTCCAGAAATGGCCTAGCAAAGCTTGTGCATGGTAAAACAAAAAGTGAGTTTCCACTTCGGGAAGGAGGTGGTGGTGCATTTCTAGCCATTCTTGGGGCCATGTGGCGTCATCCCAACCGCTGGTTCTAGACGAGGAGAAGAGAGAACGTGTCATCTCACGAAAAATGGAGATTCTCGTGAGACAAATGAAACTAACGTTTGGGGTCCAAAAACTGGACCCCACATTGATCAGAGATTGCCCAGATGAGCCAGATCTCAGGAATATGCTATATTTGGGGAATTGCCATTAATGGCTCTCTCATCTTCTCCGTTAAATCATTTAAACCCAATCACGAGATGGGCCCCACCAGATCAGAAAAGTTACTTTTCTAGTGGGCCTGGCTGTTATCCATCCATCCTAGTGTGTGGATAGGCCCCATACAAGGCCACTTTTCAATCACAACCATTGCTACGTGGGTCATTTTTCTAACCGTTGGAGGTTCTCTTCCATTTGCTATAAGAAGGGCACAGTGCCCTCAGAATTCGCACCAGCAAGAGTGAAAGGAGAAAAGAGAGAGAGAAAGGAAAGAGAGAGAGAAAGGAAGAGAAGTGAATTTAGGTGCAAACTCGATTTTGCATTGAGTCGACCCAGCCTGTTTAGACTGAGTCGAGCCAGTACGGGTTAGTGGCATCTGTTCGAGTCGAGCTCAAGATCGAGTGGCTACTGGGTCAAGTGTCGAGCATTGGAGTTTCAGGTAACGCTCTGGCCGTCACTCCAATTTCTAGCATTGTAGGAACACTCACTAGCCATTACCATCTGTAAAATAGGTCGACAGGGAAGGTATTCTGGGCCGAAACTATGCCAACCAATGGCTAGGCTTCGGGTCAAAATCAGGCTCAAGACAATAACAACAATTTGGACCAAAATGAAGCCAAGTAATGACTGCATTTTGGGACCCAAGATGGGCAGCCAATGACCGTGAACGGGCTATGTTCTGGCTCGAAAACAAAGTTTAAATGGACCTAGGTTGAGCCTTCAGTTGGGTTTTGAAATAGGCCCAAGAACCGACCTTAGCTAGGCCCTCATCTGGAACGTAAATCCAGCAGCAACCATAGAAGAAACCACACCCCTGTTGGGCCGTAAATAGGTCTCAGATTGGGATTTAAACTCAACCAAAAATAGGCCTAAAATTGGGGTGGAAATGAGCCCCAATTGGGCCATGTAGTGCTTAGAACAAGCCAACCTGCTGGGTTATGGGCAGAGCTGCAACCGACTTTGAGTGAGCTTTCCATCCAAGCTGGGAATGCCTTTCACTCTGCCCTCAGATGGTCTCCGAACCAAGCCAGAATTGGGCCTCAGTTAGGTCTCCATGTGGGCCTTAATCCCAGCTGAAAACTAGGCCTGAAGTATTGTTGAAACCACGTCAGATGATGACTATGTTTCAAGATGAAATCATGTCAAACCAGAGTGATGTTTTAGGCTGAAAGCATACCCAGTTATGGCTTTGTTTCGGGTCGAGGTCAGGCCAATTAATGGCCGAATTTTGGGCCGGAACCATGGTGGAAGAAGAGCGTTCAACATCGTGCTTAGGTTGGCCACACATAGGTTTGGCTCGGGCGAGAAACAAGCCTCCAGCAGGCTTTCAACGAGGCTCTGCTGTATACTAGAACCTTGTTCCAGCTGGACTGTAAGCCAGGCCAGTTAATGACCAGGCCTTGGGCCTCCAAGTCTGGCTACAACAAGATTACATACTGGGCCTTGAATACCCTAGTGAGTGGGCCCAATTTCTAGCCAAAAGACAGTTCAGGCCTAGGCCTTGGGTTCCAGAGAGTATCGGGCTGAGAGGAGGGCTACATTTAGGCCTAAACTGGAGCAAGAATCGGCCTTGCAGCTGGCTGAGTAGCGCCCTCCATTGGGCTCTCAGTCTTTCCTAGCAAATAGGCTTGCTCATTCTAGCAGGCCTCACTTGCAGTGGGCTGCACCTCACATAACTGCGGGCCTCACCTTATCTAAAACCCAGTTGGGCCACCTTGGGACAAGTATATGATGGTCTTGGTTACTTTGAAGCAGGCCCAATCTCCTCCAAAATGAGCCTTATAAGCCCATACGCTTTCAGTGATCTATGCACTTTGAAACACTTATCTAATATGGGCCATTGAATTAGAAATGATAACTAGGTAGTCACTTGCACAATAGTGGGCCGCAAGACGCTCACGGGAGCTTGGATCGAGAGACGCACTACGACTTGTCTGGTGATGATTCTCTTCCCCTTGGGCTTTCCATCCCTAACTAGATTAAGGGTAACTTTTATAGCTATGACCGATAATCTAGAAGTGCAAAAACATTTAATGCTTATTTAGAATTTATGATTTACAAATGATTTGATTGTGATTGAGTTATCCAGACACTACTTCAAGGGGTGATTAAATAGATTGGAAATGGATTATATTTGTTTGGTATATTTTCTTAGTTAATAATTCATATGTTTTAAAAGTAATAATTAATCTATATAGTGGGATCATTTAGCGCATTTGATTGTTAGGTTTGAAAGCATGCCCTAGGTTCACATTTATACTAGGTTAGTTTGCTTGAACATGTGTACTAAACTCGTCCAAGTAATTTAACTAATTACCCATTATATGCGAAATGTGTTAGTCCATTGAGTACGTATTTTTAGATTATAAACTTATGATCATGTGACTCGTAGGAATACATGTATTGCTATTTAAATTCTTATTCATGATTAGGTCACATGCTAATGCTTATAAGACACACATCATTGAAATCTCTCCATGGAAATCTTTGACTAAGGAGAGTCCGTATTTAGGGTGTAACAAAACTGGTTATGATGTAAGTAGATCCCCAACCTAGAGGTTATGGTTGGTGACATTTGATCGTGGGGATTACCACATATAAGGTGGTTTCACTTACTTAGCTATGGAATGAATATTGTATCTTTTACAATTACCGTCGTTTACTCATTTTTTAATTATACATGCCATTACATTTTAATCGCCGCGTTTAACAACTTCAACGTATCATTCCAAGTAAGCATACAGTGGTAGTCCTCATAGCATTGAGAATTGATTGACCACAGGTTAGTGGGTTCTATTCACACCCTAAGGCGGTAGCCTCATTAGCCGGGGATGGTGGTATGAGACCTTTGCTCGAGCTGTCGGCCTACGTTGACAACTAGCCCCCGTAGTGACCTTTGAGCTTATTTAAATTAGCTGGTTGTAATTAGACTAATAATGAGATGGCTAATCATGCATACAAGGCACGGACCAACATTTATTGCTATCGTAGCGTGATGTACATATTTGTCTGCCTGGATGTTTTTTCTAGGACAATAATGAGCATCCCCAGGGTAATGATTGCATTCACGCATCCATGCACATAATATGATTGTAATTGTTATGTTTTGGATTGCCTGTATGTTTTATGTTATTTCTTGTCTAGGGTAGCGGTGTGTAATCTTGAGGGGAGATCACACTGAGCTGAACACTCATTCATCAATGTTCAACTATACAGAGGTGTAACATCCCGAATTTTTGCCAACCTGAAATTAGACGTCTTTAGGCGATGGGACAATCCTAACTCCTGTTTAACTTCTCAAACACTCAATTCAAGGGTCTTAAATCCCTTCTTCAAACCATTCTCTTGAAAACCTCACATTTTCTTCACAAATCTCACATTTCACTACTTCGTCCTTCAAAATTTTCTAAGTGCTTTCATATTAAACACAAATCTTAAAGTTTAGGTGATATTGATCAATACTTAACCTAAAAATTACTATGAATAGTAAATAAATAAATAAAATGGGTTTTTAATCATTAACCTTTTGGAATCTCATGAAATAAGTAGGCTACATGGATAGATCAGCTTCTCCTACCCCAAAAACATATATTGTACGTCGAATAACTCACCCCGGTTTGTAAAATACATTCATTTTACATATCGGACAGAAAAACCACCCCAAACAGGTCAGTGACCGGCGAGGGCATCGCCCGGTTGGCGAGGCCTCGCCAAAAGGCGGGCCTGGCAGGGCTGCAGAGGGTCAGTGGCCCGTTTTCACCCACTTCTTATGCGATTTTGGTTCGACTTCGAAAAGTCATATCTCCTTCGTTATAACTCTGATTTAGGTGATTCAAAAATCAGATTGAAGCTTAATAAGTCTAGTTTTATATAAAAATAAGTAAAAAAATATAATAAAATAATTAATATAGTTAAATATAGGTCGTGGTGACAACTGTCCGAAAATCATTAGTTTGGACAGCTTCCGCTTCTGGAATTTTTAGAATTTTTCTACAATAGTAAACCTAATGAAATTTGGTGGAGATGAAGTAGACTTGATGATGAACTATTAAAAAATAATTAAAATAATAGACCAACTAGAAATGCCAGAAAGAGTCGTAGAACTTCCCTAGGACCGTATTCTGTCATAGTTAGGGCGGGAGTTGGTTAAGTACTGAACTAAACAATCAATAGGATTCGCTCCAATCGCTTTAAATATGATCTGCAAGACTCAAAACCTGTAAAATCATTGACGCTAGGTTACCCTGAAATGTAGGATCAATCTCATTACTCGGCTGCTCTCAGGAGCATCCCGAAACTCCGTATCAGATCTGGACCGCACGTCGGAAGTTCGAATAACACGAAGTTAAGGAATTAGGACTGCCTTGCTGGGCTTGACAATCATCTCGGAAATCAAATCCAAACAGTGTCCCACGGCTGTTCGCTTGAGTCCGGAGCGAGAGAGTGTGAAAACACTTGTTTCTTTATAAAATAAATATCTTAAATAGTAATCTGAGACTTGTCGCTTGCGGATCAGTTTTAAGCAACCAGACCATCAGAATCTGACCAAATTACACCCTCGAATCAGGAAAAATTTCATACACATTTACATGTACTCGGAATCTCCGATCGAGATCTGCTGACCATTGAACTGAAACAGGTCCGCCATGCGTGATCTGGAATCCCGACCGAAACGAAAACTTAATAGAATGTAGATCCGATGTCGGTGAGCTTAAGTCCGACCTTTGGCTCAAGGAGGCCCGCCAGAAGTCCTCCGTTGAGCTGAAAAAGTTTCTCTTTGGTTATAACCTAAGTAAACCTTGTCCAGAAGTCTAATTCGGTGAGATTTTAGGCTATATAAGGACCTTAGAAACCTCTCTCTCACAGCCATACGAATTTGAGAGAAACCTTAGAGAGAGAGAGAGAAAAGAGAGAGTGGTGGGAGATCCTTCCTACCTTGCTTCCCTGCTGCTATCCATGCTTAACCGCTCCATTTATATCGCTTTTCCGGCGATTCCGGCATCATTTCTAGGTAAGAAACCTTTAACCCTAATATGATTTAGGGTGTGGATAGTTGTAGGTTATAAAATAGCTAACCTATTTCATTCTCTAGGTTGCCAAACTGCCGAATACGGAAGCTTAGCAAACCTATCGACTCCGTTATGATTCTACGACACAAGGTGCGAACTTTAGGTGTATAGGTTATGGTTTTCAACGCTTTCAATGTTAGATAATGATAGATTCATGATCTGCATGCAATTGCATATGTACAAAGTACTTTCCATTTTCTGTTTCGATTAAAGTTGTGGAATATGGAATTTTATATATTCTAGGTATTCGTAGAAAATACCATATACGTATAAATTTTGGAAATGTGTTTGACATGATTATTTGTTGTATGAATATACAATATATGAATAAAATACTTATTTGGCGAATGGATTCGCCCAAATACATGTTTTACTAATATACACTAAGTATGTAGAAATACTGTATTGTAGGAAGTACTGTATACATATAGATTTTAGAGATGTGTTTGCCATGATTATTTGATGTATAAATATATTATATGTACGTAAAATACTTGTTTGGAGAAAGGACTCGACCTAATATATGTTTGCTAACATACACTAAGTATGTTGAAATAGTGTATGTTAAGTGTTTGTAAAAATGCTTGTGTGAGTAAGTGTTTGGATGATGTTGCCTTAGGTATGGTGTTGAGATGGGATTCTCAACTACCTTAGAGACATGTATGATTTCCTCCATGAGGTTGTTTACTTAAACTGCTTACTTGTGAAATATATGTGTTTGTATTCCTATTTATATAGTGCTTCATATCATGCTTTATAACATGCTTTATAATATGCTTTACGATATGCTTGTTAACATGCTCAACTGATTGTATGATTTTATTTATGTAATGCATATGTTTAAACTCATGTTTATGTTGTATGATCCGTCATAGGTGATGGGGGAGTGGTGTAACGATTCCGTGTAACAGCCCTGGCAACCCTAAACGGATGATGCCAGACTTTGATTGTATGATTTGAATCTTGATCCATTACTGCTTTACTCATCTGTAATTGAATGTAATTGAGACTATGATTATAGTCCAGGCAATCGGTAACAATTCCTGTCTAAGTGGGCGATTTCGTCTCGCCACAATTGATGCATTCGGTGAATCCGAGTCGTACGATGATTGACGACAGCGGTACCTTGTCGGCTACTCCAGCGTACGCTCGTACTAGTCGAACTAGTCTAATAAACCGATTGGCCCAATGTATGTTAACTATGTTTGGACACCATTGCTTGAACCTAGGGTACCGAACTTACCAGTGGAATCCCGTAACCATGGTACCTCGATCCGCTAAGACTCATGAGCCGGGCATAGTGGTATGGGATACCGTGGTCGAGTTGTCGGCCTATGCTGGGGCCATGTGCCTCCCCGTAGTGACCATTGAGCAACCAGACTCGTGAGCCGATTATGGTGGTATGGGGCACTATATTCGAGCTGTCGGCCTATGCTGGCACAGCCTGGCTGTGGTCCCCAGTCGGGTTGCATCCGGGTTTCATTCTCAATAAGCGGACTGGTCGGGCTTCGAAAATAGACTGCCAGTTGGTAGGGTGTCAGTGGAGTGACCTCGAGCATACTCTAATTCTGCGGTGAGGCGACTAGCCTTCTCGTAGTAACAGAGTATAAGCTAGGCCTGTATTGATAAGGTGATGGGGGAGTGGTGCAACGATTTTGCATAACAGCCCTGGCATCCCTTGCAGTGACCTAGAAGCACACCATCGTATGAGATTGTCTAGGACTGACAACCCTAGAATGGATCATGTTTGGGAATGATACAAGGGAGGTACCTTAGTTTCCCAATCCTGCTGTTTGAAATGGACTAATAACAACTCGGTAATCATGCTCATCATGCATTGCATGTGCCTGGAAGATGTGGAGCACTGAGGGAAGAAAGCATGCCGCGAACGAAGAGGGTGTCGCATGAGGGAGTATGTCGGTGAGGGCATACATCATGACTGCATTCATACTTGCATTAATAAGAGTAGTTAGGAGTGTTTGATTTTACTGCTTTATCATTGCTGCTTGACTGAGTTGATAACATGTTAACCTATGCTTTATTGTTCCACTGAGTTGATTACTCACTCCCACGTTACGGGACGGTGTTGTACACACTAACCAGATTTGTTGAGTTTCAGGTGATGGCGATGCTTATGAAGCAGAGCCGGATTACTTCTATGATGATGAGGAGGAGTTCTCCTATCTGTACCTCTCTCAAGTGCTCTATGAAGACCTGGTATTGTATTGACAGGGCTATGGTACTTGGAATAGAAGACATTACACTTCCTCACATTAGGTATATTTTAGAATTGTACTTGTAATTAATTAACCTGGTAACATCATCACACTCTGGAGACACACCATAATTTATATATGTTATTTATCTATCACAGTCTTCCGCTTGCAATTTAACTGTCTTTGGAGTATGATATGTTGTTTTGGCTTAATCTCACTCATGTTCAATGCACGAATACAGTCAACATTCAATCATCATTCATTTTGTTGCATAAGTGATGTTCTGGAACTCGGGAGTTGAGTTTTTGCTCGACTCCCGATTTTCGGGATGTTACAGTTGATATCAGAGCATGATTTGGATTAAACCGGACCTGGGTTATGGTCACACGATGCACTCTGACGCACTTTGACTTAGGAGGGAGTGGCGGAATGTAGAAACAGTCTTAGGCATCCCTGTTCCGTCCAACGGCTGGTTCGCTGAAAACGAACGCCGAAATCGAGTATGTATTCAACCATGGTCGCATGGGTCGACCTTAAAACATTCCTAGGCCGTCTATTAATGATTCTAGATTATAATCCACCTCACCCCAACTGTTGAAATGATAACTATTTCGAATCCTCGAAGCTTCTCTGGACTCCTCACAGAGACTTCTTGAATCCATGAGGAAGAAAGCAGAAAATAGAAATAAATTCTAATACATTCGAAATTGATTAATGAATGACTAAAAATGAGTTCACAACTCTTTAAATAGGGATACCAAGTAACGGGAAAGAAATCAGAAACAAACTACAACTAAAACTCCTAGAATTCGCGACTTACTATCAGGTCGTGATGTCTACTAGTGCACAAGGTTTTCGGCTAAAAAAATAGTAAGTGTCCTATTTGACTTCACCAAACCATTCTCCTAATTATTCTAAGCCCTTTTCTCGTTGGGCGTAACTCCTAAAGCCCGACAGATGAAGAGTAATTAAACTAAAACTACTATTTTTAGTAAAACGAAATTGAAACAAGGAAACGACCGTCAATCGGAGGGTTTTTTTGCAATTCCGGGCTGCGCAACCCGACATAGCTGGGTTGGTTGGCTTCATTAGCTCGTTCTACCCCGAATTCATATATTTTACGTCAGATAACTCATTCCGGATTGTAAGATACGTCCGATTGTCCCGAAATTGAGCGAAATGGAGTCGGGGGGCCAATTGGAGCACTTCCCGGGGTACCCAGGGTGGGACCCAGTGTTTTTGGGGCTTAGGGGACTGGAGGAACAAGTCTATGGGGCCCCCCTTTTTTAAAAAAAGCAAAATTTTTTTGGCGAGGCCCTCGCCCGGTCAGTGAGGCCTCGCCATTTTTCTGGCTGGGCCGGGCTCGCGGCTTGGGCCGGTCGTCTTTGGGGGTCTTATAAACCCCCTGGTACCTATCCCGTCCCATTCCCATCTCCCAAAACAAGAGCTCCTTCACAAACCTCCCCTTTAGGTCGTTTTCTCTCTCCAACCTTGTGGTTTCTCTGCAAAATCACCCTTCCGATCGTCCTCCCTACTGATTTCGACCACAGCTTACCCATTCTCATCGTGCATTGCAGCCCTTCTCTCCTTTCTCTCTTTGTTTCTCTCATTTGGAACCCCACACGCCCACTTAGAGCTCAAAATCGTGTAACCCCCTAACCCATCTCATTTCTCCCTTGTTCTTTCTTCATTCCCTGTCACTTGAGCTTCTACGAACATCTGTTGAGGCTCAAACTTGTGGAGAAATAAACCTCCAACCCTTACTCTCTCTCCCCTTCACTTTTCATTCACTTTCCATGGCCCTATTCGAATTGGTTACGGCTATTTTCGCGCTTTCCTACACAAGGCTCATTTTCCAAAGCCTAAAGTTAATTTTTAATCCCCACCCACCCTCCTACCAACCATGCCTCTCCCAATCCCGAGGAGGGATTAGCAATATAGTCCCATTTAATACAACTTAAGACCACTGGCCAAATAGTGTTGAAGTGATAAAGTCCCTTGATATATATTAACCCACCACCCTCTGATAGCTTAAGCTTTTAGAGTAAATGATTGTTTGACAAATAGACCCTTGGAGTTCAGACCTAGAGCGGTGCTTCGACAGACCTGACTGTATAGGAAATCCAACAAATTAAGAACGTGAACTCTAAAACCCCCTTAGTTGGTTTGAGCATAGGTGAAGTGCTCGAGCATAGCTACATTCAAGTTCGGGCAACTCAATTCCAAGCAAACAAACAAACAATTTCTTTTATTAAAAGTGGTGTAAAAATCATCTAGTGTATAAGCAATAGACTTTGGATTACAACTAGGGATTACGCTACTCTTACATTACGACTAGGCACTAAAGAACGTAAAGGATTCATTGTGCTAAGATACTTGAAAGATAGATTTAGTTAGTCGACTAAAGTAGGTTGGAGCGAGACCCCGTTCTTTCGTTGAATCCCCTTAATACTCATAGGCTTCTTTGATAACTCCTAGGAAAGTTGTTTGACGTAGAAACTAGTCACGCTTAGAGGAAACTTATATATCCTTTGGATTTAATGTTAGATCAAATCAATGCATCCCTTAGAATTGCCTTCTCTAGGACTTATTACAACCGGGAACACGGAGTAGAGAAATGATATATATCAGCGAGGTATTCGCGGTTTGAATTGAATTCTCAATCCTGGTAGTTGCCAATGAACTCTATGCTCTGATCAAGCAGAGAGTCGGGATCAACTACGATTCAGAACTGATACGACAATTTTCTGTCTTCGCGAGGCAGAAGGTCCATGTATCCGATTCTGACCCACTACACAACTTTCCTTCCGTGTTGGCTCGACCACTTACAACCAAAAGTTTATAACTTCATTTTTGAGAAGTGTAAGAATATATAGCCAATAGAGATCTTTCCTTTTAGGCCTAAGGAATTTCCCAAGTGAGCAATAGACAGTTAGGAATTAGGTCCCAAATCACATGCCATGTTGGCATACATATTGTGCATATGAACGTAGAAAAATAGCTTGCCTGTTAGGCTTGACATGAGTACATAAGGTAGGTCGGGACCGTAATGATAGTCCTCCTTTGGTAGACTTAGGCATCTGGCCTCAAACTCACACCTGCCCCTGAAATCAACCACATTACCCATCATTTTTAGCTCCTTTTGATACCCATAGGTACCAATGCCATAATACACATCATCGATGAAAAGAAGGCCAATGTAGTGAGAATTATCGTCAAGACTCCAAATAGGTAAAGAAATAAATTGTAGCAAACCATCAGAGTATGAGAAATGGATAAAGAAATAAGTTTTAAGGGGGGTAGACTAAAATGAACCAGGCTAGTATATACCCTACGCAATAAAACATACGCAAAGAAATAATTAAATCTTTTCTTATTACCCTTAGGCAATTTCGGGGATGAAATTTTGTTTTAAGGGGGGCAGATTGTAACATCCCAGATTTTTGCCAACCTGGAATTAGACGTCTTTAGGCGATGGGACAATCCTAACTCCTATTTAACTTCTCAAACACTCAATTCAAGGGTCTTAAATCCCTTCTTCAAACCATTCTCTTGAAAACCTCACATTTTCTTCACAAATCTCACATTTCACTACTTCGTCCTTCAAAATTTTCTAAGTGCTTTCATATTAGACACAAATCTTAAAGTTTAGGTAATATTGATCAATACCTAACCTAAAAATTACTATGAATAGTAAATAAATAAATAAAATGGGTTTTTAATCATTAACCTTTTAGAATCTCATGAAATAAGTAGGCTACATGGATAGATCAGCTTCTCCTACCCCAAAAACATATATTGCACGTCGAATAACTCACCCCGGTTTGTAAAATACATCCATTTCACATATCAGACAGAAAAACCACCCCAAACAGGTCAGTGACCGGCGAGGGCATCGCCCGGTTGGCGAGGCCTCGCCAAAAGGCGGGCCTGGCAGGGCCGCAGCGGGTTAGTGGCTCGTTTTCACCCACTTTTTCTACGATTTTGGTCCGACTTCGAAAAGTCATATCTCCTTCGTTATAACTCTGATTTAGGTGATTCAAAAACTAGATTGAAGCTTAATAAGTCTAGTTTTATATAAAAATAAGTAAAAAATATAATAAAATAATTAATATATTTAAATATAGGTTGTGGTGACAACTATCCAAAAATTATTAGTTTGGACAGCTTCCGCTTCTGGAATTTTTAAAATTTTTCTACAACAGTAAACCTAATGAAATTTGGTGGAGATGAAGTAGAATTAATGATGAACTATTAAAAAAATAATTAAAATAATAGACCAATTAGAAATACCAGAAAGAGGCGTAGAACTTCCCTAGGACCGTATTCTGTCATAGTTAGGGCGGGAGTTGGTTAAGTACTGAAAAAAACAATTAGTAGGATTCGCTCCAATCACTTTAAATAAGATCTGCAAGACCCAAAACCTATAAAATCATTGACGCTAGGTTACCCTAAAATGTAGGATCAATCTCATTACCCGGCTGCTCTCAGGAGTATCCCGAAACTCCGTATCAGATCTGGACCGCACGTCGGAAGTTCGAATAACACGAAGTTAAGGAATTAGGACCGCCTTGCTGGGCTTGACAATTATCTCAGAAATTAAATCCAAACAGTGTCCTACGGCTGTTCGCTTGAGTCCGGAGCGAGAGAGTGTGAAAACACTTGTTTCTTTACAAAATAAATATCTTGAACAGTAATCTGAGACTTGTCGCTTGCGGATCAGTTTTAAGTAACCAGACCGTTAGAATCTGACCAAATTACACCCTTGGATCAGAAAAATTTTCATACACATTTACATGTACTCAGAATCTCCGATCGAGATCCGCTGACTGTTGAACTGAAACTGGTCCGCCACGCGTGATCTGAAATCCCGACCAAAATGAAAACTTAATAGAACGTAGATCCGGTGTCGATGAGCTTAAGTCCGACCTTTGGCTCAAGGAGGCCTGCCAGAAGTCCTCCGTTGAGCTGAAAAAGTTCCTCTTTGGTTATAACCTAAGTAAACCTTGTCCAGAAGTCTAATTCGGTGAGATTTTAGGCTATATAAGGACCTTAGAAACCTCTCTCATAGCCATACGAATTTGAGAGAAACCCTCGAGAAAGAGAGAGAAAAGAGAGAGAAAGTGAGAGAGTGGTGGGAGATCCTTCCTGCCTTGCTTCCCTGTTGCTATCCATGCTTAACCGCTCCATTCATATCGCCTTCCCGGTGATTCCGGCATCATTTCTAAGTAAGAAACCCTAACCCTAATCTGATTTGGGGTGTGGATAGTTGTAGGTTATAAAATAGCTAACCTATTTCATTCTCTAGGTTGTCAAACTGCCGAATACGGAAGCTTAGCAAACCTATCAACTCCGTTACGATTCTACGACACAAGGTGCGGACTTTAGGTGTATAGGTTATGGTTTTCAACGCTTTCAATGTTAGATAATGATAGATTCATGATCTGCATGCAATTGCACATGTACAAAGTGCTTTCCGTTTTCTGTTTCGATTAAAGTTGTGGAATATGAAATTTTACATATTCTAGGTATTTGTAGAAAACATCGTATACGTATAAATTTTAGAAATGTGTTTGACATGATTATTTATTGTATGAATATACGATATATGGATAAAATACTTATTTGGCAAATGGATTCGCCCAAATACATGTTTTACTAATATACACTAAGTATGTAGAAATACTGTATTGTAGGAAGTACTGTATACATATAGATTTTAGAGATGTGTTTGCCATGATTATTTGTTGTATAAATATATTATATGTACGTAAAATACTTGCTTGGCGAAAGGACTCGCCCTAATACATGTTTGCTAACATACACTAAGTATGTTGAAATAGTGTATGTTAAGTGTTTGTGAAAATGCTTGTGTGAGTAAGTGTTTGGATGATGTTGCCTTAGGTATGGTGTTGAGATGGGATTCTCAACTACCTTAGAGACATGTATGATTTCCTCCATGAGGTTGTTTACTTAAACCGCTTACTTGTGAAATATATGTGTTTGTATTCCTATTTATATAGTGCTTCATAACATGCTTTATAACATGCTTTATAATATGCTTTACGATATGCTTGTTAACATGCTCAACTGATTGTATGATTTTATTTATGTAATGCGTATGTTTAAATTCATGTTTATGTTGTATGATCCGTCATGGGTGATGGGGTAGTGGTGTAACGATTCCGTGCAACAGCCCTGGCAACCCTAAACGGATGATGCCAGACTTTGATTGTATGATTTGAATCTTGATCCATTACTGCTTTACTCATCTGTAATTGAATGTGATTGGGGTTATGATTATAGTCCAGGCAATCGGTAACAATTCCTGTCTAAGTGGGCGATTTCATCTCACCACAATTGATGCATTCGGTGAATCCGAGTCGTACGATGGTTGACGACAGCGGTACCTTGTTGGCTACTCCAGCGTACGCTCGTACTAGTCGAACTAGTCTAATAAACCAATTGGCCCATTGTATATTAACCATGTTTGGATGCCATTGCTTGAACCTAGGGTACCGAACTTACCAGTGGAATCCCGTAACCATGGTACCTCGATCCGCTAAGACTCATGAGCCGGGCATGGTGGTATGGGACACCGTGGTCGAGGTTGTCGGCCTATGCTGGGGCCATGTGCCTCCCCGTAGTGACCATTGAGCAACCAGACTCGTGAGCCGATTATGGTGGTATGGGGCACTATATTCGAGCTGTCGCCTACGCTGGCATAGCCTGGCTGTGGTCCGTAGTCGGGTTGCATCCGGGTTTCATTCTCAATAAGCGGACCGGTCGGGCTTCGAAAATAGACTGCCAGTTGGTAGGGTGTCAGTGGAGTGACCTCGAGCATACTCTAATTCTGCGGTGAGGCAACTAGCCTTCTCGTAGTAACAGAGTATAAGCTAGGCCTGTATTGATAAGGTGATGGGGGAGTGGTGCAACGATTAACATGCACGACCTCAGCGACCCTTGCGGTGACCTAGAAGCACACCATCGTATGAGATTGTCTAGGACTGACGAACCTAGAATGGATCATGTTTGGGAATGATACAAGGGAGGTACCTTAGTTTCCCAATCCTGCTGTTTGAAATGGACTAATAACAACTCGGTAATCATGCTCATCATGCATTGCATGTGCATGGAAGATGTGGAGCACTGAGGGAAGAAAGCATGCCGTGAACGAAGAGGGTGTCGCATGAGGGAGTATGTCGGTGAGGGCATACATCATGACTGCATTCATACTTGCATTAACAAGAGTAGTTAGGAGTGTTTAATTTTACTGCTTTATCATTACTGCTTGACTGAGTTGATAACATGTTAACATATGCTTTACTGTTCCACTGAGTTGATCACTCACTCCCACGTTACGGGACGGTGTTGTACACACCAACCAGATTTGTTGAGTTTCAGGTGATGGCGATGCTTATGAAGCAGAGCCGGATTACTTCTATGATGATGAGGAGGAGTTCTCCTATCTGTACCTCTCTGGCAGGTCTATGAAGACTTGGTATTGTATTGACGGGGCTATGGTACTTGGAATAGAAGACATTACACTTCCTCACATTAGGTATATTTTAGAATTGTACTTGTAATTAATTAACCTGGTAACATCATCACACTCTGGAGACTCACCATAGTTTATATATGTTATTTATCTATCACAGTCTTCCGCTTATAATTTAACTGTCTCTGGAGTATGATATGTTGTTTTGGCTTAATCTCACTCATGTTCAATGCACGAATACAGTCAACATTCAATCATCATTCATTTTGTTGCATAAGTGATGTTCTGGAACTCGGGAGTTGAGTTTATGCTCGACCCCCAATTTTCGGGATGTTACAAGAGGACACAGGTGTAGTGACAAGAAACTATGTAGCAGACTTCAGGGCTGCTGGAGTTGGAGAAGAGGAGGAGCCTTACAAGGAAGAGTTACACCAGGAGGCGGCTGCATATTATGGCCTTAACCAGTAGATTTCATTTATGATAATTTGTTTTGGATTACTTCATTTGAGGATTTCGTATTTGGCCCCCAGCCATGTGTGCCAGGATATTACTTCTCGTTTTGATCAGATCTATGTTATGGCTGTTTCCCGCTACTTGCACTTTGATTTCCATTGATTACCATTATGATTTAGTTAACTCCTGGGTTTTTGGGATATGAGTTGTGTACTTGGGTTCTGAAAATCGGAGTGTTACAAGTTGGTATCAAAGTAGAGTATGAGGTAGCCTGGCTGTGGGATCAACAATACAAAACCTTGAGGGATTAACTTAGGCGAAACTTAGAAATCTCCCTTAGGAAGTAAGTAAGATGAGTGAACATAGAAACAAAACACTTAAGCCCCTTAGGTATTAGTAGAATGGACAATTGAACTTATGCAGAGATCCTCAATAGCTAGGAAGAACTTAGAGCATGAACCACCTAGGAAAGAACCTTGAATCCCTTGGGAAACAACAAGCTAGTCGTTTGAACTTAGAAACAAAAACCTTAGTCCCCTTAGAAATTTAACCAGGAATAACATTTAGAAGCTAAACTCCTTCGCCATGCAACGGGCAAGCTCTCTGACTTCATAATTTCTAAATTCTGCAGGAAATCATGCCACCCGTATTGCAGTCATAGAGGACGCATACAGTTGATATACACCCTATTCCATCGATGGAATGTCAACGGGAGCGCAGTCCCATCTACATGTTGGGCCTTCCGCCTGGGGTGGCAAATGGGGACACCAGGTTGGAAGTTATAGGGGATTCTCCCTCTCCTCAGATATTCACGTCAGGGTTGCCATCGCAATATTTCGAGTGACGGACACCTTCAGCTACCATTTTCTCAAACACGCCGACGGGAGCCGCCGCCTTTGCAGCCTTTGCACAAGTGGCGGCGACCATGCAACAGCAGCAGGTTGCCTTCATGCAGCAACAACAGGATTTGCATGCTCTCATGATGGAGACCCTGCAAAGCCATGGAGGGATGTCACATGATGCAGAGGTGAGAGGCATCGTCGTGTTCGATTATTTCATGAGGCTCCGTCCACCAACTTTCGGAGGAGCGCCTGACCCGGTTCAGGCTGAGCATTAGTTGACGAGGATCGCCAAGGTGATGAGGCCCCTAAAGTGCTTCGATACTCAGAAGGTCAGTTTGGCCACATACTTACTGGAGGGAGAGGTCGAAAATTGGTGGGGCAGCGTGCAAAGAGGTGTGCCAGCTGGATACGCCTGGACATGGGCTGACTTCAGGATGAAGTTCCTAGAGAAATACTTCCCACAGTCGTGCCGAAGCGAAAAGATCGCTAAGTTTTAGAAACTAGAGCAAGGGAACATGACGGTTGCCCAATATGAGGTGAAGTTTAACGAGTTATCCCGGTATGTACCCAAAGCCCCCGAGGATGAGGAGTATAAGTTGGAGAAGTTTAAGGAGGAGCTAAAGCCTGGGATATAATCTCGGCTGTGCACCTGGGATTTCGGGGACTTCCCAAAACTGGTGGACAAGGCGATGTGAGTAGAGAAAGACTTCGAGTGCACCATCCACTCTGGCCTTCCAACACCAGATGCCCCGTTCAGGCCCAGGAAAGCACCTCCTACTCCACCCATTCCAGCAGGAAGGTTTTTGCTACTCGCTTGAGCTTCGCCTTTACCTTCTGGCGAGAGTTGTGGTTACTGTGGTAGGGCAAATCACATTGCCCGGAATTGCTTTCCTAGATTGCGGGATCAGGGTATTCCACCCTGGCCAAACTAACCCCAGTAGAACTAGACAGCGGCCAGAGCAACGCTAAGGCCTCTGCAACCCAGACAGGGGCTCCCAGGTCAGCAGAGAGCTCCCCCGGCATGAATGTATGTAGTTGCTACCGCAGAGGCTCAGCAGACCCCTTTCAGACTATCCATGATACCACTCACATTAACAGTACCCCTGTACTCACTTTATTCAATTCTGGTGCAACTCTGTCTTTTATTGATTCTGCTATTGCATCTAGACTAGAACTAAACACAACTCGGATGCATGCCCCCTTAGTTGTAGCATCCCCTATGGGTAAGTTTGTAGAAACAGACAAGATGTGCAGAGCATGTCCCATCACCCTCACAAATCGCGAAGTGACCGTGAACCTAATCGTCATGCCCGTCAGTCACTTTGACATCATCCTCAAGATGGACTGGCTTACATTGGCGCGTGTAGTCATGAATTGTCGTGACAAGACGGTTACTATATCCATCCCCGGGCAGGCCTCCTTCAATTTGAAAGGAAGGGGCAGACATAAAGAATTTGAGAGCTTGCAAGCTCTAGATGAGGCTAAGACAGTGGAAGCCACCATTAGACTAATACCGGTAGTCCGAGATTTTCCCGAAGTGTTTTAAGAAATACCAGGGTTGCCACCTAGGCGGACGGTAGATTTTTGCATCGATCTTAAACTAGGGACCGCCCCTATATCACTTCCCCCGTTTCACATGCCTCCATGCGAGGTGGAGGAGCTGAGGAGTTAGATCGATGAACTGTTAGCTCAAAGTTTCATCTACCCCAACGTTTCGCCCTGGGGAGCACCAGTTCTCTTTGTTAAAAAAAGGATGGGTCAATGAGTCTCTATATAGACTACAGAAGACTGAATGATGTGACGATCAAGAACAGATACCTCCTGCCGTGTATCGATGATCTATTCGATCAGCTTAAGGATGCCAAGTATTTCTCCAAGATAGATCTGCGCTCGGGGTACCATCAGTTAAGAATCAGGGATGAGGATATCCCAAAGATGGCTTTCAGGACTCGTTATGGGCACTACGAGTTCTTGGTGATGTCGTTCGGTCTCACCAATGCTCCAGCTGTGTTCATGGACCTGATGAACCAATATTCATGCTATACCTAGATCAGTTCGTAATCGTGTTCATCAATTGTCATGCCCCAAACTCGAAAACCGGGCTCACAAAATTCCCGATCCTAGAATTCGGCGCCGACAGCCTCCGTAGAACCCCATTCTCAGATCCTAGCGCTCATTCGCCAGGTTCCGATCCTGGAACGCTACGAAGAGGATTTCCAACATTAGTTTAATTCATAATAAGCATAATTAAAGGCATAACCCACAAATAACAACTAAAAACTCCATCACATTTCCACTATGATAAAAAACTTTACAAGTACAATGCATAAAAGGAAATACAATGATAAATGATAAAAGCTTCAAGACGATTTGCCATGCGCTCTAGCCTCAACACTGTTGCGGTCCGACATCACCTGCACGTAACGGTCGTGCATAAGCTTATAGAAAGCTTAGAGGGTGGTGAAAGTGTGTGCACAAGGTAGTAATATGATATGCAGTATCAGAGTAATGCGGAACATGCTGGTGAATCGATGAATACTGTTAGCTGTACCAAGGCTATGCGATGCAAGGCGTGAATGATATCAGTCGTACCAAGGCCATACGATGCAAGACATGAATGATGTCGGCCATACCAAGGTCATGCAATGCGAGATGCAACTCAAGCATACGAATCCTCGTCTAAGTCCACATATCAATACAGCTTAAATCTGGAATATCACCGGGGTCTAGTACACTCTAAACCAGATTGTCGCCCCATCGTGTGTAATAAGGTAAGTGGAAGAGACCTCACTATCTGCCTACCAATAATGGGCGTGACTCGTCGATAGCGGACCCATTCCTTGAGCTGATCAAACTTAACCTAGCTTTGCCCCCTCCACTCTGGCGGGTAAGGCCGCACCCCCTTCCAACCGACCACGACACAGTGGAAAGCGCGACCTCTGGTAATCGGCACTCGGTGCTCCTGCACCCACTCGGTCTAGACGTTGGAACAACCTCTTGGTACCATAAGGGTTTAGGGACTTTCACCCAGGAATATCTATAGCACCCCAGGTAGAACACGATTTTTGGTATTCAATCCTGCCAACCACAATATGCCTATGGCGGCTGTGGCCCTGATGTCGCTAGGGCATACAGTAACCATATCACATAATGCGAATGCATGAATCACACTATCCAGTCATGCAACAATCCTGTGCGTATCGTGCGCTCATGTAGGGTAGCACCACCTATCCGGGAGCCCCTAATCAATCTGCCCGAAGGCATATGCTATGATCAGTCACTTCTCATATCAAACATACATATGATGCGTATGATCATGAATCAAGAACTATACTAAACATGTTATACGGTGATGGCCGCTGTTCATAACAAAGATGGGCCTAGACGGCCTACAAGTATGGGCCTAACAATGGGCCCTATGGAGAATTATAATGCGGACATTTAACCAACATTATTCTTACAATGTGGACGTCAAACCATCATTGTTCCCAAGGAACGACTGCCATAAACATCATTACTCAAACCATGGTAGGGTTATACATTGTAATGGACTTGTGTACATCCTATTGGGCCTCGACCCATGGGCCTTAGTTACATCAAATGGGCCCCATAACATGGGCTTCATATATATCAAGGTGGGCTTCAGTGGATGGGCCATAATTACATCAAGATGGGCCGATGAAATGGGCCGAGTTGAATGGGTTGAATCAATCGGGCCAAGTCAAATGGGCCGAGTCAAATGGGCCTCAGTTATATCAAATCGGGCCCACCCTCACATATTTTTAAGATCCGACCTATTCACAAGTTAACATAGAGATAGATGAAATGAAAATAAATATCAACTCAATTGGGAACTAATGCTGCCCTTAGAAGTTGAGCGGTGGATGCCACGGTCCACTATTTAAATGGTGGGGTCCATTTGAACTTTAGATCTGATTCATTCATTTTCCCATGTCATAAAATGATCTCATAAATGGTTGGATGACATGGATACAACACTTGCATCATGGTGGGTCTCACCGTTCAAATAAGGGACGGTGTAGATAACGCATAAACATAGGGAGTGGGTCCCACCGTTGGATGGACGACGTGTGTAAAACACATACATCATGCGGGACCTACAACTTTGCTGACTTTGAGAGAGGGAGAGAGAGAGATAGAGAGAGAGATAGAGAGAGAGAGAGAAAGAGAGAGCACATGGCTGCCTTTTTCAAAAAAAACTTTTTTCCTTTACTTTTTTCTTTCCTATAATAAAACAGTGGTGGGTCCTACGTAGGGCCCACCACCACATCTTATATATTATATAAGATATATATTATATAATATAATATATCATATATATAATATAATATAATATATAATATATATAATATAATACATATTAAAATCAAATGTCCAGGCCATCCACAGCCTGGACGGTTACGTGGATCAAGGGGAGGCCCCACACGTTGAGTGTGGGTCCCACCGTCCAAGGACGGTGGACACCACACGTGATGGTGTGGCCCACCAAAATGGATGGACGACGTAGATGGGGTGGGTCCCACGAACCCACTGTCCCAAACACACTTCACCATTAGCCACCCTCACAGGGATCGAAACCAAGACCTCAAGTGTTGAAACGAGGTATCTTTCCCTCGGTCTGCCAGTGAGCTATGGATTTGGGCGTGGAAGTGGGCCCCACACGGACATGGTCCACCATCCAGAATGGTGGACGATTTAGATAAGACCCATACACCATGGTGTGGCCCATCTGGACGGATGGAGGGAGTGGGTCAGTCCACACCCATGTCAGTACCCACTCCATGTCAGTGCACACTCCATGTTAGCACACCCACATCAATACACACCCCCCCTGTCAGTTAACACTTCACTATTTAGCCACCTCCACTGACGGATGGTGGCATGCCTCATCAAGGTGGGTCCCACCTGGCCCACCTATTTTGGATCAGGCTAATATATGTGTTTCCCTTCCATCCGGGTGGCCCACTATTTGGATGGCCCATACAAAAAAAATGGTCAAGGTAGCTCACTACTTGGATGACATGGATGAGATACACACATCATAGGTGGGCCATGACCATAGGGAAGGAGAGAGAGAGAGGAAGAGAGAAAAAAACACCGGCAAAGATGGAGGGGCCCCACCACTATGGGCCCCTCTTTGATACAAGGCCTACATCAAGGTGGGTCCCACCATAAGTGGGCCCTTACATCACAAAAAAGATAAAGGAGTGGAGATCCAAGATCACTCACCGGCTTCTACTTGCACCCTAGGCTTCCTTAGCTCCTTAGCTTCGATTCTAATGGAGGAGATGAGGTTTGGATGGTTGAGATGGGAGATGAAAGGGTAGGAAAGGTGGGCCACACTTGTGGCTCTCTTGGAGTGAAAGAGCTTGGACGTATAGAGGGTTTTGGGTTGCTTGGAATGTGTTTTGAAAATGAAGAGAGAGGTTGTAAAGAGAGAGGGATAGATGGGTGATGGAGTGATGGATGTGTTGATGTGGTGAGTGATGGGTGTAAGAGCCCTTTTTTTACTTTGGGGTTGCTTGGTGTAAGAAAAGTATGGGCTTGTGTAAGAACTTTTTGACTTTGGGGTTGGTTGGGAATGAGTGAAAGATGATGTGTACTTGACATGATAGGATTGATTGACTGATTGATTGAGGTAACATATCGTAGAGATTCTCTCGAAATTCGCACGCGCGGTGTTTTCCTCGCATCGAACGCTGGCCCACATCTCCTGGCCAGAGTTTCGGATCGGCATACGAGTTACGGCATCAGAACCGCGGCGACGGTGTGGTCGCAAGGGTACAAGTCTTGGTTTGAGTCGACTTGGGTTGACGGTGTATGAATCAAGATCGCACGCAAATACCGGTTAAGGGTCGAAGGTTGCCGAAATTTGACCAGGAAGACCGCGGGAACCTATAGAATGGTTTGGTCTAGGATACGGTGCTTACATCAATGATATTCTGGTTTACTCAAAGAGTTAATAAGAGTACGAGCAGCACTTGTGCACAATCTTGAATACTCTAAAGGAGAATCAGCTGTATGCCAAGCTAAGCAAGTGTGAGTTCTGGGAAGAGGAAGTGAAATTCCTAGGGCACGTGGTGACAACGGAAGGAATAGCAGTGGATCTAACCAAGGTGGAAGCAGTATCCAAGTGGGAGAAGCTCACTACAGTTACCGAGGTTCGGAGTTTCCTAGGCATGACAGGGTACTACAGGCAACTTATTAAGGAGTTCTCCAGGATTGCCCGATCGCTCACCCAACTGACGAAGAAGAAAAACCGGTTTACGTGGGATGGGAATATAGAAGCGACTTTCTAAGAGCTAAAAATGAGACTGACTTTCGCGCCAGTACTCACCCTTCCATAAGAAGGAGAGATGTTCGTAATGTACAACGACATGTCTAAGTTGGGACTGGGGTGTGTGCTTATGCAAAATGATAAAGTGATCGCTTATGCTTCAAGGCAGCTGAAGAAACATGAGGAGAACTACCCGACACACATTATCTAGAGCTGGCCGTAGTGGTCTTCACCCTAAAGATATGGAGGCACTCCATCTATGAGGAAGAATTTCAGTTGTTCTGCGATCACAAAAGCCTAAAGTATATATTCACACAGAAGGACTTGAACATGCACTAGCATTGGGAAACACTCAAAGACTTTCACTTCGACATATCTTACCACCCGGGTAAGGTGAACTCTGTGGCTAATGCGCTGAGCTGTAAGAAGAAGCACGAAGTGATAGCCACCTTGATGATCAAGGAGTTGGAGATGATGGAATTCGTACATGACTTCGACATCCAACTTACCTCGTCGAACTCGATGCTTATGTGGCTCTATTGACTACAGAGCCGACTCTGGTTCGACAGGTAATCTTCGCCCAGGACCAGGATTAATGGCTTGCCAAGAAGAAAGGAAGGTGTAAGAATAAGGAAATGCCTAGTTGGAGGGTTGGTAGTGATGGCGGTCTTCGATATCAGGGGCGAGTATGCGTTCCAAACAACGCCAATCTAAGGAAGGAAGTTATGGCAGAAGCCCACCATTCCAAATTAGCCATCCACCCGGGTAGTACAAAGATGTACCGCGACATTAAGAGACAGTACTGGTGGAACAACATGAAGAGGGACATCGTAGTCTTTGTGGCAAAGTGCATGGTGTGTCAGAAGATCAAGGCCGAACATCGCAAACCCGTTGGCCTCCTTCAACCATTGCCACTGGTGGAAGCTAGTAAAAAAAATCATCTAAGCCTAACGTAATGTCTCTTGTAATAGAAAACATTGCTTCCCTCACCTCCTCCATGTTTGGAAGACGCATGAGCTCCTCATTTTCTTGCTCCATCACCATTTTAAGAATGCACTCAAGAAGTCCCCTACCACATCACTTCCCTCTTGTGGTAGGAGGGAAGTCCCCTACCACATCATATCTTTTTGATTTTGTTGCTTTTCCCTAATGAATCTCTAAATCACTCTCTACTCTTTCTTTATATATCACACCCCCAACTCTAGAACTGTGTTTAAGGCTAACCTTGGGCTCGTCAAGGGATATGACTTCAGTTTTAGCATCAAACATTCATAATTAAATATTCAACTCACATATTCTCATAATCATAAAAGACTTTATTCAATTTATTTAAAAGGTATAATGTTTAACTATCATAAATCATCCAAATAATCCATACCTAAGTGTCTCAAAATAATAAATAAAATAAATTTAAAATAGATGATCATTATTGTAAAATTTATCCAATTAGTTTCTAATTATCTCTACTTGGTTCTCATCTTGTAATACATCAATTGAATAATATGATCTATCAACAACCTAGTGAGATAATTTTGAAACAAGAGCATTAATGATTTTCAAAAACTTAAGATACATTGTGCTTGCCAATGTTATAAGAATATGAATAGATGATATAAAATGTATGCTTATTTCTTCCATTCTCAGTATGATTTTCTTAGTGAACACCAGGTCTAATTTCCTTATAATTGGGTAAACATACCCGCTCATATTCTGACACTTACAATTTTCTCTAGTGAAAGAGACAGGAGATTTAAAGCTTAGCCCCCTTAAATTTTAAAAAAGGATTTCATCAACAATCAGCCCATTAGACATCCAGAGGTCAATCCCGACATGACTTAAATTTTGGATTCCAAGAAAAACCCTAAATGATACTACTATGAATAGGGACTCTCAACCCTAAGCATCCCTCAATATTCCCCTCTATTTTCCATTCACTTAAAAGAACTCATTTTCTCTCACATTCTCTCAATTAGTAATCACCAACTCAAATTCAATCTCATCCTCTCACTGGTGTCCTTGTAATAGTTATGAGGATGCATGCATAGAAAATTTGTAACTTTCCAAAAACAACCTTTGAAAAATAGGAGTTTCCTTATATAATGTAACATTCTAAAAATGCTTACTGAAAAGAGAAACTTTCCAAACATGATTCTATGCATGAATACATATGCTTAATTGAATTAGAACCACTCACCAATATATTTTCACATATGTATATAACATGTCCCTTATTATCTTTGGAGTCTTTTTCATGATTTTATATCTTTTTATTTCTTATGGGTTAGTGTTTCGACCAAAAACAAGTTTCGAAGATTGGAATATCCACATTCGATAATAACAAAAAAAAAAAATCAATGAACAATCATCATAATTTTATTTCATTAATCTAAATTCTTATTACATCCCTCAGATGACCCTTGATTTTAAAACAAAATACATTTAATCCATGTAATGGAGAATAGCTTAATAATAATTTTGGCAACATCTCAGCTTGTATGGCATTCATCGTAATGATAGAATAATTGCGCGGGTTCGAAACCCTCGCTTTACACCAATATACAAATAATATGTGCATAAGAGGATGAATCCCGAATGAATCTACAAAATTGCATAACATATGGGCCATTGGGGCCCTTGTTGTTCATTCAAGCAACAAGCCAGACTCCTGCGATGTTTCAATCTTATTCCTTCCTTTCTTATGTTTCAATCTTATTCCTTCCTTTCTTTCTCCCATGTTTCCTCTCATTGGATACCTGAACACTACAATTCTTAATTTTGAGAGCTCCCGAATGTTTCTCAAACTTCTCTGATGATCCAAATGAGAGGGGGAGGGGCTATTCGTAGTTCTCCACATGTGTGAGCTACCAAATCTGCACAACTAAGCATCATTGTGTGATTATGCAATATACCCCTGTTGCACGAGAGCGCAACAGGGCTTCTATTCAGTGTAGACAGACTGTCGATGCCATCCATTCCTACCATCAATCTTCATTGTGCGGTTGCACAACTTACCTCTGTTGCATGACTGCATAACAGTGCTATCTTTTCGCAATTGTTTGATTATTGTGCTCCAACAGATGCCCCCTTGATCCTCCTTTGATTTTTTACTAAATTAAACAGGGGATCGATATTTTGTCTACGTAAAAATTCTTCTTAGGATTCATTGTGCGATTGGGTCCACGTAACAAAGTTGGGTCCTCCTGTCTATATAAGTTAGCCTCCCTTCACTTTAATCATTCCTCTTTCTACTTCTGGATTATCGTCATTCGGCTCGAGCTTCTTACTGCTAGATGCGGTGGTGGGTACATTGTTTTTTTTTTTTTTTTCTTTTTTCTAGTATATCATTGTCACTCGGTGAACTACCCAGTCTGGATTGCTCTGCTAAGGCTGAGAAATCATATACCCGAGCAAGAGATTGTTCGCATAGTGGAGAAAGATCATACCCGAGCAGGAGATTGGCTACATAGTGGAGAAGGATCATAACCGAGCAAAGGATTGGCTATATAGTGGAGAAGGATCATACTCGTACCCCAGGTCAAGTGTGTTTGAAAATTTCTTTAGAGGAGCCTATCTACCAGGTAAAGCTTGCCAACACTTCGAAGGGCTGGATCCAATATGATATCCATTTAAAAGAACTGAGGAGACTGGGAGAGAAATCTATCAGGGCCACATCACTACCTCCACAGGAAGAAGGTAATGACTCAACCCCATAAGTGCCAGTGATTGTGCTTCATACTCTCACCAGAGAAACTATAAAAGACATTGAGGGTAGGCCTGCATCTCTCATGATGAGTTTTGTAAGATGAAATTTCTCATTTCTTATGACCCGTTCACAGACGTCAATCCTCTCTCCCTATATGTAACAGAGCCACCAAGGCGCGTTGCCTACCCCTGCAGAAGTGAGGACACATACAGGCGAGGCCGACCCCTCCAACTAAGGCAAACAAGTCATGATCGAAGAACCTTTCGAGGTGGGCTCATCAGAAGAGAGTGAGAATGAAGAATCATCTTCCAGTAGTAGTTTTACTGAAGAAAGCAGCCCTTCTGAGGGTGGTGATTTGGAAGAGTAAGGGGAACTAAATATTGATGAGGAGGACGATGTCGCTAGAGAAGTTTCTACGGTTGGTCAAGAGGTCCTGTAAGATGTATCTACCCCAACTGGCCAAGAAAACAATCTTATGGAAAGATCCACTCAATTATGGAGAATTTAGCTACTCGCGAGTAGCTAATATCTTCATGACTTTCAGTGCCAACTATCCTCTTTTCCCCTTGTGAGATACCTGTTATTTCGTTGATCAATATTCCTTAGACTGGCCCTCAAATCCTTCCGAAGATCATGGATGTTTCCTCATCGAGGTAAGAAAAACTTTCTACATCGGCGGTGCTACTCTCTCTAGACAGACCTTTGTCTACCTCACGCAATGTGAAGGTTGATCAGGATATGAAGGTCATTCTGGCAACCACTAGGGGGCAAATATTAATGTAGAACATGTTTTGACGAACGAGGCCACAATTATATCTTCCACAATCCCGATTACAACTGATTTTGCAATTCATTTTTCGTTAGAGCCTGCCGCTGTGACATTTCTGGTAACTTCAGCTTTGAGTACAGTAGTTAGGGAACTATCTTTTAATGTTGCTCCTGCTATGGTAGTCCATTTTTTAATGTTGCTCCTGTCATGGTGGTCCCTGAGCCACCAAATGTCCCTTAATCAGGAATGTCCTCTCAGCCATAGTCTATATGTTTCAGGACCTTGGGCAATGGTCTCTCCTGTAAAGTTAGCTAAGATTAGCGTATCGGGGCTTTGCATTTGTAGCAATTAACATGGTATCTTTCATTCACTAATATCCTTCCAATTCTTCTCTTTTTTAGATTCTTCTATAGTTTTCTCTCTTCTTATAATACTCCGGACTTTTCAATACTCAAGTATTGAAAGTTTATGTACATGAGTACGATACCAATCTAGCTATTCTAACCTTACATCTATTCTCCAACACGAATATGACCATTGGGAATAATCTTCATTCATAGATCAAGCTATTTGACCGTTGATTTTAAGATAGGATTATCATATACCTAAATATTCTCACTCATCCTTCATAACCAACCGCTTAGTCAAATATGCACTACTAGATAGAGACATCTAACCGTCCACTTTGATTTTGGACCACCCGATCGTAGTAAACTACTTACTTGATCTTTACATCCGCTCGTACACACATCAAGTTAATATTCTGATTCATTTATCTTGTTCATCACTTATGAATATGCTTAACCCATCGTCAAAATTATAATTTGAGAAACTTACACATGCGAACAAGACACTCGAATCTAACGATACATATGTTCTACCCCGTAATCACTCCAGAAACCCACCTTGTATTCTTATGGTTACAAAACTGGTCGTACATATACCTATATACACTGTTAGAGTACCAATCAGCAATTTTTCCTATTTTAAACATGTTATTTGACCATCCATTGTGTTGTTTGATATATGTATATTCCCTGATTAATTTGGTGAATAACTCTTTATTCATAATTATTTAGATATAAGTCCATTTGTAATAATTACTTATAAACATGCCTATAACCATGTAGAACCATTAGGTTTTCCAAAACTCTCATGTCAACAATAATAACGAAAATGTCATTAACCTAGACCCTTGAATTCTAGATCACATGGTTCCCTCGATCTGTTTGATGTGAAATTTTATATTGTGCCTATGTATTATAAATTAACTATACATGTCACATTTTGGCCCTTAGATCATTTTAAAAGTGATCTGATTGACAAATCAGCCCCTTAACCGTTGATTTAGGTGTCCATCGAGTGAAGAAACCTCATGAGTAGGCATAGTAGGATATTTTCCTTCATATGAACGACTTGGATTGCCCATAATATGGACCAAGTGTGAAATATGAAGACCCCACTTTGGTAGGCTTTTGCTTAAGCGCGAAGTTATCCTTTCAAGGCCTATCGAATCCTTATAAATTTAGATCTTCCGATTTAACCACTTAATTCCATCCATCGCAACTCAAATTTAGACTACACTCTGGTCTCATATGACTATGAGGTTATACAAAATTTAGACCCCGATCTATGACCATGCACTGTTGAACGCTGAAGCCAGTTCATTCATTTTGATGTAAAAGGTGATATTTTAGATCTAGGCCTTTTCCACCAGCGATCAACTACCGAATTTTGTCCAACCATTTGCCTATCCTGACTATACATTCTTTTTCCAAAATTGGGCCCTGATCATTAAGTGTGGACCATTAATTGAAATCAAGTTCGTTTTGTCACCCGTTAGAAGAATTTTTAAAATTGGCTAATTTAAATTTCGGATCTCCAAGAAAATCATATACCTTGTCTCTATTCGATGACCGTGACACAATGGACGAATTATATTTAAAGAAAGATCGTCAGAAAAGGGAAAATTGGAAAGACCCAATCCAAGTGGGATGTGAAACACACCCCTCTTACGTCTACTCCTTTTTAAAAAGGGGGCGTGTGTTCCCCTCTCCACTCACACGCCCAACACCCAAAGAGAAAGAGAAAGAGAAAGAGAAAAAGAGAGAAAGAGAAAGAAAGAGAAAAAGAAAGAAAGAGAAAGGAGAAGCCTAGACACCCTCTTCCTTCTCTATATATATGGTGTCTCTCTCTTGCTCAAGCAATATCGTGATTCATGTGGAAGTTTTTCATGGAAAAACTTTCCTACATAGATATCTACCTAGGGTTTAGATCTAAGGCTAAGGTGAGGGATTTCTTTAAGCTTATATTAACTTGAGTTGATATGAATTATTCTATTCTCTTAAATGATTTGAATCCTCCATGTAAATATTTAATTTACCTCCATCAATTATTTATCGTTTGGGAATTATGGTTAAGGTGTGATGTTAATTATGCATGATCTTTCTGAATTTATGTGAGGGTTTTTCCTTTAAGCTTACCTTAATTTAAGTTGATATAAATTATCTTACCTTTTACCTGTTCTCATGTTACTATGATTCTCTCTCTGTAATTGTTTAATTTACCATCAACAATTATTTACCTTTAAGATTATATATGATGTTAATTATGAGTGATCTTCATTATTTTTATATGGGGCTTTGGATACAAGTCTTGCCCTAGCCTTAACCAACTTTGTTGAGTTAGCCCTTGCTACTCTCCTCTTTGTTGAGTTTGTCATTGCCACTCTCCTCTCTGTTGAATTAGCCATTGCTACTCTCCTCTTTATTTTATTAGCCATGAGCTATTTAACTTTATGGCTTGAGATTGTGATTTGGAATTCTAAAACTCCCATAATTTGAATTATCTCTTTATCTATGCAAGTGATGTGTTAGAGGTATCGCAACTAGTAACTCAATATTTATCATGGACGTAATGCGTTACGGGTAGCGACCCTCTTGGTTGGCACGTAATTCTGTGGGTTGGTTGGCGTGGTGCATAATCGATGCAAGTAAATCACCATGCGTGTTACATTACTTTTTCGAGATTGGATGTCATAAATAGTCGCTTCATGAACATATCGTGTTACATAAATCCCTCAACCATGTTGTTGTGTCGCCTTGAGTTATTCGCATAAATCCATATTAAGGTTGGACATGCCGGCGAATATTCGTAGTTATAGGATGTGGCTTGAGTCGGATTTTCTATGAATTATATTCCACATTGTGATGATCACTACGTATGATGAGCCGCACATACTTTGCTAGGCATGCATCTCATGTAGGTTGTTTGCACATGCTGATACCCTTCATAGTAGTGGAGTACGAGACGTATCAGAAGCCTTACATTAATCTTATAAATCTCTTGAATTATTGTTAATCTTAAAGGATAACCATCACTATGAGTTGGGCGTTGACCCTTTCCAACCGTACAGATGATGCAGGTGACGTACATATTGAAGACCTAGAAGACCATCTCCTTATGGAAGATTGTAATGAAAGAATAAGAAGATAGTTTTATGAATTAGTTTTATACTTCTGTCATGAACTCGATAAATGTAATAAGCTCCCATTGAGAGGGCATTTGATTATTTACTGAATTCTTTTACTCTGCTAAAATAATCAAAACAGTCAATTTTATTTTTATGAATGTTACCTTCATGAATGTATCTGGATGTGATCTAAATAAAATAAAATAAAAATAAGGTGCGATTTTTAAAGCATCCAATTTATACATTATTAACACCCAATTTTCTCGGGCACGAGTAGAAACTTTAGCCATGAAAATTCGTGATATTACACTTTTACTATAGGTTTTAGTTTAGACTTAGGGAATTAGAGTGTTTCATGCCCAAGTGGGTCCGTGACAACACTCTACGTCTCTTAAGTGGATTGAGGATTAGTTGAAGGTTTGCCTATCCATTGCCGGATTCACCTTTAAGTTAACAGACATTATGGCTACAAATCAACACACCATCCTGTTGAGGAACATAAAGATGAAAATGAAGTACATAACACTCCTCCACCTAGAACACTGCATGATTACTTACAACTGGTGAGGACAAGTATGCCTTCCTGCATGGTGTTTCCACACAATACGGGAAGTCGGGAGTGATCTAACTACTCTTGAAGTTTCATAAACTTGATTCTGAGAGTCTATATTTACATCTTAAGGAATTTGATGAGATTATAGCAACTCTACACTTCCAAAATGTGTCTGATGACACCTTAAGATTAAACTTATTTCCTTTCTCTTTGAAGGAGAAAGCCAAGTCATGACTTCACTCCCTAAGACCAAGATTGATATGGACATGGGCTGAGATGACCTGAGAGTTCTTAAAAAAATTCTTCCTAGTTCATAAAATGAATACCCTGAGAAAAGCAATCATGAATTTCTCTTAGATAGAGGAAGAGACCTTCTAATGCTGGGAGAGATTCAATGACCTTTTAAACTCTTACCCACATCATGGCTACAAAATTTAACGTGTAATAAGCTTTTTCTATGATGGAATGACTTCACCCATGTGCCAATTCGTAGAGATGATGTGTAATGGGGAGTTCATGAATAATGAAGCCAATGACGCGTGGGATTATTTTGATTTACTTGCTAAAAACGCGCAGTTGTGGGATACCTCCTTAAAAGCTACGACTTTCAGGCCAACTCAGTCAAGGGAGGAATGTATGTCTTAAGGGAAGAGGACAATATGAGTGTTAGAGTGGCTAATCTCAGAAGAATGATTGAGGCCTTGGAACTGAAGAAAGTAGAGACGGTCAAACCCACACTATGCAAAAATCATGGATTTACGATGGACCAAATCCGTCGTAAAACTAAATAAACGTTGGATTTCGTCTGTCGCTCGATCCGTCGCTGTTTACTGGGTCATTTTTTTCCTGACGGATAAAATCTGTCGTTTAATCTGCAACAGATAAGGTCCATCGTAAATTACCAACGAATAAGATCTGTTGCAAAAAATAAAAAATTTGTCGCTGAAATTCGGAAAAAACCATCTGAATTATTCGTCAGTTAAAATATTGGCGACGGATAAGGTCCGTCGCTAATATGAGGAGCGACGGACCTCAAATTCATCTACCATTGTTTACTTGCTGAGAAATTAGCGACGGATTTGGTCCGTCGCTAAAACATCTGTAAATTAAAAAAAATATCGTCAAATTTTTATTTATTTATTTATTTATTATTATTTTTGAATCTTACACCTGATAGTCATTCAAAAAATAATTCACACGATTGTTTAAGAAGAATCCTATTCACAAAATTGGTAACAACTCGATTCAATAAAGAGGAAATAGCCTAAGTGAAGCTAACCCAAACAATTAAAAGTCTAAGCCATCCTATTCATGAATAGGATTACATGTGTATGCACAGTGGATTTCTCACAAGTACACATGAAATAAAATTATAAATGAATAAAATTAAAAGATTGATAAAGAAAAATCATTTTAGTACTCCAACAAAACCATAGAGCTCACCTTTTTTAGCTTCTTATTCAAAGCTGAAATAGAGCACCTACAAGAAAAATAGAGGGTCCTATCACTTACTGGGTGGATCCCATGTCTTCCACCAATGACAAGGCTAAAACTATAGTGGACTACCAATATATAAGAAATGGCAAGGCCAAGTTGAGAGTTTTAGTGAGTGTTAGGTTGCTGGTTTCTATATTTCTCGGCTTCAGTAATTTCCTGGTTATTAAAAAGAAAACATGTTTGGTTTACACTTTTTTGTTGGTTTTTACATTCCCCAGGAATTCCATTCCCCAGATTTTACTCAAAAACTTGCCCCACCTTTTACCAGATGTTTGAAACCATATAAGAGTTGGAAAGCATGCATATGCATCTATGAACGTGTACATCAACTTTCAAACTCGAATAGAAACTGCATAAGATAATGACACATTAGGAAAAAAATGATATCACCACATGGACCATCAATAAAATGAGACCCATTCAACCCATAAGTACATAGAACATGCAAACTAAAATACATAATGTGCCAATGCTTAGCTAGAACCTTGAAACATCAGTTTCATTCAACTCATTGCCTCTTCTTGTAATGAACTTAATGACAGCCTGAATTGCACCTTTTGCTAACTGCTTCACTTTATCACATATAGCAGCAGTGCATCCATGCATGGTGATTACAAGCTGCACAAAATCGATAAGATATATAGAGCTGCTCAAACTGAACTTCATGCAAATCAATGGAAACAAAAATAAAATAAAATAAGATAAAATGAAATAAATCCTAACCTCATCTTTGGTTAGCAAAATGCAAACAAAAGAAACAACCCTGTTAAAGACCTCCGACTGATCAATAGAAGCATCCTACAAAAGAAATTTTGAAAGATATTTTCATGCATGATAATGTTTCTCTGCAACATTAGCAGAATAAGCTTATTCTACAACTAGGCAGATTCCTCAGTGACATTTGTAGAATAAGCTTATTCTACAATATGTGTGGAGCCCATCATGATCTGTACAAGGTTCCATTATCCATCATGTGTGCCCCCCTCATTTGCCTTTTGGAGGACAAAAATCAGGCTGACCCAAAACTTGGCATTAGACATGCAAAGAAACATAAAGTGCCCTGATGCACATTGGGATAGAACTCAAGTGTCTTGCAATTTGATGCACATTGGGATAGAACTCGTCCATCCATCACAAAGCCAAAACACTCAAACATAACCAATTCATAATATTTTTCTCAAAATTATACTACTTAATCATTAAATATCATGAAGTTTCTTGATGATAAAGATTTTGAAAGGAAAAAGACTAACCAAAAAAATGAAGAAATTTTGATTCTTCATTCCTACTCCCTCCAACTAACAACAACTGAAAAAAAGAGGGAGTGCATATGGGTCCCACACGTAGATGTAAAATAAGCTTATTCTACAATAGTTGTAAAGGAACAAGCCGCAATGAAAAACAGAACTGAATCAATCAAAACACTATCTTCAAAATACCAGCAGCAAAAAAATGTTCACACATTCTTTTTTCTCCTTTCAAAAGTCACAATTGTGCAGCAATCATACATGCAAGTGTAGAACAATTGTTGGAAATAATCTGATAAAAAACCTATTTTCTGCGATTTTAATCTTACAGCAACGTACAATAAGGCTCCGACTCCCATTTGAGTTAAAGAATTTGACCCGAGCTTTCGCCATAATGGGTGAGGTACTCACTTAGAACCGGGTGCATTCTTGCCATTTGAGTTAAAGAATTTGTCCCCATTTCAGCCATGTGCTTGGATAACCAAGCATGATAACCAAAAATCTACCATTGCACTAAGCAACCTTAGGAACACGTTGATTCATGTGATTTAAATTCGAAAATTCCATAATTTTCTAACCATTTTCTAACCATGGTCTATCCGTGTTGTAGCCCACCACACAAACAGTTTGGATTTTGTAAGCATCAGTCAGTTGTTTGTCCCATTGGAACACATGTGCAGTCAGAATTCCTCTTTCGAAATTTCTACTGCTTATGGACATTGAAAAAGAAAATTTGAATAAGGTACTTCTGGACGTTGAAAAACCAAATGAGTACGGTGGCTTTAGATTATCAGTCCTTGATGTGCTATTTTTATCCTGGCAATATGTATACATGAAAGAACTACTACTTGTGGTGAGGATGGATTTCATGTTAACACCACTATGGGCCCACTGAATCTGCAGACCCTTTTGAAAGAGTACTTTTTCAAATAAATCCTCTCACTCACTCAAAAATTAGGTCCTTACGTGATTCAAGTGAGCCACACTAAAGGTAAACTATTTCGAATAGGATGGTCCACCTGAACCACCACGGATAATATGATTTTCGGTCTTGGGTCTAATAACATGAGGTGACATACCCGATGGTTAGGATGGCTTTCACATTAACACTTGAGCCGCACTTTGTTGAAAGACTTTCAAATAACTCATCTCTCTCTCTCTCTCTCTCTCTCTCTCTCTCTCTCTCTCTCAAAACACTAATAATGTAAGGGGCCCACCATGATGTGTATGTGAGATCCACTCCCACATCTAATCCAACATTAGGCCTAAGGCCAAAAAATCATGATTCCTGTTATTCAAGTGGGCCACATGAAAGGAATAGTTTCGGAGAGAGATATCCACCCTTGATCTTTACAGGTCCACTGCCATTATTATATGAAATCCACCCCAACCAAAATTTAGTCCTGATCCCCACACATAAGGCCCATTCATAATTCATGTGGGGTCATACTAAGGTAATTACTTAAATTAATAGGATGGCTTATTGAAAATCTTTTGAAAATGGTACCGAAATGTAAATTCTACACTACGTTTTTTTTTTTTTAATGACGCAGTGGGCATTGAATTCCATGGTTTGTGTTGGATATAACCACATTCGGGTTAGGCTGTAGACGGTCTACGTGCAGCCCATTTGAAAAATGGGCCTGCATTTTAATTCCGAGCCCAACCATATCACAGCCCAAATCCGACTAAAGGAGATCTAGGACTAAAAGCCCAACAGCGTAGGCCAACCCATATTATACACGTAACTTTTTCAAGAAGGTTTTTAATAAGTTACCCCCCCATTAATTAATTTAAGTAATTATTATTGGAGGCTAGGGTGGGCCCCACCATAATGTTTATGTGAAGTCCATCCCGACCACCACCAGATGCGTCACCCCAAGCCCATGGCCCAAAAATCAGCCCCATTATGATTAAGGTGGACCACATGATTGTCCAACGTCCACCATCCAAATTGTTGACATCATGTAATCATCATAATGGGCCCTCTAAAATTCAAGAGTGGATGTCTCTCCCAACTGTTTTCTACAGTCTGGCCTACCTATATCATATGTAAACCTGATTTTCTTATCCCTAAGCCTAACATGGTATTACACATCTAATGGTGGGAGTGGATCTTACATACACTGGGTGAAAAATCAGGGTGAGCATTTTTTTATTATTATTTAAATATATTAACAGAAATTTAGAAATAGTTGGATGATGTCACCCACTATTGATATTTTAGGGGGCTCACCGCATTGTAAAAGTAAAATCCACTCTTAGATATGTAATCCCACATTAGGCTCTAGGACAAAAAATTAGGATGATCTGCAGACCACGCCAAAGAAAACAGTTAAAAGATACATTCACCCTTGATTTTTAGGCCCATGTGGTGACTATATAAAAATCCAACGTTCATCTACCTCACAACAATTTATACCAGTATGCATACCTTCCAATCATGGGCCAGTCCAATAGAAGTTTTGCCATATCCAGTAGAGAAGCAGATTATTTTGGCTTTGCTTTTCTTTTCTCAGAAGCAAAAGCATCCTGAAATAAGCAGGCAAATATATGATATAAGGTTTTTTTTTTTTTTTTTTTTTTTTTTTTTTTTTTTTTAAAGAAAAAAAAATCATTACTAAGAAACAGAAGTAGCATAACCTAGTTAAAATATGTTCACAAATATTTTCAAACCTTACAGGTGTGCTTGGATGGACTATTTGAATTCAGATGACAATAACTATTAGTCTAGCATTGACTCATACATAAATATTGTGACTCATACATATAGAGCACAAAATGAAATATCCATTTAAATAAAAAGACAAAATGAAGGATAGAGTATGTTTGGGTGTCCGTAGAAACTAGAAATGTAGGTAGGCAGGATGCTTTCTGCCATATAACATCATTTTGTCTCAGATCCTAACTGATGTACAATGGATTTTCATGCAGCCACAAATGCTCAGTGGAATGGACCAAAATATTCATTCTTGGAATTTCGTGTACATCCAAGCACACTTTAGGGGACAAGGGTAATTTGGTCAGTAAAGAGATTGTTAAAAGCACTCATAGGACAAAAATAAAATAAAATCCATGTTAGGGTGGAAATGTTCATTTTTGGGGCTGAAAATAAAATGTTGATTACGTAATATAATATTTTGTGAATTTAAAGAAAATTAAAGAGGAATGGAGTCCTTATAACATAGATTACATACTATTTGTGGGCAATGTGCTAGAGGTTTTATCTTTATAATAATGAATTCAATGTCAGCTGCATTAAATGAATGCCCACCAACAGTGTAAGATGCCTGCAATTAGTTATGAAGTCTCCAACAGCTCCTCTTATGTTTTTGGAAGAGAAAAGTGAAATCAAAACCTATCTCTTTGAAGACCAGACCTAAAAGAACCAAACCTTTAGACCCAGAACCAATTCATAGAAAACAACAAATAGTCAGTGGTTTTTTTTTTTTTTTTTTTCCACAAATACAAGCTAATAATCTAATACAATAGTTGAAAGAAGAAGAAGAAGAAAACTAATTTTACCAAACAATGCCTTGACATTTTTAAAGTATGGTAAAGTGGTTTTCAGCTAGTAAAATGATCCACAGTACATCGGCCTCTAAACATAAGCAAAATTGCATGCATTTAATGCTCCAGAAATTTAGTCTATATAATTTGAGTAAGACATCTATAAATTTCTAGCATTTGGTTAAAGGCCTGGTCGGGTTCTATAGTTCTCACACCCGACTACTTAGGTACAGATCATACGTGGTCTCGAGTCATTATAGGTTTGGATCTAGTTCTTGAAGTCTCATAACCAATCATAAATAGTTATGGTGACTCACCAAAAATCAAGCACTCATCATGTGGGTCATATGCCAAAGAGTGAGGGTGGTAACGGTCAGCATTCTACACAAACACATGGCTCCCATGCTAGATTGACAGGTCCAGTTTTTGGGATTTTTTAAAAATCCCCCAAAAAGCACCTCTATGTAATTTTTAATTGTTTAGTCATTATTTGGGAAAATTTAGATCCCTCAGGAATGTTCATATAAAAATCCAAAAAAATGATTTAAAAAATAAAAAATTATAAAAATTATTGCCTTCTTGTAGGCAAAAAAATTGCCTTCCTGTAGGAAAAAAAAACCATAAAATTCGATCTACACATGCTTAAAGAAGCAATCTTCCCAAGGAATCACTCAAGAAACTCCAAAAAAAAAAATGACTTTCATGAAAATCGTACAAAATCTGTGGAACTTCCTACAAAAAATCCTAACCTAGAAAATTTTCAAGCAGAAACCCCAAAATTTTAGAAACGTGATAATCATCAACGATCTACTGGAAAAAAAAAAAAAAAGAACTCGAGATAACTAAAAAAATCGGAAGAAAGAAAATGCAAAAACCGTGGAAAAATCAAATGGCGTATATGAAACCCTAAAAATAACTGATCTCCGGGAAATTTACACCAAAACGCAGATATTTTCTTCTATTATGATAAATCATAGAAAGAAAAAGAGAAGGAATTTGAAACGACGTACCTGAAAATCCCTCGATCGCAACTTCATGGCAATGTAAATGAATGTTGAAAGAGGAACTCAAGTGGCTTTTGTTTGAATGAAGACGCGGCGTCCTCTACACGAAAGATGGATTTGGAAATCCTCTTCTAAAATTAAATGTTACTTTCAAATACGACTATTGTGAGTTTTCCATCATTTATGTTATAAACTACAATAACAACCATATATATAAGGGACCATTTACTAGATGATTAAGATAGTCTTATATAAGAAAAAAGTATAAATATTAGACATTTACAACTAGACCCATTATTTAGATGGTCTGGATAACACCATCTCATTGCCACTATTGTTATGAATAAGAGACCACTATTTTACATCAAATATAAAACTCACACAGTCACAGTACAATAAAAAATAAAAAACATCCGGTTGAGCTTGACATCGGATTGCGTACTGAGTTACTCAGTACCCTCCTTATCGTACTAAGTAAACTTTGTTGGGCCCACCGTGAATGTATGTGGTCTATCCATGCCATCCATCTATTTTTCCATCTTATTTTAGCGGTTGAGGCCAGAATTTAATCATACCCATAGATCAAGTGGACCATACCATAGGAAACAGTTGGAATAATGAATTCCACCCCTAAAACCCGCAGTGATGTTTATTTCTCATCAAACCTGTTAATATGATCACACAGACATGGATGAAGGGAAAAAAAATAAATATAAGCTTGATCTAATACTTCTGTGGCCCCCACGAAATTTTCAATGGTAAATGTTCAATTCACACTATTTCCTGTGGTGTGGTCCACTTGAGGTTTTTATATACTTCATTTTTATATTCAAACGCTAAAATTATCTATTAAAATGGATGGATGGAGTGGATAAAATACATAAATCAAGGTGGACCCTACAGAATTTACTCAGTACGCTTATGGTACTGAGTTACTCAGCACGCATGCTTCTATTCATGAGCTTTAGATCTGGAAGGCTCTATGGTCCCACCATCATGTATACATTTTAACCCTGTCGTCCATCCATTTCCCAACATCATTTTAGGGTTGATACCTAAAAACGAGCTTGATATAGAACTTAGGTGGCACATGTTGCACATTGGCATGTGTGGCATAGTGGCATGTGTAGGTGTAACTAGAGATGGACAATGGCTCATTTGGCACATTGCACATACAAGGCAATTGAAGATAGACAATGGCTAATTTGGCACATTGACACGTGGCACATACGAGGCAATTGAAGATGGTGGCACATTTGTACTTAAATCTTTGAGAAATATGTTTCCTTCCCTCATTGGAAAATGCCTTCATTAGGGGTGAAAGTTGGAAAATGATCTCAAAAAATGGATGAACGGTATGGGTTGATCCCAAATTTTTTGTAAATCCAAAGCTCAAGTGGACCATGCCACACGAAATAGTGTGGAATAATGATTTCCACTGTTGATACCTTCCTTGGGTCCAAAGTAATGTTTATTTGCCATCCAACCTATTCATAATATCAAAAAGATATGAATGAAGAGAAAACACAAACATCAGCTTGATCCAAAACTTCTATGGCCTCCAAGAATTTTTCAATGGTAGAGGTTCAATCACACTATTTCCTGTGGTGTGTTCCACTTGAGCTTTGGATATGCTTCCTTTTTGTTCTTTAGACCTCAAATTATCTGTTAACATGGATGAACGGAGTGGATAAAAATAAATAAATAATGGTGGACCCCACAGAGTTTACTCTGGTAAGGGTAATGAGTAACTCACCTAAATGTAGTGGAGAGGGGTTTCTTTAAAACATTCATAATTATATATTGGGCCTGCCTAAATGTGATTCATATATCCAACCCGCTCATTATCTATGTCCCACTTGGATGAGGGGTCAAACGAAGTTTCAACCGCATCCAAAACTCATGTGGGCCCCACCAAGTGCTTTTATATTTTTTAGGATGTCTTCACATGGTTTTAGATTGTATGGCGCACCTGAGTTTCGTATACGGATGATTCTTGAGATATCTCATAACCTAAAGGGGACACATCAAATGCACGGTATTGATGTTCGACACACATCATAATGGGGCCCACAGAACTTTCTAACATCAATTCTTAGGTTCTCACGAGGTCAATAAGTTTGGTCATAATTTTGACAATAATATTTGGCTCATTTTATATGTCTGGTTCATTCACTCTACTTTACTGATCAATACCCTCAATATGACTAGTTACTCGCCCCAATCAAGCTAGCTACATATGAGAAAGATATTGGGCATACAAGATTGATCAACAATTTAAGTGAAATTTGATTTAAACATCTAAAGTAATTTACTCTTCAATCTGGACTAATTTGATTATCCAAAAACGGTTAAATGTTCAATTAGTGAATGTACCTAATAATTTATTAAAAAATATTTTTTTTTCACAAATAAATTTCAATTTCCATTTAAAAATAACATTTTTTTTCAAAATGTATATTTTTTTTACTCTTAATTTTTCTTTGAAAACATTTAACAAAATATCATTTTTATTATAAAATATTTTTTTAAAAAATAAAATACAAATTCTGAATTTTTATTTTCAAAATCTCTAAAATTTTCACAAAATTTTTTCCCCAAAAATTCCAAAATGTTGATTTTTTTTTTTCCTTCAAAAGCATCATTTTGTTTTCAACTTTTTAATTTTCTTTTTTAAAATGATATATATATATATATATATATATATATATATATATATATATATATATTCAAAATCTCAATGTTTTTATAAATAACTTTTTCTTTTAATTTCAAATTTTGAACATTTTCAATTATTTTTCAAAATCACAAATTTTTTCAACTTCTTTATTTTTCATTTCAAAATGTTTGTTTTTTGATAAAGTATCGATTTTTTAATATCGTTTTATTTTAAAATTTTCAATTCCTTTTAACTTCTCCATTTTTTTTTTTAAGAAAAACCATTTTACTCGAACTTGTCAATTTTCATCTAACTTCTCAATTTTATTTTATTTTTCAAAATACAAACTCTCATTTTCTTTTTCAAAATATTATCATTTTTAAAGATTGTGAAAATTTTCACATTTTTTAAAATATTTTTAATTTTCTTTTTAGGTATATTATTTTTTTTCTCAAAATCAAATGCTTTTTTTTTTTCCAAATTTATCAACTTTATTCAATATTCTTTTTTTCCTAACAAGATAGATTTTTATTAAATCACGATTTTTATTTTTTCAAAATCTCATTTTTTTTTCTCTAACATTGTTAAATTTTTTATTCTCAATATTTTTTTCATGTTATATTACAAATCATTTAAGTATTAGTTTTAAATTTAAAAAAAAAATAATTTCCACTCATTTGTTATAAAAACAATTTATTTTTATTTTTTTTACATTCAATCAATTGTAAAAAAATAATCTTATATACAAATATGTACAATTAAACCACTGAAATTCTATTAAAAACAATTATTAGACTGCAAAAAAACATATTTTTCCACCATATTCTTAAAAAACAATGAAAAGAAATTAATGTTTAGGGCAAAAGGCCTTTTACGACGGACCACGATCCGTCGCAAAAGCAACTGAAAACTGTCGCCAACTGGTATTTTGAGCGGGAATATGCAACCGATAATTTTCGGTCGCAAAATCAAAATTTACGATAGATTTAATCCGTCACTAATTTACGACGGACCAAAATCCGTTGTAAATTAGATTTTAGTGACGGATTTTGGTCTGTCACGAAATGTCGCGACGTTTGAACTACGGATTTTCGAGAAAGTCGGGATTGGCGATAGACCTTTTCTGTTAGCGATGGATTAAATCCATCGTAAACCAAGAGATTTTTTGTCCGTCACAAATCGACAATTTTGGCGTAGTGCCAACGAGACCGTTGAGGTTGTTTGTGGTATTTGCGCTAGTAACATACACTTAACACAGGATTATCCTACAATTCATGCGTTCTAAGAGTTGTTACATGAGAAATCGAATACCATAAACAATTATCAAAGACCATTCAATAGTCCCATCTCAAACACGTATATTTCTAGTTGGAGGAACCAACTCAACTTTAGTTAGAGAAACAACCAAATAGCTAATCCTCAAGGTGCTCTTCCCCAAATTCTCATTCAGAGAAGACTCGAAGAGGATTTGTTTCAAAAACATATGAAAAATCAAGAGCAATTCAATCAGAATACGTTGCAAGCATTTTAGGACCTTAACAAGTTCATTTAAAGATTGGAGTCACACATAGTTAGGGAGAAGAGGGTTTTTCCAGCCTAACCTCTACCTAACCCAAAACCACAATGCGAGATAAGTGACCCGAGCTCTTCAAATCAACATATAGAACAATCTAAATCCATCACCACTCTTAGAAGTGAAAAGACAATTGATAAAAACAACCTGATGAGGGCTAAGAAGCCTAAGGACTCGGAAGAATCTAAGAGGAATGATGGACTTAGCGATGCTTCACATGAGAAAGAAACAAAAACACAATACAAGCTGGTTGCTCCATTTCCTCAACAGTTGATTTCGCCAAAACCTCTCACTAACACTCAGGATATGTTAGAGGTACTTAAACATATGAAAATCAAAATTCCTCTCTTAAATGCCATAAAACAAATACAATCATATAATAAGTTCTTAAAAGATCTTTGTACATCCAAAAGACAATAAAATATTCAAAAGAAAATTTTTTCTGACAGAGAATTTGAGTGTCATCCTCAAGCAAGATGTGTCATACAAAAGTACAAAGACCCCGATAACCCAATCATTTCCCGTGTGATTAGTGACTACTGAATTGATCACACATTACTTGACATGGGGGCAAGTGTAAATCTGATTCCTTACTCAGTTTACGAACATCTTGGCCCTAGTGAATTAAAACCCACCAGGACCACACTTCAACTTGATGATCGTTCAGTCCGTATGCTGAGAGGGATGATCGATGACATGCTACTACAAGTCGATAAGTTCTACTATAAGCACTTAAATTTCCATCATCCTTGTCCGACTATTCCTAGCTACATCAAATCCCATCATCAATTGCAGGAATGGAATTATGAAATTAACTTTTGAGAGTATGATATTCGAGCTAAATATCTTTAATGTGTGCAAACAACTCGAGGATTTTAATGATACCCATGAAATAAACATGATTGATTTATTCATGGAACATAGAGTGCTCTTGACTCTTTACTCTAACACATTGGAGACATGTTTGGCCTACTCTCCTAATTTTGATGATGAGATGATTAGGGAGATGGATGCCTTGCTTGATGCGATGCTAATACTTGAAACTAACCGGTGGAGGCCACAATTTAAAATTGTCCTAAACTAAGAAAAGCCTCTACTATCTAGTATCAAGGCACTGAAGCTTAACCTAAAACCATTATTTACTGATCTTAAATATGTTTACTTGGGTTAAGATAAAGCATATACGGTGGTGATTTCTTCCCACATAGATGAAGAACAAGAGAATATGCTTATTTATACTCTCAAGGAACACAAAGGAGCCCTTGGGTGGATGATCGCGGACCTCAAGGGAATTAATCCTTTGATATGTACTCATTACATTCACCTCGAGGACAATGCTAAAACTTCTAGACAACCACAACATCGGCCAAATCCAAATTGAAAGAAGTGGTTAAAACTGAGGTACTTAAATTGTTGGATGTGGGTATCATATACCCTATATCCAACAGTCAATGGGTGAGTCCAACTCAGATGGTTCCCAAGAAGTCCAGGATCACCATCGTAGCTAATGTCGATAATGAACTCAGACTAACCAGAGTCAATACTAGATGGAGAGTGTACATTGACTACAAAAAATTGAATACTGTCACAAGGAATGACCACTTTCCTTTACCTTTCATTGATCAAATTCTAGAAAGGTAGCTGGTCATTCCTACTACTATTTTCTGGATGGGTATTCGGGCTACAATTAGATAGAGACAACCCTTGAAGATCAAGAAAAGACAATATTTACAAGTCCCTTTGGTACTTTCAATTACCAAAGGATGCCATTTGGATTATGTAATGCTCTTGCCACTTTTCAGCGATGTATGTTGAGCATTTTTTCTGACATGATGGGACAATTTTTATAAGTATTCATCATCTTACTATACTCAAGCCAACGACCAGGCCAAGACTACTAACAAGGTCATTAAGAATAGTTTATGAAAAATGATTAATGTCAATCCTAAACAATGGTATGTTAAGTTGTCAGAAGCTCTTTGGGATTATTGTAACTCGTTTCAAATAAGCACAATGATGAGTCCATTTAGAATGGTATATGGACGTGATACTGAGTTACCATTGGAAGTTTCTATGCCATCTTTATGGGTGGTCTATCAGGCTAACTTGACCCCGGACGAGTTCACAGAGGCTATGTTTATTGAACTTGAGGACTTAAAAGAAATTCGACTAAGGGCCTTAAATTCCATTATGACAAACAGAGCCAAATTCGTTTGAGCGTACACTAAAAAAGTGAAAAAGTAAGCTTTCAATGAAGGTGATATGGTTTAGAAAGTGATATTGCCTATCAGGACTAAGGATGCTGAATTTTAAAAATATTCACCTACATGGGATGGACCATGCATAGTGGTAAAGGTTCTTTATGGAGGAGCTTACATCCTTCGTGATATTGATGGAAAGATAATAAAAAATCTGATAAATAGTTGATTTCTAAAAACATATCATCTCATTGTATGGAAGATATGGAAAGATCAGGCCAAACAATTATTAGAATAATCACAAATGATACGTAAAGACCAAAATCGGTCGAAAGACAGAAGAAAGAAAATATATAAATATTATATTCTAAGGCCGAGACTAGCAAAATGTGACTGATAAGCGGATTACATATTTATTTATTTTTTTTTAAAGAGAAAAGTAAGGCCTCGACCAGAGTGTGAATTAGGCATAAGCAACCTTCATCTCATCAAATTCTTTGGTAGTACGTTCTACGATGAGTTCAGTTGTTTGCCTTTGAGCATTTTAAGATTCTCTGCTTTTCAAAACTCGTTTGAGAAAATAAAGGACTTGGTCGATGCAGTGATCGATGATATCAACTTTGTGCTTAGCTTCTCTCTTCTGTTCCCTGCTCTCGCGAGCTTGATAAAGATCGATTTGAGAATTAATGAAGTTTAGAAGAGTTTGGGATAGTGCGGACACCTTTCGGGTTAGATTCGCTTGGTATCTTGGAGGTCATCATTAATTTCTGTATGCTGAACCTATAGAGCTCTTAACATCGCTTTGTTGAAATGATACTACTGATTCCAGTGCATGTGGTTATATCAGACCCAATCGTATTGATCAGAGAGTATGTTCGTTTCCCTATGTATGACAGCTCGCTCACTTGCATGAGCATCAAGCTTTTCTAAATCTTTCTCGGCAATGAAGTATGCATCGCTGATACTTTGAAGTTTGGTTAAGGCATCCAACTGTTCAATTAAGGGAACGTCATCCCTGACAGTGATCTAAAGGTCATGAATGAATGGATATATGTCATATTAAAGGGTGGAGTGAGTGAAAGCCTAAATATCCAGGGAAAAGATTTCCCCCAAGAACCTCTTAGCCTAATCGATAGTAAACATAGGTACAACAACAATTGAAGATGGAAAATAGGAGTTTTTAAAGATGGGAAGTGTGAAAATATGAGTGCGTTAGGGAGAAAGCACTAGAGAATACTTTATATATGCTCTCAGAATGAATAGTTACGCTCAAAGATGAGGCATCATGCTGGTTGAAGTTCACCATTAATTACATGAAATGTTCCCTGGGAAGAGGGAACGAACGAGCGCACGACTTTTCATGAATGTGCTATGTCATTAATACAGTTATGTCATGCAAGAAAAAAGCTTAGTACTTGAGATAATATAAGATAAGTGGAAAGAAAATCATCTAGATGATTGTATTAAACATAAAGAAAATTATAAACCAACAACAAATAAGTACAACAGAATCAGAATTTAAAAAGATGAAAAAGAGGCAATCGTTTCTTGAAGATTTGACTACTTGGTTTCATAGCGATGGAGAGTGACTCTGGTTTAGCTTCTAAGCGTGTTATTTCAACAATCAGTGGAGTGTGGTCTTGCATATAGGCACCCATTTAATTGATTTTAACCTTTTGACCGTGTTTGCATTCGGTTAAACATTTTTCTTCTTCTTTCAACAATTTCAGTCTATCCTCCATGGCCGAGATTTAAGCTTTTAGATCGATCATGGTTACATCCTACTCCTTCAGGTTAATGTATACAACAACAAGTTGTTCTCTAGTAGTTGTGATCTCAGTCATTCTGAGGGAGACAAATGAATGCTTAGATTGAAGTCTATCGACCAGAGCAACTGTATCCCGATGCTTATGAATCTAACTCAGAAATTCATAGAGTGCAGGTAGTTTGGTCGACAAAGACTCATCTGGTTGAGTGAGAGTTTGATACCGAAGAATTAGGAAGATAACTCTCTCAATTATCCTGATGCAATGATGTTAGTGGCACCAGAGTGAACGAGAACTCGTAATTCCTCATGTAGTTGTTGAATCTTTGATGAAGGTGCAGGGGATTCGGCCTCAAGGATATCACACGGGAAGGTTTGATCAAAGGTGGATAAGACGTATTCTATGAAGAATAGCTCCTTAGAATAAGAAGACAAGGCATGAGAAATATCGATCAACGGGGATAGAAAGGCAGAAACGTCGACTGTAGGAACTTCTATAGCTTGAACACCAAAAGCTTAGGTTGGCTGAGATGTTTTCTCTTCTAATACTTTTGCTTCATCCAAAGGAACTATCTTGTGTTCATCGACCGGGACAAGGGCTACTTGATTAGTCGGTTCTGTAGATGAAGCATGCTGAATGGAAGATAAGGTTGTCGGTGCGACCGATTCCAAAACTCCCTGATACTAGCCAGGTGCGAGTAATGAAATTATAAATTACAAAAGGAGACTAAAGGACTCCACAAGATGGTATATTATTACCTCCTCTTGAGTTGAACCTCCTGTCTGATTCTCTAATCGATGAATGTCGCTCATAATCTCTTTTGAGTAAAAAACATTAAGTCTTCCTACAGGAGTTTGTGCAGTGTTGACCGAAGTGTTTGGAATATATACCTCAACTTAAAAGTTAGCATAAAGACCTACTTTTCATAGGCCCAAAGCTCTCTGATTACTATGATAAAGAAAGGAGAAAGTAAGACAACATAATTACAAAATAATTAAAAGAAAAAGAATATAATGCTGAAGAAATATCTACATAAATATGATCAAATAGCAATAGTAGTAAATCGTCCTACCACTAGTAAAATTTTGGTGGAATCGACGACCAAACCTAGAGCTCAATTGGAATAAGAAAAAGGAGGATGATTAGGACGATATGGCTTTAGAAACTGATCAAAAGGAGTATTAGGTTCATTTAATATTTCCTTTCGCTCTGCCATTTATTGGAGGCCATATTAAGTGAGCATCTTTATGTCTCTCATATGCCTTTTCCATCTTCTAAGAATATTTCGAAGGTGGAATACCCGACCATAATTTGGTTTTGTAATATTTTTTTAAAGTTTGTGATAGCTATGAACAAAGAAGAAATACTTGGCGTAGATCAACCAGACGTTATAGGAAGTGTAAGGCGAGGAACTGAGAGGGGCCTGAGTTTAGAAATCCTCAAAATGGTTGAAGGAATTGTAGGTGTTTGGATTGAAGTAGTAGCTGTAACCACCTTAGCTAGACCTTACGCTTTGATTTTCTGACGCTTCCATTCTGGTTGAGTTGGCATGACCGTTCTTATTAATATGAAGGAATGTGAGACCATCTTTATTGGTGTTAGGGATGGGACGGTTGATGCGACTAAGGTCGTCTTCCTTGATCATGTCTTCCTCTGGGCAGGAGTCACGACCAACTGAGGAGTAGTCGATTTTTTAAAGTATTCTTTATTCATCTTCTTCTTCTTAACCATATGTTTCTCTACTTTGGATAAATAAGAAAGTAGGTGGATAATTGATTCATAGGATTCACTAATCAAAGTCTCATAGTAATTTTTCCACTAGGAGTGGAATGACTTTAGTTACTGGGGAAGGTTGGTAAAGAGGGGAAAGTGTGAAAAAAGAGCTTATAGAATCAAACCCTTTGTAGAGAGTCTCAAAGGTGATGACCGAGTCTACAACTGGTCGATGAGTCGGAAGTTGGTTACAAGTTTAATAAATGAATAGAAAGTGGATGCCTTAAGCCAAAATATAATGACAAGTAAGAAGATTGGGGCAGTATTGTTCAATGTCAGCCTTGACATTAACAGCCGTACCTATTTTGCTGCCATATGGTAAGTCTCTGTAGATTAGATAGCTTTTCTAAGCCACATCCCTGAGGCTTGCCATCTCAGTGTCAGTCGACTCGTAGTCTTCAGTGAACCACGTCGGACCAAACTATTTATCTTTAAAGGGATAAAAAGAATGGTTGGACTTATCGATGATGAAAGAAAAGAAAAAACTTATATATTCACAAAAAAATAATTAACTTTGGGTAGAGGATATTGTGGTAACCAAGGAGGTAAATTCTACATCTATTGGAATATAGTTAATAAATTTTTCTCTAAAGTACTCATATAACCACATATGGACAAGACAGATAGGCCCACCAGAGTGGTAAAAACCTTTTGTAGTTACTTCAAACATGCACCTATAAAGGTGGCTGAGCACGAAAGGGTCGAGAACTAGCTGAAATCCTTGAGCGAGCACCTCAACTAGATGAATGTAGTGCATAGTGATTCATAGGGCACTCACACATAGCAGGAATCGACAAATCCACATCAAGAGGAAAGTCGGGTATTCTTGCTCATCCACTTCATCCTGAGCTTTGGGTTCTAGATCCATGAAAGTGGAATACGCCTTGGTGTCGTCCGAAAGGGAGAAGGGATGTTGATTCTTCAAAGCAAAGCCTGGATAGATAGGCTCCTCAATGGGGAAAAGGTGGGTGAATGCACATAAATCCATGATTGTTAGACCCATGGGGCCGCATCCAAAATTTAATGTGTTGCTTGACAAACTCTAGAAAGTTGATACCGATACAAGAAGGAAGGTATTGGCTGGATATTCGTGCAAGGAGAGTTTGGTACATTCATAGATTTTTACATGCCTTCATGTGTCACAATGTTGTGCTTCAATAAGTGTGAACAATTCGGCCGAACCATTCATCAGTTTTGGCCATGCTCGTGGAGATTTAAATGCATTGGAAGTATTTATACCCGAATTGACCGGGTCCTATTTTAGATAATTTAGGGTCAAACTTATGTGAGTTACCCGTGCATATGTTTAATGGTCGCAAGATTATTTTAAGAATATATGATCGAATTTTGAAAGAATACCATCAGATCTGAGTGTAATGTCGCACCCCAAACTCGGAAACCGGTCTCACAAAAATTTTGATCGTCGAATTCGGCGCCGACAGCCTCCGTAGTACCCCATTATCAGCTCCTGGCGCTCATTCACTAAGTTCCGATCCTGAGATCCCACAAGGAGGATTTCTATAACATAAGTCTGTTCCTTATGCATTATAACTAAAGAAAATAACTGTAGGAACACCATTACAAAATCCACTAGGAATAAAAACTTTTTACAATACAAGCTTCAAAAGGGAAAGATACAATGGCTATAAAGTAAAAATCTAAGAGATCCGCGGCATGCTCTTGCTTCTGCGACGACCTTCAATCACCTGCACGCATCAATCATGCATAAGCTTATAAAAAGCTTAGAGGGTGGTGTAAGTGTGTGCCGGACAGGTGCTAAGTATACAATATCAGAGTATGCGGAAATGCTGGCAAGACCATGAATACCAACAGCCGTAACAAGGCTATGCAATACCATGCAGGAGTGCCATCAGCCATCCCAAGGCCAGGCAATGCGGGGCCTATATAGCCGAATGCCATATGCAACGTGCAATGCAATCATGCTCATCCTTATATCATGTTTACATATCAGTATAGTTCCTCTCTAGGAAATAACCGGGGTCAATACACTCCACATCGACTACCACCTCCCTAGCCAGCAGCCCAGCGAGCATAAGAGACCTCATTAGCCACCTGCGGTCAACCAACACCTACAAGGCTCGCCGGTAGTAGAACCATTTACGAGATGGTCAAACTCAGCCTAGCTTATAGCCTCTCACTTGGGCGGATAAGGCCACACCCCCTTCCAACCGACCACGATACAGTGGGAGATGCGGCCTAATGGTAACGACACCGCCGCTCATGTTTTCGACTCGGTCTCGATGTTGGAGCATCTCCTCGTACCATGAAGGTTCTAGGACTTTCACACAAGGACATCCTACGTGCCCACAGTGCTAGAACCAAACATTTCCGGTGTCCAAATCTGGCCATCCACGATGTGCCTGTGGAGGCTATGGCCCTGATGAAGCTAGGGTGAATAATAATCATGTCATGCAAATGCGGGATGCATGAATCACACCAATCAACCCTACATCAGTCCATGCGCATACAATGCACTCATGTGGGGGCAACTCCATCACTCAGGGAGTCCTATAACAACCTGTCCAAGGACATATACCATGACCAATCACTCCTCAAGCACACATATGATGCACATGGGAATGAGTCATGAAAGTATCCAAGTATGACATGCGGCGATAATGTACTCTCCTCATGACAAAGTCGGGTCTAGGCACATGGTGCACATGGGGATGAATCATAAAGATAACATAATATGCGGCGAAGTTGTACTCTCCTCTTATCAAGGTTGGGTCTAAGTACTTAAGCAATTCCTCAAGATATGGGGGAAGCATAACTAATAGTGGGGGCCCAACGGTTTGGGGTAGCCCACAAAGCCTAAGTTAGTAATACTATGGGCCTAATAGGTGAGAATGGGCCTAATCAAGGTCTAAGGTGGACATTCAACCACTAATAGATGAGAATGGGCCTAACAAAAGGGCCTAGAGGGGTACACAATGTGACATTCAACCACCATTATCACCAAGAAGGTAGCCCATCAAGGAGTCTAGCCACAACAAGGCCCATGGCCCGAATATAACCATGTAAATGAAATGGGCAGCAATACATACATCTTATATCACATGATGGGCCTCAAGAAAATGGCCCAAAGCCTACATACATTAACATGGATCCAAAGTGGCAAATCATGTCCCAAGTACAATGGGCACCAAATTCATGCATTACGATAAACCTAACGGGCAGCCCATAAGCCCTAATACATAGGTAAAGCATGCCCAATATTAGCCAAGTTGGGCCTTACAATTTAACCCAAAACTAGTTAAGATAGATGGGCAACAAAGATCCAATTTTCAGCCCACAAGGTCCAGCATAAGGTGAAAACAGTCCATGTACCAAACTGGGCACAAGAGTGGACATCTAATACTATTTGGGCCTGCTGGACGTCCTAAAAATCTGGCCTACTATGGTTCTCAAAAATCAACCCAAAGGTGGGCCTCATAAGGCACTAATTAAGCCCAAATCTAAAAAATACAAGCATGGTGTATGTACACAAATCTCACAATCTAGTGGGCCTGACAACCTCATAACTTTTAGCTATATACAGAATATTTTAAGGCCCTTGCTGGACATCCAGCCCACCCAACTTCTTGGGCCTGTTGGGGTCCAGCAAATGGTAAAACTGAGTGCACAAATATTTCCTAGTGGCCTATAATTATTACAGTGGGCCCTACTAGATGGGAAGTGTGTACGCAACACATAAAACAAGGTGGGTCTGCTCCTGGACTACAAGTCCAACAACATCCCGAAAAAATCTAGACGTCCCCAGTGGGCCTGGGCATCCCTAATGGCCTGGTTGGCTGGCCATATAAACATATAAGTTGGGCCCCACTTGTGGACGTCCCACTAGGGGATGGACCACATCCAAGGGGGGCCACACAAGGGAGGAATGACATGGATAAAACACATCATCAAGGTGGGCCACAAGAGGGAGAATGGCTAACCCACTGTTAGACGTCAGCCCAGCTGGAATGTCCAACAGGGGGCTGTGGTCCTAGCCACAAAAACCCCCAAAAATGGGCTGATATGATGGCCCATGTACACTTGAGGTGGGTCTTAACAAGGTGGCCCTCAAGATGGGTGAAGAAAGTGGCCAATAAACACATATAAACATGAAATAAAATCTGGGCAGCAAGGCTCTAGAATTAAAATGCTGCTGGAATTTACTGTTATCCTTGACTTGTACACCCATTGGAGTGAGCCCAGGCTGTCCAAAAGAGGGAAAATAGGTGGTCAACAAACACCCCTATATGTACAGCAATGTGGGATCCACAAAAGTGGCCCACCACCCCCAAAGATCAAGCTGATATGTGTGTATTCCCTTTAATAAGGTGACTAGATGGTCCAGAAAATTGGACTGTCCCACCCCTTGGGCCTGCTCCATGGCTGTCCATTCAGGGACGGTTGGAGGTGGGCTCCATCATGCATCAAGGTGGGGTCCACACCTCTAGAAAACACCCATCTATAGGGAGAAAAATATACTACATATAAGGCTAAATTCCATACCAAAAACGAGAAATTAAAGGCCCAAAAAATAGTCCAGAAAAATTTGGATAGCAACATATTGCTGAACATACCAGGCTATAGGCTGCTGGATAAAGGGAATTACTCCACGTAAACCATGATGTGACCTACCTTAGTGGGCCCCACAAACCCCCAGACCAAGACCCTTCCTCAAAACACCTTGCATGTCATAAATAGGCAGTAAGTGGGACACCCAACGTCCAGAAAATGGACAGCAAGGGCATCCCACCTTGTTGAATGATCTGGACGTCCTCGACTCACTAGGTGGGCCACACACATCAGAAAAATAATAGCAAAGAAAGGCAGAAGAGATCTCGGCCATAAGAGAAGGGCTCCGCCACTATTGAGACCTTCTCCGTCAATCACAACCACACATTACTATATTACATCAAGACATTATATAGATCTACACATGCATGGCCCTACTAGTCAAAATCTAAGGTGGGGATGCCATCCCCACCATGAATCTAGGGTCTATATGACCCAAATCAAGCCATGGATCAAGAAAAGTCATCATGATGGGGTCCTTGGAGAATGGCCCCATCATGGCTCATGCATGCACAAGGTGGGCCATTGGCCACACCTAGGAAGTCAAGGAGGACCTCCACCATTGATTGGTGGGTCCTATAGGCTTCCAAGAATGGAATGTAAGAAGAAAAATTAGAAAACTAGCCTAGAATGCACACCCACCTCTTAGATCCTCCTCCTTTCTTCAACAGTAGATCTTTCTTGCTCCAAGGAGTTGTTTTAATGGTGAAGATGAGATTGCAAGGGCTAGATGGAGGGGAAATGAGAGAGAGAGAGAGAGAGAGAGGGGATGGAAAATCTGAGAATGGTGGGACATCCCAAGCTTCTCTTGCAATGGGAGGGAGGAGAAAATGAGGGAGAAGAGAGGGAAATGGGAAGTTGTAGCAAGGCAATGATGGGTTTGTAAGAAATGATGAATTTTTAGGAAAAAAATGATCATTGCACATGGGAGAGAGCAAGCCATGATTATTTTGAGAAGAGAAAAGCCATCATGAGCTTGCTAGCTAGGCTAGGCTATAATAGGGTAGGCTATAGGCTAGGCTAGGGTAGGCTAGGTCATAATGGAATAGTATGATGTCATCGCCTAGGGAATCGTGTACATGCAATAGGCAGGTCCCACAATTACGATCAACTGTCCAAATGATGCGTGACCTACAACTTTTGATCTACAACTCGGATTGACACACGAGACGCGGTATTGGAATCGTGGCGACAATGCGGTCGCAAGGGCATAGGTTTCGGGTCGAATCAGGTCGGGTTAACAGGATGAAACTTAAGGATCATCTCAAATGCAACCTACAGGTCCCAGGTCGTCGGAATTTGACCGGAAGGACCGCGGGACCTAACGGAATATAACGAATACCAAGTTAAGGGTCTGACAGCTCTCCCCTCCAAAAAAAAATTTGTCCTTGAAATTTACCACAACTAAGATAAATAAAGGAAGAAAACAAAACATCATCACATATATATATGTATATATATCAATCAATACAAGGCAATACATATCATAATATAATCAATTGCTAAATTGAACAAATGGGGATAGTGCTCCCTAAGCTCTGCTTCACGCTTCTAAGATGCCTCTGCCTCAGAATGATGACCCCATTGAACCTTCACTAGGGGAATGACCTTAATCCAGAGAACCTGCTCCTTCTGATCAAGGATGCGAATTGGCTGCTCAATATAAGAAGCATCCTCACGGACCTCAAGAGGTTGCTAATCAATCACTGGAACAATGTCTGACCCACACTTCCATAAATGGAAACATGGAAGACGATGTGGATACCAAACAACTCAGAAGGTAAGGCAAGTCTATAGGCCACAGTGCTCACACACCCAATGATCTCGAAAGGTCCTATGAATCTCGGGGCAAGCTTGCCCTTTACTCTAAATCGTACCATGCCCTTCATGGGCGAGACCTTGAGATACACCCTATCCCCAACTTCAAACTCCAGGGGTTGACACCGATGATCAACAAAACTCTTCTACCGGCTCTGAGTTGTGCGCATCCTCTGCCTAGTGATGTCGATTACCTCTGATGACTGCTGCACAAGCTTGGGACCTAGGAGATGATGCTCTCCAACCTCGGTCCAATAATTAGGAGATCTGCACGGTCTGCCATATAGTGCCTCAAAAGGAGTCATGTCAATAGTCGCTTGAAAGCTGTTGTTGTACGCAAACTTTGCCATGCGCAAATACTCGTCCTAGTTACCTATGAAGTTGATCACGCAAGCTTTGAACATATCCTCAAGAATCTGGTTGACCCTCTCGGTCTGCCCATCGGTTTACGGATGATAAGCGGTGCTGATCTATAAGGAAGAACCCATGGCTAACTGGAAGCTTCTCCAAAACTGACAGTAAATCTAGGGTCTCGATCAGAAACGTTAGAAACAGGAACACTGTGCAGTCTCACTATCTCCTCAATGAAAATCCTCGCAAGCTGGTCCAAGGGTCAGGTCACACGAATCAGAATAAAATGCACCGACTTCGTCAGACGATCGACGATAACCTAAATGGCATCGTGACATCTCTGAGTCCTCGGCAAGCCCATGATAAAATTAGTCGACATGTGCTCCCACTTCCACAGTGGAATGCTCAATGGCTGTAAGGGACCAGAGGGTCTCTAGTGATCGGCCTTGACATGCTAGCACGTGTCACACTCGGCCACAAGCTAGCAATCTGGTGCTTCATCCCCGGCCAAAAATATTGCCTCCTCATGTCGCTATACATATTCGTGGAGCCCGGGTGGATAGTAAGTAGCGATCGATGTGCCTCGATCATCAGATCTCTACGCAATTCTAGTACGTCCGGAACACACAATCGGCCTCTAAAATAAAATCCAGCATCGGAACCAATCTGCCAGTCTGACTGCTCCACGGATGCTACCTCTGCTCAGTAGCCCTGCAACGACTCGTTTGTCTGCTGAGCATCGATCACCCTTGCGACAAGAGAGGGTTGAATCGATAGGCTCGATAGCTGAACAATGGAAGACTGTAGACCAAACTCAAAGTCATACTCTACTACATCCTCAAGCATCTTCCACTCCCGGACCATCATCTGTGCCACCAAACCTCGTGGCTGATGGCTGAGCGCATCCGCCACCACTTTCGCCTTGACTGGGTGGTGCTGCAGGTCAAAATCATAGTCCTTCAGGAGCTTCATCCAACGCCTCTGTCTCATATTTAGCTCCAATTGAGAAAATAGATACTTCACGCTCTTGTGGTCAGAGAAGAGCTCGAACCTGACCCCATAAAGATAGTGCCTCCACACATTCAATGTAAAGACAGCTGCTGCCAACTCCAGATCATGCGTGGGGTAGTTCAGCTCATGGACCTTGAGCTGGCGCAAGGCATACCACTGGTTTCCTATGTTGCATTAGGACAACACCCAAACCAACTCTCGAGGCATCAGTAAAAACAACAAATCTATCACTCCTAAAGGGTAGAGTGAGGATAGGAGTCGACGTGAGGCGGTCCTTCAACTCCACAAATGTCTCCTCACAAGCGTCACTCCAGACAAACGTAGCACCCTTCCTAGTCCAATTGGTCAGCGGTGCTGCAATACAGTAGAATCCCTTAATGAATCGTAGATAATATCCCGCCAAACCAAGAAAACTACAGATCTCAGATGTCTTCCTGGGCTGACCCCACTGACGCACTACATCAATCTTTGAGGGGTTTAAAGTGACACCCTCCCTTGTCACCATGGGACTGAGGAACTTCACCTCTTCCTGCTTAAAGTTGTACTTCTTTAACTTCGCATAGAGCTGGTGGGCACGGAGGGTCTCCAAAATAATCTACAAATGCTACTCATGGTCCTCCCGGGTCCTCAAATAGTCAAAAATGTCATTGATGAAGACTACAATAAACTGATCGAGGTAGGGCTGGAAGACCTCGTTCATCAACTACATAAAGACGGCGGATGCATTGGTTAGCCCAAAAGATATGACCAGAAACTCAAAATGACCATAACGCGTCTAGAAAGCTGTCTTCAGGATGTCTTCCTACCAGACCTGAATCTGATGATAGCCGGATCGCAGGTCAATCTTGGAAAAGAACTGTGCACCCCATAGCTGTTCAAATAAATCGTCGATCCTCAAGAGAGGGTATCTGTTCTTGATTGTGACTTTGTTGAGCTCGCAGTAATCCACGCAGAGCCTCAACGAGACATTCTTCTTCTTTACGAACAATACCGGGGCTCCCTACGGTGAACTGCTCGAACGAATAAAACCTAACTCCTGTAACTTGTCCAACTGCGCCTGCAGTTCCTGTAACTCCATCGGTGTCATACGATACAGGGCCTTTGAGATAGGTGTGGTACTGGGCACAAGATCTATCTGAAACTCTATTAGCCGATGCGGTGGAAACCCCAAAATCTCCTGGAACACGTCAGGGAAATCACAGATAATCGGCAACTGATTGACACTCCCAGCCACTGACTCCTCTACTACACAGGCCATCAAACTAGATAGCGGCTCTCCTCTAGGCTCTGCAATGAATTGGAATAGTGGTAGGCGGGGTATACAGAACGTGACTATCCTGGTGGAACAGTCCAATATGGCGTGGTACTCGGCAAACCAATCCATGCCCAGGATAACATCATACTTGGACATTGGCAACACAAATAGATCCGCGGGCAGAAACATATCCCCAACCAGAACAAGGCAAGACGAATAAAATCGGCCCAACACTTCGGACTTCCCTAAGGGAGTCAATACCAATAAGGCCTCATGAGTTGACTCCAACGATAGACCGGTCGATCAGTAGAACTCCTCAGCCACGAAAGAATGAGTGCTCTAGAATTGAATAACACACGCGTAATGTAAGCAGAGATCGGAAGAATACCCTCGACTACCCCTCCTGAAGACTGAGGGTCTTGTTGAGCGGCGTAGAATCTTCCATGGACTAGCAAGGGAAGTAATCCTGATGACTGAGGGTCCTGCACCTACTGCGCAGCATAAAATCTGTCCTGGGCCGAGGGGGAGGTGCCTGTCCCCTCTGCATCTGTGGTCTCTACTGCTGTTGCGGCCGCTGGGCGGCCTAACCTGTTGCCTCTATTGCTAAGATGGAGGCCTCAGAGGCTGGTTCTGGGGCTGCAGCGATGCCCTCTAAACAACCTGATTGAACATCGGAAGCAAGTGTCCGATTGCATGACTCCTGAGACCGGGATGCAAGCCGTTTACAAAATGGCTAGCCTTTCGCCTCTCATCATCCTCCAGGTAAGTAGTGAATCTAGACAAAGCAACAAAATGTTCCTCATACTGCGACACAGTCATCTCTCCCTGAATAAGCATCTTAAACTCCAACGCTCGCTGCTGCTGAATATGCTCGGGGAAGAACTTCTGGTTGAAACGTTCCATGAAGTCCTCCCAAGTCCACACAAAATCTGGCCCAACCACTTAAGAAATGGATGTCCACCAATGCTGAGCCTCTCCCTAAAGAAGGAATACTGCCACGGGACTTGTTGCTGAGTCGTGCACCGCATGGTGTCAAAAATCTTCTCCACCTCGGAGCGCCATAACTCAGCTGCCGCAGGGTCATGCTGACGGAAGTCTTGTAGAAGAGCGTTCACGTGTACCTGCTCTGTCTGCTCTGGAGTCTCCACTGAATGTTTGCCCTGCCCCTGGAGGGCGGCTGTGATAGCCTGCAACATCTGTGACAACTACACTGCTCCAATGGGTATGGTAGGGAATGTAGGGGTTGCACTGGCCTCAGGCTGAGGTGTAGGAACCGCAAGGGCCTCTGGCATAGGTATCGCAGGCTCAGGCAGGGGAATGGGAGCAACTGGAGGTGGAATGAGAACCTCGAGAATAGGATCCTCAAGAGGTGGAGCGGGATGCGCTCGGGTCGCTCGGGTCCCACGGGTGCCTCTCGTGCCTCGACCACGGGTGCCTCGTCTAGGTGGCATGGTATACAGAAAGAATAAAGGCATCCAAGGCTGATGGACGTTAGAAAACCAAATCAAAAGAGTACGCATTTGGGATAAGTAGGGTCGTAAGCTCGAAGCAGATATGTGATGTTGTCCTGAGTTATTCCTAGGTTATTTGTTATGCACTCTAATACTAACAACTATCACACCTCAGACTCGAAAATTAGGCTCACAAAATTTTTGATCGTTGAATCCGGCGCCGACAGCCTCTGTAGTACCCCATTCTCAGCTCCTGACACCCATTCACTAGGTTCCGATCCTGAGATCCTGCAAGGAGGATTTCTATAACATAAGTTTGTTCCTTATGTAGCATAACTAAGATTATAACCACAGAAAATAACTACAGGAACACCATTATAAAATCCACTAGGAATAAAAACTTTTTACAATACAAGGTTTAAAAGGGAAAGATACAATGACTACAAAGCAAAACTATAAAAGATCCATGGCATGCTCTTGCTCTTGCTATGGCCTAGAATCACCTGCACGCATCAATCATGCATAAGCTTATAGAAAGCTTAGAGGGTGGTGTAAGTGTGTGTGGGACAGGTGTCAAGTATGCAATATCAGAGTATACGGAAAATGCTGGTAAGACCATGAATACCAATAGCCGTAACGAGGCTATATAATACCATACAAGAGTGACATCAGCCATCCCAAGGCCAGGTAATGCGGGGCCTATATAGTCGAATGTTATATGCAATGTGTAATGCAATCATGCTCATCCTCATATCATATCCACATATCAGTACAGTTCCTCTCTGGGAAATCATCGAGGTCAAATACACTACATACTTACTGCTACCTCCCTAGCCGCACAGCCCAGCGACCACAAGAGACCTCACTACCCGCCTGTGGTCAGCCAACACCTACAAGGGTCGTTGGTAGTGGAACCGTTTATGATCTGGTTAAACTCAACCTAGCTTATAGCCCCCTCACTCGGGCAGATAAGACCACACCTCCTTCCAACCGACCATGATATAGTAGGAGATACCGCCTAATGGTAACGGCACCGCCGCTCGTGTTTTCCACTCGGTCTCGACGTTGGAGCATCTCCTCATACCATGAAGGTTCTAGGACTTTCACTCAAGGACATCCTATGTGCCCAGAGTACTAAAACCAAACATTTTCGGTGTCTAAATCTGGCCATCCACGATGTGCCTGTGGAGGCTACGGCCCTGATGAAACTAGGGCGAATAATAATTGTGTCATGCAAATGCAAGATGCATGAATTACACTAACAATCCTGCATCAGTCCATGCGCATATAGCGTGCTCATGTGGGGCCACTCCATCACTCAGGAAGTCCCATAACAACCTGCCCAATAACATATACCATGACTAATCACTCCTCAAGCACACATATGATGCACATGGGAATGAGTTATGAAAGTATCCAAGTATGACATGCAGTGATAATGTACTCTCCTCATGACAAAGTCGGGTCTAGGCACATGGTGCACATGGGGATGAATCATAAAGATAACATAGCATGCGGTGAAGTTGTACTCTCCTCTTACCAAGGTTGGGTCTAGGTACTTAGGCAATTCCTCAAGATATGGGGGAAATATAACTAATGGTGGGTGGTGGGGGCCCAACGGTTTGGGGTAGCCCACAAAGCCTAAGTAAGCAATACTATTGTCCTAATGGGTGAGAATGGGCCCAATCAAGATCTAAGGTAGACATTCAACCACCAATATATGAGAATGGGCCTAACAAAGGGGCCTAGAGGGGTACACAATGTGGACATTCAACCACCATTATCCCCAAGAAGGCAGCCCATCAAGGAGTCTAGCCACGACAAGGCACATGGCCCAAATACAACCATGTAAATGAAATAGGTAGTAATACATACATCTTATATCACATGATGGGCCTCAAGAAAATGGCCCAAAGCCTACATACATTAACATAGACCCAAAAGGGGCAAGTCATGACCCAAGTACAATGGCCACCGAATTCATGCATTATGATAAACCTAATGGGCAGCCCATAAGCCCTAATACATACGTAAGGCATGCCCAATATTTGCCAAGTTGGGCCTTACAATTTAGCCCAAAACTGGTTAAGATAGATGGGCAATAAAGATCCAATTTTCAGCCACAAGGTCCAGCATAAGGTGAAAACAGTCTATGTACCAAACTGGGCTCAAGAGTGGACGTCTAATACTATTTGGGATTGCTCGACATCCCAAAAATCTGGCCTACTATTCTCCTCAAAAATCAACCCAAAGGTGGGCCTCATAAGGCACTAACTAAGACCAAATACAAGGATGGTGTATGTACACAAATCTCGCAATCTGGTGGGCCTCACAACGTTATAACTTTCAGCTATATACAGAATATTTTAAGGCCCTTGCTGGACATCCAGCCCACCCAACAAGGTGGCCCTCAAGATGGGTGAAGGAGGCCGATAACACATATAAACATGAAACAAAGGAGTAAGCCCAGGCCTGTCTAAAGGAAGGAAAATGGGTGGCCAACAAATACCCCTATATGTATAGCAAGGCGGGGTTCACAAAAGTGGCCCACCACCCCCAAAGATCAATCTGATTTGTGTGTTTTCCCTTCAACAAGGTGACTGGACGGTCTCGAAAATTGGACTATCCCACCCCTTGGGCCTACTCCATTGTTGTCCACTCAAGGATGGTTGGAGGTGGGCTCCATCATACAACAAGGTGGGGTCCACACTTCCAGAAAACACCCCTCTATAGGGAGAAAAATAGACTACATATAAGGCTAAATTCCATACCAAAAATCAGAAATCAAAGGCCAAGAAAATAGTCCAGAAAAATCTGGACAGCAACATATTGCTGAACATACCAGGTTATAGGCTGCTGGATAAAGGGAATTAAGGCTGCTGGACAAAGGGAATTATTCCACATAAACCATGATGTGGCCTACCCTAGTGGGCCCCACAAACCCCCAGACTAAGACCCTTCATCAAAACACCTTACATGTCATAAATGGGCAGCAAGTGGGACACCCAACGTCTAGAAAATGGATAGCAAGGGTGTCGCACCTTGCTGGACGGTCTGGACGTCCTCGGCTCACTAGGTGGGCAACACACGTTAGAAAAATAATAGTACAGAAAGGGGGAAGAGATCTCGGCCATAGAAGAAGGGCTCCACCACTATTAAGACCTTCTCCGTCAATCACAATCGCACATTACTATATTACATCAAGACATTACATAGATCTACATATGCATGGCCCTACTAGTCAAAATCTAAGGTGGGGATGCCATCCCCACCATGAATTTAGGGTCTATATGACCCAAATCAAGCCATGGATCAAGAAAAGTCATCATGATGGGGTCCTTGGAGAATGGCCCCATCATGGCTCATGCATGCACAAGGTGGGCCATTGGCCACACCTAGGAAGTCAAGGAGGACCTCCACCATCGATTGGTGGGTCCTACAAGCTTCCAAGAATGGAATGTAAGAAGAAAAATTAGAAAACTAGCCTAGAATGCACACCCACCTCTTAGATCCTCCTCCTTTCTTCAACAGTAGGTCTTTCTTGCTCCAAGGAGTTGTTTCAATGGTGAAGATGAGATTGGAAGGGGTAGATGGAGGGGAAATCATTGAGAGAGGGGCTGGAAAATATGAGAATGGTGGGACGTCCCAAGCTTCTCTTGCAATGGGGGAGAGGAGAAAATGAGGGAGAAGAGAGGGAAATGGGAAGTAATAGCAAGGCAATGATGGGTTTGTAAGAAATGATGAATTTTTGGGAAAAAATGATCATTGCACATGGGAGAGAGCAACTCATGATTATTTTGAGAAGAGAAAAGTCATCATGATCTTACTAGCTAGGCTAAGCTATAGTAGGGTAGCCTAGGTCATGATGGAATAGGATGAGTCACACATGGGAAATCATGTACATGCAATAGGCGGGTCCCACAATCACGATCAACGGTCTAAATGAAGCGTGGCATACAACTTTTGATTTACAACTCGGATTGACGCACGAGACATGGCATTAAAATCGTAGCTACGATGCAGTCACAAGGGCATAGTTTCGAGTCGAATCGGGTCGGGTTTACAGGACGGAACTTAAGGATCATCACAAATGTAACCTACAGGTCGTAGGTCACCGAAATTGGATCGGAAGGACTGTGGGACCTAACGGAATAAAACAGATACTAGGTTAAGGGTCTGACACATTATAAGTAGTCGTTTATGGTGTGAACAAGTTTGGGCAAGTAAGCAATCAATTAGCCAGTGGTTAAGTTTTTATGGATGTTGAACAAATGTTAAGAATTTAGAGAATGCAAGATCATGGGAAGAATCTAGAAGTAGAAAGATGGAGGAAGTACTTATGTTAAATCGTGGGAAGCATCGGGAATAGCAAAGAATTAGTATAAATAAAGAGTTAAGCAAGTTTAGAAAGGGTCTCACACCAACCTAAACAAATCAACAAATCAATTATCTTCAATTATCTTTCGGTTATCCTGTCAAATTTACATTCCATAGTGCAATCGCTGTTTTTATCAAGTAAATCCTTTCCCTTAGCATAATCATTTACTTACCACATTTACTACTTGATTTATTTAGCTAAATTTATAATGTAATCGCAGTAGTCGATAATTATAGTTGTAATCAAAGTGCCCTTTAGCGGTCGATTTTAATTTTCCTTTTCTGTTTCACTCTTTATTCATTAAGAAAGTCCTTTCGTATGGAAGGCAAAATGAAACCCATCATTAAAGGACGAACCCCACCCTCTGAAGATCGCCTGATCCATTTACACTTTGAGCGAGTAGATGAATAGGTGACGGATCTCTTTGAATCTCGATCATACTTAGTGTTCGCCTACTTTGGCGCTCAGGGTCATTGTTGTTCGATTTGAAGTGGAACCACACTTCCACACACTCGTCACTCGTGCTGGAAAAAGGATTGTCAAAACAGTTGTGAACATGAATGATCTGGGAAATTATTGGATTGGACAAGAAGAACTTAATCGAGATGCTTTGGGAGACTTAGTTCGATCTCACGAAGTTGTTAGTGAGTAATTGGGAGCAAAATGTTGGACCAAGTGTCAACAATGCCTTTTGTTAGTTCGATGAGAGTATTGAACATGAGGTCATTGACTACTGCTGATGGAAGAATATCTATATCTTTGATGAACGATTCTAAATGGAAAGCTAGAGTAGAAGAAGTGGAAGATGCAACCATGATAATCGAAAGAAGAAAACTGGAAAAAGGGGTTTCGACGTAAGAGAGAAAAAGCAAAGGTGAAGGAAGGATAACACTGACTTAAATTTTTGTTTATGTATTGGCCGCAATACGTGCACATTAATGAAAGGATAATCATGATTTCTCATACGATACAATGCTATGTAAATGATATCTTTTGATACGACGTCAGTCATGTGTAATCAATGGGGAGACAGCACATGGACTAACAGCTGTAACATTTATTGTATTTGGTAATGGAACAACATCGCTTTCACATTTTTCCCAAAGGCAAAGCGATGTAGGGGACAATATTGTACCTTATTTCTAGTCATTCTAGGAAAAGACAAAATGAGGGCAACAAGTGGCATTGCACAAGAAATAAGAGATGGATGAAAAGATCTTCAAGATACTTGGAACACTTTTTGTGAAATCATAGTTGACATAAATCTAATTTTACACCTCAGTGGATGGTCGACGGAATGATGCAGTTGAGTTACCTAAAAAGTCTAATGAGTGAAGAGAGATGTGGTCGAGCAGTTCAAGATACAAAAGGCTACCAAGAGGAACAAAGTTTTGTCAATAGAAAAGAAACAGTCACAAAAGAGAAATATAACAAAAGAAGGATGTAGAGAGAGGCTTTTCGACTGCTGTGATCATTACATTAATGAAAGGATTTAGAAGAATAAGCTGCAACAAAACTCTATAAATAGGAGAGGAAATCTATTGAACAATCTTCAACCAATTCAACAACCAATCATCTACAAATTTATCATTTATCTCAGTTATCCTATGAGTGGCAGTAATTAAGTATTAGTAATTCTTAGCTATAATCGTTAGATCTAATCCAAATCTATGTTCATACACTAGATTTGATCTCTATCCAATATCATGCAGTTCTTTTAAGAGACGCATTCTTGCGGCCGCTCTTAGCGATGGAATATAAGTTTTTCCCTTTATTTGATTACACTGGTGTTCTTAAAGTCCATTTTTGTGAAAGCACAAAGTAACTCATTTTTTAAGAAAGAACCCCACCTTTTAATTATTGCTCGATCATTACAAAATTATACAAGTGGCTAAGTAACTAAGTTAAGTGATCAATCTTCTCAAAATTTCATCCTATACGCTAATATTTAACTTATACACTCATTTAAACACTTGGGGTAAAAGTTCATCGGTTTGAATTGAGCCGCTTTATCGAACGGATCACCAACACAGGCGATGACCCAACTAGTCATCTGCAATAGCTTCAACGAACGGTTGATCTCTGGTCTAAATGATGGACGATGGTCGAATCTGACGAGGTGAATAGATGAAGGGTCCCACTTAAAGCACTGGGTAAACGGTTGGATCCAGTGGGCAAAATGAATGTGAATGCCTGAATTAGTGGCCCACTATGTACCGCTGACTGGTGGGCCCCACGTTGTATCACTAGATGACGTAGTGCACGAGGACACGTTGAAAAGTTAGGAATCAACGTGTACAAGGATCACGTACGCCACCGTGATGTCTCTCCAGCGTTATACTATTAGGACTCAACGGAGTTAAATATTTTGGACTTGAAGGGAATTATTAAGACGTGGTAACATCTAGACGGTTGGAGTTTTGTGATGCCTGGATCAATGGCTTGGATTTGAAGGCTGGATGTTTTAGATCATTGGAGACGATGGTCGAGTGCTTGGATGGTGGGTGAAGCAGCATGTTTCCTATGGAAAATTTCCGTGAAAACTGTTTGCAAGAAACCCTTAGAGATGAGGGTTATGTGGGGTTTATCGTGATGCTTGCAAGAAATCCGATCCGGCCATCCGGATTGTCTGCCGACTTGACATCAAGCGTTCTAAATTGAGATAGATCTGCAACTTAAGTGGGCCGCGTGATGGTAAATGGGTAGGGTGATACCCACCGTTGAAACCTTCCTAGTACTTCTGTCCCTTTCTTTCCTTTCTTGATTTTTTTTTTTTCTTTATAACTATAATATTTATATGTAATTGCTTGACAAGTACGTAACTAGATGGTCCCTTGAGCTTCGGGTTTCCATTTTCTACTAAAACTTCTGCCATATATAGACTTCGCATAGACTTGGCATATACCGCTTGCTGAGTTTTACGTTGTTTTTAGCTGTTGAAAACGTTTTGATATTTTTGGGTTTTATAGATTTTATTTTATTATTATTTTTTTTTTGGATTTTTGCACTCGCTGGAGCATTAGTAAGATGGTATTTTGAACCAGGAGCTGCCTGAGTCGGCTCATGATGCCGATTCCAATTTACATCCGCGTGATGGAATGTTTCCGTAATCCTTGATGAGAGAATTCCGTTAGAAAGGGAATGTTGAAGGAGGGGGTTGGGAGATATCCCCATTGTGGGGTAGGGTTGACTGTGAGGATATACATGGGTAGAAAGTAAAGGCTGACCTTTACTGGGATGTATATAGTGCTGTTGACTTGAAACTAAACGTTGTGGTTGACTGAAAAGTATATATTGTGGTTTTTTCTAGCTGTAATTGGAAAATGCTCTCCTCTTGAGAAGAGGTGTTGGAATTGACTAAATTGGGATTGATTGGAATATTTATGTTGAAACGGTGGCCCGGCTTCTGTTATGAGGAGGAAAATGGACAAGTAACTGACCCTGCTCAGTCAGGACCTGTCGTTGTCGTTGGCTCCTGTTAAGGGGAGGATGCTGTGACTGAGGGGTATTGAAAATGGACCCGGTTCTCATTAGGGGCTACGGGCTGGAATTGGTTGATAGTCGGAAAAAAAAGACCCATATGAATGTTAGGCAATTGGGCAATGTGGGTGGATAGAGTGATGCTTGCCTGGAGAAGGCGGGCCACCACGTCCTCTAGCCTATTGAGGTTGTGAGCCAAATCGGCAATGGAAGGGGTTGAGGGTCTTTTTTATTAGGCGAATCTAAAGGAGATGAAGGAAAATCTCCTTGGAATGACATGGTTGCTTGGGCATGGGTTCAAATGATGATCTGGTATGCAGCCGTTGACTTTGAAAGACAGGGGACCCACATGTAATTTTTGGGCACAATGATTACAAAATGATCGGCCTTATTTTTTTCTGTCCCTTTTTTTAACAGATACAGATGGGAAGCTACGCATGGGAATGTTAATGCGGGACCAGTATGCGCTGGAATAATAAAAAGTAATGATGGGAAAGTATATAGGACCAATGTTCACTGGAGTTGAGAAAGTATATAGGACCAGTATTCACCAGAATGTTAGTTGGTTAGCAGGTTAGTGGGAACCAGTATTCAATGGATAGTTAGTAGGGCTGCGAAAAGTAAACTGGACCAATATTCATTGATGGTAGCATGCACGTGACATAATTCTCTTGAAAGTCATAGATCCCGCATTTTGAGTCGGACCTTATCTAATGGCTACATTGAATCTTCCCCAGCGGAGTCGCCGGTTCCGTGAACACCGCTCGCTGGCTCGACCCCCCGTCCCGGCACAGTCCGTCACAAGAAGAGAGGGAGGAAGCTCACGTGCTCACCACTTTTGGTATGGTGCGATTTTTATGATTTGATTTGGGTACCAATTGATTCCTTAGTTGTTTAATTCCTTTAAAAGTAGCTAAGAAAGAGTACGTTTGGAATTTTTGGAGTCACCACTAGCCAATCAATCTTGATTAAATCCATGGTCAGCTAAAACTCATGGTGTAAGGCCCGTATCATAATCCATACCGTTTCATAGTCTCTTGCGATCCTTCCTATCGAATTCTAGCAACTTGCGATTTGTAGACAACATTTGCGCGCGACCCTAAGTCGCATCCCATAGATCTGAGTTAGCTCAACTCGAAAGTTGTACCTTAGCGACCGTGCCATCGCTGCAGTTCCAACGTCGTGTCTCGCGCGCCGATGCGATACCCAGGCCAGGAGTTATGGGCTCGCGTCTATCTCGAAGAAACGCCATGTATTTGCAAATTCTGAGAGAATCGCTACCAAACATCACATCAATCAATCAAAGTACAACCCATCACTCACCCTTACCTCTCCCACCAACTAGTTAAAGCAACCCATGATTAGTCCATCCATCTCATCCCAAAAGTCAATGAGACCCATGCTTTCCATGTCATACACACCACTCCTCTCTCTCTCTCTCTCTCTCTCTCTCATTTTCTCACTCCATTTCAAGCAATTCTCAAGGAGAAGAAACATCCAAGTGTGGTCCACTTTCTACCCTAAGATCTCTCATCTCCACCCTTCAAATCTCATCATCCTCCATTAAAGGGAGAGCCAAGGAGTTTTGCATTCCATAGTGTAAATGTTATCTTATATACTCCTACGATTGTCAAATTTTGTAGTGTCAAAACCTCTTAGAATCTATATCTTGTGTCACTGTTACTGTAATATCAACTTCATGTCATCCTTGCCTACATTCAAGTTTAAGATCAAGAAGTTCAAATACAAGTGTAAGAAGTTCAAATTCAAGTTCAAGAAGTTCAAGTACAAGATCAAGAGACTTAAGAACAACATCAAGAAGTTCAAGTACAAGATCAAGAGACTCAAGAACAACATCAAGGAGTTCAAGTACTAGATCAAGTCTTCAAGCTTCAACTACATCAAGAGAATGATATGTGATGATTCCATCTCATAAATAAGGTTTGGTTGACTTAGATTGACCTTAGGATAGCTCATACAATTTGCCTTTATATCATAGGTCATTTGATAATTTTATAAGTCATTTTTTTAACTAGTCCTAGTCATGGTTCGACAAATCCAAGTACTGGCTCGACCAATTTAAGAATTTTCTCGACCAATCTAAGGTTTGTTGTGAATTTTCAGAATTTCTGTTAGACCCTCGACCAGTCGAGTGAACAGTGCTCGATCAGTCGTGCAGACTCGACTCAAAGTCCAACAACATTTCTGGGTCTCACTCGACCAGTCGAGCAGGCCACTCGACCAGTCGAGTAACGATCTTATCTTATCGCACCAAAAAATTTAAAATGCTAATTGTCCTTTGACTAATCGAGCTGACCGCTAAGCCAGTCGAATGAACAGTATTTTTGCCTATAAATTGAGGACGATTTTCAGAGTTTTTCAATTCATTCCAAGATATTTAAGTCATAACTCTGAGAAAACTTGTCCCCACATTCGAGAAGTTAATTGGTTAGTATTTGAGATTCTTTTAATAGTTATTTTACATTTGATTTTGTGATCTCTATTCAATTCTATTTCTTTTGAAAATGGAATATTGATTTTACCCTTTTTGAGATCAAAATCAAATCAAGCTAGCCCAGGTTAATTTAATCTAAAAATCAGTTAGATCTAAGAACCCTTTCATATTTAAGTTTGGACATTGAACATCTACATCGAATTGGTTCTACCGGGCTTCATTAGAAGAAGAATCCTCAGATAAGTACATTTCAATTTTCTGTATTTGGTTTGTAAGATTGCTAGAAAATCTTTCATTTTTGGTTTTGACTTAGATAGCCAGAAAATCTCAGTGAGTGTGGTTTTTAATTGTAGTAGCCCTTTGAAAACACAGTTGTGAAGGTTTTGGGTGAACCTTGGAAAACCTATTTCATAGTGAAAGCCAATATCCCGTGGGTGAGGATATTGAGAGTGGAGTAGTTGTGTGGCTATTTTCTAACAGTTGATGTACACACAAGAGAACCACTATAATTGTTGGAGTTGTGGTGAATGTTTATTTTTGTGCATTTGTGGTGAATGATTGTAATTTATTTTCTACACATGTGGTGAATGTTGTAATGGTAGTAGATATTTATTTCTGTTTTATTCTTTATTCCTTTGTATTGGTTTGAGATTTTGATACATAGACCATTCTAGAAATCATGTTGTCCTACCATAAGCCATTAATTTTTGGTGTAAAGTTGTCCTTAGAACAAATCTGTATCAACCTCTCAATACTTGTGCATTTGAGGTTGCTATTTATTTCTACTATTTGGGATTGATAAGTGCTATCTTGTTCTAGTTCTTTCTTATTCCGCATTTAAATTTTAATTTGGCATAGTCCTATTCAACCCCCCCTCCCCCTGGTATCAAAGCCTAATAGCTTGTTTTATTTTTGTTATTTGGATTAAATTCCTGAGCTAATTGATCTGAGCTTTTTAAGATGTCAAATTTTGATAGCCTCTTAATCACTAGGCCTCCACCATTTGATGGTTCCAATTATGCCTATTGGAAAACCAGAATGAGGATTTTTTTAAAGTTCATGGATGAGAGCGTGTGGCAAGCCACAATGACCAATTGGACCCCTCTTACCACTGAAGTGATCGGTACTGATGGATCTAAAACTGTAAAAGTCACACCTTACTTTTCTTGGACCACTCTTCCGAAAAGTGAGAGTAATGCTAATGCAAAGGCTTTAAATGTTATTACTTGCACACTATCACCAGATGAATTTAAGAGAATTATATCCTGTGATACTGCAAAGCAAGCCTGGGATATTTTGGAAATGACACACAAGAGTACAACAATTGTCAAGAAATCTAATGTTCAAATTCTCATAACTAAATTTAAGGAAATACATATGAAAGAAAGTGAAACTTTCATGGACTTCTATACAAGATTGAATGGCATTGTCAACTCTATGTGGGGTCTTGGTGATATGATCCTAGAAAGTAAAGTCTATGCAAAGATACTGTGCTCGTTGCCTGATCGGTTCAATTCAAAAGTGACTGCAATCCAGGAACTTCGTGATACGAATAATATGAAGGTAGAAGAGTTAGTTGGGTCTCTTCAAACCTATGAGTTAAACTGTAAGGCCCCTAAAGGTAAGTCAATCACCCTCAAGTCTTCTAAAATTATTTCTCATGAAAATAGTGATAATTCTAATTTAGAAACTTCTTAAGATGATATGGCTCTTTTAGACAAAAAGTTTTATAAGATTTTCAAAAGTAAAAAAGAGGGTTGATTTGCAAAAACCTATTGAAAAGAAAAAACCTAGATCTAAAAATTGAAAATCTCTAAAAGACAGTCAATTCTACAACTGCAATGAATATGGGCATCTAGCAAACAAATGTCCTAAGAAGAACAAGTCTAAAAAGAAAGGTATGTTGGCTTCATGGATAAATCTTCCTGCTCTGACATCTCTTCTGAGTCAGAAGATTCTGAAACCAAGTCGGCTAATGATATTAAAGCCCTAATGACTCTAGCTAAGTTCACTTTCTGGGATAATGATGATTCAACCAGTGAAGAAAATCTGCGTAGTGACCAAGAAAATGAAGAAGACCTTCAAGATGCTTATGATGCCCTATATAGGGAAAGTTGCAAAATAGCTGTAAAATTAAAACTTCAGAAAGAAATCAAAACTAAAAAAAAAAATTTGATAATCTAGTCTTAGAAAAATCACACTTTTCATATTGCTTTGAAAAAACTAAGTGTGACTTGGATTTCAAAATGTTCTAAGTTGAAAAATTAAAATCTGAAAATGAAAAGTTAACTAGAAGTCTCTTCGCTTTTGAGTTTGAAGGACACATGAAGGTATGCCCAAGGTGATCCTAAACTAGAAAAACTTTTATCTGGAAAATGTGGCGATCGATCTGAATTGGGCTATGATAAAAGTATTCCTCCCGAATATAAGAATACTCCACCTAAATTTGTTAAAGGGGAGTCTTCTAACTCAAAAAGGAAAAGTCTAAATCAAAATAATTCTAAAAGTACTAAAACTTTTCAGACTTTAAAACCTAAAAGAAACCATATCAATTATAAAAATCAGAATCGTTATCCTTTGGCTGAGAAAATTGTTGACTTGCTTAAGGAGCTCTTAAAATCTAACTCAGTGGGTAGGACTTATAACAACTACAAACATAAGAAGACCAACTATGCTCCTAAACCCAAAACTGTAATGGAATGGGTCCCTAAGGTTGCTTATCTGGTTGCCCACACCGCTTTCAAGGCTTTGAGTCATTCAAAGTGGTATCTAGTAGTGGTTGCTCCAGACATATAACAGGTGACAAAGGTCTATTAACCAGTCTTAAAGACATGATTAATGGTTCAGTCACATTCAGTGATGGTAGCAACTGCAGAATTGTTGGTCAAGGTACGGTTCAACTCTTTAACCTTCCTCTATTTGAGAATGTTTTATATGTAGAAAGTTTAAAACATAATCTTTTAAGCATCTCTTAAATATGCGATAATAATCATAGTGTAAAATTTACCAACTAAGGGTATGAAATTTTAAATAAGAATGGTTCTGTAATATTAACTAGTCGCAAAACTTCTAAGAACTACTACATAGTGATTCAAACCCATCTACGCTAATGTGTTACATGGTCCAAACCGATGAGACTGAATTGTGGTATAAGCGCCTAGGACATGTACACCACCGCAACTTGTATATATTGAGCAAAAGAGAATTGGTAAGAGGTCTACCCAAAGTAAAGAAAGTGGATAAAATATGTGGTGAGTGCTAGATTGGTAAACAAACCAGGAGTGCTTATAAAAAGGTGAACTCCAATGCCACATCTAAACCACTCGAACTTCTCCACATAGATCTCATTGGACCAACTAGAACGGACAGTCAAGGTGGCTAGAACAATATTCTGGTGATTGTAGAAGACTTTACCATGTATACTTGGGTAGTCTTCTTAAGAGAGAAATCAGAAACTCTCGATGAAGTAAAAAGGGTATTTAAACGTATCCAAACTGAAAAAGAATCACAAGTCACTAAGATCTGTAGTTATCATGGTTCTGAGTTTGAAAATAACAGTTTTGAAAAATTTTACAGTGACCAAGGAATATCACATGAATATTCTGCGCCCAAAACACCACAACAAAATGGGGTAGTGGAAAGGAAAAATAGAGTGCTTCAAGAAATGACAAACGTAATGGTAAATAGTATGAAGCTTCCTAAAAATCTTTGGGCTGAAGCCGTAAATACTACTTGTTATATAATTAACCGCTTTTATACTAGAAAATCAAATAGCAAAATGGCTTATGAAATGTGGTTTGATAAGAAGCCTTCTGTCAAATACTTTCGAGTTTTCGGCAGCAAGTGCTTCATCTTGCATGACCGAGAAAATCTGGGTAAATTTGACACTAAAAGTGATTAAGGGATATTTTTAGGGTATACTCTGAATAGTCATGCGTATTGGGTTCTTAATAAGAGGACTGGTGTAATTCAAGAGTCCATTAATGTGGTTCTAGATGATCACTTGAATACACCTGTCTCAAGTTCAGAAAATGATGAAGTCCTTTTATTTGATAAACCAGACTCTTCATCTAGTCAAAATAACACTGAACTGCAGACAGTTAAAGACCATCCATCTGATGAAATCCTTGGAAACCCTCTCACTAGTGTACGCACTCATAAATAACTAGAAGATATGTACAACTACGTGTGCTTTACTTCTCAGATAGAACCGGCTAACATAAAAGAAGCCCTTACTGACGAAAACTAGATTGTAACAATGCAAGAAGAGCTCAATCAGTTTGTTAGAAATGATGTTTGGTACTTAGTTCCAAGACCAAAAGATAAACACATTATCAGAACAAAATGGATTTTCAACAATAAGTTTGATGAACTTGGTAATATTGTTAGAAACAAGGCTAGGCTGGTTGTACAAGGGTACACTCAAATTAAAGGCATTGATTATGATGAGACCTTTGCCCCAGTAGCTCGTCTTAAATCAATTAGACTATTTATATCCATTGCATGCTTTAAAAAATTCAAAATATATCAAATGGATGTAAAGAGTGCGTTCTTAAATGGAGATTTCATGAAGAAGTGTATGTTGAACAACCAAAAGGTTTTGAAGACCCTAAGCATGCTAATCATGTCTATCGCCTGAAAAAGACACTCTATGGTTTGAAACAGGCTCCCAGGACATGGTACGAAAAGTTGACTAAGTTTCTACTAAGTCATAACTTTGTAATGGGGAGTGTTGATAAGACACTATTTGTAAAGAAATACAATGATCATATATATGTTGATGACATTATCTATGGATCTACTTGTGCTAACATGATTGTTAAGTTTGCAAATCTTATGAAATCTAAATTTAAAATGAGCATGGTTGGAGAACTAAACTATTTCCTAGGGTTGCAAGTCAAACAGCTCCCTGATGTTTATTTATCTCTCTAACCAAATATGCTTTGAACTTAATTAAAAAGTTCGGATTTGAGAGTGAGAAAATTTTTAATACTCCAATGAGTACTACTCTAGAACTCTCTAAGGATTCAACAGGTAAGAGTGTGGATCTTAAGTTGTATCGCAGTATGATAAATAGTTTACTTTATTTAACCACGAGCCAACCTGATATTGCTTTTAGCATAGGAATCTATGCTAGATATCAGTCGGACCCTAAAGAGTCACACCTAATTGCTGTTAAGCGCATTTTATGATATGTCGCTAGTTCAGCTAACCTTGGTCTCTGGTATCCACATGATACTAGTGTGCAATTAGCTGGTTACACGGATGCTAATTGGGCTGGTAACATTCATGACCGTAAATCGACCAGCAGTGGTTGTTTCGATGTCGGGAACTATTTGATTTCTTGGCTAAGTAAGAAATAAAGTTCCGTATCGCTCTCCACAGCTAAGGCTGAATATATTACTGCTGGTAATACATGCACTCAACTTGTGTGGATGAAGAGAATGCTAAGAGATTACGGAATTGTGCAAGAATCTATGGTTTTATATTGTGACAATTTAAGCGCAATTAATATTTCTAAAAATCCAATTCAGCATTCACGAACCAAGCATATTGACATTAGATATCATTATATTCGGGAATTGGTAGAAGACAAGATAATTTCATTGGAATATATTCAGACCGAGAATTAACTTGCAGACATATTCACAAAACAGCTTGACAAAAATAGGTTTGCAAAATTGAAACTTGATCTTGGTATATTCAATATGAACAGATGATTTGTGTCTATTTGTATCATAATGTATATATTTATTATTTTGAATTTTTTTAAAATTTTAAATATATGCAAAATTGCATATTTTCAGTGGTGCACGACCAGTCGAGTACACACTCGACCAATCGTGGCTCGACCGGTCGAGTATGTACATGACCAGTCATGGAACTCGGGTTTTGCCTTTTATTTAGGGAAAAACACATTTTTCTTCACTTGGTTCTTCTTCTCCAACAAGCCCTATCACGACGGACGAACCCATCTTCGATTCCTCCATGGTTAGTGCTTCATTTTCAATTTTCTTGGAGATTTGAGTTCTTCGATCTTTCATTTCCTTGATTTTGTTGTTTATTTCAAGGTTTATAGTGGTTTGTTGGGTTTTCTAGCTAAAAATATGATTTACTTGAAACCCTTCTTTCCTCTCTTGCATTCCTTGTATTCCTTGTTTTTCTTGCTGCAATGGAGAGTAAAAATAAGAAGAAAGGTTCTCATAGTCCTTCTTCTTCTCGTTCCACTCCAATCACGATGCGCCATTTTCGGTCACTCGAAGAAGATCCCGAGTATATGCAGGATATTTGATTACGTAACGTGATTGTTGAACGGATAGTCAATCCTGATCATTTAGCACCTTTTGGCATTGTTCCTCTCCTTCAATCTGTAGGATGGGATAACATTTTACATTGTGGCGGTCTGGCATACCGTTCCATTTTGCAGGCTATGTATGCTTGCATAACTGACTTGTCATCTAAGAATCTAACTTTTACAATTACATCTAGAGAAGGTCCTATTGAAGTGGACCATCATTTAATATCTGGATTGATGGATCTTTTAGTTAATAATGATGGTGTTCCCATTTATACTCTCATAGCAAAACCGTCTAAATCTGAGAAAAGATTGCTCACTAGAGTGTTATGCAACATGAATGCGGAATGGAGTTTCGGGAATGCGCTCTGTTCTAAATTTATGTTATCCAGATACAGGGTTCTCCATCATATATTCATTTCTAATGTCTATCATAGGTCTGGTAACAAGACTGAGCTCACTACTTTCATGATTCACATTCTTCACTCTATTGTTACTGGTGTCTCTGTGTGTTTTCCATCACTTATCTGTTACATCATAATTCAGTTTCGTCTCCATCCAGGTCATAGTGATATACCATTTGCCTATCTTATGACTGTATTAGCCACCCATTATCTTTTGGTTATGCCTGTTGGAGAAGCTCCCATTCAACATCTTCCATTTAACAACTCAAACATAAATAAGATGAATTTGAGGTTGGCTCCAGGCCAAGTTGATGTGAGTGCTGGAGGAGCAGCTGAAGCAAATGAAGAGGAGGATGCTTCACCTCCAGATGATGTCAATATGGATGACATATTTGGTGAGATTAAATCAGACTCTGCAGCTGATCCTGATTTTCAGCCGTCTGATCTTAATGAACGTTTGCATTCCCTTGAGAAAATGGTAGAGGGTATGCATGTGTCCCAAGAAACTCAATTTAAATACATGTGCAAATATCTTAGGTGCATTAACAAGAGACTACAAATAGATCCTTCCATACCTGCTCCTTCCTCTGGTTCGGATTAGTGTTGCATCTCTAATTTGTAATAACTTTTATTCTTAGATTTCTCTTGACTCTATATGCTTGGACATGTTTTCTTGTTATTATGGACATTCTTGAATGGTTATCTTGATAATATTTATGTTATCTTAAACTTCTTGTTACTTCCATCATCATTTATAGGTTCTTTCCTTTGTCATATTGTGACAAAAGGGGGGAGAATTTGTGTTGGTATGCTTATTTCATAATGATATTGGATTCTATGGAGTAATGTATTAAGGGGGAGTATTGGTCTGCTGATTTTAGCTAACCAAATTTTAACTGGTGCATGATTCTTTATTGTGCATGTATGATGCATGATTCTTTACTGTGTGTAATATGTATAATATTATTTATTTTGTTTTGTCACAAATTTGACAAAGGGGGAGATTGTAAAAGTTATCTTATCTAGCTCCTAAGATTGTCAAATTTTATAATGCCAAAACCTCTTGGAATCTGTATCTTGTGTAGCTGTTACTGTAAAATCAACTTCATGTCATCCTTGCCTACATTCAAGTTTAAGATCAAGAAGTTCAAATACAAGTGCAAGAAGTTCAAATTCAAATTCAAGAAGTTCAATTACAAGATCAAGAGACTTAAGAACTACATCAAGAAGTTCAAGTACAAGATTAAGAGATTCAAGAACAATATCAAGGAGTTCAAGTACTAGATCAAGTCTTCAAGCTTCAACTACATCAAGAGAATGATATGTAATAATTCCATCTCACAAATAAGGTTTGGTTGACCTAGATTGACCTTAGGATAAGTCATACAATTTGCATTTATATCATAGGTCATTTGATAATTTTATAGGTAATTTTTTTTACTAGTCCTACCCATGGTTTGACTAGTCCAAGTACTGACTCGACCAGTCTAAGGTTTGTTGTGAATTTTTAGAATTTCTGTTGGACCCTTGACCAGTCCTGGAGATTGCTCGGCCAGTCGAGTAAACAGTGCTCGATTAGTCATGGAGGCTCGACTCAAAGTCCAACAACATTTCTGGGTCTCACTCGACCAGTCGAGTGCAAGGCTCGACCAGTCGAGTAGTGATCTTATCTTATCGCAACAAAAATTTGAAATGTTATTGGTCCTTCGACCAGTCGAGCTGACCACTATGCCAGTCGAATGAACAGTATTTTTACATATAAATTGAGAACGATTTTCAGAGTTTTCAATTCATTCCAAGATATTCAAGTCATAACTCTGAGAAAACTTGTCCCCACATTCGAGAAGCTAATTGGTTAGTATTTAAGATTCTTTTAATAGCTTTTTTGCATTTGATTTTGTGATTTCTATTCAATTCTATTTCTTTTGAAAAGGGAATATTGATTTTACCCTTTTTGATATCAAAATCAAATCAAGCTAGCCCAGGTTAATTTAACCTAAAACTCATTTAGATCTAAGAACCCTTTCATATTTGAGTTTGGACATTGAACATCTACATCGAATTGGTTCTACCGGGCTTCATCAGAAGAAGAATCCTCAGATAAGTACATTTCAATTTTTTGTATTTGGTTTGTAAGATTGTTAGAAAATCTTTCATTTTTAGTTTTGACTGAGATAGCCAGAAAATCTCAATGAGTGGGGTTTTTAATTGTGGTAGCCCTTTGAAAATATAATTGTGAAGGTTTTGGGTGAACCTTGGAAAACCTATTTCATAGTGAAAGCCAATATCCCGTGGGTGAGGATATTGGGAGTGGAGTAGTTGTGTGGCTGTTTTCTAACAGTTGATGTACACACATGTGAACCACTATAATTGTTGGGATTGTGGTGAATGTTTATTTTTGTGCATTTGTGGTGAATGATTGTAATTTATTTTCTACACATGTGGTGAATGTTGTAATAGTAGTAGATATTTATTTCTATTTTATTCTTTATTCCTCTGCATTAGTTTGGGATTTTGATACACAAACTATTCTAGAAATCAGGTTGTCCTACCATAAACCATTGGTTTTTTGTGTAAGATTGTCCTTAGAGCAACATCTGTATCAACCTCTCAATACTTGTGCATTTGATGTTGCTATTTATTTATGCTATTTGGGATTGATAAGGGCTATCTTGTTCTAGTTCTTTCTTATTCCGCATTTAAATCTTAATTTGACATAGTCCTATTCACCCCCCCTCACCCGTAGGACTTTTAGCTCGACCTTTTCACATAAAACCAAGAAGATCCAATGGTGGGTACTTGTCTAGGATTAGATTTGTGTTTCCTTGCATGGATTTGATGATTTGAGGGCCCACATGTGGTGGGACCCATCTTGATGTACGCATTGTATCATAGAAGGGAGCTCATAGTGGCGAAGCTCCCTCCATGGCCGTCTCTCTCTCTCTCTCTCTCTCTCTCTCTCTCTCTCTTGTGATGGAATGTGGCCTACCTGATCTAGACTGTCCATGTGTTGGGCCCCACCTCGCTACCTGTCCATTTGGACAGGCCTAGATGAAGTAAAAACACAAATATCAGTTTGATCCTAAACTATGGTGGGCCACTCATGTGGGACCCACCTTGTAATATTTTATCAAGGTCGTCCGTCTAGGACATGGACGTGGGACAACCACTTGATGCATGTGCTTTATCTACACCATCCATCTGTGGGACCCGCCCACTGATGTACGTGTTGCTCCCACACCGTCCAGCAAAGGACGGTGCTGGGGCACCTTGCTATAAGTATTTTATCAATGTTGTCTGTCCTGTGGACGCCACCTATAAAGCTGTTGTAGCAACGTCAGCAAGTTCTGTGGGCCCCACCGTGAGGCGTGTCATATCCTAATTGTCCATCAATATTGACGTCAGCAAGCTCTATACGTTCGATCATGAGGTACCTATTATATCTAAGTCGTCCATCCGTTTGATCCAGACCATCCACCGATCTGGACATGGGTGTGATCCACCGAGATTTATGTATTTTAGCTCACCGTCCATCTGGACGGTGGGGACCCAGCAGTATATAGCTGCTGGAATGACGTCAGCAAGTTCTGTGGGTCCCACATGATGTACGTATTTCGTTCCATGTCGTCCATCTATTTTTTAGCTGGACCGGCCACCCATGTGGACCCTACCATGATGTATGCTTTGTGTAGCCACACCATCCACTGTCTGGGATGGTGGGACCCACCTAAAACGTGTGGTGTCCACACCGTCCAACAGATGGGACGGTGGAACCCACCTTAATATATGTGTTGTATAATCACACCATCCATCTCTGGACAGTGTGCCATGTGGGGTGCCACGTGATATATGTGTTATATCCCAACCGTCCATCTGGGCAGTGGGGACCCTTGATACATGCTGATTGACGTCAGCAAGTTCTATGGGCCTGACCATGATGTATGCGTTGATCCACACCGTTCAATGAGTGGAACGCTGCTGGACCATTTATCCAACAACTATAGCGGCCCATCTGTCCAGCAGCTGCAGCGGCCCATCTTGATGCAGGTGATCTATATCCTCACCGTCCAATCATTTTAGAGATCATTTTGTGGCATTACATAGAGAATGAGGTAGATCTAAAATTTAAGTGGGACCCACTGTTATGTATTTCATCCACGCTGTCCAGCAGCCATGGGTCCCAACATGATATATGTGTTGTAATCTGCACCGTCCATCCATGGATGGTGAGACTGATATGATGTATGTGTTTTATATCCACGCCATCCGTCCGTGTTGTTGTACACACAGGGCCCACCTGTTGTTTGTGCAAGGCCCATTGTGGCCATATGTAAGGCCCATTATGGTTGTGTGTGTGAGGCCCACTTGATTGCGTACATGAGGCCCATGTGATGTGGCCCACTTGATGTATATGAGGCCCATGTGATGCAGTCCACTTGATGTATATAAGGCCCATTGTTGTAGCCCATGTATTATGGCTCATTTGATGTATATGAGGCCCATATATTGCGACCCATTTGATGTAGATGAGATCCATGTATTGCGGCCCATTGTGATGCATATGAGGCCCATGTAATGTGGCCCATTGTAATGTGTATTAAGCCCATGAGATACGGCCCATTGTGATGCATAAGGCACATGTGATACGGCCCATTGTGATGCGTTTGAGGGCTAGGCGATGAGGCCCATTGTGATGTATATTAGGCCCGTGTGAGAGGCCCATGTGATGCGGCCCATTTAATGTATATGAGGGCCATGTGATGCGGCCCATTGTGATATGTGGGCCCTTATGTGAGGTCATGGGCCCCACTATATGTTTGGCCCTATGAGGGCCACTCTTTGGGAGCAATGTTGGTTAAATGTCCACATTGATGGGAAATTATGGTTAAATGTCCACATTGTGACCTTTCATTAGGCCTCGTTAGGCCCATTCTTGATATGAGTATGTCGTCTAGGCCCATCCTTGACATGAGGAGAGTACATTATCATCATATAACATGCCTAGTATAACTCCATGATCCATATCCATATGCATCATATGTATGCTTGATATGAGGAGTAATTGATCATAGCACATGCCGTTGGGCGGATTATTATAGGACTCCTTGAGAGACGGAGTTGCCCCACATGAGCGTGTGGTATGTGCAGGTTAATGCATGACTGGATTATATGGCTTATGCATCTCGCATTTTGTGATATGACCATCGTACGCCCTATCGACATCAGGGTCATGACCTCCACAGGCATGTTGTAGATGGCCAGATGGGATATTAAAAATATTTGGTTCTAGCATACGGGCGTGATAGATGTCCCTGGGTAAAAATTCCTAAACCCCGAGGCTAGGGGATGCCCCAACATCTAGACCGAGTGGATATTTATAAGCACATGAGGGTCATATACTAGTAGGCTGCGTCTTTCACTGTGTCATGGTCGGTTGAGAGGGGGTGTGACCTTACTCGCCTAAGTGAGGGGGTAACATCTAGGTTGAGTTTGACCAGCTTGAGGAATGGGTCCGCTATCGACGAGCCGGGCCTGATATTGGCAGGTGGATGGCGAGGTCTCTTCCACTTACCCAGTTGTGTGCTAGGATAGGAGCGGTAAGCTAGCGTAGAGTGTACTAGACCCCGACAATGATCCTAGAGATATATGGTACTGATATATAGACTTATTGAGCAGGAGTTACATACTCAACATTTTACTCATTCATTCATTTATTCACTATCCACTCGGGCTGGTGGTGCGCAACTAATTGTTATGTGTACCTTCGTAATGGCCAGGATTTCGGTTGGGGTGCACAACCAACCTAAGATCAGGAGTCTACCACATTGAGTCTGGCTATCCAAATTTAGCTATGGGACTAGTTTGGATAGAAGTCCCTTGTGATGGACCCCATAGCCTGTGATACTACGTACTATCATCCCGACTTAACACTCTAGCTTGGTCATTTCATTCGAACCGCATATTGCATTACATCTACGACATATGACATTTTGGATTGGGTTATTATGTTTCTGCATTTATATGACCTAGATGAGGTTGACGGTATTCATGGACTCTTCAGGATTTGCATACTATATTGTATCCTCAGTATATGATATTTGGCTTACTATGTCTCCGCATTGTATAGCTGATCTACATTGCTTCCTCAGTATATGATATTGGCTTATTATTTTTTCGCATCGCATAGCCTGGATAAGGCTGATGGTACTTATAGACATTCCGGCATGTTTTCGCATTACTCTGATATTGCATACTTGACACTTATCTTGCACACACACTTACACCACCCTCTAAGCTTTCTATAAGCTTATGCACAATAGATGCGTGCAAGTGTCATTAGGTCGTAACAGCGTTGAGCTTGGAGCGTGCAGCTATCTTCTGGAGCTTTGATTATTGATATATGTATTTCCCTTTCATCACTGTATTCAACTGTTTATATTAGTGGATATGCGATGTTGATGTTGCTTTTGTGATTTGGGTAAACTTGTGGTTATGCTTCTTACGAGATAAATGTATGTTGGAAAATCCTCCTTATAGGATCCTAGGATTGGAATTTGGCGTATGGGCGCCGGGAGCCAAGAATGGGGTACTACAGAGGCTATCAGCACCGGATTCGGCGATTGAGAATTTTGTGAGCCCAGTTTCAGAGTTTGGGGCTTGACACATGGGTTTACCTCAAGGTAGGGGTCATGAAATCTATTAACCTTAATGACTCTGACAATTGTTCCGCAACTATGAGATATGTGTAGGGGTCTCAGTGACAAAAGGGGAAGAGGTTAGGCACCCTCCTTTGCCCACATGTCTGGTCTTTTCTCTATGAGAAAAGCAACTTGCAAAGAAATTTAATTCTGCAACAACATTATGCACCTAGTGATGCTTCACGTAGCCCTTTAAGAGGACTGGATAGGCGAAAGAAGATGAAGTTCTAGACTTGCTTTGCAGCTTTAAGCAACTTTGGGAAGGCGGATGAGATAAATAAAAGTATGCATGGAAGAAAATCAAATTAGAATGCAAGTGATGATAAATGGTATATTAGGATTGTGTGGAATGGGATACGCTTTGAGGTTGGTTGAGACGTGAGAATGAAAGAGGGAAATCAGATATCCTTTTTGTTCAAAAGGGATGGTCAAATGTCCTTGATTCTGACCCTACTCTTGTATTGGTTGAATTTTTTGAACGAGTTGACTTTTTCACATGCTGGTCTTTTGAATTGGATAGGGTCTCAGCACTGATGTTGGACTTCTCAGGTGTTCTGGAAGAATGGGGAACCTCCCTGGCTCTTTTTCCTAGCCTAGTTTGGGTCCTTCTATACTTCCTATGCTTCCCTCCTCTTCTGATCTCATCCTTCAATTACTGGGGCCTAAATTTACAGAGTGACACCATTAGCTCATGGTGAGCCAATGGTTTACTAGCTTCGTGTTTTTGGTCAAATGACATTTCTACAATATTTCCCTCCTTTCCTATGATATCTTTCTAACTATATATAAGTCTATAAGGCCTGTGATCCGATGATCTAAGTTCTTTACTCCCTCTTAAGAGGAGTTTAGGTTTCAATGTCTCTTTTTGAATCGACTTTCAACGTCTTGTTTGGTAGATAGGTACAGTTTTATCAAAAATTGGTTCCAATTGAGGGGCCAAGGTTCGAAATCTCTCAATCAGGTCTGGTAATTTCATCTATGACAAGCCAAGGATCCCACCATTTAATTTTATTAAACGTCCAATGGCGGCTTAGGGATCTAGGTGGGATTTTATTAAGGTATAGTTGGACGATTCAGGAGTAGTATCTCTTAATTTAGGTGTGGTGTCTACAAACCACTTTGTGCCCTACGTTCCTTCCCCTTAGGAGGCAAGGCTTAGAGAAACAATGGGTGGATCAGTTCCGTCATGCTCAACCATCATAATGAAGTAGGGGTTAGGTTCTGACTCAATGTCATATGTAGAGGATCCTTCTTCGTTCCCGAGGTCATAGAATTCCGTAGGCTATTGTGACTCCAATGGGACTTGCATGGAAGTCCAATCGAGGCGGAGCACTTTTTGCCCATTTCCCAAATGTTTCTTGGGAAATTTTGTGATGATGATACTGTGGTTGTGATATGGTGGAATGAGAATTGATTTTTCGCTTGGGTGAATTACTCCATCACTGAGAAACAAAAATGGTGTGAGGAAAGGAGGGCAACTTATCTCTTGGTCCTTCCATATTCTTTTGGGATTTGGCTCCTCTGGTTCGTCTTTCAAGGGAGAGTTATATCCCAGCCCTTCCTTGCCCACCTTTTCACGAATATCAACTACCTAGGCGGTGTCTCGATGTTTGAGTCAAGTAGTTTAAGATCTGATGCTCTACGAGAGTGAAGACATATCTTTCTCCAAGAGGGCCTGCCACTAGTACATGAGTCATCGATTTAAATTGGAAACTATGGCATGGGCTTCCTCTTTTTTAGTGTCATACGTTAATGACTAGGATGTTAGGCTCCCCTAAGTAGACTACTTTTACCGGAAAAGGTTGTTCAGGATCTATTAAGACAGAGAGTACTTTGTTTCTAGGGACGTATTTGACTTGTTGGTGGAGCCTTGAAGAGATGTACCTGACTTTATGTAGTAAGGGTCGACCGAGGAGAAGATTAAACGAAGAGGAGATGTCCATTACCTAGAAAGTAATGGTGGATGTGTCTAGATTAATTTGCAGCTCAATATCAAAATTTCCCTTGGCATGCCTTCCAGAATTGTTGAATGTCCTCATGTTCATGTTGCTTGGCCTGTACATGGATGGTTCCTGTCCAAGATATGTGGCAATTCGAAGTGGGAAAATGTTTAAGCTTGAACCATTGTCGATGAGTATGAGTGGGATACTACGATCCTTGTGACTGACAATTATATATAATGGTCTTCCAAGATCGTATCCCTTAGGTGGCAACTTGTTGTCCAAAAAGTACTGACTCGTGGGGTGAAGAGCTTCCCTATCATGTATGTGACCATTTTGGGTGGTGCTTCCTGAGAAATATGAGCATCGTTTAAAGTTTTGATGAAAATCTCTTAGTGAGTCTATGACATACAAAGGAGTTTCCAAATAGATGTCTGGGCAAGGATAGTCTTAAGTTGGGTTGCCACATCATATGTGGTGTCAGCCTTGGATGTTAGCCCTGCTAGGGGTCCCTTGGGATCTCCTCTGGGTATGTCCTTTCGGAAGCATTGTTCGTTTAGGTTCATATTTTCTATTTTCAAGAATTCAAGATGGTGCCATGAGACTAGTCTGTTATCGTAGACTAGTACCATCTTTCCCTTGAGAACTAGAGTATGTGACGCTGGAGGTAGGGACTAATGGGGGACGAATGTTGAATGGTCTGACTAAGGTGTCAGGCTAGCTTGTCTCCTAAAGCACGAGGGGTTATGTGGATGGATTTTCCTGTGGGAGGATTGTTGGGCAGGATTTGGCGAGTTCATGTAACAGGCATAACGAAGATGAGTATCCTCCTTGCAGAACAATCGATAATTAATTCAGGATTTCACTGATAATGGACAGTGGTTTTAGGGGTCTCCCCATGAGTGTCATTGGCTGGTGGTTCCAAGATTATTTGTGAGTGATGTTCATAATAGATGCAGTGATTTTTCCTTGTAGGATCAATGGTGAGTCCCATGATTAACGTGTGTTATAGGTTGGATTACAAGGGAGTTCAGGGGCCTTTCCACGGAAAATTAGCGGATGAGGGAGTGGTACCCCTTTCAAGACAAAAGAGGGAAATTCCTAAACATCACTTGGGGCCAAATTTGTTTGGAAAACTTGTGGAGGGTAGTCTTCATGAATGATATTAACTATGGGGGTTCCTAAAGTACTGGGGTCTGAGGGATGTTACGACAAAAGGTTCTGGACTATGTCATTATTAGCAGTAGCCGAGTCGGGGTTGTGATTGTAATTTTCTTTTAGTTAATCAAGTTCAGAACCCTGTGTTTCAGGGAGAAACAATGCTCTACAGTGTGCCCCCTACCTTCATGGAATGCATAATATTTATTTTCACTATAGTTGGGAGATAATGGATTTGGTGGGGTTTTAGGCTGAACAGGCATCAGGAGTTGCCTCTGGACCAAGGTAGACAAGATATCATTGTATGGTTAGGCCAACGGGGTAAATTGTCTAGATGCTCGCGTCATGCAAGCCGGCCTATTCTAGCTCCAGTATCACAGATTCTACCTAGGTTGTTGTTGTTGTGAGTTTTGTTATTGTAGTCCCTGCTGAGGGACAGTTGGTGTCCCTTATATAAAAGCGTCAAGATTGTTGGTTGTCATAGGGTGGGGAGTAGCTGCATGCCTATTCCTAACTCCATGCTTGCTTTTTTTTCGAACTTTGCCTTCTGTGCTTGGATGGATTGGTGGGGCCATGGGGTGATTGTGTCAGCTTTTATTCTGACTTCCACCAATTCTCATGATCATGGCCCTCCATCACCCAATGTATGTGGACAACAAGTCATCATTTTTCTACCTGAGGGTGGTCAGGACGCCATTCAGGCTATATGCAAAGCGGTATATGAATGCTTAGGACAGTTGTTCCCAAGTCCTGATCTTATGATAATCCAGCGATGTATATCAATCGAGCGTATTGCCTCTCAAAGACTTTTGAACATACATATTAGGGCTTCGTCATCTCTTGTCACGGCATTCAGCTCGTCATAAAAAGGCTTTCTTGTAGGCAATGGGACATTTGGTACCATCATATCATTGGAATTTGGGTACCTCAAAGTTTGCTGGTACCCTGATATCCGAGAAGGGACAAAGATCCCTGAATTTGGTGGAAGAGAGTTCCACCCTTTGTTGCTTTTGGAGTTCATTCCTCATCACCCTGAGTTGATCCTCGAAATGTTTCCAAAATTGGTTGATTTCGGATGGTTAAGGAAGACTAAGTCGTGCCCCTTGTGAAGTGTGATTTGTCTTCACCTCGTCATAGTCAATTTCGGTTGAAACTGGTTGATGGCCGGTTTAAAAAGACCCATGGGAATGTTGGGTTGTTGTGCACTATGGATGGATGGGGCGGCCTTGCTTAGAGAAGGTCGGCCACCATGTCCTCTAGCCTATTCAGGTTTTGGGCTAAATCGACTATCGAGGGTGTGGTAGCAGGTTGAGGGGCTTGGTGCCTAGGCGAATTTGGGGGAGATGCTAGGATTTCCCCTTGCACTGACATGGTTGGTTGGGTGCAGGTTCGAATGATGCTTTAGTATGCAAGTGTTGATTTGGAGGGGCGACGAACCCACATGCATTTTTTTAGTGCAATGACTGCAAATCTCCTGCTTCTTTCTCCTCTACTTTCTTTCTATTTTTTTATTCTTTTAATATAATGAGAAAATATAGATGAGGAATCACATATAAGGATATAAAGGCGATATTAATATGCACCAGAATGATAGAAAGTAAAGGTGGGGAGATAACTAAGATTAGTGTTCACTGGAATGCATAAAGTAAAGTCAGGAAAGTAAATGGGACCAATATTTATTTGTGTTAACAGGTTAACAAGTTAGTAGAGGACCAGAATTTACTGGATAGTCAATCAATACTAGATCCACTGTTGGTAGCATAATTCCCCTGAAAGTCATAGATTGGTATTTCAAGTTGGACCTTAGCTAATGAATGCTACCCTAGTTCTCAAGTAGAGTCACCATTCTATGAGCACCACTCGTGGGCTCAACCCTCACCCTGAAGCAGTCCATCGCAAAGAGAGGGAGGAATTGAAATTGCGTGTGGTGGTGGGCCATGTGCTATATGTAGAAGCTTGGCAGAGCTATAAAATGAAGGCTATGTCTTAGAGGGGGGGGGGGGTTGATTAGGAACAATAAAAATTTATGCTAGTAGGAACAATAAAAATTTATGCCAGTTAAAATATACTTTCCTAACTTAAACTAATTTACCAATTAACTTAAGCAAGGCAATTAATTCTAAGGCTTTTAAGCCAATAGAGGGTCCAATCATATAGACTACTAAAGACATGCCAATTATACAACTAGTTTATATTCGATTGTGAGCTTGTGTATATATTACAAGTTAAGTGCATAGCATATAATTCAATTTATCTATATAATTTACCTAATTAAATACATAAGCATGAATAAGAATGTACGCAATTCACAATCTCAAACACAAGCGTGTATAATGGTTCGGCTTCCCCACTCCACTCCCAATGGACCCACTCAACCCATGAGTGTACTGAATTTCACTATCAGAGATTTTACATCAAGTTCACCTCTAACCTTTAAAAGCATAAACTCCTACCGAGGCATACTGTTCACAACCCCAAGTGCAGGGTCGCGATGTAGTAATAACTCAGTAAGATCGAGCTCAAATCCACGAGGACTAAACTTGTACATATTCTGAAAATAATTAGAACTAAAACTAGAAAAAGATCTAAATTGAAATCTGAATAATTGAGAGTAATGATGACTAATGTTAATTAAAACTTATAAATTTAATGGTGGGAACCAGGGTGCCAAGGATCCACTTGCAGCTATCAAGATGCTACCTTACTTGATTCAAGGAACACGATTGGAATTGGAGTCCTATCCTATCCAATTGGAAGATAAAACAATTTAAATCAAATCTGAACTTTTCATTAACCTAATTCTCAATGGAGGAGAATTATGATGATTGGAAGGGATTCCATCACCTTACCATGCCTAAGAGACGATGGTGAACAACAAGATTTACCAATCTCACAATCTCATATTGAAAAAGAAGATACTCAAAGCTATCACAACATCTATTGTAATTTGAGTCACAATAAATTATAAAAAAACTCAAAATATTCCCTTAATATCAAACTATAAATCAATGAAGTTCAATAAGAACAAGAATCAAAATACAATAAACATCTAAACACGCTACAAGCTTCACCTCTTAGTCCTAGCTAAGAAGTTTAGCAAACTATAAACATGATTGAAACCTAATCTCTTAAACAAAGCATAAAAAATAAACTAAAGAAGAAGAAAAACTCTTTAGCGACTGCGCTACCCTTGTTTATGTTGCTTGATACCTTTTCAAACCCTAGAAGATGCGTTGGAGCATCCTAGCGAGTCCTATTTATAGTTGTGGAACTCCAACTTTCGCACTGAGTTGGAAAAATCTAGAAATTGCCTCAAATTTACGCACTCTACGCAGTTTTCCAAAATATGCTCGGAGTTTAAACCACCTCAAATTTATGCACTATGCGCAGTTTTCCAAAATATACTCGAAATTTCAGAATATGTTTTTTCAGGACAATTTCAGGAATATGTTTGCTTTTAGGACAATTTCATGATTCATTTTCTTCACTTCAAATCTTTGATTCTCTTCATTCCTCACTTGGTTTTCTTGGATCTTTGGCATGTGAATTCTTCATTAATGACTTCTAAATCTTAAAATTTGTATTTAATAAACCTTTTAACATAATTCTTCCTTTTAGCATCAATTTCACCTTAAGCTCTCGAAATCATCTCACACATGAAAACATGCATAATTAAATCGATTAAGCACTATCATATTTATAAAACCAAGGTATAAATAGGAGAAAATATGTAATATTTCACACTCAACACACCTCTCAACTAGCATTTTGCCAGTCTCAAGCAAAAGATGCGTGAAGTGATCTTTAATCTTTAATGTTCAAATCACTTTCAGAAAACAATCTTTTACATAATCAAGTATGAATTAGTACAATCTAATGAAGCGAGAGTGCAATTTTGAAAACCTAGAGCCGAATCACACGAGCAATCAATCAAAAAGTTTCTTTATCAATCATTTAAGAGCATAAGTTCATATATCAAAATTTTCCAATGTGCTTAGTGAATTCTATTTACTTTCCATAACATACTACTATTTCATTATGTTATTCATGCTCATCGCCTTAAGTTTTATTGAATAATCAAGTACTGATTCCGAACTTATCACATTTTCCTTCTTTTTTCAGTTTTTTATTTTATAAAGACGGTCCCTTTTATTTATTCATTCCTTTCAAATTTTCATTCATTTCCAGTTTTTTTATCATACATGACCTTTTTGTCAATCTCTCTATTTTTTAACTGGTTCTTTTCATCTTTTTAAGGTAGATAAAATTCTCCAGACTTAATTATTAAAATTTATCAATGATATGCATATATTAACAATGAGAAATTCTAGTATAATTCACAGAAAGAAATTTGAATGTGGCTTATGATTTAGATTAACATGATATTCAAACTTCCTCTTAATCAATTAAATGCAAGAATTTAGACGATTGTCCACTTGGTTGATCAAACTCCAATAATGCAAAGTTCAATCTCCATCTTATCATTATACTTAAAGCATTCTTAATTCCATAAATGATCATTTTCCAAACATGTTTTTAACTTGAAAATTTGAAAATTTTCACAAATTTTGCTTAAAACTAAGAAAACATTGATTAGTTTACCTAATCCACACCCCCAACCTAAAACCTACATTATCCTCAATGTAAAAGATGTGAGCATGCAATGCAAACGAGACAATGAAAAGAAATGAAAAGCAATGAGAAGATAATACCTGAAGAAGGAGAATTGAAGCTTTTTCAAAGTTCTTAACATATAAATGGGTTAGCATGAAGACTAAACAAACTGAAATCAAACTATCCTAATCATCAATCCTATGAAAGTAATGAAACTAACTACACCTCCATCCAACTAGGAGGTCAATCGTAGTACACAAGATCAGTTAGAGGCATGAACATGTCCTCTGAATCAAACTTCTCAACAAATGGCTTGAAACGATGTCCTTTTACTTTGAAAATATTGTCATTCGCTGGATTCTTTATCTCGATGGCCTCATAAGGATAAATAGTAGTGACAATGAAAGGGCTAGTCCAACGAGATCAAAGTTTTTTAGAAAAAAGATGTAATCAAGAATTGTATAGAAGGACTTTTTAGCTAGATGTGAATGATTTTCAAAGGATGTTCCGATCATGAAACACCTTCATCCTTTCCTTGTAAATTCTTGAGTTCTCATATGCATCATTCTGAATTTCTTCGAGTTCATTCAATTAAAGTTCGCGTAGTGAGCCAGCATTGTCTAAGTTAAAATTTATATTTTTGATAGCTCAGTAGGCTCTATGTTCCAACTCTATAGGCAAGTGGTAAGCTTTCCCATAGATAAGTCTAAAGGGAAACATTCTGATGGGGTCTTAAAGGTTATACGGTAAGCCCATAAAGCATCGGTCCAGCGAATTGACCAATCCTTATGGTAAGGGTTAACCGTTTTTTACAGAATTTGCTTAATTTCTCTATTGGAAATCTCAGCTTGCTTACTTGTTTGTGGGTGGTATGAGTGCTCCCCTTAAGAGAGATGTCATATTTCTTCATTAAGTTCTCAAATGGCCTATTACAAAAGTGTGAACCTCCATCACTAATGATGGCCCGAGGCATTCTGAACTAGGAAATGATGTTTTCTTTTAAGAATCTAATCACCATTTTGTGATCATTATTCCAGCACGAGATCGTTTCGACCCACTTAGTGACATAGTCTACTTCCAATAAAATGTAAATATTTCCAAAGGATTGAGGAATGGCCCCATGAAATTGATGCCCCAGCAATCGAATGCTTCAATGATAAGAATTAGGTTTAGCGGCATCATATTTCTACAGGACAATCCTCCCAATTACTGACAACACTCACAAGCTTTACAAAACTCATGAGTATTTTAAAATATAGTGGGCCAGTAAAAGCCACACTGCAGAATTTTGGCCATGGTCTTTTTAGCAGAAAAGTGACCACCACAGGCCTGAGAGTGACAAAAGGAGATGACACTTTGATGTTCATTGTCTGGCACACATCTCCTTAAAATTTGGTTTGGGCAATATTTAAATAAATAAGGATCATCCCAGAAAAAATTACGTACCTCAGCGAAGAAGTTTTTCTTATCTCGCGCAGTCCAATATGTTGGCGTGAAACCTGTAGCAATATAATTTGTTATATCAGCAAACCAAGGAGTTGGGAGAGTTTAAATAATTGTTCGTCAGGGAACATATCGTTGATCAATGTCGACTCAAGGAAATCAGGGAGTTCAAGTCGAGAAAGGTGGTCGGCCACTACATTTTCTACTCCTTTTTTGTCTCATATGTCAATATCAAATTCTTGGAGTAAGAGGATCCATCTTATAAGGCGGGGATTGGCATCCGTCTTATAAAGAAGATACTTTAGCGCTGCATGGTCCGTGTAGATGATGATCTTAGATTCAATCATGTAGGACCTAAATTTGTCTAAGGCGAATACTACAGCTAAGAGTTCCTTCTTCGTAGTGGAGTAGTTCACTTGGGTAGAATTTAGAGTTCTACTTACATAGTGAATAACGTAGGGCTTCTTTACTTTTCTCTAGCCTAACACCACCCCAATAACATAGTCAGATGCATCATACATAATCTTAAAAGGGATGCTTCAATCGGGTGGCTACATGATAGGTGCGGTAGTTAACATGCTCTTGAGCTTAGTGAAAGCCTTTTGACATTGTTCATTCCACTCGTATGGTACATCCTTTTGAAGTAGATTGCATAAAGGATGAGAGAGATGACTAAAGTCCTTTATGAATTGTCTATAGAATCCGGTGTGTCCTAGGAAGGGTCGCAAGTCACGTACGCTCTTGGGTGGATGTAAGTTAGAGATAAGATCAATTTTTGCCTTGTCTACCTCAATTCCCTTAGACGAAATTATGTGTTCAAGGACAATTTCCTTGGGAACCATGAAATGACATTTCTTCCAATTCAGAACCAAATTCTTTTCCTCACATCGCTTTAGCACACATTTAAGATTTTCCAAACACTCACTGAAAGATGGACCAAAGATAGAGAAGTTGTTCATGAAGACCTCTAAATGTTGCCCCACCATGTCCGAAAAAATACTCAACATGCATCGTGAAAAGTGGCGGGGGCATTACATAGTCCAAATAATATCCTTCGGTAAGCAAAGATGCTAAATGAACATGTGAATTTGTCTTCTCTTGATCTTCAAGGACTATCTCTATTTGATTGTAGCCCGAATATCTATTAAGGATGTAATAGTAAGAGTGACTGGCTAGCCTTTCCAAAATTTGATCAATGAAGGGGAAAGGAAAGTGGTCCTTCCTTGTGATGGTATTCAATTTCCTGTAGTCAATGCACATTCTCCAACCAGTAGTAACTCTAGTTGGCACGAGTTCATTGTCACCTGAGTTGGACTCACCCATTGACTGTCGAATATAGGGTATCTGATACCCACATCCAACAACTTAATTACCTTAGCCTTAACCACTTCTTTCATATTTAGATTGAGTCAATGTTGTGGTTGTCAAGAGGTTTTCGTATTATCCTCAAGATGAATGTGGTGAGTACAAATCAAAGGGTCAATTCCCTTGAGGTCCGCAATCAACCATCCAAGAGCTTCTTTATGCTCAATGAGAGTGGAAATGAGCACACTCTTGTTCTTTCTCAAGGTGGGAAGACATCACCACTAGGTATGTCTCATTTTAACCTAAATAGATATATTTAAGATCGGTGGATAAGGGTTTTAGGTCAAGCTTTGGTGCCTTGAGGCTAGACGGTAGAGGCACTACATCGGTTCGGAGTAAGGTTTCAAATTGTGGCCTCCAAAGGTTTACTTCAAGTACCGGCGCAACATCAAGCATGATATTCATCTCCCTAATTGTGTCATCATCTAAATCAGGGAAGTGGGCCAATTATGTGTTTAGAGTGTCAGAGTATAGAGTTAAAAGTGCTCTATCTTCAACGAAAGAATTTATCAAGTTAATATCGTGGATATCATTAATATCCTCTGACTGTTTTCTCATGTTGAAAAAGATATTGAGCTCTAATGTCATATTTTTGAAAGATAATTTCATAATTTCATTCCTGCAATTAATGATTGCATTTGATATAGCAAGGAATGGGCGATCAAGAATGACAGGAATTTGGGTGCTCATATTTACGATGGGTTGAGTATCCAAGACAATAAAGTCTACTGGATAGTAGAATTTATCAACCCGGACTAACACATCCTCAATCATCCCTCTTATTACACAAACTGAGTGATTGGCAAGTTGTAATGTAGTCCGGGTGGGTTTTAATTCACTTAGACCCAATTGTTCATTAACCGAATAAGGGATTAGATTTATACTCACCCCCAAGTCAAGAAGTGCATGCTCAATCTGGTGATTCCCAATTATACAGGTGATAGTTGGGCTACCATGATCTTTATATTTTTGTGGCACATCTTGCTTGAAGATGATACTAACTTTTTCTTTTAGAAAAATTTTCTTTTGTATATTTTGTCGTCTTTTGGTAGTGTATAGATCTTTCAAAAATTTGGCATATGAAGAGATTTGTTTAACGGGATCTAGTAGAGGAATGTTGACCTTCACTTGTTTTAGCACCTCTAGAATATCCTGAGAATTAGATAGAGGTTTTGGTGCAATCAACTATTGAGGGAATAACACAATCAACCTACTTTGAGGTTCCAGTTCTAACCCATGTGGAGCATTGTTAGGCCTATCATTATCATCTATTTTCGGGTCCTTAGGCTTTTCGGCCATCAACAGAATTGATTTGTCAATTATCTTCCTACTCCTAAGAGTGGTGATAGATTTAACTTGCTCCATCTGATTTGAAGAACCTGGGTTACTGATTTCATATTGTTATTTTGGGTTGGAGAGAGGCTGAGCCGGAAGGATCCCTTTCTCCCCAATTGGATTTTTTTGTCTCAAGCCTTTGTATGACCTTTGTCAGGTCTTGAAAGGCTTGTAGCATACCCTGATTAAAAAGCTCTTGATTTTGAATATGTTTTAAGACCGGATATTCTTGGGGTTTCCTTTGATTCAGAAATTGGTTAAGGATCCCTTGAGGAGTAGCAGTTTGTCCATTCCTCCAACTGAAATTTGGATGGTTTCTCTAACTCGAGTGTATTGAGGTAGGTCCACTGAAAGGTCTTTGGTAGTTGTTCACGACATGCGATTGCTCATTCAATATCTCTTGGAAAACAGTAATTGTTAGACAATTCTCAGTTGGATGTATGTTACAAGCACAAATACCACAAACAACTTCCTTAGCCTTTTTGAGTTATACCTTCTTAAGTTCTTTGGCCTTGACTTTTCGAGTTTGGCCACTCTTGCGTTTATATCATCTTCCTCTTTTAGAACATAAATTCCTCCAATTTCCTTTGATTGAGTAGGCTTAGAAGTAGTAATTCTTAAAGAGGTATCCCATGATTGTGCATTTTCAACAAGTTTATTAAAATAATCTCACACATCATCAGCTTCCTTATTCATGAATTCCTCATTACACATCATCTCCATAAATTGGCACATGGGTGAGGTCAATCCCTCATAGAAAGAGCTTGTTATACGCTATGTTGTGGATATGAATTTATGAGATCCTTAAATCACTCCTAACATTGGAAGGTCTCATCCTCTTTTTGTGCAAAATTCATCATTGCTTTCCTTAAGGTATTTATTTTATGATAGGGGAAGAACTTTTTAAGGAACTTCCTTGTCATATCAGCCCACGTGCCAATGAACCTTGGTCTTAAGGAATGTAACCACGACTTAGACTTTTCTTTCAAAGAGAAAGGAAACAATTTTAGTCTAATTGTGTCCTCAGACACGTTTGGGAAGTGTAATGCAGATATGATTTCATCGAACTCTTTCATATGCAAGTATGGACTTTTAGATTCTAGTCCATGAAACTTATGGAGGAGTTGAATTACCCCTGATTTAATATCCACAGTTCTTGCATTCAATGGGAATATATGCAGGAAGGTGTACTTACCCCTGCCGGTTGCAAATAATCTCGTACAGTACGAGGTAGGAGTGCATTAAGCACCTTATTATCATCTGGAACTTCCTTAACTGGGAGGTTGAGGTTGATTTGCAGCCATAACTTCGATTAATATAAAGGATCTCAAGTGGTATCTAATCCGGTGATGGATAGGCAACCCTTTGATTAATCCTCCTTCACTCAAGAGACGACGTGTTGTCACAAACCCATTTGGGCATGAAACACTTTCAGCCCTCAAGTAATTAAACAACCAACCTAAAAAGAAAAGTCAATAAAATAAAACAAATAAGAGATCTAGAAAAGATAATAGAGATTGAAGAGAAGTTACCTGATTAGGGTTACTATGTTAGGAACCTACAAAACAGAAAATAATGTTAGTTTCTAAAAGCAATTTCATAAAAAATCCTAACCTAAAACCATAGCAGAAAAATAAACCCTAATCTTGTCCCTGACAATGGCGCAATAACCTCAAGTGCAGGGTCATAATGTAGTAATAATTCGGTAATATCGAGGTCAAATTCATGGGGACTAAACTTGTACGTATTCTGAAATAACTAGAACTAAAACTAGAAAAAGATCTAAATTGAAATCTAAATAATTGAGAGTAATGATGAATAGTGTTAATTAAAACTTATGAATTTAAAGGTGAGAACTAGGGTGCCAAGGATCTCCTTGTAGTTATCAAGATGCTACCTTACTGGATTCAAGGAACATAATTGGAATTGGAGTCTTATCCTATCAAATTGGAAGATAAAGAAATTTAAATCAAATCGAGACTTTTCATTGACTTAATTCTCAATGGAGGAGAATTGTCATGATTGGAAGGGATTCCATCACCCTACCATGCCCAAGAGACGATGGTGAACAACAGGATTTACCAATCTCATAATCTCATAATGGAAAAGAAGATACTCAAAGCTATCACAACATCTATTATAATTTGAGTCATAATAAATCATAGAAAATTAAAAATATTTCCTTAATATCAAAATATAAATCAATTAAGTTCAATAAGAACAATAATCAAAGCAAAATAAACATCCAAACACGCTACAAGCTTCACCTCTTAGCCCTAGCTAAGAAGTTTATCCAACCATAAACATGATTGAAACCAAAATCTCTTAAACAAAGTATAAAAATAAACTAGGGATGAAGAAAAAGTATTTGGCAGCTGCTCTATCCTTGTGTATGCTCCTTGAGACCTTTCTAAACCCTAGAAGATGCTTTGGAGTATCCTAGCGAATCCTATTTATAGTTGTGGAACTCCAACTTTCGCACCAAGTTGAAAAAATCTAGAAACCGCCTCAAATTTACGCACTCTGCGCAGTTTTTCAAAATATGCTCAGAGTTTAAACCACCTCAAATTTATGCACTCTGCGCAGTTTTTCAAAATAGACTCGGAGTTTCAGAATATGATTTTTCAGGACAATTTCAGGAATATGTTTGTTTTCAGGATAATTTTAAGATTCTTTTTCTTCACTTCAAATTTTGATTCTCATCATTCCTCACTTGGTTTTTGTAAGACCCGTGTCCTAGTCCGTACCGTTCCGAGGACTTCCGCGATCCTTCCGGTCGAATTCTGACAATACTCGACCTGAAGCCAACGTTGTGTACAATCCTAAGATGAACTTGCATGCCAAAGTCGGCTCAACCCGAAACCTATACCTTGGCGACCGCGCCGTTGCCGCGGTTCCAATGCCGCGACTCGCGCACCGATCCGATACTCAGGCTAGAAGATGTCGGCCTGGATTCAATTCAAAGAAAACACTACGCGTTGCGAATTATGAGGGAATCTCTATGAGATGTCCCATCAATCAATCAATCACTCATGTCAAGTACAAGTCAAGTCACCCCATACCCAAGTACAACAACCCATACCTCTCTCTTACACAAGCAAGCCCAAAGTCAACTCTCTCTCTCTCCACCCATCCCTCTCTTACAACCCATCACTCCACCATCACCCATCACACATCACTCCATCACCTCTTATCAACCCATCACTTCTCTCTCTCTCTCCCTCATTTCTCAAAAATCTCTCCCAAGCAAAAATCCATACGTCCAAGCTCTCTCTCCCTCTCCCAAACACCAAGTGTGGCCCACCCTCTCATCTCTCATCCCCACCATCAAACTCCCATCTACCTCCATCAAATTCATAGGCAAGGATCTAAGAAGGCTAAGGGACCAAGAAGGAGTACAAGAGGTGGGTGATCCACCGTCATTTCTCATATTTTTGGGCCACATGTGGTGCGACCCGTTTGACGTATGCATGTATGAAATGGAGGGCCCATAGTGGCGGGGTCCCTCCTCTAACTCACCGTGTATCTCTCTCTCTCTCTCTCTCTCTCTCTCTCTCTCTCTCTCTCCTTTTCCTCTCCCTAGAATGTAGTGGGCCCCATCAAATTGTGTTAAATATACTCCATTCATCTGACGTGTGGCCCATCACATTTGAGGGAAATCCCACCCATTAGACTAAAATATATGTGGTATATTCATATTATATATATAAATATATATATATATATGGATATACTCGCTTGGTGGGCCACATACATGTGGGACCCACCATGATTCCTGTGTTTATCCACGCCGTCCAGTGTCCATGAGGTTGGCTAACCTTGAGTGCGTGTACTGACATGGGAGTGTACTAACGTTCTAGCCAAATAAAGTGAATGGTGGGCCACTCATGCAAGCCCCACCCTGATGTATGGACTTAATCCAAGCCGTCCATCCTTTTCCTTAGATCATTTTAGGCGTTGAGCCGAAAAATGAGTCTGATCTGGGTTCCTGGCGGGTCGTGATATAGGAAACAATGTTTCTACCATTAAAATATTCCATGGCATTTCTGTACATCAAAAACTATCCAATATTGGACTTGATAGCTTGGTATTGGGCCGTACGGATCAATGGCTGGGCCGGATTTGTCTGAGGCAGGCCCCACCGACCAAAAACCGTGGAAAACACGTTTCAAAAAAAAAATTAAAATAGCAACAAGATCTTCTTCTTCCGGACAAGACGCCAGCGCAGTGCGCGTACGCTATGCGCTATCAATAGGCGGGCGGATGGTGGCTGGGCCTCACGGCTCCAGCTGTGGGCCCCCACTGTGATGCGTTTTGATCATCAACACCGTCCATTGTGGGGCCCCCTTCTAAAAAGGGGCCTGCTCCAAAAATCAGCCGTATACGGAACTCACGTGGGCCATACCATCTAAAATCATGTAAAAACATGCCTAAAACATATAAAATCATATGGTGGGGCCAACCTGAAATTCGGATGCTGCAGAAACTTGGTCTGAACCCTCAGATAGGTGGGACACACATAATGTATGGGCTAGATTTGTGAACCACCTCGCGGTGGGACCCCTGACCGTGTGACCCCCATCAATAGGTTGGTAGCAAACAAACATCACAGTGGACCCTCTCTGGCCGTGTGGCCCTATGAACAGTTGGATGGCGTATAAACTTCACGGTGGGCGCCGCAGGTCTGTATGACCTATTAACAGGTTGGGTGGAAAATAAATATTGCGGTGTGGCCCACTTGGTCCACGGGACCTTATGAACAGATTGGATGAAAAATAAACATTCCAGTGGGCCCTTAGTCCCGTGACCTTATGAATAGGTTGGAAAAAAAAATAATAATATTAAATAAATAAATAAACATTATGGCGGGCCTCTCATGGGGCCCACTTTGGTATAAATGGGCCCATGTATTTAGGCCCATCTTGGCATGTATATAGGCCCATTAGTGGGGCCCACTTGGATATATGTGGGCTGATGTGTTTAGGCCCATCTTATTGTATATTTTAGGCCCATTATTGAGGCCCACTTTGATATGCATATGGTCTATGTGATTAGGCCCATTTGATTCACATAAAGCTTATGTGATCGGGCTCATTTTAATGCATTTTCAAGCCCATGGATGATGGCCCATTGCAATGTACCTAAGGCCCATTGGTGAGGTTCATTGAGGTGGCCCACTTGATGAATATAAGGCCTATGAGATATGGCCCATTTGATGTATTTAGGGCCCCATGGAATGTACCTAAGGCACATTGTAATGTGTAATTCCACCAGGGTTTATTTAATGGTATTTAAGGCGAGTCGAGCCTTGGGGACAATGTTGGTTTGACGTCCACATTGTACGAGTAATGTTGGTTAGATGTCCACATTATAACTCTCCCTAAGGCCACTGATAGGCCCGTATCTGTTTCATGTAGGCCATCTAGGCCCATCTTCATTGAGAGGATAGTTTATTGCTTTATAACATGTTTAGCACAGCCCCATGATTCATGATCATACGCATCATATGTATGCTTGAGATGAGGAGTGTCTGATCATAGCATGTGCCTTCGGGCAGACTGATTACGGGCTCCCCGATATGCGGAGTTGCCCTACATGAGCGCACGGTATGCACAGGATTGATGCATGTCTGGCAGTATGATTCATGCACTTGCATCTGTATGATTGAGATATGCCCTAGCGACATCAGGGCTATAGCCTCCACAGATATATCATGGGTGGCTGGTTGGATACCGGAAAAATCTTGTTCTAAGCAATTGGGGCACATAGATGTCCTTGGGTGAGAGTCCCTGAACCTGATGGACCAGAGGATGACTCCAACGTCGAGACCGAGTGGATATACGAGCGCACGAGGGCCGAATAACAGAAGGTCGCGTTCCCACTGTGTCGTGGTCTGTTGGAAAGGAGTGGTGGCCTTACTCGCCCGAGAGCAGGAGGCATTACTAGGCTGAGTTTGACCAGCTCAGAAATGGGTTCGCTATCGACGTGCTGGATAGGTATTGGCTGACTATTGGCCAGGCGGATAGTGAGGTTTCTTACGCTCACTTGGACTGTACTGCTGGGAGAGAGACAGTGTCATTTGGAGTGTACTGAACCCCGTTGATTATCCATACTGAGAACCGTACTGATTTAGTGCTCTAGTGAGGAGTTGTATTGGTATGAGGGTTGGCATGCTTGACCTACATGTTGCATCGCATGGCCTTGTTATGGCCGATAGCATTCATATCTTGTACTGCATAGCCTTGGTACGGCTGGTTGCATTTACGTACTCATCAGCATGATTCCACATTACTCTGATTTTGCATTCTGAGCACGTTTGCACACACTTACACCGTCCTCTAAGCTTTTCATAAGCTTATGCACGATTGATGCGTGTAGGTGACGTCAGGATGCAGCCGTAGCTTCAACACAGTTGGAGCGTGCAGTCGAGCTTTTGGAGTTTTTTGTATTTGTACTATCTTGTATTTCCTTTTATATACTTTGTACTCAAAGTTTTTGATCATAGTGGATTTTGTGGTGGTGTTTTTGTGGTTATTGTTCGTGGGTTATCCTTGTGGTTATGCTCATTACGAATCAAATGGATTATTAGAAATCCTCCTTGTAGCATCCCAGGATCGGAACCTGGTATATGGGTGCCGGGAGCCGAGAATGGGGTACTACGGACGCTGTCGGTGCCGGATTCGGCGATCGAAAATTTTGTGAGCCCGGTCTCCGAGTTCGGGGCGTGACAGAAGTTGGTATCAGAGCATAACTTGGGAATAACCGAGAACGGCATCACATGTTTACTATGATTTCAAGGCGGTTAGGTTCCAAGTGCGAAACCTTCCGATTGACTTCCCTAACGCGCGATTCTCGAAATTGATTGGTGCCTTATCTTTTCCATAGGACATGCCGCCCAGGAGAGCGACCCGAGCGCACCCCGATCCACCACCTAAGGCTCCAGCTTTACCACCTGTGCCTCCCATTCTACCGCCAGAGATCTCTACTCCCTTTCCTGAGGATGATGTTCCTCCACCTGATGTCGGTGCGGATCCGACCGTGCCTGTGAGTGCCTCGCAGTTACAGCAGATGTTACAGGCTGTGACAGCTACACTTCAGAGGCAGGGCAGACGCCCAGTTGTTTCTCCAGCCCAGACAGAGCAGGAGCGCGCGAGTGGCCTTCTTCGCGAGTTCAGACGGATGGATCCTCCACGATTTCAGGGCGAGCCAAATCCATCAGCAACTGAGAGATGGCGCTCCGATGTGGAGAAGATTTTTTATATTATGTCATGTATGACCGAGCAGCGAGTCCGATTGGCCACATTCCTTCTTCAGGGCGAGGCAGAGCACTGGTGACCTCTGTTACCGGCGTTGTAGGACCCGATCATGTCTGGACATGGGAGGATTTCATCAGCCGATTCGAGGAGCAGTACTTCCCTGACCACATTCGTCATCAGAGGGCGCCAGAGTTCGAGACTCTAGTACAGGGAGACATGTCCGTGGCGCAGTACGCAACTCGCTTCATGGCGCTGTCACGGTTTGCACCATATATTGGTTGATGATGAGGGGCGGAAGGCCCGCTGTTTTGAGAGCAGCTTACGTTTCGGTCTTCGAGGCTGTATTATTGGGTACGAGCTCCCGACCTTTCAAGCGGTAGTACGAAGGGCCCAAATCTACGAGACTGAGTGGGCTGGCTCTCAGAGCGATCGAGATCAGAGGAGAGGCCGAAAGAGGCCAGCCCAGTCCAATAGCTCTCAGCAGCATCGACGACCATAGAAGTATAGGGATCCACCTGCTAGAGTACCAAAGAAGACTAAGTGACATCAAGCGGACTAGCAGCTTCACGGCACCTTCTCGCGCCACCCCAAGAAATGCTTTCCGTGGGATGTGTTTTGGATGTGGCGATTCTGGATACCGCATATCTGAGTGCCCCCGTCCTCATTTGCAGCAATCTAGAGGGCCACATCAGTCTCCAGGACAGCCGCGACCACAACAGATTCCACTAATGAGGCCCCCTTAGCAAGAAGACCGACGGACTAGCCTCCGAGACCGCAGAAGAATGCGGCGGCGGCAGAAAGACTGGGGACCTCGGAGGGGACAGGCACCTCCCCAGCCAGCTCAGGCCAGGTTCTATGCAGCTCAGCAGGACCCGTAGACTTTCGAAGGAGTCATAGAGGGTATACTTCCAGTCTCCTCATGCATCGCACGAGTATTATTCGATTCTGGCGCTTCACACTCATTTATGTCTGAGGGTTTTCGTCGATCGACTGGATTGCCGACCGAGTCTTCTAGCGAGGGATTGACCGTATTGACGCCTTTAAGGAAGACTACAGTATTGGCCTGTTTCTGTCCGTCTTGCCTTATTCTTGTCAGTGATATATTCTTACCTGCTGACTTATTTATGCTGTCGATGACAGATTTCGACGTTATCTTGGGCATGGATTGGCTTGCCGAGTACCACGCCATCATGGACTATTCCGCGAGGACAGTCATGTTCTGCATACCAGGCTTACCGCAGTTTCAGTTTGTTACCGAGCCCCGAGGAGAGTCGTTGTCATGCTTGATGTCCTACGCCGTTGTGGAGCCCGTTGCCATTTGTATTGATCATATTCCGACTATCTGCGACTTCCCCGACGTGTTTCAGGAGATTCTGAGACTGCCGCCTCGTCGCTATATTGAGTTCGAGATTGATCTTGTGTCTGGTACTACGCCTATCTCGAAGGCCCCGTACCGTATGGCACCGATGAAGTTGCATGAGTTGCAGCGGCAGTTGGATGAGTTGCTTGAGTTGGGATTCATTCGTCTGAGCAGTTCGCCTTGGGAAGCGCCGGTACTCTTCGTCAGGAAGAAGGATGGTTCGTTGAGGCTCTGCGTCGACTACCGTGAGCTCAACCGGGTCACGATTAAGAACAAGTACCCACTCCCGAGGATAGACGATTTATTTGATCAGCTGCAGGGTGCACAGTTCTTTTCGAAGATTGACCTGCGTTCCGGTTATCATCAGATTCGTGTCCGAGAGGAGGACATCCCGAAGACAGTTTTCAGGATACGTTACGGTCATTTTGAGTTTCAGGTCATGTCCTTTGGACTGACCAATGCACCCGCGGTCTTCATGCAGTTGATGAACGAGATCTTCCGTCCATATCTCGATCAGTTTGTTGTGATCTTCATCGACGACATTCTGATATATTCGAGGACTCGTGAGGATCATATGCAGCATTTGGAGATCGCTTTGCAGACCCTTCGTGCCCACCAGCTGTATGCGAAGCTGGAGAAGTGCGAGTTCTGGCAGGAGGAGGTGAGGTTCCTCGGTCACGTAGTGACGCGGGAGGTTGTCGTAGTTGACCCCTAGAAGGTTGAGGCAATGCGTCTGTGGGGTCAGCCCACGACTGCGACCGAGATCTGCAGTTTCCTTGGTTTGGCGGGCTATTATCGGCGTTTCATTGAGGGCTTCTCCCGTATTGCTGTCCCAATGACCAGGTTGACTTGAAAGGGCGCAGATTTTGTTTGGACTGATGCATACGAGCGAGCATTTATGGAGTTGAAGGATCGTTTGACGTTCGCTCCTGTCCTCACTCTTCCCTTTAGGAGTGATGGATTCGTTGTATTTACTGATGCTTCGCGTATTGGATTGGGTGCTGTCCTGATGCAGCACGGCAGGCCTGTAGCCTTCGCGTCTCGTCAGCTCAAGATCCATGAGCTGAATTACCCCACGCATGATCTGGAGCTGGCAGCAGTCGTCTTCGTACTGAAGGTGTGGAGACACTATCTCTATGGGGTCAGGTTCGAGCTCTTCTCTGACCACAAGAGCTTGAAGTATCTATTCTCTCAATCCGAGCTGAACATGAGACAGAGACGCTAGATGGAGCTTCTAAAAGACTATGATTTTGACCTCCAGTACCACCCAGGCAAGGTAAACATGGTGACGGATGCCCTCAGCCGTCAGCCGTGAGGCCTGGTGGCACACATGATGATTCAGGAGTGGAGGATGCTCGAGGATATAGCAGAGTACGACTTTGATTTTGGTCTACAGTCTTCTATCGTTCAGCTATCGAGCCTGTCGATTCAACCCTCTCTTGTCGTAAGGGTGGTCAAGGCTCAGCAGACAGATGAGTCGTTACAGATTATCGAGCAGAGGCAGCATCTGAGAGTCAGACAGATTAGCAGATTGGTTCTGATGGTGGACTTCGCTTCAAAGGCCGATTATGTGTCCCGGATATTCCAGAGTTGCGCAGAGATCTTATGACCGAGGCACATCTATCGCGATTTTCTATCCACCCTGGCTCGACGAAGATGTATCGTGATATGAGGAGACAGTATTTCTGGGAGGGGATGAAGCGCCAGATTGCCAGTTTTGTGGCTGAGTGTGACACATGCCAGCGTGTCAATGCCTATTATCAGAGACCTCCTGGTCTATTGCAGCCGTTGAGCGTCCCGATGTGGAAGTGGGAGCACGTGTCGACAGATTTCATTATGGGCTTGCCAAGGACTCAATGCGGTCATGATGTCATTTGGGTTGTTGTGGATCATCTGACGAAGTCGGCACATTTTCTCGCGATGTGTGCGACTTGGTCTATGGACCGGCTTGCGAGGTTATTTATCGAGGAGGTTGTGAGACTGCATGGCATTCCAGTCTCGAGTGTTTCTGACCGAGATTCGAGGTTTATGTCTCAGTTTTGAGGGAGCATCCAGAGAGCGATGGGGACTGATTTACAGCTCAGCACCACGTACCATCTGCAGACTGATGCCCGACCGAGAGGGTCAACCAGATCCTTGAGGATATGCTTCGGGCTTACGCGATTGACTTCGGTGGTAGCTGGGATGAGCATCTGCGATTGGCTGAGTTCGCATACAATATCTATCAGGCGACCATTGGTATTGCTCATTTTGAGGCTTTGTATGGCAGACCATACAGATCTCCGAGTTGTTAGACCGAGGTTGGAGAATGCCGTCTCCTAGGTCCCGAGCTTGTGCTGGAGACTTCAGAGGCTATTGATATCATCAGGCAGAGGATGAGCACAGCTCAGAGCTGCAGAAGAGTTTTGCTGATCGCCGACGTCGTCCCTTGAAGTTTAATGTAGGGGACCATGTGTATCTCAAGGTCTTGCCCATGAAGGGCATGGTTCGATTCGGAGCGAAGGGCAAGCTTGCACCGAGATTCATAGGACCTTTTGAGATCACTAAGCGCATTGGCGCTGTGGCCTATCGGTTTGCCTTGCCACCTCAGTTGTCTGGCGTTCATAACGTTTTTCACGTCTCTATGTTGAGGAAGTGTGGATCAGACATAGTCCCTGTTATCGATTGGCAGCCGTTGGAGGTTCGTGAGGACGCTTCTTACGTTGAGCAGTCAGTTAGTATCCTTGATCGAAAGGAGCAGGTCCTCCGGACCAAAGTCATTCCCTTGGTGAAAGTTCAATGGGGTCACCATTCTGTTGATGAGGTATCTTGGGAGCGTGAGGCCGAGATTCGAGAGCACTATCCTCATCTCTTTGATGATTGATTGTATGTTATATCTGGTATGCTGTCTTCGATTTTATATGACGATGCCTTGTTTCCTCTTCTATTATGAGTTATGACTAGTTGCGATGATTGTGCAAATTTCGAGGATGAAATTTTTATTTGGAGGGGAGAGCTGTAAGACCCGAGTCCTAGTCCGTACTGTTCCGAGGACTTCCGCGATCCTTCTAGTCGAATTCCGACAATCCTCGACCTGAAGCCAACGTTACGCACAATCCTAAGATGAGACTTGCATGCCAAAGTCAGCTCGACCTGAAACCTATACCTTGGCGACCGTGTCGTCGCCGCGGTTCCAACGCCGTGACTCCCGCACCGATCCGATACCCAGGCTAGAAGATGTCGGCCTACGTTCAATTCAAAGAAAACACCGCGCGTTGCAAATTACGAGGGAATCTCTACGAGATTTCCCATCAATCAATCAATCACTCATGTCAAGTACAAGTCAAGTCACCCCATACCCAAGTACAACCCATACCTCTCTCTTACACAAGCAAGCCCAAAGTCAACTCTCTCTCTCCACCCATCCCTCTCTTACAACCCATCACTCCACCATCACCCATCACACATCACTCCATCACTTCTTATCAACCCATCACTTCTCTCTCTCTCCCTCATTTCTCAAAAATCTCTCCCAAGCAAAAATCCATACGTCCAAGCTCTCTCTCCCTCTCCCAAATACCAAGTGTGGCCCACCCTCTCATCTCTCATCCCCACCATCAAACTCCCATCTACCTCCATCAAATTCATAGGCAAGGAGCTAAGAAGGCTAAGGGACCAAGGAGGAGTACAAGAGGTGGGTGATCCACCGTCATTTCTCATATTTTTGGGCCACATGTGGTGGGACCCGTTTGATGTATGCATGTATGAAATGGAAGGCCCATAGTGGTGGGGTCCCTCCTCTAACTCACCGTGTATCTCTCTCTCTCTCTCTCGCTCTCTCTCTCTCTCTCTCTCTCTCTCTCTCTCTCTCTCTCTCTCTCTCTCCTTTTCCTCTCCCTAGAATGTAGTGGCCCCCATCAAATTGTATTAAATATACTCCATTCATCTGACGTGTGGCCCATCACATTTGAGGGAAATCCCACCCATTAGACTAAAATATATGTGGTATATTCATATTATATATATAAATAAATATATATATATGGATATACTCGCTTGGTGGGCCACATACATGTGAGACCCACCATGATTCCTGTGTTTATCCACGTCATCCAGCGTCCGTGAGGTTAGCTAACCTTGAGTGCGTGTACTGACATGGGAGTGTACTAACGTTCTAGCCAAATAAAGTGAATGGTGGGCCACTCATGCAAGCCCCACCCTGATGTATGGACTTAATCCAAGCCGTCCATCCTTTTTCTTAGATCATTTTAGGCGTTGAGCCGAAAAATGAGTCTGATCTAGGTTCCTGGCGGGTCGTGATATAGGAAACAATGTTTCTACCATTAAAATATTCCCTGGCGTTTCTGTACATCAAAAACTATCCAATATTGGACTTGATAGCTTGGTATTGGGCCGTAAGGATCAATAACTGGGTCGGATTTGTCTAAGACGGGCCCCACCGACCAAAAATCATGGAAAAACACGTTTCAAAAAAAAAATTTTAATAGCGAAGTCATTGCCATTCTGACAGACAGCGCGAGCAGGCGGCACTGCAAATGGTATCCAATAGGCGGGCGGACGGTGGCTGGGCCTCACGGCTCTAGCTGTGGGCCCCCACTGTGATGCGTTTCGATCATCAACACCGTCCATTGTGGGGCCCCCTTCTAAAAAGGGGCCTGCTCCAAAAATCAGTCGTATACGAAACTCAGGTGGGCCATACCATCTAAAATCATGTAAAAACATGCCTAAAACATATAAAATCATATGGTGGGGCCTACCTGAAATTCGGATGCCGCTGAAACTTGGTCTGAACCCTCAGATAGGTAGGACACACATAATGTATGGGCAGGATTTGTGAACCACCTCGCGGTGGGACCCCTGACCATGTGACCCCCATCAACAGGTTGGTGGCAAACAAACATCACAGTGGACCCTCTCTGGCCGTGTGGCCCTATGAACAGTTGGATGGCGTATAAACTTCACGATGGACGCCGCAGGTCTGTATGACCTATTAACAGGTTGGGTGGAAAATAAATATTGCGGTGGGGCCCACTTGGTCCACGGGACCTTATGAACAGATTAGATGAAAAATAAACATTCCAGTGGGCCCTTGGTCCCGTGACCTTATGAATAGGTTGGAAAAAAATAATAATAATAAATAAACATTATGGCGGGCCTCTCATGGGGCCCACTTTGGTATAAATGGGCCCATGTATTTAGGCCCATCTTGGCATGTATATAGGCCCATTATTGGGGCCCACTTGGATGCATGTGGGCTAATGTGTTTAGGCCTATCTTGTTGTATTTTTTAGGCCTATTATTGAGGCCCACTTTGATATGTATATGGTTTATGTGATTAGGCCCATTTGATTCACATAAAGCTTATGTGATCGGGCTCATTTTAATGCATTCTCAGGCCCATGGATGATGGCCCATTGCAATGTACCTAAGGCCCATTGGTGAGGTTCATTGAGGTGGCCCACTTGATGAATATAAGACCTATGAGATATGGCCCATTTGATGTATTTAGGGCCTCATGGAATGTACCTAAGGCACATTGCAATGTGTAATTCCACCAGTGTTTATTTAATGGTATTTAAGGCGAGCTGAGCCTTGGGGACAATGTTGGTTTGACGTCCACATTGTACGAGTAATGTTGGTTAGATGTCCACATTATAACTCTCTCTAAGGCCACTGATAGGCCCTTATCTGTTTCATGTAGGCCATCTAAGCCCATCTTCATTGAGAGGATAGTTTATTGCTTTATAACATGTTTAACATAGCCCCATGATTCATGATCATACGCATCATATGTATGCTTGAGATGAGGAGTGTCTGATCAAAGCATGTGCCTTCGGGCAGACTGATCACAGGCTCCCCGATATGCGGAGTTGCCCTACATGAGCGCACGGTATGCACAGGATTGATGCATGTCTGGCAGTATGATTCATGCACATGCATCTGTATGATTGAGATATGCCCTAGCGACATCAGGGTCATAGCCTCCACAGATATATCATGGGTGGCTGGTTGGATACTGGAAAAATCTTGTTCTAAGCAATTGGGGCGCCATAGATGTCCCTGAGCGAGAGTCCCTGAACCGATGGTACCAGAGGATGGCTCCAACATTGAGACCCAGTGGATATACGAGCGCACGAGGGCCGAATACCAGAAGGCCGCGTCTCCCACTGTGTCGTGGTCGGTTGGAAAGGAGTGGTGGCCTTACTCGCCCGAGAGCAGGGGGCATTACTAGGCTGAGTTTGACCAGCTAGGAAATGGGTTTGTTATCGACGTGTCGGATAGGTATTGGCTGACTATTGGCCAGGCGGATAGTGAGGTTTTTTACGCTCACTTGGACTGTGCTGCTGGGTGTAACGCCCCGAAAAATTGGGGGTCGTGCATAGACTCGACTACCTAGTTCCCGAGTGTCACTTATCATGCATTTATGATCCTTTTTATGATTAATCAAATTTAACTGCGCAATTTGGAATTACCTGAGGCACAAAGCACAATTACACCAGTCTACTGAAATGAAGGATATCTCACATATATACAGGTCCAAAATAAATAAGGGTCGCCCAAGGCGTTGCCCAACGAACAACAAAAGAAGGCTATGTCCAAAATGAGTAAAGTTAAGCCCGCGGCTCAGCAAATCCAAGTTCAGCCCGATCAAGCCGATGGAGAGCCGCCCATCAGCTGCAAGTAGGAGAGTCCGTCCTCCTCCTCCAAGCTTGCCTCACCAGGCTCCTCATGCCTTGAGTCACCTGCATCTATGAATGGGTCTGGTTGGTGTTTTAAAACACCGTCCCAGAGTGGGAGTGAGTGATCAACTCAGTGTGAACTATTGGTCTCAAGTTACAACAGACATCAATTGTAATATGAACTTAATGAAAAGTAGACAATCATCAACACGTAATAACTCTTATTTAAAATGCATGCATGCGGGATGACATGATGCATGCCCTCGCCATAACACTCCCTCAAACAACTTCATCTAACGATCGCATATGACAACACTCCCTCAGAGCGACCTCGACTTCCGAGTCACCACCCTAACTAATACGTGCAATGCGATCGTGTTAGCCGAGTTATTAGTTAAGTTCATTCATCCAGCAGGTTGAGGATTCTGATTCACCTTACGTATCAATGCCCTAAACTGGTTGCGAGGCCAAGACTCCATCAACGCGTGAGGCCGAGATCTCGGGGTCCGTGATCTCGTTGGGTTCCTCATCCCCGACACCAAGCACATGAGGAGTGCCGAAAGGAAGGGATCGCTCGCGGTCACTACGGGGAGGCGCGGTACCCCAGCATAAGCCGACAACTCAGATATAGTGTCCCATTCCACCATGCCCGGCTCACGAGGCTGTGGACCAGTTATAAGTGGATTTTTACTGGGTTACAACGGTGGTAAGGTAGTTCAGGTTCCATACACATGTGAGCAAACAGGGTTAACATACAGGGTTGGTCAAACAGTAGGCTAGACCGCACGAGTCAAGCGAGCATGAGACGAGTGACCTCGAGCACAAAAGACCCATGTAGTCGAACTACAGCCACCCGAACACACCCGCTCAAACCCATGAGTTTAGCCTGAGGGTAGTCCCACCAATGGGACAACCGTCTCTCCTCATGATTCTTGACCAACCCAATAGGATGAAGGTTATTCATAACAAGCCAACTATATAGATTCTTAACTAGCGTAACAACCACATGTTCTCATGCATTTCAAACATATATATGAATACTCCTATAAGCAACCAAACAATATCAAGAATAAAATGCATGTGAGTGTGTGGGTTAGTGAGGAAGTTGAGTACTTCCTCCGTATTACAAAATCATACGCAAAGAATAATGACATCCTACGTACTATGAAGCAACAAAACATGGAAAATCAATCAAGCATGAGCATGTGATCATCCATACACAAACCATGTAAGAAACAAGATCCAAATCATGAAAGAATCAAGCAAACATGTCCATACAATCCAATAGCTACAATTGTTAGGGTCTCTCTAGGCGTTCAAACACAACATCCAAGCAATTAAAATCATTATGCTCATGCTAAAATTGGTGTTACGCCACCTAAGAACAATAATCCGCACCTATGGATCGTTAGAGATTGGAAAAACGTCCTAGGAGAGAGAGCTTTGAGGTCGATCGGCCGGAATCCCTAAAAACAAACTCTTGCATGTGAGAAATCCAAGCCAATCTCTTCTTAATACATGGATTCCAAGAAGAAGAAGTGAAGGATCTTACCTAGACGGCCAACGGATGATTATGGAGGTTATGGAGGAGAGCTTCTCCCTTAAGGAGAAGTAGGAAGTTAAAATAGTTGATTTCCTTGGGCCTCACCTTGATCTAAGGTCCACCTAGCTCTTCTTCACCCACACTTTCTTCTCTCCTTTCTCTCTTGCTCTCCCTTTTCCCCTCTCTCTCTTTCCTTCTCTAGGGAAAAATCGTATGGGGAGAGGGGGTGCCCAAATGAGGCCCTTTTATAATATCAGGTTTGGTGTAAATGGTCCCAAGGGCTAGGTTTTTACTATACTAGACTTATGGGAGGGTCTTTCTAGGATCTAGGGTCCTATCACCCCTCTGGCCACCAAATTCGGCGTGTAAGTGCCTTATGGCCCGACTATGGTCCATGCAAAAATTGAGGACAAACGGATGAGCGGATATATGATCTGAGAAAGTGTTTCCGACCCTTAAATGGCCCTGTAGGGGCCGATTTGGTGATTTGAGTAGTTCTGGCAGCCCTCTGGCTATGAAATTTATAGGGTTGGTGTTTCATGGCCCGATGAAGGGCCACACAAAATTTGGGAACGATCGGATATGGGGTTTGGACGTACGGGCCCGATTCACGATCAACGATCATTGTGCCATGATCGGGTCCCAGATTTGGTGGACGGGTGTAGAAAAAATATATTAAATCATCACCGTAAATTTGGAAGAAATCCGATGGCTGGAACACCTGGTATCTCAGTTTCATTTATAAGTGCCAGATTCCAATTCTAGCATTGGTGGGGTGCATTCGGCTAATGCTAGATCCCAGTTATGAGTGTCCACTGGGTTCGTAGTCTGCGATGGACCACAAGCCCAGTGAGATCTATGATTTCCTAAAGTTTTAGATTTTTCTGACCTTCCTCGGTCGCTGGGCTGCCCACACAGGTTGTTGTTAAGTGTAATCGGGCTACCTGGCTTGACGGCTCGCACATGGTCTGATCGTGACCAGACAGGACCACTCGTGTATAAGCTAACGTTAGATGCTAATGGTCAGTTAAGTGATATTATAAGTTAATAAAAAAAATTTCAAGGATTTTTTTGGAAATCCAAAACAGTGAAAATCGAGGATGTTACAAGCTACCCCCCTTAAAAATAATTTCGTCCCCGAAATTACCTAAGGGTAATAAATAAATATATTATCATTTTGTTTGCCTAAGTTTTATTGATTTCAGGTTTATATACGTGGTAGGGTGCATACTAACTATATTAGCCTTGCTTATTATATTCTACCCCCCTTAAAAATTTTCACCCTTGAGGTTTGAAAACGAAGTCAAAATCATGATTATCGTGCTAAGTGTTTGTTGATAAAGTTTACCTAAGGGTGGTGTATTCTACTCTTTATGATCAAGCTAATATGGAAAAAATAACGGTTGTGGTAGGCTCAAATCCGATACGTCAATTGTCCACCTGACCAGGGCTGACAACACGTAGTATCCCTTCTGAATCCTGATGGACCCTGGTCTTCTGCTCGGTCAAAGCAGTGAGTCCGTTGGTAGTCGCTCAGGATTGAGAATTGGGTCAAGCCGCGAATACCTCGCAAGTGTATGGTCTCATAATTCCGTAGTCCCATCGACCTAAATGTTTGGGAATGACCCTCGTTGAAAAGTTTAAATCTCCTATTTATAAGGTTGTCCTTTAGGTTTTGGCCTACGAGAGTCCTCGTTTTAATTTATATCTAATTTGGGGTTTAATAATTCTCTCAACATGCCTATGGGCAACGATCATCCTAAAAAGTTTTTAAAGACACAAATTTGTATATGAATTACCATTTCAATCCTATGGCTAATGGGTTAATCGCAGACTACACTTTGGTTTTATAAATTTCAAGAATGAAGGAATAGTCGAGGTTCTAAGATATTCTGGTGGTTAGAAGTGCTAATAACACAAACAAGAACGTAGTAAGGCAATCATACATACAAGCATTCACAAGATGACAAGAAGATTCTGAGGCAATCTATACATTCATATTGGATTCAAAGTGTCACTAGTATGGCCAGTTACATCCTACAGTATAGAGTACAGTATAGATATTTTAAACGTAAGGGAAATACAACCTAGTCAAGCAAAGGTTCTAATTATCCTTCAATATATATAGATAGACCTAACCGACTTAAAGCAAACTACTAATTATCAGTAAGGTTATGCTACTACTTTCCTGGGTCGGGCGAAGATGAGGGTGCTTCTTCCCCATGAGGGAAAGAATCACCGGAATGTAGAAGAAGGAAGCAACGGTTGCTAGGAATGTCATTTCCCTCGGCAAGGAAATGGATTGTTAATGAAAACGTTTTGGAAAAATGAAATGGGTTTAGTGTTGGATTTGTGAATGGGGTTTGAGAAAGAGGGTTGATGTTGGGTTTTATGAATGAGATTTAGTGAATGGGTTTTGTACATGGAAGTGGAAATAAATGAGTGAAAGGAGTGGGATTTTGAGGGTGGTTGTTGAGATGGGATGGTTTTGTAAAGGAGAAGAAGATGGGTTTGAAATGGGTTTTGTGGGTAAACTTGAGAATGAGATCAAGAAAATAAAATGGTTAAGAAAGGGTTTAGGAATATGGTTTGGAGATGGGAGAGGGATGAGGAGAGTAAAATGTGAAGGAGTGAAGGTGGGTTTTGGTGTTGGGTTTGTGCTAGGAGCTTGTGATGGATTTGGGTGAGTAGGTTGGAGATGGATGTGGGAATGGGTTTGAGAATAAGGTTTAAGAGTGAAAAAGGCTAAGGAGGATGATGGATTTGGAGTTTGAGATTTGAGATTTGGATTTAGTTTAGGTGAATGTTGAAGAGGGTTGAGGAAGATGTGGGTTGGGTATGAAGAATAAGAGATGGGTTTTGGAGAAGGAGAAGAGAAGTGGTGGAAGTGGGATGCCTTTGTATGGTTTCCTTGGAAATGGATTGAACCTTGGAGAGTGAGAGGGTTCTCCCCTAGGGTGTGGGAGTAGTAGAGGGTGTTGTGGGGTAAGAAATTAGGTATTAGTGCCCTTAAGTTGCAAGAGAGGGAGACCCCACTCGTGTGAACATTGAGAGGGAGGGGGGAACTTATCTTGTAACGTTTCTTATACTTTTAGTAATTGGATTATTTTTTTAAAAAAAATTATAATGATTTACCATCAAGTTTTAAGTTATCCCACCAAATTTCATATCATTTGGAGTTGTAAATAAATTATAAAAATTCCAGAAGTAACCACCATCTAAAACTAATAATTTTTGGATAGTTGTCAATTCACTCTAAATATAACTATATTAGGATTTTTATTTTATTTTAATATGAAACTAGACTTATTAAGCTTCAATTTAGCTTTTGAATCACCTAAATCGGAGTTGTAACGAAGGATATATGAATTTTTGAAGTCGATCCAAATTTGTAGGAATTTCTGACGCTGGTAGCACCGGGGATGGGCGCTGCGGCACCCGGGCTAGGGACGGCGGGCGCCGGCAGCACCGGTCGGGCGCTATGGTGTCGGGCTGGGCTCTGCGGCGCTGAGGTTCTGGATAGCAGGCGCCGGCAGCGCCGGGGCTCTGGACAGCGGGCGGCGGCAGCGCCGATCAGGCGCTGTGGCGCCGGTCCCTGGAGGGTCGCCTTGCGACGACCACATCTCACACACCAGGATGAGTTACGTGATGTACTATATATGAATTTGGGGTAGGAGAATTCAATCTAAACAATGAGCCTAGTTGTTTTATGATATTCCTCCCGATTAGTAGTCAAAACCTGATTTTTCTATAGTTTCACTATTTTCAGTAAATTCTCATTCATCCCTACGTATTTATCCCAGAATGGGTCAGAACTATTAAGTTTGGCTTGGTATTAGCTCATTTGGTCTAGGACTATGGGTTCGTCCACCCAATCTTTCAATTTCTGGTTCGCTCCTAACAATGTACTATGGGGATTAAGGAACAGAGCGATGGCAGGTGAAAATTTTAACGAGATAGATGGGAGAGAGGAAATTTAGACTTTGGCCCATTTGGCTAGTGACATTAAGTGGTACCAAGGGGATTTAAGTGGTACCAAGGGGATTTAAGTGGTACCAAGGGGATTGCAATGTTAATCCCAACTCCAGATTGGGAGTGGCACGTCTGAAATGATCGTGGGATGGGATTTAAAATTTATTTCATAGGCTTTGCAAAGTGAACCTTGTGTTGGAAGATGTAATATGGGATTTCCAAATCCCATAATAATGAATTTCTAAGTATAATCTGAAAGGAAATCTCGGGATTTACCTTTAATTGCAAGCATTCCAAATAGGGTATTGTAAGACATGGGATACACTCTATCCAGGGACAATACCTTACACATGCATCTATGGTTACTCTTACAATTTCATTCACCCTAATCTCACCTATTCAGTTGGCCCAACAGTCCCTTAGGGATTTGGTGGACTGGGTTACCAAAATTTCCTAGTTAGAAGTTCCCAAATTCTTGTCCGGGAACTAGCCGAGGCACTACTCCCTCTCGCTACCGAATCCTAACACCTTAGAAGTCTCAACTTCCGTCTAAGAGTGTCAACTCAGGGACTGGGGTGGTTCCTAGCATTTTCGTGTTTTCTATTGCGTTTCCTGTCAAGTTAGCCGACGCGTCAGTGAGTTCATGACCCATGGCCCAAAGGATTCCAAACTATCGCTCTGATACCATCTGTAACGCCCCGAAAAATCGGGGGTCGAGCATAGACTCGACTCCCTAGTTCCCGAGTGTCACTTATCATGCATTTATGGTTTTTTTATGATTAATCAAATTTAACTGCGCAATTTGGAATTACCTGAGACACGAAGCACAATCACACCAGTCTACTGAAATGAATGATATCTCATATATATTAGGTCTAAAATAAATAAGGGTCGCCCAAGGCGTTGCCCAACAGAACAACAAAAGAAGGCTATGTCCAAAAAGAGTAAAGCTGAGCCCGCGGCTCAGCAAATCCAAGTTCAGCCCGATCAAGCCGATGGAGAGCCGCCCATCAGCTGCAAGTAGGAGAGTCCGTCCTCCTCGTCCAAGCTCGCCTCGCCAAGCTCCTCATGCCTTGAGTCACCTGCATCTATGAATGGGTCTGGTTGGTGTTTTAAAACATCGTCCCAGAGTGGGAGTGAGTGATCAACTCAGTGTGAACTATTGGTCTCAAGTTACAACAGGCATCAATTGTAATATGAACTTAATGAAAAGCAGACAATCATCAACACGTAATAACTCTTATTTAAAATGCATGCATGCGGGATGACATGATGCATGCCCTCGCCACAACACTCCCTCAAACAACTTCATCTAACGATCGCATATGACAACACTCCCTCAGAGCGACCTCGACTTCCGAGTCACCACCCTAACTAATACGTGTAATGCGATCGTATTAGCCGAGTTATTAGTTAAGTTCATTCATCCAGCAGGTTGGGGATTCTGATTCACCCTATGTATCAATGCCCTAAACTGGTTGCGAGGCCAAGACCCCATCAACGCGTGAGGCCGAGACCTCGCGGTCGGTGATCCCGTTGGGTTCCTCATCCCCGACACCAAGCACATGAGGAGTGCCGAAAGGAAGGGATCGCTCGCGGTCACTACGGGGAGGCACGGTACCCCAGCATAGGCCGACAACTCAAATATAGTGTCCCATTCCACCATGCCCGGCTCACGAGGCTGTGGACCAGTTGCAAGTGGATTTTTAATAGGTTACAACGGTAGTAGGGTGGTTCAGGTTCCATACACATGTGAGCAAACAAGGTTAACATACAGGGTTGGTCAAACAGTAGGCTAGACTGCACAAGTCAAGCGAGCATGAGACGAGTGACCTCGAGCATAAAAGACCCATGTAGTCGAACTACAACCACCCGAACACACCCGCCCAAACCCATGGGTTTAGCCTGAGGGTAGTCCCACCAATGGGACAACCGTCTCTCCTCATGATTCTTAACCAACCCAATAGCATGAAGGTTATTCATAATAAGCCAACTATACAGATTCTTAACTAGCGTAATAACCACATGTTCTCATGCATTTCAAACATATATATGAATACTCCTATAAGCAACCAAGCAATATCAAGAATAAAATGCATGTGAGTGTGTGGGTTAGTGAGGAAGCTGAGTACTTCCTTCGTATTACAAAATCATATGCAAAGAATAATGACATCTTACGTACTATGAAGCAACAAAACATGAAAAATCAATCAAGCATGAGCATGTGATCATCCATACACAAACCATGTAAGAAACAAGATCCAAATCATGAAAGAATCAAGCAAACATGTCCATACAATCCAATAGCTACAATTGCTAGGGTCTCTCTAGACGTTCAAACACAACATCCAAGTAATTAAAATCATTATGCTCATGCTAAAATTGGTGTTACGCCACCTAAGAACAATAATCCGCACCTATGGATCGTTGGAGATTGGAAAAACGTCCTAGGAGAGAGAGCTTTGAGGTCGATCGGCCGGAATCCCTAAAAACAAACTCTTGCATGTGAGAAATCCAAGCCAATCTCTTCTTAATACATGGATTCCAAGAAGAAGAAGTGAAGGATCTTACCTAGACGGCCAACGGATGATTGTGGAGGTTATGGAGGAGAGCTTCTCCCTTGAAGAGAAGTAGGAAGTTAAAATGGTTGATTTCCTTGGGCCTCACCTTGATCTAAGGTCCACCTAGCTCTTCTTCACCCACACTTTCTTCTCTCCTTTCTCTCTTGCTCTCCCTTTTTCTCTCTCTCTCTTTCCTTCTCTAAGGAAAAATCGTATGGGGAGAGGGGTGCCCAAATAAGGCCCTTTTATAATATCAGGTTTGGTGTAAATGGCCTCAAGGGCTAGGTTTTTACTATACTAGACTTATGGGAGGGTCTTTCTAGGATCTAGGGTCCTATCACCCCTCTGGCCACCAAATTCGGCGTGTAAGTGCCTTATGGCCCGATTATGGTCCATGTAAAAATTGAGGACAAACGGATGAGCGGATATATGATCTGAGAAAGCGTTTCCGACCTTTAAATGGCCCTGTTGGGGCCGATCTGGTGATTTGAACAGTTCTGGCGGCCCTCTGGCCATGAAATTTATAGGGTTGGTGCTCCACGGCCCGATGAAGGGCCACACAAAATTTGGGAACGATCGGATATGGGGTTTGGACGTACGGGCCTGATTCACGATCAACGGTCATTGTGCCACGATCGGGTCCCAGATTTGGTGGACGGGTGTAAAAAAATATATTAAATCATCACCGTAAATTTGGAAGAAATCCGACGGCCGAAACACCTGGTATCTCAGTTTCATTTATAAGTGTCAGATTCCAATTCTGGCATTGGTGGGGTGCATTCGGCTAGTGCTAGATCCCAGTTATGAGTGTCCACTGGGTCCGTAGTCCGCGATGGACCACAAGCCCAGTGAGATCTATGATTTCCTAAAGTTTTGGATTTTTCTGACCTTCCTCGGTCGCTGGGCAGCCCACACGGGCTGTTGTTAAGTGTAATCGGGCTATCTGACTTGACGGTTCGCACATGGTCTGATCGTGACCAGACAGGACCACTCGTGTATAAGCTAACGTTGGATGCTAATGGTCAGTTAAGTGATATTATACGTTAATAAAAAAAATTTTAAGTATTTTTTAAGAAATCCAAAACAGTGAAAATCGAGGATGTTACACTAGGAGAGAGACAGCGCCATTTGGAGTATACTGAACCCCGGTGATTATCCATACCAAGAACCATACTGATTTAGTGCTCTAGTGAGGAGTTGCATTGGTATGAGGGTTGGCATGCTTGACCTACATGTTGTATCGCATGGCCTTGTTATGGCCGATAGCATTCATATCTTGTACTGCATAGCCTTGGTACGGCTGGTTGCATTTACGTACTCATCAGCATGATTCTGCATTACTCTGACTTTACATTCTGAGCACGTTTGCACACACTTACACCGCCCTCTAAGCTTTTCATAAGCTTATGCACGATTGATGCGTGCAGGTGACACCAGGACGCAGTCATAGCTTCGATAAGTTGGAACGTGCAGTCGAGCTTTTGGAGTTTTTTGTATTTGCACTATCTTGTATTTCCTTTTATACACCTTGTACTCAAAGTTTTTTATTATAGTGGATTTTGTGGTGATGTTCTTGTGGTTATTGTTCGTGGGTTATGCTTGTGGTTATGCTCATTACGAATCAAATGGATGATTAGAAATTCTCCTTGTAGCATCTCAGGATCGGAACCTAGTATATGGGTGCCGGGAGCCGAGAATGGGGACTACGGAGGCTGTCGGTGCCGGATTCGGCGATCGGGAATTTTGTGAGCCCGGTCTCCGAGTTCAGGGCGTGACAATTTTCTTGGATCTTTGGCATGTGAATTCTTTCATTAATGACTTCTAAATTTCCAAATCTTCATTTAGTAATCTTTTGAGCATAAATCTTCCTTTTGGCATGAATTTCACCTTAAGCTCTCGTAATCACCTCGCACATGAAAACATGTATAATTAAATCGATTAAGCACTATCATGTTTATAAAACCAATGTATAAATAGGGGGAATTATGCAATATTTCATACTCAACACCTGCACAAGGACTTATCCATGTACTCACCAGTGTTGGTGGCCTACGCAAGGACGTACACACCTATATAAGTGGCTTACTTAAAGACTAACACACGTACATACTCGTGTCGGTGGCCTACACAAGTACTTAAACACATACTCATTCGTGTTGGTGGTGATATAATCCTATATAAGAACCTACGCGAGTTTGGATTACAAACTCAATACTCAATCCTACATAAGGAGTGTATGAACTCTTAAAATTTGACAAATTACTTGTCGAATTAAGCCCCTTTTGTTGTGCCTTCTCAGGTTTCTTGATCGATGCTCTCATGTACTCTAATAAGCTCCCCTTAAGCTCCCCCATTATTGAAGTCGGTCTTCTTCTACTTCCTTGAACTGGTTACCTTGCAATCAATGATCGAATGAGGCTATCAAGGTAATAGGAGTGGTTCGGTTGAATCTCTTATAAGTAAAGGATTAGTTTGTTTCCAAATGGGGATTCACCTAGATGGGCATTTTAGATGTTTGAAAGACAAAAATTTTCCTATTGGATTGGTGTCTATCCTATAAAGAATGCAAGGAACCAATATCATCTTCATATAGAGCTTGGAATGCTCATTAGACACTACACCAAAATCGCAATTTTGGAACGAACACGTCTTTGGTTTAGGAACGACTGAAGGCTATTCTAAATTTGAAACGGTTTTAACCCATTTCAAAAGTTCGAAAAAAGCCCTCCCCAATTGCATGCATATGAGGATTTCCTACGAAAGCCTTTCACAGGCAATTCTTGTGTAAGGATATTGGGTGGGGCCCACTGAGATGTTTTTGAGAAATCCACCCATCCATCCCTTTTGAGAGCTTATTTTAGGAAATGCAATAAAAAATGAGGTGGATCCAAAACTCAAGTGAGTGACACAAGAGGGAATATTGGGGAAAGAAATTCCAACCATTGAAACCTTTATGGGCTCCACCTTAATGTTTATATGTCATCCAAACCGTAACCACTGGGATGAAGTGAAAATACCAAAAAAATTGCATGACACAAGAATTTTATGGCCCCAAGAATGTTTTCATGATTCACACTTAATCCCCACCATTTTCTCTTGTGTGACCCACTTAAGTTTTGGATACACATCATTTTTTGTTACAGGTCTTAAAATGAGCTCTCAAAGAGGATGAACAGAGTGAATTACTCACAAACATCTTAGTGGGCCCCACCTAGCATCCTTGCGCATGAACTTCTTGGGAAATCCTTTTGTAGGAAATTCGCGTCCGTCACGTGCGGGGCCTCTCTCTCTCTCTCTCTCTCTCTCTCTCTCTCTCTCTCTCTCTCTCTCTCTCTCTCTCTCTCTCTCTTTCTTCACGAACCCTCTCCTCTTTCGAACCCTCCCTTCACCAACACTCCTTAAATCTTCCCCTCACGAACTATCTGAAAACTCTTCAAAAGGCATTCGCCTAAAATAAATCAAGGAAAGCTCGGACAAAGCCCCGATTTCCCTTGCATGCTTATTTTGCACACCTCTGCCCTTATCGTACACACCCTTCCGACTTCAGATCCTAGGTATAAAGGGGGGGTCTCTCTCTCCATCTGGAAGGAAATACAAAGATTCAAAACAACAACAAAAGGTGAGATTTTCTGCCCTAAAATTTTAGTTCATCTTGGTAGAAATCCTTTGATTCGATCAATTCCTTCTTTCATTTTGGAAGATCACATTTCTGATCGATCTTCAAATGTTATTGCTGGTTTTTCCTTCTTTGGTCTGTTGTGCTTTTCATGTTGTGTAGAGAGCATCTGCGTTTTGTTTTTTCCCCTCTTTTTAATCTCAGATGATTGTTATTTGATTGATTTCTGATATTTTTCAAGTTGAATTGTCTGTTAGTGTAGACATCAGAGTATTTATTGAGTGTTTGATTTATTTCCATGCTGCTAGTTTTCTATAATTTCAAGCATTAGTACTGGTATCTGATCGATCTTCAAAATACCTTTTTATCACTATTTTTCAAGATTTATTATCTGATATTTTCTTTTTATAGCATACGTGTTGATTGTGGTGATGTATAAATAGGATTTTATTTTATATTGGCGGATTTGTATGACTAGTAATTGGAAAGTTTGGGAATCCAGCTTCTCCTCTTGGTTTCTGTGAATATTCATTTTATTACTTCACTACACCAAATTTGTAAATTTGGAATGGCTACATCATTGGTTTAGGAACGGCTAAAGGCCGTTCTAAATTTGAAACAGTTACAAACCATTTCAAATGTATAAAAAAGGTACCCCAACTAAGATTTACCAAACAGAGTTGTCTTGTTCCCAAAGCTATGTAAAAATATCCACGGTCTCTCTCTCTCTCTCTCTCTCTCTCTCTCTCTCTCTCTCTCTCTCTCTCTCATGAACCCTCCCCTCACAAACCCTCAAATTTTGCATTCAACACCTCTCTCTACATAAGAAACCCTAAAAATCTAGGTTTTACCACTATTCCCTTCTATATACACTGGATTCAGGGCATTCTCTTCCTCCAATCAAATAGACCAAAACCTTAGAATCAATCCTTTTAGAAATCAGCAACACAAAACTGGAGAAAATCACGAGCACTAATAAGATCGTCCCATTCATTATGAAGTCGATGTGCTATCGTGGCGGGTGCGGAGAATACAAGCTTGGGCATTGGTTGCCGTCGATGTTGAAACCATGTGAACGGCACATCGCCTACAGAATGTTCAGTTTCAATGTCTTTTCTAATGAATGGATTAATAAATATGTATGCAAGGTGTGAGGATTTGGCACACGCCCATAAGCTATTCAACAATATGCTTGATAGGAACATTGTCTCTTGGACTGCATTTTTTTATTTCTATGGTGTGGGCCATGTGATGGTTGGATAGGCTTGATTTTCTTAGGTGGCTCATAGTTGGCCATTGTTTTCTACAATGTGCAGGGGGGTGGCAGCATAGCATGCAACCCATTCAACTATGATGTGGGCCACCATGCTTCAATGGAGGTGTTTGGGTGGTTGTGCATTGTTTTCTTTGGTGTGGTCCATGTGACGGTTGGATGGGCTTGATTTTCGTAGGTGGCTCACGATTAGCCAATTTTCTATGGTGTGGCTCACTGTATGGTGTATCAAGGTGGATCCAACCATCATGTGGGCAAACCACGCTACAGTGAAGGCTTTTTGGGTGGTTGTACATTGATTTCTATGATTTGGTCCACCTGATGGTTGGATATGCCTCATTTTTTATTAAGTATCCTATCATCACAGTGAAGGCTTTTTACAGTTTTTTGTACTTAATTTTTACTATTATTATATTTTGTCCTATTATTTTAATTAAAAGATAAGAGTATTGTATGGCTTACACTACAAGTGGTGTAGCTTATGCTACATGCTATAGAGGACTAATCACTATGCTATAAGCTTTGAGCATAATGTTGCTGCAATGGTCTGATAGCGTTTGGGGAAAAATGTTTTTTTTTTTTTTTTTTTATAACTATTTTTAATTCACCGTTTGAAGAGGTCAATCAACTCAACCAAGTCTCATGGGAACTGAGACTATAGGTTTTTAAATCTTATAGGGCAAATGGAAGAAGTGAAAATTAAGTTTGGTATATTTCGTAAAATTTTCTCCTTTGTAATCCGTTGGTGTAGGAATGCAAAACCGATATACATCAAGTGATCTCCATTTACCATGAAATATTGAGAACAAACAGGGCATTCATGTGGCTTGTCTTTCTCTAGCCAAAACCACACAACATCTTGCTCATCCTCTGCAAACACGTAAAGAATTTTGTTTCGCTTTTATTTTATTTGGTGGGTTTTTCTAACAAAATATATAGATGAAAGAGATTAGTTTTATAAATTACAATATGTAAATAGCATCATTCTCTTTTGTGTTGTAGTAGAATGGTTTGGGGTTCAATATTTGGGTGCGACTAATTTTATTTTTTTTTCCACACGCACACACACCCCCACACACTCACGCCATAGTGGGATTTCACCACCTATGGATACTCGAACCCTTGACCGGTGTTGAAACTCCTGAGAGTCTACCACCCGAGCAAGAGTAAGGATCCTATTGGGTGCGACTATGTTGGCTTGTGAGTGGTGTCAATGTGAGATTCTACCAAGAGCTAGAGAAATAAAGAGGAAGGTTATGTCTACTGGGCAGCTGATTGTAAAACTTTTGCCAATCAACCATTCAGAATTTGACTCCCAATTTTTAGGAGAACGGCTATAATGATGATGGTGGTGGTGATATGATGATGAACATATTTAGTGTGTGTAACAATCCACATGTTTAGATTTATGGATACAATCATGCCAGATAATTCCAGACATTTTGATACCTGGTGTTTCTGCCACTTTTCTCTACCAATTAGGTCCTCTAGATGGTTGAGTTATATATAGATCGGCTTGCTGGTTTTTTGTATAGTATTCTTTGGCTTGGCTGTTTCCAACATGCACAACATGTTGAATAGGCATGTAGCATTTTCCTTTATAGATTTTGTTCATTCATTTGCGAAAGATGCATGCTACTCTTACTAATATTTTTGCATCATGGTGGGCCCACAGAGCATTTACAGCATTGAGTACTGGAGGGATCACTACCTGATGTAGAGTGGGTCGCGGATAGTTTCCTGGCCAAGATGGATCAAAAAAGGCCCAGTCAACTACAGAAGTGATCCGGACCGTCGAACCTTAGATCGGGCGTATCTCGCAATCCGGAATGAGTTACCTAACGTAAAATGTATGATTTTGGAGTAGAACGAGCTACTTTAGCCAACCAACACTGTTATGCAAGGTTGCGACGCCCAGAATTGTGCAAAACCCCTGGATCGGCGGTCGTTTCCTTGCTTTAATTTCGTTTTTACTATAAATAGTAAGTTTTAGTTTGATTATAACTCTTCATCCGTCGGGCTTTAGGAGTTGTGCCCAACGTGAAAAGAGCTTAGAATAATTAGGAGAATGGTTTGGTGAAGCCAAATAAGAAACTTACTATTTTTGGCCAAAAACCTTGCGCACTAGTAGACATCACGACCGTCTATAAATAGTAAGTTTACTATTTATAGTAAGTCGTGGATTCTAGGAGTTTTAGTTGTAGTTTGATTCTAATTTTTTTCTCATTGCTTGGTACCCCTATTTAAAGGGTTGTGAACTCGTTTTTAAGAATTAATTAATCAATTTTGAATTTCTTATAATTTATTTCTATTTTTCTGCTTTCTTTTCTCATGGATTCGAGAAGTCTCTGTAAGGAGTCCAGAGAAGCTCCGTAGATTCGGGGTAGTTATCCTCATCACGTTCATCCCTGCGTCACTACCAAAGCCAAGTACAAGAGGAGGGCTTTCCAATTCCTAGTTCGTTGTCTAAAGATGCACACGTTCTTATCCCTTTTTTTATTTTTATTTTTTCATTTTTTCGCTTGCTATTTTAGCTTTTGATTGTCGATCGTCTATGTTGATGGGACAACATCTTGTTATTGGTAACATCAGCGCCTATGACATCAACTGAAATCAGCTTGAATCATCTTCCCCTCATATTTGCCAACAGTCTCAATCCACAATTGGATTATAAGAAAGATGGTTCCCAATGGCAAGTCCCCTACCATGCGTACCCTGGAGTTTTGGTTCCATCACATTCTACTTCTTCTATCTCAAGTATCTGGTTCAATTGGGATTGCTATATATCCAATGAACAATGCACAACGAGAGATTGCTATCCCGTAGGGTCCAATATTTGGATGATCTAGGTTCACATGTATGATGCCACCATATCAAAAATGGATATTAACAAATACCTTAGGCTAGCCTAAGGTTCAAAGGTTAGTTTTCCAACCGAACAAGATGTAGAGAACATTTGCCAATGAAAGTTACAACTATTTTCTAGGTTGTGGGATCTCATGCACTAAAGTAGAACATGATTGGAGTTATCAGAATGGTCCAACTATTAAGTCCCATTGTATATAGTATAAGCCCAAAGCGCATCTAAGTGACCTTGGTGATCTGATTTCCATTTAATATGGACCACTCATCATTCAATTTTTAATGGTCCATTTCTTAATCACTATAAGCGAGGCTCAATTTTTATTTTTATTTTTATTTTTGTGGTGCCCACCCAAATACATGTTTAACCAATTTTCATATCAACAGAGTGGTAATAATAACAACAACAATAATCAACAGTGTAATAGTAATAACAACCATCATCTAACCCCATTCCAACTAACTGGAATTGGTTGTATGAACATGTTTGGCCATTCCACTCTATCAAGGGATTCTCACATGAATCCTGCTACACAAGTCCTGGTTCTCATGAATCATGACATCCAATAATAATAATATTTAAATATTATGAGGCATGATAGTTATTTATTTTATGGTATTTGGTGACAGTGGCATTTTCTTTTCTTTTCTTTTCTAAGTGTACTTTTTGGCTTGTTGCCCTGAAGTTAAGATTTACCATGAATTCATGCTTTTCTCAACATTGTTATGAGTTCTGATGCACTTGGGAATATCTGTTTTACTTGCCAGTGTGGCCTGCTTTTTGGAATCTCGAGGTATGCTGGAGGATGCACTAGCTTCATCGAAAAGTTTGTCACACTCTAATAAAAAATAAAAAATAAAAAATAAATTCTTTTTGCATTTAATAACTGCAATCATTGATCCAATTTTAGATATATTGGATTGTGGAAAGGAGGAGAGGGACTGCCAATTTTAAATTTCTACTTTAGAATTAATGTTCACATGAATTCTTGAAATAAGCAGGAAGCAGCTGCATGCAATTCTGTTCAAGTGAGAAGCCTTGAGTCTTGGGGCTATTTCAGTGGGGTACGCTAGACTTCAATTGAAAAAAAATCAGGAAAAAGACCTTTAAAATCACATTTGAGATGACCCTCGTTAGCTGAGATTCTTTTGTGTAAGAGAACTGCATCTCACACAGCATTCGAATGCTGACAATTGAGATCAGATTCCTAGAATTTTTTATTTTTATTTGGAAAGATGATAATCTTATTAAGGCCAAAGGCCAAAAAAATAAAACAGAGAAACAAAAACTACGGAAAAACGAACACAAATAGTTGTTAGAACATTGATCATAAAAACTAAATAAACTTGATGGAATTTCATATTAATTGCTGAAATTTCACCATTACTTGCTACTTTTGTGATTAAATACTCCGATTGTCATATTTCAGTATTAGAAATTCATAATGATCTGTCTTATTATCCTTGTGTAGGCCACCGAACATGGATGTGTATGTGTTAGTCTCCGAGAGAGTCTCCAGCGGGAGTAAATGTAGATCTTTAGATTAAAACTAAAGTTATTGGTTAGCCAAGAGAAAACCAACTTAAGTCTCTTGCGAGAGCCTCCGACGAGAGTGTACGCTAGGGTCATTGTGTATGGCTATAAAGGTTAGAGGTGAACCTGATTTAAAACCTCAAATAGTGAAATCCGATAAATTCATGAGTTGAGTGTGTCTACCGGAAATGCAATAGGGAAACTGAACCACTATACATGCTTGTGTTTGTGATTGTCTTTGAGCATTTGTTTAATTATGCTTATGTGATTGAATATTCTCACTTATCATATTCCATTGTAGAAGAATCACCCAAAATTTTTTTCTAAGGAATTGTCCATGATATATCTGATCCATGCATAATATCTTAAAAAATGGATACAAATTTTTTACTACTACTAAGTATCGACAATGGGTCTGAAAAAGTATATAAAATGGTGAAATTTAAATATTTGCACCCTATTAAAGTAAGGAACCATGGCAATATGTTTGGAACATATTCCATTTTGAGATATTTAGAAAAGCACTATCTCATTGAAAGGTTCTATACATCTGTCGTTTCTTAACGTATTTATTTAGACAAAGACTCTATTTTTCCTCTTTCCTTATGGTAAACATTTCTCAGAACATGGAGTGTAAATCAAACCCATGTTTGAATTGAAATTGAGATAATGATGCAAGTTTTTCCCTTTTAAATTAGATAGATTCATATCTTAATTATATGTATACATGATTAGATAAATGTTGGGAGTTGATAGGTAGCACATCCCACACACACACATGTAAACTATCATTTATAGACTAGTTACTTGATTGTAATATCTTTCGTAATATATATGATTGGACCTATTAATGGCTTGGAAGCCTTAGTATTAAAACGCTTTACTTAGTTTAAGTTAAGCAATTGTATTTTAAAATGCATAATTTTTAGTTGGTCTTAATCACCCCTCCCCCCATTTAGGATATAGCCATCATTTTATAATTCTGTCAAGCTTCCACACATATTCATGGTATCCCATTCCAAGTAATTTCAAAAGTCTCATAAAGGTTACATTTAAGATTTTTCTTTTTTATTTTTTATTTTTTGTGTGAGAGAGAAATTTTTAGATTCAACTTGTTCTAATCGATTAGCCAAATGAATCTTTTCGGCCTTTAACAACCCCAACATTTTTATCAATTTTACTCTTTTGTTATAAAGTCGGTCATATGCATCTAGCAATTCATTATCTCCATCCTCATCATCTTCTTCACTATAGGAGGAGGATATTTCTTCTTCACTTAAAGTATTATAGTTGGATACTTCTCCCATGTTTTTAGTTGTAGGGAGAGTAGATGTGTTAGAGGCCATTAAGGTACGCATTGATTTTGGCTCTCTATCACTATGGGATTTTTCCTAATTGGATTTAAAATTTCCAAACTCATCCCATTTTGCCGCCTTATCCTTTCTTTTGATTTTATATATGTTTGGACATGAGGAGGCAACATAACCATAACCCTTGCAAATGTGAAATTGGGTTTCTTTTGATTTTTTTAAAGATCTACTAATAAGCATCGAGTCAAAAGATGTACCCTATAAGTCATAACTCCCTCTATTGTTCTTAAACCCATTGGATTAACTCATGGAGGTTAAGCCATTCAAGAGTTACCATTTCTGATACCAATTAAAATTGAGTGTAATGGTGGGCCACGGGCTAAGCAGGGAAGCTTGGCGGAGTTATAGAGTAAAGGTTATGTCCTAAAGGGGTGATTAGGACCAATAAAAATTTATGCCAATTAAAAACACATTTGCCTAACTTAAACTAATTTACCAATTAAACTAAGCATTGCCATTAACTCTAAAGCTTCCAAGCTAATAAATGGCCCAATCACATAGACTACTAAAGATATGTCAATTATATAACTATTCTATAATTAATATTAAGCTTGTATGTGCATTACAAGTTAAGTGATTCAATTCCAGTATTCATATGAGAATGAACACAATTTACAATCTTAAACACAAGTATGTATATTGGTTCAGTTTTCCTACTCCACTCCCACTGGACGTACTCAACCCATGAGCGTAACAGATTTTACCATCAAAGTTTTAAATCAAGTTCACCTCTAACCGTTATAAGCATACACTCCCGCGGGAGGCCTACACGAGGACTTACCCACGTACTCACCCATGTCAGTGACCTACACAAGGACTTACCATATACACACCCATGTCGGTGGGTTATTCAAGGAATTACCCATGTACACACCCGTGTCGGTGGCCTATTCAAGGAATTACCCATGTACACACTCATGTATGTGGCCTATAAAGGACTTAAATACGTACTCACTCATGTCAGTGGCGATACAATCCTACAAAAGAACCTATGTCAATTTAGGTTACAAACTCTAAACTCAATCTTACACAAGAAAGGAGTGTGTGAACTCTTAAAATTTTACAACTTGTTATATTGAGCTCATTTTGTAGCACCTTATCGGATTATTTGATCGATGTTCGCTCGTGCTTCAATTAGCTCCCATTGTACCCTTTAGATCATTGAAGTTGGTATTCTTTCGCCTCCTTGAATCGGCTACCTTGCAATCGAAGCTCCAATGAGGCTACCAAAGTAATGCGAGGGGTTTAGTTGAATCTCCTACAACTAAATGCTTAGTTGGTTTCAAAATGAGAATTCATCTAAATGGGCATTCTAGAGGTTCGAAAGACAAATGTTTTCCTATTGGATTGGTGTTTATCTTCTAAAAAATGCAAATAAACAATATCATCTTCGTAGAGAGCTTAGAATGCTCATTCGAGTGATTATACACATACAAGATAACTTGAATCCCTTTGGGTGAGAGCTTATAAGTGTTGGGGAGTAACGATATACACTAGGTTGTAAATTCACTCAAAAATCATATATATATATATATATATATATATATATATATAAACAAAAAAGCTCTAATGGATCTCTAACGGCTAGGCTCGATTGAACAGGTATGACCCTCAATCGATTAAGCTTGGCTAAAAATGGTCAAGTGAACTCGATGGATTATTTTGGCCATGTTCGATCGATCGACCATGATCGCTTGAGAGGAATTTGAAAATTCTTCTGTGGCGTAATGGGATTACCACAGCTGCTCGTGTGGAAGCTTGGCGAAGTTAGGGAATAAAGGCTATGTCCTAGAGGGGGGTGATTATCACTAAATAAAATTTGTCTATTTAAATCTCAATTGCTTACTTACGCCAATATGCAAATTAAGCTAAACAAGGCAATAAACTCTAAGTCTTCCAAGTCAATAGAGTGTCCAATCACATAGACTACAAATTATATACCAATTAAGCAACTAGTCTTTAAATTGATAATGTACATGTGTGTGTGGGATGTGCTAACTATCAAGTCCTAGCATTCATCTAATTATGCATAAAAATAGTTAAACATTCAATCACATAAGCATAATAAAACAAGTGTGCAAATGATAATCCTAAACATAAGCATGTGTAGTGGTTCGATTTCCCTACTCCACTACCGGCGAACACACTTAACCTATGGGTGAATCGAATTTCACTATCAGAGATTTTAAATCAGGTTAACATCTAACATTTACAATCCTACATAAGGAATAGCTCTCATAAGAAATTTTATGTGGTTTTCTGTAGGCTTGCCACAAATCTCGGTTCTACACAGGAACTTACTGACGTACACTCCCGTTGGAGGCTCTCACAAGAGACTTTAGTTAGTTTTGTAGGTTAACCAATAACCACGGTCTTAGTCTAACGACCCACGTTTACTCTCATTAGAGACTTCCATAGAGACTAACACGTTTACACAAGGACTTGATTTATTCCATTCATAAGAAACAATATCCTACACAAGAATTTAGATTTATGTCATACACAAGAGGCAAAGTCCCACACAAGAACCTGAATTTAGGCCCTACATAAAAGTCAAGGTCCTATATAAGAACTTAGATTTAGGCCTTATATAAGAACCAAGGTCCTACACAAGGAAAGAGATTATACAGACTCTTACACTTAACAACTTGTTGGATTGAGCCACTTTTGTAGCGCCTTCTTGGGTATGTTGATCGATGCTCTCTCGTACTTCAATTAGCTCCATTTTGTTCCTCTGATCATGATGTCATTGTCTTTAAGATCAAACACCTTACATGTAGTGCTCATTTGAGGCGACCAAGGTGATGGGAGGTTGGTTAAATTTCCTACAACTAATGGAAAGTTGTATTTCCTATGGGATTCACTTAGATGGGTCTTTTAGAGGATTTAGATAATGGTATGCCTATAAAGGTTGAGTATGATCTCTATAAAATGGAGGAGTTCAAGCACAACTTCAAGGTGAGGGTTGTAATCCTTATAAGAGTGTTTAATCTAAAGGAAGATGACTTAGAACTCCTTAGTTTAAAGGCTTGGGATGAGGGATATGATCATGGAATCATCTAAGCTTCTATTACACTAAAAACCTATACAAATGCCTAAGAACCGAATGTTATTTATAAGAAGTTCAAGTTCTAAAGATCGAAAAATAAGTGGATAACGGCTTTGTCGATGTTATCGAAAAATTTTCGATGCCATCGAGAAAATCAAATAACATGATATATTTCTTACTAGACATATCTGAGTTACCTTTCAATGTCATTGAGTGGTTTTCGATGCCATCGTAGTGAAACTTCGATGTCATCGAGAAAAATAGATAAAATATTCATTTATTACTGGACATATTTGACTCTCTGTTCAATATCATCAAGTGGTCTTCGATGCCATCGAATTACGTTTTGATGTCATTAAATGAGACCTCAATGCCATCAAGAAAATCAGAAAAAAAAAATGTGAATTTCTTCTTAAACATATCTGACTTCCCTTCAATGTCATCGAAGACCCCTCGAGGTCTGCTCGAAGGGATCGACCACCACTCGAAGCACTACAAAAAAACAGGGATGATCAATAAAGTTTATCTATTAAGTTAAGATCATCTAGAGGTTCAAGAGTTGTTTTGGGTCAAGGGTTAAGGTCACCAAGGTATCTCATTTACCTATGCTTTGCTCCTTGATGCTCTTGTACTCTTGTGTCTTCGATATTCAGCTTCCAAAGGCTCAACCGACTACTTAACATAAGGACTCACGTGATTGAGAAACAAGATGCACAAATTAGTGCACTAATAGAATCGACATTCCCTCGATCGATTGAGCTTGTGCCTCGAGCGCTCGAACTAAATAGATTTTTAGGCCAGATGCTTGCTAGACATTTTTTGGCATGTTCAGTCAATCGACTCGATTGATCAAGCTTCGCTTGAACACATCCTTGATTTTGCCAATTTAGGCAGTCTATTTTCTAGCAACTCGAGAGCTCTTATAGCCTATCTTATCATGTTCCAATTAGGATCATATGGCTAAGGGATCATCACACAAATTTTCCTATTAAGGAAAAGATCATTTAAAGGTTTAAAGTTGTTTTTTCATCAAAGGTTAAGGTCACTAATGTACCTTATATACCTTTTCTTTGCTCCTTGATGCTCATTTCCACCTATGTTTTTGATCTTTAGCTTTCAATGGCTCAATCAACTCATTGATATAATGACTCACATGATTGAGAAACAAGTTACACAAATTAGTGCACTAACAGGAATGCTCATGCGCTCATCACTCTTAGTGTGGTAGGAGGTACTTATGACTTGGTTTAGCTATTTCTTATTTCCTTGGTTGTGCAATTCCTTTAAAGGTGGCCAGGAAAAGGGTGCGCTTGAGATTTAGGAGTCACCATTAGCTATTTAGGCTTGATTAAATCCATGATCGGCTAGAGTCCATAGATTTGCCTTGAGGTCGAGGTATCATGAAATTTCTTGACTTAAATAACTCCGATGATTGGTATGCAACCATAAGGTCTATGTAAGGGTATCGGTGACAAAAGAGGAAGGGTGTAAGCACTCTCTTTTGTCCCTACCATATATACCATATATGGTCTTTACTCTACCAGATGCACGACTTTTAGGGGAATCTATATCTATAGTAGCATTACCCATCTAACTATGCTTCGCATAGTCCTTTAAGAGAACCGGACAAACAAAAAATGGAGAAAAACCTATCCTTACTTCTCAGAGTTAAACAACTCTAGGCAGGCAAACAAAATAAATATAAAGATGCATAGAAATAGAATAAGTAAGAATGTGAATGATGAGGAATAAAAGGCTTGGAATATGTAGAGTGGAATGCATTTTGAGCTCAACTGAGATGTGAGAAATAAAAAGGGAAATCAGTCACCCTTTTTTTATTCAAAAGGGATATTCAACCATCTTCTTTTGATGAGTTGGCTTTTCAAAACCGATTTTAATGAATTGGGCAAGACCTCGACATTGGCATGGGACTTTTTAGGCTTTTTTAAAAGGATGGGGACCTCCCTAGCTTGTTTTACTGGCCTATTCTATGCCCCACTATACTTTCTTACATTTCTCTCCCTCTCTAATCCCCTCCATCAACTACTAGGTTGAATTTATAGAGTGAAACCATCACCTCGTGGTGGGTCGATGGTGGACACTTGCCATTTTTTTGACTATTGTAAGACCTGCGCAAGGGATCTATATGTGGGGTTGGTAAAAAGGGCGTCGGGTGGTCATCAGCGTGCGGCAGGCCGACAATCTACTACTTTCATTTCTTCAGTCCAATGGTGTTATACATCGTGCCTTCCTTCTTCTTTGCCTTTTCCTGGGCTGGATCCAAGCCTACCTTGTCAGTAATCGGATGATCCAAGCTGTTCATTGCCTCTGAAGGGAAGTTTAGAGCCAATATCTCTCCGGTTGCTTTTCAACGTTGTTTAATTGGAATGGTGCACATCTATAGGTTTCCACGTGTTGAATATGTGCTCTAATTGAGGGACCAAGGGTTGGGAATTTCTTGATCGGGGCCAGTGACTCTATTCATGGTGTGCCTGAGATTCTACCTCTTGATTTAATCAGACGTCTAGCAGTGATTGAAGGCTGTAAGTGCGGTTTTATCAGGGTATAGCAAGGTAGTTCAGGACTACCATTTCATAATTTAAGTGAGGGTGATAGACGTTTTGGATCTGGCTAATATTTTTGGGTTTCTAGTTCATCTCAGTAGGAATGACATAAATATTATGGTGGATCCAGAGAGGTTTCGATTGCAGATATTTCCCTAAGTTTTTCGGGTCGCACGTCCCACTTGAATTTTGGATCACTGTCATTTTTAAGCCTGTGTCCTGACCTGAGCTGGCGCATGGATGGACGGGTGTATTTCTCACATGGATCACGTAGGCCTATGCGACTGGGTATTCCAGGCAGAGGCAGTTTGGCTGGTGACCCAACACCAACCAGCTGGCTGATGTCAAAGCTCTGTTTTATTAAGTCTGCCTATTCATTTTTCCAGCTCATTTTGGGGCTCGAGCCCAAAATTAATGAATATTCAAAATTGAAGAAGGCAACACCACAAAAATTAATGAAGATTGAATGCTTGCTGTTGAAAATTTCTTGAAGCCACATAAGTTTTGGATTAAGCTGATATTTATTATGTTTTCCTTCATCCAGGTCGGTGTGACCTTATCAACAGATTTAATGACAAATAAACACCACTGTGGTGTAGCCCACTTGAGCTATGGATAGATTTCAATTTTAGGCTAATGCTCTAAAATAAACTGGAAAGATGGATGGATGATGTGGATAAAATTCATACACTATAGTGGTGCCCATAGAACTTTGGCATCACCTGGCTAAGTGGTGTCGGGTTACCAACCAAGTCCCACGACTTAGCTGCCACACCGGAGCCATCTACGTGAATGCGAGCCTAACTGTAGTCTCACCTTGATTTATGGACAATATATTTACCCCATCCATCTCTTTTGCTAGTCTATTTATGATGTGGTCCAAAAAATAAAGAAGATATAATTTTCAAGTGCACCATGGGAAATAGTAGTTGTTAAACGTCCACCATTAAAAACTTCCCAGGGTTCATTATAATATTTATTGACCATCCAACTTGTTGATAAGGTTATGCAGACCTAGATGACCATCATAATATTTTTTTACCATCTAAACTTATAATAACGTCACCCAAAATGGACGAAAGAAAAATAAATATTAAATTGATCCAAAACTTTTGTGGCCCAGGGAAGGTTTTTAATGGTCTATATATAACCACTTTTTCTTATAGTGTGGTCCATCTGAAATCTATATCTGCTTCAAGAGGCCAGTTCCAGCCAAACGGTGTCCATCTGAAATTTGGACTCGGCTGAAAATGATATGAAAAAATAGACTGGTGAACGCGATAAAACACATACAGCATAACGGGCCCACAGGTTACCCACAATTGACACACCCACCAGCCTCAGTACTGGCAGTGTCAAAAGGTAGTCCGTGTGCAGCGCAAGTGGCTAACCTAACCAGAAGGACAGGAGTGGATTAGGTGATACCCAGCCTCACCCAATAGGGCGTGGTCCTTGCCGTGGAGCCCACCATGATATATATATTTTGTATCCAGACTGTTCATTTATTTTTCTAGATCATTTTAGGGAATTATCTCAAAAATGAAGAAGATCCAAATCTCAGGTGGGCCATACTTTAAGAAACAGTGGTGATTGAACGCAGTATAATTAAACAACTCCTAGGCCCACCTTAATGTTTCCATAGTATTTATTTTCCATCAAAACCGTTGATAAGGTCATGTAATCCTGGATGAAGTGAAACAACAAATATCAGCTTGATTCAAAACTTTAGTGGCTCATTAATGGTCAATCACCATTGTTTCTTATAGAATGGTCCACCTGATAATTGGATCTGCATCATTTTTGTGAAATTCCCCTAAAATGACATGGAAAAACAGATCGACAACATGGATCTGCTTATTTTTTTGAGATAATCTCTTAACATATCAGCTGAATTCAAAACTTTTGTGGCCCATTAATGTCAATCACCTAATCCGCCCCCGAAAATATCAGCCTGATATTTTCATTGATATCACCAATATTTGTATTCTAGTCACTTTAAGACTGTGGATAGTACTGACATAGATTACCCATGAATCAGGACCATCAATGTTGATGGATCTTATAATTGCAAGGTCGACTATGATTTATGTGTTGTAAATCCACACGCTACTTACAGGGCACGAGCCCGTATACGAAGCATATCCAAATCCACGGTACTCATAATACATGAAGCAGTCAGTGATTGAACGCCCACCGTTAAAAACTTTCCATGGCCCACCATAATGTTTATTTCCCATCCAACCTGTTGTTAAGTTCACGCAGACTCAAATAAAGGGAAAACACAAATATCAGCTTGATCCAACACTTTCGTGCACTGCACAATTTTTAAGAGTGGACGTTCAATAATCACTGTTTTGTATGCTGTGGTCCACCTTGTGGTCTAAAATAAGCTGGAAAACGTACGGACGGTGTGTATATAAAACACATATTAGACCGGACCCGAAAGTAATGATCACTGACCCGGATCCATCCAAGCCGCGCGTGATGCAGGTACGTTTTTAGTATAGACTCGACAGACTACCTACGTTTCAAACAGGTGGGATATTTTTGTCAAGAAAAATAACATCCATATCCTAAAAATTTAAATAAATAAAAAAGCATTGTACGGACTTTTCTACAGTGCTAACTTTTTCCATATATAGAATCCAACCTAGATCATTCCCGAAAGGGTAGTGGATTAGGTGCGCCCCGGCCTCACACAACACGGTGCGACGCTTACAATGGGGCCCACCTTGATCTATGTATTCTATATCCACACCGTCCATCCGTTTTTATCCGTTTTTTAAGATAATTTTAGAGCATAGTCTAAAAATGAAAAAAAAATCTAAACCTCAGGTGGATTATACTATAGGAAACTCGGGATTAACGTCCTACCATTAAACACTTATAATGTTTATATTCCATGCAACCTGTTGGATGAAAGTAAAAAACAAATATGAAATTGATCCAAAATTTGTGTGGCCCGTTAATGGTCAATCAATCACCACTGTCACATGTTAACGTCCATCTGAGAATTAGATCTGCTTCATTTTTTTTTTGGGATCGGGCCTAAAATGATCTTAAAAAACGGATAGACGGTGTGATTATGAATACATATATCAAGTGGGCCCCACACGGTAAGCGCCGCACTGTTACGATGAGGCCGGAGCCGCACCTAATCCACTTCCCAAGAAAGGGAAATCGGATTGCGTACTGAGCTACCCAGTACGCCCTTATCGTACTGAGTAAACGCAGTTGAGTTCACCGTGAATGTATTTGTCTTATCCACTCCGTCCATCTGTTGTTTCAGATCATTTTAGTGGTTGAGCCAAAAAGTGAGGTATATTTAAGCTAAAGTGGATCATACCACAGGAAATCGTGGGAATAATGATTTCCACCGTTGAAACCTTTCTATGGCCCACAGTGATGTTTATTTGTCATCCAACCTGTTAATAATATCACAAAGACATGGATGAAGTGAAATCACAAATACCAGATTAATCTAAAACTTCTATAGCCTCCACAAAATTTTAAATGGTAAATATTCAATTAACACTGTTTCCAATGATGTGGTCCATTTAATTTTTGGATATTCTTAATTGTTCGTGAATACACCTAAAATTATCTAATAAAATGGATGAACGGAGTGGATAAAATGCATGAATGACTGACGGATCCACGGAGTTTACTTAGTACGTACTCAATACGCAATCCACTTCCCAAGAAAGGAAACTACTGGCATTTCTGGAATTTCCGCGAACTTGCAGTGGCAATTAAAAACAAGGAAATAAAGCCGTGCGACACAAAACTTCGTCGCTAAGAAAACGAAGGCTTCGCTGCGAGAGCGATCGAGTGGTGTCCCGAAACTTCGACTGACACGTGTGAAAACTAACGGCTGTCGACGCGACACCGTACGCCTACAAAGAGGTTCCACGTCATCGATATTAAATATCCTGGTTGAGGGAAGTATCTCGAGCTTCCTATAAATACACGAGCGCTCCTTCAAGTTCGAGACTTTTCTTCTCGCCAAAGTAATCTCAATCTTCGCTCTCTCTCGAGATAAAAGACCCAAAGAAAGAGAAAATCACAGAAAAATCCCAAGAAAAACATCAAGAAGGAGAAAACCCCAAGAAAGAGAAGGATATAAGTGTTTCATCTTCATTCATAGGAGTTTCTTCTTTCATGTCGCAGATTGAAAGGTATGAGTATTTCCTTCTCTTATTCGAGTTTTATTCGATTTGGGTTTTGGCATTTTGGGTTTTCAGTTTCACGGACTGGCTTTTTTCGTGTGTACCCTACCAATTTCATGGTCAGGTTAGCTAACCGAGCCAGCTCTGAGAGCAGAGGTAAACCGGCGATGAACTGGTTATGCCCGACAGGTGCCTGAGCCCGGCCTGAGAGTGAGCTGGGCTAATGACCCATATGGGCCGAACCCTACTGATTATCATACATATGAGATATGCTTATAAGGTATATGATATATGTTCATGAGCTATATTGCTCTGCCTTACTGAGTATCATACATATGGGATATATGCCTATAAGGTATATGAGATATGTTCATGAGGTATATTGCTCTTAGTACTCACATATATGAGATATGCTTATAAGGTATATGAGATATGTTCATAAGGTATATTGCTCTTAGTTGCATCTGTTTGCTTAGACAATTCAACTAATTGGTCTGTACCCAAGTTTAATTTAAGATTAGCATGCAATTTTTATTTTTTAAAAAATAAAATTCTAGTGTTTCTAATACCTGCCATAAGGTCTTTTATTTGAGGTTTCTGAAAATTTGAAAATATAATGGTTAACCAATGCCTTATGGGTGCCTGACATATGAGCTGGTGCCGATTTTAGGTACAAAAAAATAAATCACCACTGTCACCCCTAGTTGGGCATGTATGGGCATGGGGTTAGCACAGATATCTTGGTATGTTATCACCCCTAGTTGGGTTTCAGGTTGAACCGAATAAGACCCGACCTGCCTATGTAGGCTAATTCAACATGACAACTCAGTGGGTGAGGTTGGGCTCTTGCTCATAGGTTGGATTGAGCTTTTTAGATGATGGGTTTTGTGTTGGGTATGGCTGGAATTCTTTACAAAGTGATGTTATATCTTTCCACCAACTGCGATTCGCCCTTGTTATTTGAAATATTTATGTGAGCCAGAATCCTTTGCCAGGATGGCGTGCAACAGAAACAAATGCAGTGTATGGCCCAGTGTAATCTGTTTGAATTCCATGATGTGAGCAATCAGGGCCTATCCAAAACTGAAGTGGACTACACCATAGGGATAATTAGAATAAAGACACCTGATGTTGAGATTTTATTGAGATTGGTTGGATCATATGTGAACATCATTTTCTTCCTATGAATGTTCATGGTGGTCGCCTCCTATTGTTCCCTGTGGCCTGGCCAATTTGAGATCTGGATAGACCTGATTTTTGGGCTCTCCTGGCCTGGCTCATAAGCCTGATTTTTTTGCTCCCCTGGCCTGCCCAATTTGAGTTCTGGATAGACCTGATTTTTGGGCTCCCCTGGCCTGGCTCATAGCCCTGATTTTTGGGCTCCCCCCTGGCCTGGCCCACAGGCATGATTTTGGGTACTCGTCCAAACATGAGCTGGAGAAAATGATGGATGTCATGGATTTCACTGACATCCACTTCACAATTGCCATAGCATTACTCTTCTTAACTTGTTGGGTTGTTTCAATATTGCATTGTTCAACAACGACACAGCCCCATCTTGACCCTACATTGTTCATGGTTTATAACGATATGGATCAGGCTATATGTATTGGATTTGATTTTGGACTATACTTCAAACCTTGCTCAGCTATGGTTTGGAGGCCCCAACAATAAGACCTAAATTGTTTTCCAACTCCTCCCTTCTGGCTACGTGTCCTTTTGACCCTTCGCCCGCTTAGAAGTGGATTCGAACCACTGACACAAGGATTTTCAGTCCTTTGCTCTAACCAGCTGAGCTACCTGAACCACTTTCCTAAAGTGTGTTTTCTTCATCGCCGAACGGAGACGAACCGAGAGCCCCCCTCTTTTCTTTTCTTTTTTCTTTTTCCTTTTTTTTTTTTTTTTTTTTTTTTTATTTTATTTTATTGGCTTCTGGGTATATAGACACAGTTGTTGTATTTCAAGCTTGTTTTCAGTCTTGATTGGCTTCTGGTTATCGGCTTAATTGTAGGAGTTTGAGCTTGTCTGCATTAGAATATCTTATAATGTCTGATGTACTGAGATATCTGTGTTCCTAATCTTCCCAGGAAGAGGAAATCGCGGAGCAGCAGACGCAATGGATGCAATTCTATAGCGGAAACACTCGCAAAGTGGAAAAAGCTTAACAGCCAGCTTGACTCCGACGATGGCAAGAGTGGCCGGCGGGTGCCTGCCAAGGGCTCCAAGAAGGGCTGCATGAGAGGGAAGGGAGGCCCTGAGAACTACCATTGCAACTACAGGGGTGTTCGACAACGGACATGGGGCAAGTGGGTAGCTGAGATTCGGGAACCAAACCGAGGCAGCCGGCTCTGGCTTGGCACATTCGCAACAGCTAGAGAGGCTGCCCTTGCATACGACGAGGCTGCCAGAGCAATGTATGGCTCTTGTGCCCGACTCAACCTACCGCAATATAGCAATTCGAAGGAGTCGCCAACATCTTCGTCAGAGTCTACCACAACATCTCATCATTCTGATGGTAGCAAGGAACCAGTAGCTGGCGTTCCAGTGAATGAATGTGTGGCTGATGTGGAGAGTGAGAGAAAATCTGGGGCCATGCTAGAAAGTGACAGAAGATTGGTGCCCACGTTGGAAAGTGACAGAAGGATGGCTGCTGAAGCCCCGTTAGCTGTGGTCAAGTCAGAGTTGGCCCCGGAGGAGCCTTTGGATGAAGTGCAGCTGCAAGATTTTGGAGAGGAAGTGCAGCTGCAAGATTTTGGAGAGGAAGTGCAGCTGCAAGATATTGGAGAGGAAATATTCGATGCAGACGAGCTCATGCGCTTTCTAGAGAGTGATCCAGACAGTGCAAAGGACATCCATCTGGACAACAGCTGTGTCCCATGGTGGGATCCCAACTGTAATACTGCTGGTCCAGTTTGCTTGGGGCTCGCAGATGAACAGCCACTGCAATGTAGGCATCCATCTGATGAGACGGCGTACCAGTTGCAGTACCCGAATGCAAATCTCTTGGGGAGCTTGCCTCACATGGAGCAGGCTCCCATGGGCCCCGATCACATATACCTTGATTTCTGCAGGCCGATGAAGACTCAAGGGGATCTTCTTGCGGATTACGGGCTCCCGTCGGATCAGGAAATGCTCGGCTTTGGACCTTTTGAACTGGACTTTGGAGGACCCAACAGCGAGGAAGGAATGAAACATGGTTGTGAGTTTTGAGTTGTACATGCTTCTTTACTCGAGGAGCATCAAAAGAGGTTGTGAAGTTTGAGTGAGACATGCTTCTTTATCTTGAGGTGCGTAAATAGCGGTTGTGCATGCTTCTTTACTTGAGGAGCATCAATGGAGGTTCTGAATTTCGAGTGAGATATGATTCGTTATCTTGACATGCATCAATACAGGTGGTGAATTTTCAGTGGGATATGCTTTATCTCGACGGGCATCAATAGAGAAGTGGGGACTGAGCATTAATAGAGAAGTGGGGACTGATCGAACGGTTTGAGCTAACAATAGTTTTGAGCTGATTCTCTAGGTTTTTTATAGATGGAGAAATTAGCTTTTGGAGATGTAATTGTTTCTTTCTTCCCCACCACACCACTCTGGGAAGAGACTGACCCATAAACATATCTTTCGTTGCTTCTATTCTTCCTTTTTTGAAGGTGGCTGTGTAAGGAAGTGTTTGGACCGGATTCTTTGATGTGAATATGTGATGGAAATAATGATAGGCTATAGAAATATAGATATGATGGACAGATGGATTGTAGAATTTCATACAAGCTTAGAGATGGGTTGTAGATTTTGATACAAATAGAAAATTCTATTATGACAATTCTATTATGTTTTGAGTTTTATAACAGTTCCAGATCTGAATTCCATTTAGCTTCCAGCAGTGCAGCCTGTTTGTCTTGGATTTATGTAATTTCTCTTTTACTTGCACTATGAGAGATTGTTATGTAGAAAGGTGGGGTGTTTCTACAGCTCTCATAAACATATGAGATGGGAGGGAGGAAGATGGATGAGTTGTGGATTTTGTGTTTTAGGGTTCTTCGTCCAATGTCTTTCTTGATATGATGATATGAATTGCTCTCGTCTTGCTGATAAATACTTTCTAAATGTATCAGTTCTTTGTTCTATGAGTGGTCCTTGGAATTTGCCAAATCAAATTTCAATGAAAATCCATGAAGTGGTCAAGTTCATGGATTTATCAAATTTACATTCTCATTTCCCTAGTCCCAAATAGAGCTGTACACAAACCGGGTTAGCTCGCTCGAAAGAACTTGATTCAACTCGGTTTGAAACTGAGTTCAAGCTGAGTCGAGTTGATTTTTTGAGCTCGAAACAAGCCCGACTGACTCGGATTGAACCCCAACTCGAATCAAACTCGGAAAACTGAGTTCAAGCTGAGTCGAGTTGATTTTTTGAGCTCGAAACGAGCCCAACTGACTCGGATTGAACCCCAACTCGAATCAAACTCGGCTGGAACCAGTTTGATGACTTGGTTTGGTTACTTTGATATTGATGTTGCTCACCAAGTGTTTGATGAAATGACTTAACGAAGTGTCAGCTGGTGGTATGGATATGAAACAAATACTCTTGTATCTTAATTTTGATGTGGCCTACAGAGTGGCTGTTGTTTTACGTACGGTGAGAAATTGAAGGTGAACTCCATGTGTTTGAGAAAATGTGATATTGGAAATTGAAGGTGAACTGTGTATTTGAGAAAATGCTGAAAATGCCACACAGTTTGATATTGGCTCAAACTCGGCTCTAACTGGCCTGAGCTTCTAACTGAGCCGAGCTAGCCAGTCAGGCTCGAGGATCGAGCTGAGCCGAGTTCAAGCTGGGAGTCAGCTAGTGGCTGAGCCGAGGTGAGCTGTGTCAAGCTTGACTCGGTTCAACTCGTGTAGAGCTCTATTTCCAAACATCCAATCGTGAATTCCCATGGAATCCATGAGCTCTATTAAGATGTGAATTTGATAGTTTTTATTTTCTGAGGTCCTGTTTGGATACCAAGTGGGGATCTCATATTTCCTCTTATATATTTCATAAAAGGTTAATGATGGCTATTTCCAATTTTATTTTTCTAAGAATGAAAAGTCTTATGGTTTTTCTATTTTGGGGAAGGATTGGTTGGTTTCTTGCTTCTATTCGCTGTCCCCATGTATCTGGGCAATGCCCCTATTCACATCCATTCTCCACATATCTGGGCAATGCCCCAATTCACATCTCGAGCCAGAGACTTCTCTATCTCAATCCAGCTTGGAAAACCGACATCATGAGGACCCGGGCGTTGTAATAGTTGAGAACCAACACAGCTCCAAGGTCCTTTTCTTTCCTTGCTTTTCGTCTCATTTGAACAAGCCTAGTTCAAAATAACCCAGAAAAAAAAAAAAAAACTCCCATGTCAAACCAGGCTGGGTGTACATGCAAAAGAGTATAATGTTGGATTTAGACAAGTCGATGAGGTTGAGATCGGATAGAGTTTAAGACGGAATTGAGTTGGACTCTAACTGAGCCAAGTTACTCCGTCGAGTTTTGGGTTCCGTCACTCAGTACTCAGCTTTAGGACATGTTTGGATGCATTTCCTAATTGCGGGGGGGTTTCTGGTGGAGTCCTAGTCAAATACCGTTTATTCTAGGAATGAATAGATTTGAGGGATGTTTGCGAAGTGCATCCAAAGAAAATCATCAGATACTGTTTAGGCTTCGAACTACGTTGGGAGGGTGCGCATCCAAACGGGCTATTAGATTGGATTCCTGGGTTTCCATGGGTTCCATTCTAGCAACGGATGGTGGAAGTATCCCACTAGGAATATGCGGAGGGAATTTCGAATCCTTCTTCGAGTGCGAATTGAAAAGAGATTTCCTTTTCCAAGTGAGGAGTCTTTCTTTCTCATTCACATGTGCTGTTTCTGTCATCTCATGCATCAGCATCCAAGATGTTGTCCGACCCCCTAAGGGATGGGCCATAGCCTAAGTCCATTGGACGTTCTTGACCGTCCAATTTGCAATCTCCAGCAAATTGGCTTGTGTGTGGAGGGTGAGGATTAATCCAACCTGGGAGTTTTTGGCTTGCGTAGTCTTGAGTAAACTTTGTGGGACCTGCCGTGATATGTCTTATCCACACCGTCCATCTGTTTTTCCAGCTCATTTTAGCCATGATTCCAAAATTACAGTAAATCCAAATCTCAAGTGGACCGCACGATAGGAAACAGTGGGAATTGAATGCCTACCGTTAAAATTTTCTTAGAGGCCACAAAACTTTTGGATCATGCTAATATTTGTGTTTTACCACCTTACAAACGGGTTGGATGGCAAATAGACATCACTGTTAGAAAGGTTTCTATCCCCACTGTTTCCTAAGGTGTGGTCCACTTGAGCTTTGGACATGCTTCAATTCCGGGCTCATGCCCTAAAATAAACTAGAAAAACGGATGGACAGCATAGATAAAACACATACATCCATGGTGGGCCCCACAGAGTTTACACTTGATTTAGTCAGCAGGCAATCCGCTTCCCAGTTCTTTGGCTCTACCCATCACAGTGGGGCCCATCCCATCCCATCAATAATTTAGTTTGGGCCATTGAATGATGGGTGGCCACAATCACCACCCTATAATTCATCAGTTGCTATATACTCCCCCACAATGTTAATCTCTAAGCTCAAAATCAGCTAGACCCACCACTTGAATTGGGAGGTGTTGTAGGCTTTGTTATCTTGAATTTTCTGTGGGCCCCACGTGATGGTTGGATCATCCAAAGCGTCTGTTGATCTAGACGGCCTAGATCAGGTCTACACGGCCCGTCCAATTTGGACAATTGAACATTCAAAATCAGGCATTTGATCATGTTTGCCGTACAAGCGTATCCATCGTCCATTTTTTTAGTAGAATATGTTTGTGTACAGTACACGTGTGTGAAATCTGGACCATCCATCTATTGGCTCCTATTAGCATACCCCACAATTCATTGATCATAGACGCCCAATTGCAGGAATCTTGGATTATGGGCAATTGGCGAAATCGGACCAAGGATGAAATCCTGTAACCAATGGCTAAGATATCTGTCTGTTTTGATTTCTATCACAAAAACAATCTGCTGTAGGTCGCACTAATGAACAGTCTGGAATACCTACACGTGTGCAATATATTATGTATTTAATACTAAATTAGACATTAGGGGTGTGTTTGTGATTTGGGAATGGCAGGGATAGCTACTTTGAATCCACCAAGCTCTTTAAATTCCTAACAGCGTTTCCTCAAAAGCAGGGGGATAAACTAGAAATGATTTTCAATAAATTAATTAATAAAAATAAAATTACAATCCTTTAAATAATAAGTTCAAACCCAAGACATAGTTTTAGACTCAAACTCTAACTAAAACTCGTTAAAAACATAACTTATTATAAATAATAAACTTACAATGTATAGGTGGTTATCATTCCTACTAGACTTTATAGTTTTTGGCAAAAAAGGGTAAGTGTCCAATTTGGTGATTATTCTCCTAATTTTTCAAAGTAATTTTCATGTTCAGCATAGCTCCTAAAACTCGGATCAAAAAGTTATTATCGAAATAAAACTTAAACTTACCTTTTTTAGTAAAAATGAAAATAAAATGAACTTTTGACCATAAATACGATGGGATCTCGCAAATCCGGCGCAACCCAATGCAGCAGGGTTGGTTGGCTAAAGTAGCTTCTTTTATCCAAAAACTATATATGATACATCCAAAAACTCATTCCGTTTTTGCGAGATACGACTCTTTTAAGATTCTGATCATCCGGATCATTTCTACCTCCGATTGAGCCTTCTCTGGTCCATCTTTGCCATGAAAGCGTCCGTGACCCGCTCTTTCATCAGTTTGGCTGCACCAAACTTTGTGAAATATGATGAAAATTTTTAACGGATATTAGACTGATTAATCATGAAAATTATCATGATTCAGTGAGGGGCCCGCTATGACCACAGAACACGTGTTAGAGATCTGGATCGTTCATTGGGTTGTACCCAATATATATGGACATATGCTAATTTGGCGTAAATAAAAAACCGGTCCACCATAGTTTTAGAACCCGGACAATCTGACTCGCCTCCGACTCAGTTAAACCTAATCTAGTTAATGCCACAAGCCATCCACCAACTTACACCTGATTCGGGCGAGTCAGGACCAATTCAACCCCAACTCAGGTGAGTTGCAACTCAACTCAGGGCGGGTTGAATTGCTGAGTCTTTTAGCCATGCACTCCACTTTATTGATGGACTCTTTCATATAGTTGCCAGAAGTACAAGCCAATCCAGACCGTCCAAATCATGAGTCCATTGTAGGTGGAACATGTCCTAAACATCGCTATTATTAAGCCATCCTATCCATTCTATTAGCACGATTAAAGCTCATGCTCAGTCTGTGATAATTACCTGAATTTCGTAAATTTGGCAATCGTCTCAATAGTTGCTGCTGCTGCTTAAAGGTAACGGTGGCAACCGTTATATATTATATTATGGGAATGTAACCGCGTCTATAATGGCCCATTATGAAAATAAAAATAAAAATACTCATAACTGCAACTATAATGGCCCATTATGGCCCCCATAAAAGCCATAACAGCTTTCTAATTATTTGTTATATATGGGGTAAATATAGATTTAAAAAAATTAATAAAAAAAGAGACGAAAATAATTATATCATAAAAGTAATAGAGAGCAACCATTACCACTATGAAATACCTTAATCATTATAATAGTGATAGAAAAGATTAATACCTTTGAGAACATTAGATTAGCGTGATTTTCTATCCAAGTTCCATAAGCAGTGAGGCTTGGGATTTTGGTAAAAATGAGAAGGAAATTAAAAGAAAACGAGTGCAGCAACAAGCAAGCACACGTTACAAACAAAGAGAACAGAAAATAAGAAAGGTGTTAGACTAGTTTCATTGACAGCCGGGGTCCCATTCTACATTCTCTCCATTGTCATGGATGTCACCAGGTCATCGTGAAAGGCCTTGCATGGTCTTTTGTTGCATAACCTCCCTAACATATTTATACTAGGGTATTATGAGGTCGACCTCATGGGAACTTCTCATGAGTTCGAGCTATGTGGGCCCCACCGTAATGTGTGTTGAAAATCAACACTGTGCATTTGATGTCCCCTTTAGGTTATAGTATATCTCAAAAATCAATCATATATGGAACTCAGGTGGGCCAAACCATTTAAAACCATGCGAAGACATGCCTAAAACATATAAAAGCACTTAGAGGGGCCCACCTGAGTTTTGAATGTTGTTGAAAATTGGTCTTACCCCTCATCCAAGTGGGACACACACAATGGATTGACTAGATTTGTGAACCACATCTCGGTGGGTCCAATAAATGATTATGAGTGTTTTAATGGGAGGGTAACCCCTCTCCACTGTTGTATGTGGTGTTGTCTACCTGAGTCATGAATTGACTTGATTTTTAATCTCATGGCCCACCATGGAATGGTGCATATGATTGATAGGGTAGATGTTTGACGCACATCATTGTTGGGTCCACATAGCTCAACCTCTTGCTAGTTCTCATAGGCATATATATAGAGAGAGAGGCGCATACTCACCTATGCACCTGCGCACCTTTTCACACGTGTCATGGGCGTCTAATCCGAATGATCCATGTGATGCAGCATCCCATGAAACCTCATGGGACTCATTTTCATACTGATCTAAAATGTTGGTGGGCCATAGCAAAGAGAGATGCAAATCAAGGAAGGAAACTATTTTCTTTTTCTATAGTCCACCGAGTTTTGGGTCAAGGTATAAGTTGGCACCTAGGAGTTTTATGGGGTGTGGGTGTTGCATCACGTGTACCATTCAAATTTGAGATTCACACTACTTATGATGAGTTCTCAAAAAGTTCACATGAATTTCGTGCGAACTAGTGTGCAGCTATATATATATATATATATATATATATATATATATATATATATATATATATATATATATATATATATATATATATATATATATCTGTGTGTGTGTGTGCACGCGAGCGCTCACCTGCACCGGTTCGTACGTCATTATGTGTGAACTTGAAGTCGACCGTGGGATCAAGCCTATGGTTTAGATGATGTGCGAGTTTGAGAGTGAATTTCCTCTACGCATCTTGCAGAGACTCCAAACGCTGGTTTTCTACCGAAGACTTTCGCATGAAGTTACCGCAAATGCTTAGGTGAGGCCCACCATGATCTTTGTGAGAAATCTACCCCGTTCATCTACTTTGCGAGATTATTTTAGTACATTACACCGAAACTAGAGTGGATCCAAGACTCTAGTATCTTGCACAAGAGGAATCAATGGGGATTTAGTGATTACCATTGAAACATTCATTCGACTATAAAAGCTACTTATGAGACTAAGTTTTTTGTAATTTTACTTCATCCTATTAGGAATGACCTTATAAACAATTTGGATGGCATATAAACATCAAGGCAGAGTCTAAGAAGGTTTCAATCGTAAGAAAATCTTTCCTCGATTTTCCATCTTGATTGGTCCACTTGAGCTTTGAATCTATCAAATTTTTTATCATATATCCTAAGATGATCTCGCAAAATAGATGAATGGGATGGATTTCTTACAAACATCACGGTAGTCCATGTAACATCCCAACACACTACTCCACTGTATATGGAAACAGATTGGCTACCCTGGACCCCAACATGGTGTATATGTCTCATTCATGCCTTTTCATCTATTTTTCCATATGATTTTATGGTATGAACCCAAAGCTGAGATATATCAAAATCTCAAGTGAGCTACATAGTGTTGATTGAACTCTCACCGTGAAAAACTTCCTAAGGCTACAAAAGTTTTGGATTAAGTTGATATTTGTTTTTTTGCCTTCATCCAGGTTAGTATGACTTGATATACAGGTTTGATGTCAAATAAACATTATAGTGGGTCATATGAGGTTTTGAATGGTTGACGTTAAATCACTTGTTTATGTAATATATTATTAAAATGATGTGTAAAAATGAATGTACATTGTGAATAAAACATATAGGTCATGGTCGGGCCCATATAGCACCGACTACTAGCCACGTGGCTAGTGGCAGCTTCACTGGCCAAACCGCATCCTCAGTGCGCAATCCGCTCATCAAAGTCCAGCCACCGAGAAGTTTCTGCTCAAGGATGTTGGGTGGGGTCTAGTACCATGTTTGTGAGAAATCTTCCCCGTTCATCGGTTTGGTGAGCTCATTTTAGAATTTTACACAAAAATTGAAGTGGATCCAAAACTCAAGTGGACCATACGAAAGGAAACAGTAGGGATTTAGTGAGAACAGTTGAAACATTCTCGTGGCCATAAAATCTATTTTTTTCCAGGCTAACTTTTTTGTATTTTCACTTCATCCCAGTGGTAATGGCATATAAGCATCAAGGTGGAGCCCATGAACATTTTAATGGTAGGTATTTCTTTCACCAATTTTCCCTCTTGTGTGCTCCACCTGAGCATTGGATCAACCTCGTTTTTTGGTCGCCTGTCTTAAAATGAGCTCTCCAAATGGATAAACAGGATGGATTTCCCACGAACATGGCGGTGGGCCTCACCCAGCATCCTTGCGTGCGAAATTCATGCCAAAGGCTTTAGGATGAAATCCACATCCTCAAACCACGTACCAATCTGCAGCGGGTTTCTTGCGGTCGTGGGAAGTAGGTGTGATGGTATACTATCTGCGGTCTGCACCCACCTTGATGTTTATTATAAATCTGCTCATTCATCTGTTTTGCTAGATCATTTTAGCACATACTGCAAAAAATGGGACAGATTTAAAGCTCAAGTGGGCCATACAAGATGAAAAATTAGGAAAACACTTTCCTACAGTTGAAACATACGTGGCTTTATCTTAATGTTTATATTCCATTCAGACCATTTATAAGGCCACTCCCAATGGGATGAAGTAAAATCACAAAAATTTTGACCTCGTAAGTAGCTTTTCTGGTGGATTGAATATTTCGACGGTAGTCATTGAATTTTATATATATATATATATATATATATATATATATATATATATATATATATATATATATATATATATATATATATATATGGAAAAAGGTACTATGCACTCGAAGAGTTCATCCCATGAGGTCGAGCTATGTGGGCCTCACCATGATTCATTTCGAACATCTACCCCATCAGTCAAATGCACCATTCCATAGTGGGCCTAGGTCTCAAAAATCAAGTTCCGTGACTTGTGTGGGCCACACCACATACAGAAGTGGAGAGGGGCCATGCACCATTAAAACATTTATAACCATTTTTGAGGGCCCACCGAGATGTGGTTTGCAAATCCAGCCCATCCATTATGTGTGTCCCACTTGAATGAGGGTTCAGACCAAGTTTCAGGGGCATACAAAACTCGGGTGGGCCCCACCAAGTGCTTTTATATGTTTTAACGGTGTCTTCACATAATTTTAGATGGTATGGCCCACCTGAGTTCCGTATACGGATGATTTTTGGGATATCCCATAATTTAAAGGGGACCCATCAAATGCACGGTGTTGATGGTCTAAATACATTACGGTGGGGCCCGCACAGCTCGACCTCACGGGAGCTTACCGTGAGCTCGAGCGTATAGTACCTTTTCCACACACACACACACACACACACACACACACACACACACATATATACATATATATATATATATATGGAAAAGGTACTGTGCGCTCGAGCTGATGGGAACATCCCATGAGGTTGAGCTGTGTGGGCCCCACTGTGATGGGTTTTGAACATCTACCCCATCAGTTAGATGCACCATTCCATCGTGGGCCTAGGACTCAAAAAATAAGTCAATCCGTGACTTGTGTGGGCCACACCACATACAGAAGTTGAGAGGGGCTGTGCACCATTAAAACATTATAATCATTTTTTGGGCCCACCGAGATGTGGTTTGAAAATCCAACTCATCCATTATGTGTGTCCCACTTGGATGAGGGTTCAAACCAAGTTTCAGCAGCATTCAAAACTCAGGTGGGCCCCACCAAGTGCTTTTATATGTTTTTGGAATGTCTTCACATGTTTTTAGATGGTATGGCCCACCTGAGTTCCGTATATGGCTGATTTTTGGGATATCCATAATTTAAAGGGGACCCATCAAATGCACGATGTTGATGGTCGACACGCATCACGGTGGGGCCCACACAACTCAACCTCATGGGAGCTTATCGTGAGCTCGAGTGCATAGTACCTTTTCCCATATACACACACACACACACACGTGTGTGGGAAATGGTACCATGAGGTTCCCATGAGTTCGAATGTGTGTCCAACATCTATCCTACCAGTCAGATGCATTAGTCCAAGGTGGGCAACGGGCATAAAAATCAAGTCAAGTCAATTCATGACTTGGGTGGGCCACACCACATACAAAAGTTGATATGAGTTACCCTCCCATTAAAACATTCATAATCATTTATTGTTGTAACTTAGATGTGTTTCAAAAATCTAGCCCATCCATTGTATGTGTCCCACTTAGATGTGGGGTCAGAGCATGTTCGAGCCGCATACAAAACTCAGGTGAGCACCACCGAGTGATTTTATATGTTTTAGGCATTTCTTCACGTCGTTTTAGATGGTATGGCCCACTTGGGTTCTGTATAGGACTGATTTTTGGGATATCCCATAACCTAAAGGGGACCCATCAAATGCACGGTATTGATTTTGGACACACATCACAGTGGGGCCCACTTAAGTATTGTATCCTACTCATTTTTTGCCTTCATGTCCTAAAATATCTCACAAAATAGATGGACGAGTTGGATTTCTCAAAAACAACATGGTGGGTCCCACTTAGGTTTCTAGCGTAAGAACTTCCTATGAAAGGCTTTCGCAAGAAATTCACACCGTGGATTTTTCGGACACAGATTTCCTGCGAAAGCCTTTCGCGCGCTGGAAACTTAGGTGGGGCCCACCATGATGTTTTTGAGAAATCTACCTCGTCCATCCATTTTTTAAAAGCTCATTTTAGGACCTGAGACAAAAATAAATAAATAAATAAATAAATAAAATTTGAGCAGGGTGTAAGACTCAAGTGGGCCGAAATAAAGGAAAAGGTGGGTATGGAATTGTTACCATTGAAACCTCCCTGGGGTCGATAGTGACGTTTACATGCCATCCATATCGTTCGCAATGTCGTTACCATTGAGATGAAACGAAAACACAAATATTAGCCTGATTCGAAGCTTCTGAGCCCCTGGAATATTTCAACTGTGTATGTGTTCATTCCTTACGTTTTCGGCCCACTTGAGTATTGTATCCTGCTCATTTTTGGCCTCATGTCCTAAAATGATCTCACAAAACAAATGGACAGATTGGATTTCTTAAAAAACGTCATCATGGGTCCCACTTAGGTTTCCAGCATAGGAACTTCCTGCGAAAGGCTTTCGTAGGAAATCCGTAGCACGGTTTTTTCGGACGCGAATTTCTTGCAAAGCCTTTTGCGCGGTGGAAACCTAGGTGGGGCCCACCATGATGTTTTTGAGAAATCTACACCGTCCATCCATTTTTTTAGCTCATTTTAAGACCTGAGACCAAAAATTAGCAGGATGCAAGACTCAAGTGGGCCGAACTAAAGGAAAAGGTGGGTAGGGAATTTGCTACCGTTGAAACCTCCTTGGGGTCGACAGTGATGTTTATATGCCATTCATACTGTTCCTAATGTCATTACCACTGAGATGAACTAAAAACACAAATATTATCCTGATTCAAAGCTTCTGAGCCTCAGGAATATTTCAACTTGTGTGTTCATTCCTTGCATTTTCGGCCCACTTGAGTATTGTGTCTTGCTCATTTTTGGCCTCATGTCCTAAAATGATCTCACAAACTGGATGGATAGATTGGATTTCTCAAACATAGAACGGTGGGTTCCATTTAGGTTTCCAGCGGAAGAACTTCATGTGAAAGGCTTCCGTGGCATCCTTCGAAGAGAGTTAGAGAATAAGGTGAAGAGGCATGCCGGATAAGGAAACTCACTCTTTCAAACTTGCGCTTTCGCACTAAGAGCGCCTTCATCCAGACCATCTGCCTTATTCGACTATTGATAGCAAGGTTCACACATAATGAAGTGCGAACCAGTGTGTAGCTAAGCATCTATATATATATATATATATATATATATATATATATATATTGTTCACTCCCCAAGTGCAGGGTTGTGATGTAGTAATAAAACTCGGTAAGACCGAGGTCGAATCCACAGGGACTGAAACCTGTACGTCGTCTGAAACTAACTAGAACTAGAACTAGAATAAGATGCAATCTAAATCAAGTGAATTTGAGGAATAATGGTAAAATATGTATCTAAAATTTGTGAAATTTAAAGGTAAGAAGCTAGGGATTCAGAGGATCCACTTGTAGAGATAAGGGAGATCTATGGTCGATTCATGAACTCAACTGGACTTCGAGTCTCATCTTCATCCAGTTGGAAGATATATTGCTTAAAGAACAATCTGAACTTCCTTTGATCAAGTTTTCAAAAGATGAGACGGGTGTAAATTAGAATGGATTCCATCACAAAACCATGCCCATGAGACAAAGCAAACAACAGAATTAAACTAATTCAATAGCCAATCTGAGTGATATATGAATGTCAGGAAGAGTTCTATCATTCCACCATGTCCAAGGGGCGATGGTGAACAACAGGGCGTCCTGGCTTCATAATCACAAGAAGGGAAAAGGAAATACTCAAGCTATTGCAGATCTATTGTAATATCAGTCACAACAAACCATTAAAAACTAATCACATTCCTTAAAATCAACCCAAAAAAGGTAGTTCAGGACATGAATCAGAACCGTAGAGTATCACCCATCACGCTGCAAGCTTCACCTCTTGGCCCTAGCCAAGAGGTTTAGCCAACCATGTTGGACTGGATCTCTAAAATAATAAAAGGAAAATAAAATAAATAAACAAAAAAAACTCTAAACAGTCTCTCTCTCTCTCTCTCTCTCTCTCTCTCTCTCTCTCTCTCTCTCTCTCCGTAGCTAGCCTGGAACTCCCTTCTCCCTTTCTTCTCTTTCTCTTTATAGCTGCCAAAGGCCGTCGAGATGGAGACGGTTGGAGAACCGATCCTCCTGGTGGAGTCAAGAGAGGCTTTCGCAATGGCATTCGCAGCATGCGCAGAAAACACGGAAACCGAAGAGGAGTTACGTTTTGGACTCAGCCCATCTGATGTCCTTGACGCAAGATCCAAGCCATTCAATCACCATGGCTTTGGTCGGTCATCCCATGGACTGTGTTTGGACGGTCAGGATTGATGGACCGATCCTCTCCATGCTTGCAGAATGGCCCGGATTGGTCGGGCATGCGCAGACTACGTAAACAGAGTCCGCAGACGGTCGGTGCTGGACTCTCGGTGGGGCTCACTTCCCTTGTCTTTTGAGAAATCCGAACCGTCCACCAGATTCCCCTCGAAATTTCGGTTGGGTATGGTCGGTTTGGATGGGTTCTGGCGCAGTCCACTGGATTTTTCTTACTACCGTCCGTTCCATGCTTGAATGGTTAAGATCCCATTTTCTTTGTTTCTTAAAATTCTGCCAGCTAGGCTTTAGTAATCTGGTCCGTGGCAATCTAATAGACGGTGTGGATTACCATTTTGGATAGTGGGTGGGGCCCACAACTGCGGACCATGTGGTCAGCTGCAAACGCTGTAAAAGGAAACAACTGTTTCCATTTTTTTTAAGAAGACTCGGTCAAACCGAGTTTGACTGGCTTGACCGGTCCGGTGCACATCCGATGCTTGTGTGCTGTGCACACACACCGCGTAAAGTGGGTCCCACCTTGATATTTTGAGAAATCCAATCCGTCTAACCCCTTTATCATTTGAATTAAGGTGTTGAGACCAAACTTCAAACATATCCCAAAGATCGGGTGGACCCCAAATTGAGATTTATGGGCTGATCAGCACGTTGGGCCACTTCTACAGGGATCCAAGGGCTGAAATTTGACATGTACGGTTAATTTATGGTCCTCAGACCCTGTATAAAGTTTTGAGCCAATCAGATGGTGGGAACTCTGTAATCTTGTATTCTGGCTAACTTTTAGGCCTCTTGAACTTCAATTTCTCTAATTTCACGGATCACTGGCGTGTAAATCTGTTGATCTTGGTCCCTTGGAGTCCGTTCATGGCCTGGAGCGTTAATCCCATGCATTTAGCATCCTTTCCAGTCCACGCTCCTAGATTCACCTTGCATCAAAAACATGATTAAAATAACTCGTTAAGCAGTATCATGTTCATAAATCCATGTAGTAACTGAGGTTTAATATGCAATATTTGACCCTCAACACAACCCCCAACCAGCATTTTGCTAGTCCCGAGCAAAGTATGCGAAAAATAATTTCAGAAATACAGGATAATCCTGTAAACTTGAGTGAATGATGAGAAAAAATCGAAATGCGAAAATGCAAAGATTCATGAATGTTAGTCATTTCTTTCTCCTGAACTCCAGCGCACAGTAAACTTCATAATCAAGTTCAAAATATTAATCCCTTAATTAAAACAATATTAAACATTGAGTACCATGAGTGTATAATGTTATCTCGGCTTATCATCATTAAAATTCACTTCTCTATCATTGGTAACCAACAAGAGAATTCATGATAACCAAAACTTAAACCAAAACTTGCCTCATAGATCATCTTTTCATTCTTGCAGCTTTTGATTTTTTTTTTTAAAAGAAACGCCAAGGGAAATCAAATCCTCACCTATAGGGAGCAAACCTATGGTGAATATAAATTGCCCAATTTATTTAAAATGTTAACCATGGAGAATCAAATCTACACCTATGGGGAGCAAACCCATGGTGAAGTTCGTTCGCCCAACTCTTTCCCCAGGCAGCTATCTTGTAGCTGGGTACTTTTTTTTTTTTTTCATTCTTCTAATTGAACGGGATGGACAAATTTCTTCGGTTGGTTCCTTTCAAGCTTAGTGGTCATCAAGTTAATCCTTTAATATTGAGTTGAACCTTAATGTGAAAGCGAGATGTGTTTTATGAAATCATGACTCAATCAATGTTTATAACTTCTAATCATGGATTAATAACTCGAACTTAACTGTGAAATCTAACAGACAACTGAATCCAAGAGTCAAAAATTACCAACATCACTTATCTTGAAATTCTAAGTGCCCTAGATGGCCATCAAAATCACTTCGAATTCATTAGACATTCTAGAAAAATTAAAAATTTTCCCAATTTCCTGCTCAAGACCAAGAAAACACTGATTAGGTTACCTAATCTCCTACCCCCAACCTAAAATCTACATTGTCCTCAATGTAAAAGATATAAACATGCAATGCACATGGGACAACGACAGTAAAGAAAAAGTGATGGGAAGATAGTACCTGGATAACGAATCGAGAGAGATTTTTCAAGAGATTGCTGAGAGAGAGCAGGTCAGTACAAGAGTGAAACCAACAAAAATAACAAAATAAAATCCTACATATACCACTTTCGCAGGTGCTTTCGATTGCATTTAGCGTATGCAACAAGCCTTTAAACTCCTAGGTTGCCCCTAGTGGACGAGTTGTAGTCTCGTGAGGGTTTGTAGCAATGTCACCCACAAACATTAAATTAATTGACTAGGAAAATGAAATGAAAAGCTGGGTTACCTCCCAGGACCGCTAAGTTTAACGTCTTCAGCCAGACTAAAGAAACTACCCTAATCCTATGAAAGCAGGGGAAAGACTACTCAGTAATGCCACAAGGTTCCTCTTCCGGCCAATATCTAGATAGATTTCTCAGTAAGTTTCTCAACAGGATCATCCAAAAGCCCTTTTTGCAATAGGCTTTGATGCCCTAAAGCAAGAATGTCCAGAGAAACTTATGTACCTTGGTAAAAATTTGTCGTCGATTCGCCTGAGGTATCCAGAGTATATACGATTCACCTGTGTCAGAAAAAGTTTCAGAGTTAGTATCCCCCGGTGAATTAGAGACTACAGGTAGCTCAAATTGAAAAAAATTTCCAAGAAATGGTGTAGCATTAACACATTCCAAAGTTCCAAACTTCGGTTCAATTTTTAGCTCCTCCTCCTTTAATGGTAAACAATGAGGATATAGGGAGGTAGGGACTGCAGAGTAAGGATTCTCTCGGTCAGTGATGACTACCGAGATGTTGTCTTGCAAGGCATTCACTATGTCTCTTATCATGGGATCGTTTGAATTTGTAGATTGTGCCAAGTAATTATCCAAAGAGTCGAAACATTCAGTTGAAAGGAGTTCATTCATTCTATCGAGATCTATGATAATATGTCCAGTAACTCCTTTATCTTCTTCGAGAGTAGAAATGAGCATACTGTCTTGTTTGTTCTCAAGGTGGGATGAAATCACCATTGGGTATGTTTCTTCTTGACCTAAATAGGCGTATTCCAAATCAGAGGGTAAATGTTTTAGGTCAAGCTTCAGTGCTTTGAGGTTAGACGGTAGAGGCACTGCATCGGTTTTGGGCAACTCTTCAAATTGTGGCCTCCACCGGTTAACTTCAAGTACCGGCGCTGTATCAAGCACCGCACATGTCTCCCTAATCATGTCATCATCCAAATCATAGGAGTGTGTCAGGTACGTCTCTAGAGGGTCAGAAAATAAGGTAAGGGGTGTCCTATCATCTACGAAAGTATCGATCATGTTAATATTGTGGATATCGTCATCTTCCTCTAACCATCTGACCGTGTTGAAAAAGATATTCATTTCTAATGTCATATTTTCGAAAGACATACTCATGACACCATTCCTGCAATTGATAATTGCGTTTGAAGTGGCAAGGAATGAGCGACCAAGAATGACGGGAATCTGAGTGCTCGTGTTACTGATGGGTTCGGTATCCAGGATGATGAAATCAACTGGGTAGTAAAATCGATCAACCTGGACCAACACATCCTCAATTATCCCTCTTGGAACACGAACAGAGCGATCAACAAGTTGTAGTGTGGTTAAGGTGGGTTTTAATTCACTTAAACCCAACTGTTTGTATACTGAGTAGGGGATAAGATTAACGCTCGCTCCTAAGTCAAGAAGTGTGTGATCAATTCGATAGTCTCCAATTACACATGATATGGTTGGGCTACCGGGGTCTTTGAATTTTTGCGGCACATCTTGTTTTAGGATGGCACTCACTTTCTCAGTCAGGAAGATTTTCTTTTGAATATTTTGCCGTCTTTTGGTCGTACATAAGTCTTTCAAGAATTTGGCATATGAAGGTATTTGTTTTACAGCATCAAGTAGAGGAATGTTGACTTTTACTTGTTTCAACACCTCTAGTATATCCTGAGAGTTAGAAAGAGGTTTTGGTGTAACCAACCGTTGGGGAAATGGAGCAACTAGCTTCTTTTGAAGTTCTGGTTCTAATTCTTATGGAGCAATGCTAGATCTATCATTGTTATCCTCCTCCGGGTCTTTAGGTTTTTCAGCCCTAACCAGAATAGTTTTGTCAATGGTCTTCCCACTCCTAAGAGTGGTGATAGATTTAGCCTGCTCCATCTGATCTAAAGAGCTTGGATCACTTATCTCATATTGCGGTTTGGGATTGGGGAAAGGTTGAGCAGGAATCATCCCCTTTCCCCCAATCATTATGTGTGACTCTATCCTTTGAAGGGATGATGTAAGTGATCCTATTGCTGATCTGATATCTTGGTTGAATAGCTCTTGGTCTTGAATGTGTTTTAGAACTGGATCCTCTTGAGGTTTCCCTTGAATTGGAATTTGATTGAAGAAACCTTGAGAGTTAGTAGTTTGTCCATTCCTCCAACTGAAGTTTAGATGATTTCTCCAACTAGGATTGTACGTATTAGAGGTGGGTCCATTGAAAGGTCTTTGGTAATTATTTACGGTATTGGATTACTCAGTCAGAACCTCTTGAAAGGCAGATATGGTTGGACAATTTTCAGTTGTATGACTGTTACAACCACAAATACCGCAAATAACTTCCTTACCCTTATCCTTCCTCGATTCCATGGCCTCGAATTTCTTTATGAGATTAGCCACTTTAACATTAATATCATCATCCTCTTTCAGTAGGTATACTTCGCTCCTTTCCTTTGATTGAGTAGGCCTAGAAGTGATACTCGATTTTGGATATGTGTCCCATGATTGTGCGTTTTCAGCAAGTCTATCCAAGTAATCCCACACATCATCGACATTTTTATTCATAAATTCTCCATTGCACATTGTCTCGACTAATTGGCGCATGGAAGATGTCAGCCCATCATAGAAAAAGTGCGTAATGAGCCACGTTTCAAAACCATGTTATGGGCAAGAGCTGACAAGATCCTTGAACCGCTTCCAACATTGGAAGAATGTTTCATCCTCCCTTTGGGCGAAGTTCAGATTAATTTTCTAAGAGTGTTTATTTTATGATATGGAAAAAATTTCTTTATGAACTCTCTTTGTATATTATTCCATGTGCCAATAGATTTAGGACGTAGTGAATGCAACCACTTCTTAGCTTTTTCTTTCAAAGAAAAGGGGAAGAGTTTCAGCCTGACTGTGTCCTCAGACACGTTTGGAAAATATAAAGTGGTTATAATCTCATTAAACTCTTTCAAATGTAGATACGGTTCTTCAGATTCAAGCCCATGAAACTTAGGAAGGAGTTGGATCACCCCTGGCTTGATATTCATGTGTCTCGTATTTTCTGGAAAAATCATGCATGAGGGCGTGCTCACCTCTGCTGGTTGTAAATAATCTCGTAAAGTACGAGGCGGGGGTGCTTGAGGTTGATTTGCAGCTATAACCTCAATTCAGATTAGACTTAGACCTAAAAGAGATAAATGAAATACAACCTAGAAAGAACGAGAAGATTCGGAAAGAAGTTACCAGATCGGAGTTCCTAAGTTAAAAACCTGCCAAACAAACCAAAACAAGTTAGTTTCTAAGAAGGTCTAAAGTTAGAAAGTAAACTAGTTTGTAAAGAAGAAAACAATTCTAAAAAGGAAAATAGAGAGTTTTTAAAGACAAATTAGGAAACTTCTAAACCTAAAATAGAAAGAAAGTTAGTTTCTAAACTAGAAGAAATCCGGGAATTAGAAAGTTTCTAAAGATAATCCTAATCTAAATTAGAAAACAGAAAGGCTAGAAATTTAGAAAGAGATTACCAATTTAAGAAGTATATGTCAGAATCCTACAAAAGAGGAAACAGGTTAGTTCTAGAAAATAATAATAATAATAATAATCATAATAATAATAATAATAATAATAATAATAATAATAATAATCTAAAACTAAAGTTAGTAAAATCCTAATCTTAAAATAATTTTAAAACCAATTAATTTCAAAATTACGTAGCCGTCAGTCCCCGGTAACGGTGCCAAAAACTTGTTCACTCCCCAAGTGCAGGGTTGTGATGTAGTAATAAAACTTGGTAAGACCGAGGTCGAATCCACAGGGACTGAAACCTGTACGTCGTCTGAAACTAACTAGAACTAGAACTAGAATAAGATGCAATCTAAATCAAGTGAATTTGAGGAATAATGGTAAAATACGTATCTAAAATTTGTGAAATTTAAAGGTAAGAAGCTAAGGATTCAGAGGACCCACTTGTAGAGATAAGGGAGATCTATGGTCGATTCATGAACTCAACTGGACTTCGAGTCCCATCTTCATCCAGTTGGAAGATATATCGCTTAAAGAACAATCTGAACTTCCTTTGATCAAGTTTTCAAAAGATGAGACGGGTGTAAATTAGAATGGATTCCATCACAAAACCATGCCCATGAGACAAAGCAAACAATGGAATTAAACCAATTCAACAGCCAATCTGAGTGATGTATGAATGTCAGGAAGAGTTCTGTCATTCCACCATGTCCAAGGGGCGATGGTGAACAACAGGGCGTCCTGGCTTCATAATCACAAGAAGGGAAAAGGAAATACTCAAGCTATTGCAGATCTATTGTAATGTCAGTCACAACAAACCATTAAAAACTAATCGCATTCCTTAAAATCAACCCAAAAAAGGTAGTTCAGGACATGAATTAGAACCGTAGAGTATCACCCATCATGCTACAAGCTTCACCTCTTAGCCCTAGCCAAGAGGTTTAGCCAACCATGTTGGACTGGATCTCTAAAATAATAAAAGGAAAATAAAATAAACAAACAAAAAAAAACTCTAAACAGTCTCTCTCTCTCTCTCTCTCTCTCTCCGTAGCTAGCCTGGAACTCCCTTCTCCTTTTCTTCTCTTTCTCTTTATAACTGCCAAAGGCCGTCGAGATGGAGCCAGTTGGAGAACCGATCCTCCTGGTGGAGTCAAGAGAGGCTTTCGCAATGACATTCGCAGCATGCGCAGAAAACGCGGAAACCGAAGAGGAGTTACGTTTTGGACTCAGCCCATCTGATGTCCCTGACGCAAGATCCAAGCCATTCAATCACCATGGCTTTGGTCGATCATCCCATGGACTGTGTTTGGACGGTTAGGATTGATGGACCGATCCTCTCCATGCTTGCAGAACGGCCCGGATTGGTCGGGCGTGTGCAGACTGCGTAAATAGAGTCCGCAGGCGGTCGGCGCTGGACTCTCGGTGGGGCCTACTTCCCTTGTCTTTTGAGAAATCCGAACCGTCCACCAGATTCCCCTCGAAATTTCGGTCGGGTATGGTCAGTTTTGGATGGGTTCTGGTGCGGTCCACTGGATTTTTCTTGCTGCCGTCCGTTCCATGCTTGAATAGTTAAGATCCCATTTTCTTTGTTTCTTAAAATTCTGCCAGCTAAGCTTTGGTAATCTGGTCTGTGGCAATCTAATAGATGGTGTGGATTACCATTTTGGATAGTGGGTGGGGCCCACAACTGCGGACCATGTGGTCGGCTGCGAACGCTGTAAAAGGAAACAACTATTTCCATTTTTTTTTTAAGAAGACTCAGTCAAACTGAGTTTGACTGGCTTGACCGATCCGGTGCACATCCGATGCTTGTGTGTTGTGCACACACACCGTGTAAAGTGGGTCCCACCATGATATTTTGAGAAATCCAATCCGTCTAACCCCTTTATCATCTGAATTAAGGTGTTAAGACCAAACTTCAAACATATCCCAAAGATCAGGTGGACCCCAGATTGAGATTTATGGGCTGATCAGCACGTTGGGCCACTTCTACAGGGATCCAAGGGCTGAAATTTGACATGTATGGTTAATTTATGGTCCTCAGACCTTGTATAAAGTTTTGAGCCAATCAGATGGTGGGAACTCTGTAATCTTGTATTCTGGCTAACTTTTAGGCCTCTTGAACTTCAATTTCTCTAATTTCACGGATTACTGGCGTGTAAATCCATCGATCTTATTCCCCTGGAGTCCGTTCATGGCCTGGAGCGTTAATCCCATGCATCTAGCATCCTTTCCAGTCCACGCTCCTAGATTCACCTTGCATCAAAAACATGATTAAAATAACCCGTTAAGCAGTATCATGTTCATAAATCCATGTAGTAACTGAGGTCTAATATGCAATATTTGACCCTCAACATATATATATATATATATATATATATATATATATATATATATATATATATATATATATATCTGAATTCTAAGCCGCACACCAGTCTTTTTAAGAACTCGTCATACATTATCTAAGTCCACCTGATGCAGCATCCCATGAAACCTGAGGGCCTAACTTTTACTTTATTCCAAAACTTTGGTGGGCCATGAAAAATGAAAACAATTTCCTCCCTTTATTTGCATCTCTCTTTGCTATGGCCCACTAGAGTTTTAGATCAGGGTGAAAATTGGTCCCTGGAGGTTTCATGAGATGCCACATCAAATGGACTGTTCGGATTAGATGCCCATAACACGTGTGCAAAGGTGCGCACGTGCGCAAGGTGAGCATGCAAATATATATATATATATATATATATGGGAAATGGTTCTATGCGCTCGACCTCATGGGAACTTCCCATGAGGTCAAGCCGTGTGGGCCCCACTGTGATGTGCGTCAACATCTACCCCATCAGACAGATGCACCATTCCATGGTGGGCTTCGAGAATAAAAATCAAGTCAATCCATGACTTGTGTGGGCCAAACCACATACAAAAGTTGAGAGGGATTACCCTCCCATTCAAACATTCATAATCATTTGTTGGGCCCACTGAGATGTAGTTCACAAATCCAAACCATCCATATGTGTGTCCTACTTGGATGAGGGGTCATAACAAGTTTCAGAGGCATCCAAATTTTAGCTGGGCTCCACCAAGTGCTTTTATATGCTTTAGGCATGTCTTCACATGATTTTAGATGGTATGGCCCACTTGAGTTCCTTATAGGGCTGATTCTTGGCATATCCCATAATTTAAAGGGAACCTATCAACTGCACGGTGTTGATGTTCGACACACATCATGGTGGGGCCCACACAACTCGACCGCATGAGAAAGGTTCTATGCGGTTGAGATCATGGGAACTTCCCATGAGGTTGAGCTGTGTGGACCCCACCGTGATGCGTGTCAAACATCTAACCCATCAGTCAGATGCACCATTCCATGATCGGCCTAGGGCTTAAAAATCAACTCAATTCGTGACTTGTGTGGGCCACACCACATACAAAAGTTGAGAGGGGCTACCCTCCATTAAAACATTCATAATCATTTGTTGGGCCCATCGAGATGTGGTTCACAAATCCAACCCATCCATTATGTGTGTCTCCACTTGGACGAGGGGTCAGACCAAGTTTTAGATGTATCCAAATTTCAGGTGGGCCCCACTAAGTGTTTTATATGTTTTCAGGCATGTCTTCGCATGATTTTAGATGGTATGGCCCACTTGAGTTCAGTTTTTGGGATATCCCATAATTTAAGGGGGACCCATCAAATTCACGGTGTTGATGTTTGACACACATCACGGTGGGGCCCACACAGCTCAACCTCATGGGAAGTTCCCATGAGCTCGACTAGGGGTGTACATGAACCGAGCTAGCTCACTCGACTCGACTCGAAAAAGCTCGATTCGACTCGGTTCGAAGCTGAGTTCGAGCCGAGTCAACCTGATTTTTTGAGCTCGAAAATGAGTTCGAGCTAGCCCCAGCGCAACTCGACTCGAATCAAACCCAGCTCGAATCGAACTCGGATCAAACCAGTTCGGTGACTTGGTTACTTTGATATTGATGTTGCTCACCAAGTGTTTGATGAAATGACTCAACGAAGTGTGGCTGGTGGCAAGGAAGGTATGTATATGAAATAAATACCCTTCTCTTTTCTTGATTTTTATGTTGCTTAGAAGGTGTTTGATAAAATACCTCAAAAACCTTTGTTGTTGTTTTACATACAATGGAATTTTGAAGGTGCAGTCCGGGTGTTTATGGAAATGCTGCACAGGAGAACTCGGCTCGATCTTAATTAGAACTCATCTCAAACTGGCCCGAGCTACTGACCGAACCGAGCCGAGCTGGCTAGTCAAGCTCGAGGATCGAACCAAGCCAAGTCGAGCTGAGGCCCACTTGAGTCGATTCAACTCGATGTACACCCCTAAGCTTGACCGCATGGAACCTTTTCCATATATATATATATATATATATATATATATATATATATATATATATATATATATATATATAGGGAAAAGGTTCCATGCGGTCGAGCTCATGGAATCTTCCCATGAGGTCGAGTTGTGTGGGCCCCACCATAATGCGTGTTGAACATCAACCCCACTTGGCCGCATGAAACCTTTTCCCTATATATAATAATAATAATAATAATAATAATAATAATAATAATAATAATAATAATAATAAATCTCTTCACATGACTACTTGTAAAATTGGTCGAATTTAGTAGAAATATTCCACATGAATGTTAGGCAAGTTGCCATAATAGTCCCCCTGCAAATGGACCTGGTTAAATAACTAGCTGGATAAACCTAACGAATTAAATTAAGGCCCTGTTGTTAAATCTGAAGTCTAAAGACCGAATCTGAAATCTGAAGTTGAAAAATGTGTTTGATAATTATGGCTGAAGTCTGAAAATTAAGTACTAAATTTGAAACAACCTATTTGTTAATAAATATCTTAAATGTCTTAAATATGTTAATTCGACACATTTGCCTTATCTCTCGATTGAAAATGTTTTACATTATAAAAAAATTATTTTCATTAAATGAAAATAAAATCATTATATTTAATTCAAATAAACTAAAATACTTAATTGAAAACTAAAATATCATTATTCATAAGGCTTCAATTCCTCTTAGCGGGGAGATTGTCACCATGTATCGCATAGGGTTGACCACTAGTAGCAACAAAACCTTCAAATAAGGCCCACCTTGATGTTTATATGCTATCCAAACTGTTTATAAGGTCATTTCCAATTGGATGAAATGAAAACACCTAAAATATAACTTGATACAAAATGTAACGCCCTAAAAATCGGGGGTTGAGTAGGAGCCCAACTCCCAAGTTCCAAACGCATCACTAATGCAACATAGATAATGATGATTTAACTGTTGTCCGTATCAGTGCATAAAACATGACTGAGATTAAGCTAAAACAACAAAACATACTCCAGGGACAGTCGAATTACACAAGCGAAAGACTGAGAGAAATACATGGAACGTAAAAACCATTGTAGGTCCCAAAGTATGTACGCGTTGTCAGGTCAAATAGTTACAAGTATTGTTTCAAAATACAAAATGTCAAAATGTGGTGGTCCACTACAAAGTATAAGCCCTGAAGCCCTGCCGATCAGAACGGTTTATATAAACCCACCTGAATACTGCATATATGAGAATGCCTCCTCATCATCCTCAAAGTCTGGCTCTACCTGGCAGACTGCGTCATCATCTGAAACTACAACAGGGTCTAGTTGGTGTTTAAAACACCATCCCAGAATGTGGGAGTGAGTGATCAACTCAGTGGAGCTATAAAGCAAAGGTTAACATGTTATCAATTCAGTCAAGCAGTAATGGTAAAGCAATACAATTAAGCATCCCTAAGTATTCTGATTAATGCAAGAATAGTATGTATTAATGATGCATGCCCTCGCCTGCACTCCCTCTGCAAACTTCATCTCACGATCGCTGCATGCAATCACTTCCTCAGTGCTCAACTCCAACGCCAAAGGCACATGCAATGTGGTGCATGAGCATGATTACCAAGTTCTTATTAGTCCTTTTCATACAGTAGGATTGAAAAACTAAGGTACCTTCCTTATATCATTTCCCAAATAATGATCCATTCTAGGGTCGTCAGTCCTAGTAAATCCCATCCGATGTTGCGATTCTAGGTCACTACAAAGGGCTCATCACCTCGATGCAGGCCTAGCTTATACTCTAGTTGTTACAGAAATGATCGCCGCCTCAACGCAGGCTCTCGAGGTCACTACGAATGGCTCGTCACCTAGTCGTAGGCCGACAGCTCAAATACAGCGTCTCATACCACCGTATTCGGCTCACAAGCTTAGGTTGCTCACTGGTCACTGCGAGTGGGCTTGGCACCCTGACATAGGCTGACAGCTCGACCACGATGTCCCTTACCACCATGTCCGGCTCATGAGTCTTAGTAGATCGAAGTATTAATGTTAACGGGGTTTCTACTGATGAGTTTGGTACCTTAGGTTCAGGCAGTAGTATCCATATATGGTGAACATACATCAGGTCAATCGGGTTACTTGACAAGCTCGACTGGTACGAGTGCACCTCGAGTTAATCGACATGAAGTACGTAAGCACTCCATGTGGCCTAACCACTGCCGACAACCAAAGTATGGCTCGGATTCATTGAACACGTCCCGTGTGGCGAGACAACCTCAGCCACCTAATTAGAATCTGTTACCGATTGCCTGGACTATATCATAGTCCCAACCGCACTTAAACATAATAAGGAATCATATATGAATAGGCACCTCAACGGTAAACTAATCCTTCAAGTAATATCAACCATTTGAGCATTTCATGAAACATAACATAAACATGATTTCACACATGCATTTCATACGTAAAACGGACAATATAATGTAAGTTGCATGGAGGGATTTATACACACAGTTAAGGTAGTTGAGAATCTTATCTCGACACTCATATCAAGTATAATTTACTAAATACTTACTCATACAGACATTTTTACAAACACTTAGACTACATACTTCGACATACATAACGTATGTCGACCACAACATGTATTAGGGTAACTCCTTTCACCAAGGAGTTGTCACCATGTATCCACGACGGATAAACACGGCAAGCACGAATACAAATTTCATACTCATTCAAACATTTCTACAAACACCTAGGCTACACACTACAACATACATGACGTATATTAGCCATAACATGTATTAGGGAAAATCCTTTCGTCAAGAAGTTGTCGCATATACAACAATCCTATATCCACGATGGATAATTATGTCAAACACGAATCCAAATTCTACACGCATTCAATCAATTCAACAAACACATGGAATACACTATATTCAATATAGTTCATATATATCCGTAAAGCGAATCAGGCATCGCATTTAGCATGTGAAATGACACCCATGTCAGTTATAAATCATTAACCGGCATTAAAAGTCTTGAAAAAAATAACCTAAACATTTATAGTCCGCACCTTACGCCGGTAAACGTGTAATGATTTCAGTTTAGACATTAAGTCTTTGTCAACAGTAGAATGACAACATATAGCATGAATTAGGTTAGTTATTTCATCACTTACACTATCTGAAACCCTAAAATGGATTAGGGTTAGTTTTTCTTACCTAAGAACGGGTTCGGAATCACCTGAATAGCGATACAGGAATGGTGGATAAACACATTGAACGACAAGATTAAGTCCTAAGAACAATCTCCCACACACACACACTCTCTCTCTCTCTCTCTCTCTCTCTCTCTCTCTCTTTCTCTCTCTTTCCTTCTCTTTTCTCTCTCTAGGGTTTGCAAATTCGTATGTGAAGGGAGAGAGAGGGTTTAAGACCCTTATATGGCTCAATTGTGAGTTCAATGGTCTCAGGGCCATGATATACTTAGGTTATAGCCAAAACTCATCTGTTTCAGCTCAACGGAGCACTTCTGAAGGCTCCTTTTCTGCGTGCGGTCGGACTTAATTTTTCAGTCCGATCAGATCTGTAGATCGACCGTGGCAGACCAGTTTTAGTTCAACGGTCGTCAACACCTGATCAGGGCCACAAGTACACTGACCTGTGCTGGGAAATTTCTCTGATCCAAGGGTGTATTTGGATCAGATTCTGATGGTCTGAATCCTTAGATTTGGCTCGCAAGCAAATGGCCCAAATCACTTAAATCTGAGTTCAATTTCTAAAGATATTCGCGTTTCTCACACACTTCGCTCCGGGATCAAGTTGTGAGTTTCTGAATACTGTTAGGAATTGATTTCTGAAATGGTTGCCAAGCCTAGTAAGGCGGTCCTAACTGCCTGGTTTCGCAGTCATCGGACTTTCGACGCGCGGTCCAGGTCCGATACGAAGTTTCAACATGTTTCGGCGAGCAACTGGGTTTTGAGATTGATTATAGATTATAGGGTAATGTAGCATTAAGGATTCTACAAGTTTTAAGTCTTCCAGTTCGTATTTAAAGTGGTTCAATCGAATTTCACAACTAATCTAGTTTAGCACTTGTTAATTTCGTCTAATTTCTAAAGGATTTGATCCTGAGTGATTTCTGCCTGAGGTGGTACTCGAGTCTTTGTACGAATTTTTCTGAGACGTTACACAAAACTTTTATGGCTATAAAAATGCTTCAACGGTGCTCACTGAATTTCCATTGTTCTCTTATATGACACACTTAAGCATTTTATAAACTTCAATTTTAGTCACACATCGTTAAATGACCTGGCAAAATGGATGGACAGGGTGGATTTGCAGGAAATCCGCGTCCGGGTACTACTTGGACCGAAGCAGATTGGCCACACATCAGCCGACGCGGATTGCGTCCTACCCACTCCCAGATGGGGCCCACCATGATGTAAGTGTTTTATCCACTCCGATTCATCGTTTTTCTAGATTATTTTAAACTATGATCCAAAAAACGTGGCAGGTTCAAGTCTTAATTGAACCACAAAGTGGGGATTGAACTTCCACCATTACAAAGTTCCTGGGAGCTGGAGAAGTTTCGGATCAAGCTTTTATTTGTGTTTTCACTTCATCTACGTCCACGTGACCTTATTAATAGGTTGGATGGTAAATAAATAAAAAAAAAAAAACATCACAGTGGACCTTAGAAAGGTTTCAACGGTTGTTGTCATTATCACCCCTCATTTTTAGGAAAATATGGTCTGATAAATAATGATATGGATAAAACACTTACATCACTGTGGGCCCCACATAGCGCCGCCTAGACGGATTGGGTAGGGCAATCTGCATCTCACATTCACACCAGCTACATAGCTGCTGTATTGACCTTAGCAAATTCTGTGGGTCCTATCATGAGGTATGTGTTATATCCAAACCGTCCATCCATTTGGTGATCTTGTATTAAGGCTTGAGATGAAAAATAAAACATATCAAACTATCAAGTAGACCACGTATGCAAAAAGCAGATGTTTACCATTGAAACCCTTTTTGGGGTCACAAAAGTTTTAGATCAATATGATTTTGTTTTCCTCTTCATGCTGGTATTTGTGACCTTATGAACATATTGGATGGAAAATAAACGTTATAGTGGGCCCTACGAATTTTTTAACAGTGAAAATCATTATCTCTACTGCTATTTGTGGTGTGGTCCATCTGTTCTTTGGATATGATTCAATTTTTTTGGATAATGCTCTAAAATGACCACTAAAAATAGATGAACAGTGTAGATATAATAAATACATTATTGTGGGGCCATGTAACTTTGATCTCCATTGAACTACAACTCGGAGCTCGAGGAGCGTCCGTGCTCGTTTTCGCACGACACGTACCTACAACAGCTATATAGTTGATGTGGGACACGAATTAGCTACTAACAGGTTGAACAGCAAGATTTGCTACCGAAGTGGCGTCACCAAGTTCTGTGGGCCCACTATGATGTATGTGCTTTATCTATACCGTCTATCTATTTGGAGATTTAATTTTAGTGCATGAGTTAAAAAAAATGAGGCAGATCCAAATATGTAGTTGACCCACCACAAAAAAACAGTGGGGAGATTGATGCCTACTGTTGAAACCTTCCTAAGGCTCACCCGTGATTTTTATTTGAAATCCAACCTGTTCACAAGTTAACACAGACATGAAAGAAGGAAAAAAACAAATATAAGCTTGATCAAAAACTTTCGTGGCCTATTTAAGTTTTTAATGGTGGCTGTCACTCTCCCCACTGTTTGCTATGGTGAGGTGGGCTGGAGCTTTGGATTTGACTCATTCTTTGGATATTTACCTAAAATTATATTCCCAAATGGATGGACGGCTTGGATACAAAACATACATCATGATGAGGCCCACATAACTTGGTGACCTCACTTCAGTAGAGAGTCTCGCTGCTCAACCTGCCAGTATCCAATCTGGGTCCGCGGAAACAGATCGGCTTCTCCGCTGCCACCGACCAATGGCTCGTGGTCGGTGCTATGCGGGCCCCACCATGATGTGTGTTTCATTCATGCTGTCCATTTATGTTTCTAGATCATTTTATGGTATGAGACCAAAAACGAGGTATATCCTAATCTCAAGTGGACCACACTACAGGAAAATAGTGTTGAATGAATGTTGACTATTAAAACCTTTTTAGTTGCCATAAAAGTTTTGGATCAAGCTGATCATTATTTTTTCCATTCATCTGGGTCTATATGACCTAATCAACAGATTGGATGTCAAATAAACAGTACATTATGCCGGATATTCAATCACAATTGTTTTCCTATGGTGTGGTCCACCTGAGATTTACATTCCTCCCATTTTTGATATCAAGTACTAAAATGATCTTTAAAAATGGATGAATGGAATGTATGAAACACATACATCATGGTGGGCTTAGAAAAGTGCCCCATATTAAAAGTTAGGATGTGTACAATGCAAGAGAGAAAATCTCTCTCGCAATGGATAATTTTGGATTAAAAAATTAATAAGACTAAAAAATTTAACATAAACAACTTCCTGTAAATTTCAACATGAAATCGTGGCAAACAATACTAAACATGGAATATTTTCCAAATTCTACATTTAGTACAAGAATTTAACAAACGTGCCCTAAGGTATGGTATGCACATGGCAAGAAAGGGTCACCACCTACACGGGGACATCAGCGATGCTGCTGAAGCTCTAAGCACGGTTAATCATTGAATATGGACCGTTCATTCATTCTCACTGTTGGGGGCAAGCCGTGGAGTTTGAAATTATGTACATACAATGGCCCTAACCATCCGATCCACAGCATTGAAAATGGACGGTCGAGATCAGGTGGCGAAACAAAAGAGTTACGGTCATCATCTGAAACGTTTATTCAGTGCCATTCACTATGTCCTGCTATGAATTGCTTATGATTCCATGGAAGCACTTCGGTTTGATGGCATTAATCATCAGATCCATGGCTTGTTATAAATGGCCCACAATCTGATGGCTTAGGAGCATCCGATTGGCCAGAGAAGAACTGCTAGAAAGGTGGGCCCCACCAATGATGGGCAACATATGGAAATGATGCAGTTCAATCAATTGGTGGCCCAAAAATGAATAAGTGAAAAGAACACCAACCGTTCAAAATGCCAGATGTCCACTGATAAAATGGCTAGGAAATTGGGACCATTAGATTGATGCGAATTTTTTAAAACGGATCACAAATGTGTGGGTCCACCTCTTGAGAGACTTTGGTCACTAGGCACAGCTTCGGTGGATCCCTGACTGTGGGGCCCACCGGGATGTATGTGTCTTAAATCCATGCCATCCATCCGTTTTAACAGCTCATTTCAGGGGATGATCCCATAAATGAAGCAGATCCAAATATCAGTTGGACCACACCACGGAAAACAGTGGTGATTGACCATTAAAAGCTTCTTGTCGGCCGCAAGTATTGGATCAGTATGATATTTATGTGTTCCTTCGTCCAGATTTTTGGGTGACTTTATTAACAGGTTGGATGGAAAATAAAGATTCCGGTGGCACCCAAGAGGTTTTTAATGGTCGGTACTCAATCACCATTGTTTCCTGTGTTGTGGTCCACTTAAGATTTATATATACTTCGTATTTTTTATCATGCCTTACAATGATTTTTCAAAACGGATGGACAGCGTGGATTGAGGCACATACATCAAGGTAGGCCCCTCAGTGATCCACCAAAGCTGCACCCTGATCACCGTACATACCATCCATTTATCGTGCAATGTGAGCCACAGTACGCGGATTAGCTACTGAACCCGACAGTAGCGAGTCTTGCTATTGAAGTGACGTAGTCACCTTCTGTGTGCCCCTCCATGTATGTATTGTATCCACACCGTCCATCCATTTGGAGAGATCAATTTAGGGCATGAGCCAAATAATGCCCCACCGCTGGAAACTGCAGGAACAGTGACGCTTACCGTTGCAACCTTCCTAAGACTCACCGTGATGTTTATTTGAGGTCCAACCTGTTTATAAGTTAACACAGACATGTAATAAGGAAAAACAAAAATATCAGCTTGGTCGAAAACTTCTGTGGCCCCAAGAAATTTTTAATGGTAGGTGTTCAATCCCCACTGTTTTCTGTGGTGGGGTCCACTTGATCTTTTTGGATGTGCCTCTTTAATTGACTCATGCCTTAAAATGATCTCTCTAAATGAATGGACGGTTTGGATACAACATATACATTATGTTGGGGCCCACATAACGTTGTGACGTCACTTCAGTAGTAAGGCTGGGTACTGTCAGGTTCAGTAGCTAATCCGCGTCCTGAGCCACAAGCTTGGGAAGCAGTGACCCACACCTGTCACCTAGCCATTTTGGAAAGAGAAAGGTACCTGGCCTGACCACTTGAACTCGTTGCTCTAGTTTAATTTTCTTAACGCGCTTTTTACAATGCATGAATGCTACATGTATAACGGCGAATACAAATAGCAAGCTGTTGGAGATTACAGCCGAGTGTTTTTCTGTATCATGGATCCAAAGGCTAGAACGAGTGCCATTGATTGAAGAGATGGTTCATTTGGTGCTCCTCATTGTAGGCAGCCAAACTATTGGAAAGGTGATATGGTGGTCCAAGATCAGGTCCGTTCTTACCGATTGGACCATTTTGGCTTATAAATGTACGATTTAAAAGAATACCAATAACAGCCTATATTAAGTGGAAAAAGGTTCAAAAATGGTATTTGGGGGTACAGCAGGACAACTCCCATGGAGAGAATAACTGAGTGAAAAAAGAAGCGGCAGAGAGAATTGCCACACAGCTAAACTGATGGAAAGCTCATAATAGTTTTGAAAATAGGTGACCCATCTCCGGTTTTTCCTGCCTTTTTTTTTTTTTTTTTTTTTTTCTCGTTAGCTTGTTAGTACACCCCACTGTCACTGCACACTTCACGGTTAGCCACCCCCACTAGGGATCGATACCAAGACCTCGGTGTTGAAATGAGGTATCTCCAGTTTTTCCTGTTTTGTGGCTTATTTGAGTTTTAAATCTTCCCGGTTTTTTAGGAATGATGTTCTAAAATAAGCATGTAGCAGACATCACAATGGGCCCCAAAGAGCCTTTGCATGGGATTACTTGTGAGACTCGACACGAGTTCGCATGTGTGTGTGTGAGTATGTATCTCGTTTATCTTGGTCCCGCGGTCTTACCGGTCGAATTCCAGCGACCCGCGACCATCGAATAGTGTTTGCGGTCATCCTTAAGTCCAGTCAAGTAGACCCGACTCGGATTGAGCCGAAACCTGTGTCATCTTGTTCGCATCGCCGTTGCGATTCCGATGCCGTGTCTTGTGCATCCATCCGACGTGTAAATCATAAGATGTAGGCAATTCAATTCTAGCCCTTGATAATAATCATGTGGTCCACCTAATGAGGAGAACACATTTTTCAAGGTGGCCCACTCCCTTCTTGGTGCAATTTCCAACAAATGTCACACACACTGCCTAGAGTTCCATCTCACATACCACCTACCCTTAAACACTACCTACATGCCTACTAACCTATTAAACCTACAACTTTGGTTGTAACTCCCTACTTGCAATTATCTCCCTTCTCTAACCAAGGTAAGAAAGCAATGATTGCTTTGCTTAAAAGGATTTTCTCCTCTTTTTTCCTCATTTTCTCTTCTCTCTCCCATTGCTAGAACCTCCAAAACATCCTACCTTGTTGAAAATCTCAGCCACATTTCTTCCATCTTCCTCCTCATCTAACCCTCCACTTCTCATCTTGACCCTTCATCCATGGTCCTTGAAGCCTAAGGATTTCAATGTATCAAGAACCTTGAAGATCCAAGCAAGGTGGGTGCTCTCCTTAGCTTCTTCTCTCTTTCTTCTCTTTTCTTTCTTTTCCTTGCATGCATGGAAGCATGTAGGACCCACCAATCCATGGTGGAGGTCCTACATGGTTCCTATGATGAAAGTCATGGGCCTAGATCCTACTCATTTCCTTCCATGGTGGGTCATTCTCCATGGACCCACCATGATGCCTTCTCCTTTATTCTTGCATCTCATAGGTCACCTAGGCCTTTGTATGCATGAAGGGAGTGTGTCCCTACCCTCCAACAAATTATCTTGATGCATAATAGCTTGCATGTAAGTGTATACATAATGGATGGTGTGGATTGTGGAGTGGAAGGTCCATTAGTGGCGGGACCTTCCACCAATGGCCGATTTACTTCTTCTTTCTCCCTTTATCTCTATTTTTCTCCTGTGTACTCTGATAATATGTGGCCCACCAAGGAGAGGTCAGCAACATCTCAGACCCTTAGCTAAATGGGAAGTCCAAGCCCACTTTGACTAGATGTCCAAGCCTACCATGCATGCATGGTTTGGGTGGCCTCCAAAATGGCTTTTTCATGGAGGTTGAATGAGTTCCTGGGTCTGAAATTTTGTTAACCCATCAAGGTAGACCCCACATGTTGAATCAGGGCCATAAACCCCTTTGATTAATTTATATGGGCTGAAATATGGACAGCATATGTTGCTGTCCAAATTTCAGACCCAGTTTGAGCATGACTTTTGAGCTAATGTTTGGATCTGTTTGCATATCTTTTTCTCCCAAATTTTTTTAGGAGTTTTCTAGAGTGTAGACCCCACTTTGATGTAGAATGGGGCTCACATCATTTCTCCCATGCTTGAGACCTATGGGATGGGCTAAAGTAGGTTGACTGTCCAGAAATTTCTGGACAGTCCAGCAACATTGCATGTTAGAAATGCGCATTTTTCATCTTGATTTGGGAGTAAGTGGGCTACTCCAGTAGACCCCGCTTACTGTCCATATGTGGGACCGTCAAACTCACCAATTTTTCAATAATTTGGGCAAGTATAGGCCCACCCCATGTGGTGTCAAACATGAGACAGCAGTATTTTCTGCGCCAACAAATTTTTTCTGATATTCATTGCTGACCATAATTTGTATGAATTAAATAAAAAACTTATACTACCTCAAAAATTCTAAAATTTTGCAGAGAGGTGTTCCACCCATGGTAGGAGCTACCTGCAAAATTTTAGGGCTAATGAATCCCATTTGGGCATCCAAAAGGGTGGGCCAACATAGTGGGCTGTCAGAAATTTCTGCTTACAGTCCAGCAGCATAGTTCCATAAAAATAAATTTTAAAAAATATTTTCTCAGAAGTTGGGCCATATTTCTGAGTCCCACCTTGTTTTAAACTTGATGAGGGACCTTGGGTCCAAATTTCAGCAATTTTGGAGTCGCAGAACCCACACCCAAATTTAGGACAGTTATTTCCAGCAACATTTCACCCTGTACAGATTGTAACTCTGGAATTTATTAAAATATTTTTGAGTATTCAAAAATTATGAAAATTTACAGGGAGGTGGTCCACCCATGTTAGGACCCACTTACAAAATTGTGGGGCTAGTAGACACCTGTTCACACCGTGGCAAGGGCCGGACTAGCCCACCACGTTGGGACTTCCACGTCAGTCCAATTTTCTAGACAGACTATTTCTAAAATTAAATTCAAATACTTCTAGTTATCAAAAAATTACAAAATTTTGTGAAATTGTGATCTACCTATGGAAGTACCATCCTGCAAATATTTAGGGCCATCAGATTCCTGGACTGACCGTGGTGTGACCTGCAACTTGGGTTAGTTTTGGGCGAAATACCCAGGCCCATAAGACTAGCCACCATGGGACACCCCTACCTTGAGCTGTTACTGGGCCTGTATTCTAGCAGCATGGCCCACTTCTAATGTATATTGTATATTCCCCTCTCATCTGGTGGGACCCACAGTGATGTGTGAGGGTCATCAGAAAATAAATACTATAAATTAATTTATTTGTTGGACTCCAACAAACCCAGAAAGTGGGTGGGCTGGAAATTCAGTAATTGACCCAATGTTGTCATCCCATAAATGTTTGTTTTGGGGCAGCATGGCCCATTATATTTGAGGAGGATTTAAGTCAGTATCTTACCATTTTAATTTTATTTTTAAGCTTAATTAGTGCATGATTAAAGGCCCATTCCAATTGAATTCTTTTTGGGCTAGTCTTCTAGTTAATTAATGGGTCTTATAGCCTTAGTTGGGCTGGAATTTTTGATAGGCCTATTGGACCCTTGGGTCCTATATTTACTGTGCCATTGTGACGGGTCTTATGGGCCAAATACCTAAGTAGTTGGGCCTTTGCTTGCCTACTATAATAAATCCATACTTGGGCCGAGATGTGAGGCCCAACTTGTGTTAAATATAAGGATTTCCCATATGTTGGGATAATGGGCTGCCCATTAGGCCCACCACAATTAGTGAACATATGACCCTTATGGTTGGGCCCTAACCTTGTTTAAGGGCCTATCAGGTTGCCTATGTATTGGGCTTAGTGTATGGCCCACTAGGCCATTGATTGATTGGGCCTTGGACTTTTCTTTACATACGTAGCAAGCTACCTTTTGGGACATAGTTGAGGTTGGATGTCCTCCTTAATGGCCCTAAGGTAGGCCCACCTTGGGCCTGGCTAGGACCGTTCCTCCTTAAGATCACGACTCTCCCTTAGCTTGTGGGCCATCCCAAGGTACTGGGCCCCCACTCGAGGATTTCTCTTCTCTCTTTGTTAGATCACCTATCTATGTGCCTAGACCTTGACCCTCTTAGGACGGAGGATTCCATATTCCACAGGTAGCACACTTGCATTCTTATGACCCATATGCATCATCTGTATGAATTGATTGCATTATATGTGGTCATTGATGGATGAAGTTTCTCTTCTTGTGCACGTTGAGTGCCTGAAGCTTGTGCATGATCTGTATGTGTGACTCATGTATTGGCATCGCATTTCATGATGATATCGCCTTTGCTTCATCAGGGCCTTACTTCCACAGGGACGTTCGTGGATTGTCGTATGTGTGGACACCGGAAATATTATTTAAGCATACTGGGTGCATAGGATGCCCATGGGTGAAATTCCTAAAACTTTCATGGTACCAAGGATCTGCTCTAACGCCGTGACCAGGTGGAATATATGAGCGCACGAGGGCCTTATACCGTTAGACCGTGACTCCCACTGATGTGTAGTCAGTTAGATAGGGGTGTGGCCTTACTCGCCTGATGTAAGGAGGCATTGTTAGGCTGAGTCTGACTAGCTCGTAAATAGGTCCGCTATCTTTAGGCCTTGCTGGTGATTGGTTGTCCGCAGGTAGGGTAGTGAGGTCTCTTACGCTTGTTTGACTGTGCAGGGTCTGTAGAGCAGTAGTCATTCAGCAATGTAATGAACCCCCAGTAATTTCCTTATAAATGGAAATGTACTTGACATATGGCTTAGATATGAGCACTGGCATTACTTGCATCGCATTAGCATTGGCTGTGTAAGCCCCCTTCATGCATTACCTTGGTGTGACACCCAATACTCATCGCATCGTATTCATGATAAGCCTTGGTAAGGCTAGTGATATTCTCATTGAGCATGTTTCCCTTCTTGCATCTCATACTATTCTTTTATGCACCATTGTCACACACTTACACCATCCTCTAAGCTTCTATAAGCTTATTCACGATTGATGCGTGTAGGAGATTCTAGGCAGGCGTCGTAGCAGTAGAGCGTAGAGTAGAGCTGAGCATTTGAGGACTCCAGTGTTGCTAACCTTTCTCTCTTTTCCTTTTATCTCATGTATGTCCTTTTGGACCTTATGGATGATTGTAAAAGTTCAAATTTATAATGGATTTTACGATGTATGCCTTTGTTATTCTCAGATGTACTTGTTTTAATCTTGATTATACTCGTATTGGAAATGATTATGCTGTTATGAAAATCCTCCTTGTAGGATCCCAGGATTGGAACCTGTCTCAGGAGCCGAGAATGGGGTATTACGGAGGCTCTTGCGGCCAGAACCGGCCATCGGGTTCCTTGTGAGTCCAGTTATCGAGTCTGGGGTGTGACATTATTAATGCAATGTTATTCCCATGTTCCAACCAACAAACTGATGAGAGCGGGTTGCGGGTTCAATTAGAGGCAGAAGTGACCAGGACTGTCAGAACCCTAAAACAGACATATCTTGTAAACTGGAATGAGTTATTCAATGTACCATATATGATTAAGAGAAGCTACTTTAGCCAACCAACACCACTATGTAGGGTTGCCCACACCAGATTTGAGAGATTCCATTAGATCGACAGTCAAAAGTCCTTTGTAATTTCATTTTTACTATTTATAGTAAGTTTCAATTCGATCATAACTCTTGTTCCTTTAAGTTTTAAGAGTTGTGCCCAACATGAGAAGGGCTTAGAAAATTTAGGAGAATAATGTGGTTAGGCTAAATTGGATACTATTTTTGGTTGAAAACAATGAAGTCTTGTAGAAATCATGATCGTCTATAAATAATAAGTTTACTATTTATAGTAAGTCATGTTTTGAGGGAGTTTGAGTTGGAGTTTGATTATGAAACTTCTTCCTAGGTTTGATATTAATATTTGAAGGGTTTTAATTTCATTTTTATTATCAATCAATCTATTTTTGAATTTATTAGAATTTATTTCTATTTTCTAATTCTCCTTGTGGATTCGAGAAATCTCTGTGAAGAGTCCAAAGAAGCTCCGTGGATTTTTGGAGTAGTTATCCCTAAGGGCCTATTTGATTTTGAGGGAAGAGGGAAATACCCTTGAAAAAGGTCATTATTACCTTTTCCCCTGTTTGAAATTTCAAACACATTTTCATCTCGAAAATTGGTCCGAAAAAGGTGACTTACATTCGTGGACCCCACTGTGATGTGCATGACATATCCACACCGTTCATCTGTTTTATCATAAGATTTCAGGGCCTAAGTCCAAAATTGAGACAAATGCAATGCTTAAGTGGCTCATATCGAAGGAAACAATGGCCTTAAACGTCCACCATTAAAAGTTATTTTGTTTATTGGGCCCACATTAATGTTTATTTGTCATTTAACCTGTTCATGAGGTCATAAAAACATTGATAAGGGAGTAAACACAAATATCAGCTTTAGCCAAAACTTCTTAGGGCCACATAAATTTTTATACGGCAAGCATTTAATTTCCACTGTTTCCTGTGGTGTGGTCCACTGGAGCTTTGGATCTGCCTCATTTTTTAATTCATGGCCTAAATGAGGCCGACATATAGGATGAACAATGTTGATACATCATGTACATCACAGTGGGCCCTATATTCATTTGGCAGCCATCCTCGATTTTAACGCCAACAAGCTGAGTAGTCAACGCAGGCGCAAGAAACGATAGGTAATTCCCTGGTAAGTAATTATTACTTATTTACTAGGTAATTACCATTTCCTTCAAAAATCAAACAAGCCCTAAGGAAGACAATGATCAACTTCATCAGGTCCATCCCTGCGTCACAGACATTCAGTTTTTATTTCTAGCTTAGAATGTATTGATTCCATAGTTTGCAACACCAGACAAAAAATAGATTAATGTGTGCATGATCTTAACCAGTCATCAGTTGGGCACACCATGAACACACCCTAACAATGTTTCTCAATGTTCAGGACTCTCATGATAGCATCCACGGTGTAACATCAATGGAAGCACTTCTTTACCAATCTCTTTTTTGTTTCAATTGTGTTATGTTTCATTTGCATGCTTATACAAATATTGAGAATAAAAGTATCTCCTGGATTTGTATTTTAATTGATGAGACAATTATGAAGAACATTCGTTTAGTTTTCAATGTAAATGATATTCTTTACATTATCTTATTTCATCAGTAGTTGACTCAATTTTGGCTATTTACTAAACATATAGTTCAGTTTTCTATTCAGGCCAACTGAGCATCCAAACACACCCAAAATGATATTTAGTCCAGTTTCATATTCAGCCCAATCTTTTGAATTTTCTAAATGGGATTCTTATAAAACAATCATGTGATTTTATTTATTTTAGGATGACTATAAGGTGTAACAGATTCATTTACAGAAATTTTAGTGACGAACCAAATTCATCGCTAATTTCTGAACAAGTCAAAAAATCAAGATGGATTTGAGGTTGGTATCCGTCGTTTATTTTTTGCAATGCGGCAAACAGCGACGGACCATGTGACGGACCAAATTCGTCGTTAATTTAGTTTTGATCCGTCACAAATTCGCGATTTTGACATAGTGGCCCCTCATCAAAAGCTACACTGGTGCATTTGCATATATCAAATCTAATACGTCAATCGCCATAACAATGAAGAAACACCCTCAAGATTAAGCCCTTAACAGTTGAACTACATACATGATTATCACAAATTAATGCTCATTTTTAAAATACTATCCTTAAGTGTGTTACCTCTAGCATATATCCTATAAGCATGTGATCTCTAGCATATATCTTCTAAGCATGTAATCTCTAGCATATAAAACTCAGGCCTATAACCTTCTAGCATATATAAAATCTAAACATATTATCTCTAGTTCATAATCCTAAGCACATTATTCTTAAACATATAAGTACCAAATATATTATCCCCAAGTATAAAGTTCATATAATTTATCTTGTTTAAATGCATGGATGCATGAAATGCATTCAATTTGGGGATGCACATCTAGCTAAAAATGATGCCCATAGTAAGCTAGGTAAAATACACTGAAGTATGCCCACAATAACTAGCCACCCATTAAAATCCATGCATAAAGGACACTTATAGTAAGCTGATCACCCGATAAAATACACTCAGGTATGTCCATAGCGATTAGACACCCAGTAAAATCCTAGCAAAAAGGATGCCCGCAGTGGACAGAAACATGTGCTAATAAAATACACTGAGGTACACCCATAGTGACTCGAGAAACCCTGTCTTACGTTAGTCACCTAGTAAGTCTACATGCCATGTATGCATGATTAGCCTAGGCATCCTTAGTCCAATTTATAAATAATTTTGAGTTGCAAGCAAGAAAATTCATTAGCGATTTAATAACAACAACCCTTAGACTAGTCGTACTTCTCTAAATGATGACAACGAAATATATCTAGTGTATATGATAATCCTTCCCATCTAAAGGTCCAATCATGGATGAAACAATGGTTTTAACCCCTAAAGCCAAATGGGTGGGAAATCCAAAGAGGACATAAAAAAATGGTTCTTCTCGATAAAAAGCCATTGTGGCACAACATCCATAGACGGAATCCATCAACTAGTCTAAAAAAAATTCACTACGTCGGGCTACTAGTTTAAGGTATACCCATCTATTTATAAATGCGACTGTTAAAACCACACAATTAGCTCAAAGAGGTGGAGATTAAGATGATTCTTGTCATATTAACAGGCTAGCACAAGTTGTATGAAATAAACATATTGGACTTCATATTCGAGGAAATTATATAGAATAACACCTATAAACATGATTAATCAAAGGTTATACATAGTTTATATATAATAGCAGGAAGCATATACAAAAGAAATTAGCGAATTAAAATGTCAGAATAAGCTTGAAGGGTAGATCTTCACCTTTCTATAGCTAGGGTTCCTAAGATTGGGTTAGAGAAAACCTATATCTTACAAGTGATTCCAAGCAATTAGCATCAATCCTAAATTAATTCTCTAGTTCAAACCTTAAGCAACCTAAAAATTGGGGATTAACTCCTCTTCCTGATTGAGCCTACTCAAATAAACGATTAGGCACTCGTGCGGAATGATCAGATGACACTATAGCCCAACAGCACATGTGCATGGTTGTGAGCCCTCAAAACTTAACATGCACGGACATGAGACAGTCACAACTTGAAGTTTGAGGAATCGAGAGAGATTCCTTGCTCAAACACCCTCAAATTTGGGGTAAAATTAAAATAATGCACATACAGGACTAGAGATACTCTTACCTATAAAAAATGGGGTTTGTTAGCTCACAAACAAAGGATTTGCGACAAGGATGATGTAGAAAGAGCCCACACGTGAAGATTAGTACACGACAATGGGGATTTGGGGCCACCTCTCCCCCGAGCTCTCTCTCTCTCTCTCTCTCTCTCTCTCTCTCTCTCTCTCTCTCTCTCTTAGCCAGAAAATGGGGTTTGAAAGAGAAAAAAATAAAATAAACGAAGGGCTTTATATATCGCCTTACACTCAAAGTTAGTGGATTCGTGAGTGAAAGGTTCCATAACTTAATGCCCATTGTTGATCGGACCCAGGGTCTCCATCAATCGAACTGATGAGAACCAACATGCCAGTTGATCAGACCAACATAACATCAATTTTCTAGTTTCCTAGTCTAAACAGGTGATTCAAACCGACATAGGTGTCTGTTAGATCGACGAAACACAAATTTGCCTTAGAAAAGGGCCCAACTATAACCTAAGGGTCCTAGGGCTGACTGGGAGAGGCTCTACAACTGTCTTAGACGTCGAATATCCTACTTAGCTGCTACATCACTAATTCGAGTTCCAAACACTAGGGTTATAGGTGCATGCTAGGGTTTTCTAAGTTAGTGCACACGTGCAGGCACATGCAGTGCACATATCAATTTGAAGGAATTCAGGGTAATGCCTGTGGACATCCAATGCTCGAGTATTGGAGGGCTAGAGTGTTACAGAATGTCATTTGTCAATGGCCTTAGTTGTTGTTCTTAATCCGTGAAGTAAGATGGGGATGGCTAGTTTCATTTTTAAGAAGATTTATTCACTTGAAAAGGTAATAAAAGAAATAACCAATGTTCATGCTACATTTGAAGAATTGTACAGTTTGTATGATGGTAAATTGGCGAGACCATGAGACATGAAACTTAAACATCTTGAAAGTGGTTACAATTCATCTATAGGTAATACGGATGTATTTGATGAATACTTTCCAGCCTTAAAGCAAGAAGAAATAAATAAGCGTACAACTGAGTCAGAATTAAACATATATCTCAACAAGCCAATCGTGAAGGCATCGAGCATAGATTTTGAAGTTTTAAAATGATGGAAGATAAAAGCTTGTGAAGCAAAATACCATACACTGTCGTTGTTGGCATATGGCTGTGACGTCCTGAATTTTTGCTATTTTGGATTGCCAAAAATCCTTAATTTTTTTTATTAAAAAAAATATAACTAGCCTGTGTCGTCACTTACTGACCTTCAACACTCAAGGTGAGCCTATATGTAGGTGATGCAAATAAAGAACCACACGAATTCGATTAATCAACCATAGAAAGCCAACAAATCTGCCTAATCACTTAAACCTGAAGTATAGTCTCGTGATTTGTTCATCTAGGGTGCAAATCTAGACAACCTATCACTGACTAATTGAGACAACTATAACTAAATAAAAACTTACCTGAAGCCGAGATAACTATGGGTCAAATCTTAACTAATAAGTTGAATCAACCCAGTTACCTATTTAGCCTAAGAACCAATGGTTTAGAGTGATCATGACCGAATTACCATTTTAGCTAATTGCGAATAGGCCAAACTATGAACATAGTTAATCCAAATCTTAATAATTGCGCACAAGAAATCTTGATACCTAATTCATTCCAGAAATGCCTTGATTATCTAAACGAGTTCTAGACCGCTCGTTAGTGGGCCACTAGTTTCGAAACTATATAATAATGTCCGTCTCATTGAGCTTGACGTCGATCACTGATGGCAAACTAAGAAAGTGCCCATAACTGCTCAACTTGGGCCAGAAGCCATGTGCTTAAAACATGCAAATCCCTTATGCAGAAATATGAAAATTTAAGTGAAATAGACCCCTTGCTGTTTCACAAAGTTGTAACATTCTAACCGTTAGATTGCAACCAAACTCGAGGTACGAGTCAAGAATATATCCCCGCCCATATCCATATAGTTGTGTCCCTAATCGATCATCGATGACCGTCCATCGTAAATGGAGTCCCCGTGGTCGATCAAGGCATCCGATCTCCACCCAATTTGGACCAATTGTGGATTTCATGATGGGGAACCTACCCCATGGCATGGGTGAGCCAGCAGGCCCATGAAGGAGCCCTGTGGACCAAAATCCAGCCCACTAGGGGCATGCATGTTAGAAAAATGGCCCCCATGCCCATTCAGATAAAAAAATTGGACTATAAAGAGCCCAAAAACTCATTCTCCACTCCCATATGAATTTCAAGTTGTAATAGAGAGGTAGTGGGGAGAGGAGAGAGGGACCTTGGGGAGGCTGGTTTGAGCAATTTTTTTGCCCCCGTTGGCCACAACAAAGCCCACAACTGTGACGCGTCATAGGAAAACAGCCCCATGGCGAAAAGGAGGTAATTATTGGACCCTCCTCATGGATTTAAACCTCATAAGCTCATTTGCATGCACCATTACAAGCAATTTCAACGGCGCAGGGCTCTGGCACACTAGTCTACAGATCTCAACCTTAAAAGCAACACCACAAATCAACGAATTGCCTCTAGGTATGGACCATTACCCATATGTTTTCGTTTATCAAACACCATGCCATGATTAGTGATTTCTATTATGAATGGATGAATGCATGCTAACTTGTGCCAATCAATTATTTATGTAATGTGTAGATGAATGCATGCTAACTTTTGGCAATCAATGATTAGTGTAATGCATAGACGGATGCATGCTAACTAGTGCCGATTATTGATTTGGGTAACATATGGACGAATGCATGTTAATTAGTGCCAATTGATGATTGATGTAATGCATAAATGAATGCATGCTAACTAGTGCGCGCTTGTATGGCCACTTACTTTCCATTATTTGTTATCTTAGTGTAATGTCACCTACATGTTCGATGAAATGCACTATAAAGTAGGATTTTCTAAATTCATTATTTATATCCCTCCCTGTTAGTCACGATAGTCAATTTATTAGTGCGATTGACTGACCGGGACTAACTAGGTGGCCGAGTTGGCCGACAAACCATAAATCCACAAGGGCGGCCCTGATTGGGTTGGCTGTTCACTCCCCAAGTATAAGGTTGTGATGTAGTAATAAACTCAGTGAGACCGAGGTCGAATCCTAAGGGACTGATAGCTGTACGTAATCTGAAACTAAGTAGAACTAGAATTAGACTAAGATGAAATCTAAATCGAGTGTAAATTGAGGAATAATGATGAAATAATTGTCTAAAACTTAAAGAATTCAGGGAAAGGACACTAGGGATTCAGAGGATCCACTTGTAGAGATCAGGGAGATCTTATGCCTGTTTCAAGAACTCAACTGGACTTAGAGTCTCATCTTCATCCAGTTGAAGGGTGTAACCATGAAATTCAACTGAACTTCCTTTGATATAGTTTTCAAGAGATGAAAGGTATATGAATTAGAATGGATTCCATCACCAAACCATGCCCAAGAGATAAAGTAAACAACAGAATTAAACTAATTAACAACCAATCAGATGATTATAAAGGTTAGGAAGGGTGGGTTTGTTTCAGGTTTGGTGTGGCCCATTGTACCAGATCTTCTCACCGTCTGTCTTACTTTTGGACGATCAAAAACATATTTCCGATGCCTTTTGAAAATTCGCCACCTAGGCCTAAGTGATAGGGTCCTCGTGAATCTCATGGACGGTTTGGATTTTTCATATGGACAATAGGTGGGGCCCACTACTCGAAAATGGACGGACAGCATCAGTCCACCATTTTCGGGCGCGAAACAGAATGGGTCAGTGCCCGCTAACCCGATTTCTCGGTCCAGTGCACCTGTGCACTGTGCACAGGTACGGCCAGTGGGGGCCACTTGAGATATGTATGAAAGATCCATTCCATTCATCTGTTTTGCCACCCCCTTTAAAGGGTTAAGACTAAACTTGAAGCATTTCCCAATACCAGGCGGGTCCAAAATCAATGGTTTATGGGCTGATCTGTTCGTTGGGCCACTTACACAGGGATCGAACGGATGAAATTCGACATGTATAGTTAATTTATGGTCCTCAGGCCATGTATGAAGTTTCAAACTGAACGAATAGTGGGAACCCTATGATCTTGCATTTTGGACGTCTTTTAGGCTACTTGAGCTTCAGTTTCTCGATTTTCTTGGATCCCTGGCATGCAAATCTGTCGATCTTGGTCTCATGGGGTCCGTCCCAAGCTTTGGTGAATTCTAGGTATTAAATCTCAGATTTTAGCACCCTATTCAATCCTATGCTTGTGAATTCACCTTGCACAACAAACACGATTAAAATAGACCATTACATAGCATCATGTTCGTAAATCCAAGCAATAACTGGGGTCTAGTATGTAATATTTGACCCTCAACACAACCCCCAACCATCATTTTGCTAGTCCCGAGCAAAGTATGCGAAAAATAAGTTGAGACTTACAGGACGATTTCCATAAACTCGAGTGATTTATGAAAAACAATCAAGATCCTAGAATTCTAAGTTTCATGAATGTTGGGCATTACTATCTCTTAAACTCGAGCGCACGATAAATTCCATAGTCAAGTTCAAAGTATTAATCCCTCAATTAGAAAAAAAAATCTAAACATTAAGTTCCATGGGTGTATAGTGTACCCTGCTTACCATCATTAAGAGATTCAATCGTCAATTTCCATGATAACATTGATGATCACAAGAGCATTCAAGACAACCTAAACTAGAACTTACTTTACAGTTCTTCTTTTCATTCTTCCAGCTTTTGATTCTTCCATCAAGGGGGAGGGGAATCAAATCCATACCTATAGGGAACAAACCTATGGTGAAGATCGTACACCCAACCCTTTTCCACATATCACCCATGGGGAATTAACTCTACACCTATAGGGAGCAAACCTATGGTGAAGATTATTCTCCCAACCTTTTCTAAAGGTATCTATTTTTTTTTAGCTAGGTATTTTTCTTTTTCTTCAATTGATCATGGCTGACAAATTTTCCAGGCTAGTTCCTTACATGCTTAGTGATTACCAAGTTCACCCTTCAATATCAAACTGAAACCTTTATGTGAAAATGAGATGTGACATGTGAAATCATGACTCAATCAATGTTTATAACTTCTAATTTTAGATTAACACTTCAAACTTAATTGTGAAATCTAATAAATAACTAAATCGAAGAGTCATAAATCCAACATTACGTATCTTATAATTCTGAATCAAAGATGGCCATCAAAATCACTTCAAATTCACAAGAAAGTCCAAAACATTTTGAAAATTTTTCACAATTTTTGTTTAAGACCAAGAAAACACTGATTAGGTTACCTAATCTCCCACCCCAACCTAAAATCTACATTGTCCTCATTGTAAAAGATATGAGCATGTACTACACATGGGACATCGAAAGTAAATAAGAAGTAATGGGAAGATAGTACCTGGATGAAAGAATCACGAGGCTTTCCAAAGATATCAGAGTGGGTCAGCACAAGAGAGAAACCAACAAAAGCAAACTATCCTAAAACCATGTATAAAGCAAACTATCCTAGTCCTATGAAAGCGATAAACCTACCTATACTTCCATCAGACTAGGAGATCAGTCCTGGTAAATAGGATCATTCAGAGGTATGGACATGTCCTCTGAATCAAATTTCTTGACAAATGGCTTTAATCGATGTCCATTTACTTTAAACTCCTTGTCATTGTTGGGATCTCTTATCTCAACAGCCCCATGAGGATAAGCAGTAACAACAATGTAAGGGCCGGTCTAACGAGATCGAAGCTTACCTGGAAAGAGATGTAGTCGAGAGTCATACAAAGGACTTTCTGACCCGACGTGAATGTTTTCCACAGAATATGTTGACCATGAAACGACTTCATCCTATCCTTGTAAATTCTCGAGTTCTTGTATGCGTCAATCTGAATTTCTTCAAGTTCGTTCAATTGAAGTTTGCGTAGCGAGCCAGCGTTGTCTAGATTGAAATTCAGATTTTGAAACAAGCCCTCCCATAAACAAGTCTAAAGGGAGATGTTCCAATAAGGGTTTTAAAAGCAGTACGGTATGCCCATAAGGCATCGGTCAATCGGGTTAACCAATCCTTACGATCAAGGTTAACCATTTTCTTCAGGATATGTTTGATCTCCCTATTGGAAATCTTAGCTTGTCCACTTGTCTGTGGATGGTATGGGGTGCTCACCTTATGAGAGATACCGTATTTCTTCATTAGGCTCTCGAATGGTCTATTACAAAAGTGTGAACCCCCATCACTAATGATGGATCGAGGCGTTCCGAATTGCGAAAGAATGTTTTCTTTTAAAAATTAAATGACTATACGATGGTCATTGTTTCGGCATGGAATTGCTTCGACTCATTTAGTGATATAATCTATGGCGAGCAAAATATAGAAATTTTCAAAGGATTAGGGGAATGGTCCTATGAAATCGATGCCCCAACAATCAAAGGCTTCAATGATAAGGATGAGATTCAAAGGCATCATATTTCGATAGGACAATGCTCCCAATTTTTTACAATGCTCACAAGCCTTGCAAAACTCATGAGTGTCCTGAAACATAGTGGGCCAGTAAAAACCACACTGCAGAATCTTGGCCGTGGTCTTTTTAGCAGAAAAGTGACCACCACAGGCCTGTGAGTGACAGAAGGAGATGACACTCCGATGCTCATCGTCTGGCACACATCTCCTCAAGATTTGGTCTAGGCAATATTTAAACAAATATGGATCGTCCCGAAAAAAGTTGTGCACCTTGGTAAAGAATTTCTTCTTATCTTGTGCAGTCCAATGTGTCGGTATGAAACCTGTGGCAAGATAATTAGCGATATCAGCAAATCGAGGTGAATGGGAGACTCTGAACAGTTGTTCATCAGGGAACTTATCATTGATATGGGTCGCCTCAAGGGAATCAGAGGTATTAAGGCGAGAAAGGTGATCGGCCACTACATTCTCTACTCCCTTTTTATCTTTAATTTTCAAATCAAATTCTTGGAGTAGAAGGATCCATCTTATCAGGCGGGGCTTAGAATCATTCTTAGAAAGAAGATACTTGAGTACCGCATGATCTGTGTAGATAATGATCTTATATTCGATCAGGTAGGACCTAAATTTGTCCAAGGCAAACACTACGGCTAAGAGTTCCTTTTCCGTAGTCGAGTAGTTCACTTGGGCAAGATTTAGAGTCCTACTTGCATAATGAATGACGTAAGGCCTCTTATCTTTTCTCTAACCTAGAACCGCTCCAAGAGCATAATCAGAAGCGTCACACATAAGCTCAAAAGGAAGGCTCCAGTGTCATGCCTCAAACTCGGAAACCGGGCTCACAAAATTTCCAATCGCCGAATCTGGCGCTGACAGCCTTCGTAGTACCCCATTCTCGACTTCCAGCACCCATACGCCAGATTCCGATCCTGGGATCCTACAAGGAGGATTTTCAATATGAATTTTTTTTTGTAAAGTAATGGAGCATAACCACAAGCATAACCAAGTCACAAAACAACATCACCACGTATCCACTATATCAAAAACTTTTAAGTACAATGCGGAAAGGGAAATACAGGGTGATCAAAAAGCTCCAAAATAGTCTGGTATGCGTTCCTGCCTCAGCGCTGCTGCTATCTAACGGCACCTGCATGCAACGGTTATGCATAAGCTTACAAAAGCTTAGAGGGTGGTGTAAGTGTGTGCTTAAGGCAAGTGACAAGTAGACAATATCAGAATAATGCGAAAGTATGCAGGTAAGTCCATGAATGCTATCAGCTGTACCAAAGCTATATAATGTAAGGCATGAATGCTATCGGCCATACCAAGCCTATGCGATGCGAGGCCTATGTAGCCAAATGTCATATGCGAGATGCAAAGCAAGCATGTCAGTACTCATCAAGTACACATATCGGTATAGTTACTCTCTGAATATCACCAGGGTCTAATACACCTCACATTGACTGCCTCCTCCCTAGCTGCACAGTCAAGCAAGTGGAAGAGACCACACTATCCACCTGACCATTAGTCTGTCAATACCTACCCGGCTCATCGATAGCAGACTCATTTGCAAGCTGGTCAAACTCAGCCTAGCTTATAGCCCCCTCACTCAGGTAGATAAGGCCACACCCCCTTCTAACCGACCACGACACAGTGGTAGACACGGCCTACTGGTATTCGGCACTCAGGCGCTCGTGTATCCACTCGGTCTAGACGTTGGAGCATCCTCTGGTACCAAAAAGGTTCTGAGACTTTCACCCAAGGACATCCTAAGTGCTCACAGTGCTAGAACAAAGTATTTCCGATATCCGATACGGCCATCCACGATGTGCTTGTGGAGCCACGGCCTTGATGTCGCTAGGGCGTGCAGTGATCAAGTCACACATATGCGAGATGCATGAGTCACACCGTACAATCATGCAGCAATCTCACGCGTACCACGCGATCATGTGGGGCACTCCGTTTCATAAGGAGTCCCGTAAATGTCTCAGCCTAAAGGCTTATGCTATGATCAAACATTTCTCATATCAAGCATATATATGATGCGTATGCGCATGAATCATGGAAGTGTACTAAGCATGCTAAAGTAATGAACTATCCTTACACCGAAGATGGGCCTAGACGACCTACACATAACCAGTATGGGCCTATCAATGGGCCTTAGGGAGAGTTACAATACGGACATTTAACCAACATTGTACTTATAATGTGGATGTCAAACCAACATTGTTCCCAAGGCATGGCCCGCCATAATATCAACGCACAAACCATAGGGAAATCACACATTGCAATGGACCCTAAGGACACCCCATTGGGCCTTGACCCATGGGCCTTGGATACATCAAATGGGCCGCCTCATGTGGGCCTTATATAAATCAAGTGGGCCGCATCAATGGGCCTTATGTACATTGCAATGGGCCATATCCCATAGGCCTTTGAAAACATTACAATGGGCCTCGTAACATGGGCCTCATATATATCAAAGTGGGCCCCGACAACGGGCTACAAATACATCGAATAGGCCTAATCACATGCGCCTAATATATATACCAAGGTGGGCCTCAACAATGGCCACAAATACATTAATATGGGCCCCATCACATGGGCCCCACATATGCACTAAGGTGGGCCTAACCACATGGATCAAATGGGCCAAACCACCATTAAAATTCCTAAGGCCCACTAACAAATGTATATATATATATATAATATAATATATACAATATAACATATATATAATATAATATATATATATACACATATATACACACACGCACGCACATAGCACGCACGCACTCACGCACACACATGCGCACACGTGGACGGTGAAATATATACATCACTATGGGTCCCACGTGGGGCCCACCATAGTGTTTATCTTCCATCCAACCCATTCAAAAGGTCGCACGGGCCTGAAAGAAGGGGAAAAACAAATTTCAGCCTGATGCAAAACTTCTGCAGGCCCACATAGAGTTTCAATGGTAAACGTTCATTCACACTGTTTCCTATGATGTGGGCCACCTGAGTCTTGGATGTCTTTGAAATTTGGAGGGGGACCACTTCAAGATGTGGCCTACCAAATGGACGGTGTGGATAATATAAATACATCATGGTGGGGCCCACGGCTGAGGGCCGTGGGACCCTGCTCGTCCGCCACCCGCCAACAGCAGGCGCTGCCTGCGGTTCTGACAGCGGCAGCGTCTGTTGCATGTAATTATTTAATTATTTTTTTTTAAAAAAAACCTGTTTCTCTGAGGTTTTTCATAGGTGGGGCCCGCATCAGAGAAATCTGATCCCGCCATTGGTCCCCATAGCTTAAGACAAGCCAAACGAGCCCAATATCTGATATTTTTCAGTGCATAGAAATGGCGGGGTGATTTTCAACGGTAGAAACCACTATTTTATATGTTATGGCCCGCCAGAAGATCGGATGGACTTCACTTTTGGGCTCAACGCCTAAAATGATACGGGTAAAATGATGGACGGCGTGGATTGAATACATACATCAACATGAGGCCTACACATGTGGCCCTCCTCAAATAGCCTAGAATTAAAGCCAATATTTGTGTTTTCAGACAACGTCCAGCGTCTCTGGACGCTGGACGAGTTGGGCACTCACGCATACAAGGTGGGCCCTGCTCAAGTGGGCCACCAAATGGTGGATGGTGGGTGTACAACATATATACAAAGTGGGCCCCACTTATAGATGGCTTGGATAAAAGTCATGCCTCGTGGTGGTGTCCATCCAAGTGGGCCAATGGCCATTTCATCACACACAAAAAATCAAATAAATAAAAAGAGAGGGAGAGAGAGATAGAGAGAGAGACAGGACATGCATGGTGGAGGGCTCCGCCACTATGAGCCCTCCCTTACAAGCAATCATACATCGAGTGGGTCCCATTGCATGTGGGCCACCAAATCAAGAATCAATGGTGGAGATCCCTTCTCCACCAAAAATGAAAGGTCTAGATGACCCTTTACAAGCTAGAAAATAAACATCATGATGGGGTCCATGGAGAATGGCCCCATCACGGAATGATCATGAAGATCAAGGTGGGCCGTCGGCCACATCTTAAGGTCCTAAGTGAGATCCATACCATTGATCGGTAGGCCTCACTTGGTCCACCATAAAAATATGAAAAATCTAGCCTAATAAGCACCCACCGTTGATCTTCTTGGTCCGTCGGAAAGCCAATCTCTTATTATCTCACTTTGATGGTGGAAGATGATGTTTGAATGGTTAGGATAATGGCTAAAGGTGGGCCACCAAAATCACTCTTTTCTCTCCATTGGAAGGCTTGGACGAGAGCCTCTTCTCTTGCTTGGAAAAAGTGATGAGAAATGAGGGAGAGAGAGTGTAGTAAAGAGAGGGAGAGAGTAGCTTAGGTAGGCCATGATTATTTGTAAGAGAGGGTGGCTTGCAATAAATGGTTGTAGGAGGGCTAAGTGTAGGGTGGCTAGTCATAAGTGCTTGTAAGAAGGCTAGGGGGTAGGGTGGCTATAGCTAGACTAGGGTGGCTATAACTAGGCTAGGGTGACTATAGCTAGGCTAGGGTGACTATAGCTAGGGTGATGTCATCCATCACCCTCATAATTACCTAGGGATTTGTGCCACATAGGATGGGTGGGTCTCATAATGTGCGGTCCATGGTCATTATAATGTACGGTTCACATCTTATGATCTAAGCGTCGGATTGGCGTATGAGACGCGGCGTTGGAATCGCGGCGACGGCGCGGTCGCTAAGATACAAGTCTCGGGTTAAGCTGATTCAAATATACAGGATATGACTTAGGATCGTTCGCAAACGTTGATTAACATCGTAGGTTGTAGGAATTCAACGGGAAGGATCGCGGAAGTCGACGGAATAGTACGAACTAGGATACGGGTCTTATAGCTCTCCCCACCTAATAAAAATTTCATCCTCGAAATTTACACTACCATCGCAGCTAAACGTAAATCATAAGGAAATAGGAAACATATCATCATATATAATCAAAACACAGTACAACATATAATCAAACATCGAAAAGATGGGGATAGCGCTCGGGAATACTCTGCCTCGCGCTCCCAAGACGCCTCATCTATACTATGATGGCCCCACTGCACCTTCACTAAGGGAATGATCTTGGTCCGCAGGACCTGCTCCTTCCGATCGAGGATACAAACTAGCTGCTCAATGTAAGAAGCGTCCTCACGAACCTCCAACAGCTGCCAATCAATAACAGGAACGATGTCTGACCCACACTTCCTCAACATAGAGACGTGGAAAACATTGTGGATGCCAGACAACTGAGATGGCAAGGCAAGTCGATGGGCCACGGCGCCAACGCACCCAGTGATCTCGAAAGGTCCTATAAATCTCTGGGCAAGTTTTCCCTTCACTCCAAAACGAACCACACCCTTCATGGGTGAGACCTTGAGATACACATGGTCCCCAACGGCAAACTCCAAGGGACGACGCCGACGATCAACAAAACTCTTCTGTTGGTTCTAAGCTGTGCGCATCTTCTGTCTAATGATATCGATAGCCTCTGACGTCTGTTGCACAAGCTCGGGACCTAGGAGACGGCGCTCTCCAACCTCGGTCCAACAATTCGGAGACCTGCATGGTCAGCCATATAATGCCTCAAAAGGAGCCATGCCAATGGTCGCCTGATAACTGTTGTTGTACGCGAACTCAGCCAATCGCAGGTGTTCGTCCCAACTACCCGAGAAATCAATCGCGCAAGCCTGAAGCATATCCTCAAGGATCTGGTTGACCCTTTTGGTCTGTCCATCGGTCTGCGGATGATACGTGGTGCTGAGTTGCAAATCAGTGCCCATCGCTCTCTGGAAGCTCCTCCAAAACTGAGATGTGAACCTCGAGTCTCGGTCTGAAACGATCAAAACAGGAACACCGTGCATCCTCACGATCTCATCAACAAACATCTTGGTGAGCCGGTCCGTATGCCAAGTCTCACGACTCACAAGAAAATGTGCTGACTTCATCAGACGGTCCACGACAACCTAGATGGAGTCATGACCGCGCTGAGTCCTCGACAAGCCTAGTACAAAATTGGTAGATATATGTTCCCACTTCCATATCGGGACGCTCAATGGCTGCAATAGACCAGGGGGTCTCTGATGGTCAGCCTTGACACACTGGCATGTGTCGCACTCTCCACAAAGCTAGCTATCTGGCGCTTCATCCCTGACCAATAATACTGACGCCTCATATCGCGATACATCTTCGTCAAGCCAGGGTGGATAGAGAAATGTGATCGATGTGTCTCGGTCATAAGATCTCGGCGCAACTCAGGAATATCCCGGACACATAATCGGCCTCTAAAGTAAAGTCCACCATCAGAACCAACCTGCCAGCCTAACTGACTCTCAGATGCTGCCTCTACTCGGTAATCCTGTAACGACTCGTCTGCCTGCTGAGCCTCGATCACCCTTGCGATAAGAGAGGGTTAAATCGACAGGCTCGATAACTGGACGATAGAAGACTGCAGACCAAACTCGAAGTCGTACTCAGCTACATCCTCGAGCATCCTCCACTCCTGAATCATCAAATGTGCCACCAGGCCTCGTGGCTGACGGCTGAGGGCATCTGCCACCATGTTCGCCTTGCCCGGGTGGTACTGGAGATCAAAATCATAGTCCTTTAAGAGCTCCATCCAACGCCTCTGCTTCATGTTCAGCTCGGATTGAGAGAATAGATACTTCAAGCTCTTGTGGTCGGAGAAGAGCTCGAACCTCACCCCATAAAGATAGTGTCTCCACACCTTCAGTGCGAAGACAACTGCTGCCAGCGCCAAATCATGCGTGGGGTAGTTCAGCTCATAGACCTTGAGCTGACGGGATGCATAAGCCACGTGCTGCATCAGGACAACACCCAAGCCAACTCATGAGGCATCGGTAAATACAACAAATCCATCACTCCCAGAGGGAAGAGTGAGGACAGGAGCGAGCGTGAGCTCCATAAATGCATGCTCATAAGTGTCACTCCATACAAACTCGGCACCCTTCCAGGTCAACCTGGTCAATGGGGCTGCAATACGAGAGAATCCCTCAATGAAATGTCTGTAGTAGCCCGCCAAACTAAGAAAACTGTGGATCTCGGATGCGTTCGTGGGCTGGCCCCACTGACGCACGACATCAATCTTCGAGGGGTCCACTGTGACACCCTACCTCGTCACTACATGACCGAGGAACTTCACCTCCTCCTACCAGAATTCGCACTTCTCCAGCTTCGCGTAAAGCTGGTGTGCACAAAGGGTCTGCAATGTAATCTCTAGATGCCACTCATGCTCCTCATGGGTCCTCGAATATATCAGAATGTCGTCAATGAACACCACAACAAACTGATCGAGATACGGACGGAAGACCTCGTTCATCAACTGTATGAACACTGCGGGCGCATTGATCAGTCCGAAGGATATGACCTAAAACTCAAAATGACCGTAGCGTGTCCTGAAAGCTGTCTTCGGGATATCCTCATCTCGGACCCGAACCTAATGATAACCGGACTACAAGTCAATATTCGAAAAGAACTGCGCCTCCTAATAAGCACCCACCGTTGATCTTCTTGGTCCGTCGGATAGCCAATCTCTTATTATCTCACTTTGATGGTAGAAGATGATGTTTGAATGGTTAGGATAATGGCTAAAGGTGGGCCACCAAAATCACTCTTTTCTCTCCATGGGAAGGCTTGGACGAGAGCCTCTTCTCTTGCTTGGAAAAAGTGATGAGAAATGAGGGAGAGAGAATGTAGTAAAGAGAGGGAGAGAGTAGCTTAGGTAAGTCATGATTATTTGTAAGAGAGGGTGGCTTACAATAAATGGTTGTAAGAGGGCTAAGTGTAGGGTGGCTAGTCATAAGTGCTTGTAAGAAGGCTAGGGGATAGGGTGGCTATAGCTAGACTAGGGTGGCTATAGCTAGGCTAGGGTGACTATAGCTAGGCTAGGGTGACTATAGCTAGGGTGATGTCATCCATCACCCTCATAATTACTGAGGGATTTGTGCCACATGAGATGGGTGGGTCCCGCAATGTGCGGTCCATGGTCATTATAATGTACGGTTCACATCTTATGATCTAAGCGTCGGATTGGTGCATGAGACTCGGCGTTGGAATCGCGGTGACGGCGCAGTCGCTAAGATACAAGTCTCGGGTTAAGCTGATTCAAATATACAGGATATGACTTAGAATCATTTACAAACATTAATTAATGTCGCAGGTTGCCAGAATTCGACGGAAAGGATCACGGAAGTCGACGGAATAGTACGAACTAAGATACGGGTCTTACATCCAGTCAGGTGGCTGCATGATAGGTGCAGTAGTTAACATGCCCTTAAGCTTGGTGAAAACTTCTTGGCATTGCTCAGTCCACTCATATGGTGCATCCTTTTGCAGAAGATTACATAAAGGATGAGAGAGAAGATAAAGTCCTTTATGAATCACCTATAAAATCCTGCATGTCCTAAGAAGGATCGCATGTCTCTGATGTTCTTGGGTGGATATAAGTTAAAGATAAGATCAATTTTTTCCTTATCTACCTCGATTCCCTTGGACGAGATGATATGCCCAAGGACAATTCCCTTCTGAATAGGGCTGAAAGTTGGGCGGGTTCAACCCAACCGACCCGTGACCAACCCAACATTGGGTTGGGCTTGGGCATGATATTACGGGTCCGATCTTAAGCTTGGGCTATACTAACACCAACCCAATAAAACTTAGGTTGGGCTTAGGTTGGGGTCTTGGGTTTCCCGACCCAACCCAAACCCGATCAATATATAAGTTACTTATAAATTATAATTGAGTGTGGATCATTTGTGCACACCAGTGATGTCCAGTCTTATTTGTCCACGTCATTTCCAAGGACTCAAGCTAACAAGATATGCCAGATTTCTCTCTCCCAAATAGACTTTGTGTTATGCTACATGACTTTTAAAGGAGTAGTTGCCTTATATTTTAGCTTATTTTTTTAAAGAAAAAAATGAAGTTCTTTATAATGAATAATCACATATATAATTAATAAAATTATAGATACAAAAAATAAGTCTTATATTGAAATATAATAAACTAATGTAATAATGAAAATATTAGCATGTATATACCCAATCAACCCGACCGAGCCCGCTTAGGTTGGGCTTGGGTTGAGAATTCCCAACCCGAGATTGGGTTGGGTTGGGTTAAGGTTGAGGTATAGGAACCTTGGGTTGGGTTAGGGTTGAGCACCAACCCGACCCAACCCGCCCAACTTTCAGCCCTACTTCTGAACCATGAAATGACACTTCTCCCAGTTAAGTACCAGATTCTTTTCTTCACATCTTTTTAGCACACTTTTAAGACTTTCTAAGCACTCGCTGAAAGATGAACCAAAAATAGAGAAATTATCCATGAAGACCTCTAGATATTTCCCCACCATGTCAGAAAAGATACTCATCATACATCGCTGAAAGGTGGCAGGGGCATTACATAATCTGAATGGCATCCTTCTGTAGGCAAAGGTGTCGTTGGGACATGTAAATGTGGTCTTTTCAGGTGATTTCAATTTGATTGTAGCCCAAATACCCGTCAAGGAAACAATAATAAGAATGACCTGCTAGCGTTTCCAAGATTTGATCAATGAAGGGCAAAGGAAAGTGGTCTTTCCTCGTGACGACATTCAGCTTCCTGTAGTTAATGCACATTCTTCAACTAGTAGTAACTCTAGTTGGCACGAGTTCATTATTGGCATTAGCTACGATGGTGATCCCAGACTTTTTAGGAACCACCTGAGTTGGACTCACCCATTGACTATCAAATATGGGTTATATGATACCCACATCCAATAGTTTAAGAACCTCGACCTTAACCACTTCCTTCATGTTTTGATTTAGTTTATATTGTGATTGTTGAGCAGTCTTCATATTATTCTCAAGATATATGCGATGAGTACAAATCGAGGGATCGATTCCCTTGAGGTCCGCAATCATCCATCCAAGGGCTCCCTTATGCTCAAGGAGAGTAGATATGAGCATACTCTCTTGCCCTTTCTCAAGGTGGGTAGAAAACACCACTAGGTATGTCTCATCTTGACCTAAATATGCATATTTCAAATCAGAGGGCAAAGGTTTTAGGTTAAGCTTCAGCGGCTTGAGGTTAAACGATAGAGGCACTATATCAGTTTGGGGTAACTCTTCAAATTGTGGCCTCCACCGGTTAACTTCAAGTACCGGTGCAGTATCAAGCATGGCACACATCTCCCTAATCATGTCATCATCAAAATCATAGGAGTGGGCCAGGCACATCTCTAGAGGGTTAGAAGATAAGGTCAGAGGTGTCGTATCTTCCACGAAAGAGTCAATCATGTTAATGTCGTGAAAATCATCATCATCCTCTAAGTTTCTACCATTATTGAAAAAGATGTTTGACTCTAATGTCATATTCCCAAAAGACATAGTCATGACACCATTCTTGCAATTAATAATTACGTTTGAAGTGGCAAGGAATGGGCGACCAAGAATGACGGGAATCTGAGTGCTCATGTTATTGATGGGTTCGGTGTCTAGGTTGATAAAATCTACAGGGTAGTAAAATCTATCGACCTAGACCAACAATCCTCAATTATCCCTCTTGGTACATGAACAGAGCGATCAGCAAGTTGTAGTGTGGTTAAGGTGGGTTTTAATTTACCCAAACCTAACGGTTTGTATACCGAGTAGGGAATCAAATTGACGCTCGCTCCTAAGGCAAAATGTGCGTGATCAATTCGATAGTCCCCGATTACACATAATATAGTTGGGCTACCGAGATCTTTAAATTTCTGCGGCACGTCTTGCTTCAGGATGACACTCACTTTCTCAGTCAAGATCTTCTTTTGAATACTTTGCCGTCGTTTGGTCGTGCATAAGTCTTTCAAGAATTTGGCATATAAAGGTATTTATTTTACGGCATCAAGTAGAGGAATGTTGACTTTCACTTATTTCAACACTTCTAGAATATCCTGAGAGTTAGAGTTAGAGAGAGGTTTTGGTGCAACCAACTATTGGAGGAATGGAGCAACTGGCTTCTTTAGAAGTTCCGGTTCTAATTTTTGTGGGGCATTACTGGATCCATCATTGTTGTCCTCTTCTGGTTCTTGAGGCTTTTCGGGCCTAACTGGAAGGGTTTTATCAATGATCTTCCCACTCCTAAGAGTGGTGATGGATTTAGCGTGGTCCATTTGATTTGAAGAGTTGGGATCACTTATCTCGTATTGCGGTTTAGGATTGGGGAGTGGTTGTGCAGGAAGCATCCCCTTTTCTATAACCATCATACGGGAATTCATCTTTTTCATAAATTCTCGCATTGTCTGGGCCAGCTCTTGCATGGAATTTTGAACCGGTTCTTCTTGAGGTTTCCCCTGATTTGGATTTTGATTGAAGAAACCTTGAGGGGTCGCAGTTTGTCCATTTCTCCAACTAAAGTTCAGATGATTTTTCCAACCAGGATTGTATGTATTAGAGGTAGGTCCATTGAAAGGTCTTTGATAAGTATTTATGGCATTGGATTGTTCATTCAACACTTCTCGAAAAGCAAGTATTGTAGTATAATTTTCAGTTGTATGAATGTTGCAATCACAGATGCCGCAAACACTTTCATTAACCTTATCCTTCTTTCCTTCCATGGCCTCAAATTTTCTTATGAGCGTAGTCACTTTATACTTGAGATCATCCTCTTCTTTCAAGAGATACAATCCACCTTTCTCCTTAGATTGAATCGGCTTAGACGTGGTGTTCGAATTTGGGTAATAGTCTCATCATTGTGTTTTTTCAGCAAGACTATCGAGGTAATCCCATACGTCATCGACATTTTTATTAATGAATTCTCCATTACACATTGTCTGGACCATTTGGTGCATGGAAGATGTCAGTCCATCGTAGAAAAAATTTGTAATGCGCCACGTTACAAAGCCGTGTTGTGGGCATGAACTGACCAAATCCTTGAACCTTTCCCAACATTGGTAGAATGTTTCATCCTCCTTTTGGGCAAAGTTAATGATTGTTTTTCTAAGGGTAATCGTTTTATGATGTGGAAAAAATTTCTTTATAAATTCCCTCTGCATATCATTCCATGTGCCAATGGATCTAGGACGCAGTGAATGTAACCACGTCTTAGCCTTCTCCTTCAAGGAAAAGGGAAAGAGTTTCAGCCTAACTGTATACTCAGATACATTAGGGAAGTATAAAGTGGCTATGATCTCATCAAACTCTTTCAGATGTAGATATGGTTCTTCAGATTCAAGCCCATAGAACTTAGTAAGGAGTTGGATAACCTCTGGCTTGATGTCCATATGTCCTGTATTCTCAAGAAAAATCATGCATGAGGGCGTACTCACCCCCACCGGTTGTAAATAATCTCGTAAAGTATGCAGTGGGGGTGCTTAATGCACCTCATTCTCATCATGTACTTCCTCAACCCTAGGTTGGGGTAGTGCTTGAGGTTAATTTGCAACCATAACCTTAATTAACTCAGGGAAGTTCGAGCGGGGTCTAGTCTTGCGATGGACAGTTAACCTCTCAACTAATCTTCCTTCAGTTAAGAGACGTCGAGTGTTGTCACGAGCCCACTTGGGCATGAAACACTCGCAACCCTCAATCAGATTCTGAACCTAATCCTAAGAAAGAAATAAAAAATCTAGAAAAAGAAGGTTGGAAAGACGTTACCAAATTGGAGTCCTTAAGTTAAAAACCTGCAAAACAAATCAAAATAAGTTAGTTTCTATAATTAGAAAGTCTAAGAGTAGAAAGTAAACTATTTCCTAATAGAAGAAGAATTCTGAAGATAATCTAAATTAGAAAGTTTCTAAAAAGGAAAGTTTCCTAAACCTAGAAGCTAAGTTAGTTTCTAAAATTAAAAGAATACTAGAAAATAGAAAGTTATAAGAAGAATCTAAATTTTTAAAACCTAGAAGCTAAGTTAGTTTCCTAAACCTAATGGGCAGCCCATTATCCCAATTATATGGAAATCCTTATTTTTAATACAAGTAAGTTGGGCCTCACATCTCGGCCCAAGTATGGATTTTATTATAGTGGGGAGATAAGGGCCCAACTACTTGAGTATTTGGCCCATAAGACCCATCACAATGGCATGGTAAATATAGGACCCAAGGGTTCAATGGGCCTATCAAAAGTTCCAGCCCAACTAAGGCTATAAGGCCCATACTTAACTAGGAGACTATCACAAGAAGAATCCAACTGGAATGGACCTTTAATCATGCACTAATTAAATCCAAAAATATAAAATTAAGATGGTAAGATAACTATCTTAAGTCCTCCTCAGATTTAGTGGGCCATATTGCCCCAAAAGAACATCCATAGGCAACAATTATTGGGCTCAGTACCAAATTCCAGCCCACTCAAATTTCTAGGTTGGTTGGAGTCCAACAATAGAAGTGTTTCTTAGTATATTTAATCCCTGATGACCCACACACATCACTGTAGACCCCACCATATGAGAGAAGATATGCAACACATATATCAAATGGACCAGGCCATTAGAAGGCAGGCCCAACAGTAGCTTAAGGCAGGGATGTCCCATGGTGGGTAGTCCTACGGGCCTGGGTATTTGGCCCAAAACTGACCCAATTTTCAGGCCGCACCATAGTTAGCTCGAATGTCTGTTGGATTTGAAATTTTTTATGATGATACTTCTATAGGTACGCCACACCCCTACAAAATTTCAGGATTTTTGGACACCTAAAAATATTTTAATTAATTTAATGAAATAGACTGTCAAGAAAATCGAACTAACCTAGACTTCCCAACATGGTGGGCCAGTCCGGCCCTAGCCATGGTATGTACAGGTGTCCATTGACCCCAAAATTTTATAGGTGGATCTTACTATGGGTGGGACACTTATCTGTAAATTTTCATAATTTTTGGATACTCAGAAGTATTTTAATAAATTTCGGAGTTACAATCTGTCCAAGAAGAGATGTTGCTGGAAATAACTGTCTTGAATTTGGGCCATCCAAATGGGTGGGTTTTAGGCCTCCAAAATTCCTAAAATTTGGGCCCAAGGTCCCTCATCAAGTTTATAGCAAGGTGGGACTCATAAATATGGCCCACCTTCTGAGAAAATATTTTTAAAATTTTTATGTTTTATGAAACTATGCTGTTGGACTGCATAACAGAAATTTTTGGAAGACCTCTATATTGGCCCACCCTTTTGGATGCCCAAATGGGGTCCATTGGCCTTAAAAGTTTGTAGGTAGGTCCTCTCATAGGTGGGACACCTATTTGCAAAATTTTAGAATTTTTGGAATAGTATAAGTATTTTATTTAATTCATACAAATTATGGTCAGCAATGAATATCAGAAAAAATCTGCTGGTGCAAAAAATACTACTGTCCCATGATTGGCACCACATGAGGTGGGCCTATACTTGCCCAAATTACTGAAAAATTGGTGGGTTTGATGGTCCCACATATGGACAGTAAGTGGGTCCACTGGAGTGGCCCAATTACTCCCAAATCAGGATGGAAAATGAGCATTTCTAACATGCAATGTTGCTGGACTATCCAGAAATTTCTGGACAGTCAGCCTACTTTGACCCATCCCATAGGCCTCAAGCATGGGGGAAATGATGTAGGCCCCATTCCACATCAAAGTGGGGTCCACACTCTAGAAAATCCCTAAGGAAATTTGGGAGAAAAGGACATGCAAACAGATCCAAACATTAGCTCAAAAGTCATACTCAAACTGGGCCTGAAATCTGGACAGCAACATATGTTGTCCATATTTCAGCCCATATAAATTAATCAAAGGGTTTATGGCCTTGATTCAATATATGGGGTCCACTTTGATGGGTTAACAAAATTTTAGACCCAGGATCTCACTCAGACCTCCATGAAAAAGTTATTTTGGAGGCCACCCAAACCATGCATGCATGGTGGGCTTGGACATTAGTCAAAGTGGGCTTGGACTTCCCATTTAGGTAAGGGTCTAAGATGTTGCTGACCTCTCTTTGGTAGGCCACACATCATCAGATTACACAGAAAAAAAATAGAGAGAAAAGGAGAAGCAAGAAGTAAATCGGCCATTGGTAGAAGGTCCCGCTACTAATGGACCTTCCATTCCACAATCCACACCATCCACTATGTATACACTTACATGCAAGCTATTATACATCAAGATAATTTGATGGAGGGTAAGGACACCCTTCCTTTATGCATGCAAAGTCCTAGGTGGCCTATGAGATGCAAGAATAAAGAAGAAGGCATCATGGTGGGTCCATGGAGAATGGCCCACCATGGAAGGAAATGAGTAGGATCTAGGCTCATGGCCTTCATCCTAGGAACCATGTAGGACCTCCACCATGGATTGGTGGGTCCTACATGCTTCCATGCATGTAAGGAAAAGAAGGAAAAGAGAAGAAAGAGAGAAGAAGCTAAGGAGAGCACCCACCTTGCTTGGATCTTCAAAGTTCTTGATGCATTGAAATCCTTAGGCTTTAAGGACCATGGATGAAGGGTCAAGATGAGAAGTGGAGGGTTAGATGAGGAGGGAGATGGAAGAAATATGGCTGGAATTTTTTTTGCAAGGTATGATGTTTTGGAGGTTCTAACAATGGGAGAAGAGAAAATGAAAGGAAAAAGAGAGAAGCGAGAGAGATGTAGCATGAGAGTAATGATGAATTTCTAGAAAAATGGAGGCATGCTTGCCTTGGCAAGAGGAACTCATGATGAGTTTGGGAGGAGATTCCTATGTGCTAGGGGTCTAGGAGCTAGAGCCTAGGTGTAACATCCCGAAAATCGGGGGTCGAGCAGTAACTCAACTCCCGAGTTCCAGAACATCACTTATGCAACAAAATGAATGATGATTGAATGTTGACTATATTCGTGCATTGAACATGAGTGAGATTAAACTAAAACAGCATATCATACTCCAGAGACAGTTAAATTACAAGCAGAAGACTGTGATAGAAATATAAAATATAAAAAAAAAACTGTGGTGAGTCTCCAGAGTGTGATAAAGTCACTAGGTTAAATAATTACAAGTACAATTCTAAAATTTACCAAATGTGAGGAAGTGTAATAATGTCTTCTATCCCAAGTACCATAGCCCCGTCAATACATTATCAGGTCTTCATAGACCTGTCAGAGGGTTATATGTAGGAAAACTCCTCAACATCATAGTAGTAGTCCAGCTCGGCTTCATAAGCATCGCCATCACCTAAAACTCAATAAATCTAGTTGGTGTTACAAACACCGTCCCGTAACGTGGGAGTGAGTGATCAACTCAGTGGAACAATAAAGCATAGGTTAACATGTTATCAATTCAGTCAAGCAGTAATGATAAAGCAGTAAAATCAAACACTCATAACTACTCTTATTAATGCAAGTATGAATGCAGTCATGATGTATGCCCTCACCACACCCTCCTTCGTGCGACACCATCTTACGTTCACGGCATACTTTCATCCCTCAGTGCTCCACATCTTCCAAGCACATACAATGCATGATGAGCATGATTACCGAGTTATTATTAGTCCATTTCAAACAGCAGGATTAGGAAACTAAGGTACCTCCCTTGTATCATTCCCAAACATGATCCATTCTAGGGTCGTCAATCCTAGTTAATCTCAGACGATGGTATGTTTTCTATGTCACTGCAAAGGCTGCCAGGGCTGTTACCCATAAAGGTTACACCACTCCCCCATCACCTCTTTAACGATTCATCACTATACAGAAACAGGCCGAGTCCATACTCTTTACACTGCGGTAAAACTCATCGCCTCACCGTAAATTCAGAGTATGCTTGAGGTCACTACAAAGGGCTGTTAGAGCTGTTACTCGCATTTGTTGCACCACTCCCCCATCACCTTATTAATGTAGGCCGACAGCACGAATATAGTGTCCCATACCACCATAATCGGCTCACGAGTCCGGTTGCTCACTGGTCACTACGAGGAGGCACATGGCCCCAGCGTAGGCCGATAGCTCGACCACGGTGTCCCATACCACCATGTCCGGCTCATGAGTCTTAGCGGATTGAGGTACCATGGTTAAAAGGAATTTCACTGGTAAGTTTGGTACCCTAGGTTCAAGCAGTAACGTCCAAACATGGTGAACATACATTAGACAGATCGGGTTACTTGACGAGCTCGGCTAGCTCGAATGCACAACAAGTTGAACGATATGAAGTGCATAAGCACTTCGCGTGGCCAACCACAATCGCCAACCGAAGTACGACTCGAGTTCGTCGAACATATCTCACATGGCAAAATGAATCTCAACCACGATCTCAAGTCTGGTACCGATTGTCTGAACTATAAACATAGTCCCAATCGCAATTAATCCATATTAAAAGCATGTGGAGTAAAGCGTAATAAATAAAGTAATTCAAGCATGCTAACAAACATGTCATAAGCATGTATAAAGCATGTTATAAAGCATGTCATAAAGCATCATATAAACAAGAATACAAACACATATATTTCACAAATAAGCGGTTTAAGTAAACAACCTCATGGAGGAAATCATGCATGTCTCTAAGGTAGTTGAGTATCCCATCTCAACACCTACCTAAGGCATCATCATCCAAACACCTACTCACACAAGCATTTTCACAAACACTTAGCATACACTATTTCAACATACTTAGTGTATGTTAGCAAAACATGTATTAGGGCGAGTCCTTTCATCAAGCAAGTATTTTACACACATATGATATATTCATATAGCAAATAATCATGTCAAACACACTTCCAAAATATATACGTATACGATACTTTCTACAATACACTATTTCTACATACATAGTGTATATTAGCATAACATGTATTAGGGCGAATCCTTTCGCCAAATAAGTATTTTATCCATATATCATATATTCATACAACAAATAATCATGTCAAACACATTTTCAAAACATATACGTATACGGTATTTTCTACGAATACCTAGAATATGTAAAATTCTATATTCTATATCTTTAATCGAAACAGAAAATAGAAAGCACTTTGTACATGTGTAATTGCATGCAGATCATGAATCTATCATTATCTGACATTGAAAGTGTTGAAAACCATAACCTATACACCTAAAGTCTGCACCTTTTATCGTAGAATCGAAACGGAGTCGATAGAATTGCTAAGTTTCTGAATATGGCAGTTTGGTAACCTATAGAATGAAATAGGTTAGCTATTTCATAACCTACAACCTATACAACCCTAAAACAGATTAGGGTTAGGGTTTCTTATCTAGAAACGTCGCTGAATCACCAGGAAAGTGATAAGAATGAAGTGGTTAAGCACCTAAGGCAGCAAGGAAGAAAGGCACGAAGGATCTCCCACAACTCTCTCACCTTCTCTCTCTTTTCTCTCTTCTCTCTCCTAGGTTTTCTCCCAAATTCATATGGCTGCAATGAGAGAGGGTTTAAGGTCCTTATATAGCCTAAAAACTTACCGAAATAGACTCCAGGTCAAAGTATACTTAGGTTATAATCAAAGCGGACCTGTTTCAGCTCAACGGAGGACTTCTAGCGGGCCTCCTTGAGCCAAAGGTCGGAATTAAGCTCACAGACTATGGATCTAGGTTCCATTAAGTTTTCATTCTAGTAGAGTTCTCAGATCACGTGTGGCGAGATAGTTTCAGTTCAATGGTCAGCGGATCTCGATCGGAGATTTCGAGTACATGGATATGTGTATGAAATTTCTCCTGATCTGAGGGTGTAATTTGGCCTGATTCTGACGATCAGGTTGCTTAATACTGACCTGCAAGCAACAAGTCTCAGATTACTATTCAAGATATTTATTTTGGAAAGAAAACAAGTGTTTTCACATTCTCTCGCTCCGGGCTCAAGCGAACAGCCGTGGGACACTGGCTGGATTTGATTTCCGAGATGGTTGTCAAGCCTAGCGAGGTGGTCCTAAGTCCTTAACCTCATATTATTCGGACTCCTGACGTGCGGTCCAGATCTGATACGGAGTTTCAACGTGCTCCCGAGAGCAGTCGGGTAATGAGATTGATCCAAGATTTTAGGGTAACCTAGCGTCAATGATTCTACAAGTTTTGGGTCTTGCAGATCGTATTTAAAGCGATTCTAGCGGATTTTGTAGCTAATCTAGTTTTGCACTTAATTACTTTATCTCATTTCTAAAGGATTTAGTCCTATAAGATTTCTGTCTGAGGTGGTACTTAGTCCATTGTAGTTTGTATATAAAGTGATCCAAGTTATACTACTTAGCTAGTTTAAGATAGTGTCTAGGGTGAAAGTACTTAGAAAAATTGAAAGAACAAGGTGGTGAAAGGTTGGATTTGTGAAGGAAATGGGTTCAGAAGTGATTTTAGACTGTGGGATTCAGTTCTGACAAGTTAATAAGGTGTTAGGAGTGGCCCATTGCCTAAGGACTTCTAATTCCAGGTTGGCAAAAATCCAGACTGTTACACTAGGGTAGCTATAAGGGTTAGGTTCTCTAGGTAATGATGTCATAGATTTGTATGGGAATTTGTGCAAACTAAGTGGGTCCCACAAAAATATGCAATCAATGGTCCAAAAATGTGCAGCCTACAACTTTTGATGGACACGGCGGATTTACACACGAGATGCGGCGTTGGAACTGCGGCGACGAAGCAGATGTAATGGCATAGGTCTCAACTCAATCCAAGTCGAGTCTTCATGACTAGACTCACAGATGACTACAAACACTATCAAAGGGTCACGGGTCGCCGAGATTCGACTGGTAGGACCATGGTCCAAGATGGACGGAATGCATACTTACACACACATGCACACAAGCGAAGTTGGGTAGGGTCTCACATGTAGGTTCAAAACTGGCATGGGTCAACTTATAGTTACCTCTTCTTTGGTAGATATATAGGTATTATAAGTTGTACCTGTTAATTGCTGGCTCCTGCATTTTCTTTTACTGACTGGTCTTTGCATTTTATAGAAATCTTTGAAGAAGTTGTTATCTTAGTAGGCCACAGTTTACATAATGATTTACAAGGTATACAAAGGACCTTGTCACTCTTGAAGAAGCTCTATTTAATCAATTTGTTGAAAATTCTGATTAGTAGTTCTTTTTTTTTTTTTAGTATTTCTCTTTCAGCCATCCTAATTGACATTCCTTCATTGTTGTGGGAGTGTTCTTTTCTAATGCTTCATGCTCGTGGTTTGTTCTCCTCTTTTACTTATTTTAATTTATTTTTAATAATTTCTACAGTTGCATGTACTACAGAATTCAAAACTATTAGTGATCCTTCAAAGTATGATAGTTGAGGAGTAACTTTTGTTTCCTGATTTGATACTTAAAGAAAAGAAATATTAGCATCTGATGATTGTTTACCCTGCATGCATTTGTTGGCATTAGATCCATTGCTCATGGAAACATCTCAAGTAGTTAGGGTGGCCTGGGCCATGCAAAATCAATATCTTGTGTAGACCCACCCAACCCAACAAGCCCAGCCAATCAGTTCCACCCAAATATTCAAGGGTATGTCATTTGGAAAATGTAGCAATCACATTCTACATTGGGTGGAATGGACTTCCTCTGTTGAACTAGCCTGTAATGGAAGAGTGAGCTAGTTTCTCTATTCAAAGGATCAGGAACGATGGTAATTGAGGCAAGTGGGCATTCTACTCAATGGAAATTTATTTACATCTAAACTCATCTCTACTGAGTATTTGGGGTTGCACCGAATTCAATATACAACTAGCAGGCTATCATTTTCTGCTTTAAAGAATTTTGCCTTTGATTGGCTTTGTGAGGTAATTTTAAGACTTGTGAGCATTGGAAACTGTGACAACAATCCAGATTCGGCTATCTAATCTAGTATGTGCGTTTTACGTAGATTGCATTTTCTTTCTCCAATCAAATTGCCTAAGAAAGTGAAAACATCAATTAGAAAAGAAAAAGAGCATGAAGGTCTCTCGTTAGCATTCAACATGGTAAGGATACTTCAATTAGGAAAGGTGACGAGGATACCCAAAGATTAGTTGGTTATACTACCACCACCACTAGGATCATGGTTCAATTTAATTTGTTTATGGACTTATTTGCTAATGCAAATTGTAGAGATGTGGAGGAATCATTTATTTGAAACCTTGGGACCTTGCTAGCTAGTGGTTTTGGTTTCTTTAATAAATTTCTCCTATTGAATTAATTTTACAAGCAATTTCTTTTCTCTCTTTCTTTTTTCTTCCTTTAAAAAAAAAAAAAAAAAAAAAAAAAAAAAAAAAAAAAAAAAAAAACCTAAGTATGGAAGGTTGGTATTAGGTGCTTCCTTTAAAGGTGAAGGCTTTAGCCTGGTTAGCTGTTGCAGGAAAATTCTAACCATTAGTCACATTCTTTTGCATTGTTTGGTGACTGGGAAAGTGTAGACAAATGTGATTGTGAGATTTGAGCTCATGTTTAGACTCTTTGTTTAATCTCATTGCTTCTTGGTTTGCCTAGGTTTGGGGCCCGATAGGTAGCATGCTTGGTCCAAACTGGTCCTCTCTAATTTCTTTTAATGAGAACTCCCCATGATTGTGTCTACAAAAGTCGAGCCCAGGTTAATTAACTCTCTATTGTTCCGCTTCTTGATCCGTGAGCATTTATAGCACATAGTGTTGTGATAGTGTGTTTTGGAAGTACACTCCTTTCATATAGGAATCAATAGCACATTTTTAGCCTAATTTTTTCTCTAAACATAGAACATGCATATGTAAGTCTGCACTCACTTTGTGAATGAGCCAACCTCCTCTTTAAGTAATAACTAAGCTATTGAGTAGAAGATGAGAGACTTCCCAAAGAACCTTTCTAGCTATACTGTTTCGACAAGAAAACAAATGCATTCGATTTAGGGGATTTTATTCAACGATAACAAAGAAAGAACAAGAGAACATTGATCACATTTATTTTGAGTTCATTTACATCTTCAGATTCCCTCTTAAATGATGGTGTACAGCCTCTCTTCACTAAAATGACACCTGTACACGCTTTATTACCAAAATATCCTTTTTAATCCCTTTTACTGAAATACTTAAACTACCCTTAGACATGGATTTTTACCAAAATACCTAAACTACCCCTGGATATGGATTTTTTACCAAAATACCTAAACTACCCCTAGACATGGATTTTTACCAAAATACAGATTGTGTAACCCTGAAAAAGATCAGTATCATGGAATTCTCTAACCACTACAATGAGATATTTTTTGTGCCTCAACAGATGCCCCCTCAATCCTTCTTTGATTGATTCCTGAAATCAAATGGAGGATCGATCTTCCTCCACCCAAAAAACATGAATGAACTACAACTGAAGGATGATTGGATGATCATGCTTGCTTGGAAGACTGGATAATCATTTTTTTACCAGAAGACTTGAATGTTCATACTTGACCAAAAGACTAGAATGCTCATACTTGACCAGAAGACTGGAATGCTCATATTTGACCAAAAAATTTGAATGCTTGCGTTCACATGAAAGGCTTGAATGATCACATTCAAACAGAAGACTCGAACGATCACGCTCGAACGGAAGACTTAGATGATCACATTTGAACGGAAGATTTGAATGATCACGTTTGAACAGAAGATTTGGATGATCACGTTCAAACGGAAGACTTGATTGATTGTGCTTGATCGGAAGACTTGATTGATTGCGCTCGAACAAAAGACTTTGTTGATTGCGCTCAAACGGAACACTTTGAATGCCCCTGCTAGTAGTATCAAGTGGATGCTTCACTAGAGAAGATGAAATTCTCTTTTCATCGAAACTTGCCACTGTAACAGCTGTGACGACTTTGTCTTTGAGCAACTTGATTAGAGAACTATCTTTCAACACCATTGCTGTTACAACGGTCTCTTTGATCAACTCCAGCGAGTTTTTTTCTTCAATTCTGCAATGATCTCTTTCATCAACTCCACCAACTTTTTCCTTCAATTCTGCAATAGTCTCTTTGATCAACTTCGTTGCTCCTACCGCAACAACCTTTTTTATTGTTTCCTTTATTCATGATCTGCATAATCCAATCTTTCAAATGATGATCTTTCCTCCCAAATTAATCGGAATTAGTATCTCAAGACATTATAACTTTTTCAATTTAGCTTTAAGAAGCATTGATAATATTCAAATATGTATTAAAAACTTCTCCTCTTTTAGGCTGATTCTGATATTCACTCTGTCATTGTGCTTCGCATTGTATTCTTTTGCTCATTATATCGCACTTTTGGAAATATCATTTCCAACTCTAAAGATTCAACCGCTAAGTCTTTTGTCGAGTCTTTTCTAGTTTGTGTTCTCATTTCTTCATAAACTTTTCTTGAGATCTTTGCTGATTCTGAAAAATAGACAAGACTTCCTTTAATTTTCGCTTATTAGCTTTTCAAAGGACATAGAAGTCACTGATGATGATTCCGTTTGTTCTTTGTCTTCATCAGATCTGGTACTTGGAGACTTGCAATATCATTGTTAGATCAATGAGGAGTTAAGGCATCGGACTATATAATCAGGTTTTTATATAGAAGCAACTTTTGAACGTTCACACTAAATCATGCTTCATAATTCTCAGTATATGAATTCCTCAACCATGCATAAGAGATTATCAGAAAGACCAAGGCATAGATTACTTTTGAAGAGATAGATCCTGCCCCCTTTCCTGGTCATTGTCGCATAAAGATTTCTTCAGAAGATAATATTTTCGAAGTGAAGCCTGCGGATACTCCTGAAGGATGGATAATTTTTACTACTCCTTTAATAAATCCAAAGAATATATCTGAATCTTTATATTATCCAGGAGAGAATAATAATCATTCACTAGTTTATTCCCTGTCGCCTTTTGAGAATCTTGTGCGATAATATTTCTCTATTCATCAAGAAGGCGAGAAACGAAAAGACCTTACAGCTTTTGTCAATATATTAATTGGCCTTGAAGAGTTGAACTTTTTGAATAGATAATTGCCAATATCTTGAAGGCATTTACTATCTCTGTAATTTGAACCTGATTCCAAAGAAATGCATTTTTGCATATATTGTTAACTCAATATTTAAAAATTTCATCAGGCAATTGCATATTTGAGCATATCTAAATTGAAATGTGCATCTACAACATTTTGAATGCTACACATAGTTGATGCTTTTGAGCATATTTGATGCTTTTGAGCAATGGTGCTAGTGTACTTTGACTGACCATACTTTAACCGGACAAGACTGAACTTGACCTGACTTGACTGGACTGGACAGTCTAGATTGAACTAGACTAGACTGGACAGTCTAGATTAAACTAAACTGGACTGGACTGGACTACTGGACTGACACCTACACACATAGTTTAGGCTCTTGAGTAGTGGAGCAATACACAGTTTAAGCTCTTGATTAGTTGAAGCAGGAAGTTTCTTAGACTCATGCAGGAGTCGGGTCTCACGTAATAGTCTCTGTAACTCTTATGAGTTCGTTAGACTTCTCACTGCCTGGTGAGTTCACAAACCGCGATCTATCAGAGGGGCCCAGTGAAGCTACCGGGGCCATGAACTCAGTTGAAATTACGCACAGGTTGGCCGTAGTAACTCTCTAGAGTTCACAGAACTCACAAGGCGACCTTTTGGGGTACCAAATCTTGGGCTGCCAGTCCGTCAATGAGTAGGTTTAAGCCCTTCCTCATAAGTTAGTACTGAAATCGAGCTAAAAATCTGGGGGGCCTTAGGCATAGTTGGCCTATCTATGGACATGGCTAAAGAGCTCACACTGTGGCCCACTTTTTCTTCATCTGCAAAGTCGAGCCCATTCACGGGAAGGCATTTTCCTCCGTTCCCCGTGACATTGCCAGAAAGCTATACAGACGGCATCGGTCTTACGCGTAATTGGCCCTTGAGGACCTTTTTTTTAGCTTTTTAGGCTTTTAGTCACTAGCTCCGTCAGCTCCCTGCATAGGTATGCGTACGATGGCCTTCATGGGCTTTTTAGGGCAACTAACTTCTTGCCGCTACCTGAATGGCGATCTTGATAGGCCTTATGCGTAGTTGGCCGTATAGGCTTGGCTAGGCTGCCTTAAATGATGAGCAACCATCGTTATCATCAACTTTATATGTGGTTGGCTATATAATTTATTCCACTACCAAAAGATGGTGGATCAATAATTGATATTTCGCCGCTGCTGATAATACTTTGAGAATATTCATATCATGTTTAAAATAGTGTATCAGCTTGGCGATGATAGCAATTTTGATAAATGATTGATGGCGACAGCGATAGTTGCTAATTTTTTTACGATAATCATTGATACCTGGTGATTCTGACAGAAATCTTTGGCGTCGTGACAATCGTCAATGCTTGATAGAAATCATCAATGCTTGGCTGCGATCATCCATGCTTGATAGCGATTATCATTAGCTCTTGGTAACGATCAGCAATGCTTAACAGCGATCATCATTAGCGCTTGGCAGCGATCATCATTAGTGCTTCGCATTGGCAATGACTTGATATACTTGACAGCATGCATTTCATTCATATACACAAAAGAAATACATTCTATGGTGAGAAATATATTTCACAATTCTTATTCACCTGTCTTGCCCCCTTTTGATTAGGAAGCATTGCTCTGGAACTCTTCGTAATCAAAATCACGATGTTGCAACCTTTAACAAATATGCTGACGCCGCATAATTTCATTCTTTTGCTCAAGATTAGCTTTGCCCCAAGTCTCGAACTAATCAGGCCTGTGTACTCTTAGCGCTTCTTTTATGTCGTACATCTTAACAATTTTACTTTTATCAACCGTCTTCTGTAACTTGTTATTCAAGATATTCACTTTTCTTTCTTCTTCAATTGTATCTCCTGAATTTCTCCTGAAATTCGAAGTCAATTGAAAATTTGCGCTTTTATTCATTCACATATGGGAGAGTATATGACTTTGTCTTTCGCAATCCTTTTGCTCCTCGAATTGTCGGTGACAATCGCCAATGCTTGCTTTTACCCCAACTTTAATCTATAAAAATTGATATAGACAATTACCATAAACAACTATTGTCTCAGGGAATCAATGATTACCTCATTTAAGATTCTGAGTTGTCATTCTGCGACTTTGCTTATCTTGCCCTTTTCTTCTTCTTTTATATATATTTAGAAGCATCAAAATTGTAGTTTATCTTCAAGGATAACGTATTTTGTATGCCCTTGTCTGCCCCCTGAATAATTGTGTCGTGAATCTTCTGAGTCAACATGCTGTGAATCTTCTAACTTAAAACACTGTCTTATTTTCTTCTTGCCCATTCTTCTTTTCTTCTTTGTTTTATTTCCTTTAATACGTTAACCATGGTAATTCAATTTTCTTCGCAACGAGCAATCATAAGGAGTATGTCGTCTTGTGCGAATGTATATTTCATGTAGTCTTTGAATTGTCCAAACCCTCTCTTTACTTTCTTATTTGTAAAATCACTGATGTTCTCTTTAATGGAATTTTAACTATTTATCTTTGACAATCCTTTGTTTTGCTTTCTTTCTTTCGCAGTATCTGCTGCTACTCTTTTAAGACTTTTAAGCAGCTGATTCATATGAGAGTTTGATTAACTTCACTTTAACCCTTTTTAAATTACAAATTGGACTTGGTCTTCTACTATGGTAAGTTGTGACGATGCCCCCCAGGGCTCTCTATTGACTGATGAATTCGTTAACTAATTCATCTGCTTATTGGCAAGCAACGTCTGATCCAGTTAAACTAACTTTTCATCTGAGGGTTTTCCTTAAGATGTATCCTTTCTTTTTATCTTCTTTCTCCTTTCTTCCTTCTTTTTGATATGTTCTAATCTCTCAAAATTAACGCATGATGGAAACTTTGTACACTTTTGTGCGTTAACACACCATCATCTGTTCTTCACTGTTTTATTGTGCTACCGATGAAGCAAAAACTGTTTTCAATATTAACTGGTATTATCTGTTTTTTTTATATATATCACAACTGAATTAATCTACTCTAATACTTTTTGGTGGAAATCCATTGGATGAGAGTAGACAACCACGTTAGTCGGGAGAAAGGTCGTTACGGTATACCTATCATTCATAACAGAATGTTAGTTATTTTATTTAAATAAAATTGTACTTTTCTTTTAGAGACGAAGGGGAGGATGTTCCCACTGAGAATCAACATTTTGGCGTCTATACAGATGCCAAAAAGTGATGAATGTTCTCTTAATATTTTCTAAGTTACCATCGAATAATAATCCCTAGTGGAGTCGCCATTTTATTTCGACAAGAAAACAAATGCATTCGATTTGGGGGATTTTATTCAACGATAACAAAGAAAGAACAAGAGATCATTGATCACATTTATTCTGAGTTCATTTACATCCTCAGATTCCCTCTTAAATGGTGGTGTATAGCCTCTCTTCACTAAAATGACACCTATACACACTTTATTACCAAAATACTCTTTTTAATCCCTTTTACTGAAATACCTAAACTACCCTTAGACATGGATTTTTACCAAAATACCTAAACTACCTCTGGACATGGATTTTTTACCAAAATACCTAAACTACCCCTGGACATGGATTTTTACCAAAATACCCCCAACATGGATTTTTACCAAAATATAGATTGTGTAACCCTAGAAAAGATCTGTATCATGGAATTCTCAACCTTTTCAGTGGGAATTGATTGAACGGTCAAGAATATTATAGCCATTATACGTAACCTTTTCTTTATAAAACCACACTACAAAATTCTCAAATTCTTTAGGAGATGTTTATACTATTAAGTGCTTTTACCCTTATTTATGGGTGTGACTATTTGCTGACATGCATGGAATACATCATGCACATGAGATCCACCACTAGGACCTAAAAATTCAGCCTTATTTGTTGACTGTTCAGTGGGAATTTTTTTTCTCAGGTTAGTTAAAAGGTGAATGGAGTAGCTTCTGTAGATTATGACCATATATAAAAAATAATAATAATTTATCCTGTATTTAGGATTTAAAAAAAAAAAAAAAAAGAAAAACTTGATTTGTGATGTTGGAGGTGTTTAGGATTTGGTTTTTACCTGATTTGTGTGTGTTTCATTGGCGGCTGGCGATGGGCCAAGATTTATGGTTGGCCCATGACCATTTGATCTTGAATAATATCCTAAAAATAAGATGAGTAATTTTGGAATCAAATCTTGACTGGTTTCTTCTACTATCATTTGAGGACCTCAAAGGCCCAACTAACTTGAGATTTTTATATGCAGGCTGATGTATTTTTAACCCCACAAATCAATGTTGCCACTACAAGGTTCAATATTGGTAAAGTTTTTAACTATTTATTTTATCTTTGAAGTGGTTATTTTTTCACTCAGATATACTCAAATTTTAGCTCTTTATTTATATTTTCGGATACACAATTTTCTAGTTGTTGCTTCTGTGTTGCAAATTGGCATTCAGCTTTTACATCCAAGTAAATTTCTGTTTTATTGGTGTTATTTATTAATATGTCCTGCTAATGTAGATAAAACCTTTGGTGAAGCCAACTAAAGACATAATGAAAGCTCGTCACATTAAATATGCTTGGCATGAGTTTTTTTTCTTGAGGGTACTCATCTTCCTCTTAGTCCATGATATTCTGGCTTTTTGTCATTTCATTCATATAATTTTTTTGTTCTGTCAATGCAGCTAGGTACAACATTGGTGCAGTTATCTTGCTCTGGGCACATGTAGTCTTGGTATGTCTCATTGTCCTTTAATAATTTAATATATCGAGATTTCTTTCCTATCATCATTTACATTTTTCTTCTTAATCGATACTTGGAAGTTAATATAATCATTTACTCTGTTTTACAATCTTTTAAATCTTTATATGTAAATCTGTGCTCATATGCATTGTCGGAGAAACTAAAAAACTTACTCATTCTCAGATTGCATTGTGGAATATGCATCCATTATTCAAAGAAAGGGCGACATTTCAAGCACTCACACTTTCTCTTCTTACTAGCTAAATTGGTGAGTTTTCTTTCCTTCATACTATATGATTCATTAATGAAGTGGCCTGGCCATTTGGACAGGCCCATGTTTATATATTATCTTGAAATTGATGTAGTAGATCTAGATGTGCGTCGGAGTTATTCGGATGTTGAACGGGGGTCCTTGGAAGGTGGAAACTGCTGTTATGATCACGATGAAGCTATCCATTTCCTATAAACAACAATATGGGTGGCCTGGCCATTTGGACAGGCCCATGTTTATATATTATCTCGTAATTGATGAAGCAGATCCGGATGTGCATCAGAGCTATCCAGATGTTGAGCGGGGGTCCTTGAAAGGTGGGAACCACTGTTATGACCATGATAAAGCTGTCCATTTCTTATGAACAACAATATGGGTAGCCTGACCATTTGAACAAGCTCGTGTTTATGTATTATCTCAAAATTGATGAAGTAGATCCGAATGTGCGTCGGATCTATCCGAATGTTGAGCGGGGGTCCCCAGAAGGTGGGAATCACTGTTATGACCATAATCGTTGTTATGACCATAATGAAGCTATCCATTTCCTATGGACATCATTAGAGGGGCCTGGCCATTTGAACAGGCCGTGTTTATATCTTTATTTACAGGGACCACACCCTTAACCTAAACCACAACCTAAACCTATAACCTAAACCTAAACCATAACCTATAACCTAAACTTTAACGTATAACCTGTAACCTATAACCTAAACCTAAACCTATAACCTATAACCTAACCTAAACATAAACATGTAACCTAAACCTATAACCTAAACCTAAACCTATAACCTATAACCTAACCTAAACATAAACATGTAACCTAAACTTATAACCTATAACCTAAACCTAAACCTATAACCTAAACTGATCCTAAACCCGATCCCGAACTCGAACCCAATTTCCTAAACCTAAACCTTAACCTATTCTCAATTCCCTAAAGCTATAACCTATAACCTAAACCTATAACCTTAACCTAAACCTAAAACCTAAACCTAAACCTATAACCTTAACCTATAACCTAAAACCTAAACCTAAAACTTAAATGTATTCTCAAATCTCTAAACCTAAACCTACACCTAATCCTAATCTTAACTACTTAATCTAAACTTGAAAACCCAAACCTAAACCCGATCCCGAACCCGAACCCGATTTCCTAAACCTAAACCTTAACCTATTCTCAATTCCCTAAAGCTATAACCTATAACCTAAACCTAACCCTAAACCTATAACCTTAACCTAAACCTAAAACCTAAACCAAAATCTATAACCTTAACCTATAACCTATAACCTAAACCTAAAACCTAAATGCATTCTCAAATCCCTAAACCTAAACCTACACCTAATCCTAATCTCAACTACTTAACCTAAACTTGAAAAACCAAACCTAAACCCGATCCAGAACCCGAACCCGATTTCCTAAACCTAAACCTTAACCTATTCTCAATTCCTAAAGCTATAACCTATAACCTATAACCTAAACCTAACCTAAACCTATAACCTTAACCTAAACCTAAAACTTAAACCTAAACCTATAACCTTAACCTAAACCTAAAACCTAAACGTATTCTCAAATCCCTAAACTTAAACCTACACCTAATCCCAATCTCAACTACTTAACCTAAACCTAAACTTGAAAACTCAAACCTAAACGACCCTAAACCCGAACACGATTATCTAAACCTAAACCTTAACCTATTCTCAATTCCTAAAGCTATAACCTATAACCTACAACCTACAACCTACAACCTACAACCTATAACCAAAACCTAAACCTAACATAAATCTATAACCTTAACCTAAACCTAAAACCTAAACCAAAACCTATAACCTAAAACTTAAACCTAAACCTAAAACCTAAATGTATTCTCAAATCCCTAAACCTAAACCTACACCTAATCCTAATCTCAACTACTCAACCTAAACCTAAACTTAAAAACCCAAACCTAAACTCGATCCAGAACTCCGAACCCGATTTCCTAAACCTAAACCTTAACTTATTCTCAATTCCCTAAAGCATAACCTATAACCTATAACATAAACCTAACCTTACCTAAACCTAAAACCTAAACCTAAACTTAAACCTAAACCTATAACCTTAACCTAAACCTAAAACCTAAACCTAAACCTAAACCTATAACCTTAACCTAAACCTAAAACCTAAATGTATTCTCAAATCCCTAAACCTAAACCTACACCTAATCCTAATCTCAACTACTTAACCTAAACCTAAACTTGAAAACCCAAACCTTAACCCGATCCCGAACCCAAACCCGATTTCCTAAACCTTAACCTTAACCTATTCTCAATTCCCTAAAGCTATAACCTATAACCTATAACCTAAACCTAAAACTATAACCTAAACCTAACCTCAACCTAAAACCTAAACCAAAGCCTATAACCTTAACCTAAACTATAACTTATAACCTATAACCTAACCTTAACCTAAACCTAAAACCTAAACCTAAACCTATAACCTAAACCTATAAACTAAAACTTAAACCTAAACCTAAACCTAAAACCTAAATGTATTCTTAAATCCCTAAACCTAAACCTACACCTAATCCTAATCTAACCTAAACCTAAACCTAAACTTGAAAACCCAAACCTAAACCCGATCCCGAACCCGAACCCGATTTTTTAAACCCAAACCTTAACGTATTCTCAATTCCTTAAAACTATAACCTATAACCTATAACCTATAACATATAGCCTAAACCTTAACCTTAACCTAAACTTATGTTTTTTTTTTTTTTTTGTCTTTCTTCCTTTTGAGATGTGTACAAAGGCACATGCTTGTTTGATTATGTCTACAAATGTTGTTTTATACAAGCTGACAAGCTAAAGAAGTCAGTGTAGGATGAAATTCATTTTCTCAACGGAAGGGTTTCAGAACCTAAAAGTGATCTTGTGTCGAAGTCCACGGAAGTTACATCTGCAGTTTCAAGGAAAGAAGAAACTCTATCTTCTACATTTGTTAAAATTAACCGTCTGAAGAAAGAAAATTCTGTAAAAATATGAGCATTATTGAATGCATATGGAGGGTGTTTACTATGTTGGAGTGTATTTATTTCTTGCACATGAGGGCACGCCTTAGTTGTAATTCCTATGATAGGTTGAGTAAAGTGAAATATTGTTTATTTAGAAATGTGAATGTAGGATGTGTTGTATGATTTGATTGCTATTTGTAATAAATGCATCATTTTTTTTTCTGATTGCATTTTATGTACTATTTCTATCAGCATTAAGCTTAGATGAGTTATCAATCACTACTGGTTCTTACAATGGAAATAGGTCATATTATTACAATTTTTAAAAAAATAGCTACGAATATAATCCGTAGCTATAGCTACGGCTTTTGTCCGTAGCTATTGTTATCTATTGCTATGGATATTGTCTGTAGCTATTAGTATATATTGCTACGGACATAATCCGTGACTATTGGTATCCATTGCTGTCTATTGCTACGAATATGATCTGTAGCTATTGGTAATTACTGCTACGGATATAATCCGTAGCTATTGGTATCTATTGCTACGGATATAATCCGTAGCAACACCCGGTTGAGGGTTTGAGTACCCATAGGTGGTGAAATCCCACTATGGCATGAGTGTGTGGTGGTGTGTGTGCGTGTGTGTGCGTGTGTAAAAAAAAAAAAACGTAGCTATTGGTATCTATTGCTACGGATATTATCTATAGCTATACCTTTAGCTACCCCACCAATAGCAACGGACGTGCTACGGATCATATCAGTAGGAAAAGCGATTTTGCTATAGTTTTTGGCTGTAGCCTTTGCCCGTTTTTCTTGTAGTAGTTGCTCGACTTCAGGTTGAGGAACCTTCAACTAGTCGAAGACGCAACAGAAATTCTGTTATACTTCAGTTGTTTCTTGGACCAGTTGAGGAATTTCTTAGAGTGGTCGAAGTAGAATTTGGACAAGTCGAAATTCAGTCAATTATAAGTATAAAAATCCAATTTAAATATGTTTTGAAAGCCCCCTAAACCTAAGGTCTTTTTAGGGTTTAAATTACCTATATGGACTGAACTTCATAGGAATAGAAATTTGAAGTTCTCAAAGGAGCTTGATCTTATACTTAGAAAATTCATCAGTAAGAATTAAACTTGAACTTAGAGCTTAACCTTCTACTAGCATTCTTAGTAGAACTTGAACTTGCACCTAAAGTTTGATCTTGCACTCAGAGCTTGATCTTCTACTAGTATTTTTAGTAGAATTTGAACTTGAAGGTGAACTTTCTATCTTGATCCACGTGACTTGAATTTTAACTTGACTTCAACTTGAACATAAGCTAGACTTCAACTTGAACATGAGCTTGTCTTTAACTTGAAGAACACTATGCTAAGTTGTTTTGACAAGAAGAAATTTGACAAATCAGGTGTAACATGTGTGTTAAACATAATAGCACTTACAATCTCCCCCTTTTGTCAATTTCGTGACAAAACACTTAAAGATGCATGAATCAGAGTGCAGCCTTGTATTCTTGAACTCATGATGAAATTGAAGAGTGCAAAATAAAAAATAAAAATACTACTCCCCCTCAAGTTGTGTTTTCCTTATTTCCTGTTTTAAAACATATAATATTCTAAGCAAAGCATTCCTAACATTTATAATCTCTACCATATTCAACATTCATTCAAATCTCTCTCTCTTCTTGTCACAAGTTGACAAAGAAATAAAGATGTTAACATGTAAAATATGTAGAAGAAATAAAGCATTAAGTCAATATAGTATAAAGGAAATGATCATCTAAACAAAGTGAAAGTATTAAGTCATCAAGCAAAATAAGTATAAAGTTATACAGCCTCATAGAAATAAATAAGAAATGAAATCAACTCAGTCAGATCCTGAGGAAGGAGCCGGCATTGAAGGATCCATCTAATGCAAACTCCTCGTAATACGGTGGAAGTACTTCTTCATATACTTCATAGAAAATTTTTGGGTTTACAGCAGGTTATCTTGTGAAACCTGTAATGTCGTGACTTTCTCTTCCAAAGATTGAAGACAAATAGCAACCTTTAAAGGTTGAAAATTTGGATCATCTGACTCATCAAGTTCAGCAAAGATATCATCTATAGATGTGTCCTCTGGTGGTGTAGGTGCTTCCTCTTCTTTCTCGTCTCGCTAGCCCGAAAGATATTTCAAATTCATCTTGTAAATATTAGCGTTATTAAATGGTAATACTGACTCGGGTGCCTCAGATGTAGGAATGGGAACATTACAATGTAAGGCAATATAAGTCATAAGATACGCAAAGGGAATAGAACCATGACTAGGATGATGACAAAACTGAATTATGATGTAGCAAATAAGAGAAGGAAGACACACTTGTACCCTAGAAACAACAAAGTGTAGAATATTAGCCATGAAGGGAGTAAGTTCTGACTTATTCCCTGATCGAGGATACACATTGGACATGAAAATACGGTGAAGAACATGAAATTGAGGCAACATTTGATTGGTATGCAATGCATTACCCGAATGTCATTCTACATTAAATCGACATAGATTATGTGTAACTGCTAGCCATTCTGTATGGGACATTCTATCAGTTAGATTGTCAAGAGGAACTTCATCCTCTACAATAGCAATCCCAGTTAAGATTGAGATTAGATAGCGGTCTACAGTGAAGTTCCCTTCCACAAATTTAATTGTAAAGGTTAGATTTTCTTCGGGCACTTCACAAATTGATGCATACATGCATTGCGTAATGGAACAGTAAGCTTTGCCGCCCCAAGCCAAAATGCCTCCCTAACCAACATTAGAAAGCAAAAGAATAAGATTGAATGGTGCAATGTGAGAAACATTTACACTACGGTCAATAATTATGTCTCTTGAGCTGAAATCCCCAAATTAGTCTGAATTTTCTTTAAAACTCCTTAGGTTCTCACATTAGATGAAGTCGACCTAGATGACGAACTATTATGAGTTGTTCATGTAGTTGCACGTTTAGTTCAATGCTCCATTTAATATTTGCTCAAGAAATAACTAATGAGAGAAGTGTGATTGTGGATATATCAGATTTTTCACATATCTCACACCAAAGAGGGTTTGGAATCAACAATAAACCCCAAATGATAGATTAGCTAGCAAATGAGTACTCAAATGTTGAAAGAAATAGGAAAACAATTACTTACATGTAAGATTTGGAGATGGGTTTGACGAGAGGACCACCGACGAGTCGAAGAAGAAGATGAAAATGAAAAAAAAAAAAAGTGATTTTTCACCTTTTTGAATAGCAAACCCGTAGTCCTCGACCGGTCGAGCAGCGTACTTAACCTGTCGAGGGTTCAACTGGTCTAGTACGTCCACGACCCGTCGAAGAATAAAAAAATGATTATTATTATTATTTTTAATTTAATTTTGACATTATATTATTAGTATTATATGCATTTAATTAATTATAAACAAGAAACAAACAAATGCATAAAAATAACATACAAACCAATATAATTCTTCAAATTTGAAAATCCATTCCTGTCGAGCAGTTTGGTCAAAATGTCAGCAAGTTGCTTTTCAGTTTGAATATATTCTAACACAACACTCTTATCTTCAACAAGTTCTCTAATATAATGGTATCTAATATCAATATATTTTATATGAGAATGTTGGATTGAATTTTTTGAAATGTTATTTGTGCTTGAATTATCGCAATACAATATTATTGTTTCTTGCACATAATCGGCTAACATTCTTTTCATCCAAATGAGTTGAGTAAGCATTATCGACTGTTATATATTCAGATTCAGTAGTTGAAAGTGATACAGAGTTTTGTTTCTTATTGAGCCATGAAACTAAACAGTTCCCTATATAAAAACATCCACCTCTGGTAGATTTTTTATCGTTAATATTTCCATCCCAATCTGCATTAGTGTATCCGGCAATTTATACGAATGTATCATGTGGATACCAAAGTCCTAAATTAGCTGAACTTATGATATATTTAATTATCCACTTAACAACAATTAGATGAGATTCTTTAAGATTGGATTGATAACGGGTACATACTCCAACACTAAATATAATATCAAGTCTACTAGCAGTTAAATATAAGAGACTACAAATCATACTTTGATATAAGCAGGAGTCTACACTTTTACCTGATTCATCTTTTGAGAGTTTAAGAGTTGTACTCATTGGAGTATCAAACTTCTTTCCATTCTCAAATCCAAACCTTTTTACAAGATTTAAAGCATATTTGGTTTGTGAGATGGATATACCATCTTCATATTGCTTAACTTGTAATACAATAAAGTAGTTAAGTTCACCAACCATACTCATTTCAAACTTGGATTTCATCGGATCTGAAAACTCAATAGAGAAGTTAAAGCATGTAGATCCGTAAATTATATCGTCAACAGAGATCTGTACTATCAGTACATGATCGTTATATTTTTTGACGAATAAGGCTTTATCAACGCTACCCATATTGAAGTTATGACTAAGTAAAAATTTAGTCAATTTTTCATACCATGCTCTGGGAGCTTGTTTCAAACCATAAAGTGCCTTCTCAAGACGATATACATGATTTAGAGATTTGGGGTCCTCGAAACCCTTAGGTTGTTCAACATAAACCTCCTCATGTAAATCACCATTTAAAAATACACTTTTAACATTCATTTAATATATTTTAAATTTTATATAACATGCAATCGAAATAAATAATCTTATGCATTCAAGGCGAGCAACTGGTGCAAAGGTTTCATCATAATCAATACCTTCTATTTGTGTGTACCCTAGCTTGTACAACCAGTCAAGCTTATTTCTAATAATATTACCTAATTCATCAATTTTATTTTTAAAATATATTTGGTTCTAATTATATGTTTATCAGAAGATCTAGGAACCAAGTACCAAACATCATTTCTAACGAATTGATTTAACTCTTCTTACATAGCCAATATCCAACTTTCATCAGTAAGTGCTTCATTTATATTAGTCGGTTCAATTTTGGAAGTGAAACAGACATAATTATAAACATTTTCTAATTATTTTCTAGTCTGTACACCAGTGCTAGGGTTACCAAGTATTAGATCAGTCGGATGGTCTTTAACTAATCTTAGTTCAGTATCAACTGATTTTGATGAAGAGTCAGGTTTATCGATAATGTTGACTTCATCATCATCTTTACTTGGTGTGGGTGTGATCAAGTGATCATCAATTACAACATTAATAGATTCCTAAATCACTCCTGTTCTTTTGTTAAGAACATGATATGCTCGACTATTCAGAGCATAACCTAAGAATATTCCCCATCACTCTTGGCTTCAAACTTTCCCAAATTTTTTCGATCACGTAAAATGAAACATTTACTTCTAAAAGTTCGAAAGTATTTGACTTTTGGCTTCTTATTGAACCATAACTCAAAGGTTATTTTATCTTTTACTTTTATAACATACACACGATTTAAAATGTAGTATGCAATATTAACAGCTTCAGCCCATAACTTTTTTGGTAAGTTCATGCTATTTAGCATAACATTGGTCATTTCTTGTAACACCCTGCTCTTTATTTCAACAACCTCATTTTCTTAAGGTATTTTAGGAGCAGAGAACTCAGTGATATACCATGGTCTGAATAATACTTCTCAAAATTGCTATTTTCAAACTCAGTATCTGATTTTGATCACAAGTACTATTTTTTCAGTCTGAATTCATTTTAGAATTATTCTAACTTCATTGAGAGTCTTTGATTTTTCTCTCAAGAAAGCTACCCATATATATCTGGTAAAATCATCAACAATAACCAGAAAATACTTCTTTTCACCTCTACTCTCTGTTCTCGTTGGTCGAACCAAATCCATATGGAGCAATTCAAGAAGTTTAGTTGTGGCTAAGGAGTTTACTTTCTCCTGATTTGCTTGCAAATCTGACATGCGCCACAAATCTTTTCTATCTTTTTCAATTTGAGTAAGCCACGAATATGATATCTTTTGCTCAATCTATAAAAATATCTGAAATTAACATGTCCAAGACGTTTATGTCATAGTTCTATTTCGTCTGTTTGGACCATGCAACATGAAAAATTAGAAGAGCATGAGTCATTAATAATATAACAATTCTCAGAAGTCCTACGACCATTTAATATCATACTTCCCTTCTCATTTGAAATCTCACATCCATGATTAGTAAATTTTACATTGTGTTTGTTATCACAAATTTGAGAAATACTTAGAAGGTTATGCTTAAGACCTTCAACATACAAAACATTCTCAAATGGAGGAAGATTAGATAGTTGAACAGTACCTTGACCTATGATTCTGCAGTTGCTTCCATCACCAAAAGTAACTGATCTGTCATTTACTTCCTTGAAGTTGTGAATAGTTCTTTATTACCTGTCATATGTCTCGAACATCCACTATCCAAGTACCATTTTGAATGGCTAGTGGCTTTGAAGGCTGTGTGGGCAACAAGACATGTAACCTTTGGAACCCATTTCATTATGGTTATGGGTTTAAGAGTTCCATTGGTTTTTCTCTGTATTTGGGAGTTGGAATTTCTCCACTTTCTATTAACTCCGATCTCATCTGAGTTGGATTTTAGAAGCTCTTTGAGTAAGTCCACTATTTTTTCAGCTAAAGGAGGTTTGTTATATCTTTGATTTCTATAGCTGTTGGTATTAGAATTAATCTTAGAAACTTGAAAAGGTTTTAGATTTTTGAAATCATTTCGACCATAATTTCTCAAATACTTACCTTTTGAGTTGGACCATTCTCCTTTTACAAATATAAGAGATGAGTTCTTATTATTCTGAGAATTATCTTTGTTATACCTTAGACCTGATTTGTCAACACATTTTCTATATGTGGTTAACAGTGTTTTCAGTTTTGGGTCTCCATGGGCATATCTCCAAGTATCCTTAGAACTCAAAAGAGAAGAAATTTCAAGTTTTAGATTCTCATTTTCAATTCTGAGTTTTTCTAACTCTGAGGTTTTAAAATTTAAGTCTAGTTTTATTTTTTTCAAAACAATTTGAAAGATGAGATTTTTCTAAAACATTGTTTTCAAGTTCTTCTTATAATTTAAGATATTTTTCTTTTTGAATTTTTAGTTTGATGGCAATTTTGCAACTTTCCCTGTATAAGGCATTGTAGGTGTTTTGAAGATCATCTTCATTCTCAATTTTAGGGTCACTCTTGAGATTTTCATAATTAGATAAGTTACAGCTATCTGAAGAGGTGAATCTGGATATAGTCATTAGGGCTTTTACATCATTTGCATTTTCTTGTTCTAATTCATCAAACTCAGAAGAACTTTCAAAGCCGGATGATTCATCCCAAGTAGCTAACATACCCATTCTTTTTTACTTATCCATTTTGGGACATTTATTCGTCAAGTGGCCATATTCATGCCAGTTGAAACATTGACTATCCTTTACAGATTTCTAAGATTTAGTTTTTCCTTTTCTTTTCTTGTTTTTTAAAATTTTGTAAAATTTCTTAGTAAGTACGTAAAGCCATATCATATTCTATATCTTCAACATTAAAATTAACACAATTTTCTTTTGAAATAAATTTAGACAATTTAAGAGCAATGGACTTATCTTTAGGAGCTTTAAAATTTAACTCATACGTTTGGAGAGAACCAACTAACTCGTCAACCTTCATTTGATCAGTATCTCTTAATTCTTGAATGACAATTACTTTAGAATTGAATCTCTCAAAAAATTATCGCAATATTTTTACACAGACCTTACTTTCTGGGATTCCATCTCCTAAACCCCACATAGAATTTACTATATCATTTAGTTTCATATAAAAGTCCATGAAAGTTTCATTTTCTTCCATACAAATTTTCTCAAATCTTGTAGTGAGGATTTGAACTTTTGATTTCTTGACTATAGAAGTTCCTTCATGTGTCATTTCAAGAATATCCTAGGCTTGTTTTGTTGTATCACATTAAATAATTATCTTAAATTCATCAGGTGATAAAGCACAAGTTATGACATTTAAGGCCTTAGCATTAACACTGCTTTCACTTTTCCGAGGTGTAGTCCATTAATAAAATGCAGTTTCTTTCATAGATTTAGTTCCATTACTACCTAATACTTCAGACATAGGAGGTTTCCATTTGGTTACAATGGCTTGCCACAAGCTTTCATCTAAGGATTTTAGAAAAATCCTCATTCTGGCTTTCCAGTATGCATAGTTAGAGCCATCAAAAGGTGGTGGCCTAGTAATAGACAAGATATCAAAATTTGACATAATTAAAGCTCTAGATCTTTAACTGAGAAAATTAATCCAAAAAAGAGCAATTTAGCACTGATATCACTTGAAAAGGCAAGCTTAACAGTCCTTTGGGGGGGCTAAAATAATAAATAAATCTGGAAAAATACTCTAACAAGATCCAAAAGAGCTATCTATTACAAGCATTCACCACATTTGCATAAATAAAATTACAACCAATCTTCACATTTGCAAAGAGTAAACATTTACCATAAACACCAAGAATTATAGTGGTTCAGTGTGTACACCAATTGTTCTCAAATAGCCATACCTACTCCACTCTCAAGATTACAAACCTCGTAATCTCGACTTTCACTATGAACAAGGTTTTCACAGGGTCACCTTAAAACCTGATATAGTTGTGATTTTAAAGGGCTATCACAAACAAAAATCCACACTAAGATTTTCTGGCTATCTCAGAAAAATCAACAAATGAAATTTTTTGGCTATCTCATAAAAAACCAATTATACAGAAAGTAAATTGATACTTATCTTCACCAAAGAAGATGTTGTAGTTATAGATTGCTTTTATTGAATGTCGAATGTTTGATGTTCTGTCTAATAGAAAAGGTTTAGGGTTTTAATTGATTTTAACTAGATTTATACCCAATGGCTACTTGCATTAATTCCCTCAAATCTCAATAACTTTTTGATAAATCAGAATGACAGAATTTTGAGATAAAAGAATTAATGAAAAAGTTATAAAATAAAATTACAAATACCGTTTGATAGCTTGACAATAAATGAGACTTCTCTTCATCTTGAATTAGGGCTTTAATAGGCTTAAGTTGTATTTTTGGATTGAGAAAGGACCTCAATTTATAGTCACAAAATCTGTTCCTTCGACTGGTCGAAGCACCGGATTCAGTACCAACAAATTTTCAAATTCGAACAGGATAAGATTCAACAGATCTTTGACTGGTCGAAGAGCCTGTTCGATTGGTCGAGGGTGACCTTCTACTGGTCGAATAGTCTGTTCGACTGGTCGAGCAAGCTGAATCTGATTAGATTATAGTTGCTGGACTTCGAATCGAGGAACCTTCGACTGGTCGAGGACTCCACTCGACTAATCGAAGACGCAACAGAAATTCTGTTATACTTCAGCTGTTTCTTGGACCAGTCAAGGAATCTCTTAGACTGGTCGAAACAGAATTTGGACAAGTCGAAAGTCAGTCAATTATCAGTATAAAAACCCAATTTAAACCTAAACCTAAGGCCTTTCTAGGGTTTAAATTACCTGTATAAACTGAACTTCATATGAATTGAAACTTGAAGTTCTCAAAGGAGTTTGACCTTATACTTAGAAGATTCATCAGTAGGAATTGAACTCGCACTTGGAGCTTGATCTTCTAGTAGCATTCTTAGTAGAACCTGAACTTGCACCTGAAGCTTGATCTTATATTCGGAGCTTGATCTTCAACTAGCATTTTTAGTAGAACTTGAACTTGAAGGTGAACTTTTCATCTTGATCCACGTGACTTGAATTTTAGCTTAACTTCAACTTGAACATAAGCTAGACTTCAACTTGAACATAAACTTGTCTTTAACTTAAAGAACATTATGCTAAGTTGTTTTGACAAGATGAAATTTGACAAACCAAGTGTAACATGTGCGTTAAACATAATAGCACTTTCAAATAGGCTACACTTGTTTAGTAGCCTAAATAATTACTGACATATTAGAATGTGAAAAAGCAGTTACAAGGATAATTCTCCAGCAACCACTCTATGTTATATATAAATAAGGCAAAAAATAGAGTTCTCGAGCTCTCGACACAGTGCAATACTATTTATCTTAGGGTCCAGGGACCCTTATGTAATAGTTTTACTTTTCATCATTCATTAATACAATATTGCTCTCAACATAGATAGCATTGTTCTTTCATTTTTAGAGCCCTTTGTTCACAACACACTATTGGATTACAAGGAAGATTGGTTATAGTCATTTTACTTTAATATAACTCCCCATCGCTTATTAGTACATCACTCTCTTAATATGCATCATAGTTTCATTTATATCCATTCGTGCCACACTGTAGGATTACAGGGAGAATTAGTTTAGTTTTACTCTCCCTTATGTTAAGATGTGGAGCCACATTTGGGGATCGCACGACCAGTCATGGCCCCTGCTCGACCGGTCATGGGGTCCACTCTACCGGTCGTGAGCAATCGTAGACTGGCTCAACTCAAAGTCTAGCGAGTATCAATTTTTAGGGTCTGAGGTTCTCGATCGATCGTAGGCCATGCTCGACCGGTCATGGAGTCCTCTCGACCAGTCGTGCAGCCTTCACGACCAGTCAAGGTTACGCAGATTCGTTTTTGAATTTGATGCGGACTGCAAAAATTTGAGTCAATTTTTGCAAGGGTGTGAAAGGGAAGTTGCCTAAACTATAAATAGGTATCCCTGGGGCTTTTCTAGGGTATGGGAAATAATTCTAAGGTGTGGGCAAAGGGTTTTCCAAATACTTCCAAGGGAGAGGTTAGTATATTGCCTTGTAATCTTTGTTTTTCTTCATAGTGGAAGTTTGCATCCATGGTTTTTGACCCTTGTTGGGGTTTTTCCATGTATATCTTATCTTGTGGTTTGTTTAGAATGCTTTGATTCTTTTTCTAGTTTATATTTCTTCTTGTTTATCATTTGTGGTTGAGATTGGATCTCGGTTCACTGCGTTGTTGGCATGCTGCGCAACAACTGGTATCAAAGATATTAGTTTAGTTCTATTTGGGAGTGATGACAGAAGAAGGGAAGACTATAATTGAGAAGTTTGATGGTTCAAACTTTACCTTCTGGAAGATGCAGATGGAGGATTATCTGTATTAGAAGGACCTCTATATTCCTCTAAGAGGAAAAGGGAAGAAACCAGAAAAGATGATAGATGATGAATTGTTTTTACTGGATAGGAAGGCTTTAGGAACAATCCAACTCTCTTTGTTTAAGAGCGTCGCCTTCAATATATCCAAGATGAAATCACAAAACAATTAATGGAAGCCCTAGCCACCATGTATGAAAAATCTTCAACGTCCAACAAGGTTCATCTTATGAAACAACTATTCAACATGAAGATGTCAGATGGTGGGAGCGTGGCTGAACATCTAAACGAATTCAATACAGTCACGAACTAGTTGGAATCCATTGGCATTATTTTTTAGGATAAGGTCAGGGGGTTATTGATCTTGTTCAGTTTGCCAGACAGTTGGGATAGTTTAGTGATTGCTTTGAGCAATTCCTCAGGGTTGACAAAGCTGAAATTTGATGATGTAGCCGGTCGCAGCAAAGAATCTAGAAGAAAGGCATTAGGAGTTTCAGGGGATTCAGAGAATGCTCTAAACGTTGAAGGAAGAGGAAGATCGCTGAACAAATGAGGTAATAAACACGGGCATTCTAAGTCGAGAAAGAAGTCTAAGGGACCAAAAGACAAAGACAGGTGTTGGCATTGTGGCAAGAAAGGGTACATGAAACGTGATTGCAGGGTGCTCAAGAAATAAGAAGGAAGCTCTCAAGGCAGGATGGATTCAGTGAATCTATCTGAGGAGAGTGACACAAAGGCATTGATCTTATCTCTTGATGCGATGAATGAGTCTTGGGTTATAGACTCGGATGCTTCATTTCATGCCACTTCATGTAAGGAAGTTATGCGTAATTATGTATTAGGTGACTTCGGGAGAGTCTACCTAGGTAATGATGAGCCGTGTAGTATTATTGGAAAGGGGGACGTTCATGTAAATTAGAAGACGGAACGACTTTGAAATTAAAGGATGTCAGACATATACCGAGTTTGAAACATAACTTGATCTCAGTGGGGCAGTTGGCCGATACCGGTTATATGACGACATTCACCAGTAATTCCTGGAATATCACAAAAGGTGCCTTGGTAATATCTCAAGGCAAGCAGGAAGGTACTTTGTACGTGACTTCAGGATCATATAGTTCACTCGCAGTCGCATCAACTAGAGTGAATGGACAGTTATAGCAACAGAGGTTGGGACATATAAGTGAGAAAGGGATGAAAGTGCTATTGTCAAAAGGGAAGCTACCATGGCTGAAGTGTATTGACTTGAAATTCTATGAGGACTGCGTATATAGCAAGCAGAAGAGGGTAAGCTTCAAGAAGATGGGATACACTCCAAAGACGCATCTGTTGGAGCTTGTACACACTGATGTGTGGGGACCGGCATAGGTATTATCTCTTGGTGGCTCACGTTATTTTGTTTCCTTTACTGATGATGTTAGTAGAAAACTGTGGGTCTATTTCTTAAAACATAAATCTGATATATTTGATCTATTTAAGAAGTGGAAAGTTATAGTAGAAAACGAGACAGGTAAAACAGTAAAATGTCTCAGATCTGATAATGGGAGAGAGTACTGTGATAAGAGATTTGAGGAGTATTGTGCAGTAAATGGAATCAAACATCAGAAAATGATTCCAGGGACAACGCAGCAGAATGGTGTGGCTGAGCGCATTAACAGGACCATCCTTGAGCATACTAGGAGCATGAGGTTACATGTAGGGTTGCCCAAGACCTTTTGGGCAGATGTTGTGAATACTACTACATATCTCATCAATAGAAGTCCCTCAGCACCATTGGATGGTGGGCTACCAAAAGAAACGTGGACTGGAAAAGAAGTGAACCTTGCACATCTCAAAGTATTTGGTTACACTTCATATGTTCACATTGATGTAGAGCACAGAAACAAGCTGGATGCGAAATGCAGGAAGTGCACGTTTATAGACTACAGGCAGCATGATTTTGGCTACAGGTTTTGGGATATAGAAAATAGAAAAATCATTAGAAGCAAGGACGTAGTCTTCAATGAAAAAGTGATGCATAAAGACAATGTACAAGAAACTAAGGCCAAAAAGAAAGAATTCATAGAGTTGGAAGAATTACCAGACACGGGTGTTACAGCGACACAGGATAATCATGCACAGTAGCATTATGAGGCAAAGCCGCAGACACCGGTTGTGAGGAGGTCTACTCGGGAGAGGATACCCACGATCTGATATTCACCCTCCTTACATTATCTACTGCTGACAGATAATGGTAAACTAGAGTGTTTTGAAGAGGCGTTATAGTCAGATATACGGGTTAAGTGGGAGCAGGCCATGGATGACAAGATGGACTCTCTTAAGTCTAATCATACATGGGAGCTAGTCACTCTACCTAAGGGTAAGAAAGCTTTTCATAATAAGTGGGTTTACAGATTGAAGGAGGAGTACGATGGTTCGAAATGGTACAAGGCCAGATTGGTTGTGAAATGGTTTCAACAAAAGGCAGGTGTCGATTTCATTAAAATATTTTCACCTGTAGTGAAAATGTTTACAATTCGCATGGTCTTGAGTATAGTGGCTACAGAAGACTTACATCTAGAGCAACTAGATGTTAAGATAGCCTTTCTTCATGGAGACCTTGAAGAAGAGATATATATGCATCAACCGACAGGATACGTGGCACCAGGAAAGGAGAACAAGGTGTGTAGACTGAAGAAGAGTTTATAGGCCTGAAGCAGGCCCCGAGGCAGTGGTACAAGAAGTTCGACAGTTTCATGTCGGAAAACGGTTTTAGGAGATGCCATGCAGACCACTGTTGTTATTTAAAGAAGTTTGATACGTCGTATATCATCCTTCTTCTGTACGTTGATGATATGCTTGTAGCCGGTTTAAGCATGAAGGACATCTCAGATCTCAAAAGACAACTGTCTAAAGAATTTGCTATGAAGGATTTAGGAGCTGTAAAACAAATTCTAGGCATAAGGATAAAGCGTGACAGGGAAAATAAGAAATTAGTTTTGTCACAGGTAGAGTACATAGCCAAGGTACTTGATCAATTCAATATGGGAGGTGCTAAGCCGGTTAGCACTCCATTAGCCAACCACTTCAAGCTATCTAAGGAGCAAGGTGCAAAGACACAGGAGGAATGGGACTACATAGCTGAAGTCTCATATGCATCAGCTATTGGGAGTCTCATATATGTTATGGTGAGCACGAGACCATACATTGCTCAAGCAGTGGGAGTTGTTAGTAGGTTCATGAACAACCCTGGGAAGGAATATTGGAAAGCTATGAAGTGGGTCCTTGGATACCTGGTAGGTACTAAGGATGTAGGGCTGTATTATGGTAGATCAAAAATTAAGTTATAAGGGTACATGGATTCAGATTTGGCAGGAGATATCGACAGCAAAAGAAGCACTACAGGTTATGTCTTTACTTTAGGTAGTGTTGTAGTTAGTTAGGTCTCTCAGTTATAAAAGATAGTATATATCAGTACGACGGAAGCAGAATATGTTGCAGCTACAGCGGCATGCAAGGAGATAATGTAAATGTAAGGTTTTATGGAAGAGTTGGGTAAGAAGCAAGTAGATTGCAAGCACAGTAACAATTAGAGTGTAATACACTTAGCTAAGAATTCAGCCTTTCATTTAAGAACTAAGCATATTGCCATCAAATATCACTTCATACGTTCGTTACTAGAAGATGGATCGATTGCGCTGGAGAAGATTCATACAAGTGAAAATCCTGCGGATATGCTGACCAAGGCGGTCACACAGGAGAAGCTGAAGCTTTGTTCAGCTTTAATTGGTCTTCAGGCTTGAAGATGGGGAGGCAATGCACTCCGGATGAAGAAGACAAACGTTTATGGCGATGTGTCTCCAAGTGAGAGATTATTGAGATATGGATTCACATCTAGGGGACGCACGACCAGTCGTGGCCCCTGCATGCTCGACCGGTCGTGGGGTCCGCTCGACCAGTCGTAAGCAGTCGTGGACTGGCTCAACTCAAAGTCCAGTGAGCATCAATTTTTAGAGTCCAAGGTGCTCGACCGGTCGTGAGGTCCTCTCAACCGGTCGTGCAGCCTTTACTACCAGTCGAGGTTATGCGGATTCGTTTCCGGATTTGATGCAGACTGCGAAAATTTGAGTCAGTTTTCGCAAAGGTGCGAAAGGGAAGTTGCCTAAACTATAAATAGGTATCCCTAAGACTTTTCTAAGGTATGGAAAATAATTCTAAGGTGTGGGCAAAGGGTTTTCTATGTACTTCCAAGGGAGAAGTTAATATATTACCTTGTAATCTTCATTTTTCTTCATAGTGGAAGCTTGCATCCGTGATTTTTTACCCTTGTTGGAGTTTTTCCACGTACATCTTATCTTGTGGTTTATTTGGAATGCTTTGATTCTTTTTCTAGTTTATATTTCCACTACAAGAAAAATGGTTACTAGGGGCGTTTTTAGCACAGGCGGCCACAAAAAACCGCCGCTGTGGATGAAAGGAGGGGCGTTTTTATATGGCCGCCCGTGTACAAAACGGCCACACGCCGCTGTTTTTTTTTTTTAAAAAAAAAAAAAAAAAAAAAAAAAAAAAAAAACCCAAATCATGCCCTGTCCCATGCAGCCCCCAAATATCCAAAACCCGCCTCTCCCGAAATCATCCCACCTCTTCTTCTCCCACCTCTTTTCTACCAAATCCATCCCTAAAACCCTTTTCTCCCTCTCACTCTCCACATCTCCCTCTCCTTCTATCTCTCTCGATCTCCCTCTCCCTCCAAGCACGCCCCAAAACCCTCCGCTCCCTCTATCTCTCTCGATCTCCTTGTCTCTCTCGATCTGCATCTCTGTCTCCCTCTCGATCTCCTTATCTCTTTGATTTATCTCTCCCTCTACCGCAACGGCGCATCATCTCCAGCAACGGCGCATCCTCTCCAGCATCATCTTCACCACTCTAAGTGCGGCCAGCAGCCCCCGCCCTTCACCTCGTCCCCGGCCATTTCTGGTAAACAATGGGACCGATGATCTAGATGGTCCGGGTTTTAATAGATGTATGCCATTTATACAATGGATGGAGATATAGAATAGTATTTCCATTCATCATTTTTTGTGAATGTTTAAGGTGTGCACACCATGTGTTTGATGAAATGTCTCCGTTTTAACAATTTTTATGTTTTTTTCTCACAACGATCTTCAACTCGAGGCCAACCTTTTCAACAGCCAAGATGGCAAACACGCATGATAGGTTGGCCATGGGCAACTAAACGGATATCAATTTGATTTGGATTTTTGCTTCTTCTTCTTCTTCTTCTTCTTTTTGGTTTTTGGATTGTTGCAAAAGAAGGCTGCAAAACAGATGTTTATTTTATTTTTTAATTTTTATTTTCAGGTGGTTTTTGGTATCACTTAATGCATCCTGTGGATGCCAAATGCCAGAGGAAAACATGATGGACCCCACGTCCAGCACCTGTAAATTAAACTTATTTTACAGAACTTGCAGAGGAACTTCCATTCTATTCCATTAGTTGTCATTTATTAAAATGAAAAAATATCTCGTTTAAACAAACAGTCCTCCACGAATCACAGGTTTGTATTGCTCAATCAATTAATCTAAACTATGACTTAGTGACTGTGGGTTATACAGTTTAATCAGTTTAATTTCAAACCCACTTTTTCTTCATTGACATTTCAGAGCAGACCCTCGCAGATCCTCTTTGTCAACGAAAGCTGGAAGCACGCCCACACACGTATCTTCTTCATCAACAAAAAGTAGGAAAAGACCCTTCAACATGTTTTTTCATCAGAAAAAGCTCACATTATTAGTATTGACATGCTTGAATGGTATGTAACTGCTTACATCTGAAGTGTACGTCCTCACAAAAATAATACAACCCTTCTCTATGAAGGGGAAATTTGCTGACAATGGATGCTCACATGTGCGTGTGCATGTATTGCACATCTTCATCTCAATGCTTAATTCTCATTGTGAGTTGCTGCTGCATTGGGAAGGAAAAAAGAAAGAAAGGAAAAGAAAAGGAAGAGATTTTTTTTAAAAAAAATGAAAGCTGAATCTTCTTTTAGTTATTAAAAGATAAAATGTCTTCTTTCCATAGCCAGGCAAGGAAAAGCAGATTGCAAGCATTATAATATTGTATTAGGTTATAACTTCTTTCAACATGTTAATGGTCACATCCCTTGTTGGTTCTGTTTATTACATGCAATTTGTTAGATGACTTGATGTTTGTTTGTTCCTAATGAAGATCTCTATGCGACATGTCCAACTTCTGATGAGGACCTATGTATCAAGCGTCTTACCAGAGCATCAAACATATAACTCCCTTCACATGGATGATCATAAGTTGAGCATCGAGGCATATTTTTACTGGACAGTTGGGTATCAATGCCTATTTGTAAATTCACGCACCAATCAGATGGTGAAAATCACTTAATGAGGAATTGATTCAGACATGGATCATCACAAGTTCCATCAGTTGAATGTCCCTGTTCCTGAACTCTTTTTATTATTAATTTTCTCTTTCCACTCCTTCATGCAAATCCAGCTTCCTTCATACCATTAAGTTCAAGCATAAATGTTAGTAAAGGATGCAGGAATAGTAAATGTTTATGACGAATGGAATGTTTTTAGTATTCTACTCTCTCTCCTGACTTCTTGGTTTCCAGCTATAGCTCTCTAACATACTTGTTTTGCAGGAGACATAGTAGGGGCAACCGAGTTGCGTGGCCCAGTAAATTTTCATTACAAAGATCTGAAAATTACAACCAAAAATTTCAGCCAAGAAAATAAACTGGGAGGAGGAGTCTTTGGAGATGTATACAAGGTAATATTTCACAGTTGATGTTTTTTCTAGTGTTATTTACTGCTACTTGTAATATTTAATCTTCATCTACAATCAGGACAAGATTATGGCCCTTGATAGAGTGGAATGGCAGAATAGGATTCATGTAGCTGACCCTGATTAGTTGGGACAATGCTTAGATGATGATGATGTTGATGATGATATTCAATCAGGGTATTTTTGGATGTTCCATCGAGTAGAATTTCTGTGTTTACTCTAATATAGTGACCAAATTGCAATTTCCTTAGCATTCACATCAGGAGTTTGGGTTTCAACATGCAATTACATTTCTATCAAGTTAGAGTTGAAAGAAACTAACTGCAATTTGAGCGCTACATTCTCATTGTTAAATGATAGAAAAACATCATTAATTTTAATCATTTTCTTAACATTAAACTGAATGTAACAATTCCCTTGTACATACAAAACAGCCTTCAACTTTTCAGATACTTCCAAGATAATATATCATTTTCTATATGTCAGGGTGTTCTGAGAAATGGGAAAATAGTGGCTGTGAAGAAACTTGCATTAAGCCAATCCACTATTGCCAAGGAAGATTTCGAGAGTGAAGCTAAGCTTATAAGCAATGTTCATCACCGGAATGTCATCCGCCTGCTGGGATGTTGTAGCAGAGGAACAGAACTGCTTCTCATTTATCAATTCATGGCGAATAGCAACCTTGATAAACTCTTATTCGGTATCGTCATCTTTCCACTGTATTAATTGATCAATTTGCAATTCCTAATGATTTTGGGTCATTTATTTCTATACTGCTGTGAATTAGTGGTAGCTTGGTCAACTCTGCTAATCTCTCTCTTAAATCATAATAAAAACATCCTGGTTTCTTTAAAAATAAAAATCACTATTAGGTAATGGCAACCCATTAAATCAGAGAATGCCTAAACGGGTTGCAACATTAGGTTTTTAACCCTGGAAACAGTGTTGAGACTTTGACTAGTCCCTTCTGTACAAGACTTTCACCAGTGCAATCGTTCACAAAAAGCACAAAACATGTTGAAGTAGAATATCATCTAATTTCATTTCGTTGAAACATCAAAGCCACAAAAAAGTCTTCTTTATATTCTAAGAATTTCAATTCTTTTCTTCTTTCTTTCATTCTTTTATGATTCGATGTGGACCACAAGTAGAACATGGCGGGTTGGGAAAGTTTCTTTTCTAGGCTACTTGAATTTTCAGAAGAATGTTGGAATGTATCAGGCCATTTTGCATTCCTTATCAATAGTCTATTTACTCTATTTACATGCATAGCTCAAGTTGACCTACTTAGCTGTTTCTGCTAGGCATGCATATAATAGGGCATGACATTTTCGGATACTTTTACATCTGATTCTCCATTGACTGTGTAATAATATGCACATAGTTTTTTGTTTTTTTTTCCCAAAAGGAATGTAGACATGATCAAGACTACTTCCTCATTTTGAATTCTTGGACACGTTTATTTCTTCATGTCAAACTGAATGTTCCTCATCCAAATCACTTGTGCATCCATGTGCATCCTAAATGAATATTTCTAGCATATAAATATAGTCTTATGCTGCATCTTAAATTTCAAGCTTTATGGAACCATTACAAGTCGTGCCAATAGCATACCAGGTATTCATTTTGATGAGATGATGAATGTCTACCCTTTATTCCTACTTTTTCGCCACCATCCGAATCGTATGTTACTTCATCTTTTGGAGTGATGTAATCCTTTCATCCTCATGGTGTACTTTCTAGATACTTACCATTCACATGCTTTCATCAACCTTCTGAAATAATACATGCCTTCTATTTACCAAAACAAAGTATTTTATATTAGTTGTACTTTTTTTTTCCTATTATTTCACACATGTAAATGATAATTTGTACAAGAATAGCAAGCATGGCTGTGTTAATATACTCTCCCTCGTGGGGTAGATATATATGGATGTGTTCAATGTGGTTAATCCATATTCATGAGCCCGCAGGGAACGATATGTATAGTATACCTCGGTTTTGAGTTTGTTCAAGGCCCACGGTTCCAGGATCCAGACATTCCTTTGTGGGGACCACCATGGATTGGACAATGTCCCAAAATCTCCTCTCTCTCCATTTGTCACTGGAAAATTATAAATGTTTAAGAAGAGAAATGCCGCAATGGTCCGCATCGAACTGAAAGGAAAGCCCAAGACTTGTGGCTAGGATCTTCCAACAAATAGTTTCAGTGAGGGCCAATAGACCAAGGGTCTGGATCACTGAATGATGGGCCCCACTCGTACAAACTGAAAAACCACACATACTATACATCTCCTACTTATAATTTTTAATCTAATAACATTTACATCGTAGGGCTATATGAAGAAGATGGTAAACATTACATGCTAAAACGCCCGAACAAAAGCCTAAATTTATCACAGCATAACAATGCCAATGCATTAAAATCTTCATTATGCCAACTTAAATGGAGAATATATATTGTAACTCATTGTCTGTCGCTTCTCTCTACTTTGGCCTGATCAAATTCCAGCTGTCATGCCTCACAGGTGAGAGACGTGGAACCTTTAGTTGGAAACAGCGGGTCGATATAATCATTGGAATGGCTCGTGGCATTGCATATCTACACGATGAATTCCATTCCTGCATCATACACCGAGACATCAAGTCCAGTAATATACTCCTCGATGATGATTTGTAGCCCAAAATTGCTGATTTTGGCCTGGCAAGGCTTCTTCCAGAGGACAAAAGTCATCTTAGTACCAGATTTGCAGGAACCTTGTAAGTCGAAGTAACTGCAATCATGTGAATTCTCATGATCTCTCCATCTTTGACCATATGTCCAATTCTTCTACTATTTTTTTTTCTCATTCATTTTGAAAACTGACAATTCATGGAAAAAAGCTGACACATTCCCTTCATGGGATTCTTCATATCAATTGATGCAACTTAGATGAGTAAATTTGCCAAAAGTAGGGAGATTTGATGTTTTTTCCAACTTTAGTTTGAAAGCTTTGGTTTAAAACTCAGAGTTGGGACTCATACTAGGAAAAGTTGCTCATTTTTTTGTGAAGTATGAATGATCAGTTAATGAAGTTTGCTAACCTAAGCATACAAGGTATATCATCTGCACATTTGCTGGCATGGCGGACAGGTGCAATATCCAAGCTCAGATGGTTCCAACCGTGTATTCTTGTCTAGAAATCAGGCCAGTGCACTCATCAGTTGGGGTTCATTCATAGTGACAACAGCTTAGAAAAATCCAAATTTTATCAATTTTTGTACATCATTTCAACATGGTTAGGAATATCCTTGGTAATTGTAACTTTTGGTCTATGGCCCATTAATTATTGAATGGTTCACCATCATGATACACATGCCATGCATAGAGTAATGAAGGTGGATTGTACAGGTAGAAAATTCTATGCTTGTGCGAGTATTGGAATGGAGGGATATGTGCAAGATTAATTGGATTAGAAAAAAGAAAAAAGGTCGGATAGACACATCTTGCATTGCCGGTCCCAAGCCCGGGTAAAGGAGGAGGGAAAAGGGCATCAAGGTGAGTTGTGTCATTTTCTTCCATTTTATTTTACATACAACGTTAATCTTTAGGTCACTCGACTAATTTTCAAGTCACTTAGCTTAACTAATTTTCAGGTCACTTAACATAGTCGGCATGGCCCACGCTCTGTTTGGTTGTAAGTGAAATTGATCTATGTACTTTCATATGTACTTTCCCTATTTCATGCACTAGATGATAACTAAACCAACCAATATTCTACAGTCCTGTATCCAGCCAGTGTACAATGATACTGCAGTTCTCAGTTTAGTTCGTGTCATCTTTTGTTGTGCAACTGTTGACTTCTAATTTGCTTCCAACATAAATTTCCTGTTGCGAAGGAAAGCAATCTTCTGATTGCCCAATGTGAATGCAGGTATCATGGCACTTAAGTTTAATTTTTTTTGGGTATGCTTGTCTTTCGTGATAGTATTCAATTAAGTTTAAGTTTAATACACTCATAAAATGTTTCTTCATGGCAGCCTTACGTTGACTTGGCGAATAGCTATGGCACTGGGAAAATGTCAGAATTAGAGAGTTGTCTCGAGATAAACATGGAGAAGTTCAAAACTGTGAGTTCTCTATCTTGCCCAATTGTATCAGGTTCTACCTCAAGTACATCAGGTTCAAATGTATCTCTATGTAGAACAACATGAAAAAGATGTGCACGGTTCCGCATTCCAAAAGACAGTGGGGATTGAATGCATCCAAAACTCTAATGGGCCACAAAACAGTGGGTATGATTTTCTAACAAGGGGCACACCTATGATAGGACTATGCAACACAAGCTTTGTGGCTTTGGAAGCACTGTTCATTGCTTAGATTAAACATTACACTAAACATCTTTTTAATTGAAAGTTGCCAAGTCTTCTCATGTATTTGTTGCTCAGGATTCTTGTGTTGACTTTGAACGAAATCTACTTGAGCATAACAACTTTAGAAGATTTGTCATCCTTGCACAAGTTCGGATCTATGCCCGTATGAGTTTGATTGAAGGAAACAGAATAGAGGCCTTATATGTGGAAATGGAGTGACTTTTTTTTTTGCCCTCTTCCTTCATTCCGTTGGTAGTTGGAAATGATATAGTGGAGCTGATAGAGCCAACGTTTGAAATGGGTGTAAATTGTAGTGATTTCTTGATGGAATTCACCATTTTCTTTGCTATGCAAACAACACAAATAGTCACATGCATTAAAGGAAAATCTTTTTCCTTTTCTGTTGTTTGGCATGGAAAATTCATAAAGATAAGGATGTTGAACCTACTGAGTTTGAGGAGTCAGTTGCACAGTCATTCTTTGATTTGGAGAACACCAATCAGGAACTTAAAAGTGATTTGAAAGATCTCTATATAAGTTCTGCAGTTCAAATGGATGTTGCTGGGAATCGGAGGGCAGTGTTTGTCTTGCAAATTACCTGTTTAATCTTTCCTCATTTCCCTTTGTTCCTTCTTGTTGTGAGTGTGATTCAATCAAGTGTTTTTCGTCGATTTGGAAAGATTGGGTTTTACACCACAAATGTACTATTTGGTTTCTCCTGTAATTTTAGTAGAACTGTTTGCATTTCCACTAACCTGTAATTGGTGGATTCTGGTGATTTTAAAATAGTTAAGGATGCACTTCATTGCACCAAATTTCATAATAGACCCATACATTGGCAACCATGTTGCATGGAGGAAGATGTACTAAATAACAAAACACTAATATTTTAATCATTCAATTCATGGTGTAGCTTTATGGTGCCTCTATATGCTGCCTGTTGATTGTCGCTCAAAAGGCATTGATGATCTTGGAGTTCATTCAATGGCATCCACTGTCATTCCATGCATCTTCCCATTGTCAGGCAGCAATATTTGTGCTTAGCAATGCATTTTTTTTCTTGCCTTTGCTGTTTCTCTTTCATCTGAAGTCATTTATTTCACAGATAAATGTTGCCTCCATAAACACTTATGTTGTACCAAGCCATTATACTGATAGCTCTTGTGGTTATCATTTCTTTCACTGGATATTGCACCAAGTTCTGAAGTATGAAGTTTTGGATATCCAACCATTACATTGATGGTTTTGGAATAGGAAATTTATCAAATCAGATCATTTTGTCTTCAGTGGATGTTATTACTGGATTAATATGGAGAATGTTGTTCATTGATGAACTTTGAAGAGTGAACATTTCAAAATCTGTTGGTTTCAAATTCATTTTTATTTTACAGAGAACTAAATTCTTGCTATCAACTTTCAGGTATATGCATGATTATTTCGCCTTTGAGTGCTTCTGTACCTGCGGGTGTTGTATTGATGAAAGAAAAAGCTGGTTTGTTTTGAAAACTTTAAATGGACCATTAATTGTTTTGTTGATATTGTGCTAATTGTTGTCTTGATGAATGTTAGATTATTGGGTAATTCAAATTCAAACATAGGTTTTTGATAGTTATGCAGATAGAGATTTGATGGATTTGATTGTAGGATAGCAATTATAGGAAAGGATTAGTTAGAATCAACAGGAATTTGTGTGAAAGGATTAGTAAAGAATCAGCTGTAATTTCTATTATCGATACATTTGGCGGCGTTTCTCAAAGATTTAACGGCGTTTCTCTAAATCGCTAATCAGGACTTATTAGTCCTTTTAGCGGCGTTCGTATAACTTTTATCGGCGTTTTTACCAAAAATTTAACTGCGTTTCTTATATTTTGGCGGCGTCTGTCGGTTTTTTTGGCGGCGTGTCTACATTTTTACCGACGTTGCATCTAGTTTTTAGCGGTAGTCAAAGAAGCGCCCGTGAAGTATAGTAAGCACTGCTAAAAGTAAACGCCGCTAAACTGGGGAGACCGCCGCTAAAAGATACAGCGACGCCCCCTTTTAGTGGCACGTGCCCAACCGCCGGTAATTCTTATACCAGTGGTTTTTTGAGCTTTTAGGGGCGGTTTTGGCCGCTAGTAAAGGTCTATTTTTTTGTAGTGTTCTTCTTGTTTATCGTTTGTGAGTGAGACTTGAGATTGGATCTCGATTCACTGCGTTGTTGGCATGCTGCGCAACTCCTTGCTCATCAACGCATAGTTGCTCGTAGTTTCTTTTAGAGTCCCGCATTCACTAATTTCTAAACGGTCGGCCAAAGATTTTCCGACCATTGATAATTTTGTATCACTTGTTGAGTTGATCGTAAGTATATTTGTTTTAAATGTTATCAATACAATCCCACCTTAATTATTTATTGGATTTTCTATTTTTATCGTGCAATTGTTGAACAATTGTCCCTAACATGGTTATTAAAAGTTCTTTTTATTGAAGCCAAAAAGACCCCACAGAAGGACGAACCCTCCGTAGACTGCTTGATCTCACACGATTGGTGACTGAATAGACAACTTATCTGCAAGGTTCTCTCACAATCTATCTCAACGCTGGGAGTTAAAAAGGAGTTTGGTTTGAAGCGAGCTGCATTTGGCTCTAGCATGCTCGTAAAAATATGCACAGCACACCACCGAATTTGAGCCAAACACATGACCGGCTTGATTTTTTGGCAACGACATCTAAATGGTGCTAGGAACCTTATGGAAGGCATGGATCGAATGACCTAAATGCTAGACTGGCACATATGGTGAAGTGTAGATTGGCTTGCAAAAATATGTTAAATACTAGTTTTGTTAGAAAGTTTACCTTTCTGCCCCACCAGGTAGAGATCCAGACTGTTCACCTGGTAAGTCCCACCTTGGATGGCCTCATCTACGGTAGGACTACCAATATGAACGGCCTGGATGTACGATGAGGTGAGTCAATAGTGCCTATCTCTAGAGCTGAGAATAGAGTAAAATAAATAAATAAAATTTGAGGCACTCAACTGAACATTTTTTCTACGCACCAATAAAGAAAATATTGCTGATCCCTACAAGCCTGTCTCTTCCACTTAATCAAAATCAGGGGTGACAAAACTGCGAACAATCTCATGAGATGAAGGCATCTCTCATGCTGCGTCCAGGAATTTGGATGGCACTACTCCCACGTCGACCTTGTTGCACCACTAGCACGGAAACTGGGTGATTAAAGAAGTCAGGTGCAGCCAAGATATCGCCAATCACCCCTAACTCCGGGCAATGGTTCCAATCTATCAGCCCTTCAAGAAGCACTGTCCCCATCCCTACTCGTCGGCCCACCATCATAAGATCATAATCACTCCCCATGGAGCGCATTGCAGTAACCGTCTCTTCACCATTGCTGACCACTTCCTCCCTATACACCACTCGATCATTGCCCATACATTCGATTCTGAAGTGGGCCACCAGTTGATCATCTAGCTGCTTCTCTACCATACAATCCCTCATGCCTTCTGCCATCATGAGCCGCATCACAGTAATCGTAACGAGTGGGTTGCCTGACATGCGCAAAGCATGGGACAACACTTCACGGCAGTCACAGCCACCCATGAATATTACACCAACCCGGTACGCGTTATTGCCCATGTAACTGGTCACATTGCCACTTTGCTTAGCACGATCGACGAGGATCCCGACCGAGCAAGGAGCATGGGCTAGGATTTGTGGATTGATGGTCCGAAAACCGCGGTCCACTATATCCATTCCGTTGATTGCTTGTTGCTTGTAGTAGGGAACTATCACTAGTGACACCTTTTTATCCAATGCAAGCTTGCATACGTCGTGGTGCATGGTGCTGTAAGGGGCCATGGTGGTGAATGGTCGGACCACGACGCATCCATTGTTGCGTTGCTCGTAGTTGCGGAAGGCGCCAACAATGTAGCTGGATTGATTGACTGAGGATGACCTCTTGATCTTGTCATGTTCAATGAGAATGGGGATGGCGCGACCAACAAGCTCAACCAGGTTCAAGATATAGACACATACAGGGTTTTCCAAGGTAGAGTGAGTTGCTTCAAGGAGATTGATTATGGTTGGGACGTTGTCTTGGCTATTTATGCATGTTAGTATGCATAGCTCTGTTCTAGGCTTGCAGTGTTCCATGGTTCTCCGGTTGTAGGGCGTGTATGGCCTCGAATTTCTTGTTAAAATATGAACCAACGGAGTTGAAATAGCCGTAAACAAGACCATCGTCAACACCAATATCCCATAGTCTTGGTGCCTCAGCAGCTGCACATTTCAAGAACATCAAAGTAAGATTATTATTATTATTATTATTATTATTATTATTATTATTATTATTATTTCTTAGCATTGACCCAGCCCATTAACAATCTTAGGTTGGGTCTGAGTACAAATAAGTTGGGTCTTGGTTGATTTTGTGTTTCATCTGTACTAAGAGAATCCAGACCCTAAGCTAATTATCTATAGTTTGGATCTAATCTCTAATTCCATATTTAATATAGACTTTTTATTAAATACCCATCAACATTTTCTAATTATCTTATTTACATATGGTGCTGTATTTTTTATGCTGCAACACATGTCATCCTAGCTTCTGGTGACTTTTCCACTGCTTATATATTTTAGGTTTGTGGAGATTTGATAAAGCTCAAATTTGCTAGTCTTTTAAAACAAGCATCAGAAAAGTAGAGCTTACTGCATTCCATCCGTCTTGGTGTCAAGCAATTGACTACTCTTTCTCCTTTTTCTTTTTCTTCTTAAAACGTAGACTACATATTAGTCAGTTGCCTGAATTATCTAAGTTGAAGGGCTTTTAAGTGTCACTTGTGTCGTTTGAATTGGGTCTATTATTGGATGGTCCAAATCCAACATGCATAAAGTTTGGGTACTAGATTGGGTGTGGCCAATGGCTAAGAGACTCAAAAGCCAATATATTTGAAAAGGGGAGGTGGTATTTTGGACCCATCCCAGCCAAACCCAAGATACTTAATAGTCTGGACCATGTTTTGAACACATCCCACCCAATTCCACTTTTTAAAAAAAAAAAAAAAATTAATAATCCAGGCTGTATTTTGAAACCAATAATCCACCATGATCCTTTTAATTTGGCCTAACTTATGAACTTTTAGGAGGGCTTAGTACAATGATAGTTTAAAGACCTAGAAATTCGACTCAACTCCATGGCCAGCTAAGTCAGGTTACTCGAAGACTTGAGCAGTTTATGCTTGACTTTGGGTCCATATTTTCATCATGGTCTATGCCTTTTCACAACTTAATTCGGGTTAACTACTTGAGTCAATATTTTAATAATGATTAAAAATAGGGATTTTTTCCACAAAATTCCTCCAAAATATTTATTTTAGCTATGATTCTTGACATATGTAAAGTACCAAAAATGTGATTTTTTTTGAGTGAAATGATTAGAATTCCCTTCCCCATTAAAAAAATAAAATAAAAAGAAAAGTGGTAGAGATGAGTTTTGTCGGACTCTAGTGGTGTATTTATGACATCTAAGCCATCCAACAGGTGAATCCACCATGTATTTATGACATTTGAAGGTTTTTCGGTGGTGTACATTGTTTTAGTTTTTAATGTTTTTCACCCACATAGTAATTGGATAGGGCTAATTTTGGTTAGTATGATCATTATGATGGGAGGCACTTGCTTGGAAGCCATATAAACGCCCATGTACCCTACCACTCTATCCTTCTCTATTAAAAATATTAGAAGAGGGCACTAAAATTTCACTCACCAAAAAATAAGTTCTGGTACTTAAAAATAAGGGAAGGCTTTTTTTTTTTTTTTTTTTTTTTTTTTTTTTTTTTTTTTTTTTTTTTTTTTTTGTAAAACCAAATTCCCCAAGAAAATTTCAGGTGAAAGGGGTTGTTTGGCAAACCCTCAAAATTCTGGATTTTGGACAGTTGGAAATTGATATCCAGGATTTGTAAAAGTGGGGTCCTTTAGAATTCCACAAAATCTTGGATTTCAATTCCAGGGTGATTCAAAATTCAGGGTTTTTCCCTTTTTCAATTCCAAGGGAGACAGCTGGCTTGCAACAAGTTACATGATATTTGGTGCAACCAAGCGCACCCTTGGCTAAAATCAATGAATAGGCAAACTAAATGGATTTATGGGCTGATGGCGTGCTAGTAACTAGACTTTGCTTCCTTTGACAAAGAGAAAATTGGAATGAAAATGACTAGAAATATAGAAAGAAAATTTACGTTGTCATCATGCCAATGAACAAACAAGATCATCTCCACTATGCCGCGAAAGTTCATGATGAGCCCCAGGGCGAGCGCATCGGAGAGAGGAATCTGGTAATGCAAAGCAGGCAAAATGGTCCCCACCAGTTTCCCCATAAATGCAGTGATGAACAGAACTTCCATGCTAGTGAAAGTTCTCCAATCCGTGATCATCCACATATTGGTCCTCAAACCGATGGTGGCATAGAAGAGAGGCAAAAAGATCACATTAACGATAGACTCGGTTTTCTCCACAATGGCCGCTGCCAGCGGTGGCCCATCTGGCATTGCCAACCCCATCATCAAAGGCCCAGTATTTACAGTCGTGCCGAGCATATTGCCGGTGAACCCAATGACCAATGTCATGAATTGGAAAGCGATGATATAGCTCTTGTCCGCCACTCCCTTCACAGGTGTCCGACGAATAATCCACAACGCAACTGGCCGTATTACAAATACAACAAATAGAGCTACTGAAAATATGCAAATCAAGTACATCAATGACATCACCGGAAAGATCAAACCATTTATCACCGAATCATGGATCAAAGTAAAAACCCATGATGTAGCAAAGTTGATCAGTGTTATGGATAAGGTGATCCGGCCGAGCTCCGTATTGAGGAGGTTGAGCTCCGTGAGGATGGGCTGAATAACAGGGAAGGCTGTGATGGATAATGATACATTTAGTAGTGGCATTAACATCCACTTACTGAAAATACTTCCAAGGAATTTTATTAGGATGTAATAAATGCATGTGAATAGAACCAAAGGAATACATATGCCCCAAACGGCTATCACCACTTCCCTTCTACCGGATTTGCGTATCAACATGGGCTCCATCTTCAATCCTTCAAAGAGAAAGTAGAACATGGTCCCGAGTTTCGCCAAGGTGGCCGTGGTATAGAAGCTTTGGCGTGGAAAAAATAGATTACTGAACTTGTCACTGCGTCCCAAAAACGTGGGACCGACCATGATACCGCCCTAATAAACAGCATGGATCATACATGATTAGTAAGGGCATAAGCACTTCCATTTTGATGCCTTATTTATTAAAGGTCAGACTAGTAAGAAAGCTTTTAAATGGGGCATATCAGGAAAATCAACAATCCTAACCCTTCAATTGTTTTCAATCAAATTCCTTGGTTGATATTATGGATAGAACAAGTCCCAAAAATCAAATTGACCAGGACGTCCTACCCATCCAATGGATGATTCACATAAAAATAGTCAATAGTTCAAATTCAAGCAAATAGACGTTTTGGGTATGCTCCATCCACAAGGATGGCCATATATCAATTAAGCATTATACGGTGGATGAGTGACACAGGGGAGCACGTTCTTAGGGGACAACTATTCCGAATCCACATAATTTCTCTAGACTCCTCATGGAGATACCATGATGAAAATAGAATAATTTCTAGAAATTCGTGATAAATTGATTGATGATTAAAATGAGTTTACAACTTCTTAAATAATGACATGAAAACAATGAAAAAGTTTCAGAATTAAACTACAACTAAAACTCCTAGAAATCATGACTTATTATAAATAGTAAACTTACTATTTAATATTTATAAACGGTCGACCTCATGGTTTTTGGCCAAAAATAGTAAGTGTCCTATTTGGCTCAACCATGTTATTCTTCAAATTATTCTAAGCACTTTCTTGTTGGACGCAACTCCTAAAGCCCAATGGATGAAGAGTTATAATCAAACTAAAACTTACTATAAATAGTAAAAATGAAAAATAAAAAATCGACCATCGATATGATGGAATCCCACAAATTCGGCATGCGTAACCTGCATAGCGAGTTGGGTGGCTAAAGTAGATCATCCTACCCCAAAATCATATATGGCACGTCAGATAACTCATTCTGGTTTGTGAGATACACCCGTTCTAAGGTTATGATGATATGGACCACTTCCGCCTCTGATCTGGCCTTTTCTGATCCATCTTGGCCATGAAATTGTACACGACCCACTCTACATCAATGAGTCACTGCTATTTAAGAAATTAAGACATAAGAAAGGGGAAGAAGAAAGAGAAGAAGCTCACAATAATGTCTGAGACGATAGTGGGCTGTCTAAGAGGCTTCAAGATGAAACGGATAGTCCGCGTAATAAAATTCAGCAGACAGACTTGCATCATCAATAAAGGGATAGAGCAATTCATCGTCTTTGCACCATTGAAGAAACCCACTGAGTGGATATTTCGTTGTGGATGGCATATGATGCCACTGTCTACGTGGCTCTGGCCATGGAGGAAGGTTACATTGCTGGCAGTTGCCCGCAATACCCTGGCAACCTCCATGGCCAAAGACCCTTGATAGCCTAAGGTGGGTCTGGTGCAACAAGCAACTGCAAGAATTGGAATGGAGAGAAATCCATGTAAAAGAGAAGGAGAGAGAAAAAGACGGGGAGAGAGATGGGTGGACGTGAGGAAACATCGATTGCTTCTCGTTAATGCATAAAAAGCGTTGAACGTTAACTTCTATCTCTAGAAATTATACTATAGATGCATATGTACCATAATATCAAAACACCACCCATCGAATGTACACGTGTCAGATAATATAATCAATCAAGACTGTCCATCTAGTTAAAATTATAAATATTATTAAGAGAACAATCACATTTATCACTTTCTTTCATTATTCTTCATTGATTTTAACTACTTTTGATACGAAACTTACATTTAAATGACAATATTTTGATGGATAGGATCATTTTCATGAATCTTAATCCATGGCCTATCGTTTAATATATCTAACGATTTTGATCCACCATGTAACCTGCCACATGTACTTTGGAATGATAGCTCTAACATATTGTTAAAATAGAGATGCTTCTATCATTATCGTACCATATCTTTCGGTTATTTTTCTCGTCATCGGTTTCCTTTGGGAGGTGTTATCTGGTCAACTGGCGGAATGTGGGAGCGGATTCAGTCAACACGTGACCTAAAGGGGATCCATCAGGTCTTTTCTGTAGGGGGCCATAGATGTACGAATTGAATATCAACTCCGTTTATCCGTTTTGCCAGCTTATTTTAGAGGATGGGTCAAAAAATTAAGCAGATTCAAATCTCAGGCGGACCACATTACAGGAAACAGTGGTGATTGGTCATTAAAAACTTTTTGTGGACCATGGAAGTCTTAGACAAGTTGATATTTGTATTTTAGGTCTTTGTGACATTATTAATAGGTTAAACGAAAAATGAATATTGTAGTGGAGCCTAGGATGTTTTTAATAGTGGGCCTCCCATGATCACTGCCTCTAGTAGTGTAATCCACCTGAGAACTAAATCCAAGGTGGTCCATACCATAGGAAACACGGTGATTGGCCATTAAAAACTCTCGTGGGCCACGAAAGTTCTGGACCAATTAAGAGAGGGAGAGAGATGGGTGGATGTGAGGAAACAGCGATCGCTTCTCGTTCATGCATAAAAAGCGTTGAACGTTGACTTCTATCTCTAGAAATTATATTATAGATGCATATGTACCATAATATCAAAATGCCACCCATTGAATGTACACGTGTCAGATAATATAATCAATCAAGACTATCCATCTAGTTAAAATCATAAATATTATTAAGAGAACAATCACATTTATCACTTTCTTTCAGTGTTCTTCATTGATTTTAACTACTTTTGATACGAACCTTACATTTAAACGACAACATTTTGATGGATAGGATCATTTCCATGAATCTTAATCCATGGCCCATCGTTTAATATATCTAACGATTCAAATCCACTATGTAACTTGCCATGTGTACTTTGGAATGATAGCTCTAACATATTGTTAAAATAGAGATGGTTCTATCATTATCGTACCATATCTTTCGGTTATTTTTCTCGTCACCGATTTCCTTTGGGAGTTGTTATCGGCTCAACTGGCGGAATGTGGGAGCGGATTCAATCAGCACGTGACCTAAAGGGGATCCGTCGGGTCCTTTCTGTAGGGGGCCATAGATGTACGAATTGAATATCAACTCCGTTTATCCGCTTTGCCAGCTTATTTTAGAGGATGGGTCAAAAAATAAAGCAGATTCAAATCTCAGGTGGACCACATTATAGGAAACAGTGGTGATTGGTCATTAAAAACATTTTGTGGACCATGGAAGTCGTAGACAAGTTGATATTTGTATTTCAGGTCTTTGTGACATTATTAACAGGTTAAACAAAAAATGAATATTGTAGTGGAGCCTAGGATGTTTTTAATAGTGGGCCTCCCATGATCATTGCCTCTTGTAGTGTAATCCACCTGAGAACTATATCCAAGGTGGTCCATACCATAGGAAACAGGGTGATTGGCCATTAAAAACTCTCGTGGGCCACGAAAGTTCTGGACCAATTAAAAGAGGGGGAGAGATGGGTGGACGTGAGGAAACAGCGATCACTTCTCGTTCATGCAAAAAGGCGTTGAACGTTGACTTCTATCTCTAGAAATTATATTATAGATGCATATGTACCATAATATCAAAATGCCACCCATCGAATATACACGTGTCAGATAATATTATCAATCAGGACTGTCCATCTAGTTAAAATCATAAATATTATTAAGAGAACAATCACATTTATCACTTTCTTTCGGCGTTCTTCATTGATTATAACTACTTTTAATACGAACCTTACATTTAAAGGACAACATTTTGATGGATAGGATCATTTCCATGAATCTTAATTCATGGCCCATCATTTAATATATCTAACGATTCAGATCCACCAACCTGCCACGTGTACTTTAGAATGATAGCTCTAACATATTGTTAAAATAGAGACGGTTCTATCATTATCGTACCATATCTTTTGATTATTTTTCTCGTCACCAGTTTCCTTCGGGAGGTGTTATCCGGTCAATTGGCGGAATGCGGGAGCGGATTCAGTCAGCACGTGACCTAAAGGGGATCCGTCATGTCTTTTCTGTAGGGGGCCATAGATGTACGAATTGAATATCAACTCCATTTATCCGTTTTGCCAACTTATTTTAGAGGATGGGTCAAAAAATAAAGCAGATTCAAATCTCAGGTGGACCACATTACAGGAAACAATAGTGATTGGTCATTAAAAACTTTTTGTGGACCATGGAAGTCTTAGACAAGTTGATATTTGTATTTTAGGTCTTTGTGACATTATTAACAGGTTAAATGAAAAATGAATATTGTAGTGGACCCTAGGATGTTTTTAATAGTGGGCCTCCCATGATCACTACCTCTTGTAGTGTAATCCACCTGAGAACTAAATCTAAGGTGGTCCATACTATAGGAAACAGGGTGATTGGCCATTAAAAACTCTCATGGGCCACGAAAGTTCTGGACCAATTAAGAGGGAGAGAGATGGGTGGACGTGAGGAAACAGCGATCGTCTCTCGTTCATGCATAAAAGGTGTTGAACGTTGACTTCTATCACTAGAAATTATATTATAGATGCATATGTGCCATAATATCAAAACGCCACCCATCGAATGTACACGTGTCAGATAATATAATCAATCAGGACTGTCCATCTAGTTAAAATCATAAATATTATTAAGAGAAACAATCACATTTATCACTTTCTTTCAGTGTTCTTCATTGATTTTAACTACTTTTAATACAAACCTTACATTTAAAGGACAATATTTTAATGGATAGGATCATTTCCATGAATCTTAATTTATGGCCCATCGTTTAATATATCTAATGATTTAGATCTCCTATGTAACCTGCCACATGTACTATAGAATGATAACTCTAAAATATTGTTAAAATAGAGATGTTCTATCATTATCGTACCATATCTTTCGGTTATTTTTCTCATCACTGGTTTCCTTTGAGAGGTGTTATCTCGTCAACTGGCGGAATGTGGGAGCGGATTCAATCTGCACGTGACCTAAAGGGGATCCGTCGGGTCTTTTCCGTAGGGGGCCATAGATGTACGAATTGAATATCAACTCCGTTTATCCGTTTTTCTAGCTTATTTTAAAGGATGGATCAAAAATTCAAGCAGATTCAAATCTCAGGTAAACCACACTACAGGAAACAGTGGTGATTGGTCATTAAAAAATTTTGTAGACCATAGAAGTCTTAGACAAGTTGATATTTATATTTTAGGTCTTTGTGACATTATTAACAAGTTAAACAAAAAATGAATATTGTAGTGGACCCTAAGATGTTTTTAATAGTGGGCCTCCCATGATCACTACCTCTTGTAGTGTAATCCACCTGAGAACTATATCCAAGGTGGTCCATACCATAGGAAACAGGGTGATTGGCCATTAAAAACTCTCGTGGGCCACGAAAGTTCTGGACCAATTAAGAGAGGAGAGAGATGGGTGGACTTGAGGATACAGCGATCGCTTCTCATTCATGCATAAAAGGCGTTGAATGTTGACTTCTATCTCTAGAAATTATATTATAGATGCATATGTACCATAATATCAAAACGCCACCCATCGAATGTACACGTGTCAGATAATATAATCAATCAGGATTGTCCATCAAGTTAAAATCATAAATATTATTAAGAGAACAATCACATTTATCACTTTCTTTCAGTGTTCTTCATTGATTTTAACTACTTTTGATACGAACCTTTCATTTAAAGGACAACATTTTGATGGATAGGAACATTTCCATGAATCTAAATCCATGGCCCATCGTTTAATATATCTAAGATTCGGATCCACCATCTAACTTGCCACGTGTACTTTGGAATGATAGCTCTAACATATTATTAAAATAGAGACGGTTTTATCATTATTGTACCATATCTGTCGGTTATTTTTCTCGTCACCGGTTTCCTTTGGGAGGTGTTCTCTGGTCAACTGGTGGAATGTGGGAGCGAATTCAGTCAACACGTGACCTAAAGGGGATCCATCGGGTCTTTTCTGTAGGGGGCCATAGATGAACAAATTGAATATCAACTCCTTTTATCCATTTTGCTAGCTTATTTTAGAGGATGGGTCAAAAAAATAAAACAGATTCAAATCTCAGGCAGGCCACATTACAGGAAACAGTGGTGTGATTGGTTATTAAAAACTTTTTGTGGACCATGGAATTCTTAGACAAGTTGATATTTGTATTTTAGGTCTTTGTGACATTATTAACAGGCTAATCAAAAAATGAATATTGTAGTGGATCCTAGGATGTTGTTAATAGTGGGCCTCCCATGATCACTGCCTCTTGTAGTGTAATCCACTTGAGAACTAAATCTAAGGTGGTCCATTCCATAGGAAACAGGGTGATTTGCCCTTAAAAACTCTCGTGGACCACGAAAGTTCTTGACCAATTAAGTTAATATTTGTTGTTTTCCTCTTTATCCAAGTCTCCAGACATTATCAATTGCTAAAATGGAAAATAAATATTAAGGCAGACCCTGGGATTTTTTTAATTGTAAGCGAATGCTTCCTCTTGCGTAGTCCATCTGATGTTTAAATCTACTTCATTTTTTGGCCTTTTACTTAAATGAGCTGGTAAAACGAGATGTACAACGTAGATATACAACACATATATATAGGTGAGCCCCATCAAATATTACAATTCAAGTCCACCAATAATAACTTGATAAGTGATACGGATAGAAATATATATTCACTTATCAAATGTTATAATTCAAGTCCATAAATAATAACTGTCAAATTGTCATAAACAAATGTCAGGGAAATAAAAGGCAGTACGATTTCATCATGCTTCATGCAATTGTCGCAGGTACTGTCTCATCCTGCTTCTCACTCTCATCTTCCTTAAAATTATCATCAATAGAATTCTATTTTCCCTAGCTAGATCAGACGCAACCAATACTATGTAGAAATAAGCGCTTCAATTGATTCTGGTGTAAGTAAGCTTCAATACTTATTCATGACCCTACTCCCCGTATTAAAAGCATATTCTGACACCACATCTGAATTTTGAATTGATAATGTCCCATGCCATTAACGAGAGGACATGGTACTATGATTCATGAGCTTTCGACTTCCACCCATCTAAAACATCAAGTTCTTTACATTTGTACTTTATAAATGGCTTCTTTTTTTTCTTTTTCTTTTTTGTGAAAGTTTTTTTTTTAATATATTTATAAATGGCTTCTTAAATATATTTATAAATGGCTTCTTAAAATAGTTGTAAAGTTCTGTTTGGATTGTCTGCATTTGAGTCTCAACTTGTGTCATGAAAGACATAAAATCATCAATTGTGTTTCGTTATGCATCAACAATAGAAGTAGAACCCACTTTAGGATTCTGACCTGCGATATTGTCTTTTATAGCCCTCAAAGTTTGTACATAAAATGGTACAAATCTTCAACTACATCATGAATCTTATTAACCTCAGTGGAATTCTTATCACTATACAACTTATTAAAAATGAATATACCATGAACATCCTGTATCGAGGATAAAAAATGACTACAACAAGTATTACCAGATTGCACTCAAACCAATACCCATCAAACTTTAACTGCATACACATAGTCATTAATTGTAAAAAGTCTTGTCCACTACAGCTTCTGTACAAAACATCTTTTACTCTCCAAAGTTCTGGCATAAATATATTTATTGTCGGATACTTGCTTCCTGAAAATATCTTCTTCGCGTCGTAAAAAACTGAAAGGAACTTACAAACTGCTTCAACTCTTGTCCAATCATCATCAGAAGGCAACCAGTGATATGCACTATCACGTTCTGCATAGTGAGAGAATGCATCTCTGAAAGCTATCATTGTATCCAAAATTTCATAAGTTAAGTTACAATGTGTCGTGACATCCAGTTTCATCGTTTTCTAAGATGACAAATTCAACCATTTCACGATCTCATTTCTTATATTTAATTGTGAAGGTAAACCCCAGATGTACTCCACACTCTCTCTTATGTTCTCGATCATTAGCTCAACTGTTTTAAGCTCATATTGTACAAGTAAGTTTAGGATGTGGGCACAACACTAAACATGAAATATTTTTTCACCAAAATACAAGTCATCGATGGCCCTAAATTGGTTCCGCAAATTTGTTGTCACGCTATCGTTTGCAAATGCATTGTCTAAAGTTATCGAGAAGATTTTCTTCTCAATGCCCTACTCCATAAGGCATCTATAGATGTAATTTAAAATCATCAAACCAATGTAAGGAAGCGCAAGAGAATGAAAGTTTATAATTCTTTTGAAGAGCCTCCATTCGCTATTAACATAGTGGGCAGTTAGTGACATATACTCATTTTATTAATTAGATGCCGTCCACAAATTTGATATTAGGCTGATTAGGGAAATCAATTCCAACTGTCCTTTCAACTTGACATTCTTAATTATATAGATCTTCATGCATACTCTCTTTGTTGTTGTATGAGAGACCTAATATATAGGGTTAAGGCCTCTTGTTAATTCGACAAAAGGATTCTCTACCATCTGAAATGGTTTTTCATTGGCAATAATAAATCTAGTCTTCAACTCATTCACATGGTCTCTTTTATACTTATAGGTGGACAATGTACCTTGCGACGGACCTACTAAAGATTGGATAAATAAAAGTGTCTGTTATCCTGAGGTATAGCTTCTTACTTTTTTATAACACTTCAAAAAGTGTTTCTTCAAAGTTGTGGTCGACCCATCTACTTGTTCAGCATATTGAGTTTTACAGTACTTGAATTGTATCTTTACTGTGCCGTTTTTTGTAGTTACTTCTTCAAAATCTTTCTACACTACTATTTTTTTTCACTTTCACTGAACTCTATGACTGTGAGATACTAATATCAATGGGCACATCTTCATCTTCTATGCCTAATCCTTCATCCATGATCATTGGTGAAGTGACTGACAAACCACTAGGGGTATTGAAAATTTCCTCACTAGTAATATACTTATTAAAAGATATTAAATCATATTAGCACTACAATGCCTTAAAAGTTTATACTAAACCCTAAATTATTCGTCCATCAAAGGTTAGATAAATTATTATACTTTCTTATTCTTATTTAAATGCCCACGACGAAATTTCGGCAACATCTTTCTATGTCTCTCTATATACTTTGATCTTCCATTTCATTCCTATGTTAAATATCTAAGCAATGTAAAAATATTTGACATAAGAAATAAATAGGAAGAAACATATCCAGAGAGAAAATTAGAGATGGAATGCAAATCAGACATAAGCATTTAAATAGGTTATATGAAAGCATATTATATATCTGTCTAACCTTGAACTATCCAAAATGGGATAATTTAAATCTTAGTTTTTCTCAAACATTGTTAAAAATTTTAAACTTCTCAGTATTCTATTTCATGTGATATTACAAATCATTTAAATATTAGTTTTTTTAAAAAAAATAGTAATTAACATTGAAATTCTATTTAAAAATAAAAACTTCTTTGCACTCATTTCATACAATTAAACCACTAAAATTCTATTAAAAAATAATTCTTAGACTATAAAAAAACATAATTTTCCACCATATTCTATAAAAAAAAATAAGAAAAAAAAAAAAAACAAAAGCAAATGTTCAAGGCAAAAGTCATTTTATGACAGACCACGAACCGTCGTAAAAGTAACAAAAATCCGTCACTAAGCATTATTTTTTGCGGTAATTTGTGACGGACCCATCGCTAAATTCTTTGACCTACGGATTTTCACATTGTGGGCGACGGACATTTTCCGTTAGCGACAGATCAAATCCATCGTTAAACTAAGACATTTTTGTGACGGACCAAATCCGTCGCAAAATCTGTCGCAATGTCACAATTTTGGCGTACTGTATTTTGAAAGATTATTTTATATCATGACCTCCAAAAAAGAGCCAGATTGAAGACTCAAGTAGACCAAACCACCAGAAGCAGTTGGAATTGAATTGCTATGGTTGAAAACTTCCTAAGGCCTGTCGTAATGTTTATTTGCCATCTAACATGTTCACAAGGTCACATAGACAAGTTCAAAGGGAAAACATAAATATTAGCTTGATACAAAACTCATGTGACCTCTCAGAAGTTTTCAACGGTAAGCTTTCAATCCCTATTACTTCCTGTGGTGTTGTCCCCTTGAGCATCAAATCTAGTTCATTTATAGTTCATGACATCAAAAGGATCTATCAAAATAAATGGACGGCATGGATAAAACATATATAACAAGGTGTGCCTCACATATCATTGAAAGGACCGTTGTCTCTAGCTAGGCCCCAACGGGAAGTGGATTGCCTTCCAGATGATTTTAGGGCATGAGCTAAAAAATAGGCAGATCTAAAGCTTAAGTGGAACACGCTAGGGGATGCAGTGGTGATAACCACACCAACCGTTGTAACCTTCCTGATGCCCCCTGTAACATTTCTTTGCAATCCAACCTATTCATAAAGTCAGGTAGACAGAGATGAATGGAAAACACAAATATCAGCTTTATCCAAAACTTTTGAAGCTTCCAAGAAGTTTTAATGGTGGTTGTTCAATCCCCACCGTGTTGTCCACTTGAGTCTTCGATCTACCTCATTTTTAAGTCTATAGCTTAAAATTATCTGGAAAAATGTATGAATGGCTTGGATAAACACCATACATTATGGTGGGGCCCAACAGAGCTCTGCGTGGACCGATTATCCTTATGGGCGGGACCCAATCCTCTTCCGTCCAGGTGGGGTAGTATCCAATCCACGTACATTCGTATGGAACCAGACTCGGGCGTGGATTAGGTACTACTCCCGCTGTTCGGAGCTCAGGACAGGCGGAGGCTCCAAGGGCCACCGAGGGGCCACCGTGATGTATGAGTCTTATCCACACCATCCATAGCTCTTTTCATATCATTTTAGAGTCATGAACCAAAAATAATACAGATCCAAGGCTCAAGTGGACCACACCATAGGATGCAATGGTGCTAAGGACACCTGCCGTTGAAACCTTCTTAAGGCCTACTTTGTCTTTTATTTCCATCCAACCCCTTGATATGATCATATACACATGGATGAAGTGAAAAAACAGATATCATCTTAATCAAAAACTTCTATGATCCCTAGGAAGTTTTCAACGGTAGGAATTTAACCCCCACCTTGTGGCCCATTTGAGACTTGGATATTCTCTATTTTTGAGATAATAATATAAAAAAAATGGATGGATGGTGTGGATAAGACTCATACATCACAGTGGCCCCTCAATGACCCTCGGAGCCTCCGCCTATCCCGAGCTCCGAACAGGCGGGGGTAGTACTTAATCCACGCACACCAGACTCAGAGAGGAAGGGGAATAGTGTGCCACACACCTCGTGGTATGTTGACATCACCAAGTTCGGTGGGCTCCACCATGATGTACATGTTAAATCCATATTGTCTATCCATTTTGCGAGATCATTTTAGGCCATGGACCCAAAAGAAATGCAGATCCAGAGCTCAAGTGGACCACGCCACAAGAAGTAGTAAAGACAATGATGCCTACCGTTGGAACCTTTCTAGGCCCCACCATGATGTTTATTTACCATCTAACCTATTCATATGATCACACGAACCTGATTAAGAGAAAACTAAAAAATTAGATTAATCTAAAACTTTTGTGGCTCCTAAGAAGTTTTTAAGGTTAAGCATTCAATCCCCACTCCTTTCTATGATGTGGTCCACTTGAGCTTTGGATCTGCCTCATTTTTTGGCCCATGCCCTAAAATGATCCCAAAAAAAAAAGTGGATGGACAATGTATGTATATATAATACATACATCATAGTGGGTCCCACATAACTTGGTGACGTCAACACATAACCTAGGCCATGCAATCTGCCCTGGGAGAACACTATGAGGCCTTACATGGTTAGATTTGATTGGGTCACATGCAGTTGCTAGAAATAGGGCCTGACATGGTGAGACTTGATTAGGCCACAAGCAACTTTCAAAAATAGGCCAATGCAAAGCATGTTTGAAAGACTAGCAGAATAGGTGTGACCCAAGTAACACGTTAGTAGGTGTTGCCCTATGTGGGGCCCACCTTGATATATATGTTATATATTTATGTTATCTATTAGTTTTTCACATAATTTTAAGGCATGTTCTAAAAAAAGGGAGTACATTTGAATCTTAAGTGGATCACATGACTGTCATTGAACGCCCACCATTAGAAACTTCCTAGGACCCTATAATGTTTATTTTTCATCCAACCTATTAATAAGGTCACATGGACCCGGATGATGGGAAAATATAAATATCACCATGATTCAATAGTTGTGGCTAGAGCTGGGCATCGAGTCAACTCAAACCAAGTTAGGGCTGACCTAGCCCGACTTGGTTTTGAAATAGATTTGACCTGAACTCAACCCAACTCGTTACCAAGTCTAGCATGCCTGACTCGATCTGAGTCCGGGTCTGGCCCGGACTAACCCGGATCGAGTCCGACTTGGTCACAAGGACTGAGTCAGGTCGAGTCAACTCCAAGTCGGGTCGAGTTGAGCTTTTTTTCCTTATCCTTTTTTTTCCTACTTGAGTTGAGTTGTTCAGAATAATCATTGTCAAATGCTCAAAATTAATTTGTAAAAAAATGATTAAAGTAAGTAAACATTATTAAAATTTAAAAGTATGTTTAGAATCTCAGATGGAGTTATACATACAAACCAATAATCATTTATTCATTCAATATCCTCTATATGATGAATGCCTTTTTAGCACGTAACCCGTATAACTTTGTCCATAATAGTAATCCCCTCCTCACCTTTATGGCCAGAATCATCCATTGGTTATCTTTTTACAACTTAAACTGCTGGAAAACTCTAGGTTAAGTTCGAGCTGAAAGTGTCTAAAATATGGTTATTTACCTCTTCTGAATCAGATGGTGGAGACGCCTTTCCATCGTCCTCATTCATAAATTTAACGAGTTTTTTCAACCTCTTTTTATGATATGATCTGTACGGGATTACCAACCGCATACAAAATGCAGTGATACTTTTAAGAAACTTTGATGATTTATCGTCTGGTTTATGTCCTGTACTCGTGCCTGCTTCGATACTATGTTATCTCAAAGGGTGTTGATGTTGTTTGGTCTTGGATGCCAATTCTAAGCTTTATTTTATAGCTTTTTTATAATCTCCTTCTTTTTATTCACTTAATAGTTTGTCTTCTTCTTCTCTACTAAGTGTGGGGGCTCTTCCTCTACTTGACTATTCTTCATTTAGGCCTACTTCTATATCTTATGTGGCTAATTGTATTGGTTGTAAGGGAAGGGGTGAAAACCTTTATATTTGAGTACAAAATGGCTCAAAATAAATCTCAGACTTTTGGAAGAGCTTTGTTACATAGACAACGTCTCCTCCCCAACAAGCCAAATATAATTTTAATCGATTTATTTTATTTGCAAGTTATTTTCCACACAACTTACATTACAACTCTATCTTTTTGTACTGGGAGTATACTTGGGTTCCATAATCCCAAATATTTATCGATGGATCATCTTTCGATGACATATCTATAAGTGTGTATTTTGAAAGATAGAATATTTTATTAGACTGAAGCAACATAAATAATTAAGCAATGAAGATAAACAAATGCAACCAACCAAGCATATGAGATTTAAGCAACATTAAGTCATTTAAAAGTATAAACGAAAAGATAAAAAATATAAAAAAGAAACATTAAAATATATAAGCTGATAAGTGATAAGCATAAAAAATATCAATCCACCCATCAAATGTTACGTTTTGAGTCCATAAATAATAACTGTTAAATTGTCATAAGGAAATGCAAGGTAAATAGAAGGCATTGTCTCATCCTACTTCATGCAATTATTGTAGGTATTGTCTCCGCCTACTTCATGCAATTGTTGTACGTACTGTTCCATCCTGCTTCATGCAATTGTTGTAGGTACTGTCCCATCCTACTTCATGCAATTGTTACAGGTACTGTCTCATCCTGCATTTTATTCTCTTCTTTCTCGAACTCATCATTAACAGAGTTACCTTTTTTCTTATATCAAATGCAACCAATCTTGTGTACAAATGAGTGCTTCAACTGATTCCGGTGTAAGTGAACTTTGATACTTGTTAAGGACCCTACTTACCATGCTAAAAGCATATTCTTACACCACGATTGAGATTGGAATTGACAATATGTCTCGTGCTATCAATGAGAGCACATGGCAGTTTGATTCACGAGCTTTTGACTTCTACCAATTTAAAACATCAAATTCTTGCCTTTGTACTTTACAAGTGACTCCTTGAGATAGTGGTCAAGTTCTATTTGGATCATCTACGTTTATATCTCAACTTGTGTCATGAAAGACATAAAATCATCGATCGTATTTCCTTGTACATCAACACTAGAACTAGAACCCACTTGAGGAGTTGACCTGCGGTATTGTCTTTGTAGCCCCCAAAGTTTTTACATAGAAATTGTACTGATCTTTGGCTGCATCATGAATCTTAATGACTTTAGTGGTAATTCTTAGCATACAACTTTTTTAAAATGAATATAATCAGGAACAACTTGTATCGAGGATTAATAACGACTGCAACAACCATTACCAAACTACGGTTAAACTAATACTTATCAAACTTTAACTGCATACCCATAACCATTATTTGGAGAAAGTCTGATCCACTACAGCTTTTATACAAAACATCTTTTACTCTCTAAAGTTCTAGAAGAAATATATTTTTTGTTGAATACATTCTCCCTGAAAAGACCTCTGTTGTGTCATAAAAATTTGAAAGGAACTTGCAAACTGCTTCAACTCTTATCCAATCATCATCAGAAGGTAACCACTAGTATGCACTATCACACTATGCATAGTGAGATAATGCATCTCTAAAAGCTATCGTTGAATGCAACATTTTATAAGTTAAATTCCAATGTGTCATGACATCTAACCTCACTGTTCTCTTATATGACAAATTCAACTGTTTCATGATCTCATTATATGTATTTTATCGTGAAGATGACCCCCGTATATACTTCACACTCTCTCTTATGTTCTCGATCGTTGTCTTAATTGTTTTAAGTCCATCTAGTACAATCAAATTTAGGATGTGTGCACAACACCAAACTTGAAATAATTTTCCATCGAAATACAACTCATTAGTGGCCCTAAACTGGTTTCGTAAATTTTTTATCACACTATCGTTTGCAAAGGCATTATTTAAAGTTATCAAGGAGATTTTCTTCTTAATGCCTCACTCCATTAGGCATTTATATATAAAATCTAAAATCATTAAACCAGTGCGAGGAGGCGCAAGATAGTGGAAGTTTATAACTCTTTTGTAGAGCTTTCATTCAGCATCAATGCAGTGGGCAGTTAGTGACATATATCCATTTCGTTAATTGGATGTCATCCACAAACCTGATGATATTTGATTCAAAAAATCGATACCAACTGTCCTTTCAACTTGACCTTTTTGTTTTTATACATCTTCATGCACACTCTCTTTATTATTGTACAGGTGACCTGATCATATCTGTAGGGGTTAAGGCCTCTAGCTAATTTGACAAAAGATGGGCCCATTATCATCTAAAATTGCTTTTCATTTGCAACAATAAATATAGTTGTCAACTCATTCACATGGTCCTTGTTATACTTATAATTGGACAATGTACCTTGCGACAGATCCACTTTGGGTAAATGAAAGTGTCTGTTGGCCTGATGCCTGGCTTTTCACTTTTTTATGACACTTCAATAGGTGTTTCTTCATATTTGCGGTCGACCCGTCTACTTGTTTTACATATTAAGCCTTACAATACTTGTATTGTATCTTCCCCATGTTGTTCTTAAGTGTTACTTCTTAAAAAAATTCTCACATTACCGATCTTTTTTTCATTGTACTAAACACTAAGAGGTACTAATCTCAATGGGCACATTTTCATCTTGTAGATTTAATCCTTCATCTAAGATCATTGACGAAGTGACTAAAAAACCTCCGAGGGTATTGGGAATTTACTCACTAGTCATCTGCTAGTTGAAAGATATTAAATCATACTAGCATAATAATGCCTTAAAAGTATATACCAAACCCTAAATTAGTCACCCATCCAAGGTTGTATAGATTGTAATACTTTCATATTTCCATTTAAACACCCACGTCGAAATTCCAACAGTATCTTCCCATCTCTCTCTAGATAAGTTGATCTTCCATTTCATTCTTATGTCAAATATCTAAGCAATATGAAGATATTTGATATGAGAAATAAAAAGAAAGAAACATATCTAGAGAGAAATTGAGAGATGGAGCACAAAACAGACATGAGCATTTAAATAATATAAAAGCATAGTATCTATCTAACCTTGAAATGTCCAAAATGGGACAATTTGAGCGATTTTTATGCCACAAAAAAACACACTATCTATATATGGCTATATAGAAATTCTCAAATAGCAACTAATTATCTAATTAATAAAAATAAACCACATTAGGCTAATTGTCTAATGCACAATAATAAGCTAAGCAATAAGCAATGTAATCCATAATTCACAAAAAATAAACCACTAATTGCCTAATTAAAAAAAAAAAAAAAAACACATCAGTCGTTTAAGGTTTAGGGTTTAGGGATTAGTATTGGGGTTTAAGGTTTGGGTTTAGGGTTTAGGGTTTAAGTTTTAGGGTTTAGGGTTTAAGTTTAGGGTTCAGAGATTAGGGTTTGGGTTTAGAGTTTAGGGTTTATGTTTAAGGGGTTAGGTTAAGGGTTTATATTTAGGGTTAGGGTTTGGGGTTTAAGGTTTGGGCTTTGGGTTCTAGATTTAGGGTTTATGTTTAGGGTTTAGGGTTTAAGGTACAGTCTGAATAGGTCAAATTTCGGGTCGATTTGAGTTGAGTTACTGGGTGACTCAAACTCGATTTGGTTTGAGTTCAGATTGAGTGAAGTATACTTGATTCGGGTCGAGTTGGGTCTGAACGAGTCGAACGAGTCAAGTCTATCGAGTCAAGTAATCCCGTTCTCAGCTCTAGTTGTGGCCCTCAAGAAATTTTTAATGGTTCCCATTCAATCCCTATTGTGTGGTCCACTTGAGATTTGGATCTTCTTTATTTTTGAAACCATGCTCTAAATGAGCTGGAAAAACTGATGGATGACATGGATATACAACATACATCAAGGTGGGCCCCATGGTTTGGGCAACACCCACTAACGTGTTACTTGTATCACACCTAATCTGCTCCCTTGGTCGACCAATGTCACAATGGACCAATTAACTCTAGTCATGTCAAGGGCTTATCAAACAATTTTTTTTCCCGACCTCACTAATTCGGATTTTTATTTAAATGCACTTTTACAAATCCCGAGGTCATAACGTGCTTAAGGGAAAATTGACTCTAGAAAAGTCACTCAGTGAAAATCAATATGTTGGCACTTGGCAAGTACATTAAAAAAAAAAAATCAATAGACAAAAGGGTTTTGTAAAAAAAAAAAAAAAAAAAAAAAAAAAAGCATTTTGCAAATATTGCATGCAATAAGCTAAAAATTTTCTCACATGAATAAATACATGAGTGCATTTTCATGTGTATATTTTAGTAATTAGAAATTTTCTTTTAAAAGAAATGCTTAGATAAGTAGACTTACACACTATAATGAACTTCGGACCATTATATATCTTCATATACATGATTGTTCATTAAATCAATCGTCTAAACAACTAATTATCATGAGTGCATTTTCATGTGTATATTTTAGTAATTAGAAATTTTCTTTTAAAAGAAATGCTTAGATAAGTAGACTTACACACTATAATGAACTTCGGACCATTATATATCTTCATATACATGATTGTTCATTAAATCAATCGTCTAAACAACTAATTATCACTAGGTGAAGATATCCAATCGTGCACATCGCTTTGTGCCGTGTTTTTTTTTTTTCTCACAATAGTTTTTCACATTAAATTGTGTATTCTTGTGCATGCTTAGTTTGCATTTGTTTCTCGTTGTGTGATTGAAATTTAGAAATTTCTTCTGTGGTTCCTCAACAATTATGAGCAGAGATCATTGGCGTTTATCATTCTCAGTCATTGGGCAATCATTCATCATTAATGCAATTCATTTGAGCTTGTCGGTGTTTACCATGTTACATCCCTAGCTAAGATCCAATATCTTCATTTTTTTTTCCATCAATGATGAGGTTTGATGGGTCATGCTTCAAGCTTATTCTTCTAACTCTGGTGTCAACAGAATCGTTGATCAAACATTTCACACTCCAAAATTCACACAATGTTGTCTAATATGTCCAACTTCTTCATTGATGAAGATCATTGGATTTCAAAGGATCAAGGGTTGTCATCAAGGATGGTGTTAGCCCTTACAGATCGATGGTTAGTGTTAAGAGGAACATCCATCCATGAGATCTAACATTAGCCTAAGAAAAACACCACTTATTTGTAAGAGAGGTAACATATCCCTAGGGTGGTGGTGGAGAGTGACTCAGCTGTGATGGTGGACTTGTTCTCAAAGTCAGACCAAGTCCCATGGAAGGCCTTTTATTGGAAAAGGCACTATGAAGACTTCAAGAACATAGCCAATATCTCGATTGTCCATATCCCTAGGGAGGCCAACAAAGTAGTGGATAGCTTAGCATGCTTAGGCAGTGCTGACCAACAAGACAGGGTCCTTACTGACCCTTCTCTTCTTCCCATCCTCACCAAAGGAGACCTAGTCCTAGACAAGTCGAACCTAGGAGCTGTTAGGATCAACCCAAATCCTATTATCCTTTCTTAGTCTTAGCTTCTGAGGGTAATGATAGGCTGCCCTTTCCCCCTTTTTTATAGCAAAGGATGGCCCAAATAGAAATTTTATAATGGTTCTGTACAGTTCCTTCATCCAATATACAGATTTTGAAAAAAAGAAAAAGAAAAGAAAAGGTAACATATGTCCAAGGAGTCTCTCTACCACATCATTATAAGTGCTCAGTCGAAAATTTTATTTTATCAGAGCATGATATATCTACACTATATCTAAATAAAATTGAAATGAGATGACATTGAATAAATCTTGAAACGATACATGACCCATAGCAAACAAACAAATTGCATGCCTAACTAAAAAAATACAATCCGTAAAACGAGAGTGAGGCGTGGAAGTTTTTAATCCTTTTGTTCTAAAGAAATAGCCTCTCATCATATTGCATCTAAGGCTGTACACGAACTGAGTTAGCTCGGTTAGCTTGCTCGACTTGACTCAAAAAAGCTCAATTAAACTCGATTCGAAACTGAGTTCGAGCTGAGTCAAGCTAGTTTTTTGAGCTCGAAAAACTTTCAAACCGAGTTCGAGCTTGCTCGAGCTCAACTCGACTCGGATCGAACCCCAACTCGAATCGAACCAATTTGGTGACTCGGTTACTTTGATATTGATGTTGCTCACCAAGTGTTTGATGAAATGACACAACAAAGTGTCAATTGGTGGCAAGGAAGGTATGTACATGAAACAAATACCCTTTTTTCTTGATTTTGATGTTGCCGACAAGGTGTTTGATGAAATACATGTAAACAATTGATGTTGTTTTACACACAATAAGAAATTGAAAGTGTACTCCATGCATGTGTTTGTGAAAATGATGCACAGGCTCGATATTGGCTCGAACTCGGTTCAAATTAGCCCGAGCTGCTGACCGAACCGAGTCAAGTTGGCCAGTCAGGCTCGAGGACCGAGCCGAGTTCGAGCCGGGGTCAGCTAGTAGCCGAGCCAAGTCGAACTATGCCAAGCTCAGCTCAGTTCGACTCATGTACACCTCTAATTGCATCAGGGACTAGGTCTATTCCATATTAGTGTACGTCTATCTCGAACATCTATAATAAAGGATTACAATCCTTGCACTCGCCACGTCCAACATCTATCATCCATGCCTCGTCTAACGCCCTTCATCATGCTTTCTGATCAAGACCGTTCACTCCCCATGATTATTATTGGCCCAATGTTCTATTGTAAGCAATGTCGGTTCCTCTGATGCTTTCATTTTAAGTGACTCCCTGCCTGTATGATGCCTTCATCTCACAATCGTCAATGTTAATGTCGTAAGTCAGACGTTGCATGCTCATCTGTAGATCGAAAATATAATACATTATTACTAGAATCGTTGATCAGTAAGGCCTTGACTTGATTGCTCTGATTCTCCAACTTCTTAATGATATGACTGCTTCATAGCTCTACTACACTCTTTGGTACGAATAACCCAGTTCTTGACTGCTCTAGGATTATTTATGTGAAATCCACTCTGATAACCACGTGTGCCATCCTATCTTAGGGATAAGGCCAAAAAATCAGCTCTATCAATGATTCAAATAGATCACATGACTAAAAATAGTGCATGGGTGACTCTCACCCTCTGAACTGTTTTTATTCATGTGGCTCACCTGAATCATGGATGGACCTGATGTTTTGGCCAGCCCTATATTTTGATGTAGCATCTAATGATTAGACTAGATTTGTAACGTCTCGAAAAAATTTGTACAAAGACCCGAGTACCACCTCAGGAAGAAATCACTCAAGACCAAATCCTTTAGAAATTAGACGAAATTAACTAAGTGTTAAACTAGATTAGCTGTGAAATTCACTTGAACCACTTCAAATACAAACTGCAAGACTCAAAACTTGTAGAATCCTTAACACTACATTACCCTATAATCTAGGATCAATCTCAAAACCCAGTTGCTCTTTGGAGCACATTGAAACTTCGTACCGGACTTGGACCGCACGTCTAAAGTCCGATTACTGTGAAACCAAGTTGTTAGGACCGCCTTACTAGGCTTGGCAACTATCTCGAAAATCAACTCCTAACAGTATCTAGAAACACACAACTTGAGCCAGGAGCGAAGTAAGTGAGAAACGCGAATATCTTTAGAAATTGAACTCAGATTTAATTGATTTGGGCCGTTCTCTTGCAGCCCAACTTTAAGGATTCAGACCGTCAGAATCTAACCCAAATACACCCTCGGATCAGGGAAATTTCCCAGCATAGGTCAGTGTACTTGTGGCCCTGATCGGGTGCCGACAACCGTTAAACTGAAACTAGTCCACCACGGTCGATCTACAGATCTGATCAGACCGAAAACTTAACTCGACCTAGACCAATGCCAGAGAGCTTAAGTCCAACCGCACGCAGAAAACGGACCTCCAGAAGTGCTCCGTTGAGCCGAAACAGATGGGCTTTGACTATAACCTAAGCATATCATGGCCCTGGGGCCATTGAGCTCACGTTTGAGCCTATATAAGGGTCTTAAACCCTCTCTCTCCCTTCACATACGAATTTGTAAACCCTAGAGAGAGAAGAGAGAGAAGAGAAAGAAAGAGAGAAAGAGAGAGAGTGTGTGTAGGAGATTGTTCTCGGGACTTAATCTCGTCGTTCCATGTGCTTATCCACCATTCCTATATCGCTATTCGAGCGATTCCGATCCCGTTCTTAGGTAAGAAAACCTAACCCTAATCTGTTTTAGGGTTTCAGATAGTGTAAGTGATGAAATAACTAATCTAATTCATGCAATATGTTGTCATTCTACTGTTGACAAAGACTTAGTGTCTAAACTGAATTCGTTACACATTTACTGGCGTAGGGTGGGACTATAAACGTTTAGGTTATAGTTTTCAAGACTTTCGATGCCGGTTAATGATTTATAACTGACGTGGGTGCCATTTCACATACTAAATGCGATGCCTGATTCACTTTACAGATATATGTGAACTATGTTGAATATAGTGTATTCCATGTATTTGTCGAATTGATTGAATGCGTGTAGAATTTGGATTCATGTTTGATATGACTATCCATCGTGGATATAGGATCTTTATATATGCAACAACTCCTTGGAAAAAGGATTTGCCCTAATACATGCTATGGCTAATATACGTCATGTATGTTGTAGTGTGTAGCCTAAGTGTTTGTACAAATGTTTGAATGAGTATGGAATTTGTATTCATGCTTGCTGTGTTTATCCGTCGTGGATACATGGTGGTTGCGTGCGTGACAACTTCTTGGTGAAAGGAGTTGCCCTAATACATGTTGTGGTCGACATACGTCATGTATGTCAAAGTGTGTAGTCTAAGTGTTTGTAAAATTGTTTGTATGAGTAACTATTTGGTAAATTATACTTGATATGGGTGTTGAGATCAAATTCTCAACTACCTTAACTGTGTGTATAAATCCCTCCATGCAACTTATATTATATTGTCTGTTTTACGTATGAAATGTATATGTGTGAAATCATGTTTATGTTATGTTTCATGAAATGCTCAAATGACTGATATTACTTGAAGGATTAGTTAACTACTGAGGTGCCTATTTATATATGATTCCTTGTTATGTTTAAGTGTGGTTGGGGCTATGATATAGTCCAGGAAATCGGAAACATATTCTAATTGGGTGGCTGAGGTTGTCTCGCCACACGGGACGTGTTCGATGAATCGAAGCTGTACTTTGGTTGTCAACAGTGGTTAGGCCACACGGAGTGCTTACGCACTTCACGTTGATTAACTCGAGGTGCGCTCGTACCATTCGAGCTCGTCAAGTAACCTGATTGACCCGATGTATGTTCACCATGTATGATGCTACTGCCTGAACCTAAGGTACCAAACTCACCCGTGGAAACCCCGTTAACCTTGGTACCTCGATCCGTTAAGACTTATGACCTGAACATGGTGGTATCGGACACCGTGGTCGAGCTGTCGGCTTACCCTGGGGTGATGAGCCCACCCGTAGTGACCAGTGAGCAACCTAAGCTCGTGAGCCGAATACAGTGGTATGGGACGTTGTATTCGAGCTGTCGGCCTACGACTAGGTGACGAGCCATTTGTAATGACCTCGAGCATACTCTGAGCCTGCGTTGAAGCGATGAGCCTTTCCGTAGCAACTAGAGTATAACTTAGGCCTACATTGAGGTAACGAGCCCTTTGTAGTGACCTAAAACCGCAACATCATATGAGATTACTAGGACTGACGACCCTAGAATGGATCATTGTTTGGGAAATGATATAAGGGAAGTACCTTAGTTTCCCAATTCTGTTGTATGATAAAGGACTAATAAGAACTTGGTAATCACGCTCATGCACCGCATTGCATGTACCTTTGGCATTGGAGTTGAGCAGGGACCCCAGATCTTTTCTAGAGCATCAATCGACAGGTATAGACCAAAATTTTACCCATTCCACATCCAAACAACCCGAAATGCACGAAAATACGTGAAATGGGACCCAAAATGACTCAAACGGAGTCGGGGGCCCAAACGACACAAATCGAGGGGAACCAAAGTGGACCCCGAACCCTTACAGCACCCCGGGGACTATCCTGTGCTATGTGCAGGTCAAGGGTGCACCCCCACCATCACCTGATTCAGACGACTAGTCATACTCATAGTCATCTTTTAGTTTACTCTATTGTTATTTTCTTATTTCTATGTATAGCCTTAATAGGCTTGGTAATGTGGTAGAATGATTTGTAGTTTTTAACGTATGGAATCCTGCTTAGAATAGCTTACATACGTTTCCCGTCATGATTCATGTAAAACTATATCTCATGTATTGTGACAAATTTTGTTAAATGAAATGCATATGACCTCTTTCGTTATGGACTGTGTAAAATGCTTGAAGAATTAAGTGTTATATGTAAAATCTCATAGGTCGCACTTTATGTTGTATATAGGGAATACCACCTAAGAGCACGTGGAGCTCAACATGCCTTTCACTGGGCGAATCGTTTGACGGGGCACCGCCCCTAAGCGATAGCCATACGGACCCCAGCTTGGGTCCGATTCACAAGACCATGCCGGATTCTCAGCCGGCAACTGTCCCCACAGCTGGGCCAACACCTGTGACACCATTTGTGGTACTACCTGTTACACTACCGATTCATGAGCAGAACCTCGCACCTTCTTTGACGCCACACGTGCCTTAGTTGGCTCCTCCTACTGATAGGTTCGAGCAGATGATGTTGTTGATGCAGTAGCAGCAGTAGCTCTTGGCCACCCTTGGGGGAATCTTTGCCCAGGGCATGGGTGTGGCTCCACCTGCACCTTTTGTACACCCTGCCAGAAATGTCGGTTCTAGCAGCCTCTTCAAGTGATTCTAATGCTTGCGGCCTCCTACTTTTGAGGGTACTCATAGACCCGAGGAGGCCGAGTATTGGCTTGACCACATCTCTAAGATACTAAAGCCCTGCACTGCATAAAGCCTGAGCAGGTTGAGCTAGTCACCTTCATGTTTGAGGAGGCCAGCCTCTAGTGGGACAACGTCCTATGGACCGTTGCGGTTGGGTATGTATGGACGTGGGTCACGTTTGAGACCCGCTTCCACGAGAAGTACTACCCCCTCACTTATCGACATGAGAAGGAGAGTGAGTTTCTTCACCTACGTCAGGGAGGGATGTCAATGACAAAATATGAGAACCGATTCACGAAACTAGGCAAGTATGCTCCATTGATACTGGGAGATCAACCGATCGGATGCGGTGATTTTCTGAGGGTCTGCAACCCGAGATCCGATCGAAGATGTGTTGCGCTAACATATCTACCTATGTTGAGTTAGTGGGCATGTCTATGTGAGTTGAGTAGGATGGGGATAGGTTATCCTGTACCTGTGTGCCTACGACTCCTAGGCTTCGACTTGATCTACCGAGCAGACCCTTCCTAGGCAAGAGGCCACGTGCAGATTCACCGCCTAGGCTTATCACTTCACCAGCCTCGATGAGGTGACCAGACGTGTGGTGTACCTACTGCAAGAAGTCAGACCACACAGAGCTAAATTGCTTCACTAGGATGAGGGACAGTGGGTTTTCGCCACCTCAAAGGATCAACCGCCAGCTTCCTCAGGCCATATCAGCACCACCCCTGTGGTCAGTACCAGCACATTCATCCTTTAGACCGCCTGCACCATGATTTAGGCCGCCTCATTAACCTATGGTACCGCAGTCGAACCGTCCGCAGGCTCGTGTGCACTCACTCATAGCTAAGGCATCAGAGGCAGCACTTATAACACCTATGGCTTTCGAAGTCACTGCACATGTTCAAGGTACTCCAGTCTTCTTATTGGTGGACACCGGGTCCACTATCTCCATCATATCATACGCAGCCGTCAAGCGACTATCGTTGGGTACAACTCCTATGAAGGGAGTGAGGATCCTTACCGCCACAGGGACTTTTTCAGATGTTAGCAGGACTTGTGAGGGTTGCTCGATAGACTTAGGAAGTAGGATAGTACTTGTGGATCTGATCGTTGCCCCACTATACCACTACGACATTATCCTTGGTATGTATTGGCTCACTGAGATGAAGGCGGAGCTTGATAGCGATACCTACGTAGTGACAGCCTACGGACCTGAGGGCACGGTCTTTACTTTTCCAATGTAGGTCAGTTGGCCCTGCCATGTTAGCTGTTATGCCACCTTATTAGAGAATGTGGATGGTCCGACACTTGATGGCACGCCAGTAGTTCAGGATTTCATGGATGTGTTGTTGAGGGTCCAATATTGCATATTAAACCCCATTTATTACCTGAATTTACGAGCATGATACTGTTTAACACCCGATTTTAATGGTGTTTGTGCTGCAGGGTGTATTTGCGAACATAGGACTGAAAAGGATACTAAAAATGTGGATTTAATGATCAAGAAGCACGAAGGAAAGGGACGGACTCCAGAGGACCAAGATCAACGAATTCACAGGCTAGGGATCCGAGGAAATCAAGCCGTTCACGTTAAAAATGACCCGAAACTGGTCCATAATGCAAGATCATAGAGTTACCACCATCCGATTGACATGAGACTTCATACATGGGATGTGAACCATAAATTAACCGTACATATTAAATTTCAGCCACTGAAGATCTCGGGAAGTGGGCCAACGAACAGATCAGCCCATTAATCTTCAATTTGGGGTCCACCTGATATCTGGAACTACCTTAACAGTTGGCCTCAACGGTTTAAATGATATGATAGAAGGGATGGACAGATCAGATCTCCCACGAGCATCACAGTGAGTCCCACCTTGATTGACATGTGCAAAGTGCACGTGTACACTAGCTGTGCACCGGCGCCGCGCCAGATCTGCTTAACGCGGTCAGCAGCGCTGACCGCGTCGTCCTCCTAAAACGGCAACTGCTGTTCCAGCGAAGATTTGCATCAGCTATCGGTTGCTGCTGTGGGCCCCAGCCATTGTCCATATGGACAATCCAAGCCATTCATCAGATTTTTAACGGCCTACTCACCAAGGCCTAGGTGACGATTTTTAAGGAAATAAGGAGGATGGATCGCAGACATCCAAAAGGAAGACGGATGGTGGAATGAAATCATCCATGGCCCACTAAGAAGCTGAAATAAAAACGGTCATATCCGACCGATTTTTCGATGTGAATCAAATGAACCGAGTGGATTTACATGATGACACTGATAATGGCCCACCGACATTTACAACGCAAGGGCCATGCGCAGGCTCTGCGTCCGCAAAAGTCGACCGCAGTGGGCCACTGTACGATCAAAGGGGTGATCGGTTCGATGATCCGATCCGTCCAACCGATGCAGAGGGGGGTCCTGACTCCGTTCATGAAGTCAAATCAGAAGGATGGGGTGATCAGCCACTCAAAAAGCATCCCGACGTAAGTTGGGTCTCGATTTTCACCGCGAAACAGGGTCGGTTGTGAAAACCGACCTATTGGCTGCGGAAAGAAAGTGGGTTCTCCGACTCCAGGAGGATCTACAAACAGCTTCAGACCGTTCTATGCATAAAAAGGAAAGAGAGAGAGAGGTTATGGGGGGACGGCTTTGGTGAACGAGAGAGAGAGAGAGATTGTTGGAGTTTTTCTATTTTTCTTTTCTTTTTCTTTTTCTTCTTCTTTTGTTCTGTTTGAGGGATTCAACCCAACATGGTTGGCTAAACCTCTTGGCTAGGGCCAAGAGGTGAAGCTTGTAGCGTAATGGATGATTTCTACGGCCTGGATTCATGCCTGAACTGATGTTGATTCTCGTTTGATTAATAGGGTTATTCACAGTTTTTAATGGTTTATTTTGACTTACATTACAGTAGATCTGCGATGGCTTGAGTATTTCCTTTTCCTTTCTTGTGATTATGAAGCCAGGACACCCTATTGTTCACCATCGCCCCTTGGACATGGTGGAATGATAGAACTCTTCCTGACATTCATATATCACTAAGATTGACTGTGGATTGGTTTAATTCTGTTGTTTGCTTTGTCTCATGGGCATGGTTTTGTGATGGAATCCATTCTAAGTTACACTTGTCTGATCTTTTGAAAACTAGATTAAATGAAGTTCAGATCGTGCTTTAGTGATATATCTTCCAACTGGATGAAGATGGGACTCGAAGTCCAGTTGATTTCATGAATCAAGCGTAGATCTCCCTGATCTCTACAAGTGGATCCTTGGCACCCTAATTCCCTACCTTTGAATTCTACATATTTTACTTTACTATTCCACCATTATTCATCAAATTCACCTGATTTAGATTTCATCTTTTTCTAGTTCTAGTTCTACTTAGTTTCAGATTACGTACAGGTTTCAGTCCCTGTGGATTCGACCTCGGTCCTACCGAGTTTTTACTACATCACAACCCTATACTTGGGGAGTGAACACGTGTTCAAGGCGATACCTGGACTACCTCCTCAGCAAGAGATCGACTTTACTATCGACCTGGCGCCCGGTGCGACACCCATTTCGCTACCGACGTATCGCATGCCTCCATGCGAGATGGAGGAACTGAGGAGGCAAATTGATGACTTATTGGAGGTAGGTTTCATACGACCAAGTGTGTCCCCTTGGGGAGCGCCCATGTTGTTTATGAAGAAGAAAGACGGTTCACTGCGATTATGTATTGATTATTACAGGTTGAACCAGGTGACGGTGAAAAACAAGTATCATTTGCCCAGGATAAATGATCTGTTTGATCAGTTGAAGAGGGCACGATACTTCTCGAAGATCGATCTACAGTCAGGGTATCATTAGTTACGTGTCAGGGATGAGGGCGTGCAGAAGACGGCCTTCAGGACTAGTTTCAGACACTATAAGTTTCTCGTGATGTCGTTCGGCCTTACGAACGCACCGGCCGTGTTCATGGACATGATGAATAGGGTGTTTCAACCGTTTCTGTTCCGATTCGTCATCGTGTTTATAGATGACATTCTGATATACTCCATTGGGAAGAGCACGAGGAACACCTGAGAGTAGTCTTGGATATTCTGAAGAAGAACCAGTTGTTTGCACAGTACAAGAAGTGTGACTTCTGGAAAGAGGAAGTCAAGTTCCTGGGACATGTGGTGTCTAAGGAAGGGATATCAGTTGACCTCGCTAAGGTAGCCGCGGTTCAGGACTAGGAGCAGCTCAGTTCGATTATTAAGGTGAGGAGCTTCCTTGGTCTGACAAGGTACTACCGTCGATTTATTAGGGACTTCTCCAAGATTGCCAGACCATTATCTTAGTTGACACGGAAGGATCTAAAGTTCGCCTGGAATGAGAAGGTGGAAGCAGCTTTTCAAGAGCTGAAGGACAAGCTAACGTCCACCCATGTGTTAGTATTGCCAAATCAAGGGGTTAGGTATACTATATACACCGACGCGTTTCGCGTTAGTCTGGGTTGTGTCCTTATGCAAAAGGATAGGGTGATTGCTTACGCCTCGACATAGTTGAGGAAACACGAGGAGAACTACCTTACACAAGACCTAGAGTTGGCAGCCGTCATCTTTGCACTGAAGCTCTGGAGACATTATCTCTACGGAGAGGAGTTCGAGCTCTTTTGCGACCACAAGAGCCTCAGATATATATTCACTCAGCAGGACCTGAATATGAGGCAGCGGCGGTGGATGGAAACATTGAAGGACTTCAAGTTCGAGATTTCCTACCATCAGGGCAAGGCTAACCTTGTGGCTGACATGTTGAGCTGCAAGAATACCATAGAGTTTACGGCTCCGCTGATGGTGGCAGAATAGGGTATGGTAGATTTCGTGCGAGACTTTGAGCAAAAGCTCACCGTGGAGGAGCCATTCGAGAGAGTCGCGCATGTTCATGTGCGACCACTTATTGATGATAAGATCATTGAGGCCTAGAAGGACGATGGACGATTGTCTGAGCTTCGAGAGCAGGTTAGCGACGATGAGGACACCGAGTGGAGAGTTGGTACGGATGGAGGCTTACATTACCGTGGCCGCCTATGCGTCTCAAATCCTCATGACTTGAGATAGGAGGTTCTCGAGGCTGCACATAGTTCGAAATTAGCGATGCATCCTGAAAGCACAAAAATGTATCGAGATATGAAGAGATCATACTGGTGGGACAATATGAAGGCCCACATAGAAGATTATGTGTTTCGTTGTCTCACGTGCCAGCAGGTCAAGGCTGAACACCGCCGACCTCTGGGACTGCTTCAGCCATGCCCATAGCAGAATGGAAATGGGACTTTATCTCCATGGATTTCATCTCAGGGCTACCGAAGACGAGGAAGGGACATGATTTTATTTGGGTGATTGTGGACCGGTTGATGAAATCGGCCCATTTCCTCCCTATTAGAGTTTCGAACTCGACAGACGACTTGGCCAAATTGTACATCAAGGAGATTGTACGTCTGCATAGAGTTCCTCTGGAGATCATGTCAGACCGAGACGCCCGATTTACATCTATCTTCTGGACTCGTATCCAGGAAGCAATGGGTGTGAAGTTGAAGTTTAGTACCGCATTCCACCCATAGACTGGCGAGCAGCGGAACGGGTAAACCAGGTGTTGGAATATATGTTGCTAGCTTGTGTACTAGATTTCAAGGATAGTTGGGATGACTGTCTTCCTTATACAGAGTTCGCTTATAACAACAGCTTCCATGCGAGTATTGGCATGACTCTTTACGAGGCACTGTATGGGCGTCCATGTAAGGCACCGCATTGCTGGGCAAAGGTTAGCGAGAAGAGCTTGATAGGCCCAAAGTTAGTACAGGCGACCTCAGAGAAGATCAATATTATCAGACGTCGACTTCAGGCAGCAGCAGACAGAAAAGCTATGCCGATATGAGGCGGCGACCGCTCGAGTTTGAGGTTGGAGACCATGTGTTCCTCAAAGTTTTTCCTATGAAGGGAGTCCTTCGGTTTAGCAAGAAGGGGAAGTTTACGCCGCGATTCATTGGCCCATTTCAGATACTTGATCGAGTGAGTGTGGTGGCATGCCGTCTTGCTTTTCCTACACCACTCGCGGGCATGCACAACGTATTCCATGTATCTATGCTGAAGAAATACGTTCCCGATCCTTCCCACATTATCAGATGGGAGCAGGTACAGCTGAGCGAAGACGCTACTTATTTACTGCGACCGACACGTGTCCTAGACAGGAAGGAGCAAGTATTGCGTAGTAAGGTTATCCCGTTGGTGAAGGTGTTATGGACGCATCACATGGAGGAAGAGGCTACTTGGGAGACAGAAGCCGAGGTCCATAAGAACTACCCTCCGATTCTCAAGGAGTACGAAAAGGTACAAATTTCAAGGACAAAATTTTTTTTAAGGGGGGGTAGATTGTAACGACTCAAAAAAATCCGTACAAAGACTCGAGTACCACCACAGCAAAAAATCACTCAGGACCAAATCCTTTAGAAATTAGACGAAATTAACTAAGTGTTAAAGTAGATTAGCTGTGAAATTCACTTGAACCACTTTAAATATGAACTGCAAGATTCAAAACTAGTAGAATCCTTAACGCTACATTACCCTATAATCTAGGATCAATCTTAAAACCCAGTTGCTCACAGGAGCACGTTGAAACTTCGTATCAAACCTGGACCGCACGTCGAAAGTCCAATTACTGTGAAACTAAACGGTTAGTACCGCCTTACTGAGCTTGGCAACCTTCTTAAAAATCAACTCCTAACAGTATCCAGAAACACACAACTTGAGCCCGGAGCGAAATGTGTGAGAAACACGAATATCTTTAGAAATTAAACTCGGATTTAAGTGATTTGGGCCGTTCGCTTGTGGGCCAACTCTAAGAATTCAGACCATCAGAATCTGACCCAAATACACCCTCAGATCAGAAAAATTTTCCAGCATAGGTCAGTGTACTTATGGCCCTGATCGGGTGCCGACGACCGTTGAACTGAAACTAGCCCGCTACGGTCTATCTACATATCCTATCAGACTGAAAACTTAACTCAACCTAAATCTAATTCCAGAGAGCTTAAGTCCGACCGCAGGCAGAAAAGGGGCCTCCAGAAGTGCTCCGTTACGCCAAAACAGATGGGTTTTGGCTATAACCTAAGTATATCATGGCCCGGGGACCATTGAGCTCTAGTTTGAGCCTATCTAAGGTCTTAAACCCTCTCTCTCCTTTCACATACGAATTTGCAAACCCTAGAGAGAGAAGAGAGAGAAAGAGAGAAGGAAAGAGAGAGAGAGAGAGTGTGTGTGTGCGAGATTGTTCTCAGGACTCAATCTCGCCGTTCCACGTGCTTATTCACCATTCCTGTATCGCTATTCGGGCGATTCCGATCCCGTTCTTAGATAAGAAAACCTAACTCTAATCTATTTTAGGGTTTCAGATAGTGTAAGTGATGAAATAGCTAACCTAATTCATGCTATAGGTTGTCATTCTACTGTTGACAAAGACTTAGTGTTTAAACTGAATTCGTTATGCATTTACCGGCGTAAGGTGCAGACTATAAACGTTTAGGTTATGGTTTTTAAGACTTTCAATGCCGGTTAATGATTTATAACCGACGTGGGTGCCACTTCACATGCTAAATGCGATGCCTGATTCGCTTTACGAATATATATGAACTATGTTGAATATAGTGTATTCCATGTGTTTGTCGAATTGATTGAATACGTGTAGAATTTGGATTCATGTTTGACATGATTATCTATCATAGATATAGAATCGTTGTATATGCGACAACTCCTTGGCAAAAGGATTTGCCCTAATACATGTTATGGCTAATATACGTCATGCATGTTGTAATGTGTAACCTAAGTGTTTGTAGAAATGTTTGAATGAGTATGGAATTTGTATTCGTGCTTGCTCTGTTTATCCGTCGTGGATACATGGTGGTTTCATGCCTGACAACTCCTTAGTGGAAGGAGTTGCCCTAATACATGTTGTGGTCGACATACGTCACGTATGTCGAAGTGTGTAGTCTAAGTGTTTGTAAAATTGTCTGTATGAGTAAGTATTTGGTAAATTATATTTGATATGGGTGTTGAGATAAGATTCTCAACTATCTTAACTGTGTGTATAAATCCCTCCATGCAACTTACATTATATTGTCCATTTTACGTATGAAATGCATATGTGTGAAATCATGTTTATGTTATGTTTCATGAAATGCTCAAATGATTGATATTACTTAAAGGATTAGTTTACTGCTGAGGTGCCTATTCATATATGATTCCTTGTTATGTTTAAGTGTGGTTGGGACTATGTTATAGTCCAGGCAATCGGTAACAGATTCTAATCAGATGGCCGAGGTTGTCTTGCCACACGGGACGTGTTCGATGAATCTGAACCATACTTTGGTTATCGGCAATGGTTAGGTCACACAGAGTCCTTACGCATTTCATGTCGATTAACTCGAGGTGCGCTTGTACCAATCGAGCTCATCAAGTAACCTGATTGACCCGATGTATGTTCACCATATATGGACGCTACTGCCTGAACCTAAGGTACCAAACTCACCAGTAGAAATCCTATTAACCTTGGTACCTCGATCCGCTAAGACTCATGAGCTAGACATGGTGATATGGGACACCGTGGTCGAGCTGTCGGCTTACGCCGGGGTGACGAGCCCACCCGTAGTGACCAGTGAGCAACCTAAGCTCGTGAGCTGAATACAGTGGTATGGGACGCTGTATTCGAGCTGTCGGCCTACGACTAGGTGACGAGTCATTCGTAGTAACTTCGAGCATAGTCATTCGTAGTAACTTCGAGCATACTTTGAGCCTTTATTGAAGCGACGAGCCTTTCTGCAGCAACTAGAGTATAAGCTAGGCCTGCATTGAGGTGATGAGCCCTTTGTAGTGACCTAGAACCGCAACATCGTAAGGGATTTACTAGGACTGACGACCCTAAAATGGATCATTGTTTTAGAAATGATATAAGGGAGATACCTTAGTTTCCCAATCCTGCTGTATGAAAAAAGACTAATAAGAACTTAGTAATTACGATCATGCACTGCATTGCATGTGCCTTTGGCATTGGAGTTGAGCACTGAGGAAGTGATTGCATGCCGTGACCGTGAGATGAAGTTCGCAGAGGGAGTGCAGGCGAGGGCATGCATCATTAATACATATCATTCTTGCATTAATCAGAGTACTTAGGGATGCTTGATTGTATTGCTTTATCATTACTGCTTGACCGAATTGATAACATGTTAACCTTTGCTTCATAGCTCCACTGAGTTGATCACTTACTCTCACGTTCTAGGAAGATGTTTTAAACACCAACCAGACCTTGTTGTAGTTTTAGATGATGACGCAGTCTGCGAGGTGGAGCCAGACTTTGAGGATTATGAGGAGGCATTCTTATATATGCAGTATTCAGGCAGGTTTATATAGACCGTTCTGATCGACGGGGTTTTAGGGCTTATACTTTGTAGTGGACTACCACATTTTGACATTTTGTATTTTGAAATAATATTTGCAACTATTTGACCTGGTAACGCGTACATACTTTGGGACATACAGTGGTTTTTACATTTCATGCATTTCTCTTAGTCTTCCGCTTGCGTAATTCGACTGTCCCTGGAGTATGTTTTGCAGTTTTAGCTTAATCTCATTCATGTTTTATGCACTAATACAGACAACATTTAAATCATCATTATCTATGTTGCATAAGTGATGCGTTTGGAACTCGGGAGTTGGGCTCCTGCTCGACCCCCGATTTTCAGGGCATTACAGGATTTCATATAAACATCACAGTAAGCCCGATAAAAATCAAGGGTAGACGTCGCTTGTAACTATTTCCTTTGGTTTGGCAAACCTGAATCAAAGTTGAACCTGATTTTTATTTTATTTTATTTTTACTCTGGGCCACTTGTGGGATTACACAATGATGATTGGAGTAGATCTCACATACACACATCACGGTGGACCTATCAAAAACCAAGGGTGGAAATCTCGTAAAATTCCATGAGCTGTTTTCTTTTTAATGTAATCGAGACCCACTACGGTTTTTAGAGCCCACCATGATGTGTATGTGAAATCTAATCCAACCATTACATGTGTAATCCCACATTAGGCCCAGGGTCAAAAAATAAAGTTGACCCATGATTTAAATGGGCCATGCCAAAGGAAAGAGACATCCACCCCTAATTTTTACAAGAACCACTGTGATTACCATATGAATTCTATTCCAACCATTAGATCGATGTCTCACCAAATTTACTCAACCGGCTCAAATATCATGCCCATCCATGATTCAGATAGCGACACTAAGGGAAATAATTCAGAGGGTGAGGGCTTCCCTGTGCACTATTTACTTTTGTGTGGTCCGTCTGAATCATGAATGGGATTGATTTTGGACACCTGGTCCTGACATGGAGTGACACACCTAGTGGTCCGGATAGATTTCACATAAATATCAGGGTGGGGCCCTCCTAATCGCTCATGCCTTTGCTTGCCAGATGGACCCCAACTTCCATTAAGAAATGTAAATGATAATTACTTAAGCTAACACAGTAAATGTAAATGATAATTACTTAAGCTAACATAGTAGCTTATTCAAAACCTTCTTGAAAAAGGCAACGGATTCTAAGTTCTAGATGAAATTGGTAATCTTTTATAAAATTTTCAAATTTCAAAAAGGATTTTTAATCGGGAATTCAGAATTTTCCAAGTATTGGCTTGACAAACCAGTTGTGCTTTTTAAGATGAGAAATTGCTTAATTGCTGTCCTTTATCTTTGTAATTTTTAAAGTGGGGAATTGAGAATTGTGGGGCCCATATAGTATGTGTCTCACATTCAAATTCAAACAGTACTCCATCAAATGCACCACAGGGTGATTATTAGAAGACAAAAATATGGAGGACCTAATCAAAAGGTGGGCCAAACCATAAATGATAATATACACCACTTAAAGGATATCCAAATTAAAGCTTTAGCCCATCTCCTGATTCGATCTAACAGATTTTGGTTCATGTAATCACCACGACGGGTACTTATGTTGGATTGATTAGATGTTATACAAATACCACGTGGGCCCCACATCCACAATTCTCCACTTTCAGTACTTGAGAGCCTCACTGAATCTATGGAAACATGGGAAAGGATACATGATTTATTGAGAAACCTTATTTTCAAGAAATTGTTGGAAACAAAGCTTTATTTTCTATATTTGTTTTTAAATAAGATTTTCTTTTTAAAAAAATAGAATTTATTTCCAAATTTATTGTTAGGTTAAAAAAATCTTTAGAAAATTTTGGTAATAACAATTAGCATGTGACAACATGTGACAATTTAGGACTCTTTGGAGAAGGAAAAACATGTATGAGTACATGTGCATATACATATTGGTACATGTGGTACATTCTAAGTGATTGAAGATGCCCCAGTGGTAGACCCACAAGTGTTTCAACACTAAGTTATGGGTTCAAGTACTCATGGTGGTGAAATCTCAATGTAGTGCAAATGTACATAAGCATGTATGTTGTTTAAGTGCGTTTGTTAAAAAAATGTGAGGCCCAAGTGAAGATGGATGGTGGTACATGTGGAATGGTAGCATGTGTGTGGTACAATATAAGATGGATGGTGAAACACCCGCACATGTTAAACATGTGAGACGATAAAAGATGGGTGGTGGCACTTGTGTGTTTTAGTGGTGAGAAATTTATTTTCCTTCCAGTGAGAAAATTACTTTCTTAGGAGACATGTGGGAAAATAATTTTTTTAATTTTTTAATAAAAAAGAGAAAATGAGAAATGGTGTTTCTTATCTATTCTTATATAAAAAAAAAGTCTTCATAAACAATATAAAATAATTTAATAGGAAATGGTATTTCCTGTCCTTTTCATGAATCCAAACACGCCATCAAAAGAAAAAGAAAAATGACTAGGGCATTTTTTTAATTTCCTTTTTAGAATCTCCCTAGAATTTCCAATAACCAGGCATTATTCCGTAAATTGCTCATTCCGGAGGAATTTTGTTGTAAAAATCCTTTTAAAAAATGTACATACGGACGATTTTCCCAGTGAAATTTCACTGAGCTCACACGTGTATAAGGCCGCCCAAGCCGATGTGGCATAATGATTCATACAGCATCCATCCATTTCTTTCATGACCGGCTTGATTTTTCTGGCAAGGGCATATCTAAATGGAGCTATGAACATGATGGACGGTATGGATCGATCACCCACATGCTATACAGGCACATATGGTAGCGTGTAGATTAGCTGCAAAATATATTAAATCCCGGAATTTCACCTTTCTGCCCTACCACGTAGAGATCCAAACCGTTCATCCTGTTCGTCCCACCTTAGATGGCCTAATCTGGGCCCTTATTTCTTAATCACAAATATAAACAATTAGCCACCTCTCATCAGCAAGATTTTTACCATATGGTCGATCTACATGAGTAGGACTTCCAAACTGAAAGGCCTGGATCACGACGGGATGGAACATTAGTAAGCCATCACTCAGACTAAAGAGATACAAACAAAAAGATAAGAGGCACTCAAAAGAAACATTGTTTCTAAGCACCAACCGCCAAAAAACCAAAAAAACAAAAAAAAAAAAAAACAAAAAACAAAAAAACAAAACAAAACAAAACAAAAAAGTGGGGGGTGATCACTACAAGCCTATTTTTAAATCTTGATCTAAACCTGGCTCATCTTTAGAGCCTGTACAGTTTCAAAATTTCCTTGAATCCTACGTAACAAAACTGCACAAAGGCTCACAATGTATTTTTCAAGTTGAGGCCAGGAAGGTGGACCTCACTACAGCCATGTTTACCTTGTTGCACCACTAGCACCGAGACTGGGGCCTCAAAGAAATCTGGTGAAGCCACGATGTCGCCAATCACCCCTAGCTCTGGTGAATTGGTCCAATCTGTCAGACCTTCGATGAGCGAAGTGCCCAACCCTAGTCTCCGACCAACCATTACAAGGTCAAAATTATCCCCCATGGAACGGATTGCTCTAACCGTCTGCTCACCATTGCTGACTGATTTCTCCCTATACACCACTCTATTGTTGCCAGAACATACAACTCTGAAGTGGGCCACCAGCTGATTATCTTGCTGCTTCTCTATTAGACAATCCTTACTGTCAACGGATGGGATGAGCCGCATCACTGTAAGTTTCACCTGTGGGTTTTCCGACATCCGCAATGCGTAGGACAACACTTCGCGACAGTCACAGCCTCCTAAGATTAGTACACCAACCCGGTACTCGAGATTGACGGAGGAGTATTTTGCATTGCCAGCATGCCCGGCACGATCGACGATGATTCCAACGGAGCAAGGAGACTCAACTAGGATGTTAGGATTGATGGTTCGGAAAGCGCGGTTCACAACACTAATTCCTCCAATTGCTTGTTGCTTATGGTAGGGGACTATCAACAATGATACCTTCTTATCCAATGCAAGCTTGCATATGTCATGGTGCATGCTTCTGTAAGGGGCCAAGGCAGCAAACGGTCGGACCGCAACAGACCCTTTGTTGCGTTGCTCATAGTTGCGGAAGGCACTAACAATGGAATCGGATTGGTTCAAGGATGATAATCTCTTTAGTTTCTCATGTTCAATGAGAATGGGCATGGCGCGACCGACGAGTTCGAACGTGTTGAGGAGATACACACATATTGGGTTTTCCGAGTCAGAGTGAGTTGCTTCAAGGAGATTGATCATGGTTGGGACGTTGTCTTGGCTATTTATGCATGTTAGTATGCATAGCTCAGTTTTGTGCTTGAAGTGTTCTATAGATCTCTTGTTGTAGGGCCTGTATGGCTTGACATTTTTAGTCAACATCTGAATGATGGGAGATACAATAGCTGTGATTACAACCATTAGCAGCACCAATGTGCCATATACTTCATTCCCAATCATCTGCACATTTCAACAAGAGCAAGTAAGTCTTTTTTTTCTCTCTTTCTTTCGTTCTTTCTTTGAGGAAGAGAGTTTCATAATATTCATTCATTAATGATCATTTCTCTACAATCAAAATTTTGGTTTTGCTTGACATTGGACTAGCCCATTTACAATCTTAGACTCTTGTCTAGGTTGGGTTCAAGTCCAAATAAGTTGGGTTGATGACCCATGCCATATGACATGGAACTAGTGACATAAATCTCGACTTTCACTGCATCACTTTCGATGATCCGATCATTGTCTGGTGCGGAGTTGTAATAGGTTCAAAGGTTGAATGTTTGATCGGTTTTGCCAATGCAACTAGTTTAACAAAGTTAATTAACCACAATAACTACATTTTAAGCAGACGAACGGACCTCTCATCATGAGTGTGAATGGTAATAATAGTAACTGATGGAGACATTTTGTTCCTACAAAGGCCTACTGAAGGGAGGACGAGCATTGCTTTAAATACAATGCACAATAAAGAAGTCAGATTATGTTTTACATCTATAGGAAGAGGATCCGGACCCGACCTAATTATCTATAGTTAATGTTGTCTAAATTGTTATTGGATCGCAAATCATAATAAGGTTGAATCATATCGAATTGCAAATCATATTGTAAATAGTGAGATTTTTTAATAATTTTCTTAAAATTTTGAAAAAAAAAAATATGAAAAATATATAAGTAGAAAAAAAAACAAAAAAAAAAAAAAAAAAAAAAAAAAAAAAAGTAAAACTCAGCAATCATCCTTTTGTCATCAATAGGCACCAAGCAATAACATGTCTTGATAGTATTAAAGGATTCTTATCTTTAATTTTATTTTATTTTTACTTTCAATTATTTTTTTTCTTAAAAACACATGAGAATTCTTTAATAATTTATGTTTTGATTACCTTTCTTCAAAGCAGAGTCAGGTAGGAAAAGTGGTATTTGATATTGTAGACCAATGGAAAAAGATATTTTATAAGTCAACATGATTGTAAAAATCGACAGAAATATTCTAAATAAGTCATACATGAATTTGGTGCTTTGACCAGTTAAAAAGTTAGAAATTATTTTTAAAAAAAAGTTCCATGATTAAATGTTAAAAGAGATGACAATTAATCTCTTGTAAAGAACAAATAATATAATTTACCTTCTCTAAATACTTCTTAAAGTTCCAACTAATTTAAAAACATAAAACGAAAGCCAAGTGAAATTTAAAAGGAAGAGAACTTAAGTTTAATTTGAATTGTAAATGAAAATTTGAATTGCAAAATTTTAGGATTCAAATCATAGATTCGTGTGTACTATTCATTTTTTTTTTTTTTTAAATGGATTCATGTAAAAAAGGGGTTCAAGGTGGGATATAAATCATTTTTCTTAGTATTCTACTGAAATCATGTATCGTAAATCGTGGAATTTTGGCAACACTCCATAATTTGGATCTAATTTCTAATTTCATATTTAATATAGAATATTTATTATTTATTATTTATATTAAATCTTTTTTAGGCCGATTTTGACATTTTGCATACTGGCTTAATTAAAAAAAAAAATTAATAATCTTAGATTATTTACATAGACTTCATGTCAAGCAATGAATTTTATATATATATATATATATATATATATATATATATATATATATATATATATATATATATTTATGTGGGAAAAGGTACTATGCGCTCGAGCGTAAAGCGGTCGTCCGTGAGGTCGATCTGGGGTGTCGTCCGTCCACCATGATCAGGTGAGCCATACCATCTGAAAACATAAGTATACAAGCAAAAACATGTAAAAGCACTTGGTGGGCCCCACCTGAGATGTGGATACCACCTGAAAAGTGGTTTAAAATTACTTTCAAGTGGGACACACATGATGGACGGTTTTGATCATGAAGAAACCTCTCGAAAGGCCCCCACAACTGGTTTTGAATGTTTCAATGGTGCACGGCCCCTCTCCACTTTTGTAGGTGGTGTGGCCCACAAATGTCACAGATTGAGGTGATATATCAACAAATTTCATGATATTCAACCAAAGGCACCCTAGGCTAAAATCAATGAAATTGGTAAATCAAATAGATTTAGAGCCAACTGCGTGCCGGTAATTAGGCTTTGTTTCTTTCGGCGAAGAGAAAATGAAATGAAAATGGGTAGAAATAAAGAAGGAAATTATACCTTGCTATCAAGCCAATGCATACAAAAAATCACCTCCACCAAGCCGCGGAGGTTTATCACGAGGCCCAGGGCAAGCGAATCCTGGAAAGGGATCTTGTAATACAAAGCAGGCAAAAGGGTCCCCACCAATCTCCCGATAAATGCAACCGTGATCAGAAGTTGCAAGTTCACGAAATTCATCCAATTCGTGACACTGAACACATCGCACCTCAAACCGATGCTGCCGAAGAATAGAGGCAGAAAGATCACATTAATGAAAGCCTCAGTTTTATCCACAATGGCCGATGCGAGCGGTCGACCGGCTGGTATTGCCAATCCCATCAACAAAGACCCATTAAATACAGACGTCCCAAAGAAGTTACCAATGAGCGCCATGACTATGGTCATGAATTGGAATCCACTGACGTATCTCCGGTCCATGGTTCCTCCCTCATGTGTCCGACGGATGGTCCACAATGCGATCGGCCGGATTATAAATACAACAAATATGCATACTGCCACTAAGCTAACAAAGAACATCAATCCCATTAAGGGACGGTTCCTACCATATCTGAAAGTATCAAAGATCAAAATCCCAACCATTGATGTGAAAAAGTGTATAAGCGATGCTGATAAGGTTATCCGGCCAAGCTCTAAATTCAGGAGGTTCAGCTCCTCTATGATCGGATGAATAGTGGAGAATATTGAAAGGGACACTACCACCCCTAGTACTATCATGAACATCCCCTCGATGACAACAGTTCCTTGTAATTGTACGAGGATGAGATACACGCAGAAGTATAGAGCCAAAGGAACCAAGAACCCAAACACAGCTATTACCACTTCTCTTTTACCAGATTTGCGGATCAACATGGGGTCCATCTTCAATCCTTGGATGAGAAAGTAGAATACTGTCCCTATTCTGGCCAACGTCGCCATGGTATAGTAGCTATCAGACGGAAAAAATATGCTATTGAACGTCTTGCTTCGTCCCAAAAGTGTAGGGCCAACAAGGATGCCGCCCTAATAAACAGCATGGATCATGCAAGATTAGCAATGGCTTAATCACTTACATTTTGATGCTTTATTTATTAAAAAGGCTAGACTAGTAAGCAATCTTTACGATAATGTAAGTCAATCACAACCTCTATTTTTAATGGGGCATATCTTGAAAATCACATTGATACAACAATCATAACCATTTTTCAATTGTTGAATATATATTTTGTTGTTCTAAAAAAAAAGTTTTTGTTAATCAAGTTCCTTGGCTTATATATCATGGATGGAGCATGTCCCTAAAATCAAATTAACCAGGAAATTCTACCCATCCAATGGATGTCCATCAAATGAAAATATTCAATAGTTCAAATTCAAGAAAATATTTAGGACATGTTTGGAATGTCGGATTGAATGGTATTGAATTGTCTTAGATGGTATTTTGACCGTTGAACTCAAATTCCTCCTTTCAAAAAAACACTATATGAAGTAAATCCTATATTTGGTGGACCATGGAATTGTAATAAACAAGTCAAATTTTATAATTTATGCCAATCACCTGTATGCATATGGAAAGGGCACATATGGATGGACGGCATAGATATATAAAACACATGCATCAACATGAGGCCCACAGATATAATATATTTCCAAATCCATCATAAATCCCACTATACTTTCTACTGGGATTAGACGATATATATATACATTTATTAATTCAATTATTTCTATTGTTTCCAAATGCAGGATAAAATGAAATTCCATACCACCTAATCCTACATTCCAAACAAACCTAATATTGTACGATCATGTGATCTTTGGGCATACTACATCCACAAAGGTAGTCCATCACAATTTGCAAAATCTCAATTAACCATTGTTTATGCACTTGCTAATACGGTCAAGAGTCGCTTCTATTTAAGAAATCTAGCCTCAAGAACAGGGAAGAAGAAAGAGAGAAAAGGCTTACAATAATGTCGGCGATGGCACTAGGCTGTTTGAGAGGCCTTAAGATATACCGGGTGCCGCGTGTGATTATGTTCATCAAGAAGATTTGCAGCATCAATAGAGGGAGAGCGGCTTTCATATTGTTTTCTCCATTGAAGACACCTACCGAGTGGATATTTCGTCTTAGATGGCACATGACGCCGGAGTCTACCGTGCCCTGGCCATGGAGGGAGGTTATATTGCCGGCAACAGCCTGCAATATCGTGGTGGCCTCCATGGCCAGAAACTCCTCGATGCTGTTCTGGTGCAAGAAGCAACTTCAAGGATGGGAAGGGAGAGGATTTTATAAAAGAGAGGAAGAGAGTGAGACAGATTGGTGGACGTGAGGAAACTGCGATAGGTTCTCGTCCAAGAATAATTAGCGTTGAACGTTGACTACGTACCACATGTCTTTTTTTTTTATGCGAAGTTCCTGTAGTCGGAAGCCATGTGGGCCCACGGAGATGACCTTGATAAATCTACTCCGTCCATCAGTTTTTAAATACCAAAATAGGGTGGAAAAGTTCCTAAAAAAAGGCACATAAAATGCTTATATAGGCCACACCACATGAAACAGAAGGGATGGAATGGTCACCATTGGAAATTTTGTGAGGACGCAGAAGCTGTTCATCAAGAAAATATTTGAATATAGAGTATATATCAGAGATAATAACCTATGAACAGTTTGGATATCATCTAAACATCATGGTCGGCTCCAGTTAGGTTTCAATGGTGGACGTTTCCGTTCCCATTGTTTCTTGTTCTATACCCCATATGAGTTTTGGATTAGGCAGATTTTTGTCTAACCATTCTATTTTAGTCTTTCAAAACTGATGGACGGAGTGGATTGGTTACAGGAATTTCTATGGGCCCACACAGTATCCGACTATAGTAACTTCCTGTGCGCGGGGGCACAGACAATACGGTTCCTCTTTTTTGAATTCTTGGGTATTGACCATAATATCAAACGCCACCCATTGAATGTACACGTATCAGTTAAGATACTGAAAATCCAGACCGTCCATCTATTGATAATCAGATATTATACTAAGGAAAAATGGAATTTATCACTTTATTTCAGCGTTCTTTATCAATATCAACTGCTTATGATTTACACCATCCATTTAACGGAAAAGTTTTCTATGGATAGGATCATTCCCATGAATCTTAAAAAATAGACAATCATTTGATAGCTCAAACGATTCCGATCCACGCGATATAACGTGTCACGTGTGCTTTGGGGTGATAGCTTTAACGTATTGTTACAATAATAGAGGCGATTTGCCGTTATCTTACCATTTGCTTTCGGTTAGTTTTTCTCGTTACTGATTTCCTTTTGGTAGGAGTTATCTGGTCGGCAGGCAGAAATGACCGTTGATACACATGCCAGATAGGTGATACTGGGACGCGGATTGCGTCCTACCCCAGGGCTCCGTGGGGCCCACCGTGATGTAAGTATTTTATCTAAGCCGTTAATCGCTTTTCTCAGATCGTTTTAAGATATGAGAAAAACACTGAGCAAGGTACTGGGCTTAAGTGGACCACAAAGTGTGGAGTTAATTTCCACCATTAAAACCTTCTTGGGAGTTGGAGAAGTTTCGGATCAAGCTAATATTTATTTATTTTACTTCATCCACGTCTACATGACCTTATTAATAAGTTAGATGATAAAAAATAAAATAAAAAACATCACAGTGGCCCTTAGAAAGGTTTCAACGGTGGGTGTCATTATCACTGCAGCTTCCTCCGGACTGGAGCTGTGTACCTGCTTCAATTTCATGAACATACTTTAAAATGATATGATAAAAGCGCTGAACGGCGTGGATAAACACGGGGGTAGGATGCAATTCGAGTCCGGTGATAAAGACACCCACTGTTTGAAACCTTCCCAAGTGCCACCGTTATTTTTATTTGCCTGTTCATAAGTTCATGCGGACCAGGACGAAGAAAAACCCAAACCCAAATATCAGCTTGATCCAAAACTTCTGTAAATCTCAAGAAGTTTTCAATGGTGGCCGCTCAATCCCCACCCTGTGATTGGATATACCTTTTCTGGTTCATATCCTAAAATGATAGGAATAAATGAATGGCCTGTGTGGATAAAACACTTACATTACACACCCATGTCCATAGCTCAACTGCCAGACTCGGTAGAAATACCTCGTTTCAACACTTGAGGTCTTGGTATCGATTCTTAGAGGGGGTGGCTAACATGAGTGTGTGTACTGACATGGATGTGTACTAACAAGCTAACCCAAAAAACAAAACACTTACATTACAGTAGGCTTCACAGAGTCCTGCCTGGGCGGATTAAGTCAGCTTCTGTATTAATGTCAAAATGAAAGCAGAGTGTGTCCTATCCTGCCCATCTCTAGCCGGGAACATGCAGATCTGTGTGGGGGCCAACCGTGATGTATCTGTTTATCTATGCAGTCCATCTCTTTTCCCATATTATTTTAAGGTATGAGCCTGAAAATGAGGCAGATCCATTTGAGTGTTAGATCTGCCTCATTTTTGAGTTCATGCATTAAAATGATCTTAGAAAAAGGGATGGACGTTATGGAAGAATAGATACATCATGCTGGGCTCTTCCGTAGATCTACCTGTTTGTAGCTAGAGATGGAGCGGTGGGACGCAATCCGTGTCCGTCAAAATTGGACTGCGGTTTACTAGTGTAGGATACACCACGTGTTTTGATGTGGCAAAGTTCCGTGGGCTGCACCTTGCTGTATGCATTGTATCCATGTTGTTCATTCATTTTTTCATATCATTTTACGGCATGAGCCTAAAAATGAGTCAGATCCAAAGCTCAAGTGGACCAAATCACATAAAATAGTGGGGATTGAACAACTACCATTGAAAACTTCCTAGGGGCCATGGAAGTTTTGGATCAAGCTAATATTTGTGTGTTTTCGCTGCATCTGGTTCTGTGTGACCTCGTGAATAAGTTAGATGGCAAATATACATCATGGCGAGTCTTAGGAAGGTTTCAATGGTAGATGTCTTGTCCCCACCTCTCTACGTGAGGTGGTCTATTTGAGCTTTGGATCTGCCTCATTTTTAGGTTCATGCCCTAAAGTGATTGGGCAAATTAGATGGACAGTGTGGATATAATACATACATCACGGTGGGGCCCACAGAACTTTGCAAAGTCAACACGAGAGTGATCAGGTGGATGGTGCGTGCTACACTACCCAATCTGCGTTATTTAAGAACTATGGATGGCCCACTTTTTTAACGGATAGAATTCGTGGTTGTGTGCCCCTTGTACATGATCAGTTATGAGACTGTGGTAGTGACCTCTCCAGGACCGAGCTATTGGTGGGTGCTGGAAAATCTCTGGGCCGGTTACGACGTACGTGTCTTATCGACGTCATTCATTCATTTTGAAAGAATATTTCATGGATCATTGCTTATGGCTTATTTGTGGGCCTGCCACGCTCATCGCTTATTTTTGTGATTGAGGTAGGTATAGCATAACGCAACGAATTTTTGTCGACTTGAAAATTGGAGGTCCTTGAGTAATAACTTTAATTTATTGATTTGAGTGTATGTTTGTGTGTATATTTGCACGTGTTTGAAACCAAAATGAATGATTTTGGATCCACTAAAAATGCCTGACCGAGTGGAATGTGAAGTTCGGATAACCTATACAGAACTAGACAGTGCCATCGTGAGGAGCACAGTACAACCATGAAAAATGAGAATTTTCCTAATTTTAGGAATACCCGGTAATGTAGGAAATCCAATAAATTAGGGACATAAACTTTAGAGCCAAATTTCTCAGTTTGATACGTTTTAGAACTCGAAAACTTGAAATGAGAACCTTATGTCAATTTCCCATGCTATATAAATTTAAACATTGAAATTTGAGTGTTAGGTTTGCCTTGGTCAATGTGATCAAATATATATGATTACAATTTGTTCACAATTGCCCGAAGAACCATTACGATGGGCAGACGGAATCAAGAAGAGATTAACTTTGAGAGTGAGGAGCATGAAAATTCAAAATTTTCAAGAAAAATGTGAAAATGGGTGGTCACGGTCTACCTTGGATGAGCACAGTCGACCATGCTGCATTAAACAGCAAGTCACGGTTGACCGTGACAATGTGAATGTGTGTGAGTGTGAGGGATGCTATAAAATCCTATAAGGCTTTATTCCTCATATTTCTTCACTTCTAAATAGCCGTCAATTTCTCTCCAAACCCTAGTGATGCCCTAAACATGATTAGATACCCTACTTATATAGGTTTTACTTAAACTGACCTAAGAAACTTCAGGTTGAAGATACTTTTTGTTTTAAAAAAAAAAATTTGCAAAATTTAGATAAACAGCCCCAGGGTCAACCCTGTCAAATCGTAGTCGACCGTACTTTGTCTAGATGTCTACTATTAACCGTGAAATTCCACGATCAACCCTACAATTCTAGCTCTGAAGTTCTATAAATTGTAATTTTGGCTCCCATTTAGATAACTTAAATGCACTAACTTCAAAAATATGTATCTTCTTCAATACAACTCTGATTGATGTGATTTCAAAACTATGTTGAATATTGATGAGTTTATTTTCATAGAGTAAAAAAAATAAATTAGGTCGAATTTAGGACATTTTGGAACTATGAAGAAGATCATCAATTTCAAACAATTGGTACTTTTAGAATTTTTAAACTTTTTTTGGAACTCCAAATGAAGTAAAACTTGTTGGGACAAAACTGACTTGATGATGAATTACCAAAAAATTTATAAAAATAATTTAGTAACTAAAATTGCGAAAAACGTTACCAACAAATGGCCTGTTGAAACAAAAATAAAAAATAAAAATGTAACTACAAGTCACTAATGGATTGAATGTATCATTTTTATCGTAGAGTTTTAGTACTTAGTATCTTCTTATCAATTGCTTCTAATTATATCAGGAATCATCTTGTATAAATAAAATAGGATTTTCTATTCTTAGGGTATCTTACTATTTTAGAAAATTTTAAATTTATTCAAATTGGGACTCTTAATTGGGATTATTAAGACCAAATCATCATTTTCTCTAATTAAGAATATGTTTAGCTATGAATGTAGCTAATTCAAATCGTAATCTCCCTATATAAGAAATCTAGCTCATTGTTAAACCTATTCTAAAAATACCTAGATTAACCGAACTAGCTTTAAACCGCCCGTTTGTGGTCCACTAAATCCGAAACTATAGAAAAAGATTTATCTTATTAGGCTTGACATCCATCATGGACGTTGAGCCAAGGCAGTGAGTGCAATTTCTCAATTTCGAGCCGAAAGGCAGCACATGTGTTGTGTGAGGTTAGGCTAAAATCAGTAGGAACTTAAGTTAATTGTCCACATTCGATCTTGTCTGAAGTTGTGATTTTCAGGCTATTAAATCACAACCAAACTTAAGATACTAACATAGAGTATTGTCCTACACACATCCGTATAGCAGCGACCTTGATCAATGATTGATAACCATCAAACTAACTTTTGATCATTACCATTGATCGGTGTGTTCGATTTGTAGGGCGATTAAAGTCTTACATAAATCACCATTAAGGACAACTATCATATGATATAAATCGATCTGTAGCTCTAAAAGCTAGAAACAACCTTTCATAGGGTTATAATAGTAAGTACCTATGTATTAGGATCATTTGCACCACATCTGGTACTATAAATACCCATTTATTTCAGTCTTCCTCTCCCCATATGAATTTTCTCTAGCAAATGAGAGAGAGAGAGAGAGAGAGAGAGAGAGAGAATGAAGAAGAGAAGGAAAGTGACAGATAGATAAATGGATTCTTGGTATTTCTTTCATCAGATTCCTCTCGACGAAAACCCTTGGAGTTACTATTTCTTCCGTCAAATTCATTTTCACTTTTAATTAAAGGTATGTGAAATACCATACCTTTCGATTTCAAGCCATCGGTATTAAATTCCATAAATCTTATGTAAGCCTTCTCGATTTGATGTAGGAATAAGTTTTTCCCCCAAAATCCTAACCCATGGGTTTGTTCGTGCTAGAACTTGAGGTCCCAACAATCATTTAGGAATGACTCATATTATTGTGAAAGTTATATTTGGGCGTGACCCCATGTAGATGCGATTGTATGCCAATTTCGGGTCATAACTCACTGAATCAAGTTGGGGTTTGCTCGAATTAAATTAGGCGTTAAAGATTAATTAAATTATAATTTAATTTACTAATTATGAGATTGCTTATGGATTAAGGTTTGAAGCATTTAAAAAAAAAAATCAACATTAATGTCAGATCCGAATCGAAAGCTTTCGACTTTAAGGTGAAGATCTACCCTCAAGCTTGTACTTGACATTTTAAATAATTAAATATATTTGTTTACTATTTGGTTGATAACATGCTCGATGAAATACTTGAGTGATATAAAATTCCTAATATTAGAACTCTTCGTTATCGAATGTTAAGAAATATTGATATAGATCGGATTATGCTAATGTAAGTTGAATTGTATTAAATTGTATATGTGTTCAATTGTTATGAGTTGATATAAGTCGGATTGTATTGGTGTTACTTAGATTGTATTAATTCTTGCATGGGTTCAATTGGTATACCCTGATGTAGTATGAAATTTTCTTATGATGATTATATAATTATTAAATATGAATTATTGTTGTGGTACTGGATCGAGCTATGCAAAATATTTTAATAAGTGGATGACTTGCTTTGGGGTGGTTATCCCAGACTTATATGGCTGACAAAAGTTGAACATGGACGATTGACAGTAGTTAGAACTACATAAGATGACATACACCCAATGCCAGTTTGCCTGGGGTCCTCCATAATTGATCGCATCAATCTAATGCAAGGTTCAATCATTCTTATGCTAAGTGATTGTATAATATTCGATAAAATCTGGAATATCACTATTACCGTTAATTTAAGTCTACTCATAACCATTAGTAAGTTACAATCCTACGAAGACTCATAAGCTGAGCATGGTAATATGAAATACTTTGTTTAAGCTGTCAACCAATACTGGGGTGACGAGCCTCCCCATGGTGATTAGTGAGCATTAATGGATGTGACAAATTATTATTCAAACAGCTCTCATCAAATACCCAACTGATAGTTGTATGCCAGAGTATTGTTCGAATGACCCAAGCATGAATTGAATTGAGTAACGAGTCTTTTTCTTTGTATTGATTTAGTTTTGAGTGATAAGCCCACACCTTTGAATTGATTATTCATACTCAATATCTGGGTTACAACCCTTACCATATTGATTTACATTATATTGAGTATCATGTTGTACCTTTTGAATTATTGATTTATGATATATAACGGGTGATACCTTAATTTGAATCAAGGGAGACTGGTGAAGAGCCACTACGTGCCGTAACGAGCCATGTAATCTGAATAATTACTCGTGATATAATGGTAGTAATCTAGCTTCATCAACTTTCTATATGAACCAAGATTAATAATCACTTAGTTAATCATGCCTATCCTACGAAAGGTAGTTGCAAAATGTGTTGGAATCGCTTGTTGAGGGAGCACTAACATGCTACAAATAGGCATTGAAGTCGCTTGTTGAGGGAGCGTTGGATTATGAGGATCATGCATCATTTCATCAATGCATTAATGCACTTAACAACTAGATTAGGAAACTATTTGTTTTGTTATGTCATCATTACCTACTCTTGATTGTGTTGATAACATGTGTAACCTGCTTAGTATTTATGTGTAACATGCTTAAGAGTATTACATATATAAGTATGTATTTGTCATGAACCAGCTTATAACTAAAATGTTCCGAGTTAAATCTTAGAGATATTTTTTTCACTATGTTGATGTTTGGCGTCTTTTATTTGACATATGTAGACGACTCAGGAATATGACTAGATGGTGGTATGCTCAGCGTGTCTTAGTAAACTCATTGTTCCATCATTTTGGGTAGTTGTATTTTTTGTAAATATTACATTTATTGTGATTTGTATAATTCTTATATGGGCAAACATTATGTTAGGAATTGTATCTTTACATATTAGCCATATATTTTTGAATTTTTTTTATCTCTACCTCACTTTCTATCCACTACGTTAACATGTGTTTCTCTGAATATTTATGTATTTAATAAATGTAAATTTAAATGAGGACACGCATGCATTTTTCTTAAGCTCACACTCGGAAACTTAAGATTGGAGTTTCCCTACTTGAGTGCCGAATTTTGGAGCGTGACATGTAGTTGCTACGGGTACCCATTTCAGGAGGAACATAGTGTAGGTACATAGTGGATATGGGCTAGCTTTCATGTCTTGGAACTGGCCCATTGTGACCCCTGGCCACGTCCAAGCGGCAAATCCCAAAAATATTTTATTTTTTTTTTAAATAACATTTTTCTGCATGGATAGGTTTGAAGAGGAGATTTTGAGATCCTGGCCGGTCATCATATGTTCCACAGTTAATATGCAATGGCCCAAACAATAACTCGCTTGTCTCGTCACGTGGGACATGCATCTATGCGAATATCGATCCATACTAACATACTTACGTATCCGTGTGATGTTTGGCAAGGGTCTGTTTCCAGTCTGCCCCAAATGATGGGATGTTGGATATGACACATACGTTCCGGATCCACCTAGCTAGGTCGGTGGATCTCTATGGTTCCACTGTGATGTATATGTCTTATATCCATGCCGCCCACCCTTTTTGTCAGATCATTTTAGGCTATGAACCAAAAAATGCAGCACATCCAAGTCATGAGTGGACCACACCTTAGGAAACAATGATGATTAAACATGCACTATTAAAAACTTCTATCTTGAGTGCCATCGGGACATTTATTTGCCATCAAATCTATTGACAAGGTCACAAATACCTAGATGAAAAGAATAGGTAAATATCAGCTTACCTATTGATAAGGTCACAAAGACATTAAAAAAAAAAAAAGCCAGTTAGTACACAACCCAAGGCCTCATTGTTGAAGTGAGCTATATTTCACTCATTCTACCACCTGAGCTATGTAAAGGCCACAAAGACTTGAATGAAATGAATACATGAGTAACTTTTGTGGCCTAAGTAGTTTTTAATGGCTAGTCACCACTGTTTCCTGTGGTGTGGTCCACTTGAGATTTCGATATACTGAATTTTTGATCCACGTCATCGTTGACATTGTTAGCACTATTGTATTAAATGCAGTGTGTGATGATGTGGCCTAATCAGATTGCTACAAGCAGGAATTTCCTACTTGTAGCAGGCAGATAATCCGGATTCAGCTTTTAACTCCCATGACAGGCGCCATTTAGGATGTTTGATGGCTTGACCAGCATAGGAGCTATATAAATTGCTAAAACATATTTTGGATTGGGTTTGCGGGTCCCATCATTTTCTTGTGTTACCATCGAATGTATAGATGATGAAGAAGCACTTGATCTTATGGTAGTAGGTGGGTCCAGAACGAGTGGTAAATTAGGAGAATTGTGCACACTGGTGTCTTCTACTGCAGGTATGTAAGGTGAAGAGGAAAGCGATGATGGTGAACAAGTAAGAGTGGTTTCAGCCATGGATGAAATGGATGACTTAGATTTAAACGTTTCTACAGCGGGCGGTGGCTGAGATGATAGATGAGGCCACAAGGGAGGGACAGGGTAAAGGTGCACTAAAGAACGCTTGCCCATGGCAAAGTAGCAATAGACTCTTGAGATGAATATTTAAATGGAAAAGATGACTCATCAAAGATGACTGTTGGAACAGATAAGCCCTTCCATTTTCAAGATCAAGACACCGATGACCTTGATGATGGAGAGAATATCTAAGAAACATGCACTTTGTAGTTCGAAATTGAAGTTTATTTTTGTTAAATGACTCTAAATAATGAAAATATCAACACCCAAAAATTTGAAGAACAAGGTAGTTAGGAGTTCCATAAAATAACTTTTCAAAAGGTAATACAAAATTTAAGAATTTTGTGAGAATATTAATTAGGTAGACTGGCGTCAAACACTTCAACATAATAAGTGGCTGGTATACCAGCTTGGGCAAGAAGAGTGAGACGTGTGTTTTACCTAATGTTTTCACTCCACGATACTGTTTTGTTTAGGTGTATGTGGGCATGACATGCGACGAAATATTTAATGTTGAGAAAGAAATTGTTGGAACTGATTATTGAGGTACTCATTGTTGATTGATGTCTTAAATATGTAAATCAACCAACATATCTATTCGATGACAGTTCGTTGCCATCAAGCAGATTTCAATGCTATTGAAGTACTGCTTGATGAAATCATAAAAATTCAAAATTTCTCATATTGGTTGCCAGGGTGGGGTCTACTTTCTTTCGCCAGCTTGTATTAGGACATGAGCCCAAAAATGAAGCAGATCCAAAAGCCAAGTGGGCTGTACGTGTACGAAAGGAAAAAGTGGGTAGGGAAATGCCTACCATTCAAACCTCCCTGAGGTCCACCGTGATGTTTATATGCCATCCAAACCGTCCATAAAGTCATCTTATCGGGATGAACTGAAAACACAAAAAAGTTAGACTGGTGCAAAACTTCTATGGCCTACAAATGTTTCAATAGTGAATGTTCAATCCTCACTGTTTCCTGTCGTGTGGCCCAGTTTTGGATGTCTCATTTTTTGGGCTCATGTCCAAATAAGATCTGAAAAAAAAATGGACGAAGTGGATTTCACAAGCGTCACGGTGGGCCCCACCAAGCTTCTGAGCACAAGAACTTCCTACCACAAGGTGTGGCGGGCAATCCATGTCCACAACATCCCATGCTTCTCCACTCTGGCCATAATGTTTTTTTTAGTAATTACTATAATAATAAAGTTGTCATCTAAAATCTAGCAAATCCCACCGTCCATGAAAAACATTGACCATACTGAGATCGATTGTCACTTTGCATAATTTAAAAATTAAAATAAAAAAATTTTTAAAAAAATTTTTAAAAAAATAAAAAAAAAAACATCAAATACTGATTTATACCACCCAAATGCAAGATGAGAGTTAACTACAAGATCTTTCACCTGAGCCCTTAGACACTATCAATTTTATCTTCTAAGTGTAAGTTCACCCGTATATGCACTAACTTTAGGGGGGAGTATCAGAAAGTTCATATATTAATGATTATATATTTACATACATCTCATGTACACCTCTCAAGGGTGTAATTATAATTATCGACACTATATGAAACGTTTGGTAACTTTAACAAGGACTAGCATATTTCATTTAAATACACCGACGTCTCTCCCCAGTATTTACTACTCACACAACCTAAATTACACTAACCTGTTTGTGCAGAGAGAAACATTACCAATCATGGAAAAAGAAAATGAATTCCTTTGAAGCGACAGCTTCCTCTATTTGAGAACCCAAAGAAGAGGAAATTGATTTTTCTTTACATGGTATTCAAAGAGTGAATAAAACCATTTCCCCACAACAACCTATTAATCTCTTTTCCATGGTTGTTGACGCTCTGATGTGACGTTTGCAACCTTCCTTCATTTGGGTAGATTTACCCTTTCAAAATGGCAACACAAAGATTGAGAATGGAAAAAAGAAAAGCACTTTCCATGCAGGTTCATGGTGCAAAACAGAAATGTTGAGATCACATTTCCACTTGCATGTTTTGCATTTTCAGGTTTTGCTTTCACCCTAAACAAACAGGCCTAAAGTGATTAATTAGACCTTGATGCTTTATCTTGTTGTCATGGTGTTATAAGTAGCAAATGTCTGTCCATCAACTGATGGTCAGCATCAATCAAAGATCACACCAATTGGATGGTAGAAATATTCATCCCTGATGTTTCGGCGTGTTCATAAATGTATTGGTGGAAATCAAAACATGTTCACATTAGAGGAAAAGGAAATGTATTGAAAAGAATCTATTTTAATCTGATGTTAGCACACATAATTTCCATGAAAATGTTAAAAGGTCAACGGTAAGAAAGTGAACTCTCTCAATAGCAGAAATCTAAATCTTTTTTTTTTTCGAGGAATTTGAGATCGCTGTTTTTCGAAAAAAACCATGGAAATGGAAATCGATTTCCAAAGATAAAATTGGTTTCACCAAAAGGGGAAAATATTACATCTATGGAAATTGATCTAATTTCCACAGTTCTCGAGACGGTTCCACCAATCTGAGCCCCATAGGGAATGGAAATCAAAGATCCATAATCTAATACATGGAAGAAAGGAAAACCACAACCCAGGACTTCTAGTAAATAACTATGTTAAAAACACAACAATTACATGAGGTAAACTAAAATTCTTGACCCGAATAACTGGCATTTTCATTGGGGCCGTGGAGGGACCCATCTTCCAGTGATCCAGATGGCTAGGATTATTTGAGGGTGGCATTCTTTGCAGCATCAGCCATCCATAGTGGGACCCACTAGATGTTCATCAGTTACAAACAAAAGGCAAGCAGCAGCCACCTATACAGATTACTCAACTTAACTAAAAAACACTTGTACTTTAGAACAAACATTAGTAGTACGTTTCTTCAATTACAAAAGCCATCACTCAATCTAGATACAATCCGACGAACATGCTTCAATTCCAACATGCACATGATTATGAAATACAGGAAGTAACATCCTGACCATATTCATTTTCGGTATTCATCAGACACTGGTAATCACAACAAGACTTGAGGAGAAAGATATACAAAATAAATAAATAAATAAAATAAAATAAAAGAGAGAGAAATGGGAGCAGAACGAGTTTACTAAATTTCTTGGAAATATACAGCACATAAAATATACACTAGCGATGTTTTTCGACAACCATCTGGCCTTCTGTGCATCTTCTCTCAATGCATATCATAGCATAGTGGAAACCCACATCGCCCACAGTCCTCCGATGGCCCACCCCACATCGTACTAAAGGCGTCTCAAGCTGATTATCATCAGAATTCAGTATCCAGTGCTGATCTGAATGTATGTACTATATAGAGGGCATGAAAATAGATCCTCCCAAGTTTCAATCTAGAACTTTGGATGGAAAAAGCGAAATGGGCATCCGTAGCATTTATGTCAGCATCCAACTAGCAATCTTGTGTTCATGAGTCGCAATTTGGGGGCTCTCTCAAGTTACCGGTATCTTCCACCTAACACATTGCAATCCATAGATACCAGGAGGCATTCATATATTCATGCATGTCTAGGTTGTGTAGTTCTCATTTCATATAATACAGTCTGGGCCAGCATTCTGTTCATGTGGGCCCTCATTCCATGACCCAGATATGGTGGGACCTTCCTTGAAACAGACCTATCTGTCCAAGTGTCCCACAAAAGGATGGTTACAAATAAAATAGCGCCATGCAAATAACAGGATCCATCAGATGAACAATCTTGATCATTGTGGGCCGCACCATTACAAAATGCGGGCATAAATAAAAGTGCCACTGGTTTGGGCCACTCATTGTATAATAATACGTCATCTATGATTAATTAGTCACCTTGGTATAAAGTCTGGAGTTGTGGAGTGCCATAGAGAGCCAAGAGAGATTCAATGTACTTGGAAACTCAAGTTAGGCATCCATGAGTGGGCTCAGGGTTAAAATTTCCTTGGCCAGTCGAGTTTTAGATCTTTGTGATTGAGCTGAGTCACAAAGGAATTTCTGTGTCCTCAAGCAGCATGACCATATAAGTGGCCTACAAGTGGGGCCCATCTTTCTGATTTGAACTGTTGTACATGACTTCCACCATTAGTAGAGGATGACCAATAGCCTTCCATATTGGAAGATTCTAGCCATCCAAGCTTTTAGCCTTTCATCAGACTGTTGCTGTATCTTTTTGTTATAAGCTGATTGAAATGCTAGGATCTTCTAGTCAGCAAGACTTCGCGGTCATCACCTCATCCATGGTGGGGGCATGGAATCAACAGTTTAGATCACAAATACGTGGCCCCACTTGTATGATATTGCATATCAGGACATATTAATGTTCTGATCATCAGGATCAAATAATTCCTCCATGTGAAGAAAAACGTACCAGTGCAAAGTGCAAACACATGCATAATCCACAACCGCACATATGCGTAGCACTGCTCGTGAATATCTCCATCATTTCTCAGCCGTCCCCGTCTCTACCTCCGACCACACCACTTTCCACGGTCCATCTTTGGCACCCAACCTGAACATAACACATACATTACAAAAATGGATAGAAACCACCCAAATTCAGAACTTGGATTTTCATGTGCACCTCCAAAATCCAGCAACTACCCGCAAGGTCATGAAAAGAAACAACCCTGTCCATACACCAGCAAGACCGAATACAGGAGCAGCCACAACTAGAAACACCGAAGAAATCAGTCCCGCCAACACCTGCGCAGGGAGAATCCATTATCCAAAGTGTGCTCTTATAGGCCGTGTTTCGATGCACAATTGAATTGAATTCCAATAATCAGTTCAATGAAGTGGCAATGACCCAAATTGCAACTACCATCCATAGAAATTGTTTTGAAGGACTAGGCTCAAGATTGCAATTACATTACAAACAAGTTGGACTTCGAAAGGAATGTAAGTGTGATTTGAAGGCTAGTTCCTCGTGAATGCTGGGGCACATTATTACAATCTGGTCATTTCCTCTTGATTGAATTGAATGTTCAAAATTCAACTTTTTCGTACATTCAAACTCGTCATAGTTTCTAGAAACAAATGCGCTTGAGGAAGGAGAAGCTGCCAACAGTAAGACATCAGATGAACTTAGATGTACCATTGAATATGCAGCAAATGCAAAGTCTGAAACGCCATAGTAGAGCCCATCAAATACGAAAGCAAGGGCATTCATTGGCTGAGATCCTGCAACAAACTGTGAAATTTTCTAACTTTCAGGTGTGGATTTCCAACTATCTTGTCCATAGAATTATGAGAAATGCAGTAGCTACTTGCAACGTAGAATATCAAATCCTACTCTCTTCACGTGTGCAACATATTGGCCATTCATCAGGTGGGGCCGACCAAGTATGTGCCATAGCCTGAAATCAGGACTTTCTGCTTATCAAATGGACCATATGCACAAAAAAAAAAAAAAAAAAGGGAGCAGAGATCCACATTTCACATCCACGTGTTGCACATCTGATGACTATATCAGCCTGCATTTTGGACTACGGCATGTACAAGGAACATGCCACCTGACAAATGCACATACTGACAAGTTGACCAACTTCCCACATTTGATGTCCATGACTGGCTCACATGACATCTGAAGTGCCTGATGTTTCAGCCACGGCACATACCTGTGTCTGGGCCAAACCTGATTAATGGCTTGGATCTTCACACACAGAACACATTGGCATGTGTTGGGATAGTAGGATCAACATCTTACTCTCATGGTAGCCTTAGCTCTAAAATAATAGATAAAACACTGAGCTGATAAATGGCTACTTACCAAAAGCCCAGACAAGGCAATCTCCAAAACGGCAGGATCCGTGCTAAATAAGCTAGAAAAGGCCCCAAATCCAAGGAACAAGAGGACAGCCAGAGCAACTCCAGTTACTGCCCCTATCTGATTGAAGTTTGGGTGAGATAATACTCGAACAGTTAATGCCTCAGAGATAACAGTTCTGTACACACCTCCACACAGCTATATGTACCAATCTGTCACTAGCACGGGACATCCAATCCATGCATCATGTGGACCCTACTGGGTAGATGACCTGGCCCATAAAATCAGGCTGGTCAAATCATGAGGTGCGCCAAACATGTACAAAACAAACGGATAGTTTTAAAAATGTCGGCAGGGATCCACAATCTGGACAAGCATTTGTCCTCCTGATTGATGGACCAGCCCAATTTTGGGTCAGTTCATCTATACGTCGGGCCCTACCTGATGCATGGCTCTAATGACCCGTAGACTGCTTATAGAGGTGTGTGGACCCTAGTTAGCAAAACTCCATTCTAGACTCCATATTTAAAAATTAAAAAATAAAACCTCATATGATTGATCAAGCATTTAAAACTTTGTATACTTTGGAAGACAGGCAAATTTTTTTTTGTTTGTTTTTGACAAACCGAATTAAACACATTTTTTTCAATAAAACACTTTTTTTTAGAAGCAACAAAAAGAAAACCTAGAAATTTACAATCTCAAAAGAAATGAAAATTACAATCCTCTACTTTGGATAAAGAGGAACCCCATTCAACTACAAGGATCTTTGCTTCATTGGCCACACACCTTATCGATCTAAGAATTCCAAAAGCATCTATCATTTCTTTCCCCTCAAATTGCCCATAAACTAGCTAACAAAGCCAATGTCCAAAAACTTTCCTCTCATTCCCAAGCCCGACACCATGCCATGCCATTATCAAGTCTTCAATTGAAGCCAGCAGAACCCAAGAGACCCCAAAAGGGACGAGAAAGCTTTCCCAAATTTTCTGGGCGAATGAGAACTGCACAAAAAGATGGTTGATCATTTCCGCATTATCCATACACATGAGACATGTTGGGGATAACCATTGACCTTCTTCGGAGATTATTCCATTGTAATGACTCTTTCTCCCCGCTAGCCACGTGAAAAGCCCACAACTTTTGGCGAAGCACCATAGGATCAAAGCCTAGCCATCTGAACATGTCTCCTACCTACAGAAGGAGATAGCAACATTTTATAAAAAGACCAGACTGAGAATCGACCAGATCTTTCCTTTTTTCAATATCATCCTGTCACAGACCTCCTCCAACAAAATGCAATTTTGAAGGTAAACCTGTAACTTTGTAAACTCTTTCACTTCTTCGTCTAACATGTTCCTACAACATGAAGGAGATCACACCACTTCCCTAACATATTGGGAATAGCACCAAGCAACCATAATATCCTGCTCCATTGTATATATGCCAACCGATGGAATTCTACTGTTAGAGGAGATTCCCCTATCCACACATCTTCCAAAAATGGAATCCTTTCCCCATTGCTCATATCAAAGCCTATTCCTTCACTAAGCATGCCTTTCAGAATGGAGACTATTTTCCAGACGCTCGAAGCCTTATAAAGAGAGTATTTTCTAACCCACCAACCACCGACCTGGCACCCACATCTGCTAGCCATGACCTCCCTCCACAAGGCCCCTCTTCTAGCCCAAACCTCCGTGATCATTTTCTTATTAGTGCAAGATTCATTTTTTAAGTCCCTTGTATAGGCTCCTTTGTCCCCATAAGGTCTACGCACCTCTTCCCATTTGAGCAAGTGGAACTTCTTCCCTTCTAGGCCCTGCCACAGGAAATCCCATCTCAACTTTTTCAATCTGGGCAGCACCAACTTCGGGCACCTAAAAAGGGAAAATATAATGGCATATTCGACAATGCAGCTTTTATAAGGGTTATTTGCCCACCCAGAGACAAGTATCCATACTTCCATCAAGCCAACTCGTGTTCTACCCTTTCCACTACCCGGTCCCATTAATGCATTGTCAGTTTTCCTATACATCGAGGGAAACCAAGGTAGTTTGATGGGAAAGATCCTGCTTGTATTTGAAGACAACTGCCATCCGGTTAATCTCTTCTTTAGACATGCGAACCCCTAGCATCTCACTTTTGGCAATATTAACCTTCAATCCTAACACTACCTCAAAGCATCTGATAATCTTCTTTAAGTTATCCACCAAAGTGAAGTTTGCATGACATAAAAGCAAGGTGTCATCTGCAAATTGGAGATGGGAGATTTGGGCAACCATTCTCTTCACCTTAAAGCCCGGATAAGGCCAATCTCCTTCCCTTCTCTAGCATCCTACCAAGCACATCTACCACCACCAAAAATAGGAAAGGGGATAGCAGATCCCCTTGCTAGATTGCTCTCGAGCTTTTCAAGTGTCCTTTATGAGAGCCATTGACTAAAACTGAAAAGGTTATCGATCGTAAACATTCCTGCATCCTATCTCTCCACATTGATCTACGCCCCATGCGACCCAACATGTAATAAAAGAAGTCTCAATCTACATGGTCATAAGCCTTCTCAAGGTCAAGCTTGCAACAATACCCTTTTCGCCATCTTTATGTCAAGCATTAATGTTTTCGTGTGTTGTTTGTTATTTAGTGGCGTTCAATAAATGTAGCCACTAGAGACGATATATGGGAGCACTTTATGGAATTTGTTTGCCAATGTTTTTGCAAGATTTTTATTAGGCGCCCCGACGAGGCTAATCAGCCTAAAATCTAGTAAATTTTCCACCCTTCTCATCTTTAGAATTAATTGCTATGAAAGACACCCCAATCCATCCGATAATCGGCCTCTCTCAAATAACTCCTCCATAAAGCTCATTACATTTCCTTTCACTATCTCCCAAAATACTTGAAAGAAAGCCATAGGGAAACCATCTGGACCAGAGGCTTTATCTTTGCATAGGAAGTCAACTGCTTACCTTACCTCTTATTGGGAGAACAGTTTCTCCAAAGAGTTAACTTCATCTTCCAACAGATTCCTAAATTGATGGAGACATCATGCGCACGCGCACATCTCCCACCCTACGCACGTACTCAAGGAGGAAGAAGGCCCCGCTGTCGATCTGGATCGACGACGACATCTATGGAGGACCTCTTAGTTAGGGGGTTGTGCTATGGAGCATTGGAGTGGACCCGATCATCATGTGGATTCCACCATTGGATCTCATAATCGTGGCCCACTACCCTAGATGATCTAGGATTTTGAACTTTTGATATTATCATTATTAGAAACATCATGAACGGTTTTGATTGCGTATATTAGTTGTTATTTTTGTTACTTCATCTCTAAGTATTAATGTGCACACATGGCGCGGCTTTTGGGGTTTAGGGTTTTCTTATAAATAGGCAACCCCATGTAGGTATTTTAGATTGAAGTTTATGAATAAAATTCTGCATTTTTTCTTCTTCTCTATCCTTCTGAGTTGAAGAAGCTAATTGAGTGCGAAAACCTCCTTTTCTCGAAAGGCCAACTACCATGGTGCGAAGCCACAACCATCCCAAATCGTCCCCACCTCTTACACCCTACATCCATCATCTTCCACAGCCTCCCATATTCAGATTCACTTCTTCTTTTTTTTGTACCCAAGTTCTCTTCCACGGCAGATTTTCAGATTCTGGCCCTCTAGGGAGGCTAAAACTTCGGCGGAGCACCACGTACACAACGGGTAGCGGATCAACACGAAAATTGATGTGAGAGTGGGCCTCCCCTGGCCGACCAAACCCTAGGAGTCGTTTTCCGATTCCATGGGCCCCACACACGTGCGGACAGGGACTCACGCACGTGCACCTGGGTCAGGTTGCTGTCCACACGTGTGGATCGCCTCAGGTTCTGGATTTCTTCTCTTTTTCTCCTCTCTCGCCTTAAATCTCCAACCCTAACCCTAGATAATCCCAAATTCCAAGTATTTCCAACTTTTGCAAACCCTAGATTTTCTATTGAATTGAAACATGGTGAATCTCTTGAATTGGGGAACAATCATTTGCAAGATTGGATGAATCTTACATTCCTTTGGGTATTGTTTAGTTTATAATTTTACTTGATCAAGCCCTAAACTTGTGTAGGCTTGGACCCCGTAGATTCCCCTTGATTGAATGTTTGATCGTATGTAGGATGCGGAATTTTGTGATAGTTTAAAATTGGTATGATCTTTAGATTGAAATCTCCAATGTCATATTTAATTTCATGTCCTGGATCAAATTTGGTATCAAAGTTTACGTTTTTTTATAGGGGAATACATTGCATGTTTAGGGTTTAGTTTATTTATATTTATTTTGCATCAAGTCCCATCATATAAGGTTGTTTAGGACCCATCATTCACAATATGGGCTGCTGAATTTTCTATTGCCAGAAAATCCCCAAGTTTCATGGTTGAATTTTCTGTTAACAAATTATCTAGGCAGTTATATTGCTGGAATTTTAGTAGCGTTGTGTAGTTTCCCTCATATAGAGTCTTATAGGATCATTAAGTCCCATTTAGACGCATATAGTTGTATTAGAGGATCTTTGAGTTGAGTGAGTGGTTGTATGCCCACACGTACTGGTTGTGGCTTTGGTTTGCACCTTACACTAAATATGGAGTAATTGCAAGAGTCAATGAACAACATAACCCGACACTTTGAGTCTTTAGGTAGGTGCTTAGAACAACGTATTGACCAACACTTTGAACAGCTTAATGTGCATGTTACCCAACTAGAGACCTCCACCCGAGCAAACCCCACCATTGGGGAAAATGCCCAATCTCAGGTAGGTGGTCAGGAGGATAGGCAAAGGAATGGGGGTGGCCAAGTAATGGGTCATAGGCGCGTGCGCACCCATGCATATACCCCGCGAGGGATATCATGATCATTATGACTCAGATGCGCAACTCCTCAAGGGAGTTAAAGTAGAGGCCCCTACGTTTGATGGGTATGGATCACTATTTTAAGTGGTATGACATGTTGGATGCTTGTCGAGTCCGATTTGCTAAGATGAAGCTTATGGGCCAAGCAAAGAGGTTTTGGGCTACTATGAAACAAAAGAAAGAAAGGTCGAGGGAGCCTTCAATAGTCCATTAGGGAGAAATATTCTAAATGCCAAAGACTTTGAGTGAGAGACTGAGTCGGACTCGATAGTGTACGCCCTTGTGGCTAGGGAGAGTGCACCAGAGGCTATTATAGAGTTACCCACTGAGGTCATTCCAGTAATGAACTAGTTTCGTGATGTCTTTCCTGAGAATCTACCGGATGAGCTTCCTCTTATGAGGGATATACAGCACGCCATTGATTTAGTACTTGGGGCGACTCTACCAAACCTCCCTCATTATAGAATGAACCCAAAAGAGCATGCAGAGTTGAAAAGATAGATAGATTGATGAGCTCCTAGAAAAGGGTTTCATACGGAGAGCATGAGCCTGTGTGCCATGCCCGCCCTTCTTACACCTAAGAAGGATAACACATGGAGGATGTGTATTGATAGTAGGGTCATCAACAAAATCACAGTCAAGTATCGATTTCTCATACCGCGTCTTGATGACATGTTGGATATGATGGCCAACGCTACTATCTTCTCGAAAATTGACCTCAAAAGTGGTTATCACCAAATCCGTGTACGCCCTGGTGATGAGTGGAAGATGGCCTTTAAGATGAAGGATGGGTTATACGAGTGGCTAGTCATGCCTTTTTGACTGACTAATGCCCCAAGTACCTTCATGCGTGTGATGACCCAAGTGCTGAGGCCCTTCATGGGGAAGTTCCTGGTCATCTACTTTGATGATATCTTAATTTATAGCATGACCAGGGAACAACACCTCAACCATTTGAGGCAAGTTTGTGGGATCCTTAGAGCCGAGAAATTGTACGCCAACCTAAAGAAGTGTGCTTTTATGTCTAGTAGTGTTATCTTCTTAGGTTTTGTTGTGTCAGCTGAGGGTGTGTCGGCAGATCCCGAGAAGGTCAAAGCCATTGTCAATTGGCCTGAACCCCGCAATATTCACGAGGTGCGCAGCTTTCACGGCTTGGCCGTCATCTATAGACAATTCATTCAAGGCTTCAGTTCCATTATGGCTCCCATCACGGATTGCATAAAAAAAAATAAGAGTTTCAATGGACGAAGGCAGCCTTGAAGGCCTTCAAGGAGATAAAGGTCAGGATGACCGAAGCTCCAGTCACGCGACTTCCGGATTTTTCGAAAGTTTTCGAAGTCGCATGCGACGCATTAGGAGTCGGCATAGGAGGAATACTTAGGAAGGGCACCCCATCGCCTTTTTTTAGTGAGAAATTGAATGAAGCGAAGCAAAAATACTCCGCCTATGCAAAGAATTCTATACAGTAGTGCGGTCGTTGCACCACTGGCGTCATTATCTATTGCCGCAAGAATTCATATTGTTCTCAGATCACGAGGCCTTGAGATATCTGAACTCTCAAAAGAAATTAAACCCTAGGCATGCCAAGTGGGTCCAGTTCCTTCAAGAGTACACTTTTGTGCTTAAGCACAAGGCCAGTGTAGAGAATAAGCTTGCCGACGCATTGAGTCATCGAGTCGCGTTACTCAATTCCATGAGTGTCAAAGTCACGGGGCTCGAGCATGTCAGAGAGGATTATTCTGAGTGCCCAGATTTGGGAGTTATGTACGCGTCGTTGTTAGAGAGTCCATTAGGAGCTAGCAATGAGTACTTGATAGTGGATAGATATTTGTTTAGGAGTGACGGTTTGTACATACCTCGCACCTCCCTCCGTGACTTTGTTGTCTAGGAGTTACATTCAGGAGGGGTCACGGGTCATTTTAGTCGAGACAAAACTATTGCCCTAGTGGAGGATAGATTCTATTGGCTAAGCCTCAAGCGAGACGTGGCCAAAATTATAGGGCAGTGTCATACTTGTCAATTGGCAAAGCAGAATACGGGGCTATATACACCTTTGCCAATTCCATTCGCCCCTTCGTAGAACATCATTATGAACTTCGTGCTTGGGCTTCCCAAGACTATTCGAAAACACGATTCCATATTTGTTGTTGTGGACCATTTTTCTAAAATAGCCCACTTCATCCCTTGTTCGAAGACCTCTGACGCATCTCATGTTGCCAAGTTGTTCTTTAGTGAAATTGTCAAGCTTCATGGGTTACCCAAAACCATAATGTCTGACCGTGACTTGCAATTCATGAGTTATTTGTGGAAGACAATATGACATATGATGAGTACTAGGCTCCAATTTTCTTCTGCATACCACCCTCAAACCGATGGTCAGACTGAGGTGGTCAATAGAAGCCTAGGAAATTTGCTCAAATGTTTAGTGCGAGAGCACACCAGGACGTGGGACACTGCACTACCTATCGCCGAGTTTGCATTTAATAGTTTGTTAATAGATCCATAGGTTTAAGTCCTTTTGAAGTCATTACTGGTTATAAACCTAGAAAGCCTATTGATCTTGTCCCTATGTCCCTGTACCATAGGCCATCAGAGTCTACAGAGTCCTTTACACATCACATTCATTCCTTACATCAAGAAATCAGATGAAAGATCAATACTAGTAATGAACATTACAAAATTTTTGCAAACCAATATAAACAATTCAAGGAATTCAATGTAGGGGACTCTGTGATGGTCCATATCAGGCTAGAGCGGTACCCTCAGGAAGCCATCCGTAAATTACACGCGCAGCACTGGACCATTCAAAATTATAAAATGAAACGATCTCAATGCATATGTGGTAGATCTTCCACCTTCCATGGGAATTAGTTTCACATTCAATGTGGAAGATCTAGTTGCATTTCAAGGGGCCACTGATACATTGTACAGGCTTTCACCTAGCCATCCTGATTCTCCAGATCTTTCCCTTGATTCATGGCCCCTTCCCGGCCCATCTTCCTAACCTCTACCTCCCATACCTACCCTTCTTACACCCAGAGAGGAGATAGAGGATATTCTTGACTATCAGATAGTATCGACATTGGACAGCGGATTTCAAAAGTTCCTGGTCAAGTGGAAGTCATGCCCAGCTTCAGACAGTACGTTGCTCACTGAGGAGGAGCTTCAGAGACTTGATCCTGACATCTTGGAACGATTCAGAAGTTTTGTTTCGCCAGTGGCAAAACCTTGGCAGCCAGGGAGAGTTGATGGGGACATCATACGAACACGCACGCCCCCACCCTACGCACGTACTCAAGGAGGAGGAAAGCCCCACTATCGATCTGGATCGATTACGACATCTATAGAGGACCTCTTAGTTAGGGGGGCTGTGCTATAGAGCATTGGAGTGGACCTAATCATCATGTGGATTCAACCATTGGATCTCATGATCGTGGCCTACTACCCTAGATGATCTAAGACTTTGAGTTTTGGTTATTATCATTATTAGAAACATCATGAACGGTTTTAATTGCGTAGATTAGTTGTTATTTTTGTTACTTCATCTCTAAGTATTAGTGTGTGCACATGTCGCGGCTTTTGGGGTTTAGAGTTTTTTTATAAATAGGTAACCCCATGTAGGTATTTTAGATAGAAGTTTATGAATAAAATTTGTGTTTTTTCTTCTTCTCTATCCCTCCGAGTTGAAGAAGCTAATTGGGTGTGAAACCCTCCCATCCTCAAAGGGCTAACTACTGTAGTGCGAAGTCACAACCATCTTAAATCGTCCCCACCTCCTACACCTCACATCCATCATCTTCCACAGCCCTCCCATCTTCAGATTCACCTTTTTCTGTACGCAAGTTCTCTTCCACAGCAGATTTTCAGATTTTAGCCTTCTAGGGAGCTGAAACTTCGGCGGAGCACCACACACACACCGGGTAGTGGATCAACACGAAAATTGGTGTGAGAGTGAGCCTCCCCTAGCCGACCAAATCCTAGGAATCGTTTTTCGATTCCGTGGGTCCCACACACGTGCAGACAGGGACACACACGTGCGCTAGGCCAGGTTGTTGTCCACATGTGTGGATCGTCTTAGGTTCTGGATTTCTTCTCTTTTTCTCATCTCTTGCCTTAAATCCCCAATCCTAAGCCTAATTAATTCCAAATTCCAAGTATTTCCAACTTTTGCAAACCCTAGATTTTCCCCCGAATTGAAACATGATGAATCTCTTAAATTGGGGAACAATCTTTTGCAAGATTGGATGAATCTTACATTCCTTTGGGTATTGTTTGGTTTATAATTTTATTTGATCCAGCCCTGAACTTGTGTAGGCTTGGACCCCGTAGATTCCCCTTGATTGAATGTTTGATCGTATGTGGGACGTGGAATTTTGTGATGGTTTGAAATTGGTATGATCTTAAGCTTGAAATCTCGCATGTCATATTTAATTTCATATCCTGCATCATAAATGGTAGATTGTCCAGACTTGGTCTCGCCCACCCTCAAGTAGATTTTTATAAAACGAGACTACCACCTCACAAAGTTCTTTTTTCTTCCTATCTTTTCATTTCCACCATGTTACTATTGATCCTATTCGTTTCTTGCCCGAGTGCTTGCCATGTTATGAAAAAGCCTCGTGTTTTCGTCACCTTCTTTTAGCCATGTAGCTCTAGACTATTGCCTCCATTTAATTTCTTCCTCCTTTATGCAACTCACATACTTGAGGGAAAGCTTAGTTCTTTGCTCCTTACCTTCTTTCGACAACTCCTCAACTTTCGCCTTGATATCAATCGCTTGGATACCTTTTAGAATTTCTTCCATCTCCACCTCATATCTCCCCAATACCTCATTTTTCCACACATTAATTTTCCTTTAAGAAATTCTAGCTTTTTCCCTAGCTAGTACCCCGTTAACCTCAAAAGATTTCCACCAATCTCTAACTTTGCTAGAAAAACCATTCACCTCCAGCCAAATGAGTTAAAACCTGCAAGGTCTCGGACCTCAGTTTTTGTCCTCAACCTCTAACAATATCTGGCAGTGGTCCGACATTGGCTTCGGCAAGCCCCACTAATGTGCTAAAGGGTAACGCTCGATCCATCTCAACAACCCTAGGTTCTAGACATTACAGCCTCCCCCTAGCCATTCGACCGGGTGAATTTGACTCCTCCCATTGGGAGGTCCACCATTTCATGGTTATCCATCCATTTTAAGAAGTCCATGTTGCAAGCTAATTTTCCCCCATTAAAATTTTCATGTGTGAATCTGGTTACATTATCTCCTCCTACACATCATGGACCATTAGGGCTATACACGAGTCAGGCTAGCTCGATCTAGCTCGGCTTGAACAACGGCTTGAGGCGAGCCAAGCTTCATATGACCCAGTTTGTTTTGGAAACGAGCCGAGTTCGAACATAGTGGAGTTTGACTCGAACTCGGCTTGGCTCGAAGCACAAGCTCGGTTCAACTCGAATATATATATATATATATATATATATATATATATATATATATTATTTTTTTTAAAAAAAAAAAAAAGTTAAAACTTAACCCTATTCTACCCGTCTGTCCCTTTCTTACCCTTTCCCTTCTTTATCCAACCCGCCGTGCCTAAGCTCCTCTCTCTCTCTCTCTCTCTCTCTCTCTCTCTCTCTCAGCACCAATAACAATGTACCTCTATGGCTCTATCTAATATTATTAATTGAATATTTTATTTGGGGGTTAGGTCGGGTGGTTGGGTTGAGTCGAGTGTGGGTTGGGTCAGATTGCTAGGTTGAAATCAGGTGCGGGTTGGGTGTTGGGTTGGGTCAGGTTGGGAGCAGGCTCAACTCAACTCGACGTAAGCTCGCCTCGACTCGATCCACTAGCTCGCCTCGAGCTCGACTTGAGAGGTTTGGCAAACAAGGCAAGCTCCAATGGTAAGCTTGAGGCCGACCTCAAGCTCGAGCTCGAACTTGGGGAGAGCAAGGACAAGTCAAGCCAAGCTTGGCCCACCTCGACTCGACTCGGCTCAATGTACAACCCTATGGACCATCAAATCTTCTCCAGGTCAAAATGAGCTCTACTAAAATCCCCCTGATCGAACCTTCTGAGCGGAGAAAAACCCATTCTTTCAAACTTTCGCCCCACAAAGAATCCATCATTTCCCGGTCTACCACTTGGAGCTCTGTCTTTTGCAGTGCAATCACCCAAGCCTTTGATCTGTAGCATGTACCCTTAACCTACCCCCAATTCTGGTGCCAACCCAGGCCCCGAACATTCCAACATAGGATCATCATTTGGGCATTGATCTTCTCCTTCTTCCATTTCTTACCACTCCAGTCAAGCTTCTGGAATCATAATTAACAGTTGGGGTTAAAGTTACTAGTTCTCTAAAACCCTAGTTCAAGAAAAAAAAAAACACTTTTAGTGGCAATTTAAAAAATAGATATTGGAGGTCACCATCTATTAATGAGTAAAAGGCAAATAATAATAATAATAATAATAATAATAATAATAATAAAGGAGGATTTGAGAGAGATAGGAAACACCATCCGACTATCTATATATACTATTATTCTTACATATAGGCATTCTAATTATTTTAATTAAATATTTATATTTTAACCTTATTTGTATACAATATATATATACACATATATGCATATATAGCCGTCTTTTTCACTCCATTTTTTTAGTCCAAACAATATTAAAACTGAACATCTCATTCTCCGAATTTTTGGTGTTTCCATTTTTCTGACTGAATTTTTTACCATATTTTTTTACGATCGAGACCGAACTAAGCACGAACATTTCCTATATACCATTTTCCCATTTTGCTAACTATGGTATAGACTTAGCAGAACTCCAACAATACATAAATAAATAAATAAAGGATTCTGTGTTGCCTTCATCAAACAGTAAAAAAATGAAAACCAACTACAACAGCAATTTGCTTGGTGGTAAGAATGTTTATAACCTGAAGAACCCTGTAAATCACACGACGGGCTTCTTTATAATTCCCTTTAGTGTAGACACTGGCAAGAAGAGCCTGCAAAAAAGACGTGCATACATGGGTGATAAAATTAACGTAAATGTTAAATAGGAAAATTACCTAGAGCATAAACTTTCATCCGGGTATGCACTACATGAACGAACATTGGAATCTGCAAATATGTATTCATTTACAATGCATCCTAACCTAAGAAAGTAAGGCTGCATTTGGATGTACAATAGAAATTGAATTGTTAACTTTCAGTTTAATCACGAGGAAATGATAAAAGCTAATGGGGCTTCCTTGCTTTCATAACTAGAAACTGGCCATCAAATCATACTTGCATTCTTTTTTCTTTTTCCTTTTTTCTTTCTTTCTTTTTCTTTTTCTGAATGGCATAGTTGCATTCCTTTCAAGTCCAACTAAAAGGAACATAATTGCAATTTAGAGCCCAAACCCTCAATAAGAATGCTAAGGAACAATTTGGTTATTTCAGCATCATTAGTAATGCAACCGAATCATAGCAAGTGAATATGCTTTCATTCGTAACCGAATTTTATGTTTCTTGAATTGAGCCCACAAAGATGGAGATGAAAAACTACACAAGCCATAGATTTGTAACTCATACAATGGATGGGTAACAACACATGCTAGGGCAAGACATTTTTTTTTTCTCATAAAAAGGCTTTTATTCATCAAAAGATCGTGGGAGTTGTGCATTAACGAGACCTTACATGTGAACAAAACCCTAAAGCAATGTGAAAGGATAAAAATACTCTCACTTATTGGGTGTCTCACTAACAGCCCTTAAGTAAGGTTAGTTTAATCCTTACCCTCAATGAAACACTAATCACTAATCTATCCACATGTTGCCATGTTGGATCCATACATGTGATCATGTGGGGTCCACGCGTGGATTGAAGATTGCATCAATTAAACTAGTAATTGCAATTCAATATAATGGTGCACCCAAACATTCCATGAGCGCAAGGACATTGTAAGGCACTTGAGGGTAGGGGTGCAACTCAGGCAGGTTGGGTTGGGTTGAAGTTGAACCTGAACCCAATCCCACCTCAAGAGTACCCATTGTTGTCATGTACGACCACATATGCACATATGCGATCGCATATGTGCATATCCATATGCGGATCGCATATGCGATCTGGCACATGTGATCGCATATGTGGCATATGCGAAAATATGCGATCGCATATGCGATGTATACGATTGCATACAGCATATGTGATCGTATATTGGCCAACGGTTGGCACGTTATTTTATTTTATTTTATTGTAAAAAATAATAATAATAATAATAATAACTTTTTCTCTATAAGAAGGCTTCCAAACCTCCCCCATTTGCAATATTCTCACTCCAGAACTCTTTTCCTCTATTTTTCTCTTACATTTCTTAATTCCAAGTGGTCTTACTCTCTCTCTTATATTTCCTACTTCCAAGTGCTCTCTCTCTCTCTCTCTCTCTCCCCCCCCCCCCCCCCCCTACATTCCCTCTCTTGGAAGTCGGAAGATCAAGATTCAAGCACTTGTTATTTAATTCATTGTTTAATTGATGTTATCTCTCTCAAATATATTTTAAATACATAAAATTAGTTATTTATTAACTTAGTAAAGTTATCCTTAATTTCTTTTTCTTCTTTACAAATTTTTTCATATTTTTTTATTATTATTATTTTTTTTCAAAAAATATGCGGTCGCATATGCGATTGTGCGATTGCATATGCGTATACGCATATGCAATCGCACATGATTGCATATGCAATTCAACAACATTGAGAGTACCCAAGCCAAATTCAACCAGAGATGCCCGACCAAAATTCCTCTTACTCAACCTAACCCAACCCAAATTATATGTGATTATTCCCAACCCAACCCAATATCAAATCTAGTTGGCGTTTTCCAACCCGAGGACCTTGACAAACTAACCCAACCCGACCTGAACTCAGGTAGGGTCAATCAGGTTCGAGTTGACCCAAACCCATGTTGCAACCCTACTTGAGGATAAGGAGGTTTTGGATAATACATGGCATTGGGCATTCTAGGAGTGGGGCAATGCCAACTACGTGTTATTGATTTAGTTGGAGCATATTGAAGATCTCTAGTGAGACTTGAATTGTTTGGACCAACCATTGCAATGCATCTCCTAATTGAAAGGAATGCCCTCAGCATCATCAGATGGGTGAAACAGGATATAGATATCCTAGAAGACTAACATCATTGTGCAGAGTTCACCAATCACCAATAGGACTCTTCTAATAGCCTTGTTTATGTGGGGAGTTTTGTTCCACGGATTTCACAAAGCTATTGAGATATACATTTGTATTCGCAGCATACTATTGAATTAATTTTCCTATTTATGTAACCAAAGATTTTAAGACTTGAGGTTAGTGCCCATCTCCACCATGATCAAGACTGATACAATCTGTCTCCGCTACTCTTGAGTCTTGTCAATTCCTTTTTTCAAAGAAAAAATTATCAGAAATTTATGAAATTCAGATACCTATAGGAAAGAAGGAAAAGACATGAAAAATATAGTCCACCGAACTAGCATATGCCTCCTTCCATAGAAACCAAGTTGCACATTTGACTAAGCTAGACAACTCAGACGATACGAGAAAAAGTCAGATGGGCTATGTCTGGTCATAACTTGTAAGAATAATCTGTCGCTCTGATGACTAATATCGATGAACATTGTAGTCAACTGGCTGAGTCATTCTGCATTGTCTGAGTCTTTACAAAAGCAGTTTCGCGGAGAAATTTGAGAAATCAGACTTTATTTGCTATTATGACTCGAGGATGTTCATGACATTCCAGGGAACATGGGAAAGCAGGATCCTCTAAGAAATTGCTTGTTTTGTGGGACTTGAATCCAAAGACAGACGGATTGCGTATTGCAAAATTATGTTGATCACAAGGCCAAAGATACCCGACAAAGTTGGAAACTAAAATGATCATACTGTCCAATTCAAATAATACCATGAACATGGAAGAGAGTTGATATTGTGGACTTGGATACAAGCCACCCAATACTATTTGTTGAGATCCACCAAGAAACAGTACGATATGATGTGTACAGTACCATTTGAATATGTACACAAATCACTGGTGAAATGGTTATTACCCTGAAATGGATAGGATTTGGTTCATCCCACACGTACACGTCATGGACATCCTGCTTTTCTATGTTATATAGACCTGTATGTAACTATTGAGAGTCAGGATATTCTACATAATGTGAATATTCCACCAAAAAGTTTTCTTTTAGTTCAAAACGATCAATATGTAGAGTCAGAACAAGTGATTGCTGAGATTCGCGCTGGAACATCCACTTTCAATTTTAAAGAGAGGGTTCGAAAACATATTTATTCTGACTCAGAGGGAGAAATAATTACTCATTTTGTGGGACTTGAATCTGAAGAATAAACGGATTGCATATTGCAAAATTATGGTGATCACAAGACCAAAGATATCCGACAAAGATGGAAACTAAAATGATTATACTATCCAATTTGAATAAGACCATGAACATGAAAGACAACTAATATCGTGGACCTAGATATGAGCCACTGATGAGGACATCGTGCACACGCACGCCCGCACGCCACCTACACGCGCACGCACACCACCACCCCTACGCACGTACGTAAGCAGAACGATGACCCCACCATCGATCTGGCTCGATGACGACGTCCAGGAAAGGCCTCCTAGCTAGAAGCCAAGTTTTGGTTCAAAAAAAGTAGGCCCGATAGTCAAGAAAAACCCATCATGGGATCTCGTGATCGTGGCCCACTCGTCGGATTGATTTCATATTTTAAGTTTTGCTTATTGTTATTATTTAGAACATCGTGAATACTTTAGATTTCTTTGTTTGGTTTTTATTTTAGTTTACTTTATCGTCAAGTAATAGGTTGCGCACATGGTGCGAGTTTTTGGGGTATAGGGTTTCCTTATAAATAGGCACCCCTTGTAGTTCTTTTGATTCATTGAAGTTTAATAAAAAAAATTCCTACTTTATTTTTCTGCTCTCTTAATGAGTTGTGGGAGAATTCAAAAGTGGGTGCGAAGCCCTCCCTTTTCGAAGGGCGTGGTGCGAAGCCACATCGATCCCGATTCACCCCATCTTCCATCATCTCTTTTTTTTCATCTTCTACCATCATCCATGCTTCGAATTCGTCTTTTGTTGCATCAGTTTTCTTCATTACAGCAGGTTTCCAGATTTCGACCCGCAAGAGGGCTGAAACTTCGGCGGAGCACCACGCACAAGCCGTAGCTCGGATCGACCTGAAACTTCGGAGTTTTAGAGCATACCCCTGGCCGACCAGGGCCAAGGAGAGCTTTTCCGCCATCGACGCCCCCTCGCACGTGCAACCAGGTACCTGCGCACGTGCGAGTGCCCCAGGCCCACTGTCCACACGCATGATCGTCTTTTGGCTCAGGTTTTTTATCCTCTCATAGCCGTTTTTTATTAATCCTAGCCCTAGATTACATTTTCCCTAAGTTATTTGTCAATTTTCTCACCCTAGGGTTCCTTGAATTGAGAATCCCTTGGATTAGGGAATCCCTTGGATTAGGGACTGATTCTTATGCATGTGTGGTTGATTTTTATTTCCCTTTGAGCATCGTTTGACTTATAATTTTTATTGACCCAATCCTAGCCTGTGTAGGCCTGGACCCGCATAGATTCCCCTTTAATTGAATGTTTGGATTTTCATGTGGGATGTGGAATTTGTGTGATTATTTCTGAATTAGTATGATCTAAGCCTGAAATCTTGCATATCATATTTAAATTCATGTCCTGCATCAAATTTGGTATCAGAGCCTAGGGTTCTTGTTGGGTAATTCACCACATATTTAAGGTTTAGTTTGTTCGAGTCCTTCATGCATTCAATCCATCATATATAGCTGAATTTTAGTAACGGTGTGTGGTCTCCTTCATATAGAGTCTCGTAGGATCATTTAGTTTTTAGACGCATATAGTTGTCGTAGCAGGTCCTTAGGTTGAGCAAGTCAGTGTATGCCCACACATACAGGTCGTGGTTTCGGTTTGCACCCCACACAAAACATGGAGCAACTGCAAGAAACAGTGGCCAAGTTAGCCCAGCAGGTTGAGTCCTTGAATAAGCACTAGGAACAACGCATAGATAAACACTTTGAAGAAATAGAGGCCTCTTTTAGGGCAAACCCCACCACTGGGGAGGATTCCCAATCTCAAGTAGTTGGTCAGGAGGTTAGACCAAGAAATGGAGGCGGCCAAGGAGCTGGTCATGGGTGCGTACCTATGCACCCACCTCGTGAGGGACATCATGATCAATATGACCCAGATGCACAACTCCTTAAAGGAGTTAGGGTAGATACCCTTACATTTAATGGCCACTTGGACCCTAAAGCCTTTCTAGATTGGCTGGCGGATATGGACCACTATTTTGAGTGGTATGATATATCGGATAGTCGACGAGTCCGATTCGCCAAGATAAAGCTTGTGGGTCAAGCAAAGAGGTTTTGGGCGACGGTTGAGTGAAAGAAAGAAAGAGCGAGGGAACTCTCAATAGTTCATTGGGTAGAGATGAAAGAAACGCTTAAAGAAAAGTACCTCCCTTTCTCTTATCGCTTACGATTGATTGAGTGGCAGTCTCTTCAACAAGGTTCCATAAGTGTTGCGGACTATATCGAGAAGTTTGAAGAATACTCGACCCGCTGTGAGGTTGATGAGGACCCAGTACTTACCCTTGCTCGTTTCAAAACGGGCCTCTGTACTGACATCAAGAGAGAATTACTCGCCAAAGAGATAGACACTATTGAACAATTATACCAAGTAGTGTTAGATGTCGAGTAATACCTTAAAGCATCTGTGGGAAGGCGGTTTGACTTTCGCGAATCCGGTGCTAAGGCCAACCCCTCTGGGGCTAGACCTAACATGGGATTCCAAAACAAACCTTCCCCTAATGTTCAGCCCAGACCTAGGGATGATAAGGGTAAAGAGATTGTCGGGTATAGTTCACGTGGAAGTGGGGCCACTAGGTATTTTAGGTGTCAGGGGTTTAGTCATTTTTCTCACCAGTGCGGCACGAGAGAGGGCACCAAAGTACTCCTTACTGATGAACAAGTAGAAGTAGTGCCCCCAGAGAGTGATGGTGAGGATGAATATGAGCCAGTCGAAACCCCTAGTGATGAGGAAGAGGGAGCACAAGAGTCTGTGACCCTCGCAATTGTGCGTTGCGCCCTAACTCAAGCCGAGAACACCGATAACTGGTGCCGCAACACGATCTTCTACACTTATACAAAATGTGGGGAAAAGAACTGTAAGATGATCGTGGATAGTGGTAGTTGTGCCAACATGGCATCGACTAGCACCGTGAGTCACTTGGGCTTGAAGCTGGAAGCCCATCCTCAGCCCTATAAAGTCTCCCGGGTTGATGAAACATCCATTCCAGTCTCACACTGCTGTCTTGTCCCTATTCAGTTCGGATTATATAAAGACAATTTGGTGTGATGTTGTTCCTATGGATGTGGGCCATATCATTCTGGGTAGGCCGTGGCTCTATGACAGGGATGTTACCATATTTGATCATTCAAATGTGTGTACATTCTGGTTTGAGGGCAAGAAAGTCAAGTTAAATCCTCTGGCACCCAAGAATACAATTGGAAAAGAGTTCACCACACAGAGTGGTGTGAGCGGCCCAAAAGAAGTGAAGGAGTCGAATCCCAAGTCCAAACTGCTCCATATCTTGAATGCCAAAGACTTTGAGCGAGATACGGAGGCGGATTCGATGATATACGCCCTTGTGGCTAGGGAGAGTGTACCAGAAACTAGCGTAGAGTTACCCACTGAGGTCATTCAAGTACTACATGAGTTTCGTGATATCTTTCCTGATGATTTACCGAATGAGCTTCCCCCTATGAGGGATATACAGCATGCCATTGATTTAATCCCTGGGGCAACTCTACCAAACCTCCCGCATTACAGAATGAACCCAAAAGAGCACGCTGAGTTGAAGAGACAGATTGATGAGCTCCTAGAGAAGGGTTTTATTCGAGAGAGCATGAGTCCATGTGTCGTGCCCGCCCTTCTTACACCTAAGAAGGATGGCACATGGAGGATGTGTGTTGATAGTAGGGTCATCAACAAAATCACAGTCAAGTATCGGTTTCCCATACCGCGTCTTGATGACATGCTAGACATGATGGCCAATGCTACTATCTTCTCAAAAATTGACCTCAAAAGTGGGTATCACCAAATCCGTGTACGCCCTGGTGATGAATGGAAGACGACCTTCAAGATGAAGGATGGGCTATATGAGTGGCTAATTATGCCTTTTGGATTAACTAATGCCCCAAGCACTTTCATGCGTATGATGACCCAAGTGTTGAGATGGGGAAGTTCTTGGTCGTATACTTTGATGATATCTTGATTTATAGCATGACTAAGAAGCAACACCTCAACCATTTAAGGCAGGTTTGTGGGATCCTTAGGGCCGAGAAATTGTACGCTAACCTAAAGAAGTACGCGTTCTTGTCTAGTAGTGTGATCTTCTTAGGTTTTATTGTGTCAGCTGAGGGCGTATCGGCGGATCCCGAAAAGGTCAAGGCCATCGTTAATTGGCCTGAACCCCGCAATATTTATGAGGTGCGCAGCTTTCATGGCTTAGCCACTTTTTATAGGCGGTTCATTTGAGGCTTCAGTTTCATTGTCTCCCATCACGGATTGCATAAAAAAAAGGAGAGTTTCAATGGACAAAGGTTGCCTCGAAGGCCTTCAAGGAGATAAAGGTCAAGATGACCGAAGCTCCAGTCACGCGACTTCCAGATTTTTCAAAAGCTTTTGAAGTTGCATGTGACACGTCAGGAGTCGGCATAGGAGGAGTACTTAGCCAGGAAGAGCACTCTGTCGCCTTTTTTAGTGAGAAACTGAATGAGGCGAAGCAAAGATATTCTACCTATGATAAGGAATTCTACAAGGTAGTGCAATCACTACTCCATTGGCGACATTACCTGTTATCGCAAGAATTCGTCTTGTTCTCAGATCACGAGGTCTTGAGATACTTGAACTCTCAGAAGAAATTAAGCCCCAGGCACGCTAAGTGGGTTCAATTCCTTCAAGAGTACACTTTTGTGCTTAAGCACAAGGTCAGTGTAGAGAATAAGCCTGCCGACGCGTTGAGTCGTCGAGTCGCATTACTCAACTCCATGAGCGTTGAAGTTACGGGCCTTGAGCACATCAAAGAAGAGTACTCTGAGTGTCTAGATTTTAGGGTTGCGTATACGACTTTATTAGAGAATCTGTCAGGAGCTAATAGTGAGTATTTGATTTTGGACGGATATTTGTTTAGGAATGACCACTTGTACATACCACGCACCTCCCTTCGCGATTTTCTTGTCTGGGAGTTACATTCAGGAGGGGTCGCAGGTCATTTCAGTCGTAACAAGACCATTGCCCTAGTGGAAGATAGATTTCATTGGCCAAGCCTCAAGTGGGACGTGGCCAAAATTATAGGACAATGTTGTACTTGTCAACTGGCAAAGCAGAGGAAACAGAATACAGTATTATATACACCTTTGTCAGTCCCATTCATCCCTTAGCAGGACATCGGTATGGACTTCATGCTTGGACTTCTCAAAACAATTCGAAAGCATGACTCCATATTTGTTGTCATGGACCGTTTCTCTAAAATGACCCACTTCATTCTTTGTTCTATGACCTCCGACACATTTCATGTTATCAAGCTGTTCCTTAGTGAGGTCGTTAAACTGCATGGGTTACCAAAAACAATAGTGTCTGACCGTGACGTGAGATTCATGATGAATACTAGGCTCCAATTTTCTTCTGCCTACCACCCTCAGACCAATGACCAGACCGAGGTGGTTAATAGGAGCCTAGGGAGTTTACTTCGATGTTTAGTGGGGGAACATACTAGGACATGGGATGCCGTACTACCCATAGCTGAGTTTGCATACAATAGTTCTGTCAATAGGTCCACAGGTCTAAGTCCTTTTGAAGTCGTTACTGGTTACAAGCCTAGGAAGCCTATTGACCTTATCCCCATGTCAGTCTCATCGGCCATCAGAGTCTTTTGCGCATCACATACATTTATTGCATCAAGAAATCAGGCGAAAGATCACTACTAGTAATGAACATTACAAATTTTCTGCAGACCAACATAGACGTTTCAAAGAGTTCAATATTGGGGACTTTATGATGGTCCACATCAAGCCCAAGCGGTACCCTCCAAGGGTCATTTGTAAGTTACACACGCGTAGCGTTGGGCCATTCAAAATTATAAAGCGAAACGGTCTCAATGCGTATGAGGTAAATCTTCCACCTTCCATGGGAATTAGTTCCACATTCAATGTGGAGAATCTAGTTGCTTTTCAGGGATCCACTGATACTTTGTCCGGCCCTTCATCCACTCATCCTGATTCCCCAGACTTACCCTTTGATCCATGACCTCTTCCCGACCTTTCATCCCTGCCTCTGCCTCCCATACCTACCCTTCACACACTCAGAGAGGAAATAGAGGATATCCTGGACCATGAGATAGTTTCCACATCGGATGGTGGGTTTCAAAAGTACCTAATTAAATGGAAGTCACGCCCAGCTTCAGACAGCACGTGGTTTACTGAGGAGGAGCTTCAGAGACTTGATCCTAACATCCTAGAGCAGTTCAGGAGTTTTATTTCAATAGTGGCGAAATCTTCACAGCCGGGAAGAGTTGATGAGGATATCGTGCACACGCACGCTCGGACGCCGCCTACACGCGCACGCACACCACCACCCCTACGCATGTACATACGCAGAAAGAGGACCCCACTGTCGATCTGGCGAGATGACGACATCCAGGGAAGGCCTCCTAGCTAGAAGCCAAGTTTTGGTTCAAAAAAGTGGGCCCAATAGTCAAGAAAAGCCCATCATAGGATCTCATGATCGTGGCCCACTCATCGGATTGATTTCGTATTTTAGGTTTTGCTTATTGTTATTATTTAGAACATCGTGAATGCTTTAGATTTCTTTGTTTGATTTTTATTTTAGTTTACTTCATCGCCAAGTAATAGGTTGCGCACATGGTGCGAGTTTTTAGGGTATAGGGTTTCCCTATAAATAGGCACCCCTTGTAGTTCTTTTGATTCATTGAAGTTTAATAAAAAAATTCCTGCTTTATTTTTCTACTCTCTTCGTAAGTTGTGGGAGAATACAAAAGTGGGTGCGAAGCGCTCCCTTTTCGAAGGGCTAACTACCGTGGTGCAAAGCCACATCAATCCCAATTCACCCCATCTTCCATCATCTCTTTTTTTTCATCTTCTACCACCATCCGTGCTTCGAATTCGTCCTTTGTTTGATCAGTTTTCTTCATTACAGAAGGTTTCCAGATTTCAACCCACAGGAGGGCTGAAACTTCGACGGAGCACCACGTACAAGCCGTAGCTCGGATCGACCCGAAACTTCAGAGTTTTAGAGCATACCCCTGGCCAACCAGGACCAAGGAGAGAGCGCCCCAGGCCCACTATCCACATGCCGGATCGTCTTTTGACTCAGGTTTTTTATCCTCTTTTATCCTCTCATAGCCCTTTTTCATGAATTCTATCCCTAGATTACATTTTCCCTAAGTTATTTGTCAATTTTCTCACCCTAGGGTTCCTTGAATTGAGATTGGGGAATCCCTTGGATTAGGGACTAATTCTTATGCATGTATGGTTGATTTTTATTTCCCTTTGAGCATCGTTTGACTTATAATTTTTATTGACCCATTCCTAGCCTGTGTAGGCCTGGACCCGCATTGAATGTTTGGATTTTCATGTGGGATGTGGAATTTGTGTGATTGTTTCTAAATTAGTATGATCTAAGCCTGAAATCTTGCATATCATATTTAAATTCATGTCTTGCATCAGCCACCAAATACTATTTGTTGAGATCCACCAAGAAACGGTACAATATGATGGGTAAGGTACCGTTTGGAATATGTACCCAGATCACAGGTGAAATGGTAATCCCCCTGAAATGGATAACTATCCACAAAAGATTCTGGTACATCCAAATGCACCTTAAGACATACACTTTGCAGAAAATGTTAAACTATGAAGAATTAAACAAATTACTTACCTGACCAGCAAGTGCTAAAGCATCAGTGAGTAGGGATATTGCCAACCATACTTGCAAGCAAATTTGGTGACCAGCCATAGGAATGGGACCCTGTTGTGCAGCCATGGACGTGCCCAATGTCATAGTTAAAAGCACTGCAATGGTTCTGGCAATTAAAAGACCACCTGCAAAACAAGCATATCTGAAGTACCTATTTAAGAAGAACAAAAAATATCAAAAGATCATGTAGTATGCATATTTCTACCTGCTATGGGTAGTTCAACCCTTCTTATTGTATAATTTTTTGGTTGCATGATGGGTATGTTGGTCATTTGGCATTCTCAGCCTTTGCATGTGAATGTATGCAGCCAGCATCATTCTCCCTCAAAGATTATCACAGTGTCAAAAATAAAGTCTCCAGGCCCTAGATAGTTGAAATCAATTTCTTTTTCAAGATATGTTGATTTCAAATCCATGACTGTCTGAAAGCTGGGTTCGCATTAGTTTTCATCGAACACTCATTTTTGTTAAATATCAAGTGTCCAAAGTTCTGGGAATGAATACATAAAATGGAAGGAATTGAAGCTCTTTTTTTCTGTAGAAAGTCCACCCTATGATTTATGAATATTGCAAATTTTCACGTCATCTCAGGCTCTTTTGAAGGGTAAAAGAGCATGGCGCGAGTTCAGCTTTGTATGGTTTTCATGGACCGTTTGGAAATCTATGTATTTGCCTGCAACATCATTCTCCGTGCATCTTTTATGAGGTAGTATCTGGAAGTACTCCAAATTTATTTTTGGTTGAACATTGGAGTGACTTCTTTCAAACTTACTCAGCATTTAACATGGCATATAAAACGAAACCCAAACAAGTGGGTCACTGGTTCTGTGCTTCCTCCAAATAATAGTTTATTCCTTAGGAGTACTGCATGAAACAAACAATATATTATTTTGGCAAAAAAGCACCATACCAAAACCCATTTTCTTTGAAATATACCTGATGCGGGACAATTAACCACTTGCTCTAAAAGCTCGAACTGTTAAAGTATGGCGAATTAATCCATTTATCTCATAACCCAGGGCCCACATCTCATGGGTTAGGACCTTGGCCGAACCCCCCTCGTGGGCCCCAAATTACATGGGTCGCCTCACACAGGCTGCCCACTCAGAGTGTGTCCCCACATCCCACAGACTACCCCACTCGAGCCCTGTGTGAAATGCGCATTAATCACCCCTGGTGAGGAGTCTCGAACACGAGACCTCCCCCATGGGCCTTGCCCACTCCGAGTGTGCCCCTGCATCCCACAGGCGACCCCACTCGAGCCCAATGTGAAAATGCCCCTACATTAATCACCCCCAATGAGGAGTCTCGAACACGAGACCTCCCGCTCTAATACCAATTTGATGCAGGACAATTAACCACTTGTTCTAAAAGCTCGAACTGTTAAAGTATGGCGAATTAATCCCTTTATCTCATAGCACAGGCCCCACATCTCATGGGTTAGGACCTCGGCCGAACCCCCCTCATGGGCCCCAAATCACATGGGTACTGCCTCACACGGGCCACCCACCCCGAGTGTGTCCCCGCATCCCACAGGCGACCCCACTCGAGCCCGGTGAAATGCGCATTAATTACCCCCAGTGAGGAGTCTTGAACACGAGACTTCCTCCGTGGGCCCCGCCCACGCCGAGTGTGCCCCTGCATCCCACAGGTGACCCCACTCGAGCTTGGTGTGAAAATGCCCCTACATTAATACCCTTGGTTCTGTAACAATTTTACTGGTGTCTTAGCTGCAATCCGCACCCACAACCTTTTTTTAGTTCAAGGACCATTCAGTAATTTGAGGTCGGAGCTTGGAAGGCTTTGGTCATAAATCATTATTAAGATGTCACGACTTGAAGGGAATAAACACTATTCCATGTTGAGTTTGAGAACGCAAACACAACACTAAATAAATACATGGAGTTTTGCCAAGCCCACAAGCACCTCTACACACAATCAATGTGTTAATTGGTACGTGAGCTCACCAAGTGGACCCCACCACGTTGATGACCAAGCCCAAAAAATGAGGCTGGTCCACTCATCAGGCAGACCATCAGCATTCGTTGAATTTGACCCATTAGCACCTTTTATTAAACTGTCCATTGCTTTATAAATGTGGCCCACTTGATGAATTAACAGGCCTGATCTTTTGGACTAGGTCATCTACATGGTGCCATCCACCTGATGTGCAGCTTGAACATCCCACAAACATTTTGGCCATCAGCATTTGTTGAATTTGACCCATTATCACATTTTATTAAACTATCTATTGCTTTATAAATGTGATCCACTTGATTAATTGACAGGCCTGATCTTTGGACTAGGTCATCTACATGGTGCCATCCACCTGATGCATGGCTCAAACATCCCACAAACATTTTGGCTTATATGAAAGGCTGAGATTCTTCTTCTAGTCAATCTATGTTAGTTGTGTTGTACGTTTCAAATTCAATGCTCCAGATTCTAAATAAACCTTATATCAATAACAAAATCAGTCATCTATCTCATCAAAAGAACAGAATTTGTAGGATAAATAAATATATTATCAAGTAAATCAAGCTAGATCTTTCAGAATAAATCAGAATTGCTTCGTAAGCCCCAGATTCGGACTTGATGCACTACTCTGTTATTAATATTTTGGTTTAACCACAAGAGCAAGAATGTACAAAGGAACATCAGCCCCCTTGACGAACCCCACGATTCGTAAAACACACCTGTGATGGAACTCATCCAAACCCACATTTCTTACCATCTTCCTTTTAGGCGTAATGAAGCTCTAGATGCTTCAATTTTATGCATAAAATCCAGTCCCATTGTATCATACTGCATCCGTGCCATGCCTCTGCCATATCTGGGCATCAGTGCTATATATATATATATATATATATATATATATATATATATATATATATATATATATATATATATATATATATATATATATATATATAATCTGTGTGTGTGTGTGTGTTGCAATGAATTCCCTTGACTACTAGACCACTCCCAACTCCAAACTACTAAAAACTGATAGTTCCTCTACCCAAATTCCTGGAGTTTTAAAGATTTCCTTTTCCTCGTGCCTGTTTGAATCAAGGGGAATTCAACAGCCGTGATGCAATAGAATGGGTGGTATCCGGAGGTACCTATTCTGTACAAGTGGGGCCTGAGGTCTTGTGATCCCGAGATCACTGATTGATGAGACCCCCACCATTAATGGTGGAATCCCTGAAACTTTTCCAGATTGGATGACCCTAGCCGCCCCAATCTTTGACCTTTTTCATGGACCATATTTGTTTTTGCTTCTTTTTTTTTTTCTTTTTTCAATACTGTCTATTTGAAGGCCACTGATTGAAGGGATAAGATCCTCCAATCTGCAATCACCAAACCACGGGCCACATACATCAAGACTATACACAATATTGTCCAAAACTAGTACATATTGGCACCGTCCATGATATGGCCGTTTCTGCCCAATACAGGACTATTAGATACAGAACAATACGACCCCCTCTTGGTGATGAATGATATGGTCCACCAAAACTGATTTTTAAACCATGATGAGGTAATGTAGTACGGAATGATCTAACCTTATATGATGCCATGAAATTAAAAGACATGACATGTCCAAATTCAAACCTACGACAGTCCTGCAATGAGAATCTCATAAATTACTGATTAACCGGGACCTACGTGAGATAGAAATCTCATCCTAGCATAGAGGTAAATCTGAATTCAATGGAAATCATGTGTTTTGTAAGAGTTTTGACGTGCAAAGGTCATTTAAAGGCTAGGGAATGTGGGAAATGGGTTTGGGATATCTATGCTTAGAGGAATTAGGGTTTGGAACATTAGGGTTGAGGTTTTTGGAGGCTTCGGGATAGGATTTTAGATTTTGAGTTTAAGTGATTTAGGATTTAGGGTTTCTAGAATTTGAAATATGGGTTTCAAGTTATGGGAATTAGGGATTTATAATTTGGACAGTGAATTTTCATATTTTAGAGGTTTGGGTTTGGAAATATTGGAGATTTTGGAATTTGGGAATTTTAGGGTTAGCATTTGGTGAAATTAGCTTAGGGATTTAGAAGAGGGAAGCAAAGGAAATAGAAGAGCATTCGTGAGGAAACAAGGGAGCAATTGTACAAGGTTGTTTGTGTGGATAACCGTACATACGTGCATTTGTACGTCCATATAGACAACAAAGGATGGCCAGCTGTGTTGGGTTTAGGCTTGGGATGGGTTGATTTAGGTTTTGGATGATAACAGAGTGTTTTTTTTTAATTTATTTATTTATTTATTTGAAAGGAAGAGATGAAGAAAGATGAAAAGAAGAAGATGAGAGAAGATGATACCTTGTTGAGAAGAGAGAAAATTAGAAAAGATAACTAGGAAATTGCTCCTCATGGTTTCACACCACCAATCCAATCACAGGATGAAATTTTGCTCAATCTCAAAGAAAAATGAGATAAATCTCTTTCATTCATAACATGCATAATGGCTAGGGTGGGGACAACCAACCCTTTATAGTTTCAGAAAAGACTTTCTACAAAAAGGTGCTCTCAGATAAGATTCTCAACATAAAGACGCTTAATGAATTAAAAGTTATTCCTAAAATCCTAATCTCAATACAAATATGAGCTATACAAAAATTAACGAAACATGCAAACAACTAAACTATTTCTTGGCCCATGGGGGTCCACGATCAAGATGTCTGATGATGATGATCCAACCGTCAGAATAGTCCACAGTTGAAATCCAACGGTCCAATCATCGTGTCCATTCAATCCAATGATCTGATGTGTCCATCAGGCTCCTACATGCAGCCCACATGCATGAAGATACACATGGGGTCTTCAACGTGGCTAGGAATGTGAATTGGGTCAAGTGGGCCCCATGTAATGGTCGTCTAGCCATAAGGAGACTGGCTCAACCCTCCTTTGGTATGTTGTTCGGATGTCCTCATCATGAGAACCCTATAATTCCTCTTACAAACTAAATCAATCATTTTTCAATTCTCTCACACTCATGTTTCCATTTTAAGCTATATTCATCATCTCTAATTCAATGCACACCTTATAAGTATTTTACTTTTTTCCCTAATAGAATTTCACTGCCACCTGGTAAAATTATTTCTCATTGACCATTTCTATAGTTTGGATTTGACTATGATGCCAATCAGCATCACCATTGTCTTAGCCTTTCTCCAGCAACTTGGGGTCAGATCTTAGTTGCACAATCTTTCTAAGTGCCACTCCTGCTTCTCATCGCATTTTGGACTCACACACTCGCTCCCTCTCCCTACTTGTTTATATTCGATAATATTTTGAAACAAATGCTACCCACTCTCAAACCCAAATCTGTTGCCGCTTCGCTTCACACTTTCTGCAACTATAGGTCAGATAATGATGTCTATTAATATATGCCACAATGTCATCAACATCATCTTATTAATAATGAGTTTCAAAGGAGAAATAGCTCCTAGCAAGTCAAATATAATGAACAAAGTTGGCTCCATGCATACCAGATCTTAGATAACGGACGACAACTTCCCCAACAATATTTGTAGGAATTAGTGTTACTTTCTCATTCAACTTCCAAAGAAGGATAAATGCAATCACGTATCTGAAAAGAAAAAGGATAAAGAATGAAGACCATATAAAAGTAATGTAGCATTTGAGACTGTTTGCTTTCCCATAAATGATGTGGAAGCAGTATATTTTTGTCACCGACCATACATACTCGGAAAGCACTGTAGAGATGGCAGCACCGCTGACGCCCAGACCAAATAGAAAGATCAAGATCGGATCCAATATCACATTCAGTAAGTTGCCAGCACCTGATTATTCAAGACGGCATGCGATTAATTATCCACAGCTTTGACAATATACAGACAAACAAAATATAAAAACATTCACTGAGAAGGATTCCATCATTCACCAAATGCAAATGATTGATTAAGATAAGAGCACACTCTGGTTTATCAAGCATATAGCAGTACTGAGGAAATATGGAATGTTTTACCAAGCATTTTGTTTGGCCAACAAACTGTACATGAGGGGCCCAACATTTGGTGATCCAAGCTGTTCAGATGGCGGGCCACATCAAGGATGGGAGACAAAGATCAGACAGCCACTGTTGTATCTCCAAAGCAAAGATCAGACAGCCACTGTCTCCACACGCAAAAACCCAAAAAACTAAAAAGCTAAAATAACAAAAAAAAAAAAAAAAAACAACAAAAAATAACAGAAAACAGAAAACAAAACAAAAACAAAAATAAAAACACAAAAACAAAAACAGGATTTTAATTTTTGACTGACAGGCTGGGATTGTTAACATCACTTCTAGAACTTGAAAGGGAGTGCTGGAAGGTTCTACTTTGTGACAAATCAATACCTACTTACATATTGAAAAGGGGGGAAAAAGTTGGCATTCACGTCACGTTCTCATTATATTATTTGACTGTATATGGAGCTGTCTGATGAATGAATATAGTATTTGTTTCTCCTAAATATTCAGCAGATACGTGATTGCTTGAGATGAATAATTTGATGGCAAAACATGATAATAATAAATAAATAAATAAGCCAAACCAAATAGCTGGGACATATTGATGATGATGATGATGATGATGACGACGACGATAGTAGTGATGATCATCTTATTGACCCAGATCGCGTCCAACAAACCTGAAGGCATCAGCCTAAGTTGTTGGTCATCAAACTCAAACCAAAAAAAGTAACAAAATTGAGGTCCTTGGATGTCATCGGAAAATGAATTTGGTAATGATCTGAAATGGGTGCGTTTGAGATGAGATTAAAAAGCTCCTGTCCAATGAGAGCGAAGAAAGGATTAAACATATACATTGCCAGAAATGAATAAGGCTACATCAAAAAGCTCCTGCTCAAATGAGTGGAAGAAAGGACCAAACATCTAGGAAGCCAGACATGAATATGGCCAGTAGGGTACTACTGCATTTCTGAAATCGACAACGTGGATACAGTTATGGCATCCCATCCAAGATATCTACATCATGACTAGATTGTTACGAGTTACAGAAGGAGCAGTGTTTAAGACAATAAGATACAGCTCAAGCATATCATACCAATACCTATATCAGGTAACACTACTGCTATAGTTCATATGCCAAAATGGAATCACCAAAGTATAAGAAAACAGGCCTGAGAAAAGACACCCTAACCAGGAAATGCAATAGTTACCATTTCAGAAAAGAAGTGAGGAACTATGAAAGTGAAATGAACTATGTGGAGTTTGAATTTGAAAATCGAAATTGAAGTTCAAATTGAACAAAATTCAAGCCGGGGACACGAAAAATGGTACAGGATGTAGAATCCTATACAAGTAGAAGATCAACTCAATGTAAAAAACTACTCATATATCATTTTTTAAGAAGGGTGTGAAGTTTTCCCAAGCATTCCAAGCCTAGGAGAGTGAAGTAGAGAAGAGAAGTGTAAAGACCTTTATCGATCTCTCCTTCCTTTTCCCTCACATGGGTCTTTCCTCTCCATTTTCTCTAGCCTTCCCTGTATATGTTAATGTGTGAAAGGGAACTAATTTATTTTTCTTCCAAAGAAGTGTCTTTCTCCTTTCTTGTATCTTTGGTGTGGTTCTAAGATTTTGGGCTTCTTGGTTTTCATAAAATTTGAGAATTAGATCAGTTACACAGTTCCAGTAACTGGAAGAGACTTGGGTTGTATATAAATCTTTAAAATGAAAAGGATTGAAGATGGTTTACCCAAATCCAGGTAGAAAGATAAAATTGACTGTGAATATTACATGCTGGGAAAAATAAAAATAAAAATCTACGAAATCCAATTCCCTTCGATCACCCCAAGTTTTTTTAAACAGAAAAATGGTTCACTGGGGACTAATTAACTTGAAATGGAAAATGCACCAACAGAAACAAAATAAATGATGGTCCGTTCCTATTACAATCGGGCTAATCAATTCTGAAAAATCAATATAAATTTTGTACTCGCCTACAGCATAGAAGGGTGTCTTTGTATCCATAAATCCACGAAAGCTGCCTTGTGCAGCGAGTGCTATTACAATCGGTGGAGCACCAAAAGCCCGTAGTGAAAGAAACTGCTCAGCTGGTACACGCATTGGTGAGTCCTGTAAAATCATATTCACGGGTGAAGCTTTCAGTTAACTACTTAATAAACATCAAGACATTCAGCATGTCAGATGAAAGATCCCAAACTTCTAATACATTAAAAACTATAACCAAGTCATCAGTTATTAGGGAAGTCCATTCCGATGCCTAAACAACATAATGTAACCAAGTCATGCTATTGGACATTGAACATCAACTCAAAAACATGAATACTATATTCTTACTATTGAGAATATATGTGTAAAAGTCAAAAGTATATTTCTTTTTCTCCTTTTTTGAATGTGTACATAGTTGTGTATACTCTACTCGAGTACCATATGTTGCATATATGCCGCAGTTGTGTTGTTGTTACACCACCGATTGCCCTAGCCATTTCTTCCCCTTTTTTAATCTCTTTCTATCCTTCCTCTTCTATTTTCCTCCCCGTTTCTTCTCCAATCTTCTCCTACTTGGTATCAAAGCAAGGATTTTGATTGTGGTTTTGTTTGTGGCCGTCGTACTTTGCTAGCATCAGCATCCATACGGCTGACGTTAGCATATGTACTATCTGTACAGACATGTAGCCTATGAAGGGTATGGTTTAAAGGATCTCAATTTTTTGAAGATTTATGGTGATTATTCTGGATTTTTCTGGGCTAGTTTAAAGTGAGTTTTGAGCCCCCCAATGTAATTTGTAGAAAAATCCAATTTTGAATTTTTCTTAAATTTCTCCCAATTGATGGGATTTTTCTCAGAAAATATAGCATATGGTTGGTCGGATTAACTGTTGCTGATCATTCATAAGTGGGTTTTTGCAAGATGATTGTATTTATAGCTTCTTCTTTTTTAAAGATTCGATGTGCAGTTACACCGTTTTTAGGCCCCTTTAGAAGAAAATCAATGGATTACATAGAGGGATGATGTCAAGCATATATTTGGACATGTATTTTTTATCATTGTTCTTGAGTTTCAAATCTGTCATGAGAGAGTTTCTGTTATTTTAGCTATTTACATAGAAAGTTGGGTGAATATGTCATCCTTTTGTGGTTCATTTTATTGGATATATATATATATATATATATATATATATATATATATATTCGGTCATTATCAGCTCCTTCTATAGACCTAGTACGGAAAATAAGCTCACTATTAGAGCTCTTGTGGGGCCCTTTGATTGTCACACCTAGTTTATTACAATCGTTAAGTTGAATGGGAACAATTACTTGTAATGGGCTCAAACCATCAACCTACTTTTGGGAGGAAGAGAGAGACTTTCTTATATCTTGGATGACCCCCCAGATTCTACAAATGAGAGATTTAAAACCTAGACTAAAGAAAATTAGTAGGTCATGACTTGCTTATAAACAGTGTGGAGACTACCATTAGTAATTCCGTCATGTTTTTAACATTAGCTAAGATGATATGGTATACCATCCGGGACATGTATTCAGGAGATCGCAATATATACTGGATGTACAAGCTGATTTCGGACATATGCAAGTTTCAATAAGATTCTAGAAGCCTGAAAGGGTATTTCACTATTTTACGTGGTATGTGAGACAAGCTGAATATGTACAATCCTCTCCTAGCTCATTGTACTCTAGACCATAAACTCATACACTCATCCAACAACAACATGAAGAGACTCAGACTATTCAATTTCTCTCTAGATTAAATACAGAATATCAGAGTGTTAGTAACTAGATCATAGCTATGGAGCCCTTTCCTTCTCTTATAATAGTCTATGCCCTTGTTCAAATAGTCGTTGTCCCATCTTCTACTACTGTTGCCACTGATGGATCTGCATACATAGCTGGAAATCGTCCTTCTCCTGGTTCAAGTTTTAGGGCTCCGAGTTAGAACACCCCAAGTATTAGTCGTGCCCTTGGCTATGGTGATCGAGGCAGGGATCAAGCTATTGGCATCAAATTAGTAAACTCTATGCATAAGAGCAAGAATATGAATGTTGGTGTTAAGAGAAACTTGACTAAAGAGAATTACTCAATATTATGGCGCATTGGTCAGGATGAAAAGGTTTATGAAAGAGGATTTTCGGGTCATCAGCTTCAATGTCCACAGATCCATTGCCCTCTATTACCTTTAATGAACTACTCATTGATGTACGTAAAGGTACATGGCAATGCAAGCTACATGCCATCTCGAATTTTGTTTGCCTTGATCATTTGTCTCCTTCCTTCCAACAATGCGTGTTCCATGTCCATTGTTCCTATTCCTTGTTCCTTTCAGGAAGTTGTTTCCAGTAGCAGTTGGAAGCTATGGATGATGAGATGTAAACCATATGCTCATGGAACATGGGAGCTGATATGGTTACACACTAGTAAACAGCTGTGGGATGTAAATGGGTTTGCACCATTAAGTATCTTCCAGACAATCTATTGATTGGTTAAAGGCTCATCTTGTTGCTAAAGGGATCAGATAGGTGTTTAGTGTGGACAGTGAATTACACTAAAACTTTTGCAGATGTACCCAAATTAAATGTGTTCTTGAATGGAGATTTATATGAGAGGTGTTAATGGAGAAACCTCCTAGGTATGTTGCTCATGGGAATCAGATAAGGTGTACATGCTCAAGAAGTCAGTTTACAGGTTGAAGCAACCTCCTCAAGCATGGTTCGAAAAATTTAGCCGATTGGAATTAGATTTTGGGTTATTAAGGAGCCAAGATGATCACTCAATTTTTATTAAGGGGTTCATGTGAGATTGTGCGTGTTGTATATGTTGATGACGTCGTGATTACAAGCAACGGTGACAGTGGCATAAACCATTTCAAAATGTATCTCTATTACCATTTCCAGACTAAAGACTTAGGAAGTTGCAGTATTTTCTAGGGATTTTAGTGAACAGGTCCAACATAGTAATTGATCTTTCTTAGCATAAGTATGTTGCGTATTTACTATTAGAACAAGCATGCTTGGGGCCAAACCTATTGATACACCTATAGACACTAACCAAGAGCTGGTCATGGATCAAGGAGACTAGTTTGATGACCCAAGCAAATATCATTGGCTGGTTGGAAAGCTTATATGTTTCACAATCACCCGTCAGGACATAACATTTGTCATCAGTATTGCGAGTTAGTTCATGCAGGCTCCTGGAAGTTCTCGTTAGAATGCAGTTACTAGTATACTAAAATATTTGAATGGAGACCTCGGTCGTAATATAACTTATAAGAGTCATGGACACATTCGGCTTGAAGGGGCACTTAGACACAGAGTGGGTCGGTTCCCCTGCAGATAAATGGTGGACTACATGGTATTGTACCTTTGTTGGTGGCAATTTGGTGACTTGGAAGAGAAAAAAGTACAATGTGGTGGCAAGATCAAGTGTAGAGGTTGAGTACAAAACTATGGCTCATACAACTTGCGAGTTGATGCATCTTGAAACATTAATACATGAGCTTGGTTTTTTAGTTGAAGGTTACATTCCTTTACATTGTGGTAATTAGGCTGCCTCTCACATTGTTAGCATCCCAGTTTTCCGTGAGAGGACCAAGCGAATTCAAGTGGATTGTCATTTTATTTGTGAGAAGTTGTCCTCTAAAAAGATCTCAAAGGCACACATCAAATCTCAAAATCAAGTTGTAGACATTTTCACCAAGGCTCTTGGAGTAACTCAGTCATTGAGCATTCAAGACAAGCTGGGGATGAATGATATCTATGCTCCATCTTAAGGGGGTGTGTTATGATACTGAATGTGGGTCATAGAATCATGCGGCCCCGTAGCTGATGTTCCATCCTTATCTCCCTTTTCTTCTTCATTCATTCTCTTTTCTCTTTTATCCTCTTCTTTTTACTTTTTCATATACCAAACTACAGTCAGATCATCTAATGGAGACCACAAAGTGGTTCCCTTGTCGGTCAATCAAAAACGAAGCAATTAGATTGTAGATCAAGCATAAATCAGGCCCATTTGAGGATGCTGATTAATTTTCTAGCAAGGCAACCCTCTAAATAGAAGATACGGACCATCCAAATTGAAGATCTAGACCATATTAAGGTTTCAGATTGACTTGACTGATGATTGAGATCAGATCAAGGCCAGGTGATTCATTTGGACCAAATCCAACAATCTGCTTAGACATTGGGGCCCATAGATCCAATTGGATGGCCCAAATTAATGATTGACCCAGGGCAGCAAGTCTAACCATACAGCTGTTTTAGGGTTTTTTATGCAAACCGATGCCCTTCATACGTTTTTTATACAAGCCTTATACATCAAAAGGGTTTTGTATGCACCATACAGCCCAAGGGACCTAATTTTATTTATAGAAGCAGTATTTAAGTGGTATTTGAAGCCCTTGCTTTTGTTTCCTTATTTGTTTTCCTTACTTGAATGACAACCCATAGATTAGCTTTCGACGTGGTAGGGAAGTTACTCGTATGAGCCAAGAGGCTTGGTATGCTTCTTCTAGATTTAGTAGGAAACTTTGGAGATCTTCTAAAGGTTATAAGTATAGCCAGCATTTGTTTTGAAATAGATAATGATATTTTGATTATTGAATGAAGTTGCTATAGCATTAGTTCTTTAATCCATTTTTCAACCCCCAAAAGGTTGCTAGCATTAGTTTCTACCAGTAGGCTGATTGGTAATCACCAACAATCCATTAGAAGTTCTTTTCCAATCAAAAGGCATGTTGGAAGAAGCACTGAGCTCTAACTGGTACAATTGTATGCATTCATCAACCTTGATTAAGTACAGATTTCTCGTTGTCAAATTTTTTGGGTTTGGCTTTGCAGTTGCTGTCCTGTTTATTTTTGCACGGACAGGAGCAGTTCTTCCTTTTCCTGTTTTCCTTCTTTCTTTCTTTCTTTTCTTTTTTTGGTGAGGTTTGTTAATTTCTAGACAAAAGGCACTTCTCCTGGAAGTGCATCACATCTCTTGCAGAAATTGTGAGCTAATTTTTTACGATCAATATTCTACAGGAGGTGTGCTGCCACATTTCGGTAAATAATAATAATAATAACAACAATAATAAACTTCAGATTTCTTTTCAATCTTGCTGCAAGAGATGTGATGAACTTCGAAGAGAAGTGACTTCTGTCTAGAAATTGGATATGGTGCATCAGTGCATCAGTAAATTTTGAAGAAATGCCCGTATAGTCCCATGAAAATGGCCACAAGCAAAAGATGAAACATTAAATTCTCAGATTTCAAGAAGCAATGTAGTGATGATAATATACAGTAATGTTAGTATACTAACTTTTGAATTTTTCAGCAAGGTAATGTTGAGAACAACAAATATCATCTTGCAGACCAAAAAACACAAAATTCCATCATTGATGAATTCATGATTTAGCCAGAACCAGTAAAAAGAAAACATGCGACAAGAGAATTTTCAGGCCAGCATGTTATGAAGACAGGACAATGCGCATTTGAGGACAACAATCAGTGTCACTAATACAACTTTTATAGCTTAGTTTTACGTACAACAGGTATACCCATGATATTCATTAAGGATCCTGACCCAATGAATAGTGCAATGGCTTCTGCAATTCCAATACCAGCAGCCAAAGCTAAAGAAGTTGATACAGCAGGAAGGAGCTTCTTCCGCTCTTTATCACCCACAGATTGAAGTATGGATGCTGAACCCCAGCTGTTATCACCTAATAGCAACAAAAAAAAAAAAAAAAAAAAAAAAAAAAAAAAAAAAAAAAAACTTAAAGAGTGCTTCTTATCAATAAAATCAACAAAAATTTCAAGTATTGAACAAATAACAAGTGAGTGCCTCATATATGAAGGTATTAGACCTGTGCCCATTCCGAGAGAAGTATTCTTTCCATCAGCGAAAAAAGCCTGCTCTTCGGCAACAAAGGATGTAGTAATGTTGAGCAAGGGAACATTAAATAATTTTGAAACCAAATTAAACACTGAAATTGAGACACCAACTGCCGCCAATTCGACCGATCCTATATAACAAAAATAAAAATCAGTTTAAGACCATTTAACAACAAAAATGCAAGTATGCAACAAAAAACAAACAGCCAAAATTAAACCAAAAATAACAGATTAGTGTAGTTTAGCAAGGAAGAGAGTGTAGGACAATAGAAGGAAGATAAATGCCGCAGTTAAAAGATAAAATATTGCATAAAGATATCAATGTGTTCCCAGTCCCACAAGCCACAGAAGCTTTCCAACTTCTCTGTTTGCTGGCTTATTTCATTGTTTTTTTTATGTAACCTGTCCTACATGTATTTTCAGACAACTTGAAGTAGTGGGTCCCCAACAAGCCAAAACAATCTAGGACTAAGATAGTCCCAACTTTCCCATGGACCTGTTTGATAGGAAGGAAAACAAAACAAAATAAATGAAAATGGAGCACTTTTCCGATCATGGGATGTTTCACTATGTTTGGTTCCAAAGAAAATGGGGGAATCCATGTGCCAATCAACTCTTTCCATAGTCAAGTTCTCATGCACAAGAAATGAGGTGAATTATGTGAGTGGAATACGAGATTTCCACTTGCTATTCAAACCCCTTAAAAGTTAAAATTGAAATCCATAGTGCTACAGAAATCATCCTTGAATGATTCTTACACTTTTCTTTTCCTTTCCTTTATTTTCCCTCCTGTCAAACAGGCCCTTAGGGACATTTCCTAGTGCTTAGAGACACATCAAAGCTTTCCAGACAAATTCAAAAAAATGGGCTACTTCCATTACAAAAGAATTCTCATACATGAACATAGCATTTGAGACAAGAAGTTAAGTATGCATTAGATAATTCCTGAGAATACCAAAACTTGTAAGCAAGCAAATTAGAACAACAACACACTATTGTAATGCTCCCCATTATTCTAGATTTTCTTTCCAAAATCATTCTCAAAGCTCAATTTACCATCCAATCACAAAAGGTATGGTTTGATGGCAACATGACTGAACTGATAAGGGCTGTCAATGGACCGGGCTCAGGCCAGGCCGAGGTCTGTCCAAGCCCAGTCCACAAAGTAAAACCCAGGCCCATGTCTGGCCCATGCCCGTGACAGGCCAAAATAAACAAGCCCAAGCCCAGAACGTGATGATTATGCATATCCCGGGCCCTAGTTCAGCCCAAGCCCAAGCCTTGCCAACTCTTTTGTTCAAGAGCTAAGCTGTTTGTTTGGCATGCCCAATCATGCATCATCATCATCTAAGCCTTATCCCAAATAGTCAGGTCAGCTACATGAATCTTGTTCCAATATTCTAATCTATCAAGGGCCATAACTTCAATCAAACCACTAGGGCCGTCAACGGTTTGGGTTTGGATCGGATCCCATAGTACCTTTACCCAAGTTAACCAAGTCTAGGTCTAGGTCTAGTCAGTGTTTTAAATATCGACAATATCAGCCGATATATCCCACAATATATCTTGTATCACACTTGTGCAATACAAAACACATATATAATGCCAATATATCCCACCTATTCGATCCAGTGAGCATTTTCAATTTTCAATCCATGTTTTCGTTGTAAATCATGTTAAACTGGTGTCAAATGGTTACAAATCCACGATTCTTCATATCTTCCATAAAAAATTATGCATTCGGAACTTTGATTTCGAGATTTGGAGGAGATGGGTCGAGTCGCGATTTTTTTGGTTTTTCAATTTCTCACAAATCAATTGCAATCTTTGTATCCAAACATAAAATTAAACATGTATGTAACCTGATCCAGTGATTCTTCTTTTGCTTTTGAATGTATTGATTGTATTTCCATAAATGTCTTCTTATGTTTATAAATTATATAAATAGACTTTGAATATACTTCCATCAGTTCAGTTGGAAAGCACATATATTAGGACCCCATACAAAGGAAACCCCTATTATGTGCACTTTTTTTTTTGTAATGTTTTGATTTTTAAGTATGTGTTGATGTCTTTTTCAACTATCCCTGAAGTTTCATTGAAACATGCAACCAATTTCCCAATGTTCCCATGTTTCCCAACAACAACGATACATTACACAATACAACCAATATATCCCATGCGATATCCGATATTTATCTATATTTGAAGGGTGCGATACATTATGCGATAACGATATTTAAAACATTGGGTCTAGTTCCTAAAGACCCAGACTAGAATCCACACGGGTTCGGGCACCCATCGGGTCTTTGGATCTAGGTTTCAAGTTGAGTTTGAGACAAATAAGAGAATTTATATGGTTGGGCCCACCCGATGGATGAATTAGATTGCACACAGATGTGCCACTTAACACGTGCATGGCGTGTGAACATGCTCTCTTACATACGCGAGGTTTAGGAAACCTCATTTCTTTTGGTAGAATAACCAATACATATAAAAATATATAATTTTAGTATTAAAACTATCTGGACCCATGATGCAGGACAATTAACCACTTGCTCTAAAAGCTCGAACTGTTAGAGTATGGCAAATTAATTCCTTTATCTTATAGCCCAGGCCCCACATCTCATGGGTTTTAGGACCTCGGCCGAACTCCCTTCGTGAGCCCCAAATCACATGGGCCGCCCACCCCGAGTGTGTCCCCGCATCCCACGGGCTACCCCACTCGAGCCCGGTGTGAAATGCGCATTAATCACCCCTGGTGAGGAGTCTCGAACACGAGACTTCCTCCATGGGCCGCACCCACCCCAAGTGTGCCCCTGCATCCCACAAGCGACGCCACTCGAGCCCAGTGTGAAAATGCCCCTGCATTAATCACCCCCGGTGAGGAGTCTCGAACCTTAGACCTCCCGCTCTGATACCAATTTGATGCAGGACAATTAACCACTTGCTCTAAAAGCTCGAACTGTTAGAGTATGGCAAATTAATTCCTTTATCTTATAGCCCAGGCCCCACATCTCATGGGTTTTAGGACCTCGGCCGAACCCCCTTCGTGAGCCCCAAATCACATGGGCCGCCCACCCCGAGTGTGTCCCCGCATCCCACGGGCTACCCCACTCAAGCCCGGTGTGAAATGCGCATTAATCACCCCTGGTGAGGAGTCTCGAACACGAGACCTCCTCCATGGGCCGCACCCACCCCGAGTGTGCCCCTGCATCCCACAAGCGACCCCACTCGAGCCCAGTGTGAAAATGCCCCTGCATTAACCCATCCCGGACCCAACCTGACCCGACCCAGCTTTAACCAAGCCCATCACTAGACCCAACCCAAACCCAACTAGACCCGATTTTTAACCGGATCCAAAATGTGAGATACAAACCAACCTGCCTTCATAACGGATCCAACAAATGGTACCCATACCTGTTAAAATCAGGCCGGGTCCATCAAGAATCCACAGGTCTAAGTACCCATTGACAGCCCTACAAACATGGTATGTTATAAAGGCCGTTACGTAAAGGTAACGCTGGCAACCATTACACGTTACAGGGTCGTAAAGGCTATAATGGACATTACGGAAAAGGAGCCGTAAAGGCCGTTACAACACCCCTGGTAAAGGCCGTAACAGTCCGTTACAAGGCCGATACAGGTTTTCAAGTTCTTTTTTCAATATATATATATATATATATAAGGAGATCATAATAGTCGTTACAACTCCCGTAACGGACGTTACACCCATAAAGGTAATAGTGGTGGCCATTACGGCCACCATTACCATTACAGAATACCTTGCCTACAGAACATAGAGCATCTATCAAGTGCCCAGTCATGCATGATATTGATAAAAATGCCCCAGAAAGTAAACAAGCTGGGCTGGCCAAGTTCGATCTGGCTAACACCTGAGCAGCTATTAGATGCAGCCCGAGCCTAGCCTGAAGTGAACCAATCCCAAAAGCCTGACAAGCCAGCCCTGCCCATTGACATCACTAAAACTGGTGCATGCATGCACGCACACACACACGCACGCACATGACTTAGACCAATGTCGCAATAACCAATAGTGTAATTGGAGATCAAACAATCATCAATGGCGGCCTTCACATACCTTAGGAATCATTTTGCTGAATTCACATGGGTTTTCTTTTGCTCATAATTAAAACTGTGTTGCAAGTTGCAACCCACCTCAACTAAAAATGCTAGATCTAATCATGTAATGGTTAGGTAAGAAAAAACTACCATCTTATGATCATAAATTTCTAAAGGGTTATCATCATCCTTCGTAACATTTGGTTAAAGCAGTTTCCCAACTGGGTTTTAATCTAGAAATCTGAACTCCAGAAGTTATTCCAAACTAAAGTCCATTTGCATGATCAGTATACCCTGATCATCATTAACTAGATAGTACTTAAGTTCTCTCAAATCCATCATCTTGCACCCATGGGAGAGCTTTTACTTTTCCAAGATGCTTCCTGCTATGATCCAGTCAAATAAATGCACAAGGCCATTATATGATCTCTTAAGAGAACAATTAACAAAAATACATGAGTTGGCAAAAGAGACGGATTATCGTGGGTGAAAAAAAGAAGGGGAAGGGCTTTTGGAAATCTCATTAATCATGATGTATTTCTCTTAAAAAATGTAAAACACCAAAATATATCATTTTGATGTGTATTTAACATGTATCCAATCGTGTATCAGACTATTCTTTGATAAGGATGTTGTCTGTCAACTAGACTTGCTGAATTAAACTAAACAGGCCTTCATTGAACACAACTCAAGCATGCTTTGGTGGATTATAGCCCATTACATTGAAATACAAAAAAATAATAATAATAATGAAAAAGCCTTCCAAAAAGAGCGATGGTTTACCCCTTTTTTCTATTTTTTTTCCTATTCCACTTAAATCTTGGATTTTCATCCCCAAACTGGACCTAGATCTAGTCTAAAACAAGTTTCGAAGCTTACTCTAGGATCGAATGAAGAAACAAGTACAAGAAACAAGAGGAAAAGTGAAAAAACAAAACAAAATAGGGCCTTTATGACCATCTCAGCCCATATTGGCTGCATCGATCCTCATCCTTGTATCATCTGTACAGCCCATATAGGCCTCTATGAGCTGTTATAGTCCTTTTTTTTTTGGAGTTCACTGATCCACCACCATATCCATACGGAGGCGGATCAGAAAAGAGGATAAGGACTCTGGATTCCATACCCGAAAAGGATCCTAAAAAGAAATTTCCTACTTCATAGAGACATATCAAAACTTCCCACATGAGCTTGCAGAGTGAGATACCTCCTAAACACAGAATTTCATCCTACTTAAAAAGAGATGAATCATAAGTTCATAACCCCCAACATGAGCTCACAAAGCAAGCTACTTCCTAGAAAATAGAATTTCCTTACAAATGCACCAAACCCAGGTTGCAACTGGACTGAATTGGCCCAAGTCCACCTCAAATCCAGCCTGCTTTGGGCCAGGTTCTAAATAAGCCTCGAGGACCATGGGTTGGGCCTAGGCCAGGGCCAAGGCTAGATGAGAATTCAGGGCCAATATATAAACAGACACAGGCCTATGCTTGGGATTGTCAGCGGGTCCCATGACCAAACTGCTCAAGCCCCATATCCTCTCGGATCAGGCCCGACTGGGCCCGGGCAGTGTTTTTAGTATCTTGCGATATCACCGATATATTCCACAATATATCTGTTATCCCAGCTGGGCGATACGAAACCCAACTTTAATATCCATTTTTCATGGTATCGTGCAATTTATCGCGATATATCGTGCGATATATCCACACTCTCCCATTATAAATTCTTAATGTATAATATATTGAGACCAAATGCGATATCAAAAGAGATAAAAGGAAACTGGCATTGTTTTGTCTAGAAAATCCTCAAAAATTCACAAAAAACGATTTCTTTTGCAAAAATTAAAAAAATAATAAAAATAAAATAAAAATAAAAAAATCTTCCTAGTACATTGTAAAGTGATTTCAACCAGTCCACTCTAATTTGTTGGAAGAAAATCTTTGAAATTTCTCCAAAATTGCGATCCGAAGCTTCTTGGGGCCGGATTCTAAAAGGTGCATATTTTATTTTTTTTTAATTTGTTTTATATGTTGTAAATAGTGTTAAATGGTAAGAAATCTATGAATTTGGAGCTTCGGTTTTGAGATTTGGGGGAGATAGACCGAGTTGTGAAAATTTGGAGAAAAATAAAAAAAAAAATCGAATTCTTTCCAAATCTGTTACAATCTTAGCGTCCAACTATGAAATCAAACATATATATAACCTAATCTACACATTCTTGGCAATTTGGGAACTTTTCAAAAAAATGATTTTAAATTAAAATTGTTAAAAATATTTCTTTTAAAGGTATATTTCTAGTTTTCTACTACTTTTGCTTTGGAATGTAATTCTTGTGTTTCCATATATCTTCCTACATTGTGATTTGACTTTGAATACAGTTGCATCAATACAATCAGACAACACATAGAATAGGACCTTATACAAAGTAAACCTATTAAGTGCAACTTTTTTTTTTCTATGTATTGATGTATTTTTTAACAATCCCCGAAAGTTTTGTTTAAAAAATTGACCAATTTCCCATTGTTTCCACATGTTTCTCAATAACAACGATAAATTACATGATAGAACTAATATACCCCGTGCGATAACTGATATGTATCCGTATCTCAAGAGTGCAATACATTACACTATAACAATATAGAAAACATTAGGCCCAAGCAGTGTTTTCAGTATTTTGCAATATCACTGATAAATCCCGCTATATATCTTTTATCCTAGCTAGGTGATACGAAACCCCACTTTAATATCATTTTTTCATGGTATCGTGCAATACATCGCACAATATCGCAATATATCGTGGATATCGTGATATCGTGTGATATATCCACACTCCCCCTTTATAAATTCTTAATGTACCGTGTGATATATCAATACCAAGTGCGATATCGAAAGATGAAAGGAAACTGGCACTATTTTGTCAAGAAAATCCTCAAAATTTCACAAAATGTGATTTATTTATTTTTTGCAAAAATAAAAAACTTCAGTATATCGTAAGGTGATTTCGACCAGTCAACTCTAATGTTTTTGGAAGAAAATCTTTGCAATTTCTTTGAAATTATGATCAAAAGTTTCTTAGGGCCAAATTCTAAATGATACAAATCTTTTTGTTTTAATTCATTTTTTTCATTTTTATATGTTGTAAATAGTGTCAAATGGTAAGAAATCCATGATTCTTCACGTTTTGCATAAAAATTATGATTTGGAGCTTTGATTTCGAGATTTGAGGGAGATGGGCCAAATTACAGAAAATAGGAAAAAATCAAAATTTCCTCAATTTTTCCCAAATCGGTTGCAATCTTAATGTCCCAACATGAAATCAAACATGTATATAACCTGATCTATACATTCTTGGCAATTTGGGGATTTTTCAGGAAAAAAATAAATAAATTTTTTTTTTTTTTAATCAACAGGTATATTTCTGATTTTCTACTTCTTCTTTTGTTTTTGAATGTAATGCTTATGTTTCCATACATCTTATTACATATATAAATTTTATGAATTGTCTTTAAATATAGTGGCATTAGTTCTATTAGACAGCACATAAATTAGGACCCTATACAAAGGAAACCTATTATTTGCACTTGTTTTTTGTGGTTTTTTTCTAAGTGTGGTGTCTTTTTTAACAATCCCTAAAGTTTCATTGAAAAATTCAACCAATTTCCTAATGTTTCCCAACAATAATAATAAATTACACAATACAACCAACATATCCCATGCAATGACTGATATGTATATATATCCCAAGTGTGCGATACGTTCAATAACGATACGGAAAACATTGGACCCAGGTGCCATGTTTGAGGTCCTAGACCCGGAACGAATAAGGATTAGGTAACTGCCAAGTACTCATCTGCCCTAGCAATCCTTCCTTGGGTCAAGTTTGGATTGGTTGCAATCGAGTTCTGGTCAAGTATGGGTCGGTTCAGGTCGCAACATGAGAAAATAACCATAACATGAATTCATTATACGTGTTGCAATGATGACGCATGTTCTTGGTGCAGCCACATGTTTTAAAAATGATCCCAACTTCTGAGAGTCATGAGTGAGCCACTGAAATTGTTGTTTCCAATGTTCTATAGTAATCTACCTAAAGTGATGGTTAGGGTGTGGACCCCAATAAGACACGGAACTCCATTATTTGGTGAGTATCAGGCCGGTGGGCGCAGCAACAACCTGATTTGCTGGCTGTATTGGGCCCGAACTAATACCATTTAGCACATTCGATGGACTTGGAGCTGGAGATGGAGATTCCTGCATGCAACACTACAAAACCCATACATGCTTCCCATGTAGAAAACATGTGCATGAGCCATGCCATCAATTAAGTCAGGCAGAACTATGTTAATCCTCGAACCGAATAATCAAGCCAGTCTTCTTATTTGGTATGGCAGTCAGACATTTATGTTGAATGTTCCCCAATTGATAGTAGACAACCATAATTCAGGGGCATGACATCTTGGATCACCAGCAGTCACCTAAATCTAATGCATCACTTGTATGTCATACATTGGGGCCCACCTAATGGAAAGCTTGGATCTCATAGAAGTGTGCAAAGTTGGTACAATTGGAGGCATGTGGCCCCTAGTATATACACACATGGGATTATCAAAATAGAATGAATCATATCACCAGTGCTCAGTAATCCAAACTGTTGATCTTGTGAGTTATACAATAAACACTCTATACACCAAAAATCTCATAGATGGAAAGACAAGAAAAGACCTTTTCACACTGTTGAATATCCTAATCTTCTAGTTGTAGGCAAAACTTTAAAGGCTCTTAGTTACAAGATTAATACATGTCCAAATGTAGATTTATTTTTGCAAATGTCCTCACCTTCATGGGACGGCTAGTAATGTCCCCAAAGCTTTTAAATATCATGTGGGATGCCCAATCATCAATCGGAACGGTTCATTGAATACTACCATTAGGAGCAAGCCATGATGCAAGATTCACCCTGATTGGATGATCCTAACCCTTTGAATGGGGCCAATTTGCTACAACTGGCCATCATTTTAAGCCAAAGATCACATGGTTAATATCATCAAACAAAGGTGATACTTCGAATCCATAAGTAATACAAAGTGGGATCTATCGAAAAGATGTTTCAGAATGATGATTGAACCTATTTTATTTTTCTGCTCAATCTTGACAGTCCATTTTTTTCATGCAATGATCAGAGATGTTTAGGATCATCCTAGTGATGCGATTTTTGCATCTTGGCTTGCTCTTCGTTGCATGAATGAATGAAGGGGTTGAAATTGGTGATAGGTCATCCTATGTGTCTTTCAAAGCTTTAGGGACACTGCTAATATCCCCCTGAAGGTGGGGATGTTAGCAAAACTCTATCTATAATATTGTACCTAACCGGGTAATAGACCAAACCCAATTTGACCCTGATGAAATTCAGTCACATACCCAACGCCCAACTCAATCAGATCAACAGGTCTATCATGGTGGGCCCAAACCCGAGCCGAATTTTAAACGGGCCTAGTAAAAGGAACTAGAACCATCTAAATCCCGCTGAATGAATGGGTCCGGGTATTGAAGACCCTACCTATGCTCGGGTCTCCCATTATGCCTAATAGTTCAGCCTCCCCTAGCATGAACTCGAGTCCTTTGCTTATGGGTTGGGCAGGGGTAGGCTTGGACTGAGGTAATCAGCTCACAGGTTGGGCATGGACACAATTCGTCTAGGCACAACCCAGCCTAATTGCTACCCCACATAAAACTTCATTGACATGAAAGGATGCATGGCATGCGATAAGAAAATCGTAATAATACATTCCACTTTTTTTTTTTCTTGCATTGAAATCGGGATCAGCCCCAATTCGGTGAGGCCATAACAGTGGGGCCCACCTTATGTATTGTATAGTATATCAATGCTGTCCATTAGTTTTGCCAGCTCATTTTAGGGCTTGGGCCCGAAAATAAAGCAGATCCAAATCTCAGGGGGGCCGCACTATAGGAAATAGTGGTGATTGAACATCCACCATTAAAACTTCCTAGGGCCCACCATAACGTGTATCTTATAAGGTCACACAGACCTGGATGATGTTAAAACACAAATATCAGCTTGATTCAAAACTTTTGTGGCCCACAAGAAGTTTTTTTTATTGGTGGGCTTTCAATCACCATTGTTTCCTCTGGTGTGGCCCATATGAGATTTAGATCTTTTTTGTTGGGCCCATGCCCTATAATGCGCTAGCCAAATTGATGGACGGCGTGGATATACAAAACATGCATCAAAGTGGGCCCCACGGTCCATCCCATCAAGGTGGACCATTGCTCTTTATATTTATTTATTTTTTTATTTAACTATTTGGCAAGCTAATCCATGTGGTTTTATATGTGGGGCCCACCTATTTGAGAAATTATATACTCCTTGAACCAAGGATGTGCAGTTTTTTATTTGACAAGTGGGGTCCACCTATTTGAGGAATTACATGAGCTGGATTTGTTGGGCACATGGCACATATAGAACATTTTGATTTTGTAGGGCCTAGGCCCAGCCCATTGTTAGCCTTAAATGTTGTTGTATATGCACTCACACACACACACACACACACACAATAAAATTTTCATGTTGTATATGAACACATATACATTTGGAACTTTATTTGATGTTGGGAGGAATGGTTTGATTTATGAAATGGGTTTTTGCAGGATGTGAAGAAGATAATACATATATGTTTTATTTGGTTTTCTATTCATTGGTTTTGTTAGGTTTTCTATTTTGATCAAGGAATTTGATTGTCATGATCTGTGTGGAACTTTGATGGTAAGAAGTGGTGTTATTTATGAAATAGGCTTCTAAAGTAGTTGAAGATTTGCTTGGTTTTTCTTTTCATGGGTTCTGTTGGGCCTTCGATTGAAAGATCTTGTGCTTTCACACTGCATTTTGCTACTACATTCCTTTAATAATATAAGCCCTAGCCAAATAAATGAATGGTTGGAGAGGACGATTTTCAAATAAAACTTTTATTAATGTAATTTGTATAGTTAAAGAGAATGATATTGACGTACTTTGTTTGTTAGATTTACTGTTAATGGTTTTAGATTATTCCAATGCTTATATTGAATTATTGTTTTACATTATAGGTATTTTGAATCTGTGGGCCCACTTGATGATTTGTTTAGCCTAAGAATTACTCAAATATTTATCTAGATGGGATTAACAAAATAGCATATTTGATATACATTGTTTGTTGGATTTACTGTTAATGGTTTTAGATTCTTCCAATACTTATATTGACTTATTATTCTACATTACAGGTATTTTGAATCTGTAGGCCCACTTGATGATTTGTTTAGTCTAAGAATTACTCAAATATTTATCTAGATGGGATTAACAAAATATTTGGTGCCATGATTACTCATGTGATTGTAACATTTTGGAACGATTCCATACTCCTAGCTCTACTTGGTGTAAATATACGATTTTTTTACCTGTAATTACAGATTACCCAAACCAAAAAACCAACTTACTTTTTGTTCTTTAACACGCACCCCCACACACTCAAACACCCACCCACACCACATGGGCACTCAATCCCTAGTCTCAGTGTTGAAATGGAGTGTCTAGTGCCATTAAGCCATGGAGCCGGACTCAAAACCAACTTACCTATAAATGACTAACAGCCTACATTCAAACAAGAACCTATAAGTCACTTGCAGCTTAAAGAACTTACAGACATCCAAACATACCCTAAGTTGGTAAAAAATATTGTGAAATTTCATGATATTTGGATCAACCAAATGCACCCTAAATAAAATTAATAGAAGAACATGCAATCTAGACTCAAAATTTACATACCCAAATGGCCAACAAATGCTGAGTCGACCAATGATGCGATCGGATCAGCAGCAAGAGCCAGTAATGCCGGCAAGGCAATCGACAGTATCTCCAATCCAAGCTTATCATCCTTCAACTCATTCCTACAAAATCGAGCAAAACAATAAAGACCCAATCCAAATAAATTTCAGATACATGAAAAAATACGGAAAATATGAAATGCAACCGTGGCTTGCAATCCCCACCGTACGACCACCGACCTGGCAGCAGGCCATCACCCAAATGCTGTGCCAATCAGATGATCCTAACCATTGGATTGGTCCAACTTTGTCCCACCAAATATGGGCTATCGCTCGTTGGCGGCCCACCAATCGAACGGACTATCAGACCGCAATTTTCTGGTTACGGCCCATTCAAACATCTACACACTAAATCAACGGCCCCAATCGCAGAAAGAAAGACCCACAATTTACAGTGGCTCACGCAAATCACACTCAAATGGATTAATACCTTATCCGACGTAGAAAGCGAGAAAGAGCTGTGACGAGCCAAGAACCGAAAATGGCATCTGAATTCTTGGGTTTTTCCGTACGAATGCCAGGATTCGATTCTGATATTGGATTCTTTTCCTTTGGAGTTGGGTTCGTTTGGGGAGAAGATTTGGATCTTATAGATAGAAAACGCGTGGTGGAATGAGAGTTGATTTTTCTAAGCGAAGAGAGTTTTGGCGCGTTTGGATGGCAAAAGCAGATTTGATTTTGGTGCAGAGAATAGAAGCAGAGGAGAGGGTGAGAGAGATTCGTACTCGCCATTTTTTTAATTTTGAGACAGAGGAAGAATCTTCTCCTACTGAGAGCCACATGCGGTGATTCTTAATTCGGAAATGATAAGGCAGATATCAGATGAACCGTAATATGGTAGATCCATCTTTCCTAGGGAGCGGATTAGCTGTTTCACATGTACAGCTTAGTAGGTGGTTACCCTTATCGTGTGGGGACTACCTTGATGTATTTATTTCATATCCACGCCGTCCATCCATTGTTTCATATCATTTAAGTTTGTTATTCCAAAATTTAAGAAGATAAAATTCTCAAGTAGACCACACCACTAGAATAAGTGGTGAATGATCATTAAAAGACTTTTGTAGGTCACAAAAGTGTTGGATCAAGCTAATATTTTTTATTTTCCCTTTATCAAGTTCTTTTTGACCTTATCAACAGGTTGGATGATAACTTAAAATTATGGATATTCTTATAGTAGGTCCTGGAAAGTTTTTAATAGTGAGGATTCAATCATTTTTTTTTCTTGTGGTGTGGTCTACCTGATACTTATATGTTCTTAATTTTTGAAATTTATTACTAAAATGGACTGAAAAAAATAATGGACGGACTGGATACACAAAATATCATTAAGGTGGTCCCTACGGTAAGGGTAACATTCACTGAGCTGTTACACCGGACGCGCGAAAGCCTTTGGCACAAGTTCCCGCGCTGGAAACCTAGGTGGGCCCACCGTGATCTCTGTGGAAAATTAACTTCGTCCATTTTATTTTATTTTATCTCATTTTAGGCCCTGTTTGATTTTCGGTGATTCGGTGAATCGCGCGTAAAAAAGTGATGATTATTTCGCCGTGAATTCACAGCATCCTGAAATGACTGCTTACTTTTTGACACAAAAATCAACAATATTATAAAATATCTGTGGGTCCCACTGTAATGTATTTCGCTTATCCACACCGTTCATCTATTATTACATTTGAATTCATTGTATGTGTAAAAAATTGAGGAATATCCAATACTCAAGTGGACCACGTCATACAAAAAAGAGAATCGAATACTTACCGTTAAAAACTTTGTAGGGCCACTGTTTCTTTTGGCGTGGGCCATTTGAGTGTTAGATCTGCTTCATTTTTTGTCTCATGCTTCAAAATATTGTAATAAAACAGACTGACGGAATGGATATATCATACGCATTACCTTGCAGTAAATAAATTAAAATTATATCCGTTAAACCAATTTTACTGGCGCAAACTCTTATGAATTTTCAAACGCTGGAAATCGTAATAATCACCGTTTCCTTTGCATTTCCCATTTCTCTGAAAATCAAACAGGCCCTTAGTGAAAAGGATCAGAAATGAGCTGGATCCAATACTCAAAATGGGTCGAAAACGTGATAGTTGAACATCCAATTGAAATATTGGTGAGCCACATGAGATTTGAATCAGAGTAATACTTTTTTTTTTCAATTCATCCTGGTATTAATGACGTCATGAACAGTATGGATGGCATTTAAGCATTACTGTCGACCCAGGGAAGTTTCAACCGTAGGAATTTCCCTGCCCACCGTTTCCTTTAGTAGGGTCCACTTGTTTCTTGTATGTTGTTCATTTTTGGTCTAAAGTTTTAAAATGAGTCCAAAAAACAAACGAAGGAAGTAGATTTCTCACAAACATTATAGTGGGCTCACCTAGGTTTCCAGCGCGCAGGATCTTCCTACAACGGCTTTGCAAGAAATCCGCATCCGGTAATTAGATACTGACAGGTTAATAGCGAGTCCGCTGCGTCTCGAGGTTATGTGAGCCCAGCTATAATGTACGTGTCTTATCCACACTGTTTATTCATTTTGAGATATCATTTTAGGGCATGAGCTAGATAATGAGGCAGATAAAAAGCTGCAGTGGACCCATCATAGAAAATAGTGGGGAGAGTGATTCCTACCGTTGAAACTATCCTAAGGCCCACCATAATATTTATTTGAAATCGAACTTATTCAAAATTTAAAAAAGACATGAAGTGGGAAAAACGCAAATATCAGCTTGATCTAAAACTTTTGTGGCCTTTAAAAGTTTTTAATGGTAGATGTCACTATCCCATTGTTTTCTATGCTAGGGTTCACTAAGGGCTGATTTGGGAGCGTGGATTTGAAACCCCCTGGATTCGGAACCCTCTGTTTTTGTTTGGTACCTTGGATTTGGAACCCCCTGGATTGTAAAATTTGTGTTTGGGAGTGTGGATTTGAAACCCTCTCAAATTATTTAAAATACCCAAATTAATTAAAATATAAATAATAGTTATAACAAGCCCATCAAAATATGCACATTGGAAAAAAAAAATGCAATTCCGAACTTCTTGTGTGCCAGAAAAGTGGACCCACTAAATTTCACCATTGTCATATGTTAAGATAAACATATCTACTCTAATTTTGCAAGATCTAAAAACACACCATTCAGATCTGAATAGAGAATCCTAGCCATCCAATGGATGGGTACAAAATAGATAGGATCATCCAGAAGTTGTACTTTTGGCATTGGAGCAAAGCCTACGTCAATGGGCTGGGCTCGGGACAGGCAAAATTGTAATTTTGAATAGAGCCAACGAAATTAAAAATCCTGTTTAGACAGCCAAGCATGTTATGATAGAGGCACCGTACAATGGTCGAACCACAGAGCTATTGTTCAGCACTATTTAGAGCTATTGTTCAGCACTATTCAACCGTAAATGTTCTAGCACAAACTTTTTTCAATGGTGTGGTCCACCTAGTTTTTTTATATACTTTATTTTTATGTTAACCTACTAAAAGTATCTGATAAAACAAATGAATGGAGGGGATAATATGAATGAATGATGGTGGCCCTGCAGTGTATTTTAAAGAATGCACAGCTAAATTGTGGTGGCTTCACAGGCATGGACGTTGCCAACTTGCATGGACGTTGCCAACTTGATTTTTATTGAAAAAAAATAAAGTTATTCAGGTTCCTTCATAATAGTTGAAAATCCACTCCAATTATAATATGAGTTATCTTATTTTAGGCGTAGGACCTAAATTTCAGGGCCATTGGTAGTTCCAGTTGATCACATAGTTAAAAACAGTGTGTAAAAGTAATTATAATGGTTGAATTTGTTTTCATTCATATGGTACACTTAAATGATATTTACTCCTAAAATTTTTCTCAAATCTTAAATTTTAATGGGCTATATAATGGCTAGATTACACCGTCCATATAACCATCATGGTGGGACATATGAATAAAGTGTTTTCATCACTCCATTCACTGTTTAATTTGGTGTGGCCCATGTTAAGCCTAAATTAGTACAATATTTTGGCCATACAGATAAATTTTGACAAGTAATTACATAATCGGAACAGATTTTGTATAAACATTTTAATGGCCATGCAACTAATAAATTGTAATTCAAAAAACTTTATAAACCAACCTTTTTACTGTCTGTCACCTTCCCGTCACCTTCAAACAAACATTCTGTCTCCTCTCTGTAACAGCGATCCACAGCAGACTCTAGCGGCGTATGCAGCAACCTTCGCCGGTACCGGAAAGAAGATGAATGAGTGCTTTTTAAGAAGATAAATGAGAGAGTTGTAGTAAATGGGCGCCTGCGAATGAGTTTTTAAATGAGGAAATTTCAAACGGTCGGATTTCCAACCGTTGAGCTACTACAAAAAGGTAATCCAAGGTCCGAGCGTGGATTACGAACCCTCAGATCGAGGGGATTGCAAACCCCCTGGATTGCCAATCCCCAGTTACTTTATGGTGCCAAACGGCATGGGGATTGCCAATCCCCTCCAATCCACGGTGCAAAACGACCCCTAAAGCTATCGATTTAACTCATTCTTTGCATGTTGGCCTAAAATGATCTTTTGAAGTGGATGAAAGGTGTGGATACAAAACATACGTCATGGTGGGGCTTATGAAACTTAATGACATTACTTCATTAGCTAGTCTCGCTACCCAACGTTTAAGTAGCTAATCCACGCCTAGTAACACCTTATATGCGCTGGAAGGGGATTGGCTGGTGTACCTCACACTAGCTATATAGTTGCTTTATTTACGTCAGAAATTTTCATGGGTCTGATCATAAATTATGTATTATATCCCAACTATCCATCTACTTGGCGAGCTTGTCTTTAGCCTTGAAACGAATCATAAGACAGATCTAAATATCAAGTAGACCACATTACAAAAGGTAGTAGGAGAATGGACGTCTATTATTGAAACCATTTTTAGTGTCCTAAAAGTTTTGGATCAATATAAAATTTGTTTTTGCTTTTCATCCAAATATTTGGTGTGGTCCATGATCTTTAGAATGAACTTTTAAAAAGGAGTCCATGGTCTTTAGAATGACTTTTAAAAACATATGAATATAATAAAGCACATAACTGTGAAGGCCATATAACTTTGATCACCTTTGAACCGCAACTCGGAGCTCGAGGAGGGTCGGTGCTCGTCTCTGCACCACGCGTACCTACAGCAGCTATATAGCTGGTGTGTGGTGCATCAGCTAATCCGCTTCCATCTCGGCCCCCTCTTTCTAAAGTGCACGTGGCATGGAGAGTCAGGAAGCCGATTAGATAGATGGCTACTGAAGTGACGTCACTAAGCTCTGTGGACCCTACCATGATGCATGTGTTGTATCCATACGGTCCAAACATTTTTAGAGATTGTTTTATGGCATTATAAAAAGAATTAGATAGATCTAAAGTTCAAGTAGACCCACCACAGAAAACCGTGGGAGCAGTCACACCCACCGGTGAAACATTTATAGGGCCGACTGTGATGTATTTTTGAGATCCAATCTATTCAAAAGTTAACATGGAGATAGATTAAGTGAAAAAAAATATATCAACTTGATCGGAAACTACTATAGGCCCTAAGAAGTTTTGAACGGTGGATGTCACTATCCCCACTGTTTTCTATGGTGTGATCCAATTTAACTTTAGATATATATCATTCCTTTTGTAATACCATAAAATTATCTCTCCAAATGGTTGGACGGTATGAATACAATACATGCATTATGGTGGGGTCCACAGAGCTTGGTGACATCACTTCAGTAGCGATTTGGCTAATGACCTTGTCAGTATCCAATCCGTGCCCGGTGAGTCATCAATCGTGGATGCGGATTTCCTGCGAAAGTCAAGTTCAGGACGCGGATTTCCTGCGAAAGGCTTTCGCAGGAAGTTCCTGCGACGAGATTTTATGTGGGGCCAACAATAATGTTTGTGAGAAAGCCACTCCGTCCATCCATTTTTAGAGTTCATTTTAGGACATACCATCAAAAATGAGGAGGATCAAAAACTCAAGTGGGCCACACGAGAGAAAACAGTGGAGATTTAGTGACCACCGTTGAAACATTTATATGGCCACAAAACTTTTGTATCGATTTAATTTCTTGGCCTTTTCACTTCATCTCAGTGAAATTGACCTTATAAACGGTTTGGATGGAATATAAACATTAAGTGGATTCTGGGAAGGTTTCAACGGTAGGAATTCCTTTTCCCACTGTTTCATCTAGTGTGGCCCACTTGAGTTTTTGATCCTAATCATTTTCGGTCTCATGTCCTAAAATGAACTCAAAAATCGGATGAACAAGTTGGATTTTTAACAAATATCACAGTGTGCTCATCCATAATCCTTGCGCAAGAACTTCCTGTGAAAGGCTTCCGCAGGAAATCGGCGTCCTGCGCAAGGGTGCTAGTGGGGCCCACCAACATGTTTTTGATAAATCCAATCCGTCCATTCGTTTTTCGAGATCATTTAAGGACTTGAGATCAAAAATTAGGTATATATAGAACTAAAGGAGGACACACTAGAGGAAACAGTGATCATTCAGTGAGCACCGTTGAAGCATTCTTATGTCCAAAAAATTATTTTATCAGTCTATATTTTTTGTTTTTTCACTTCATCCCATCGACAATGACCTTATAAATGGTACAGATAACATATAAACATCAAGGTGGAGCCTGAGAAGATTTCAACGGTAGAAATTTCTTTCCCTAATTTTCCTTCTCGTGTGATCCACTTGAGTTTTTTATCCTCCTCATTTTTTGTCGTACGCGCTAAAATGAGATCTCAAAACAGATGGACGGAATGGATTTCTCACATACGTTGTAGTGGGCCCCACCCAGATCCTTGCGCAGGAACTTCAGCCATCCGTCTCGTATTAAAAAAATATGCATGGTCGACGTGTAAAGAATCACTTATATTGGATAACTATCTTCAGAAGTTTTTGTTTTTCAATTTCCTACACTGAATTTTGACCGTTAACTGACTTAGCTTTGGGGGCCATTAAACCGATGATTAGGAATATCTGTCGGACGTGTATTTTGAAAGTTCTTTTCAATCCACATTGTTGAAAACTAAATGGACGGTTTTGATTAATGTGTCACCCATCCATGTGTTATACGGAGTGTATCTCCACCATGAAACGTTTCCATGGGATATCTATGTGTGGATGAGTAGTAGAAGTCTGATTCTTCATCGAATGCTATCGTGTTAGTTTTCCACCCTCTAAAAATGGTGTTGCTCATCCTACTCACATGTGGCTTTTTCCATATTGTGGGTCCTATTTTGGATGGAGCTTGTACATACACTCTTCCGTAATCCGTTCACCTTAGCAATTATGGTTGGGTGAAAGTAAGATGGTGAGTGGTTCAAAATCAAAGGGACAAAATGGTTAATATTATATTATCAATTCAAATTTTTAATAAGATGGGTAATTCAAATGGACAATATGGTTAATATTATATTATCAATTTTTATTTTTATTTTAATATGAGTGAAATTTTATTTTTCCTAAAAGGAAAGTGGAATAGGGGTTAGGAGGACAAAGGATGTGATGAAAATTTTGAAAAGTCTAAGAGCAATGGTGAGTTTGCCTTTTCCAAGGAAGACTAATTAGGGGCAAAACACAGGGAATTGTAAGCTCTTAAGTTGTAAAGGAATTACATAGATGGCGTAGGTTTGTTTGGATACCTGCGTTAGCCGGTAAAGACTTTCCAGGCTGTAATGTGTTTATAGCTGAAAAAATATTATACATAATAGAATATAATCGTGATATAATCCATACTTGTGATGTGTGGGATATATCATAATGTGTACGGTACATCTAATATATTCATCGTATACATTTCTTAATGCTTTCCTATGAATAATTTAAAAATTAAAAAACAAAAAACAAAAAAAAAAAAACAAAAAAAACAACTAGATTAATAGTCAAATGGACTAAGCAAGAGGGAAGGATGGGACGTTGACCAGTAAAAACTTTTGAATTGCGTTTGGGGACATTGTAATGTATGGAGGACATCCAATCCATCTAATGTGTACATGCTTTAATGCTCTCTTAAGACCTAAAAATCAAGTCCTTTTTATATGATTTGCCAATTTTAGTGAATACCTAATTTATACATTTTAAAATCTTTACAAATGAGCTAAACACATAATTCATAAATAGACTACCACTTAAAAGCTAAATAAAATAACACGTAAACAGTTTATACATAAAACTCATTTTAGTTGTAAAATGTATACAATTAAAAACTTTTCAATCATCCAAACAACTCCTAAGTAATGTTCCAAAGAAATCACCAAATGAAAGGCCCCAAATCTATGAAAATGCGTTACTCAATTCATCGTCGTAACATCAACCAATAAAGGTAGCAAATCGGGTTAGGAGTTCGCAAAAACTAGTTTATGTGTAGGGATGACTGCAAATTAATATGAAGTTTTGTGTGCCGAATGAGCTAAGAAAGGCTACAGTTGTAGACTTTCTATTTCTAAATGGAGATTGGAACTAGCTCATTTATGAAGTAGGCACAACTGTAATATAGTTCTATATATATGAACTAAATATTGTGATTTATGTTCAAAATGATGAATGTTATTATTATAGACATGCATGGTGTATATTATAATCAAACAAATAGAAGTATAAACATCTACATTGTAAATATAAATTTTCATTAACTTAATCAATAATAAGAATACAGAGCCATAATTTCAGGTTACTAAAATTATCTATTTGGATTGCGAAATGATTTATAATCCAAATAGTTCGATCCACGGTAGAAAACATGAGAAGTTTCATGCTTTAGGTAACTTTATTCTTTCTTTTCTTTTCTTTTGTTTGGTTTATTCATGATGGAAGCCATCAGATCAATGGATTGAATAAACCAACTGTGAGACCCTTAACCTTAGTATCCATTTTGTTCCGTCAGGTCCCGCGGTCCTACCGGTCGAATTCCAGCGACTCGCGACCTACGGTTTACATTTGTGATGACCCTTAAGTCCTGTCATATAAACCAAATTCGGATTGACCCGAAACTAACGCCATAGTGACGGCATCGACGCCACGGTCCCAATGCCGTGTCTCGTGCGTCGATCCAAGGTGTAGATCTAAAGTTGTGGCCTGTACAATTTTGGACCCTTAATCATGATGTGGGACCCACTTTACCCATGTGCACATTTTTCCATGTGGGCCCACTCTAGTTACATCAATTCCCATGAGAGAGCTTTAATCAACTCTCTCTCTTACAAGCAATTATGGATTTTCTTCCCCAAAAGGGAGATCATTGTTTTTCTTCCCAAAAAGGCATCATTACCTTACATGCCATTATTTCTATCCGTACAACACTCTACCCTCTTCTCTTTCTTCCTCTTCTCTCTCTCTTTCTCTCATTCTCTCCTCTTCTCTACCTTGGACGTCCATGGGAGAAGCTCCCCTTCTCTAACCCCCTTGCAACTAAAAATCTCTCTAATCCCACCATTTAAAACCCATCATCATCATTAAACCTCACCATTTGAAACTATGGAGCCTAAAGCTTAAAGAAGAAGGGAGATCTTAAGGTGGGTGTACATCTAGGAGTAGCTTTTCTGATTTTCTTCTTGTAATATGGATTTTTATTTTTGAGAGCTTGTAGGACCCACCAATCAATGGTGGAGATCCTACATGACTCTATATGTGTGGCTAGTGGCCCACTTTCATGCATGCATGTTGCCATGATGGGCCATTCTCCATGGACCCATCATGATGATTTCCTTTTTGATCAATGGTTGTTGGGTCATTTAAACCTGAGATTGCATGGTGGGGATGATATCCCCACCTTAGATTTTCTTTGGATGTAGAGATCCATGTATGCATGGACCCATGATGTATGATTTGGATTGTTGAAGGACTCATAGTGGCGGAGTCCTCCCATGGCCGCGATTCTCACTCTCTATCTCTTACCCTCTTTGTCCCTGATGATGGTGGCCCATTTGATGTGACCAAAACATCTAAGACCCATTAGATTTTTGGGACGTCCAGGCCCACTATGCTGGACGTCCAGGCTCATGTTGATTGTTTGGGTTGGATGGTCTTTAAGGCCGGATTTCTTACATGCTTTTGTAAGGGGAGTGGGTCTGGAATATTTGTGGTCTATCTGACCCCACTTGTTTAATCTAAGCTTTAATCCCTCTATTTATTTTGCAATGGGCTGAAAATGGACAACACATGTTGCTGTCGAGATTTTAGGCCCATTGTTGTATGGTTTTGGACATCGTTTGTATGGCCTGTTTACAATGCTTTTCTTCAAGATTTTTTTTTGGTATTCTTTGAGGTGTGGACCCTACCTTGATGTAGGATGGAGCCCACACCATCCACCCTTAATTTAAGCTCCATGGAGTGGGACCAAGAGGGCCGGACAGTCCAAATTTTCTGGACTGTCCAGCAGTCCTGCATGTAGAAAATGCCCCTGTATCAACCTAGTTTGGGCCCCACATGTTGTCCATATATGGATGCATGCAATCCACCCATTTCCCCTTTGATTTGGCAGGCCTGGGCCCACCCTATTGGGTGTACAAGATGGGGCCAGCAACATTTTTTCCAATAGCAGAATTTTATTTACAACCTTGTTGTCTAAATTTTTATTCTCTAAATGTATGAATGTATGATCTTTTCCTTTACCTCCTTTTTGGCCCACCTTACTGGGACCCACTTCATGTACATGTGGGCCACCTGGACCAACATTTTTTGGGGGTTTTTGAGGATGGGCCAGCAACCCACCTGCTGGACGTCCTAGCTAGGTGGACGTCCAGCAGGGGTTTGTCGTTCCTCCCCTTTTGGCCCACCTTGCTGATGTGTTTTCTCCATGCTTTCCCTCCCTTGTGTGGCCCATTTGGATGTGGTCCATCCCCATGGTGGGACGGCCATAAGTGGAGTCCACCTTGTATATTATTAGGGGCCAACCGTCCAGCCTCTGGGACATCTAGATTGTTCTTGGAGTGCTGCTAGACTTGCAGTCTAGCAACAGGCCCACCTCTTTTTGAGTGTTGTATTCACACTCTCCATCTGTTGGGGCCCACTATAAGTATTAAGGACCAGTATAAGATTTATTTCCTTTTATAAATCCTATCTACTGGACCTCAGCAAGCCCAAGAAGCTGGGTGGGCTGAAAGTCCAACAATGTACTAAAAGATGTATGATACATGTTGTGGATATTGTAAGGATGTGAGGCCCACCAAATGAAGAGTGTTGAGTACGCACATGATCAGATTTATTCTGAGATATTTTAGGGCTTAATTAATGTCTTATGAGGCCCATCCTTAGTTATATATTGTGGGTCATCCATAAAATAATTTTTTTTTTAATGGTCCAATAGACCCGGATGGGCTGGTAGTCCATTATTTGAGCCCAGTATTGTGTAAGGGCTGACCTCTTTGTATTATGGGCCCAATGGGCTGCCTATAAGCCCAACATGAGTGAATGAACCTTGTATGCTCACATTTAAACTCCTAGTATGGCTGACTTGCAAGGCCCACCTTGAAACTTGTTGGATGCGCCTTGCTAAGTCTTGGGCTGATATTGTGAGGCCCACATAAATACTTTAGGCTTTGGCCTTGTATTCTTAGGCTTATGGGCTGCCCATTTGATCCATTTAATGCATGGATCCGTTGGCTATTGAAGGTTGGGCCATGGTTGCCCCATTTGGCCCATGATGATGTATGCTTGGGCCATGTTATGCCCTTATCGGGTCCATGATACACACACACACACACACACACGCACGCACATACACACACACGCACATACATACATACATATATTTAGACTTTGGGCTATTCTCTTGGGGCCCATTATGGGTTGTGATGTGTATTTATGGCTGCCCATTTTGTTTTTATGATAATATTCGGGCCTTGGGCCTTAGTTTAGCTGGTTTTCTTGGTTGGGCCACCTTCTTTGGAACGATGGTGGTTAAATGTCTCCATTGTGGACCCCTCTAGGCCTGTTGGTGGTTGAATGTCCACCTTAGGCCCATTTAATAGGTCCATTCTTATCATTTGGTGGTTGGATGTCCACCTTAGATCTTGTTTGGACCCATTCATCGATCCCTTTTAGGCCTGTAACATTGATTACTTAGACCTTGTGGGCTACCTTAAACTATTGAGCCCCCACTAGTAGCATGTATCTTTCCCATTTTGAGGAATTGTCTAAGTACCTAGACTTTACCTTGGTAAGAGGAGAGTACGACATCGTATTATGTCATACATAGTTACCTTCATGACTCATCCATGTGCATCATATGTATGTTTGGAGCATGGATTGATTGATCATGACTTATGCCATTGGGCAGGCTGTTATGGGACTCCCTGAGTGATGGAGTTGCCCCACTTGAGCATACTGGATGCGCAGGACTGACGCATGGTTAGTTTATGTGATTCATGCATCTGGCATTGCATAGCATGGTTGATATTTGCCCTAGCTTCATCAGGGTCGTAGCCTCCACATGTATATTGTGGATGGGCGCCGGATTTGGACACCGGAAATGTTTAATTGAGCACTGTAGGACACGTAGGATGTCCTTGGGTGAAAGTCTCAGAACCTTCGTAGTACTAGGAGATGCTCCAACGCCGAGACCGAGTGGAAAACATGAGCGTCGGTGCCTACTACTATAAGGTCGCGTCTCCCACTATATCATGGTCAGTTGGTGTAACATCCTGGATTTTTCACTGTTTTGGATTTCTAAAAATCCTTAAAAATTTCTTTTAATTAACTTTTAAAATCACTTAATGACTATTAACACTCAATGTTAGTTTATACTGGGGTGGACCAGTCTGGTCATGATAGGACCTGGTGTGGCCCGCCAAGCCCGATGGCTGTTTATACTTAACAACAGCCCATGTGGGCCACCCAACGACCGAGGAGGGCCAGAAAAATCTAAAAATTTAGGAAATCATATATCTCACTGGACTTGTGGCCCATCGTGGATTACGGACCCAGTGGACACCCAGAACTGGGATCTGGCACTTGCCAGGTGCACTCACCAATGCCAGATTGGAATCTGGAGCTTGCAAATGAAACCGAGATACCAGACATCCCAGCCGTCGAATTTCTTCTAAATTTACGGTGACGGTTCAATGTATTTTTCTACATCCATCCATCAAATCTAGGACCCGATCGTGGCACGGTGACTATTGATCGCAAACCGGACCCGTACGATCGAACCCCATATCCGATCGTTCCCAAATTTTGTGTGGCCCTTCATCAATCAGAATGGACCCCACAGGGCCATTTAACAATCAGAACCATTTGATCAAACCCTATAATCATTCATCCATTTGTTCCCAAACTTTATATGACCCTTCATCAGGCCGTGAAGCTCCTATCCTATAAATTTTGTGACCAGAGACCCATCAGAGCAACCCCGTTACTCTTTTAGCCTAAAACCGACGGTTTAGAGTGAGCACGACCAAATCTCCACCTTCACTAGTTATAAATAGGCCACACTATAAACATAGTTAATCCAAACACTAATCATTGCCCATGAGAATCTCACTACCAAATTCATTCCAGAAATGCCCCGATTTTCCAAACAAGCTCTAGACCGCTCGTTGGTGGGCCACTAGTCCTAAAATTATAGAGTAATGTCCGTCTTGTTGGGCTCGATGTCCATCGGGGGAGTCGAACCTGAGTAGTGCCCAGAACCGCTCAACTTGAACCAAAGGACGAGTGCATGAGAAGTGCAAATACCCCAAGGAAAGGAGCTGGAACTTAGGTGAATTAGGTCGTCTACTCTTATGCCAAGTTGAGGATTTCGGACTGTCGGTTTACGACCAAACTTTACCCGTGGATTAAGAATATTTCCCTGCTCATATCCATATAGCTGCGGCCCCGATCGACTATCGGTGACCGTTAAATAAACTTATAATCATATCCATTGATTGACACATCCAAATGGCGGGCCGATCATATCCATACGTAGATCATCATTAGGGCTAACTATCCTACGGTATAAATCAATGTGTACACCCCATAGTGGGCCCTAGAGCTTAGAAAGACCTTCTTATAGGTCTAGTATAGTAAAAACCCAACACTTGGGCCATTTCCACCAAATCTGACTTATAAAAGGGCCTCATTTGGGCACCCCTTCTCCCCATACGATTTTGCCCTAAAGAAGGAAAGAGAGGAGAGAAAAGGGAGAAGGGTAAGAGGAGAAAGGAGAAGAAAGAGAGAGAGAAGAAGAGCAAGGTGGACCTTAGATCATGGTGGGGCCCAAGGAGATCATCCCTTCCAACTCCCTACCTCATCTCCAAGAGGAAACCCTACACTACAACCACCAAAATCATTCGTCAATCGTTTAGGTAAGGTTCCTCCTCCCTTTGCCTTAAAACCCTTGTGAGGAAGGAGTTTTTTTGCATGGATTTCTCACATTTATAAGCTTGCTTTAAGGATTCTGACCAACCGGTCCCCAAATCGACGTTCTTAGGTCATTTTTAAGTCTCCAACGAATCCTAAGGTGCGGACTATTATTCTTAGGTGGCCTAGCACCAATTTTAGTACGAGCATAATGATTTTGATTGCTTGGATGTTATAATTTAATAATTTAGAGAAAGCCCTAGGAATGTATGTTGTTGAAATCGTATGGAATTGCGTGCTTAGCCTCCATGATGTTGTTCATGCTTCTCACATGCTTATGTGTATGGATGAATCCTTACTTATGCCTTAATGTTTTCTCCCTATATTGTTACCTCTTAATAAGTATGCTTTCATTACCCTTGTGCATATGGTGGCTTGAGATGGAGGGAGTGCTAACTCCCTCACCCACACACACACACACCTCACATGCACTTATTTCATGATATTGTTAACCATGCTTGCTATAAGAATCTGAATAATATGTTGAGAAGTGTGAGAGCATGATGTGGTTTGTACTAGATTATACATTGGTAGCCGGCATGCTATTAATCACCCTCCATACCCTTGGGATGGTCAGGAATCATGAGGAGAGATAGTAGTCCCATTGGTGGGACTACCCTCAGACTAAACCCGTGGGTTTGGGTGGGTGTGTTCGGGTGGCTGTAGTTTAACTACATGGGTCTCTTGTACCCGAGGTCACTCGTCTCACACTCGCTTGACTCGTGCGGTCTAGCCTACTAACTGATCAACCCTGTTTGTTAACCCTGTATACTCACATATGTATGAAACCTGAACCACCCTTCAACCATTTTAGCCCATTGATAATCCACTTGAAACTGGTCTACAGCCTCGTGAGCCGGGCATGGTGGAATGGGACACTGTGTCCAAGTTGTCGGCCTACGCTAGGGTATCGTGCCTCCCCGTAGTGACCGCGAGCGATCCCTTCCTTTCGGCACTCCTCATGTGCTTGGTGTCGGGGATGAGGAACCCGACGGGATCACGGACCGCGAGGCCTCGGCCTCACACATTGATGGGGTCTTGGCCCCCCAACCAGCTTAGGGCAGTGATACGTAGGTGAATCAGAATCCCCAACCTGCTGGATGAATGGACTTAACTAATAACTTGGCTAACACGATCGCATTGCATCGCATTAGTTAGGGTGGCGACTCGACAGTCGAGGTCGCTCTGAGGGAGTGCTGTCATATGCGATCGTTAGATGGAGTCGCTTGAGGGAGCGTTGTGGCGAGGGTATGCATCATATCATGCCGCATGTATGTATTTAAATAAGAGTCGCTAGGTGTTGATGATTGTCCGCTTTTCATTACGTTCATATTATAATTGATGCCTGTTAAAACTTGAGACTAATAGTTCACACTGAGTTGATCACTCACTTCCACTCTAGGACGGTGTTTTAAAATACCAACCAGACTCTCTCATAGATGCAGGGGATGCAGAGCAGATGGAGCGTGGTGATGCTACTCTCGACGAGGAGGAGGAGCTGTTATACTTCCAGCTGATGGACGGCTCTCAGTCAGCTGGAGAGGCGGGATCGGATCGCTGAACGTGGGCTGGACTTTAATCTTTTGGATCCACTATTCTTTTGTGACTTTGTTGGGCAACGCCTTGGGCGGCCCGTATATATTCCTTGGACCTGTTCATATATATACATACATCTTCTTCATTTTAGTAGACTTGTGTGACTGTGTTTCATGCTCCAAGATATTCCAAATTGCGCATTTAAGCTTGATTAACCATAAAACCATAAAATGTATTATAAGTGACACTCGGAAACTTGGGAGTTGAGTGTATGCATAACCCCCAATTTTCTGGGGTGTTACAGTTGGAAAGGGGTGTGGCCTTACCCTCCTGAGTGAGGGGATAAAAGCTAGGCTGAGTCTGACCAGCTCATAAATAGGTCTGCTACCGTCGAGCTGTGTTGGTATTGGCTGTCCACGGGTGGGTAGTGAGGTCTCTTACGCTTGCTGGGCTGTGCAGCTAGGAGAGCGGCAGTCCATCTGTAGTGTATTCGACCCCGGTGATTTCCCCAGAGTAAAACTGTACTGATACATTAGATTGATATGAGGATAAGCTTGATCATATTGCATATTGCACGTGGCATTGGCTCCATAAGCCATGCATTGTATTGTTAAGCCTTGGGATGGCTGTTGGCACTCCTACATTACATTTCATAGCCTTGTTATGGCTAGTGGTGTTCACGGTCCTTACTGCATATTCTGCATACTCTGTTATTGCATTCACGACACTTGTCCTACACACACTTACACTGCCCTCTAAGCTTTATATAAGCTTATGCACGATTGATGCGTGCAGGTGATTCCAGGCCAGTGAGCGGAGTAGGAGTTGGAGCGTGCCGTTGATCCTTTTGGAGTTTTCTTTACACAGACTTTGTATTTCCCTTTGAGCCTTGTACTTGTAAAAAGTTTAAATTCTTAGTGAATTTTGTAATGTTGTTCCTGTCATTATTTATCTGTGGTTATGATGTTATGATCTTAGGTATGCTCATTATGAATTAGACTTATGTTATATAAATCCTCCTTATAGGATCCCAGGATCAGAACCTAGTGAATGTGCATCAGGAGCCGAGAATGGGGTACTACGGAGGCTGTCGCCACCGGATTCGGCAATCGGGAATTCTATGAGACGGGTTTTCGAGTTTGGGGCGCGACACCAACCATGGTGTAACACCCCGTACTTTCTAGTACTCGGGTGTTACTGTATAACGAAGCTTAGCATAAATACAAGCCAGGCCTAAGTAAGCACTTACGTTCATCCTAGTTTAAATCTAACCGTTGAAAAACAATCTGCACCTATATATTTAATGTACATAAAGTATTATGAAAATAATATTATATTAACTAAGCATGTTGGATAATAATTTTACAATATATAATTGAATTATAAATATCAACGTAGTATTAAATATTTTATATAAAAAAATTATGAGATATTTTAATAAGATGGTATATTATTTAATAATGAGATTTTAAATGAGATATTGTACAATTTTCAATCCATACATATGTGTAATATGATATTGTATATTGGGAATTATATATTAATAAATACATGATTAATAGCCTGCAAATAATAGCATGTTAATATTAGATATTATATTTATATATAGGTGTATGAGTTTTTAATTATTTTAATTACAAGAAAAAATATTAACAATGGTATTAGTTAACAATGCATGATGAAAGCATTAAATGGACCTTTAAACCCTTTTAACTGCTTATGTTTGAACTCGGACTGATCTGTCTGTTAGATCAACAGGAAGTCACCGTTAGAGCTAGGAATCAGATCGTACGGCCCACCTAGACCTTGGACATGCTTAATCTTTAGTCAGGGGACCCATTTATACCCCCTGGAACCAAATGGACGGAGTGGATTTCCCATAAACATCACGGTGGACCCTACACAGCCGTTGCGTGTGCACCAGGAGTGATGCACTCGCTATGTACCGGACCGAAGGGCTCGGTCAAGAGGTGCTGACCCGCATTTTCTTTAAAGAGAGAGAATCTCTCTCTCTCCTTGTTTTGGCCAGCGGACGAACTGGCATCCGTTTCGTTTATCGGTGACCCACCTGGTGGGGTCACATGCATGATCCAAACCATCCATCCAGTCAAGGTGGGGGAGCTGACTAAAACCTAACCCGTCCCACAGGTTGGAACATGTGTGCGGGCACACAATCCTCGCTGAAACCAGGCCCTACAAAACCATATTTCCGAAAAATGGAAACCGCAAGTTGTTGCGATCCGCGTGAGGTGATCTCTCTCAATCTCAACCATCCTTTTAGAATTTCCCTAACCGTCCATTTCAAACCACAAGTTTCTACCCATAATTAAAAGAAACCGCAGATGGTTTCGGTTTTTACCCACCATTTTCCTAGGTGGTTTCGACCAAAACAAATCCAGAACGTTTGTCATCAATCTGACGGCTTTGGGATGATAGGGTTAGTGAATAAAATGGGACGTATCGTGCAACAACAGCTTTCCCTCCATTTTCACAGTCGCAACCAAGGAATTAGCCATTTTCTTCTCCTCCCGAACCCACCGCCCAAAGCTCTCCCAAGCTTCGAAAATCCTTGTCTACAAGCTTCCTAGGGTCCCCACGAATAGTCTGAAGAAGGCGGATTGGAGGAAGAAACTCCCGTTTGACATCCACCATTAACAGCGGGTCTCCTTCCTCATCGAGAAACTGTCGTTGTTGAGTTGTGTGGCCACTAGATTTCCGAGGTGGGCTTCCTGAAGCTCATCTGATCACAACTAATCGTCCCAAAGCTGATCAGGGGTTGTTGAGGTGGAGCTCCAATCGAGACAGCGTGCAATAGGCCATCGTTAGTGGGTGCCGCACCCCACTGACCCGACCATGTCCAGTCCAAAAGAGGTGTCTCCAACTGGAAAAGAAGAAGAAGAAAGAAAAGAAATAAGAGGAGAAAGAGAGAGAGAAGAAAAACAGAGGAAAGAAAATGGAAAAGAAAAGAGAGTGGGGGAGCTGCATGATGTGCTGCCCTCGCAGCTGCTGAGTCGAGTCGACTCACTGGTCAGGTGCATGCCATCGCCGAGTTTCCCTCGTGTTGATGCTGACCTGGTGTTTTAAACCAGTAGAGGAGCTAGGGAGAGTGAGAGAGAAGAAACAGAAAAGAGAAAGAGGAGAGAAAACGAAGGGGAAGAAGATGGGTTGTCCGGCCCAAACTGAGTCAACTCATCGAGTCGAGCTGGGTTGGTCTGTCCAGACCCGTTGCTGGACATCCTAGCAAGGGAGAAAAGAATGGGAAAAGGAGAAGAAGAAAGAGAAAGAATAGGAGAGAGTGAGAATAGGTGGGTGAAGGTGTTGGGCCGAGTTGACTGGCTGGAACTGAATCTACTCGGTTGAGGCCAATTGCAGCTGGGTCAGGTGGGATTCGGCCTGATTTGGGTTAGACTAGGGGGAAAGAAAAGAAAAGAAAAGAAAAAAAGAGAAAGGGAAACTGAGAGAAAAGAAAGAGAAAGGAAGAAAGAAGAGAACGAGTGAGCGGGAGCGTAGCCGCACTAGCTCAACTCGACTCGAACCGAGTCGACTAAGGTGAGTCCACGTCTTCCTCCATTTTGAGATTCTTTTGATTACCATTAGCATTGTTAAGAACATTGTTAGGATTATTAGTGGTAGATATGGATGACCATTAGTAGATTATTTATACTAATAATAGTTATTATAAGCAAAGGGATAATAATAATAATTATAATATCATTATTAACTTCTAGTGTTTTGTTTTACCACTCTTAAATGTTATAAGAATATATCACAATGTTAGCTATCATCATAACAATTGTCATTACTATGTTAGCTAATATAAATTATAGCACTAATGATAATGATTATCTTGTAAATTATTAAGTCTATATGGTACACTGACTAAAGCTCAATTCCAAAAATTTATTACAGACCTAAATTTTAGGATAAAGTCCTGGATCTAAGTAACCTAAGCTCTAGGTCAATACCCTAAACATAGATGATGGGTTAGGTTTGACCAAAGTGTAGACACTCAAAATTCATGGTAGCTATTATCATGGCTAGATTCATTATAGTTATGAATATTAGCATTTGAAAACATTTATCATTGTCCTTATGGGATTAGTGAAATACTTGTCTATATAATTATTAATATTAATCCTTATTATATAGTAAATATTCTATTATTATTACTTGTATTACTTAAGGGACTACCAGTAATTATGAAAGCGTTAGATGATGTCAGTGCGTTTAAATATAAACTTATGGACCGTTATCATTAATATGGATGGGTTAATACTCCTATCATGAATATTAATTGGCCCATCGTATAATAATAATAATAATAATAATAACTTAGGATCCAAATCCTAGAATCTAAGCATCAAACAAAATGTTAAGATAAAATCCTATGTTAAAACCCTAACCCTAAATAGTATATAAGCTTGGACCTAACTGTATAACTTTACGATTCATGATAGGGTTTGATTCTAAGGAAACACTCACTCTCTAGCAACACTGAATTGGTTCAAAGTATAAGGTGATGATTCTTCCCCTTGAGCTTTTCATCTTCTCATTAGCTTAAGTTATGGTTTTTATTTTAATTTATAATTGATATCTCTCTTTATAATCACATGTGTTAGCTGGTGGAAATTGAATTGTTGTATTACATGCTTTATGATTATCCTTTATAATTGTTCATGCTTGTGGATTTCTTTTTGTGGATTGTTTATGGAACTTAAACTGGTACATTAGTGGAAAATTCGCACATATGAATGTACACCCATACTTGGGATGTAACTTGACTAGTTATGATCGTAATGGACCTTTGACTTGGTGGTTATTGAGTGGTGGTCTAGATGGATCATTGATGTGGGCCTACCATCCAGGGTTGTTGTGTCCAATGGTTTTTAAAGATGATCTTTATCGTATAGTTTTAATATTCGCCTTACGTGACATATTTTGATACTCGCCCTTCGTGGTTCTGTTTTGATATTTTTCCTATACGGGTCTAATGTTTTATACTGTGCAACCATGTGATGGTAAGCCCTATATACTGTAATATGATTGGCCACTAGTTGACGGATTTTCATTAAACATCCTAAGATGGTAGTCTCATGAGCCGGGGATGATGGTATGGGACCTATGCCAGAGCTGTTAACCTACGCTGAGCCACGTGCTCCGCGTAGTGACCTTTGAGCTTATCTAAATTAGCTGGTTATAAATGGACTAATAATGACTTGGTTAATCATGCATATATGACATATTACGATGACTTGGATCATTATGCCTCGCGATTACGCCGAGTGTTGCGCTAGTGACCAGTCATTCGATTTATGATGATGACTTGGATCTTCATGCTTATGCGATTACGCCGAGTGTTGCGCTGATGACCAGTCACATCGCCTGTCTAGATGTTTTACCCGAGGCACAGACCGTCTAGATGTTTTACCTCGGGTCGATGATTGCATGGTGACCCGACTGGATGATATTTCTCAGGTTCGATGATCGCACGGATGAGCATCCCCGGGGCGATGATTGCATGTTTCACGCATCCATGCACATAATAAGACCTGCATCATGTATTGTTTTGTATGCTTTGTTTCATAACTATGCCTACCTAATGCGGCAGTGTATAATCTTGAGGAAAATTCACATTGAGTTAGCTACTTGTCCATCAAATAAATATAACCGTACAGGTAGCATGGGTAACTTAAGTGATTTTCAAGTGCAGACTGATGAGGAGCAAAGTACCACTGTGAAGATGCATGATTGTATTGTCAAGAGTTGCTACATGGTTTTACAATTACAGATTTGTTACAATTTGCTTTGTTTACATATAATATCATTTCACTCGTAATTGTAAGTTTGGGACATTGGTTTGTATAAGTTATTATGGGCAGCTCCTCGTATATTTGAATGATAATGAAATCTTCCTTTATGTTGATTTGTCCATTCTACGCTCATCTGCTTACTCTGATGAAAGAAAAAAATATATAACTGAATTTGACCATCCTTTAAGGTTAAAATTCGGGTTTTTGGGAAACGAGTCGTATACTCGGATCCTAAAAAGTTGGGGCGTTACACATGGCCCCACATGCACAAATCATGTACCAAACAGAGAAACTCATTCTATTTTTAATCATTATTAAAAAAATATGATCTCAAATGCATAATTATTATTATTAACTAAAAATGTGATGAACACATCTTAAGCGGCACAAACAGGCTCATGGTCTATTTGGGTAGGGAATTTGGCAAAATTGGGAATAAGCCTAATCCCATTTTTTACGGCCCCAGACCTTCCACATCATATTCATACTATAGAAACAATGTTTTCTTTCATTTAATCACAATTTTCAAATCCTTCACTATTATTGACAACTTGCGAGATTGTAACTAAGATGGAGGAACCACCCTCTCCATTTCAGATTTGCACTACAAAAGCAACTGCTTCTTCTAATTACTTTCAATTTTTAAACGCTTCAATTAGAAACATTGTTTCATACCGTAGAAACAATGCTTTCTTTCATTTAATCAACAATTTTCGAATCCTTCACTATTATTGAAAACTTAAAAGATTGTCACTAAGTGGAAGAAACTGCCCTCTCCAATTCTGATTTGCACCGCAGAAGCCATTGTTTCTTCTAATTACTTTCAATTTTTGAAAGCTTCAATTAGAAATGTTGTGTCACACTATAGAAACAATGTTTTCTTTCATTTAATCACAATTTTCAAATCCTTTACTACTATTGAAAACTTCGAAGATTTGTAACTAAATGGAAGAACCAGCCCTCTCCATTTCAGATTTTCACCACAAAAGCAACTGCTTCTTCTAATTACTTTCAATTTTTGAACACTTTAATTAGAAACATTGTTTCACGTTGTAGAAACAATGTTTTCTTTCATTTAATCACAATTTTCGAATCCTTCACTATTATTGAAAACTTGCAAGATTGTAACTAAGTGGAAGATACCACCCTCTCCATTTCGGATTTTCACCTCAAAAGCAACTGTTTCTTCTAATTACTTTCAATTTTTGAACAAGCATCCAAACACTTCCTAAATACTACAGTAGAATTGGCATGGCCACAAATTACAAACTAATATGATTTTTTTTTTTCTTGTCGTTGAGGATTCTTACCTTTTCAAAATACTTGTGAGGGGAATTAATGCACCGGACGGTGGTCCGCAACGCAGATAGGAATTCATCCAATGGATCACCAACAATCCCTGATAATCACCCACTCCATGAGGGAAAAAATTAGTGTACTTTCATTCGAGAGCAAATGCCGAAATGCGATAATATCTCGTCAAAAGGGTAAAATTCACAATACCTTAGTGATAGAAGTTCCATACTCATCTTTGTAACGGTTAAATGTCGCATGAAGCTGCACCTTGCTCCTTGTACTCAAGATTCTTATGATCTCTTCATGATCAAATGCCTTTTCTTGGATGGCATCATGAAGAATGTTTGCCTCTTGAAGCGCTAGGCTTGTGTTAATCTCATCGCCGCCATACCTATACGTGCCCACTAGAGCTACCAAAAGCTATGGCAAAAAAAAAAACCAGACCCAAATTCAGCACATTTAACTTCATTTGAACGGTGTATGGATGGAGACATGAACGTACCTTACGGAAGTTGCCTGTGGTGTTTGACGCAACATCTTCTTCCAACGAACGCTTGAAGCGTGAGTGGTAGGCCTGCTTCACTGCCAAAAGCTCGGATGGGGTCCGGACGCATGCTATTTCTATGATCGCACGAATGTCGGTGATCAACTTGTTCAGTGCAGCACTGCTTATGACAGCATCTCGGTCGGGTGGATCCAATGTCCACCGGTACACTGCATTCTGTTTTCAGGAAGTTGGGTTGGAAAACATTCTTATTGGAATTTTTAAGCAGACTGAAATATGGTTTTAAGATCAGATGAGTCAGGTGTGACTCGTTCGATTCAACTCAGACATGTGAAGACCCATCTGGTACAATGAGTCACCCAGACGAGTCGGGAGTTTGATTCCAGTGAATAACTTCTAACCTATCAGGTTAATGCTACATCCAACCCTTCCAATAGATTGGACCCACCAAAAGGATGATCTTATGCTAATATCAGCACCATCTACTCATTAGGTGGGCCACACCATGGAAAACAATATATAGCCATTGATAAATAGAAAAATCCAAGTGTGGTCCACTCTAGGGAGTGGATGATGGACACTATGGCTTACATTAGCATTTGTACTTGTTGAAAAGGTTATATGGTTTTGATGGTTCAAAGGCCTATACCTCAAAATCACCAGAGAGTTCAGACTCAAGTGGATGGATGAGATCCTCCTAACTGATAAAGCTCTTCATAAGCTATCCTAATCTGCTTCCTTTGAGCTGAGTCTCTGTGACCCAGTATTGAAATTATTGCATTCTCATCTGTCCCCCACCCTATCACACCATGATTCATGTAACAATCAGATTACTGTAAGCATTGATTGGTGACTCGGACTGAGTTGACTCAAACTCAATCAGATTCAATCCAGAACGACACAAGTCACCCAAACGAATCAGGCCTGACCATAGTTCTAAAACTCCATAACTTACTCAAATCTGGGCTAACAATGAAGTGTGAACTGACAGTGGGGTGTACTAATTAACAAGCTAACAAAATAATAATAATAATAATAATAATAACAACAATAATAATCTGGGCTGAGTCAACTCGACTCAACTTGATTTTGAGCCGAGTCACCATAAAACTCAGTTGTAAGTATGATTTGGCTTCAACTCGCTGTGACTCATCAAGTCAACTCAATGACTCAAATGAGTAAATTCAACTAAACATGACTTGAAGAAAAATGTAAAAGGTATCAACATCTCTCATCAACTAGCAAACCACTATATATAAATCATTTTCCACTATTTTTATATTTTTAGCATATATAACTATTTTTTTAAATACAAATAATATTAATTTAGCTATTAAACATTGAGTCCAAGTCAAGTAAAGACTAGCTGAGTCTTTGAGTCAGCGCAACCCAGATAGACATTGAGTCGAGTCAAGTTTTTGAACTATGGCCCGGCCAGCTGACTTGACTGAGCCAAGCCAATTCACCTCCAACTCAGCTGAGTTGTGACTTGACCGGAGACCAGATGGCGAGTATTTGGATTAACAATAAAAAATAAAATTTAATTTTAGGTGCCACCCAAATACGGCCTATGATTTTGTTTCAATTATTTACAACGTCAAGCAATATACTGTATTTCATTCAATATCACGAAATTTTTTTATATTTGTTGCAGCCAAACACGTTGTAAGCCATGAATTTCATCTCAAAAATATACACACTACGACACCGCAAAATTGTCCATGATGGCTAAGCTTAACCTACAACGTGATGTGTGGGGCCCACCAAGATGCGAGTATGACATCCAATCCATCCATCGTGTATGGACCCATCTCTTCGGTGACAAAAAGTTAGGCCGACCGAAATCATAAGTAGACCGCACCACAAGGAACAGTTAGGATCCATTAAGAACATTCCAGATTCACTATGGTTTTTAAAATGTCATCCAATCCATTCACAAGATGTTCCCTGCCAGGATTAATGGACACGACAAAAATCAGGCCGTTCCAGAACTTAGGTGAGCCACAACATGTGATTTTTAGGTTTAAGGCATAATTTACATGGTGTGACCCAGCTGAGTTTTGGATGGGCTTGATTTTTATTGGGCGATGATAAACATGAGGGTCGTCCATGATGGACGGATTGGATGTCAATCAAACATCACAGTGGACCTTAGCCATCACGTTGTAGCGGATCATGGCTCATTACAGTAAGTTACTAGAAGACCGGGATTGTGATAGGGTCCACAACCATTCATTATTGTAGGGCATGGCCCACTCAAAAGATTATGGGACCTTCCATGTACTGCCTGTTGGGATGCCTTGCACAAACCTTAAGATCTAGCCTCCCGAAACAAACCAGAATTATGGATAATAAAGCAATGAAATAAATCAAAGCATCAATCACACACCATACAAGAGATTTTTACGTGGAAAACCCTCAAAGAGGTAAAAACTGCGGGACCTCGTCCAGATCAACAATCCACTATGAAGTAGAACGTTACAATCTTCTTCACTCACGCGAGAGTGGATAAACAATAAGAGAAATAGAGAAAACGAAGAGATCTAACCAATTATGAGGACATAGAAAAGATATAAATTACAAAGTAGAAAAACTTCCACGAAGAACCTCCCTTCTATAAAACCTTTGATAGCCCTCTTGTATTTTTCTCATCAACACAACATACGTAGAAAAATCCTAGGGACCCTTTTTTATAGTTTTAGGAAACTCCTTTCCGCATCCTAGTTGCGAAAGGACTTGCTCATCCTAGTTGCGAAAGGACTTGCGCATCCCAGTTGCGAAAGGACTTTGTGCATCCCAGTTGCGAAAGGACAACGGGTCAAAAAAAAACCCATCAAATCTCCCCCTTTTTGACCCAGGAGGGATTCACCTTCTTTAAGCGACCAGGTTTCTACAAACCTCAAACTTGCCCTTTAAGCAAGGCCTTGGTCATCATATCGACCCATTATCATCCGTGTGAACCTTCTCAAGTCGTAACACCTTCATTCCTAAAGTATCCCTGATCCAGTGTGATACCGAATCTCTATGTGCTTTGACTTGGAATGTTGACTTGGATTCTTGCTCAAGTGTATAGCACTCTGACTATCACAATAGACCACGTGCTCCTCCTGCTTCAGGCTAAGTTCCTGTAGGAACCTCTTCATCTAAAGCATCTCTTTACATGCCTCTGTGACTGCAATGTACTCGGCTTCTGTAGTTGACAATGCTACGACCTTCTGTAGTTTGCTCTGCCAAAAAACCGCTCCCCCTGCAAACGTGAACATGAACCTCGAGGTTGACTCTCTGGAGTCTATGTCACCTGCCATATCTGCATCTGTGTAGCCCTCTAACACAGGTTTACCGTCACCATAGTATAGGCTCAACCTGGATGAGCCTCTTAGATACCGCAGTATCCATTTCACCGCTGCCCAATGCTCTTTACCAGGATTGGCAAGATACCGGCTAACAACACCAACCGCATATGCTATGTCTGGGCGTGTACACACCATAGCATATATCAAACTTCCTACAGCTAACGCGTAGGGTATCTTCTGCATCTCATCCACCTCTGCCTTTGTCTTGGGACACTGCCTGTCACTCAATCTGAAGTGACCATCCAATGGAGTACTGACCGGCTTCGCTGCATTCATATTAAACCGCTCTAGGACTTTCTCAATATACCGCTCTTGTGACAGCCAAAGCTTCCTGTTGTTTCATCACGGGTTATCTCCATTCCTAGGATCTGTTTAGCAGCCCAAGTCTTTCATCGCAAAAGACTTGCCCAACTCCCTGTTTCACTTGTCGATCTTCTTGATGTCTTTTCCCATGATGAGCATGTCATCAACGTATAATAAGCAGAACTAAGAAATCACCATCTGAGAACTTGCGCGTAAACACACAGTGGTCCGACTCCGTTCTGTCATACCCATGTTTCAACATAAACGAGTCGAACTTCTTGTACCATTGTCGTGGAGCTTATTTCAGCCCATACAAGCTCTTCCTCAGCCTACACACGATATGCTCCTTGCCCTTGACTTCGAACCCCTCTGGTTGGTGCATGTAGATCTCTTCTTCCAGGTCACCATGGAGAAAGGTAGTTTTAACATCTAACTGCTCTATCTCTAGATCCATGCTAGCCGCCAACCTAAGCAACACCCGTATGGATGTCATCTTCACCACTGGTGAGAATATCTCTTCGAAGTCTATACCTTTCCTCTCACCAAACCCTTTCACCACAAGTCTGGGCTTCAACCTCGTCTGTGAATTCTTCTGCTCAATCTTCTTTCTGAACACCCACTTGTTGCTCAAAGCTTTCTTACCCTTAGGCAGTTTCACCATATCATAGGTGTGGTTCTTATGCAAGGATTCCATCTCCTCTTGCATAGCTTTCAACCACTCCCCCTTATGCTCGTCGGTTAGGGCCTCAGAATAATCTTCTGACTCTCCCCCATCAGTCAGCATAATGTACTCATGTGGCGAGTACCTCTTGGATGATTGTCTGTCCCTAGATGACCTCCTCATCTATGGCTCAATAGGTGGATCAAGTGGGGGCTGCTCCCCTGGTCCATCTTTTGAAAGAACTCTCTCGTCCTTTGCACCTTGCTGTACTCTCCATCATCAGGCACCACGGGACGAATAATCAGATCCATGTCCTCTAGGTCACCTGAACTAGGTTGATTCTTCTCTAGCTTACCAATGTCTTCTATACACTGATCTTCAAAGAAAACCATATCTCTGCTCCTGACGAGCTTCCTCTTGGTTGAATCCCACAATTTACAACCGAACTTTTCATCACTGTACCCTAAGAACACACACTGCCTGATCTTCATATCGAGCTTGAACCTCTCATCCTTTGGTACGTGAACGGATACCCTGCATCCAAACACCCTGAGATGACTGTACGATGGATCATGTCCAGTCCACACCTTCTCAGGTACTTCTCTATATAACGGGGCTGATGAAGACCTGTTTATCAAATACACTGCCGTGCGCATTGCTTCTCCCCAGAACGTCTTGGGCAACTTCGCATGGGATAACATGCATCTGATTCTCTCAACAATGGTGCGATTCATTCGCTCAGCTACACCATTATGTTGGGGGGTCTTGGGAACCGTTTGTTCATGCCGTATACCCAGGGACTTGCAGTACTCATGAAAGTCGCCAATGTATTCACCACCATTGTCAGTGCAGATGCACTTCAATGGTCTACCTGTCTCTCTCTCGACCATAGCATGAAACAATTTAAACACACCAAAGACCTCGTCCTTGGATTTCAAAGCATAAACTCAAACCCTCCTAGATGCATCATCTATAAAAGTGACAAAATATAATGCCCCATCCAAGGTTTTTGTCCTCATAGGACCACAAACATCAGAATAAACCAAATCTAATGCATGCACTTTATTAACATGAGAAGCAGTTTTAACAAATGAAACTCTATATTGTTTCCCTGATAAACAATCAAGACAGCCAGAGGTGTACCACGTTTGAAGGAGCTGCTTCCTCGCTAGTAGCTGAAGCCCTTTTTCACTCATGTGGCCTAGACGCCTGTACCACATGTCAATAGCTGAATCTTCCGCTGCGTTCAATCCACCCTTACACATACTGACACTTGCCTTGTAAAGGGTGCAACACTTCTTTCCTTTAGCTATGATCAACGAACCCTTGATGAGCTTTCATCGCCTATCAGCAAACCGGCTTTCATAGCCATCATCATCCAGCCTTCCCGTCGACATCAAGTTGAGGCGAAGATCTGGGATATGCCTCACATCCCTGAGAACCAATGTGCAGCCCACATCAGTTTTCACACAAATATCACCGACTCCCACGATCTTTGATACGCCGAAATTTTCCATCTTCACAGTCCCATAGTCACCTGACTTGTAGCTTGTGAAGGAGTCCCTGTGTGGAGTCGCTGAAAAGAAGCTCCTGAGTCTATCACCCAGTCGGTGTTCTGACTCGTAGTCGTGAGACATACGTCATGATCTGTATAAAGAATAACTACCATGTCGCCATCTGAAGCGACCGCAGTGGAATCAGATTCATCTTCCTTCCCTTTTCCTTTCTTGTCGTTTTTCTTACCACGACATTCATGCTTGTAGTGGCCCTTCTTTCCACAACTCCAGCATTCAACATCTTTTCTGTTATTCGACTTGCCTCTTGATTTATCTCGGGCCTTCCCGCCCTTCCTGTTCTTTCCTCTCCCCCGTTCCTGTGTCACAAGAGCCTCTTGCTGAGTAGACCCTTGAGACTTCCTCCTTGTCTCCTCATTGAAGAGACAACTGGTTACCTGTTCCATGGATATCTTTCCGTCTGGCGCGGAGTTACTTAGAGACACCACCAATGTCTCCCAACTGTCAGGCAATGAACTAAGCAATAGTAAAGCCTGCAATTCATCATCCAGGACCATCTTCATAGAGGTGAGTTGGTTCACTATATTGCTGTAATACCCCGTACTTTTCAGTACACGAGTGTTATTGTAGAAACTTAACTTAGTGTAAACATAGACCAAATCTATGTAAAAGTTCCATTTCATGCTAGCCCGAATCCAACCGTCGTGTATAGTTGTCACTCATAAATTGAGTCATCAATTCATTAATCCCTAGGATGAACCATTACACAGTCTAAGAAAACTTATTCATTGCACCTTAATCTACTTGGATAAACTAACCATCTGTTTCAGATTATCAAACCTAAACTATAAGATCCACCATCCATCAGGTTATAGACAACCCACATCAAACACGAGATGACCTATTCGACGATTATGCGAATTTAACCATCAAAATTGAAGGTTAGTCGTTGTACATGACAGTTAATGCCTAACAATGGTCACAAGACCCCAAAGCAAAAGATCTGACCATTGGATTATTAAAAATTGTTAATAGATGATCAAATCAGAGAATTTTGATCCACACGAGCTTTGGATCTACCTGATCTTTAGGCAATTAAGTTAATTTGGATGCCCTAAAGTAAATGGACGGAGTGGATTGCACTTAACATCACCGTGGGCCCCATTTTTTTATCCACACGTGTACATAGACCCGTGTACGCCCGCCGAACACGGAGTCAGGCATCAGGTCAAACAGAGTTTGACCCAATAAAACTCAAAAAACGGGATTTCTCCCGATTTCCCTCCACGCTCACGTTCAAACGCAACCGTCCGATCCTCATCACGGAACGGCCATCATCAGAGATCTTTGGAGCTGGTCTTCCCAGATCCGAACCGTCCGTCATAATCATTGGGTCCCACCGACCCTAACCATAGTAAGATCCACGATCGAATGACTCTCACACAAGCTAAATCAACAACTGATCGAGAACTGCAAGGTGGAGTTGCTGACGAGGAAGAAAATCCATGTAGTCTTCTGCGCTGGCAAAATCCAACCGTTGGGAGTCGTCGGACTCCATCCACGCGTCGCGCCAACGTCCTAGTCACGCCTATCACTTCCGGATATGGCTCCCTACTCAGCCAAAAGGCGGAGAGAATATTTCCATTTTGGGCTAGAAAAATCCCAGCCATTTCACGCCATCTAGAAGGTTCTCATGGGCAGATCTCGGACATTGGCGTTAGGGCTGCTAGAGATCTCGTAACTTGCTGAGAAGTTGATGATAAAATGACGAGAAGTTGGAGCGGCGCAACGATTTTCGGATACGGCAAGTTGTCTTAATCAATGACTCCCCTTGCACCGTTAGCTGGACCCCACATGCTTCCTTGACAACATCCAAACCTGTTGAACGTACCAGATTGATAGATCAACCAACCATTTTAAAAATGCCATGATCAGTTGATCATCCTCTCCAATCTGCCAAGAAAACCCACCTTCTATAGAACCAACCCTTTCACACATCCAAGCCATTCATCGTATGGCCCACCACACCTAAAGTCCATCAGGGAAAATCACGGCCCCATGCGTACAATGTGATCATTGCAAACACCTAACGATGAGTTTTCCCTCGGCATCCTTATGACTAAACAGGCGCTAATCACCATGATTTCCCATAGAAATCTAGAAGTAGAAAGGCTATAAATAGCCAGGAATTAGGGCAGATCCCAAGAAAAGAAAAGAAAAATGAAAGAGATAGAGAGAGGAGTTCGCTTGCGACAGAAACGCCATAACTGCTGCAATCGGCTCTCGACCGAGTTCCTGGCCGAGTGAGTTGAGTCCTCTGCTGGTTCGTTCGAGTGGGAGGAAACTTTTAGGGGCCAGCAGAGAAGGAGAAAGAGGAATCTCCCATTCTAGATTGCTAGTCGATTGGATCATGCGGATCGGGCTGTCGCAGCGAGTCTATGAAACCAGTAAACTCGCTGGCTCAACTCACCCAGCTCCAGTACAGGTATTGAAATCGAATCCATTCCTATCATAGTTCTACACCAAGCTTGTTAATAACTCGACCCAATATTCTGCTGAGTCAGGCCAATATTATCCCAAAATGTCACTGGGAAACCGGGATCGAGTCAAGTGAAGAGAGTCCCCTGATTTCCAACGAACTCGGAGTGGAGCACACTTCGTCCTGACCCTTCCAGCATCTGAAAACAGCCTTGACTCAGATCGGATCTGGGAAAACATCTAGTCCTAGCCCCTCTATTCCATCAGGTAACCAGAAACCGATCTCAACTATTTAAGAATGACATTGCATTCCACTTGGTAACGAGTTGACTCATCCAGTTTCCCAATTGAGTCAAGTTAACTCGATGCTAGGGTCATCTGAGGACGATTTGGGAAGCATCAGATCCAGGGGATCAATAATCTAACCCTGTAGTTTGTAAACTACCTAAAACCTACTTAACTACTTTGTTAGTTGGAAGTCCTAACTGAGTTGACTCGGTGTTAGCTCACTGGGATCTGGCTATATCTTATTTAGGTACTGTTTGCAACTATTCTCCTTGAAGGATATTTCCCTTCAATAAACCTCAAATCAAGAACTCATAAACTCACCTCATGGGAAGGTTCAAATCAAGAGGAACATTCATTCAAGGTGAGGAGCATCCCCTATAGCTTCTTCCATTTCCTAATTTCCATGTAGATTACATCTCTAAATGTGGAGAATGTTAAAGAATTATCAAATCTTAGTTACCTTGATTATCATAAAGAAGTTGCTCTAGTATCATAATTCCTTGCAATTATGTATGTGATGTGTTGCCTTATAAACTCCATGTCACATTTATGATTACTTACCTATGAATATAGCTTAGTTAGATATATTAATAAAAGAATGTTCCCACCCTAGATTAGCTGTGAATTGTGTAGTGATACATCATCTTCATAAATCTCTACATTTCCTAATCTCTAAATTATTTGGCCCTATCATATGGATAGTTCTTAAAACATGGCAAATATGATTCTGTTTACATGTAGTGTATAAGGGATGATTAGGATTCCATATTATATAATTATTACTGTTGCTATGAGACAAAAAGCCTCTCGTTACCTTAATATCATGAGCATAACTCTAATGTGATTGACTTGAGCTTCACATGACTCTTGGTGAGCCCTCCTTTGAATGTACAGAAATCATGGAAGTTCATATGGAATGCATAGTTGGATATTGCCTATTGGAAAGTGAAGGTCATTACTATTCTATCAAAGTAATGTATATATGTGTCATGGTGCATAACATTCACGCATGACATGTGAGCTTTTCCGAGTGCTTAATGTAAGCCACATTCTACTCGATTTACTGTAGATTAGTTGAATGACCAGAGTTGTGCATTTGAGTCACTTTGGGCGCTCTTATTTTACATGAGGCTTTTCCGAGATTTTATACCTCCTCGGGCATACCCCGAGTATTTTTCCAGGAGGTCGTCCTTGGGCGCACTCACCTTCATGGCTTTTTCCAGGTAGTCTACCTACCACGGGCGGTCCTTTATTTTGACAGCTGGATTGCATACCCAGATCTGTGACTTGAGCATACATTCATACACGCATACATTCATTTATAATTTCATGATCAGTCTCCTTATAATTTGAATATGTTGTATATATATTTGTATTACCCTGTGAATTATATATGAATTGTTAATCTATTTTGGAATGATGGGTTATGGTTGAATCTATGAGGGAAGTTCCCACTGAGTTTTCACTCACCCAATCGTGCGGTTGCACCAAATAGAAACAGGTTTGATGAACAGGTGGAGACCCCTATGACGGGATTCCAGGGATGGCTGAAGTGGAGTTTGGCAAAGGAGAGTTCTATGTGAATGTTGTTGAGCCATTGGAGCTCTAGGATTTACTTACTTTGTATTTCAGATTTTGTGTCTTGTTGGAGTTGTAATAAAATATATTCCCTGTCATGGGATTTCATTTTACTCCCACTTAAATGTATTAAACTTCCGCTTTGTTTACTCTTGATATCCTTAGTTTATGAAATGTTGCCTTACTCCATATTATGAGATTTGCCGCTATTTAGATGTATGTTAGTCCATTTTATAATGTAATACTCGGGTTCTCTATGAGGAGAGACTATCCTCGGGTTTCGAGAATCAGGGTGTTACAATTGCTAACCTCATTCATGTGCTCGGCCACAGAACCACCATCCTTGAACTTGAGATTCACAAGTCGCCTTATCAGAAATATCTTATTACCGACTGTCTTCCTCTCATACAGCCCTTGTAATTTTAGCCATAGGCTTGCGGCTGAGGTTTCTGTAGACACATGGTGAAACACAGAATCATCCAACCATTGTCTAATAAACCCCATCGCCTTTCGGTTCGTCTTCTTCCAATCATCATCAGTCATATCCTTGGATTTTGCTGATATGCCTAAGATTGGAGAATATAGGTCCTTGCAATAAAGCAAGTCCTCCATCTTAGCCTTCCATATGGTCCAGTTAGAACCATTGAGGCTGATCATCCTTGAGCCACCTTCCATAATTCAAAAATCGATCCTACCCGTTCAATGAACTTAGCTCTGATACCACTTTGTTGGGATGCCTTGCACAAACCTTAGGTCTAGCCTCCCGAAACAAACCAGAATTATGGATAATAAAGCAATGAAATAAATCAAAGCATCAATCACACACCACACAAGAGATTTTTACGTGGAAAACCCTCAAAGAGGTAAAAACCACGGGACCTCGTCCATCAACAATCCACTATGAAGTAGAACGTTACAATCTTCTTCACTCACGCAGGAGTGGATAAACAATAAGAGAAATAGAGAAAACGAAGAGATCTAACCGATTATGAGGACATAGAAGCACTGAGATATAAATTGTAAAGTAGAAAAACCTCCATGAGCAGAACCTCCCTTCTATAAGCTTCCTCTCTCTTTCTCCCTCTCTCTCACCTTTAATAGCCTTCTTGTATTTTTCTCATCAACACAACATACGTAGAAAAATCCTAGGGACCCTTTTTTATAGTTTTAGGAAACTCTTTTCTGCATCCTAGTTGCGAAAGGACTTGCGCATCCCAGTTGCGAAAGGACTTGCGCATCCCAGTTGCGAAAGGACTTTGCGCATCCCAGTTGCAAAAGGACAACGGGTCAAAAAAACCCATCACTGCCTACGGCCCTACAGGGAGCCAGAGGAAGCTGTATTAAAAAATTAAAAAATTAAAAAAAAAAAAAAGAATCACAGTGGGCCCCACATAAGCAAACTACAAGGGTCAAGAGAGACCTTGACAGGCCTTTCTTAGATTTTCAGCATCATCAGTTGGAGAAGGAACTGGGTTAGGCACTAAGGGTAGCCATCTCTCTCTCTCTCTCTGATTCTGGACAGAAGAAGAGACGGCGGATGTTTTTTATAGGGTTTTGAAAGGGTACGGTGCCATAGTACCAAGCATGGTACGGTGGCAGGTTTCTACCCTCGGATTGCACCCTTAGAATAATCTGAACCGTTCATTTTCTCATTACCATCGTACAAATGCTATAATTTATAATTACGCTTCATTGATAATCTTGACATTTGAATCCTGGGTCTTAATATTTGAATCCTGGGTCTTAATATGAGCCATTAAATATTCATCTTCCTATACACAATCATCTGTTCAACAAAAACTTATTTTTATGGCCCAGGTAGCACATATTTCCGAATATGAGCGGTTCAGATCATTCTAATAAAGTAATCCGGGCGTGGAAACCTGCCACTGTACCATACTTGGTACTGTGGCACCGTACGCTATCAAAACCTCATTTTATAAAGCAAGGCTCTTACACTGCACGTTTCTACATTAACGATCAGATCCTGTTACGTTTCCAAAACATTGAATAGACGAGATGTTTGATACTTTGGCTGAGTGAGGTGATTCATACGCATGCGAGCTAATTGAATACGTGGTATGTTGAAATTTATTGATTTTTTAATATATTTTAAAATTTATATATATATAGGGAAAAGGTACAATGCGCTCGAGCTGCCGATAAGCTCCCGTGAGGTCGAGCTATGTGGGCCCCACCATGATGTGTTTCGACCATCAACACCGTGCATTTGATGGGTACCCTTTAAATTATGGGATATCCCAAAAATCATCCGTATACGGAACTCGGGTGGGCCATACCATCTAAAATTATGTGAAGACACTGTTAAAACATATAAAAGCACTTGGTGGGGCCCACCTGAGTTTTGCATGCTCCTGAAACTTGGTCTGAACCCTCATTCAAGTGGTACACACATAATGGATGGGCTAGATTTGCAAAATACATCTCGATGGGCCCTCGAAAATGGTTATGAATGTTTTAATAGTGCACGGTCCCTCCCCACTTCTGTATGTGGTGTGGCCCACAAAAGTCACGGATTGACTTGATTTTTAAGACCTAAGCCCACGATGGAATGGTGCATCTGACTGATGGGGTAGATGTTCGAAACGCATCACAGTGGGCCCCACACAGCTCGACCTCATGGGGCGTTAAAATCAACTTGAGCGCATTGTACCTTTTCCCCATATATATATATATATATATATATATATATATATATATATATATATATATATGGGAAAAGGTACTATGCGCTCAACCTCATGAGTCCATCCCATGAGGTCGAGCTGTGTGGGCCCCACCGTGATGCGTTTCGAACATCTACCCCATTAGTCAGATGCACCACTCCATCGTGTGCCTAGGTCTCAAAAATCAAGTCAATCCGTGACTCGTGTGGGCCACACCACATACAGAAGTGGAGAGGGGTCGTGCACCATTAAAACATTCATAACCATTTTTGAAGGCCCACCGACATGTGGTTTGCAAATCCAGACCATCCATTATGTGTGTCCCACTTGAATGAGGGTTCAGACCAAGTTTCAGGCGCAATCAAAACTCAGGGGGGCCCCACCAAGTGCTTTTATATGTTTTAATGGTGTCTTCGCATAATTTTAGATGGTATGGCCCACTTGAGTTCCGTATACGGCTGATTTTTGGGGTATCCCATAATTTAAAGGGGACCCATCAAATGCACGGTGTTGATGGTCGAAACACATCACGGTGGCGCCCACACAGCTCAACCTCACGGGAGCTTATCGTGAGGTCGAGCACATAGTACCTTTCCCTATATATATATATATATATATATATATATATATATATATATAGGGAAAAGGTACTATGCGCTCGAGCTGATGGGTCCGTCCCACGAGGTCTAGCTGTGTGGACCCCACCATGATGCGTTTCAAACATCTACCCCATCAGTCAGATGCACCATTCCATCGTGGGCCAAGGTCCCAAAAATCAAGTCAATCCGTGACTTGTGTGGGCCACACCACATACAGAAGTTGAGAGGGGCTGTGCACCATTAAAACATTCATAATCATTTTGGACCCACCGAGATGTGGTTTGCAAATCCAGCCCATCCATTATGTGTGTCCCATTAGGATGAGGGGTCATACCAAGTTTTAGCAACATTCAAAACTCAGGTGAGCCCCACCCAGTGTTTTTATATGTTTTTGGCATGTCTTCACTTGATTTTAGATGGTATGGCCCACCTGAGTTTCGTATACGGCTGATTTTTGGGATATCCCATAATTTAAAGGGGACCCATCAAATGTAAGGTGTTGATGGTCGACACGCATCACGGTGGGGCCCACACAGCTCGACCTCATGAGAGCTTATCGTGAGGTTGAGCGCATAGTACCTTTTCCCATATATATATAATATTATAAAATATTTTTAAAAAAAAACACTTTTCTTGTGCTTTGGGAATAGTCTCACATTGGAAAAAGAGAAGAAGATTTTTGTGTGTATATGTTAATGGTAGAGTATTGTATTGTTCACCCACCTAGTCCAAGGAGAATCGGGTTACGCACTAGAACACTGCACTCGGGCTCAATGTGAGCGCGTGGGCATGTGAGGCAGTGTGACTGTAGAGGCGCTAGTGGCACACTTCGCACGTCCACATCGTGTCACAAAGTGTCGCTCATTTGCGAGATGAGTGTGATAGAGAGCTAAGGTGGTTGGCTGGCTGGAAATCTATAGGACTGAATGAGATCCCTTGTATTATATAAAGGTTGAAAAAGAGCTATAGGTGTAACTCCTCATGCAATTAATTGCTGACCATGCAGAAACTGCTGCACGTGGCTAGCCCAATAACTAGAAACGGTCAGAAACAACTACATGCAGTAGCCATTACATCACATGCACAATAACTAGAAATCGCCAATAACGACTAGTTTCTCCCAACAGCTAGAAACGGTCATTTGGATTAAATTCTCTGAACCATAACTCTCAGCCACCATAGCCTATATATATTGGGCTTGGATGGGTTTCCAAACCATAACAACACACTCCAGCAGACTCATACGAACCATATCCTCTCCTATAAACCAGAAGTTCCAGTAAGACAGTAAGGTTCATCTGAACCATTGCTTGAAGAACAGACTAACGGTGTGGTCTAGAACAGTTCATCTGAACCATTAGCTGAAGAACAGACCAGTGCAGTGGTCTAATTCACATTTCTTCTTCTTCTTTTTTTATGGGATTTTTTCTTTTATTTTCTACCAAAAATTGTGTAACAAAATTCCATTAGTGGGTCTTCTTGTTTGCTTAATGCGAATCCATACTAGGCTCGTCATATCCTAGGAACAATTTGCCTGTAACCTTTCAGCATACTCAATTTACTTGAATAGGGGCAAATAACGCTCTAAGGAGAACGTTCTAATACGTGCTTCAGCCTGTCCTGATTCTATATTATTTTGGTTTTCGGTTTTCATATTTTACTGAAAATATTATTTCTGTATAATTTCTCAACATGGTACACTTGTAAATCGAAGTTACGTATCCAAATCCTACTGTCCGTTATATGTGGGCCATCAACCCAAAATTAGATTGACTAAAAGCTTCTAACCTGTGATTAGTGGACACCGGTTTTGGAATTTGGTGAGTAATTTCCCATCTTACGCGTCCAAGTGTTAGCCAATCCGTATTATCTAAATGTCTTAAATTGTTTGTAATGAGGTCTATCGATGCATCGACAAACCACTTGATCCCATTGAGAAAATTTCATTTTTTTGCCTTTGCTCGCTGGACAATTTTTTAGTCCAAATTGATCCCATTGATGGTTGATCTGATCGATAAGTCGTCGATGGCATTTGATATGATTGAAGCTCCCATCGACCGACTTGCATAGTTTTACGAAACTGTAGATTTTGTTTCCTATTTTAGTTTTAAGAGATTTTTCAGACTATAAATCTCACATTTCATCCATCGGCTTTTCTAAATGCTTCCAAACTTTACTTTCCAAGACTAAACCATTGCACTTTTCTGAATGAAAATACCCCTGCATTACTAACCCATTTTATGTAATCTTCTCTCCTCTCCTCTCCTGCAAAAACCCATTTTTTATAAAAACTCATTTTCTGGATTATTATCTCCTCTTCATACAATAATATTCATCTACATAAAACCTAATTTCTGGAATCTTCTATCATCTTCATACAACAACACCCATCTACCTAAAACTCATTTTCTAAAATCTTCCCTCTTCTTTTATATAAGAATACCCTTCCATCAAGCCATTACTTCTTTATCTTCGTTTTAGTTTGTCAAGAAAGGACAAAAATAGTGCCTCCATCGAAGAAAGCACGCACTACAAATATATTTGATCAAATTGCCCTAAACATAAACTGTAAAAAATTCTTGCAGCCATAGAAGTTTTGGATGAAGCTTGTATATGTGTTTTCCGTTCATCCATGTCTACATCCTATGAACAGGCTGGATGACTAATAAAACATCACCGTGGGGCCTAGCAAGGTTTGAATGGTGGAAATGATTATCTCCATTGTTTCATGATAGGTTCGCTCAATTTCAAGTTAGACTCGGTCAATTTCATGTGAAGCTCATTCAATTTCATTTGAAGCTCGCTCGATTTCATGATAGGTTCGCTCAATTTCAAGTTAGACTCGGTCAATTTCATGTGAAGCTCATTCAATTTAATTTCATGTGAAGCTCATTCAATTTCATGTGAAGCTCGCTCAATTTCACATTAGGCTCGCTCAATTTCATGTGAAGCTTGCTCAATTTCATTTGAAGCTTGCTCAATTTCATGTTAGGCTTGCTCGATTTCATTTGAAGCTTGCTCAATTTCATGTTAGACTCGGTCAATTTGATGTGAACCTTGCTCAATTTCATTTGAAGCTCGCTCAATTATCCGTAAATGTATGAACTTTTCGCTACAAAAGAAATAGCTACGGATTAGATCCGTAGCCATTGAACTAAATGGCTACGCTACTAATGGCTACGGACCTACTACAGTTATAATCCGTAGCCATATGTCTTTAGCAACAGCCTTTGACCCTTTTTCTGATAGTGGACAATGCCACTGTGGACAAGACAGAGTCCCATGGTAACATGATGGATATCAAGGTGCCACCGTGAAAGCAATGGTATTTTCGCCTACAAATAGTTAATCTGTACAACTGTGGTTTAGTTACGAAAAATAAAGTCTAGATGATTCAGAAAAGCTAGTAGGTAAAATGTGAGATTTACAGTGGGAAAAATCTCTAGTTCTAATCCTTTTTAAGGGCTTGTGATGTAGGACATGACACTGATTGTAACGCCCCGAACTTTTCAATGCTCGGGCATCGAAAGTCCTCGAGCGTTACCATAAGATTCAACGTGACATGTACATGTATACGATACCAATCCAACTATTCTAGCCTTACATCATTTCCCTAACACTAGCTTAACCGTTGGGGATGATCTTCATTTATAAATCAAGTTATCTGACCGTTGAATTTCGAGACAAGCCCATCCATCACGTGATTTAACGTAAGTACTTTCCCTTAGAAGACGTGACGAATAACTTCCTATCCATAATGATTTAGATATACGTTCTTTTGTAAGAATTGCCTAGAAACATGTCTATAACCGTGTGGAGCCATTAGATTTCCCAAAACTCATAGATCGAGAGTAATTACGAAATTGCCACTAACCTAGACCCGTGAACACTAGATCACATGATTCCCATGGTCCGTCTCATATGAAATTTTATATCATGCCTAATTATCACAAATTAACCGCACACCTCGAATTTTAGCTCTTAGATCATAGTAAATCAGCTACTTGACCTCTACATCCGCTCGTACACTTATCATATCAAGATTCTGATCCGTCCATCTTGTTCACGCCATATGAATATGCTTAGCCTACTATTAGAATCAGAATCTGACAAACCTTCATGAGTAACGAAAGTCGCTCGAATCTAACGTTATATAAGCCCTACCCCTAATCACTCCAAAAATCCATGTTATGTCCATCCATTTACTTAACTGACCATACATTCACTTGCATACAAGGATAAAGTTTAAATCATCAAGTCCTCTTATTTTTAGAAGCTCATCTGACCATCCATCATGTTTGGATATGTCAAATGGGCCACCCGAATATCAGTATGAATCGGTCATTTTGAAGATCTTAGAACACGGGTCCAAATTACCGGATAATACTACAAATAGACATATATAAACATGATATTGAAACCCCGGAGTAGTATAGTCCATTGAAGTAGCATCTTAGTCATCCTTGAGAGATCATAGCTCAAATTTAGGCGACGGAAAGAGCGTGGAAAATAAAGATCACCTGTCAAATTTCATCACATTTAGACGGTAGACTTATGAGTTACAGACGGCAGAAGTTTTGAAAAGAAAAGGGGTAAAATTTGTAAATATGGTAACACTACATGCATGTCACAGTTGACGTGAGTTACCATTATAGTTCTAACGGTGTAAATTCCCACTACTCGGCGGGATCGTGCAGCCCACCTGAATCTCGGATCTACTTCAAATTTGGGACCATAGGTTAGCACGGCGTGCCAAAGAAGGTGATGGAATGGTGCGGTTGCTGCACCATGCCACGACGACCCGACCCGCTGTCGAGTTAGGCCTGGACTGAACGTCCATTGCTGGACGTTCCAGCAAGAAGTAGAAGAAGAGAGTGGGAAAGGAAAAGGGAAGGAAAAGGAAGAGAAAGAAGGAGAAGGAAGGAAGGGAGGTGTGCATGGCTGCACCAACCCAGGTCGAGCCAACCCGACCCACTGGCAAGTTCAACTCGCTGGGCCGAGTCAGGTAAGTTGAGCTGCTGTCCAGTTGGGTTGGAAACAAGTTTGGTTTGGTCAAGACCTTTGGGAAGTCTAGGAAGAGTAGAAGAGAAGAAAAGAAAGGAGAGGAGAAGAAGAAAAGAGGGGGAGAGATGGTTGTCGAGTCAACTCGACTCACTGAGTTGGACCGTGGGCCAAGGTTTTCATTGCTAGAGTTCCAGCCCACACACAGGAAAGAGAAAAGAAAAGAAAATAGGGAGAAGAAGAAGATAGGGAAGGAGAGAGAGGGGAGCCACTCAGAGCCATTCCCAGAGTCAACTCGACTCTACTGGAAACTCACGGCCCGAGTCGAGTTGGGCGAGTCAGACCAGTTCTGGTTAGTCCAGTGACTTGCTGATGTAGGGTCTTGGGTGAGGAGAAAAGGAGGAGAAAATGGAAAGAAGAAAGAAAGAGAGAAGGGTGGTTGGTTGAACCGAGTCAACTCACTGAGTCGGGCTGACCTGAATCCCATATTATTCGGGGACTGTACTCAGTCAACAAATCAACGATATTGGGGCTCCCAGTCCCGATCCTAGTGCTAGGCATCGTCATCAGGTAACCTTTCCAACTCAACTGAGTCGACTCAATGAGTCAATGTTTCCTTTCTAGATTAGACCTGCCTCATTGTATTAATATCACTGTTGCACTCTTATTATTAGGATTTCTAATATTATATATGATTAGCCATTGACGGGTAACTTATGCTAGAACTAGTTATAAAAAAATGGAATTAAAATTAGTGAATAGTGTAATTTACTTACCATTCTTAAATATTATCATAACATTAATTATCATCATGATGATTACTATTAACATGTTAGGATAATATTAGTTGTTATAAATGAAGTTACAATTAATGACATTAACATGGTATCCATTACTTGAAAATATTATCTTTAAATAATAAATTATACTACTTCATTACCATTGTAATACTCGTTATCACCAGGGTCGCAAATATTAAACTTACCATTTGCATTAAAATATAATTAGCCATATTATTACATTGTGTTGAACCGCACATACATCGTAGTACAGTGATTAGCATTTGAATCATAGAATCAAAGTCTAAGACTAAACCCTAAGACGAAAACCCTAATCCTACATTAAGACCCTAAGATAAATAATCCAAACCCTAGGTTATAATCTCAACCCTAAATAGTGTGTAGAACTTGATCTAACCATGTAATTTCCTAATTCATGATAGGACTCGATTATAAGGGACCACACGTCCCCTAGCCATGCGGGTAGGCGATGCGAGCTATCAGGTGATGATTCTTCCCCTTGAGCTTTCCATCTTCTCATTAGCTGAAGCTATAGTTTTTATTTAAATTTATAATTGATATCTTCTTTTATAATCACATGTGTTAGCTGGTGGAAATTAAATTGTCTTTTACATGCTTTATGATTATCCCGTATAATTGTTCATGCTTGTGGATTATTTGTGGATTGCTTACGGAACCTAAACTGGTACATTGGTGGGAAATTCTCACGTATGAATGTACACCCATACTTGGGATGTAACTTGACTCTTTGTGATCGTAATGGACCTTCGACTCGGTGGTTTTTGAGTGGTGGTCTAGATGAATCATTGATGTGGGCCTACCATCCAGGGTTGTTGTGCCCAATGGTTTTTAAGGATGGTCTTTATCGTATGATTTTGATATTCGCCCTATGTGGCATATTTTGATACTCGCCCTACGTGGTTTTATTTGATATTTTCCCTACATGGGTTCGATGTTTTATATTGTGCAACCATGCGATGGTAAGCCCCACATATTGTAATATGATTGGCCACTAGTCGATGGGTTTCCATTAAACATCCTAAGGTGGTAGCCTCATGAGCCAGGGATGGTGGAATGGGACACTATGCCTGAGCTGTCGGCCTACGCTGGGCCTTGTGCTCCCCGTAGTGACCTTTGAGCTTATTAAACCTGCTGGTTGTAATTGAATTAATAACGGATTGGCTAATCATGCATACATGGCATATTTCGATGACTTGGATCACTTTGCCTCGCGACATTACGCTGAATGTTGCGCTTATGACCAGTCATTCGATTATGATGATGACTGGATCTTCATGCCCCGCGATTACGCTGAATGTTATGGGGCTGATGACCAGTTCCACATCGCTTGTCTGGATGTTTTACCCGGGGCACCGACCGTCCGGATGTTTTACCCGGGTCGACGATTGCATGGGGACCCGACTGGATGATGTTTCCCAGGTTCGATGATCGCACGGATGAGCATCCCCGGGGCGATGATTGCATACTTCACGCATCCATGCACATAATAAGATATGCATCATGTACTGTTTTGTATGCTTTATTTTATAACTATGCTTACCTAATGCGGCGGTGTGTAATCTTGAGGGGAGTTCACACTGAGTTGGCCACTCATCCATCAAATATATAACCGTACAGGTAGCACAGATGTCTTAAGTGACTTTCAGGTTCAGGCTGATGTGGAGCCAAGTACAAGTGCCAGGGTTCCATGGTTGTATCTACCTCGAGGAGCTGCGCGATCTTGCGACTTATGTTTACATTCTTATGTTATTTTTCATGTACTAAATCATGTGGATTCTTGTATTTGTTATATCGAGACATTGGTTTGTATAAGTCATTATGGGCATCTTCTTGTACATTCCAAATGATAATGGAATTTTCCTTTATGCTTACTTGTCCATCCTACGCTCGTCTGCTTACTCTGATAAAAGAAGAAAAATATATATATATTTGACCATCATCTAGGGTTAACACTCGGGTTTTTGGGAAACGAGTCGTGTACTCGGGTCCTGAAGATTCGGGTTGTTACACTGATACATTCCTAGCATAGTTGGACAAAAAGAAGGTGGACCATAAATTGATCATAACTTTTTATTCGGGTATCGTTATGAGACCTATAACCTATCAATCTTTGTTGTAACGGGCCATCCGAGGTGAATCGACCCATATTTAAGGGTTTTGAGCTCAAAAAATAAAAATTTAAGGAAAATTTTACTATTTTTAGTAATTTCAAATTTTTAATATTTTTATTTTTAGAGTTTTAGATTTTCTTCTTTTTTAGAAATTAACTTTTAATCCTGATAGAACTCTTCTAGCAAAAGTTTATTTGGAATTTTTATTTTTAGAGTTTTATTAGAATTAGGATTTTTATTCAAGTTAGAATTTTGGTTTTTTTCATATATTAATGGTGTAACAGACATATACACATAAGACATCAATCAATCAATTTATTTTGAATTTTATTAGAATTATTTTCTATATCTCCTCGTGGATTCAAGGCATCTCTGTGAGGAGTCCAAAGAAGCTTCGTGAATTCAAAGTAACTATCCCTTAAGGAAAACGGTGCTCATCCTCAACACGTCCTTCCCTACGTCAGTTTGTAAAGGGGGTTTAGGAGATTGGAATCGTGTTTAGGGCTTTTTGGAGCTGAGTTCAAAACTAGGGTTTTTGTACTTTTCGAGGTGTATTCTCGGATCAGTAAGCCCTTCCATCTCTTGTAACATTGATTATCATAATGAATTCTTTGTTGCTTTGTGCCGTGGTTTTTTCCCACGAGGGTTTTTCGATGTAAAACATTGTATTCTTTATGTGCTTGGTTTGTTTGATCTCTTATTATTTGATTCTAATTTAGTGTTGTTTCTACGCATCCCCTCAACAAGTGGTATCAGAAATAACGTAGGAGTTTTGAGTTTTTTTTTAAAAAAAAAATTGAAAACGTGTCTTCTAAGGATCTAATAATAAGTATGAAACCAAGAAGTTCACTAGGAGAAATAACTTTGAGCTATAGAATGTTAAGATAAGAGGCCTCCTAGTTCAACAAGGATTGCAACACACTCTCCTTGGCAAGGCAGAGCGTCCTACATCTGCGACGGATGAAGAGTAGGATAAACTAGACGAGAGGGCAACAACCTCGATACAATTGTGTCTGGCGGACAATGTCCTATATAATGTCCTGAATCAAAAGACTGCTACAGGGTATGGACAAAACCAGGTGGTTTATACATGAATAAATCCCTGGATAGTTATTTATATATTAAGAAACAATTCTATAATCTTAAGATAATAGGAGGGTCTGATATTAATAAACACATGAGCACTTTTAGCAAGTTGTTATATAAACTGACGAATGCGGAGGTTGAGATCGAAAATGAAAATCAAGCCTTGATTCTCTTGAATTCACTTTCATCATCTTTCAAGTATCTGGTAGATACGGTGATCCATGGTAGTGATAACATAATGTGGAGACTATCATCTCAGCCCTTCATGAGAAGTAATTGAGAAAGACAGTAATGGTGGTACCTCTACGAATGCATTGGTTGTTAGAGGAATGAATACTGAAAGGGAGAATAACAATTCTCAATCATGATCCAAATCGAATGGGAAGGGCAAGATGAAGTGTTAGAATTGTGAGATGACAAGGCATATGAAGAATGATTTCAGGAACCATAATGCTTAAAGGGGAGAAAATTTAGAAAATGTGCCAAAAGAGGCTAACATAGCGCAATCATGTGAGGAGGTGGATAGCGATGATGTCTTGACCACATCCAAATCTAGTTACTTTAGTAATGACTGGATTTTGGATTCAGATGTCTTATGCCACACGACTTCTCACAAAGATTGATTTACCACATACAAAGAGTACAACGGTGGACAGGTTTTTATGGGCAATAAAGTTGCCTGTAAAGTTATTAAAATCGGTTTAATGCGTATCAAAATATTCGATGAGGTGGAGCGTATTCTGATAGATGTCCTACACGTTCTGGACCTCATGAAGAATTCGATATCTCTAAAGGCTCTTGAGGCACTTGGTTGCAAGTTCATTAGTTATGATATAGTCCTTAAAGCTTTAAGATAGACACTTAATATGATGAAAGCGTAGCGAAGTAGTAATCTATACAAGCTGATTGGAAACACTGAAATGGATAGAGTTGCAACATTTGTAGCATAATCCACTTCGGCACAATTATGACATGCACCCCAGATTTAGTGACCGGAACTCATAAGAATCCCGATAGCCGATTTCGGCGCAGACAGCCTCCGTTGTACCCATTCTCGGCTCCTGGCGCCATTCACAAGATTCCGATCCCGGGATCCTACAAGGATGATTTTTATAATATAAGTCCAATCTATAAGAGCATACCCAGGATCATAACATAGTAACCACAGGAAATAACTATAGGAACACATTACAAGATCCACTGAGAATTTAAACTTTTACAAGATACAAGGCTCAAAAGGGATATACAAGAACTATATAAGAGCAATCTCCAAAAGGTCCATGGCATGCTCCACACTCCTGCCCTGCTACTGCTACTGCCTAGAATTACCTGCACATATCAATCACGTATAAGCTTATAGAAAGCTTAGAGGGCGGTGTAAGTGTGTGTAATACCAGTGCCGGAAAGGCAATATCAAAGAATGCGGAAATGCGGCATGAACCATGAATATTATCAATGCCATAAGCCATACCAAGGCTATGTTATACTAGCACGAATGTTATAAGCCATACCATGGCTATGTAATGCAACACATGAGTACTGGGCGGCATACCAAGGTGATGCACAAGAGGCCTACATAGCCAATGCCAATGCAAGGTGCAATGCAATCAATGCCAGTTCTCATGTCAAGTCCACATATCAATAATTCTACTGTAGGGAATCTACCAGGGTCAAATACACTATCAGCTGACTGTGAGGCCCGTATCCTAGACTATACCGTTTCGTAGGCTTCCACAGTCCTCCTGGTCGAATTCTGGCGACCCGCGACGTGTAGATCGTATTTGTACGCATCCCTGAGTCGTATCCTATTAATCTGAGTCGGCTCAACCCGAGACTTATATCCTTGCGACCGCACTGTCACCGTAGTGCTAACACCGCATCTCGCACGTCGATGCGATACTCAGGTCAGAAGATGTGGGCCTGTGTACAGTTCGAGAAAAATGCCGCGCATTTTCAAATCCCAAGAGAATATCTCATCAATCAATCACCTCACATGTCAAGTACAAGCAACCCCAAAATTAACTCTCTCTCTCTCTCCATCCATCCCTTTTCAAGTGCACCCATCACTCACCCATCCCTCTCTCTCTTACAACCACTCTCTCATCTTTCTCTCATTTCCTCCCAAGCAACCATGAGAGACCTTCCAAGCTCCATGAGAGAGCCTAGTGTGGCCCACTTCCTACCCAAGATCCCTACCATCCAACTGTCCAATCTCCATCATCCTCCATCAAACTTGTAGCTTTGGAGTTAGGGAGTCCAAGGAGCTAAAAAAGAGGAGCAATAGGTGGGTGATTTTATGATTCTTCAACCGTTGATTATTGTGTATTTGAGGACCCACATATGGTGGGACCCATCTTGATGTAAGCATTATATAGGAAGGGCCGATAGTGGCAGGTCCCTCCCCTTCTCACATCTCTCTCTCTCTCTCTCTCTCTCTTTGTGTGTTAGCGTGTGGCCCACTTGATCCACGTCGTACAACCGTGAGGACCCACCTCAATGTATGTGTGCATCCAGCTGTCCATCTGCTAGACCGGCTTGGACGGTGCTGTAGGGCCACACCGTGATGTATTTATTTCATCCACACTGTCCAAGCCATCTGGACGGTGCTGGATTGGCTTGGACGGTGCTGTCCTACCCCACTAGATGTATGCATTCTATATCTTGTTCGTCTATTCATAGGGCGTGGACCCCACTGATGGATATGCTTCATCCATACTGTCCGTCTATGGGAACACCACGATTTATGTGTGTATCCAAGTCGTCCGTACATCGGTCGTGGTCCCACTTAATGGACATGTGTATCCACACCATCCATCCAATGAAGTAGCTTCTAATGTCAGGTGGAAACCACCCTGATGTAAGTATTTTATCTACACCACCCATCTGATGAGCAGCACCTAGCTGTTGTTGTACTCGATGTCAGCGAGTTCTGGGGTCCCACATGACGTATGTTTTATATCCCAACCATCTGTCCATTGGCTCATGTGGGGCCCATCCCACACATGCAATACATGTGGGGTGGGGCTCACTTGGCATGTGATAGGGGGTGGGGCCCACCTTAATGTCTGTGTTTTATCAATGTCCACCTTGCATGTGGTTTGGACGCTGGTCATTTAAAATACACACACACACATATATATTACATATGTATGTACGTGGTGGGCCCCATGTGGGACCCACCTGCTGGATAGATTGATTGGTGTACCTCACACCAGCTATATCGTTGGGGTATTGACATCAGCAAATGCTGTGGGCCCCACTACGGTATGTGTGATATCAGGGTCGTCCATCTGTTGGACGGCCAACAGCCCCAACATGATGGATGTGTTCCATCCAAACCGTCCATCCATTTGGCAAGCTCATCTTAAGTCTTAGGATAGAAATGAAGTAGATCTGATGATCAGGTGGACCATGCGGCAAAAAAAAAAGTGTAGAGTGAACGTCCATCATTGAAAACCCTTTTTGGGGTCTCAGAATTTGGATCAATATGAAATTTATTTTTCCTCTTAATCCAGGTCTTTGTGACCTTATGATTAGGTTAGACGGAAAATAAAATGGTGGGCCCTGCGAATTTAAATGGTGAAAATCATTATCTCCACTGTTATTTGTGGTATGGTCCAGATAATCTTCCGATGTGATCTGTTTCTTTTCGGTAAATGCACTAAAATGATCTCTAAAAATAGAAGAATGGTGTAGATGGTGCGACCCATATAATGCTGCCCATTTGATGTGTAAGGCCCAGGTGGTGCGGCCCATTGTGATATGTATTAGGCCCATAGATGTGACCCATTACGATGTATAAGGCCCATGTGATACGGCCCGTTGTGATATTTTTGTAACCCATTTAGTGAGGCCCATTATGATGTGCATTAGGCCCATGAGTTGTGGCCCATGTGATGTATTTAAGGTCCATGTACAGTGCCCGATCCATTTGGCGAGGCCCATTGTTGTGCATTTATGACCCATATTGCAAGGCCTGATGTGATGTATTTGAGGCCCTTGTGCAGTGCCCACCTGATGTGTATTTGAAGCCCATGTGAAGAGGCCCAAGTGGTGTGGCCCATTGTGATGTATTTGAGGCCCATTGGTGCAGCCCATTTGACGTTTATGAGGCCCATTGGTGCGACCCATTGATGCGACCCACTTGACGTTTATGAGGCCCATTGGTGCGACCTGTTGATGCGGCCCACTTGATGTATACGAGGCCAGTTGGTGCAGCCCATTGATGCGGCCCACTTGACGTTTATGAGGCCCATTGGTGCGGCCCATTGATGCAGCCCACTTGATGTATACGAGGCCCATTAGTGCAGCCCATTGGTGCGGTCCACTTAACGTTTAAGAGGCCCATTGGTGCGACCCGTTGATGTGGCTCATTGATGTATATGAGGCTCGATGTGATGTATTTATAGCCCATGTGCCAAGGCCCATTGTGATGTACGCGCAGCCCATGAGTGAGGCTCGATGTGATGTATTTACGGCCCATGTGCCGAGACCATTATGATGTATGTGCGGCCCATGAGTGAGTCCCGATGTGATGTATTTATGGCCCATGTGCCAAGGCCCATTGTAATGTATGTGCGGCCCATAAGTGAGGCCCGATGTGATGTATTTATGGCCCATGTGTCGAGGCCCATAATGATATGTATTAGGCCCTTAAGTGAGGCCCATGGTGATGTATATTAGACCCTTGTGTGAGGTCATGGGCCCACTATATGTTTGGCTCTATATGGGCCACTTGGGAGCAATGTTGGTTAAATGTCCACATTGATGGGCAATGATGATTAAATGTCCACATTATGACCTTCCCTTAGGTCCTTTGTTAGGCCGATTATTGATACCGATTGTGAGTACGTGATAGTATAATATCATGACACATGCTCATACGCATCATCTGCATGCTTGATATGAGATGTGGTTGACCATTGCATATGTCATAGGGCAAGTTGTTTATGGGACTCCCTTATAGGCAGAGTTGTCCCACATGAGCTCACGATATGTACAGGATTGATGTATGACTGGATTGTATGATTCATGCATCTTACATTGTGTGGTGTGATTACTCTATGTCTTAGCGATATCAGGGTCGTGGCCTCCACAGGCATATCGTGGATAGCCAGAAGAGATACCGAAAATATTTGGTTCTAACATACGGGCGCCGTATATGTCCCTGGGTGAAAATTTTGAAACCTTCATGGCCAGGAGACGCCCTAACGTTTAGACCGAGTGGATATATATAAGCGTAAGAGGGCCGTCTCCCACTGTTTCGTGGTCAGTTGGGAGAGGGTGCGACCTTACTCGCCTGAGTATGGGGGCAATATCTAGGTTGAGTTTGACCAGCTTGAGGAATGAGTCTGCTATTGACGAGCCAGGCCTAATATTGGCAGGCGGATAGTGAGGTCTCTCCCACTTACACAGTTATGCCCTCGGATAGGGGTGGCAAGCTGGCGTACAGTGTAATAGACCCCGGTGATGATCCCAGAGATGTATAGTACTGATATGTGGACTTATTGAGTAGGAGTTGCATACTCAACATTTTACTCATTCATTCATTCATTCACTATCCACTTGGGAGGTGGTGCGCAACTAATTGTTATGTGTACCTTCATGGTGGCCTGGTTTTCGGTTGGGGCACGCGACCAATCTGAGATCAGGAGTTTACCACATTGAGTCTGACTATCCAAATTTAGGTATGAGACTAGTTTGAATAGAAGTCCCTTGTGATGGACCCTATAGCATGTGATACTATGTACTATCATCCTGACTTCACACTCCAGTTTGGTCATTTCATTCGTACCGCATATCGCATTACATCCGCAGCATATGGCATTTTGGGTTGCGATGTTAGTTTTTGCATTTATATGGCCTAGATGAGGTTGACGGCATTCGTGGACTCATCAAGATTTGTATATTGTATTGCATTCTCAATATATGATATTGGCTTATTATGTTTTTGCATTACATAGCCTGGATAAGGCTGATGATATTCATGGACTTGTCAGTACTTCTGCTTACTCTGATATCTGTGTGTTTGGCACTTACCTTGCGTACACATTTTCACCACCCTTTAAGCTTTTTATAAGCTTATACACGATAGATGCGTGTAGGTGGCGTTAGGTCATAACAGCGTTGAGCTTGGAGCGTGTAGCGGATTTCTGGAGTATATGATTTTTGATATATATATATATATTTTTTCCTTTCAGTACTGTATTCAACTGTTCATGTTAGTGGATATGTGATGATGATGTTGCCTTTATAATTTGGGTAAACTTGTGGTTTTGCTTATTACGAGTTAAATGTACGTTGAAAAATCCTCCTTGTGGGATCCCAGGATTGGAATTTGGCATATGGGCACTGGGAGCCGAGAACGGGGTACTACAAAGGCTGTCGGTACCGGATTCGGTGATCGAAAATTTTATGAGATTGGTTTCTGAGTTTGGGGCATGACACCGACTGCCACTCTTCTAGCCACATAGTCAAATGAGCGCAAGAGACCTCACTACCCACCTGTGGATAGTCAATCACCAACAAGGCTCGACGGTAGTGTACTCATTTACGAGCTGGTCAAACTCAGCCTAGCAATTGCCCCCTCACTCAGGCGAGTAAGGTCACACCCTACCTCAATCGACCACGCTACAGTGGGAGACGAAATCTAAAGGTATAAGGCACTTGGGCGCTCATATTTTCCACTCGGTCTCGACGTTGAGGCATCTCCTGATACCATGAAGGTTTAAGGGCTTTCATCCAAGGACATTCTAAGTGCCCTAAATGCTCAAGTAACATTTTTAGTGTGCAAACACGGCCATCCATGATATACCTGTGGAGAATATGGCCCTGATGAAGCAAGGGAGAATATCCACATGCTATACAATGCTAAATGCATGAATCACACAATCAACCATGCATCAATCCCAAGCATCCAATATGCTCAAGAGGGAAAACTCCATCCTTTAGGAAAATACCAAATATATCCTACATAATGGCACAACCATGACCAATCACATCTCAACTAAGCATGCATATGATGCATATGGGAGTGGGTCATGAAGATAAACAAAGATGTCAATGCAGCGAAGATGTACTCTCCTCCTAACCAAGTAGGGTCTAGGTACTTAGACAATTTTTCATAAGGAATACAACCTCTAGTGAGGGACCAATAGCCTGGGGTAGCCTACAAGTCTAAGATAGACAATAACATGGGCCTAAATGATGGAATGGGCCTAACAAGAGTCTATGGTGGACCTTTAACCACTTATAGATGCAAGTGGGCCTACCATGGGGCCACAAATGTGGACATTCAACCACCATTTGTCCCAAGAAGGTAGCTCAATAACATTCTACCAAGAATCAAGGCCCGTGGCCCGAGTACAATCATACAAAGGAAATGGGCAGCTATACACATACCACATACATCACATGTTGGGCCTCCAATAAATGGCCCAAGGCCTACATACATAACAAGGGTCCAAAGGGCAATACATGGCCTAATCCATACCCAATAACATAGGCCCATAAGGAAGGTTATGGCCCAAGAATAAGGTCACCAAATCCATATATTATGGTGGGCCTAGCGGGTAGCCCATTATCCCAAACACATGGGCAAGAATCACATCCAAGTTAAGCCAATTGGGCCTTACAACCTTAGCCTAAAAAATCTAGTTGATTTGGTGGGCAACCAAGAGCCCAACCACACCTATATTTCCAGCCCAACATAATGGTGGACATGGCCCATGAATCTACTGGGCCTAATTAGGACATTCCAGCCCATTTGGGCCTGCAAGATGCCCTAAAAATTTGACCTACCAAGGCCCTCAAAATCAATTTATATGTGGGCCTCACAAGGCACTAATTAAGCCCAAAAATTAGAGCTTAACATGCATAGTGTGTACACAAAATAACCCTTAGCCTAGTGGGCCCCTCAATCCCCAAAACAATCATCTATATGCAGAAATTTCTAGGTACTTGTTGAAATTTCAGTCCACTCATTTCCTGGGCATGTTGGAGCCCAGAAACTGGTAAACATGAGGTGAATATAAATCCCAGGGTGGCCAGCAATGTGCACAGGGGGACCCCACCAGATGGAGGGTGGATGAGTATCTCAAAAATCAAATGGACCTTACTCTTGGACTGCAAGTCCAGCAGCAGCCCATATCAGTGGGTGTCCCAACCAGGTGGGCGGTCTAAGGCCTGGGCGGCTCCCCAAAACAAAGCCTAAGGTGGGCCCCACCATGGACATCCCACCAAGGGTGGGCCACATCCAAGTGGGCCACACCAAATGGGTGAATGGATGGATGAAACACTACATCATGGTGGCCTCAAAGAGGGTAAGACGGCTGGCCCATGCTGGACACCAACCACCTTGGGATGGCCAGCATGGCTATTGTCCAGCCATGCACACCCAAAAATCTGGTGGTTCAGGTGGCCCTTGATCGTATGCGATGGGCCCTAACAAGGTGGGCCACAATGGAGATAAATTTGGAAGCCAAACACATGCTCAAAACAATCACACAAAAATGAACAACAAGGTATATCTAAAAAATCTACCGCTGTAAAAATGTTGTTGTCCCCAACTTTGGTACCTCATAGGGTAGGCCTAGGCCTGCTAAATCAAAGGGGAAATGGGTGAATTTGATGCACCCATGTATGGACAGCAAGTGGGGTCCACTAGGATGGCCCACTTTACCCGAAACCAAGCTGGAACAAGTCCATTTTCTGCATGCAGGACTACTGGACAGTCCAAAAATTTCTGAACAATCCAGCCCTCTTGGGCCCACTCCATGGGTCTCAAATCAGGGATAGATGGTGTGGACTCCATCCTACATTAAGGTGGGGTCCACACCTCAGAAAACCCCAAAAGAAATCAGGGAGAAAAGCCTTACAAACAGGCCTAAAACAATGCCCAAAAATCATACATCCAATGGGCCTGAAATTTGGACAATGACATGTGCTGTCCATTTCCAGCCCATTGAAAAATATTCAAAGGGATAAATGCTAAGAAAACATAAGTGGGGTCCACCTAGACGGACCACAAAAATTTCAGACCCAAATTCATCCAAAAATCTCGAAGAGATCATGCCTTTTGGGGCCATCTAACCCATACAATCCACATGCACATGGACGTCCAACCTAGTGGGCCTAGACGTCCTAAAATCTGATGGGTTTAGGATCTTTGTGGCACATCAGTGGGCCACCAACATTAGGAGCAAAATAGGAAAAAGAGATAGAGAGAAAGAGAGAGGAGGGAGAGAGATCAACGGCCACAGGGGAGGATTCCGATACTATAAATCCTCTACCATTACAATCACACCTACATCTTACATAGATCATGTATGCATGTGATCTTACAATCCAAAGAAGTTGTTGATGTTATCCCCACCTGCATGTTATGGTCTAGATGACCAATCAAACCCTTGATCAAAGAAATCCATCATGGTGGGTCCATGGAGAATGGCCCACCATGGAAACGTACATGCATGAAATAGGCCTATGGCCTCACATCATGGAGTTATGTAGCACCTCCACCATTAATTGGTGGGTCCTACATACTCCCAAATATGCTAGAAAGGAAATGCAAGAAGAAAAGAAGGAAGAAACTCCAATGTGCATCACCCACCTTTAAGATCTTCCTCCAACTTCAAGCCACAAGCGCCAAAGCTCTAAAGGAAGGTTTCTAGTGGTGGTGATGAGGTTTAGAGGGTGGGATTGGGAGAGAGAAATGAGAGAGGTTGTTGGAAATGGGAGAAGTGGTGGACGTTTCCACCATGCAAGAAAGGGAGAGGGAGAGAAATGAGAGAGGAGAGAGAGGGAGGAGGGGTTGTAGGAGTGTAATGATTTGTTTTTGGGAGAGAGGGTTGCTTGGTAAGAGAAATTGCAAAGAAAAGAGAATAAGAAATCTAATGATTATTTTCTTAAAAAGCTGCCGTGATACTTAAGAAATTTTAGATTGGGCATGAGAAACTGTTGGTTACATTCGGCCCATTAGTTATGAACTTGTGAATGGCTGAGAACGTTGTTTCAACAGTTTTTATGATGTAAAAACATAAAAAAAAATGGACCATTAATAGTTTTAACATGGTACTGTTGTGGGACCCACCTTTGCATTAAATCCATCTGAATTTTGGGCCCATACCCTAAAATGAGATGGCAAAAATGATGGACGGTTCAAATTTGCAAAAAGCATCACGAAAGTGGGACTCACCAAAATGATGGGTGTGTAAGTTTAGTTGGAGATGGTGGTCATGATAGTGGGGCATAGTGTTCTTTACAAAAAAAAAAAAAAAATGCTTGGCCCAAAAACTTATTTAAATCTAAAGCTCAAGTGAGCTATGCAATGGTATCGAAAACCTTAGTTGGAGATGGGTGCATATATATGTTGATTTCACTGTACAAGTTCTGATTTTAGTATCGAAAACCAATCCCATTCTCCAACCATCCAGCTAAGATATTGTAGCATGACAACAGTTATTGGATGTGTGCAAAGTTAAGCGATCTTATTTTTCCCTCTAATTGTTGCCTTGGTCCTTGTTGCACTTGGCAGTCCAGGTCCCATAAATAAATAAATGTGGCTGTTTGTCTCATTTCAAAAACATTTAATGGGCCTAAATAATGTGGCAGCTTGTAAATGGGACTTGAACATTCAAAGAGTGAAAAGGGCCTTGTTACCAACATCCAATAAGATTTCCACTTGCATTTCATGCTATTTGCCACAAGCATCGAGATGTTCTTTTAATTTTGCAACCATTTTTATAGATGTTGACAATCGCTGAACTAATCGACCAAAAGCACATGAAATTCTGAAAGCAGCTTTTTGAATTTATTGAACACCATTTGTTGACAATCGCCTTTTGCAACCATTTGTTTTTAAGCTCTCTGCTACCCTTTTAATTCAAGATCACCGAAGGTTTCTCTCTTTGCTCTCATATGTTTTTGCTTGGATATCCATAAGCTTGTACATGTGTCAAACAAGTCTATTTTAGACTTCATATGATAACTATGTTTTTGACATTTAAATGTTGAAAAAAGAAACCTAAGAGCGGTTAAAAGTAAAATTAGGAGCCAGGGACATGCAATTAGCAATCTGAATCACAATATGGACTCCACTATAAATTATTGTTAATGGCGAGTTCTTCTTCTTTGCAGATGCTTTCAGACTACCGAACAAGCTGTAGTTGTTCATCAGCCAAGAAAAAGTCATACTCAAATCTTGCGTTGTGACTTTGTATTATTTGTGGAACCTAATGTTGTATAATAGTTTGATGGAGTTTATTTTGAAAACTTTAAATAGTAAATAAGTGAGATTGATTGTTTGATTGAGTTGTTAACTATTTTGTTGGTATTGTGGCTTTTATGATTGATTGTTTCATGAGTGGATTGAATGAATGGATTAGTAGTTTAAATAAATATTTAAAAAAATTAAACATTTTTAGCCTCGATTTGTAACCGAGGCTTGGATGGATTTACTAGTTTGGGTAGCTAGATGTGAATGTGAATATGATTAAACATATTATATAACAGGTGTATATCAGGATGAATATGATGAAATATATTGTTAACAGGTGTATATCAGGAATTTTGTGCGGAATTTTGAGCTGTATATTTTAATTTAAAGAGACTTTTAGCAACGAAAATTTTCGTTGCTAAAAGTGGAACGAATTTTGGAATTTTTTTTGGCGGCGAAAAATTTTGCTGCTAAAAGTCTTGGAAATTTTTTTGGCAGCGAAAATTTTCACTGCTAAAATCTTAGAAAATTTTTTTTGTAGCGAAACTTTTCGCTGCTAAAGTTTGGGATTTTTTTGGCCGCGAAACTTTTCGCTGCTAAAGTTTGGGATATTTTTTGGCGCGTGAAACTTTTATTTGCTAAAAAATCTTGTAATTTTTTTGCACGCGAAAACTTTCACGACTAAAAGTCTTGGATATTTTTTGGAACTCTTGGAAAATATTTTTAGCGTTGAAAGTTTTTATTGCTAAAAGTCTTGTAAATTTTTTTTTTAAAATAAACTTTTTTTGTTAAAAGTCTTGGATATTTTTTGGCGGTGAAAATTTTATTTGCTAAAAGTCTTTGAAGTTTTTTTGGCGTGAAAAGTTTATTTGCTAAAAGTCTTGAAAATTTTTTTGGCAGCGAAAATTTTCGCTGCTAAAGGTCTTGGAAAATTTTTTTAGTGACGAAAATTTTTGTCACGAAAAAGCTTGCATTTAGCGCCGATTTAAATTTTTCGCTGATAAAAGTCTTGTACATCGGTCTTTTAGCGACGAAATTTGTCGTCGCTAAAATGTTTTAGCTGCAAAAATTTAACTTTTAGCGACGAAAATTTTCGTTGCTAAAAGTGGTGTTTCTTGTAGTGGGTTAATAAGTTTCCATTTAATTGGGGCCTAAAAGCATATGTTGCTATAAAAAATCAATCCAACCATCCCATTTATCAATCCAATCATCATACCTTCCATCTAAACATTCATCGATATTTCAGAATATTGACGATATATGATATTGTTTATGTTGTGATAATAATAATAATGTGATATTATCAATATCATCAGCAAATTGAACATCGCATACAACCACACCCCCAAAAAATAAAATTAAAATGATTTTTTTAAATAAATAAAATTTTGGTGATTTTATCGAAATATCATCAATACATTGCCAATAGAAGCGACATTTGAAATTTACTAAGTCGAAAATATTGGCAATATCAATACATTGGCAATACAAGCAATGCCTAAAATTTAAACTGTTGAAAATATTGGCGATAAATAGTGATACATTACCAATACTTAAAAAAAAAAATTATACTCTCAGTGTTATCAGAATTGCTATTAGTGTTATCGGTATCGTCAAGTTGGAGATACGAATGATATTGAGGATATTTCGATAATATCAAGGATATTTCGAATGATATTGAGGATATTTCAATAATATCAAGGATATTTCAAATAATGCTATTACCAAGATTGCATAGTGCATAACACATTATCGACTTAGCTACTGTGTATACCTAGCAAATCTTTATAGGTCCAACCATGATGTATGTGTTTTATTCACACCATCCATCCATTTTTTCATATTATTATGTTGCATAACCCCAAAAAGAAGCAAATCTAAAGCTTAAGTGGATCACACCATAGGAAGCATTGGGGACAATGATGCCTATAGTTGAAATTTTCCCAGGGCTCACCATGATGTTTATTTGCCATCCAAAGCGTTCATAAGAAAAGAGAAGGCAAAGTGGCTTATGGAAAAAAAAAAAAAAAAGCGTTCAACCATGATGTTTTATGATAAATCCACTCCCTCCAATGGGAGTCTAAAAATCAGGCAAATCCAAAACTTAGGTGGCTTGAAACCTTTTTAGAACGGACCGTGATATTTATTTGCCATCCAAAGCGTTTATAAGGTTACTACCTCTGGGATAAACAGTAGGCCCAAATATCATCCTAATATAAAACTTTTGTGGCCCCGTATGAGTTTCCAACAATGAGCATGTGGCGTGGTCCACCTAAGTTTTGGATTTACCTGAGTTTGAGGCTTTTGTCCTATTGCAAGCTTGAGAAGCTGATGGATGGAGTGGATTTGTCACAGTGATCTCTATAAGCCCACATAGCTTCTGAACATAGGAACTTCATGTGGTGGCACAAGCAACTCACTTTGGGGGTACAGTAATGCTGCCTCCAACTTATGATTGGGCCATGTTTGATGAGAGTGACATAACACTCCTATGTGGATGATGGAAAGCGAACTTCCAGTGGGCTACTAGACACAATTGGATGCTCATTGCCTACGACGCAGCCACAGGGAGTCCCTACGTTGGGAAGTTAGCTGGGCTCACCGCGATGCTTGTGAGAAATCCACTTCATCCATTCATTTTAATAACTTATGTAAGGACATGAGCTTAAAAATAAGACAGATTCAAACCTTAAGTGGGCCACATGACATGAAACAGTGGAGATTGTGAAACATTGTGAGGCTACAAAAAGTTTTGGATTAGGTTAATATTTTTGTATTTTCACCTCATCCTAGTAGGAATGACCTTATGAATGGTTTGGACGGCATATAAACACCACCCTAGACTCTAGGAAAGTTTTAATGATAGGTGTTTCCCTCCATGCTTTTTCTTATGGTATGGTTTACTTGAGTTTTGGATCCGGCTCATCTTGAGGGTCTATCCTCACATGAGCTACAAAAGCATATGAACTGGGTGGATTTATCACAAACATCACGGTAAACCCCACCTAGCTTAGGTTTGCAAGAAGTTTGCGTGGTCTGAGGGGCAAGCGCCACCTAATTTAGGCTTGTAGGAAGTTCGTGTGGTCGGAGATTGCAGGCAATCGGCATCCCATGCAATCAGCTCTTTCCATTTGGAGTCATGGATGTAAATTAGATGTTGAGAAACTCAGTAGGCTAAGTAAATCATGTAAAGCCCACCATGACGTATGTGTTTTATCCATGCTTGAGCACAGTGTGATGTTCATGTCTTATCCATGCCATCCATCCATTTTACCAGTTCATATTAGGACATGGGTTGAAAATTGAAGCATCTCCAAAGCTCAAGTAAACCACACCCCGTGAAATAATGGGGTGTAATGGTATCCACCATTGAAACCTTCTTAGGGCTCATAATAATGTTTATATATCATTCAACCTATTCATAAGGGCACACATATGCAAATAAAAGGGAAAACACAAATATCAGCTTGATCCAAACCTATGGTGGCTCCTAAGGAGTTTCCAACGTATGCATTCATGTCCCACTGTTCCCCGTAGTCTAGTTCACTTGAGTTTTAGACATGCTTTAGTTTTAGGGTCATGCCTTAAAATGAGCTGACGAAACATAGTGTGGAAGATAAGACACATATATCATGGTTAGCCAATAGCCACAAAGAGTTACCATGGAACCCGCATCCCATGTGCAACCACTTTTCTAAAATGTGGATTACCATTTCTTGCTCTAGGAAGCTAGGTGGGGCCATTGTGATCTTCGTAAGAAATCCACTTGTGCATCTGTTTTCCGACTCATATCGACATAAGCCCACACATCCAAAACTCAAAAGGGGTCACATAATAAGAAACAATGGAGATTGAATGTTCATCATTTTGGATCCCGAAAAGGTTTAAACAGTAGGCATTTTCCTCACTTTTTCTTGTATTATGGCTTACTCATTATTTTTTATTAACTTGTTAGTGCAAGCCCCATTGTCAGTACATGCTCAACTGTTGGCCACCCCCACTAGGGAATCACCGGCAAGACTTCGATGTTGAAACGAGGGTATCTTCACTCAGTCTACCACTTGAACTATGGATCAGCCGCGTGGCTCCCCTTTTTTTTTTGTTACCTTGTTAGTACATCCCACTATTAGTTCACACTCCACCATTAGCCACCCCCACTAGGGATTGATACTAAGACCTCAGTGTTGAAACGAGGTATCTTTCACTCAGTCTACCACTTGAGCTATGGATTGAGTTTAAAATATGCTTTCTTTTTGGACTCACGCCTTAACAAGAGTTAGAAAAATGGATGAACAGTGTGAATTTTTCACAAACATCCGGCGGCCCCACTTAGCTTCCGACCGGAGGGTCACAAGCAATTTGCGTCCACCTTTTTTTGACCTGAGGGAAGCGGATTGCATAGTGAGAGTAAACTCTTTGAAGTCCAACATGATTTATATACTTTATCCGCTCTGTCCATCCATTTTAACAGATAATTTTAGGGCTTGAGCCCAAAATTGAGGCATATACAATGTTCAAATAGACCACACCACAGGAAAGAGTTGAATTGTATGTCTACCGTTGAAAATTTCTTGAGTGCCGCAAAAGTTTTGGTTCAAGCTTATATTTTTGTTTTCCCTTCATCCATGTCTTTATGATCTAATGAACAAGTTGGATGACAAATAAACATCACTAAAGGGCCTAAAAATGTTTCAACTGTGGAAATCATTTTCCCTACTGTTTCCAGTGGTATTATCCACTCGATCTTGGGATATGCTTCGATTTTGGGCTCAACCTCTTAAATTAGATGGAAAAACGGATGGACAGTGTGGATAGACCACATACATTTAATGTGGGCCCAATTGAGTTTACTCAGTACGATAAGAGCGTACTGAGTAACTCAGTACGCAATCCGATTTCCCTGAGGCGCCAATTGTACTAAACATCCATGCACTTGCCAGGTCGGTTCGAGGAAACTTACTGATAACCGGCCCATAGAGGCGGTGTGCTCCGGTGGTACTGGTAACACCATAACCTAAGGTGGTACCGTACAGAAATGGGATCCACGCAATATTTTTAAAAAAATCTGATCTGTCCATTAGATGTGTATACTCATATTACATTTTCGACCCAATGATCATTTTAAAAGTAAAATAAGGTGGGCCACGAAACAGGGGACAATTTGAGATGAACGGCCACCCTTAATTTTCATGGGGGCCCACAACGTGGTTTATACACAATTTAACCCTTCCATACTCTTCATCTTCTCTAGATGAATGGTCAAGATAAAACATCGGGCTGTTCTGCAATTCATCAGAGACTCATTGAGAATCAAGGGAGTTAATCTCCTCTCACATTGTTCCTTGTTCTGAGACCACCATAGTTTTTAGATCAAGGTTATTTTCTATTACTAAAGTTATATTCTGTGGAATCATCCGATGGACGGTTTAGATTTTAATAATTACATCACATGGGCCCCACATCTTCGTTTTACCACGGTAAGCTTACGGTGGTACCGGTACCACTAAAGCGCACTTGCCTATAAATACCTCTTCAACCCTATCATTCTTACTTTCGGACTCCTTGCAGTACCGTCTTGGAGTCCCCAAACGAGAGCGATTCTTCCAACGATAAAAAACCAGGAAAAAAAAAAAAAAGCCGAAGGGAAAAACCTTAAGACTGCGTTTGGATGCCTGTAAGTTTTTTAAGTTATAAGTAAGTTACATGTAACTTATACATGAAAGAAAGTTACAGGTAATCTTGTTTGGGTGTAAGTTATAACTAACTTACAGGTAACTTAGTTTCTATGTTTGGATAACATATAAGTTAGTTACAGGTAGGATGTTTTATATTCACATAAATCGGGGTTTAACGTATGAAATTGTTAAAAAATCAAATTGTCACGTAGAAAAAATTAGATAAGAGTATGTAATTTTATTAAGCCCATTTAGATGACTAGTTGGACTGATTCTAAAGTCAAACTACTCATTACGTGAGAAACATTATTTTTATTATGGAATATAAGTCTCAATAAAAGCTTTCATATATGATGGGTTTTATATACTTAGGTGTTTTATACTATACTTGGAGAATTTGAGTTTCCCCGCAAGCGGGTATATGTGTGTGTGTGTATATATATGTATATGTGTGCGTATAAGTATGTATATGTATATGTGTGTATATGTATATATATGTATATGTGTGTATGTAGATGTATATATATACATGAATGTGTATGTATATATATGTATGTGTATGTATATGTATATATGTGTGTGTGTGTATGTACGTATGTATGTATATTTGTGTATCTGTAGACACACACACACACATACACACACACACAAACATATATATATATATATATATATATATATATATATATATATATATATATATACACACACACACATGTATATGTATATGTATGTGTATGTATATGTATATTTGTGTGTATATGTTTGTATATATGTGTATATGTGTGTATGTATAAATATTTACACACACACACATGTGTGTGTATGTATGTATGTATGTATGTGTATGTGTATATGTATATGTGTGTGTATGTGTGTATATGTATATGTATATGTGTATATATGTAGATATGTATGTGTATGTATATATACGTATATCTATATATGTGTATGTATATGTATATGTATATAGGTATGTGTGTGTGTATTTGTGTATATATATATATATATATATGTATGTATTTGTATATCTATGTATATGTATGTATATTTATATCTGTGTATGTGTGTATATGTATATGTATATGGACATGTATATATGTGTATATGTATATACACGTATGTGTGTGTGTATAGTGCATGTATATGTATATGTATATATATGTATATATGTATATGTGTGTATATATATGTATGTATACATGTATATATGTATATATATATATATGTATGTATATGTATATATGTATATGTGTATGTGTATGCATATGTATGTGTGTGTGTGTGTATATATATATCTGTATATGTGTGTGTGTGTGTATATGTATACATACACACACACACACACACACACACACACACACACATATATAGGGAAATGCTCACCTGCGCACCAATTCGCACGAAATTGTGCGAACTTTTTTTATAACCCATCATACGTGATGTGGATCTAAAATCTGAACGGTCCATGTGAAGTAGCACCTCGTGAAACCCCCTGGGCCCAAGTTTTACTTTGATCCAAAACTTTGATGGGCCATGAAAATTGAAAATAGTTTCCTCCATTGATTTGCATTTCTCTTTGCTATGGCCCACCAGAATTTTAGATCTAGGTGAAAATTTGTCCCTTAAGGTTTCATGGGATTCCACATCACATGGACCATTCAGATTAGACACCCATGACACGTGTGCAAAGGTGCGAACATGCGTAAGTGCACAGGTGAGCATGACTCTATATATGTATATGTATGTGTATATGTATATACACAAACATATACATGTATATATTAACACGTATCCACCTGACCAACCCAGTCAACCTAACCAAGTGTAATAACAAATATATTAGCACATATACACCCGACCAACCCAATCAACCCGACCAAGCCCGCTTGGGTTGAGAATTCCCAACCCGAGGTTGGGTTGGGTTAGGGTTAAGGTATAGGAACCTTGGGTTGGGTTAGGGTTGAGCACCAACCTGACCCAACCCGCCCAACTTTCAACCCTAATGTGTGTGTGTATTTGTATATGTACATGTATATGTGTGTATATGTATATATGTATATGTGTATGTATATACATATATGCATAAGTGTGTGTGTATATGTGTATGTATATACACGTCTATGTATATATGTGTATGTATATGTGTGTGTATATATATGTGTGTGTGTGTGTGTGTGTGTGTAACGCCCTGAATTTCGAGGGTCGAGTAAAGCTCTGCTTCCGAGATCTAGCATATCACTTATGCAATATGGATAATGATGTTCAGATTTTGCCTATATTAATGAGTTAAATATGAGTGGGATTATACTAAAATAGCATATCATACTCCGGATATAATTAAATTAAGCAAGCAGAAGTCTAAAGCATATATATTTAAACATGTGGGTGTTTCACAAACCTCCAGAGTATGAGTACGTAACCTAGTTTAATATATACATGAATTGTTTCAAAATATACAAAATGTGGAAATGTAAGGTGTCCAACTAAGCCAAATATCCCAGTGTTCCCTGCGTATCAATATAAGGTCTACACCGACCCGCCAAATAATTGAAAGTAGGAGAATTCCTCCTCCTCATCCATAAAGTTCTGCTCCACTGTATAGACTTAATCAGCACCTGCATCTAAATCAGAGTCTGGTTGGTGTTTTAAAACACCGTCCCAAAGTGGGAGTGAGTGGCCAACTCAGTGATACTATAAGGCAAAAGTTAACATGTTATCTAGTCAATTAAGCAGTAATGATAAAGCAACATAACAATCACTTTCTAACTACTCTTGTTAATGCAGGAATGAAGTGCAAGTAATGATGTATGCCCTCGCATCGAAGCTACCTCACAAGCGACTTCGACAACCTATTTCGCATATGACATCACTGCCTCCTAATTAATGCAGTGCGATGCATGGTCATGTTAGCCAAGTAATTAATTAAGCTTATTCATACAGCAGATTTGGGAAGCTAGTATCCTCCCTTTATATCATTGACCCGAACTGAAGGATTCATCTAGGTTAGTCACTCCTCGTTAAGCGCATACGATAGGCAAGTTATAAGGTCATCACTCCTAATGAAAAGCCGTCGATAGGCAAGTTCAAGAATTTATACTCGCGGTCACTAAGGGAGGCTCATCACCTCAGTGTAGGCCGGCAGTACGAACACGGTGTCCCATACCACCATGCCCGGCTTACGAGTTTTAGTTGCTCACTGGTCACTACGGGGAGGCTCGTCACCCCAGCTTAGGCCGACAGCTCAAACAAGGTGTCCCATACCACCATGCTCGACTCATGAGTCTTAGCGGATCGGGGTACCATGGTTAAAGTGAACCTTTATATTGGTGAGGGGTACCTTTAATTCAAGCAGTAGTGTACATACATGGTAAACACACAATAGGCTAATCGGTTTGTTAAGCAAGTTCAATTAGTACGGGCACACGCTGACTTAATCGACATGGAGCGCATAAGCACCCCTCGTGGCCTAACCACTGTCGACAATTGTCGTACGACTCGAATTCATCGAGTATATCCAATGTGGCGAGACTAATCCGGCCACCTGAACAGGGACTGTTACCAATTAACTGGGCTATGTTGTAGCCCCAATCTTACTAGATGCAATAAATAAACACATGTGATAATCATTTCAGCATTTCACAAATAATCTAAATAAATTCCTCATTTGAGCATTTCATCAAACACATTGATCATGTTACCAAACACTTGCATTTTATCCATAAATTGTGTAGAGGCAAGTATGATTACATGAAAGAAACTATACATATGAATAAGGTAATTAATAATCCTATCTTAATACTCGTAATAAATACAAATCATCAATAATTTCTCGTTTAGACAATTCATCGAACACTTAGACTATAATTCACCAGTTATATAGACTAAGTTACAACATATATTATAACAAATCCTTATACAGAGAGGTCAGCATGCATATGACAATGATGAATCCTAGATTAGTAGTCGTGGTAAGCATAAATCATGTTTAAATGTTCATTCAAACATTTCAACAAATACATGGGATGCATCTTTTGTTCAACACAGTTTATAAATGTATATTATACCGAAATCGGCGTATCTAAGACAATATGGCAGCAATCAAGTCAGACATAAATCATTAAATGACATTGAAAGCATTGATTACCGCAACATAAGTGTTTATAGTCTGCACCTTTCGTCGATATACTCGATTCGGACTCGGTCCAAACTCTACATCCCCGAAAACGGAACATAAGGTACCTAAATGGTGAAATCGGTTAGTTAGGTTGACAAACAACCATCCTAGATCTCTACTATGATATTAGGGTTAGGATTTTTTACCCAAATCGTAGCCGAAACAGATTGTGTAGTGGAACGGGATGGAGATTTGGTGCGTGGAATCGTGGGAGAAGATTCCTGTAACGATCTCTTAAGATCTTCCTTCTCTCTTTCTTCTTTGCTCTTCTTTTCTCTCCTCTCTCCCTTAGAGTTTGATGAAATTCGTATATGAGAGAGGTGGGGTGAAATAAGGGCTATTTATAAGCCCAAAAGTGATGTAAATGGCCCCAGGGCCACTATGTATATAGGTTATACCCTTTAGGCAGTTGTTTTTGACAAACAAGGCTCATAGAGAGGCCCACTACTCACCTATGTCATAGGGTACGTTCCCTAACAATGGATCTATGCCAAGACATGATTTCGGTGCGATCGGATAAGCCGATTGATCGTGCAGGCCCACTACTCACCTATGTCATAGGCCCACTACTCACCTATGTTATACGGATATGTGCAGGAAAATTTTCTTTTCCCATGGGTGAAGTTTGGTTAGAAAATGACGGTCTGAAATCCTCAATTTCGCATAAGAGTGAATGACTCATTTCACTTAAGTTTCCTTTCATTTTCTAACGATATTCGCGCTTCTCACATACTTCACTCATGACTCAAATTGGATGTTCCTAGACACTATCTGGGCTTGATTCCCTCACTGGTTGTCAAGCCCAGCAGGACGGACATGGTCCTATAGTTTCATGGTCATTGGACTCTCGATATGTGGTCTAGATCCGATACGTGGTCTCAATGTACTCCTGAGAGCGACAGGCTCTTGGGATTTCTCCTAAGTCTTAAGATGACATTGAGTTAGTGGTATAATGGTTTTAGGCATTTCCATTTGTGAAAATGGTGGCCCAAGCTTAATCCACCGATTATTTAGTTTAGTACTTAACTAAATTCCACCTAAATTACGACAGGATAATATCCTTAGGTGGTTCTGCCTGAGGTGGTACTCGAGTCCTTGTATGAATTTTTCTGAGACATTACAATATATGTATGTATAGATGTATATATATGTATGTGTATGTATATGTATATGTGTATCCATATATATATGTGTGTGTGTGTGTGTGTGTGTGTGTGTGTGTGTGTGTGTGTGTGTGTTTATGCTTGTATATGTGTGTGTATGTATATGTATATATATATGTATATGTGTATGTGTATATGTATGTATGTGTGTATAATATATATATATATATATATATATATATATATATATATATATGGAAATGCTCACTGCACAGCTTCGCACATGAATCTAGTGCGAACTTTTTTGAGAAACCATCATACGTGAAGTGGATCCAAAATCTGAATGGTGCATGTGAAGCAGCACCTCGTGAAACCCCCTAAGCCCAAGTTTTACTTTGATCCAAAACTTCGGTGGCCATGAAAATTGAAAATAGTTTCTTCCCTTAATTTGAATTTCTCTTTGCTATGGCCCACTAGAATTTTAGATCAGGGTGAAAATTTGTCCCTCGGGGTTTCATGGGATTCTGCATCACATGGACAGTTCAGATTAGACACCCATGGCACGTGTGCAAAGGTGCGCACGTGCGTAGGTGCGCAAGCGAGCATGACTCTATATATGTATATGTATGTGCACATGTATATACACAAACATATACATGTATATATTATATGTATATGTGTATGTGTATGTGTGTATATATGTATGTATACATATACACTCATACATGTACACACATATACAAATGCATATACACATATACATACACATACATATTCATATACACACACACATATATATATACATATATATATATATATATATATATATATATATATATATGCAAACATATACATATACATACATATATATGTGTGTGTGTGTGTGTGTGTGTATATATATATACATATACATATACATACACATACATACAGTATATACATGTATACATATACATTCATATATATATATATATATATATATATATATATACATTCATATATATAGCAATGTATGTTAGTTCATCTTATAGGAGTCAAGACCCTTAAGAAGACGAGTAGTGTTCATGATTTAATATATTATGCAAGTGCACTTCTCTCAGATAATTCTTTACCAAATCCTCATATTCTCGAAAAATCTAGAACAACTCTTAACGAAAAAGATGAGAATGAAGTCAATGAAGTAGGGCAAACTCCTCCACCACCACCACCTCCAGTTAACATGGCAGATGCTGGACATAACACGCAACTCTCATTATTCACAATCACTATTCGAGCTAACATCGCAGGACCAAATGTTCAGCCGTGGGACACTACATTTGGATTGGTAGCACAGATGGCGGCAATGTTAAAACAACAACAAGATCAGTTCACCATTCAGTAGGACATGTTAGCCACCTTGAAACAGACATCCCAATATCATCGGAACACATCTCCACTAAGGTTTGATCAGCCTCGTGAGGTAGATTTACTTGAAAAATTTACGAAGTTGCGATGACCGGTCTTCAATGGTGCATTTTACCCATTAATAGCAGAAGATTGGTTGAAGTATATTGAGTAAGTTAATGTATTGATTTGAATGTTTTGTTGCAATATTTTATAATGTGGTAAATTATATGCTAATCTGTGCCAAATTGTATAAAATTATAATTGTACATTAAATTTATTTATCAAGACAACTATATATAATAGTTATGAAAATGATACGTTCATATATCATCCCTTATTCATTGCTTTTTGCATAATACATGGTCGATTCTAGGGGCCCTCCGTGGAGGAAATATCGATCCTAGTAGAGCGTTACCAGATGCGGGCTATGTCCAAACCTACTGAAAGGTGGAAGCTTACCCAATGGGTGGATGCGGGTTGGCGACCTATAACCCAAGTTTAAAATCAAATTAATATTTATTTTTCCCTTCATCCAGGTCTTTATGTCATAATCATGAGGTAAGACATCAAATAAACATTATATTCGGCACTAGGTGTCACGCCCCAAACTCGAAAACCAGGCTCACGAAATTTTCGATCGCCGAATCTGGCGTCGACAGCCTCTGCAGTACCTCATTCTCGGGTCCCGGCATAATGCATACCAGGTTCCGATTCTGGGATCCTACAAGGAGGATTTTCAACATGAATTTGTTTAATCATAAGCATAACCATAACATAACCTATGAACAATAACAACAAGAACACCATAACAAAATCCACTATGATAAAAATTTTTAAGTACAATGCGTATAAAGGGAAATACAATGATGATAATAGCCGAAATCTCTTAAAGCTCTGTGGCACGCTCCTGCTCCTGCTTAGCTACGGTGTAGCGTCACCTACACACATCAATCGTGTATAAGCTTATAGAAACCTTAGAGGGTAGTGTAAGTATGTACGCAATATGAGCGTGCTCAGAATGTAATATCAAAGTAATGTGGAATATGCTGGCGAATCCATGAATACTGTTAGTCATACTAAGGCTATGCGATGCAAGACATGAATGCTATGGGCCACACCAAGGCCATGTGATGCAAGGCATGAATGCTATCGGCCACACCAAGGCCATGCGATGCGAGATGCAACTCAAGTACACCAATCCTCATATGAATCCATATATTAATACAACTCAACTTTAGGATATCACCGAGGTCTAATACACTATACACCACATCGCCGCCCTACACTGGATGCACAACCATGCAAGCGGAAGAGACCTCACTACCCGCCTGACTAGTAGTCAGCCAACATCTACCTGGCACGTCGGTAGCGGATCCATTTACGAGCTGGTCAGACTTAACTTAGCATTGCCCCCTTCCCCTCGGGCGAGTAAGGCCGCACCCCCTTCCAACCGACCACGACACAGTAGGAGATGTAGCCTCCTGGTATTCTGCCCTCATGCGCTCATACATCCAATCGGTTTAGGCATTGAAGCATCCTCCATGGTTCCATAAGGGTTTGGAGACTTTCACCTTGGGACATCCTACGCACCCCCGTGCTTAAACAGTATTTCTGGTATCCTGTCATCCACGCTATATCTGCGGAGGCTACAACCCTGATGCCACTGGGGCGTACAATAATCATGATCACACAATGCAAGATGCATAAGTCACACAGTCCAGTTATGCATCAATCCTGCGCGTGCCATGCGCTCATGTGGGATAACTCCACCTATCAGGGAGTCCCATGAATAACCTGCCCAATGTCAATATGTCATATGCAATGATCAACCACATCTGATATCAAGTATGCAGATGATGCGTATGGACATGTATCATGATGCTATGCCATCACATACTCATAATCGACACCGGTAATCGGCATCGATAATAGGCATTGATAATCAGCATCGACGATCGACTTATACTTACAAGGCGAGGTCTATAAATGAACCGCCAATCTAAGCTATAATATAAAGATCGGCCCTCGGCCATGGATATACTAATTTAATAGCACGGATCCATTCGTCTACGCTGATGATGGACTATGCAACATTGATGGGGCCCAAAGATTTGGGTTAACCCACAAGAATAAATGAATCATGCAATACCAATGGGGCCCATTGATTTGGGTTAACCCACTAAGAAAATGATGAGAATGGGCCTAACAAGGCATAAGGGAAGGTCACAATGTGGACATTTAACTATCACTGCCCATCAGTGTGGACATTTAACCAACATTGCTCCCTAAGAGTGGCCCACATAGAGCCTAACATAAAGTGGACCCATGGCCTCACACAAGGGCCTAATGTATATCACGATGGGCTTCACTCACGGGCCACATATGCATTACTTTAGGCCTTACCAAATGGCCCTCATACATCACATCGGGCCTCATATGCTACACATCGAGACTCATTATAAGGGCCTCATATACATCAAATTGGGCCTCACTTATGGGCCTTATATGCTACACATCGGGCCTCATTATAAGGGCCTCATATACATCAAATTGGGCCTTAAACAAGGGCCACACATATATAAAGGTAGGCCCCATGATTTGGACGGTTTGGAGAAACACATACATTGCATGGGTCCCACCGTCCATACCTGGATGGTGGAATGTATGGATGAACGCATGCATCATGATAGGGCCCACCATCCAGACCATGGTGGGCCATGTCCAAAAGAAAGAGAAATGGATGGACGGCTTGGAATAAAACACATATGTCATGGTAGGCCCCACATGGCACCATGGATACACGGAGTGGATACAACATTACGTCCAAGTGGGCTTCACACGCCCTGTCTAGATGGACAGCGTGGATACATGACACGTACATCAGAGAGGGTCCCACATGGACGGTGTATAAGACACATACACTATAGTGGGGTCCACGTAATGTTAGATGGACACTATGGATGTAAAATAAATGCATCAAGGTGGGTCTCATCTGCACGTGTGGGGTGGGCCCCACACGACTGATGAATGGGCAGTGTGTATAGAACACATGCACCATGGATGGGATCTCACCGTCCTACACATATGGACAGTGAGGATGGGACCATGCATCATGGCCTGGCTCCACATGGCTGGGATGGAACACGTACATCGATGTGGGGTTCCACACCACGGAGTGGATATATAACATATATATCAAGGTGGGTCCCACCCACACATGCAGGGGTGGGTCACGTCCTCCAGATGGATGGACGGTTTGGATATAACAATACATCACGGTGAAGTCCACCGTCCTGGCCAATGGACGGCTGGATGAAAACATACATCATGGTGGGGCACACACCGCAGCTGGTGACGTCAAGTTGCTGGGACTCACCATCTGGATGGACAGTGTGGGAACACCACATACATTAAGGTGGGTCCACACGTGTGGGACCCACCATCTTGTAAGACTAAGCTGATATTTGTATTTCACCTCCATTTAGACGTCCTGAGATAGACAGCAAGTGGGCCTCAGTTGCTGGGCATCCAGAAAATCTGGACGGTCCAAATTTTATCATATCAGATGGGCCACATACATACATCATCATCATCAAAAGAAAAAGAGAGAGAGAGAGAGAGAGAGAGAGAGAGAGAGAGAGAGAGAGAGAGAAACGACGGAGATGGGAGGAGCTCCGCCACTATGAGCTCCTCCATGTACATTCATACATCATATTGATATCCCAAAATAGGTGGGCCTCAAATCAGAAAATCAGGTGGAAAACCATATCTCCACCACAAAGATTAATGCCTAGATGGCCATTACAAGATGGATAACTTAGAAACTTCATGGTGGGATACATGGAGAATGGTCCCACCATGGGTAGATACATGCATGATGTGATGGGCTTTAGGCCACATCTAGGGACCAAGATAGGATCCCTACCATTGATTGGTGGATCCCACTTGTCCCAAGCTAAAGAAAATAAAGATCCATGAGGGAAATAGACCTTAGGAAGCACCCACCTTCAAATCTTGATCTCCTTCTTGTCCTTCTTCCACCAATGGATCTTAGAGCTCCAAGGAGGTCGATTTGATGGTCTAGATGAGGTTTGGAGGGTTGGATATGGGGGATTAGGGAGCTTAAGGTTGCTGGATTTTTAGGAGCTCTCCCTTGCTAGCAATGGAGGAAAATGAGAAATGAGGAAGAAAGAGAGGGAAAGAGGGAGTTGTAGTGGTGTAATGATGGGTTTGTAAGACCATAATGACTTGTAAGTCATGGGGAAGAGAAAGTGATAATAGCTAGGGGGTAGGGTGTCTAGGCTAGGTTAGGGTAGGTAGGTAGGTAGGTAGGGTGAGGTAATCTCATAAGGCCTAGGGAAATGTGTCATGTGGGTCTCGTAATGTGCGGTCCATGGCCATGATCAAGCGCGATCCACATCTCATGATCTAGACGTCGGATTGACCCACGAGACGAGGGCGTTGGAATCACGACGACGGTGCGGTCACAATGGCATGGGTCTCGGGTCAAGCCAACTCGGGTTTATAGGATGTGACTTAGGGTCGTACGCAAATGCAATCAAAAGGTCGCGGGTCACCGGAATTCGACTGAGAGGACCGCAGGATCATACGGAACGGAACAAACACTAGGACATGAGCTTAACATAGGTGATTTTTAATCATGAACACTTAAGATTGAGAATTGCCTATGTTTGCTCATTTTGGGATTAAGCCCTAAAATGATATGAAAAAAATTGATGAATAACATGGATAAAACACATGCGACATGGTGAGGCCCACAAAGCACTAACTAGTAGTGATATAGTTATTGGCTAACGTCGCTAGTCAAACTTGAGTGGATCTATGGAGGTGTACGGGATCCCAAATTATGGAGCCCATTGTGATGTATTTTTCTCACATCCACGTCGTTCATCCAGGTTGAAAGCTCATTTTAGACCATGATACAAAAAATAAGAAGAATCTCATGTGGATCATAGTATAGGAAACAATAGTAATTGATCATTAAAAACTTCTTATGGGCACAAAAGTTTTTGGATCAAGATGATATTTGTTTGGTATCTTTGTCCAAGTCTTTGTTACCCTATCGTAAACTCTTTAAGGCTTACCATGATTTATGTATTGTATCCAATCCGTCCATCCATTTTACCATATAATTTTAAATCTTGATCCCAAAATTGAAAAATATCCAAATATCAAATGAACCACACCATAGGAAACAATATGAATTGAACTTCTACCGTTGACAGATTCTTGAGGGCCATAGAAGTTTTGGATCAAGTTTATATTTGATTTTTCCCTTAATCCATGTTTTTATGATTTTATGAACATGTTGGATGACAAATAAACATCACTATGGGGCCTAGCAAGGTTTCAATAGTGGAAATCATTATTCCCACTATTTCATGTGGTATGATCCACTTGAGCTTTGGATTTGCTTCAATTTTGGTCTCAACCCCATAAATAAGCTCGAAAAATGGATAAACGACATGGATAAATAATATACATTCACCGTGGGCCCAACTGAGTTTACTTAGTATGGTAAAAGATCTGATTTCCTTGTCAATAGATTGGATGGGAACTCGGATTGCGTACTAAGTTATTCAGTACGCTCTTAGCATACCTAGTAAACTCAGTCAGACCCACCTTGAACATATGTAGTCTATCCATGTTGTCCATCCATTTTTCCATCTAATTTAAGGGGTTAGGCCCAAAATTGAAGCATATACAAAGATGAAATGGATCATACCACGGGACAGTTAGGATAATGATTTCCACATGTGAAACCTCTCTAGGCCCTATAATAATGTTTATTTGTCATCCAACCTGTTTATAAGATTATACAGACATGGATGAATGGAAAACAAAAATATAAGCTTGATCCAAAATTTATGTGGCCCTAAGGGCCTGTTTGGATTGACGGTCCCGATTGAGTTGTTTTGTATTAAACGAGTTAAAATACATTATATAATGTTTTATTTGGAGTTAAGATCCATGGAGTATCATGCGCGCAAATACATCATTTCATCAAAAAATTCAAATGGCGGTAGTGTATTGTTCGACGACTCTACTTCTTGCAGTACAACCTATTCAAGATATTGTATTTGCATGCGATAAAGACTACGTCTGTTGCAGGGGGTTTTCTATCAGAGAATGACCAAAAATTCCTACTCTAGCATCGCCTTAGATCATCTCCCACCTTCCGCATGTGGCCATTTAGCAGAGAAGGTTCTCTTCCGAAGGTCTAACTTTCATAATACAGTCGGAAAATACACTTCTTACCAAGTTGGATCGGGGCAAATCGGTAAATCATCCACCAAATCGGACGTAGGAAAGCCGATCGTTCAGATACGAATATCTGCCTTCCCGATCATACTGCGATATACATTTACCCTAGAGATTGTACAAATAAAAAAGTGGGCCAGATCATGGTGGGTCCCACAACTAGTAGATGCACGGTTGGAATCGGATCACCTCACAAAAATGAAAAGGTCTCTGATGTTGGATACTATGTGTCTCAAAATTTTGGTCGGACAACATCAATTGGCTGTTTGGCCCTAATCGAAACAAAATCTGACCACTAAAATAGATGGACAACGTAGATGGCTCGCAGATGTCATTGAGGGACCCACATAGCCCCTCAGAATTAACTCTACTCCAGCAGCTATTGAAAATAGCCATCGTCATGCAAGTATCCTCGATATTATACGTATATACAATACACAGCCTTAATACATCGTTTCCAAACATTGATCATATGAAGAATTTGTATACTTGCCCAAACAATTCCTCCTATGCCAACATTGATTTATGGCTTGTTGATGTGGATGTATTCTGCAATTGATCAAACATATACATGAACAGTGATACAATACAATACACATTTATACGTCAATCCAAACAGGCCCTAAAATTATATATGCTAGAAGTTCAAGTCAACTGTTTCCTGTGGTGTGGTCCATTTGAAAATTACAGATGCTTCATTTTTGGGCTCAAGCCCTAAATTTATCTGGGAAAATGGATGTAGAGCAGATAAAATACATGAATTATGGTCGCCTTAATAGAGGTTACTAGCACAGTGAGTTACTCGCTAGGCAAACCGCTTACGTTGGATGGAAAATAAATATTTCAGTGGATCCGTGATATTTTTAGTAGTAGGAATTTAGTTAAGATTGTTTCCAGTGGTGTTGCTCACTTGAGATTTGGATCAGCTTCATTTTTTGGATTATATTCTAAAATGAGCTTTCAATACGGATGGACGGTGTGGATGTAAGGAAAGTACATAACTGTGGGCCCCACAGTTAGGCATCCGAAACCGCCTGCCTGCGGACGCGGATTTCCTGGGAAAGCCTTTCGCAGGAAGTTCCTGCGCAAGGATTCTGGATGGGGCCCACTGTGATGTTTGTTAGAAATCCAATCCGTCCAGCCGTTTTTTGAACTTTAGTTTAGGACATGAGATCGAAAATGATTAGGATCCAAAACTCAAGTGGGCCATACTAGATGAAACAGGGAAATGAATTCTTACCGTTGAAACCTTCCCAGGATCCACTTGATGTTTATATTCCATCCAAACCGTTTATAAGATCATTGTCACTGAGATGAAATGAAAAGGCCAAGAAATTAAACCGATAGAAAAACTTTTGTCGCCATATAAATGTTTCAACGGTGGTCACTAAATCCCCACTGTTTCCTCTCGTGTGGCCCACTTGAGTTTTTGATCCTCCTCATTTTTGGTGGCATGTCCTAAAATGAGTTCAAAAAACGGATGGTCGGGTCGGATTTCTAACAAACATTACAGTGGGCCTCATCCAGAATCTTGCGCAGGAACTTCCCCTTTCGCAGGAAATCTGCGTCCCCTGCGAAACAGCCCTTTCCGCACTTGAGCAAAAGAAATAAAATAAAGGAGAGGAAAAAAATATACACGAAAAAGAATAAAAGAGCTAGGGCTTCCCTTGCCAGAGCAGAGAGAGGGAAGGAAACGCAGACAGAGAGAGAGAGGGCTTCCCTTGCCAGAGCAGAGAGAGGGAAGGAGACACAGACAAAGAGAGAGAGAGGGAGGGAGAAGGAGACGTTCGGTCAGAGCAGGTGGGTGCACTTTCAATGCAGCTGCGTTTCCACCACCCTCTCCCAAATTCGAAATGGATAGCCGTTGCCTGTAACAAAGTAACCTGTGACTTGAAAAACACCTAATTCCTCTGTTACATTTCTTGCAATCTTACCTGATAGAAAGTTACAGGTTGAGACTTTGTTACCTGTAACATTTCTCCCCCAAACACAAACTGTAATAAAGTCACCGGTTACTTTCTTACATTTTACACAAGTTACAGGCATCCAAACGGCCCCTAACTCTAATTCCACGAATCTACCTCTCCTGAAAGCCCTAAACCTAACTCGAGCAATCGTTAATTACAGTAATCTACCTCTCCTGAAAACCCTAACCCTAACTTGAGCATTCGCAGACAATCCAGCTGATCCGTCGCCATGGACATCCGATTCCCGTACTCCCCAGCGGAGGTCGCAAAAGTCCGGGTCGTCCAGTTCGGCATCCTTAGTCCTGATGAAATCGTAATCTCCGATCATCATCGCTGTCAATTCCCTTATTGCTCCTATGGGGATTTCATTTTCATACAGGTGTTTTTTGTTTCTTGCAGCGGCAAATGTCAGTTGTTCAGATCGAGCATAGTGAGACGATGGAGCGTGGAAAGCCGAAGCCCGGTGGCCTCAGCGATCCTCGGCTTGGTACCATTGATCGTAAGCTGAAGTGTGAAACGTGCATGGCGAACATGGCTGAGTGCCCTGGTCATTTTGGGCACCTTGAGCTCGCCAAGCCCATGTTCCATATCGGGTTCTTGAAAACTGTGCTCTCTATCATGCGCTGCGTCTGCTTTAATTGCTCTAAAATACTTGTTGATGAGGTACCCATTATAAATTCTTCATTCTATGTTTTATGGTTGTTTCTTAGCTGAGCTGTGGCTTGTTCCTTTTGTCTGTATGCATCTTGAGTTTTTTGATTGGCTGTAATTTGAATTTGAATTATACTTCACGAGTACATCAATATTAATATGGTTTTATCGCAATTTCTCTGTAGATTGTTGCGTTTGATTAGTTATGGTTAGGATGAGTGGCTGAGTAAAATTGCATTTTAATCAATATGAATATCACTGCCATCAAAATTAGAATGTGGAGGTGGTATTCTTTTTCCCCATTTTTCAAGTATTGTTTATGAATTTTTGAGCTTGAGGAATCCTTGTGCAAGTAAAGACAAAAAGGGTTGTAGCCCATAACTCAACGGTAGACAGGCTGTTTATTCAACATTTAGCTCTCAGGTTCTAGCCGACCTTCCCAATTTAAAAAAAGAAGAAAACAAATAAACAAAAGTGGAAAAAAAATCCCTGCGCGACACTTTATGGTAACACATAACTGTAATGAGGATATGTTGAATTGTTTGATTATGTAAGAGACTTACTGTAAGTGTCACATGTTCTTACTCTCCAAGGTAGAGAGGATGCGCTGAATCTAAATGAAGATTGACATAAGATCAAATCCAAAGTTGTGTAAGAGACTGTATGCTTATCTTAATCGTTATTTGGGGTGCTAAAAGTAGGAAAAGATAGCCTGCTTAATGCATTTTCCATGTACTATGCTGCTTCAAGCACCATGTACCTTTGGTGATGCTTGGAGGTCCAACCAGGATGACACCAGGACCAAATGCACCCCTATCTGTCTTGGAAAATGTCTTTCTTGTTTCACTGTTTAAAAAGGATTTATTGGTCATTTGGATTTACCAAAGATTGTCAAAGCATAATTGGTAGATTCCTTGAAGAATCTTAGTTCTTATAATGGGGAGCAAATGATGAGATGAATAAAAAGGATATGGAGTTTATGTGATATCAATGGTTTCTGTTGTGGAGTTTATGGGTCACTGTGTTTAATTGATGATAATAAGCTTCAGTCTAAGATAAACTTGTATGGATTTCACGTCTTCTTCTTGAAAAGAATATTGTGATGAATAGGGTGAATTTCAAAATTTCAGCAATTTGTTAAAAGAAACTAAAATTTTAAGGCAATGAATAGGGATTTCCAGATATTTCACATGTTTATATGTTTCTTAATTGAAATTACCACTCAAAGACAACATCTTTGACATTTTTGACTTGGTTTCCGATCTTATATTGGATTCCTTTTCTTTCATAATTCAAACCCACAAGACTTTCTATTTGTTTTTTTTTTTTTTTTTTTTTTTCACCCAAGAAATTAACTCTATAAGTAACCTTGGACAAAAAAGTTTCCTAAATCAACTTTGACCAAGCTCTCAAAACTAGCTTAACCTGTGCTCAATGTATCAGCCATTTTTAACTCATGGGTTATCTAAAGTAGGCCACAATTTGGACTAGAACATGCACACTGATACATAAATGGGCGGACATGCTATCATGATGACATTAATCCAGTAGGTGTAGAAACTGTTGGATGATTGACCCTATTGATTTTCTTTCTTGTTGGTTGGCCCACAAGATTTTGAGCCTGTGCTTCCAGCCCACATCCATCACTGGGCCCAATAAATATGCTTCCTGTCAGGTTTCATTAGGGCTGACTGCATACGTGGAGTCAATTCATCCTTGTGTAGGTGTTGTCAGGCATGAACTGACTGTGTTTATGGAAGTAATCTGGACTCTTGCTGCGGAGGCACCTTTTTATAGGCCCGTGTGTCATATTCAGTTGCTTTCTTTGTTAGTTGCATTGCTGGCGCCATACCAATACCCAGAGCTTTCAAATACATCTTACTTTTATACTACTTTCAGGAAGACCACAAATTCAAGCAATCTCAGAAAATTAGAAATCCAAAACATCGACTCAGGAAGGTTTTGGATGCATGTAAGAATAAAACAAAATGTGAAGGTGGTGATGATATTGAGGTCCGAGATCAAGATTTAGAAGAACCGGTAAAGAAGCGCCGAGGGGGTTGTGGTGCTCAACAGCCAAAGCTCACTGTTGAAGGTATGAAAATGATTGCAGAATACAAGGCTACAAGGAAAAAGAATGATGATCAAGAACAGCTTCCTGAACCTGTGGAAAGAAAACAACAGCTTTCTGCAGAAAGGGTATCTCCCCTGCATGTCTATTCTTTTTTCTCACCTTTCCTATGCTCTTCCTCTTTCTTTTTGTCACTCTCTGTCATGCATGCTAAAATCCTGTACTTATCATCATTTTTGTTCCTGTGGTTTTCTATTTTTTCTAGGTTCTAAGTGTTCTCAAGCGGATAAGTGATGAGGACTGCCTACTGTTGGGTTTGAATCCTAAGTATGCCCGTCCAGATTGGATGATTTTACAAGTCCTCCCGATTCCCCCTCCTCCTGTGAGACCTTCTGTGATGATGGATACGTCTTCTAGGAGTGAGGTATGCTTCTGCGATCTTGCGAGTTTCATTATCTCGTTTTATCTGCTTCTTATCTCTACTGGTGAAGTTCTTCATGTTCAAGGGTTTATTGATAGAACACTTCTTTTTAATACAACTTTTTAGAGTTCCATTTCATGCCATTCTAAATAGCGTGAAATGGATTAAAATGTGTTTGTCAATGTCTGGCTTACATGTTCCTAATTCTGAATTAATAATGGTGATCGCTACACTTTTATCCAACAATCAACAAGTTTTTTTTTTTTTTTTTCTGTCAAACATATCATTCCTTTTTCCAACATATTTTATGACTGCTATTAATTTAGTCCAGAACGTTTGTTTTTTTGGAAACAGGATGACTTGACTCATCAGTTGGCGATGATTATTAGACACAACGAGAATCTGAGAAGGCAGGAGAGAAATGGAGCTCCTGCCCACATCATCTCAGAATTTGCACAATTACTGCAATTTCACATTGCTACATATTTTGATAATGAGCTTCCGGGTCAGCCGAGGGTATGCATAACATATGTTCATTAACTCTTAGATGATGAATTAAACAAAAAGCCTTAGACAAGGAATCTGATCGACTGATTTCTGTTTTATTGTTCAGGCTACACAGAGGTCAGGACGGCCTATCAAATCCATATGCAGTCGGCTTAAGGCTAAAGAAGGTCGGATTAGAGGCAACTTGATGGGAAAGCGTGTGGATTTTTCAGCACGAACTGTCATCACACCAGATCCGACAATTAACATTGATGAACTTGGAGTGCCATGGAGTATTGCTCTTAATTTAACATATCCAGAAACTGTGACACCATATAACATTGAGAGGTGTCAATTTTTTTTATTTTTTTTTCTAGTTCTATTTATTATGTAATTTTCTCTTTATTTCATATATGTAGTTTGAAAATAATTCCTGTACTTGTCAGGTTGAAGGAACTTGTAGAATATGGGCCCCATCCTCCTCCCGGTAAAACTGGTGCCAAGTACATCATAAGGGAAGACGGACAGAGGCTTGATCTTCGGTACTTGAAAAAAAGTAGTGATCATCATTTGGAGCTTGGTTATAAGGTACACGATTATCTATTTTTCATTCTTTATTGCCAAGCAACCATGGTTTCACCTTGTTGAAAATGTGCCATCTTGTTTGCAGGTGGAGAGGCACTTGAATGATGGGGACTTCGTTCTTTTCAATCGGCAACCTAGTCTTCACAAAATGTCTATAATGGGGCATCGAATCAAAATCATGCCATACTCAACTTTTCGCTTGAATTTGTCTGTAACTTCTCCATACAATGCTGATTTTGATGGGGATGAAATGAACATGCATGTTCCTCAGTCATTTGAAACTAGAGCAGAAGTCTTGGAGCTGATGATGGTACCAAAATGCATTGTCTCGCCTCAATCAAATCGCCCTGTTATGGGAATTGTCCAGGATACACTCTTAGGATGCCGGAAGATAACTAAAAGAGATACCTTCATTGAGAAGGTAATATCATGTGTTTTGGTTTCATTTTCTGTCTTCTTTGCCGTTAGTAGTATTGTCTTCTAATATTGTGGGAAATTAAATACGGATTGGATTTTGGCAGGATGTCTTTATGAATATCTTGATGTGGTGGGAGGATTTTGATGGGAAAATACCTGCTCCAACTATTCTGAAGCCTAGACCTCTTTGGACAGGAAAGCAAGTGTTCAATCTGATAATTCCTAAGCAGATAAACCTCATAAGAACCTCGGCATGGCACTCGGAAGCGGAAACAGGATTTATCACTCCAGGAGATACACAGGTTAGAATAGAGAGAGGCGAGCTGCTTGCTGGCACTCTCTGCAAGAAGACCCTTGGAACATCTACTGGTAGTCTTATTCATGTCATCTGGTATGTGACCTGTGACTGGTTTCCACTTTTGATTTTATTCCCTTTTTCATTGTGATCCATGTGGATGCTTTCGGTGTTACCTTTTGTCAATTTTGTATTTGGATGTGCAGGGAAGAGGTTGGTCCAGATGCTGCCCGCAAATTCTTGGGCCACACACAGTGGCTTGTTAACTACTGGCTTTTGCAGAATGGATTTAGTATTGGAATTGGGGACACAATCGCAGATGCATCAACTATGGAAAAAATTAATGAAACAATATCGAAAGCGAAGAATGAAGTGAAGGAACTTATTAAGGCTGCCCAAGAAAAGCAGCTAGAGGCAGAACCTGGGCGAACTATGATGGAATCATTTGAGAACAGGGTGAACCAGGTGCACAAGCTGAATGATTTTTTTTTCCCCTCCCCACTATACTTGGAATTATTTCTTAACACATTCTCTTTCAGGTGCTGAATAAGGCTCGTGATGATGCTGGGAGTAGTGCACAGAAGAGCTTATCAGAAAGTAACAATCTGAAGGCTATGGTGACAGCAGGATCAAAGGGAAGTTTTATCAACATTTCACAGATGACTGCTTGTGTGGGACAACAGAATGTCGAGGGTAAACGAATTCCTTACGGTTTCATTGATCGGACGCTACCACATTTCACCAAAGATGACTATGGGCCCGAAAGTCGGGGCTTTGTGGAGAACTCATATCTCCGTGGGCTGACTCCACAGGAATTCTTCTTTCACGCTATGGGTGGTAGGGAAGGTCTGATTGACACTGCAGTGAAAACATCTGAGACGGGGTATATTCAGAGGCGTCTTGTGAAGGCTATGGAAGACATTATGGTCAAATATGACGGTACTGTTAGGAACTCATTAGGGGATGTGATTCAGTTTTTGTATGGAGAGGATGGTATGGATGCTGTTTGGATTGAATCACAGAAGTTGGATTCTCTGAAAATGAAGAAGCGTGAGTTCGATAATGTTTTCAGGTATGAATTTGACAATGCCAATTGGAATCCAAGTTACATGTTACCTGAGCATGTTGAGGATTTGAAAACCATCCGGGAGTTCCGCAATGTTTTTGATGCTGAAGTTCAGAAACTGGAAGCAGATCGATACCAGCTTGGTACAGAGATTGCTACTACAGGTGATAACTCATGGCCTATGCCTGTTAACCTCAAGAGGCTTATCTGGAATGCTCAAAAGACATTTAAGGTTGACTTGAGAAGGCCATCTGACATGCACCCTATGGAGATTGTTGAAGCAGTTGACAAGCTTCAGGAAAGGTTGAAAGTCGTTCCAGGCGATGATTTTCTGAGCATGGAAGCTCAGAAAAATGCAACCCTTTTCTTCAACATTCTGCTTCGTAGCACATTTGCCAGTAAGCGTGTGTTGAAAGAGTACAGGCTAACTCGTGAAGCATTTGAATGGGTAATTGGTGAGATAGAATCTCGATTCTTACAATCATTGGTTGCACCAGGTGAAATGATTGGCTGTGTGGCTGCCCAATCCATAGGTGAGCCAGCCACTCAGATGACCTTGAATACCTTCCACTACGCTGGTGTGAGTGCCAAAAATGTTACTCTAGGAGTTCCTAGGTTGAGGGAAATCATAAATGTTGCAAAGAAAATTAAAACTCCCTCACTTTCTGTGTACCTAAAGCCTGAAGTCAACAAGACGAAAGAGAGGGCGAAGAATGTCCAGTGTGCTTTGGAATACACCACTTTACGCAGTGTAACACAAGCAACTGAAGTGTGGTATGATCCAGATCCTATGAGCACCATCATCGAAGAGGATGCTGAGTTTGTGAAGTCTTATTATGAAATGCCAGATGAAGAAGTTGCCCCAGAGAAAATCTCTCCTTGGCTGCTTCGCATAGAGTTGAATCGTGAAATGATGGTGGATAAGAAGTTGAGCATGGCAGACATTGCGGAGAAGATTAACCTCGAGTTTGATGATGATTTGACTTGTATATTTAATGATGACAATGCTGAGAAGCTAATTCTTCGTATACGTATCATGAATGATGAAGCTCCAAAGGGGGAGATGCAAGATGAATCTGCCGAAGATGATGTCTTCCTCAAGAAGATTGAGAGCAACATGTTGACGGAAATGGCCCTACGAGGCATCCCAGACATCAACAAGGTGTTTATCAAGTCTGGAAAGATAAATAAGTTTGACGAGAATGAAGGGTTTAAACCTGAAATAGAATGGATGTTGGACACAGAAGGTGTCAATCTGTTGGCCGTTATGTGTCATGAAGATGTTGATGCAACTAGGACAACAAGTAATCACTTGATCGAAGTGATTGAAGTTCTTGGAATTGAGGCTGTACGTCGATCTCTGCTTGATGAGTTACGGGTGGTCATATCTTTTGATGGGTCTTACGTGAATTACAGGCACTTGGCTATTCTATGTGACACTATGACCTACCGTGGTCATTTAATGGCCATCACCCGCCATGGCATTAATCGGAATGACACTGGGCCAATGATGAGATGTTCATTTGAGGAAACTGTGGACATTCTTCTGGATGCTGCTTTGTATGCTGAAACAGATCATCTCAGAGGTGTCACCGAAAATATTATGCTTGGGCAGCTTGCACCCATTGGCACAGGGGACTGTGCCTTGTATTTAAATGATCAGATGCTGCAGCAAGCAATTGAACTTCAGCTTCCTAGTTATATGGAGGGTTTGGATTTTGGCATGACACCTTCCCGTTCACCCATGTCTGGAACTCCATATCATGAAGGCATGTCGTCACCAAGCTATTTGTTTAGCCCAAATGCCCGTTTGTCACCCATTACAGATGCTCAGTTTTCTCCTTATGTTGGTGGGATGGCCTTCTCTCCCACTTCATCGCCAGGCTACAGTCCATCATCTCCAGGCTACAGTCCATCATCTCCAGGCTATAGTCCTACATCTCCTGGTTATAGTCCCACCTCACCTGGATACAGTCCTACATCGCCTGGTTATAGTCCCACTTCACCTACATACAGCCCTAGCTCTCCGGGCTATAGTCCTACTAGTCCTGCATATTCTCCTACAAGCCCATCTTACTCCCCTACTTCACCCAGCTACAGTCCAACATCCCCCAGCTACAGCCCCACCTCACCAAGTTACAGCCCCACCTCGCCAAGTTACAGCCCCACCTCACCAAGCTACAGCCCGACTTCTCCAGTTTATAGTCCGACTTCCCCAGTCTATAGCCCCACCTCTCCTGCATACAGCCCCACCTCGCCATCATACAGCCCCACCTCCCCTTCATACAGCCCCACCTCACCAAGCTACAGCCCCACCTCACCTTCATACAGCCCCACCTCGCCTGCATACAGTCCAACTTCTCCTGGTTATAGCCCAACATCGCCAAGCTACAGCCCAACATCTCCAAGCTACAGTCCTACTTCTCCAAGTTACAATCCCCCTTCCGCAAAATACAGTCCATCGCTGGCGTACTCCCCAAGCAGTCCCAGATTGTCACCATCCAGTCCTTACAGTCCGACATCTCCAAATTACAGGTAAGAGAAACTTGCTGTTGTCAAAGTCCAGACCTCAGTGATTCACTGGACATGATCATGTGGGTTGTGATCAGTTAAAATTTTGATGGGTTGAACTCATCGTTCCAAAAAAAAAAGAAAAAAAGATTTGAACTCTCCAACAAGAACAATTCAGCAGCCATTCAGTCATCCTGTATCTGCTGAGCATTGTCTGATTCTTATTTGTTACATCAAGTACTGCCTGTCCATTGGGATGATTTCTAACTCGACTCTGTTTCCACCCATGGGCAAGTCACAAGCTGAGATTGGATTGTCAACTATAATATTGTTTTTCTTTTTTATTCATCTTCCCTTTATCTGTCATATACTTTAACTTCTATATTTGCTTTTATTGCAGCCCAACTTCACCATCATATTCGCCAACATCCCCATCATATTCTCCTGCAAGCCCTACGTATAGTCCCAGCAGGTAAATTTCTTACTACTTCAAAGCATCTTTTGTGTTGCTTGTGAACCATGTTGTGCTCTCTCTTAATGTGGATGGGAATTGTGATGCATGCACAGGTGTGGACATGCTTGCTCTGGTGGGCATGTTTGGTTTCCTATGTATGCACTAGCAAATTCTTCTCCTACTCAGTGAAGGGCTTATTACAACAAATCCTCGCACATCTATATATAAATGATGGTTCATCAAGAGTACGGAAGAAAAACACACAGAATTGTTGATTCAATGGAGAAGGATAGAAGTGAAAACAAAGGGAAAAAACTGGAACAAGTGAAGAAATAGGGTAGGAGTTGATACCTCTAGTGGTCCCAGGGTATAAGGTCCTGAAGTAAGCAAGAGTGGGAAACCTAATCTAGTTATATTAAGATTCAGAATGTGGATATATGTTTGGCATAGTAACAATAAGGTTACCAACCATGATGAAGAGGATGGAGTATTAAAATTCATCTATTTTATATTTTTTCTTTTAAAAGTAGCAAAGTCAAGAATTGTAGGGCCCACATGGTATATTTATAACATCCAGCCTGTCCAACACCAATCATGGTGATCAGAAGAACAAAAAATCTGGCCAATTGAATCATCAGACGGGCCACACTTGAATTTTGATGTTTCTGAGTGGTGTACATCATTTTTTAATGGTTTGACCTACCTTATGATTGGACCCGCCATATTTTCCACTTGTATGATAATCATGGTCGGGTGCATCTGTTGGATCGTTTGGATGTCAAACAAATACCATGGTGCCCACAATTCTTGATTATCCACTTCTTTAAAGAAAAATTGAACAAGGGCATTTATGCAATTTCTTCCCTTAAAGGGCACCACTGGAGCATTTTGGTTCTTTGAGACACTATTTGGTAAAATCTAAACTGCTGTGGAATTTTGTGTTAGTTTTAGGGAAGAACTTGTACCAACTGTACAGAAATCAGGGCACACTTTTAATGGGATAACATGCTGGCAAGTTATTTGCCATGTGATGTTTCATGGTTTTGGATGTCACGCACATCCTACTCATATTAGTTTTGGTGGAATTGGTGCGACTAGGACCACCTATATGTTAAAATCGGATGACTAAGTCCCTAATAGGTCCGACTCGTCTCAAGTCGAGTCTGATCAAACCGTACAATTCAACCTGATATGGACCTAATTCGGAAGAGTTGCTCAATGCAACTTGTCGGAAGCTTATAAATATGAGGACGGTTTTTCCAAAGCCCGACCTCCCCCTAATTTCTACATCTAGATGTAGTTATCCTGAAAACTCTGTCGTACGATACTTCCAATAACTGGGTCTTGGGACATGTTTGTGGCTGATTGCTGACCTTTTAGATTAGTTCAAGTGATCCTTGGATGATTTGATACTGGACTATTTCCACTAGAGATGCTTGAAAACCATGGGATGCTAGCTCAGATGAATATGACGACTTGTAGTGTCATAAACCATTGGTTGACCTTAACTTGGAAAACTATGTCCAATGTCTAGTGCTGAGATCATGAGGATATACAAAATAAATAAATAAATAAATAAATAAATAAATTTCATCCACCCCTGCTACCCTGGGATGAAGTTGCACACAACCCATCCAAGCAATGTTAGAAATTAAATAAACTCATGTGTCTAAAACTCTTGATTCGGGCACTTTATATGCTTAAAAAAAGAAGAAAAAACTAAAATCAAGTTACCAGTGTGACATCAATGCATCACTGTTTATTTACTCGAACTCATTTAATTACCACAAATCAATGTATAAGATGGGATACAGGCATACTAACAAGAATCTCTTGGTCCAGGACCCACAAACTATTTTAACTGTCAGAGTTTTGAGCATTTGTGCATTTGAGCAACTATGGTACAAGATAATGTATAAAACAGTGTGGTCAAAAAGCTGGTTTAGAATCTTTTGGCTCTCATGTCATGGGATTGGGTTTGCTACCAGACCCATGCCTTGGAATCTCAGAGAAGGGGAAAATGTTGTAGCCAGTGTTGTGTGGTATTGATGAAAGATTGTTGATTAGTTTGATTCTATGTGCTTTTGGTATGAATGATTGAAGGCACATGTAAAAATTTGAAGTAAATGGGCAGAGTTAATAATAATAAAAAGAAAAAATCCCAGGGATCTCGAAGATCTTTGCCTCTTTAGAGCTGATGCGGGACTGATGTTATGTCCGAGGATTGTAGAAATTGTCTTCTTACATTGGGATTTTCAAGTCGAAACAGTACCTAACAGCAGTCTTTGCCCTTTTGTTCTGCAGTCCATACAGTTCAGGTGTTGGCCCAGATTACAGCCCAAGTTCTCCACAGTACAGGTATGGTGTCTTTTATGTGGATTTCAGTTGTCTAGTGTTCTCCAAGTTACCTTCTTTCATAAGTAGGCATGAGCTTAGTACTTCACCTTCTATTTTCAGTCCTAGTGCTGGCTACTCACCTACTGCACCGGGGTACTCACCGTCATCCACCAGCCAATACACTCCGCAGATGAGCAATAAGGATGAGGGCAGCAGTCGCTGAAGTGGACAAGAGAATGAGTTTTTTTTTTCTTTTTTTTCCAGCCAATTCCCAAAACCAGAGGATAAACAGAAGCATTTCTTTGTCTCATGAAAGTCTGCTTAAGACATTCGTGGATTATCATGCATGCTTATAATGGATGATCCATTTCACCAAAAACCAACACCAGACATTATTATTTCTGTAATATATGAGCACTCTTCCTACCGCCCATTGAAGATCTAGGAAAAGATAGAATTTCCCTCTAACTCAAAAAAAGATTGAGGTGCGAGGGGTGTAATTAAGAAAACTATGCACGCTTTTGAACTATCTTCAAGTGTGTTTTCTTTTTGATGAGTTTCTTTAAAAATGCCTGTAGGCTTTTTGTATGGACATCAACTAGTAATGTGCGTGGGAGCCTCACTATGAAACACCATATTTGCTTGGGCAGTGGAGAACTAGTCACTGTTATTGCCACATCAACAGTGCAGCCATTTCATCAGAATGGTCTATTTGGTTGTTGCAGGAAACAATGCGAAATTCACCACTCTTTTAAGTCCTAACTGAAAGGTGGCTTTATTTTCATGGGATGGAATTGCTGCGATGGCTAAGGACAAGTCTGATCAGCATGATCGTTAAGCAGTCGTGTCCAAAGCTCTAACACTCCTAGCCTCATATAAGGGTTATTCCTATAGTTTACAGAGGTGTAGTCCCTAAGTATAGATTGTATGGGATGCTTTTGGGCAGCCTTCAGTTTTTTGTACAGGCTGGGTGCATGGTTCAGCGCTCCAAAAACGTTGATGATGGTTGTGTGGCGCATTGTGGTTTCAAAAGCATTTTTTCGGATCATGTTTTGGTTAAGGCTTTTTAATGTGGTTAGGGCTAGGGCTTAGGCAAGTAGGACCGGATCGCTAGAGTGTAATGAATGAATGAATGGTTACAACCACTGCAAAATTTAAGTGGACCACCCACGAGGTTTCTGTAGTTTGTTAAGCATTGGGCTACCCATGAGATTGCTGCAAACTGGTAGTGTACCCATTCTCCGGATGTATTGCCTGGGATTTGGAGAGGCAGTGGCCCAACTCCCCAACTCAAAAGAAGGGTTTTTTTTTTTTTTTTTTTTTTTTTTAAATGCTTTTTTAAGGAGCAACCCATGAGAGATTTGCCTATCAATAATAGCGATTTTCCATATTATTTGATAGTGTTCACTGTCAATCCAAGTAAAGGTAAAATTGGGAACCCGATCTGGGCTTTTATATATGTCAAACTCAAGGGCCACATATACAATAGGAGAAACCCGTTTCAGCTGATAATTTCTACATGCCTCTACCATTCTTCTTGGTTCTTCTTAATGCCACAAGCTTTCGTTAGGTGTTTGGGCTGCTGAAGCGTGTCCAACTCCAACCAAGGAGACAAGGGACTGAGTGACTGACTCCAAGGACAGCTCACCCATGATGAATCAGGTCCAGCTGAGCCCATGAGCTAACGAACCGGGCCCATCTAAAAATATTCATCCTATAAATGTTGAATAATTCAGGCTGGGCGTACTTCTTGCCTAGGTTTAACCTAGTTAATTACACGGTCACAGGATCACATTCACAAGCCTTTTGAGTTAAATTGTCATTTGCAGGTTGCAAATAAGTTGGGTCCACCATATGGATTCTTCGAGTTGACCATGTTAGACGCGTTTCGATATAGAGTTGAACACATTGAAGTGGGTCTATGTTCGAAAGTGAGGTCGTTTCGATATAGAGTTGAACACATTGAAGTGGGTCTATGTTCGAAAGTGAGACCTCATAAAATCAACCTGATCTAACCTGCCCCAACCTAGTTTTTAAATGGGTTCGATTTGGAGAAAACTAATATGGTCTTGATATAGACCCCTTCTAGTCCCCACTGAAACCCAACCTTACTTCCAAATATATTTAGGCACCGTTGGGTAGATGCCATTTTAGATAACAATAACGAGATCTTGATCTCTAATGCTTATTGTAATAACTCAAAAAATTTCTCACATATAAAAGTACATGAGTGATCATCAACCCATCCATCTGATAATCCAATAATGCAGTACTTTAGTGTTGAATTGTTCATCTACCAAATTAAAACTATTCATTTAACCATTCAAATTAATTGCTCATCTATACATCAGGTGACACCTGTCCCAACCAAACATGAATCTAACCATTCAACTATTTACTTATTTAATTGATTATATATATATATATTTGACCGTTTACTAAATCATATTCATCAGTTGCCACTGATTATCAATCATCAAATCTAACCATCATCCATTTAGATCAACCGTCCATCACATACATGAGACCGTTCATTGGTAAACCAAATATAACCGTTCATACATTGTGCATCTACTCAATCATGAATGTGTTCATCCAAATCATCCATCTATACCTATATTCGTCCATTTATTAAACCAACCGTTCGTTAAATTACCCATTCAAAATCAATTGTGTTTGTACAAAATGGCACATGTATCAATCCATCCGGACCACCCGTTTCTTTGACCAGACACGAATCATAATATCCGTTGAATTTCTAACCTCATGGCCCTACCTACATCAACTTTTTGACCTACGAATCTAACGATGTACACACCCATATCTATATACCGCGCGCTCTCAAAACTTGCTTTGTACTCGTATCTTCATAAAAGTGACCATGTATATATATATATATATATATATATATATATATAGGCTCCTAATCGTCCAGTTACTTGTATTTCATCATCTGGCTATCCATTACACTCATATCTATTAACTAGGCCGCCTAAATATCAAAGAAGACTATTCACCCTACTCATTCATTTATAAATATTTTTCATTGTTGAATTCTCATTTTGTTGGCTATAAGTATACCCACCGATTGCTTAAGAATTTTTATGGTGTACACAATCTTAACCTTAAGCCATTCTCAAAAACTCATTTGTATATGTTCAATCATGGTGAGAATTTAATTTAAGGCCATTCAATTTATTTTATCTAGACATCCTTATTCTCCCTAACTATATTATAATATCCGACTGTCTATCAAAACTTTTCATCATATCCACCTGATGGTCCACTAAAACATTAAAAAAAAAAATAAAAAAATCACTGTTATGATCCTCACATCTTTCCTGACAAACCTACTAGATTACCTTTTGCATTGGACTATGATTGAACTTGTTTTTGGGGGCCCATAGTCCTTGGACATACTTTTCGTGCCAAATTTATATTTTCTAGAAAAGAGAGAAGCCATACATGCATCCATACACCCACCGTTACATCTATCATACCATATCTCACAACATGATAATCTATCTGTATAACTATGTTGACCTCTTTACCCATCAAGGTACTCCATATACTACTTAATTCCTATTTACAAAAAATTTTCAATTGTCCATCATTTATATCCATTGTATCCATCAAACGGCCCATAAAATTTTTTGACAATTCATTGTGTGGGGTATACTTTTTCCATCAATTGTACTAGTTTCGTCTTCATGTGGGATTGCACACATAACACAATGAAAGAGTTTTATTGAGAGAAAAACTATCTTCTTGTGATGACATCATTAAAAAAAATCCAAGGAGTAATTATATATTCTTCAAATCAAACAACCCGAAACTTTCCATCATCAAGACCACGTACATATTACATGATGTACAATGTACATCTTCATTATGTGTATCTAACCAAAATAGTGGGGGGGGGGGGGGGGTGGGGGTGTGTTACATCTAGAGATGACAATGCCATTTCAGTGTGTGTGTACACTGAAATGGCATTGTCATCTCTAGATGTAAAATTAAAACCCTCCTATATATATATATATATATATATGTATATGTTGGGAAAAAATATGACAAGTCCAGAGACTCGGTTATGGAATGGACCAACTCTACCAAAACAGCCCGGGAGTCCGAGGTTGTAAGCCAAACCGAGGCAAGAGACTTAAATGCCTTAAGGAGAGACTTAACTCAGATTGTAGGGAATAAAAACCCTGACTGAGACGAATAAAATCACAAGCCAAAGGCAAATTACATAAGATGCATAAAGTTGACTTGGATGACGAGGTAGCGACATCTAAAAGGCCGATTAAGGCTTAAAGCTTAGAAGCCACCTGACCGACCGCGAAACCGACCCAATTAGGTCGGTGATAAGGTCGGCTATCAGGGTAAGAGATGATGTCGATTACGGATCGACTCTATCTCGCCCGACAGATGGCGAACAACTTTATCCTTAAAGCCAGCCCAGACTAACTTGTTATTAGAGTCGGTTAGAACTGGGCAGAGCAAGGAAAAGACGGCGTAAATAGAAATGCTATCTCGAAAATTCTGTAAAAGGATCCCCAATCCCGAAGATCTCGAGATCGGATAGAGACCAAAAACGGATGAAATCAAATCTCCAAGAAATCAGGGGAAGAATCCTTGCACGATGGGACCCTCCCATTTTTATAAGTACAGAGACTTCCAAGCTAAAGAGGTATGCAGAAATCTCTTATCTAAACCCCTCATACGTATTCCTATCACTGACTTAAGCATCAGAAGGTCCCCAGCTCTATCCAGGGTCTCCTTTGTTTTCATCCTTGTGCAGGTGGTAAGTCGAGGAAGGTTCACCAGTTTTTTGCATCAACAAATTGGCGCCATCTATGGGAAACGATATGAAAAGTCGTTTTTCAGGCTCTATCTAGTAGCTTCCAACGAGTCCTAATGGCAAGGACTAGAAAAACTGCTCAAAACGAGCCAGGTGAGGCCGTTATTGCACCACCGGCACTTGAAGGTCCGTCAGGTACGAACTGGGCCTAAGGGGCTCAGAATCAACCCGACAACCGACAATGCCCTGCCCCCCCCGTCCGACATCCTCCGTTTTGAGCAAGCAAAATCAACGGAACCAAGAAAACGGTCGACTGGATAAAGAAGTCCAAGAGCTCAGGACCGATCTGAACTATATGAAGCAAATGCTGGAGCAGATCCATCGTCAGCAAGTTTTGCCCCAGTATAGCGTTGGTTCGGCAAATTCTCCACAACAATTCGCCGACCCTCAGCCTACTGCTCCGCGATCTGTCCCTCGGCCGAGACAGAGCTAGGGTCCGCCCGAGCCTGCGCTTGCTCATTCCGTGATTGCCCTACTGCTGGCTTCCGATCTATGACATGAAATAGATTAAAGGAGGAGCAACAGGCCTCCGGTTGAAGGCATGACAGATAGTGACGAACCCTGGAAAGCCAACCTTAAGGACTTTAAGAGAGAAATACGGGAAGAGATTGCCGATATGAAGCAGGGTCGTGATATACATCAAATAAGACCCGAGGCAAAAGCGTCTCCATTCATAGAAGAGATAATGCGAGCTCGGTTACCAGAATGATTATGTCTTCCGCAGATCACACCTTTCACCAGCAAGACCGATTCAACCGAGCACATCAAATGCTTACGAACATGTATGGAATTGCACGATGCCTCAGACGCGTTAATGTGTCGAACCTTCTCCCTCACTTTAGCCGACGTAGCTCGACTTTGGTTCAAGCAGTTGAAATCGAAATCCATTAGTTCATTCACAGAGCTTAGCGATGCATTCCTTACCAATTTTATTGGTGGGAAGAAAAAGCTAAAGCCGCCTGCGTACCTGAACAACATAGTACAAAAAGAGGAAAAGTTGCTGAAAGATTATATTAAGCGTTTCAACTTCAAGTCGCTCCAACTCCGGAAACATTCAGATGAGACAGCGCTCAATTCACTCATGCAAGGCGTCAGAGACAAGCCGTTTCTGGCATCTTTAGACAAAAACCCACTTATTACTTTGACCGAGTTTATGGCTCGGTCAGATAAGTACGCGGATGCCGAAGAAACCTAGATCATGCACGAAGCTGCCCAAAATGCAAAAGCCTCGGCTAAAGAGTCAGCAAAGAAAGAAGTTGACTTGGCCAGTGGAAAGAAGCGTAAAGACGACTGAACATGAGATGATCGTAAGTCGGGTAAACGACCAGCCGGACCGTAAGTTTTCAACATATACCCCACTCAACAAACCGCAAGAGTAGGTTTTGATGGAGATTAAAGGCGAATGATTTGTTAACTGGCCAAATAGGCTCCGAAGCAACTTGAACCGACGGAACAAAAATAAGTGTTGTCATTACCATCGCAATCATGGGCACAACACAAGTGATTACTATTACTTGAAAGAAGAAATCGAACGACTTATCCGAGAAGGCCGTCTTAGAGAGCATGTCGAGAGAACTGAGACAATGGAAGAACGCCTGATTGACAACTGACCCACGGAGGAAATCCGAACCATTGTCGGTGGTCCCCGAGGCGGAGGCGACTCAAACAATACTTGGAAAAACTACGCCAGGAGCATTAGTCGACCTAAGTCTGAAATCTTGATACTAGCTCGGCCTTCAGAGGAAACGAAAAGATAAAAATATTGCATATCGTTTACTAATGAAGACGCTCGAGGCATTTATCATCCGCATGATGACACATTGGTCATTACCCTTATGATAGTAAACCGAAAGGTATTCCGCATTCTCATTAATACAGGGTCATCCGCCGATGTATTATTCACCCAAACGTTTGATAAAATGGGTGTCGAACGATCAGTGTTACGACTGGTTCACACCCCCTTGATTGGTTTCTCTGGTGGACGAATACTCCCCAAAGGAGTCATCTCATTACCACTCACTACTGGTAACTCTACGCACCAGGCGACAGTAATGGTCGACTTTTTGGTAGTCCACCAACCATCAGTTTACAATGCCATACTCGACCAACCCTCTCTGAGCCTTCTCCAAGCCGTGGTATCAACGTACCATCTCTCTATGAAATTCTAAACCGAATCGGGAGTAGGAGTCGTAAAAGGCGATCAACAGGATTCACGACATTGTTATGCATCAACTGTAAAGGCTCCAACTGAGGTAGCCATGATTGAATCATTGGACCCTCAGGCCGAGACATACGAGCGAGGACAATCGGTAGAAAGCCTCATCCCAGTACCTTTGGTCGAGACAGACGAGTCCAAAACGGTACAAATTGGCTCGTCCCTGTAGTTACCTTTGAGAGAGAAGCTGATATCACTACTCCTACGATAAGCTGATGTATTTGCATGGAATCATGAAGATATGCCCAGGATTGATCCCTCGGTGATGACTTACCGACTCAACATCGATCCGAATCACCGACCAATCCGACAAAAGCGACGTCAGCTCGGCCCTGAAAGGTTAGTAAGCTCTTTAAGGCTAAATTCATCGAGGAGATCTATTATCTGGAATGGGTAGCCAATGTCGTCCTCATGAAGAAAGCCAATGGGAAGTGGTGAGTCTGTATTGACTTACCGACTTAAACAAAGCCTGCCCAAAGGATAACTTCTCTCCTCCAAAGATCGATCAATTGGTGGATAGCACGGTAGGGCACAAACTCCTTAGTTTTATGGATGCTTATTTTGGATATAATCAAATTGTAATGCATCAATAAGATAAATCTAAGACTACCTTTGTCACTGACAAAGGACTTTATTGTTACCGTGTGATGCCATTTAGTCTAAAGAATGCAGGAGCGACGTACCAACGATTGGTAAATAAAATGTTTGCTCGGCAGATTGGCCGAACCATGGAAGTATATATTGATGACATGCTCGTCAAAACTATACACGCGGCCGATCATATTGCCGACCTAGAAGAAATGTTTCTCGTTCTTCGCAAATACAAGATGAAGTTAAACCTGAGCAAGTGTACCTTTGGGGTCGGCTTGGGTAAATTTCTCAAATTTCTGGTCAGCTAGTAAGGAATCGAGGCAAACCCTTAAAAAATCAAAGCATTACTTGACATGGAATCCCAAAAAATGATCAAGGATATACAAAGACTGACTAGACGAATAGCTGCACTCAACTGCTTCCTCTCCGGAGCTACTGATAAATGCCTCCCGTTCTTCAAACAACTTAAGAGTCGGCAAACGGCAGAATGGACGAAAGAGTGTGAAGCAGCGCTCCAGTAGTTGAAGTCATACCTTGGATCTCCACCTGTCTTATCGAAACCCAAGCTAGGGGAAGCTTTATTATTATACTTGGTGGTTTCTGACGCAGCCGTAAGCTCAACTTTGATACGCGATCATGAAGGAAAATAATTGCCAGTGTATTACATCAGCAAAGCATTATTGCCAACAGAAATGAGATATCCGCCTCTAGAGAAGGTGGCCCTAGTCTTAGTCATATTCTCACGATGACTTTGGCTATACTTTCAAGCTCACACTATCATCGTCATGACCGATCTCCCACTACGTCAGATCCTTCAGAAGTCAGAAGCATCTGGACGACTAACGAAATGGGCGATTAAGCTCAGTGAATTCGATATTTAATACAAGCCAAGAATAATAATAAAAGGACAAGTTGTGGCCGACTTTATTGTTAAAGTTACGCCACACGCTGATTCACTTACCAAGCTTGGAACCAAACAATCGACGACTACTTCTCCAGTATCATCGCCTGACCCTATCCCCTGGAAACTTTATGTCGATGGCTCATCCAACTCTAAGGCAAGCGGGGAAAGAGTCATCTTGAAAACTTCCGACCAAACCTACATGCAATATGCCTTGAGACTTAGATTTCAAGTCTCGAACAATACAACAGAGTATGAGGCCCTGTTACTTGGCCTCCGACTCGCAGCCAGTCTGGGTGTTACTCATCTCAACGTATTCAGTGACTTGCAATTGGTCGTCAACTAAGTCACCAGCGTGTATCAAACACGAAGAGAGCAACTGAAAGCATACATGAAGAAAGCTAAAGAGATGATCAGTGGTTTTCAGCTATGTATTATGACTCGGATCCTCCGAACAGAAAATGCTAAGGCCGATTTACTAGCAAAACTCGCCTCTACTGACGAAGACGACATACCCAGGTCGGTCTTGATTGAATACGTCGCTAAACTGAGTATTGATGACTCGGTTAGCTCGATTGTACATACAATTGATTCAGAACCAACTTAGCTCGACCTGATCGTCCAATACCTCAGCAGTGGAGAGTTGCCCGAAGGTCATGCGGAGGCCCGACGATTAAAAATCTGAGCCTCTCGTTACACCATATTGAATGGGGTGTTATACAAGAAAGGATTATTCGCTCCCTTGCTGCGGTGCTTAAGACCCGATGAAGCCGATTATGTGCTACGAGAGATTCATGAAGGGATCTGCGAAAATCACTCGGGAGGACGATCGCTCGCTCATAAGGTCTTACGACAAGGATACTACTAGCCAACTATATAACACGACGCTCAGAAGTTCGTCCAATGCTGCGATAAATGCCAATGATTTACCGCCGTTCCGCGACAACCTCCTGAAGAACCGACTCCAATGACCGGCCCTTGGCCATTCGCACAATGAAAAATTGACATCCCCCTCGGGAAGAGACAAACCAAGTTCACTGTTGTTGCAGTGGACTACTTCACAAAATGGGTCGAGGCTGAGTCATTAGCTAAGATAACTAAACGGAAGATCACCGACTTCATATGGAAAAGCACCATTTGTCGATTCGGGATACCTTGTTCCATCGTTACTGACAATGGGAAGCAGTTCGACAACAGATAATACCGAGAAATGTGCAGTAATCTCGGGATCAGAAACGTTTACATGTCTCTACATCATCCTCAGACGAACGGATAGGTCGAGGCAGTTAACAAGATCATTAAACAGCATCTCTGAACCAAACTTGACTGAGCTAAAGGCGCACGGGCTGAAGAGCTTCCTAAAATACTGTGGGCATACCGAACTACTGCTCGAACAGCCACAGGAGAAACTCCTTTCTCCCTTGCATATGGCTCGGAAGCCATCACCCCGGTTGAGATCGGGTTGCCTTCAGCCCGAGTCATCTCGTTAAACAAAGAAGACAACGAGGAAGTTTTGACTCTCAGATTTGATCTCCTGGAAGAACAAAGGGAAAAAGCTCGGTTATGGATGATGGCTCGGCAACAACAAGTAGCTCAGTTCTACAATGCCGGAGTCGAGGTCAGACATTTCCAAGTGGGTGATATGGTCCTCCGAAAAATGTTTCTAAACACTAAGGAGGTTGGTGCAGGTACACTGGGACCAACTTGGGAAGGACTCTATGTTGTCTCAAGTACCATCCGACCCGGGACACATCGGTTGGAAGACCTAACCGAAAAATTGCTAGCCCATCCCTGGAATGCCGAGCATCTAAAGATCTATTATCCATAGGTCAACCATTAAGCAGTTGTGGAAACTCGAAACTCGGTCAAGCAAAAAATGGAAAACTTGTAAGCTGAGTCAAATGAGTAAAAAGACGGTATATTCATTCGTCAAATGACTTTTACATCGGATTACATGATTGTCTACCGTGGAATTACATTGATGATAAAATCATAAAGATAAAAGCAGAAAGAGTCGGTTGCAATACGTTGTGTTCCCTCTTGGTTGCAGATGCTCTCGAGCTCATCTAGTGTACTTGAAGCTTGGTGTGCTTAAAGTGCTAGATATCTTCAAACCAGCTTCAAAGTTCATTAGGAGCTAACACAGGAGGTTGGTAGCTCGGACTCAGTTGCTGCCACCGCTCGTAGCGACCTCCGGATTTGCCATAAGCTTGACCTCGATACCAACCGCAGCATTAGCAGACCCGGTTGGCTCGACCTCTGGACCTTCAGACTCAGAAGCACCTTCGTCAAATCTCGAGAGATCAAGGTCGGGGAAGGCTTCCTTCATCACTCCGACATACTTGGTGTAGCTGTCCTAATACTAGCGATCCTGTTTCTCTAGATACTCTTGGGATTCAAGAAAGGCCTTTACGGCCTGGTCCCTGGCATTTTCTTTGGCTTTCTTAATGGCACCCCTGGTCTCGGCCTTAAGTCGAGCCAACTTGTCCTCTAAAGAGGCATGAGTTTGACGAATTCGCCAACTTTCCTCCTGGGCCTCTTTCAATAGCGAGGCCACATGAGCGCACTCGGCTTTGACATCCTCGGTGGCCTTCCGGGCAAGCCCTAATTCACCAGACAGTAGGCCGACCCGAGCCATGGTAGCTTCAAGCTGTACTTCCGCCTTCGCCGCCTGTTTTCGAGTTACTTCAGTATCCACCGCTCGATTCTCAGCCATGGCCAGATCGATGCTAGCCCTGAGCAAGCAAGGGGTGAACTGCAAAAGAGTAATTTAAAGTCAGATTTAAACCGAAGAGGTTAGCAAGACAAGTGAGAAGCCCCCCTTAGCCTTTGAGACCTTCTTTGGTCTTTTTGGAGGATGAGTCTTTGACCGAGTCTCTGACCGTGGCCGAACGAAGAATGGGCCTTGCCTCAGCCATCTCCATATCAGGAAAAGTGAAACAAGTCAAATAACATATGAAGAAAGCACAACCAGACATCCAGAAGTTACCTGTTACAGCCGAGTCTAAACCCGAGAGAAGAAGAAGCTCCGGCTGGAGAAGTGTCTTCCAAGACCGCTCCTTCGAATCTAATGCCTTCAGATCCTTTATCCGCTCTAAGGCCTCGGCTCTTAGTTTCGGCCTGCGCATGAGGATATCTGTGGAACACATTAAGTTAGACTTAAGAAACGCAATAGTGTAAGAAGATAAAAGGAAAAGTACGAGCCGATTCACCTGCTTGGGAGAATGCCGGAGGAATGGGAGGTTCAAAGAGTCCTGACTCAACAGTCTCCCAGTGGCCACACGCCCAGAACCACCTATCTCTCTAGTGCTTGTTGGAGGTGGGAGAGTCGGTTATCAAAGGCTCGCCTTTATTTCGCTATGCACATAAAAATACCAGCTGGGCTGCTGTGGATTCGGCCGGACTTAATACAAATGGAGAAACTCGTCGATAAATAGTGGGGGTTGATCTGTCTCAGCCCACAGCACCGATCATCCGAAGAAGTTCCTCCACCCATTTGGGACTATCTGCCCAGGCACTATTTGGAGTCGGGAGAGTAAATCCTGAGCAATGCCCTAGAGGGGCAGATGCAAGGCGCATTGTAAAGCGACCTAAAAGATTGCAACCATACCAGCAGGAGGATGCTCGGGTAACTCACTTGGTAGGGGAAGCCGAAGGATGACCGAGTCCGTGACATGGTACCCAGCCCTGATCTTATCCAGATCCACCTCAGTTAAAACTGAGGGAACCAGACCCTTCTGCTCATCCCCTGCCTCTCCCCCCTCGGCCGACGACTCAGTAGCTCTTGCCGATCTCCATGTGGGGACTGACTCACTGGTCCCTTCAATCTCCTCATCCTCTTCCTCCATTTCCTCCCCAAGAGGATTAGGTCTGCCAGGGATAGTCGTCAGGGATGCCTCTCCGCGAGAGGGACCCACAGAAGCAGGGCACTCCGCCGAAGACCCGGTTACCCTCTCCGAGTACTGGAAGGCCTCATTGGCACCAACAACCATCTCCGCTAGCAATGAGGGCAATTTCGAGATATTCCAGAAATGTCTCACTTCACCCTCATCGCCAGAAACTCCCTCTCGAGGACTCTAGGAACCTTGCATTGTCACCAGAATTAAAAATGAAAGGGAGGAAGAGAACTAGAACTCACCGGAGATGGCGGAAAGGACGCAACATACATGAAAGTCAGAAAGGAGAAGTAGAAATGGGGGAAGCACGGGAAAAACGAAAGTGAAAGGGGAAGAGAGTGCGCATGAAAATGAAGAACAGGCATCCCACTCCTCCTTATATAGCCCGACCACGTGGCAAGGGCATTTAAGGAGTCTTATCGACGGACGTTTCGTCTCCCCCGCTCGACACATGGAGCACGCTGACTGACGAAGACGCTGCCTTCACCACGCGTCCAAGGCTCATTGGCCGATGAAGCGTTCTGATGACTCCTCACGCGTGCGGCCTCGATCAAAGAATTGACGTATGTTCAGGACGATATACAAACATTAAATGCTCCATCATAATATCGGTCTCTGGTCCAAGTCGACCCAAAACTCTCTACTCCTTAGCATCAACACAGCTGACACAAAGGAGTAAGGGGGCTTACTGTTGGGAAAAAATATGACAAGCCCGGAGACCTGGTTATGGAATGGACCAACTCTACCGAAACAGCTCGGGAGTCCGAGACAGTAAGCCAAACCGAGGCAAGAGACGTAAATGCCTTAAGGAGAAACTTAACTCGGATTGTAGGGAATAAAAACTCCGACCGAGATGAATAAAATCACGAGTTACATAAGATGCATAAAGTTGACTTGGATGACGAGGCAACGACATCTAAAAGGCCGATTAAGGCCTAAAGCTTATAAGCCACCTGACCGACCGCGAAACCGACCCAATTAGGTTGGTGATAAGGTCGGCTATCGGGGTAAGAGATGATGTCGATTATAGATCGACTCTATCTAGTCCAACAGATGGCGAGCAACTTTATCCTTAAAGCCAGCCCAGACTAACTTGTTATTAGAGTCGATTAGAACTGGGCAGAGCAAGGAAAAGACGACGTAAATAGAAACGCTATCTCGAAAATTCCGTAAAATGATCCCCGATCCCGAAGATCTCGGGATCGGATAGAGACCAAAAATGGATGAAATCAAATCTCCAAGAAATCAGGGGAAGAATCCTTGCACAATGGGACCCTCAGTACAGAACCTCCAAGCTAAAGAGGTACGCAGAAAACTCTTATCTAAACCCCTCATACGTATTCCTATCACTGACTTAAGCATCGGAGGGTCCCTGGCTCTATCCAGGGTCTCCTTTGTTTTCATCCTTGTGCAGGTGGTAGGTCGAGGAAGGTTCACCAGTTTTTTGCATCAACAATATATATATATATATATATATATATATATCACATATACATTTCTTGTGGTGCTCCTCTCACACACATGTGAATGCACATGTGAGAGGGATGGGCAGTGCTACCTTTATTATAAAAGACAAACAACAAAGAGAAAGCAACACCCTTGCTGTTTAACGTCACCAGCAACACGCTGGATGAGTTTGAAGAGACAGAGAGAAAAATGAGGGAGGGAGAAAGAGAGAAAATGAGAGAGAGAGAGAGAGAGAGAGAGAGAGAGAGTTTAGGAATTTTCCTCAAGTTTGGAGAGAATGAGAGAAAATGAGGGAGAGAGAGAGAGAGAGAAGAAAGCCTGATTTTTAGATTTTTTCTTTCTATGTCTTAATCCTCTCTTATGAATTCCATCTGCATTGTATCACAATTTTCTTTAATCTATATTTTTCAATTTTGTTTCTTTTTTGTTCTTTAAATTTACAATTTAATATCCTTAGGGGTCTCTCTTCCTTCTCTTGAATTGAATTTTTAGTGTACATGGAGTTAGCCCTTTTGTTAGGGTTAGCACTTTTGCTTTGGGTTTAGCCCTTTTACCTCATTTCTTTTACCAATTTGTATTAATTTTAAACTTTTTTCTTATTTTCTTGTGAATTTGACTATTTTCAGTTCGGAATAATTGATTTCCTTCCCTTCTGAATCATTGGCTTCCTTTTACTACTATAGTTTTGATTCCCAAGGTTTGAATTCACCCTATCATTGTCGGTTTCCCTCGACGTTAGCCCTTTCGTTGGTTATCTTGAATTTCAATCTTTTTGACATGATTTTTTAAAAGTTATCTTTGAAATATGATTCATTGTATGTTTTCTTGAACTATAATTATATTCTTAAATGTTAGTTTCTCTTTGAAAATCTTAATCAAATAATAATAGTTGTCAAGGTTGTCTATTCATGGAATTTATATGCATCATGTTCATAGAGTGCTTAAAACTCAGTTTGCATTGTGATCATGGAATGTTTGGATTTTGATTTCTTAGTTATATCATCATCACGGAACATATGGAATTTGATTTGGTTAGTTACATTAGTATCATTGTTTAATTGAAACTTAAAATTGTGAAGAATTGGAATTGGATTTAATTGGAAATTGGATTGATGAACATGTAAGGAGTACTTATCGATGCACATGTAAGGATTGTTCATCTCGCTGGACCGGATATGTGATCATGTAAAGATTGCAAAATATTTCTATTATCAAATCCATGTGAGATCTTGAAAAAGTGAAGAAATTGAATATGAGTATGCACCTTAATAGATCGAATACGTGAGCATGTAAGGATTACAAAATGTTCCTATTGTCAGAGTTATATGAGATTTCAAAAAAGTGGTTAAATTAAATATAAAATAAAATATGCATTTGCATATATTACTGCATTCATGACATTATAGCATTAAGATTCATTCATGCCATCATTGTTTGAACTTCATTCATGACATTATTCAGTTGAGATCCTACTTAATTCATGTTTGTTACTGGAGTTGTTTCATATAGTATATCCCTAGGAATTTAAATTTTGATGAGTATGATCATACTGAGCTTTTATCTCACCCAATATCATGACATTTTAGGTTCAAAAGGTGAGGAATGAAGGTATAGACAAAATATTTAGATGATTACTTTTATTAAAATTCTACTTTTAGTTTATTTTATTTTAATGGGTCCTTACTCATGCTTCAATGGTAACTCACAAGAGTTTAAACACGAGGTGATGGTTTCAAATACCCATTGTGGTGTGAGTGCGTGGGTGTGTGGGGGGTGTGAGTCAGTGTGTTAAAATAAAAAGAAAAAAAAAGTTTATTTTATTTGAATAATTGTAATAAAATAAATTCGAGACTTATGAGTGAGATATGATGATGGTAGTGGAGTAGGAATTTGAATTCATAATTTTTTATTTTGAACTCAGAATTAAGGTCATTGTACTTGGGTTTCGGATTTCGGGGCATGACACTTAATCACTATTAACATACACTCAATTACATATTAGAGATTGATATATATTATTTATCAAAGATTGATATAAAGTTTTTATTATCCAGGTACCTACCTTTTGGCCTATCAATAAAAAAATGTCTACTTTTGAGCCATTTTAGTTTCACTACATCTATTTTTTAAAATACAAGCAAATAACTATCTCTTTGACTTTGACTCACGATTCTCTAATGGAAGTCGTCATTTTCTTTTAAAAAGTCAAAACTGTCATTATGCTTTTTGAAATATGATGATTTTTACTTAGTCACCATTGACAATTATCTCACTAATGGAGCCTTCATGGAAGTTAACTTCGGTGGGGTCCACTAACATTGCTGGTGTGATCTTCACCGTCTATCTATATCGCTTGGTCGATTTAGGACATGCCAAAAGATGACCCTACAATAAGTGCTCAAGTAGGCCATGCCATATGAATTTGAGAATTAAATCTATTAATTGAAAACTTCATGGGGCCACTGAAGTACATACTGTAAGGCTCGTATCCTTGACCGTACCGTTCCGTGGATTCCAGCGGTCCTCTCGGTCAAATTCCGGCAACCTGCGACCCGTGATCGGCGTTTGTGCATGATCCGAAGTTGCTTCCTGTATATCTATATCGACTCGACTCGAAACTTATATCCTAGCGACCACGCCGTCGTCGCGGTTTCAATGCTGTGTCTCATTCGCCGATGCGATACCCAGGCAAGGAATTATGGGCCCACGTTTATTTCGAAGAAAACGCTGCGCGTTGCAAATCCCAAGAGAATTTCTACAACCCATTACATCAATTAATCAATCACAAGTCAAGTACACATCCCATCACAAGTATAAGCAACCCATACCCTACCAATCTATCTTCCATTCCCAAAGTCAACTCTCTCTCTCTCTCTCTCTCCACCCATCCTTTCCTTGTGTTGAGGGTCAAATATTGCATATTAGACCCTAGTTACTGCTTGAATTTACGAACATAATATTATTTAATGGTCTGATTTAATCGTGTTTGTAATGCAGGATGTGATGACAAGCTGAGACTGAAAATGAATGCTTAAAGCTGAGATTTAACACTCCGATGTCATCAAGGCAAGGGACGGACCCCAGTGAACCAAGATCAACGCCCGAGATCCAAGGAATTCAAGAAACTGAAGCTCAAGTGGCCCGAAGGACGTCCAGAATGCAAGATCACAGGGTTCCCGCCATCCGATTGACACGAGACTTCACATATGGCCTGAAGACCATAAATTAACCGTACAAATCAAATTTCAGCCATTGGATCTCTCGAAAAGTGGCACAACGGACAGATCAGCCCATAAATTCTCGATTTGGGGCCCACCTGATATCTGAATCTGCTTCAATTGTGGTCTCAACTCATTAAATGAGCTGAAGAACAGATGGACGGAGGGGATTTCTCATAACATCAAGGTGGAACCCAATTCACGGAATGTGCATGTGTACACCTCACGTGCACATGAGGTGCACTGGACCTACAAAGACGGTCAGCAGTCGCTGACCCGTGCGAATTCGGAAACCCGTCGTTTCGCAACAGGGAGCTGCGTTCAGTTCTTGGTGGGCCACCATCATCATGCATTCGGATGATCCGGACCATCCATTAGTTCCAGCAGGCAAAACCGACCGTACATAGGAGGTTTTTCCAACTCTATGCTCGTACACACAGGAGAATACCATCCAAACGCAGGTTGGACGGCAACGTAGAAAATCAAGTGGGCTGCGTCATCGGCAATTCAAAACCGTCCATATCCAAACGGTTTTTCGAACTGAATCTGATGAACGGGGTGGATTTTACCAAAAACATCAAAGTGGGGCCCACCGAACCCGTCAGCGCAGGCACAGGCAGTCTGCTTCGCAGCGTCCGCGAAAACCGGACGTTCCGGGAAGTGGTGGCCCACCACTGATGATCAGATCAATGATCTGGACCATCTGTCATGAAGATGAGCTTGAGAAGGTCAAACCCTAGTCGACAGTTTGTGATCATATACGCAAACGTGCCCGCTACAACAATCAACAGATGACCGTCTGCTGCTGTTACAACAAGGAGTGCTTCCTTGGGCTGCATCAACGAACGACCAAAACGCTCCATCTCTGGTCGAAATTCCGAGGAGAAGACAATGGATGGACTGGATTTCCAACACAGCGTCGATTAGGGGCCCCACCAAGCAATCAGCATCCGAAAAACCTTTTCTAAACGCAAGGGAGTTGTGTTTTTTGTTGCTGCGTAAGCTTCCACAGCCGACTCCCAGCCGGTCACTTCCCTGGCTGCCGTTATAAGAAGGAAAGAGGAGAAGGAGAAAAAAAAATCTGACTTTGGAGGCTGGAGTTGGGACGTGGAGCACAGGGAGAGAGAGAAAGAGTTAGGATTTATTTAATTTTTATTTTTTTCTGTTTTCTTTCTATGACTTACATGGAGATCAGTCCAACCATGTCAGGCTAAAACCCCTTAGCTAGGGCTAAGGGGTGAAGCTTGTAGTGCGATGGGAGACTTTGTTTTCTGCGATTAATTAATTTTTATTTACACTGAACTAATGTTGATTTTAGTTAATTAAGGGAATGTTTTCAGTCTTTAATGGTCTGTTGTGACTGAAATTACAATGGGTCTGCGATGACTTTGAGCATATTCTTTTCCTCTTTATGTTTATGACGTCAGGAAGCCCTGTTGTTCACCATCGTCTCCTGGGCATGGTCGGATGACGATACCCTTCCTAACCTTCATACATTGATTGGTTGGTAATTAGTTTAATTCTGTTATTTGCTTTGTCTTCTGGGCATGGTTTGGTGATGGAATCTATTCTAATTCATATACCTTTCATCTTTTCAAAACTACATCAAAGGAAGTTCAGTTGATTTTCATGAATCAAGTGTAGTTCTCCCTGATCTCTACAAGTGGATCCTCTGAATCCCTAGTTTCCCACTTCTGAATTCTTTTAAATTTTAGTTTAATTATTTCACCATTATTCCTCAAATCATAATTGGTTTAGATTTCATCTTAGCCTAGTTCTAGTTCTGGTAAATTTCAGATAACGTACAGGTTTCAGTCCCCGTGGATTCGACCTCGGTCTTACCGAGTTTATTACTACATCACAACCCTATACTTGGGAAGTGAACAAGTTTTTGGCGCCGTTGCCGGGGACTGACGGCTACGATTTTCTGAAATTAATTGGTTTTAGAGTTAGTTTAAGATTAGGATTTTACAAATTTTAATTTTTAATTTTGTTTTCTATTTGATTCATAGAACTAACCTATTTCCTATTCTGTAGGTTGTTAGGATAGAACTTCTAATTTGGTAAACTCTTTCTAATTTTCTAGATTTTCTAACTCTTTAGATTTGGTTTACTTCAGAAACTAACTTATTTTGTTTTGTTTTGCAGGTCTTTAGCTTAGGGACTCCAATTTGGTAACTTCCTCCCAACCCTCTCTTTCTTTCTAGATTTTCATTTTCTTTCTTAGGATTAGATTTAGAATTAGATTGAGGGCTGCGAGTGTTTCATGCCCAAGTGGGCCCGTGACGACCCTCGATGTCTCTTGACTGAAGGAGGATTAGTTGAGGGGTTGACTGTCCATCGCAGGACTAGACACCGCTCGAATTCCCCTGAGTTAATTGAGGTTATGGCTACAAATCAACCTCAAGCACTACCTCAACAGATGGATGAGGAAGTACATGATGAGAATGAGGTGCTTCAAGCACCCCCGCCTCGTACCTTACGAGATTATTTACAACCAGCGGGGGTGAGTACGCCCTCATGCATGATTTTTCCTAAAAACACAGGACAGATGGACATCAAGCCAGGAGTTATCCAACTCCTTCCTAAATTCCATGGGCTTGAATCAGAAAGTCCATACTTACATTTGAAAGAGTTCGATGAGATTATAGCCACCTTATACTTTCCTAATGTATCCGAGGATACAATCGTGAAACTCTTTCCTTTTTCCTTGAAAGAAAAGGCTAAGACGTGGTTACATTCATCTGCGTCCTAGATCCATTGGCACATGGAATGATTTGCGAGAGGAATTCATAAAGAAATTTTTCCCACACCATAAAACGATTACCCTTAGAAAAGCAATCATGAACTTCGCCCAAAAGGAAGATGAAACATTCTACCAATGTTGGGAAAGGTTCAAGGATCTTGTCAGTTCATGCCCACAACACGGTTTTGAAATGTGGCGCATTACAAATTTTTTCTATGATGGACTGACATCTTCCATGAGGGCCATGGAAGGAGAATTCATGAATAAAGAAGTCGATAGGTAGGTTACCTCGATGAAATTCATGGGACCATTACCCAAAATCAAACACCACGCGTGAGCCAACTCAATCTAAGGAGAAAGGTGGAGTATATCTCCTGAAAGAAGAGGACGATGTAAATTTTAAAGTGACTAATCTCACTCGAAGAGTCGAGGCCATGGAAGGAAAGAAGGATAAGGTTAATGAAATTGTTTGCGGCATCTGTGATTGCAACATTCACACAACTGAAAATTGTCCTACCATATCTGCCTTTCGAGGAGTGTTGAATGAGCAAGCCAATGCCGTAAATAACTATCAAAGACCTTTCAATGGATCTACCTCCAATACATACAATCCTGGTTGGAGAAATCATCCAAATCTTAGTTGGAGGAATGGACAAACTGCTACCCCTCAAAGTTTCTTCAATCAAAATCCAAATCAGGGGAAACCTCAAGAAGAACCGGTTCAAAATTCCATACAAGAGCTGACTCAGGCAGTGCGTGGACTTACGACTTTATGCAAAAAATAGATTCACGTATGACGGTTATAAAAGGGGATGCTTCTGCACAACCGCTCCCCAATCCTAAACCGCAATACGAGATAAATGATCCCAGCTCTTCAAATCAAATGGGACACGCTAAATCCATCACCACTCTTAGGAGTGGGAAGATCATTGATAAAACCCTTCCGGTTAGGCCCGAAAAGCCTCAAGAACCAGAAGAGGACAATAATGATGGATCTCGTGATGTCCCACAAAATTTAGAACCGGAACTTCTAGAGAAGCCAGTTGCTCCGTTCCCTCAACGGTTGGTTGCATCAAAACGTCTTTCTAACTCTCAGGATATTCTGGATGTGTTGAAACAAGTGAAAGTCAACATTCCTCTACTTGATGTCGTAAAACAGGTTCCTTTATATGCAAATTTCTGAAAGACCTATGCACGACCAAAAGACGGCAAAGCATTCAAAAGAAGATTTTCTTGACTGAGAAAGTGAGTGCTATTCTGAAGCAAGACGTGCCGCAGAAATTCAAGGATCCTGGTAGCCCAACCATATCATGTGTAATTGGGAACCATCGAATTGATCACGCACTTCTTGACTTGGGAGCGAGCGTCAATCTAATTCCCTACTCGGTATACAAACAGTTAGGATTGGGTGAGTTAAAACCTACCCTAACCACACTACAACTTGCTGATCGAACTGTTCGTGTACCAAGAGGGATTATTGAGGATGTGTTAGTCCAAGTCGATAGATTTTACTACCCTGTAGATTTTATCATCCTGGACACCGAACCCATCAACAATATGAGCATTCAGATTCCCGTCATTCTTGGTCGCCCATTCCTTGCCACGTCAAATGCAATCATCAATTGCAGGAATGGTGTCATGACTATGTCTTTTGGAAATTTGACATTGGAGTCAAACTTCTTTTTCAATAATGGCAGCAACGCAGAGGATGATGACGATGTCCACGACATTAACATGATCGATCGATACTTTCGTGGAAGATAGGACACCCCTTATCTTATCTTCTGATCCTCTAGAGACGTGCTTGGCCCACTCCCATGAGTTTGATGATGATATAATTAGGGAGACGTGTGCCTTGCTTGATACTGCACCGGTACTTGAAGTTAACCAGTGGAGGCCACAATTTGAAGAATTGCCACAAACTGATGTAGTGCCTCTACCGTCTAACCTCAAGGCACCGAAGCTTGACCTAAAACCTTTGCCCTCTGATTTGAAATATGCCTATTTAGGTCAAGATGAGACTTACCCGGTGGTGATCTCTGCCCACCTGGAGAAAGAACAGGAGAGTATGCTCATATCTACCCTCATTGAGCATAAAGGAGCCCTAGGATGGACGATAGCGGACCTCAAGGGAATCGACCCCTCGATTTGTACTCACCACATATATCTTGAGGAAAATGCGAAAACCGCTCGGCAACCACAACGTAGACTAAATCCAAACATGAAGGAAGTGGTCAAGGCCGAGGTTCTCAAACTATTGGATGTGGGTATCATATACCCTATATCTGATAGTCAATGGGTGAGTCCAACTCAGGTGGTTCCTAAGAAGTCCGGAATCACCATCGTAGCCAATGCTAATAATGAACTCGTGCCAACTAGAGTCACTACTGGTTGGAGAATGTGCATTGACTACAGAAAGTTGAATACCGTCACAAGGAAGGATCACTTTCCTTTGCCCTTCATCGATCAAATCTTGGAAAGGCTAGCTGGTCACTCCTATTACTGTTTTCTTGACGGGTATTCGGGCTACAATCATATTGAAATCGCTCCTGAGGACCAGGAAAAGACCACATTTACATGTCCCTATGGCACCTTTGCTTACCGAAGGATGCCATTTGGATTATGTAATGCCCCTGCCACCTTTCAGCGATGCATGTTGAGTATCTTTTCTGATATGGTGGGGTAATATCTAGAGGTCTTCATGGACGATTTCTCTGTCTATGGCTCATCTTTCAGCAAGTGCTTGGAAAGTCTTAAGTGTGTGCTGAAAAGATGTGAAGAAAAGAACTTGGTACATAATTGGGAGAAGTGCCATTTCATGGTTCATAAGGGGATTGTCCTTGGATATATCATCTCGTCCAAGGGAATTGAGGTAGATAAGGCAAAAATTGATCTTATCTCTAACCTACCTCCACCCAAGAACATCAGAGACGTGCGATCCTTCTTAGGACACGCAGGATTTTACAGGCGATTCATAAAGGACTTTAGTCTCCTCTCTCATCCTTTATGTAATCTTCTTCAAAAGGATGTTCCATACGAGTGGACTGAACAATGTCAGGAAGCTTTCACCAAGCTTAAAGGCATGTTAACCACTGCACCTATCATGCAGCCACCCGACTGGAGCCTTCCTTTTGAGCTTATGTGCGATGCTTCTGATTATGCTCTTGGAGCGGTGCTAGGCCAGAGAAAAGATAAGAGGCCCTACGTCATCCATTATGCGAGTAGGACTTTAAATCCTGCCCAAGTGAACTACTCGACTACAAAAAAGGAACTCTTAGCCGTGGTGTTCGCCGTGGACAAATTTAGGTCCTACCTGATCGGATCCAAGATTGTTATCTATACAGATCATGCGGCACTGAAGTATCTTCTTTCTAAGAATGATTCTAAGCCCCGCTTGATACGATGGATCCTTCTACTCCAAGAATTTGATTTGGAAATTAAAGATAAGAAGGGAGTAGAGAACGTAGTGGCCGATCACCTGTCTCGCCTTAATACCTCTGATTCCCTTGAGGCGACCCATATCAATGACATGTTCCCTGATGAACAACTGTTCAGAGTCTCCCATTCACCTTGGTTCGCTGATATTGCTAATTATCTTGCTACAGGTTCCATACCGACACATTGGACTGCGCAAGATAAGAAGAAATTTTTCACCGAGGTACGCAAATTCTTCTGGGATGATCCATACTTGTTTAAATATTGCCCAGACCAAATTTTGAGGAGATGTGTGCCAGACGATGAGCATCAGAGTGTCATCTCCTTTTGTCACTCACAGGCCTGTGGTGGTCACTTTTCTGCAAAAAAGACCACGGCCAAGATTCTGCAGTGTGGCTTCTATTGGCCCACTATGTTCAGGGACACTCATGAGTTTTGCAAAGCTTGTGAGCGTTGTCAGAAATTGGGAGCATTGTCCCGTCGCAATATGATGCCCTTGAATCCCATTCTTATCATAGAGGCATTTGATTGCTGGGGCATCGATTTCATGGGACCATTCCCCCAATCTTATGGGAATTTATATATTTTGCTTGCCGTAGACTATGTCACTAATTGAGTCGAAGCGATTCCGTGTCGGAATAATGACCATCGCACGGTCATTAAATTCCTGAAAGAGAACATCCTTTCCCGATTTGGAACGCCTCGAGCCATTATTAGTGATGGGGGCTCACACTTTTGTAATAGACCATTCGAGAGTTTAATGAATAAATACGGTATCTCTCATAAGGTGAGCACCCCATACCACCCACAGACAAGTGGGCAAGTTGAGATTTCTAATAGGGAGATCAAACACATTTTGGAGAAAACGGTTAACCCTGACCGTAAGGATTGGTCAATTCGATTGACCGATGCCTTGTGGGCTTACCGTACTGCTTTTAAAACCCCTATTGGAATGTCTCCCTTTAGACTCGTCTATGGGAAGGCTTGTCACTTGCCTGTGGAGTTGGAACATAGAGCCTACTGGGCGATCAAAAATCTAAATTTCAATCTGAACAATGCTGGCTCGCTACGCAAACTTCAATTAAATGAACTTGAAGAAATTCGGAACGACGCATACGAGAACTCGAGAATTTACAAGGATAGGATGAAGGCGTTTCATGACCAACATATTCTACGTAAATCATTCACGCCTGGTCAGAAAGTCCTTTTGTATAATTTTTGATTACATCTCTTTCCGGGTAAGCTTCGATCTCGTTGGACCGGCCCTTACATTGTTGTTACTGCCTATCCTCATGGGGCCGTTGAGATAAGAGACCCCAACAATGGCAAGGAGTTTAAAGTAAATGGACATCGCTTAAAGCCATTTGTCGAGAAATTTGATTCAGAGGACATGTCCATGCCTTTGACTGATCCTGTCTACCAGGACTGATCTCCTAGTCTGATGGAGGTATAGGTAGGTTTATCGCTTTCATAGGACTAGGGTAGTTGCTTTATTTGTCTGGCTGAAGACGGTAAACTTAGCGCTCCTGGGAGGCAACCCAGCTTTTTAATTCATTTCCTATTTAGTTAGTTCAATGTTTGTGGGTAACATTACTGCAAACCCTCACGAGACTACAACTCGTCCACTAAGGGCAACCTAGGGGTTTAAAGGCTTGTTGCATACGCTAAATGCAATCGAGAGCACCTGCGAAAGTGGTATAGGTAGGAGTTTATTTTTGTTATTTTTGTTTTACTTGTGTTGGTTTCTCTCTTACGCTGACTCACTCTCTCGTTGATATTTTTGGAAAAGTCTCTCGATTCATCATCCAGGTACTATCTTCCCATCACTTCACATTTACTTTCGTTGTCCTATGTGCATTGCATGATCACATCTTTTACATTGAGGACAATGTAGATTTTAGGTTGGGGGTGGGAGATTAGGTTACCTAATCAGTATTTTTCTTAGTCTTGAGCAAAAATTGTGAAAATTTTTAAAATTTTCTGGACTTTCTAGTGAATTCGAAGTGATTTGACGACCATCTTTGATTTAGAATTTCAGGATATGGAACGTTGGTGATTTACTACTCTTGGATTCAGTAGCTGTTAGATGTCACAGTTAAGTTGAATTGTTAATCCATGATTAGAAGTTGTAAACATTGATTGAGTCATGATTTCACATACCACATCTCGCTTAAGATTTCAGTCTGAAACTAAAGGGTTAATTTGGTAATCACTGAGCTTGAAAGGAACCAACCTGAGAAATTAAAAGGATTGGGCAAATGGTCTTCACCATAGGTTTGCTCCCTACAGGTGAAGACTTAATTCCCTAAGAATGACAATCAAAAAGGGCTAGGAGAATGGTCTTTACTATAGGTTTGCTCCCTATAGGTGAAGATTTAATTCCCCTACTTGGCATTATTTAAAAAAAAAAAAATCAAAATCAAAAGTTGAAAGAATGAAAAGAATAACTGTAAGGCAAGTTCTAGTTTAGGTTTTGGGTGTCCTGATTGCTCTTGTGGTTACCAACGTTATCATAAAAAAAAAATTTGATTTGAATCTTAATGATGATAAGTTAAGATTACACTATACACCCATGGAACTCAATGTTTAAAAATTAGCCTAATTGATGGATTAAGAATTTGAGCTTGACTATGAATTTTACCGTACACTTGAGCTCAGAAGAAATCGATACCCAATATTCATCTTAGAATTCTATAATCTGAGTTGTTTTTCAAAATCACTTGAGTTCATAAAAATTGTCCTGTAATTCTCAACTTAATTTTCGCATATTTTGCTCGGGACTAGCAAAATGCTGGTTGGGGGTTGTGTTGAGGGTCAAATATTGCATATTAGACCCTAGTTACTGCTTGGATTTACGAACATAATATTATTTAATGGTCTGATTTAATCGTGTTTGTAATGCAGGATGTGATGACAAGCTGAGACTGAAAATGAATGCTTAAAGCTGAGATTTAACACTCCGATGTCATCAAGGCAAGGGACGGACCCCAGTGAACCAAGATCAACGCCCGAGATCCAAGGAATTCAAGAAACTGAAGCTCAAGTGGCCCGAAGGACGTCCAGAATGCAAGATCACAGGGTTCCCGCCATCCGATTGACACGAGACTTCACATATGGCCTGAAGACCATAAATTAACCGTACAAATCAAATTTCAGCCATTGGATCTCTCGAAAAGTGGCACAACGGACAGATCAGCCCATAAATTCTCGATTTGGGGCCCACCTGATATCTGAATCTGCTTCAATTGTGGTCTCAACTCATTAAATGAGCTGAAGAACAGATGGACGGAGGGGATTTCTCATAACATCAAGGTGGAACCCAATTCACGGAATGTGCATGTGTACACCTCACGTGCACATGAGGTGCACTGGACCTACAAAGACGGTCAGCAGTCGCTGACCCGTGCGAATTCGGAAACCCGTCGTTTCGCAACAGGGAGCTGCGTTCAGTTCTTGGTATGCCACCATCATCATGCATTCGGATGATCCGGACCATCCATTAGTTCCAGCAGGCAAAACCGACCGTACATAGGAGGTTTTTCCAACTCTATGCTCGTACACACAGGAGAATACCATCCAAACGCAGGTTGGACGGCAACGTAGAAAATCAAGTGGGCTGCGTCATCGGCAATTCAAAACCGTCCATATCCAAACGGTTTTTCGAACTGAATCTGATGAACGGGGTGGATTTTACCAAAAACATCAAAGTGGGGCCCACCGAACCCGTCAGCGCAGGCGCAGGCAGTCTGCTTCGCAGCGTCCACGAAAACCGGACGTTCCGGGAAGTGGTGGCCCACCACTGATGATCAGATCAATGATCTGGACCATCTGTCATGAAGATGAGCTTGAGAAGGTCAAACCCTAGTCGACAGTTTGTGATCATATACGCAAACGTGCCCGCTACAACAATCAACAGATGACCGTCTGTTGCTGTTACAACAAGGAGTGCTTCCTTGGGCTGCATCAACGAACGACCAAAACGCTCCATCTCTGGTCGAAATTCCGAGGAGAAGACAATGGATGGACTGGATTTCCAACACAGCGTCGATTAGGGGCCCCACCAAGCAATCAACATCCGAAAAACCTTTTCTAAACGCAAGGGAGTTGCGTTTTTCTGTTGCTGCGTAAGCTTCCGCAGCCGACTTCCAGCCGGTCACTTCTCTGGCTGCCATTATAAGAAGGAAAGAGGAGAAGGAGAAAAAAAAAATCTGACTTTGGAGGCTGGAGTTGGGACGTGGAGCACAGGGAGAGAGAGAAAGAGTTAGGATTTATTTAATTTTTATTTTTTTCTGTTTTCTTTCTATGACTTACATGGAGATCAGTCCAACCATGTCAGGCTAAAACCCCTTAGCTAGGGCTAAGGGGTGAAGCTTGTAGTGTGATGGGAGACTTTGTTTTCTGCGATTAATTAATTTTTATTTACACTGAACTAATGTTGATTTTAGTTAATTAAGGGAATGTTTTCAGTCTTTAATGGTGCATTTGTGATTGAAATTACAATGGGTCTGCGATGGCTTTGAGCATATTCTTTTCCTCTTTATGTTTATGACGTCAGGAAGCCCTGTTGTTCACCATCGTCTCCTGGGCATGGTCGGATGACGGTACCCTTCCTAACCTTCATACATTGATTGGTTGGTAATTAGTTTAATTCTGTTGTTTGCTTTGTCTTCTGGGTATGGTTTGGTGATGGAATCCATTCTAATTCATATACCTTTCATCTTTTCAAAACTACATCAAAGGAAGTTCAGTTGATTTTCATGAATCAAGTGTAGTTCTCCCTGATCTCTACAAGTGGATCCTCTGAATCCCTAGTTTCCCACTTCTGAATTCTTTTAAATTTTAGTTTAATTATTTCACCATTATTCCTTAAATCATAATTGGTTTAGATTTCATCTTAGCCTAGTTCTAGTTCTGGTAAATTTCAGACAATGTACAGGTTTCAGTCCCTGTGGATTCGACCTCGGTCTTACCGAGTTTATTACTACATCACAACCCTATACTTAGGGAGTGAACACCTTACACCCATCACCCATTACTCCATCACCTTTTCATCCCATCACTTCTCTCTCTCTGTCTCTCATTCTCTCTTTTCACTCCCAAGCAACCAAGAGACCAATCATCCAAGCCTCTCAAGGAGAAGCTAGGTGTGGCCCACTTCCTTATCCCAAAAACTCTCATCTCCACCATCCAAACTTCATCATCCACCATCAAAGGTTGAGTATAGGAGCTAAGGAGGCTAAGGGACCGAGTAGGAGGCCAATCGGTGGGTGATCGTAGTGTAAGATCTTGATTTTTTTATGTAAGGCCCACTTATGATGGGACCCATCTTGATGTTTGTGTTGTATCCATGAGGGGCCTATAGTGGCGAGGTCCCTTCAATATGCCATCTCTCTCTCTCTCTCTCTCTCTCTCTCTCTCTCTTGTTTGTGGCCCACCATGATATATATATCTCTATCCAAGCTGTCCATTAGTGGTAGCCACCTTGCTGCCTACAATGTGACCCACCTGATGTATGTTCCTTTCGTCTCCGCCATTTAGACCTTGAACGGTGGAGGGACCAGTTGACATATGTGTTTCACCCACGCTGGTCAGCGATAGTGGGGCCCACATGCCTTGTGTATAAAATTCGAAACGTCCATCTTCTGGACACTGGGCCAGCAGCCAGGTTGCTAATCACGTCAGCAAGTTCTGAGTGCCCCCACCGTGAGGCATGTGCCAAATCCAGACCGTCCATCTGGACGTGGCCCTCCAGCAACACTTCAGCAAGTTCTGAGGGCTCCCACCATGAGGCATGTGCCAGATCCAGACCGTCCATCTGGACGTGGCCCTCCAGCAACACATCGACAAGTTCTGCGGGCCCCATCTGCAGTATATGTTATATGCCAACCGTCCCTCAGTGGTTCCCACCACTACTGTACTGACGTTAACAAGTGCTGTAGGCCCTGATCACGGGGTATGTTTTATATCCAAACCGTTCATCCGTGTGGGACTCACATGTGATATATATGTTTATCCACACCGTCCTTTTTTTTTGGACAGGTGGGAGTCCACCGTGATGTATTTGATTATCCAGGCCGTCCGTCCCTGGACGGTCCTGTGGGATGCACCATGAAATATGTGTTATATCCTAACCGTCCATTTGCCCAAGACGGTGGGGCCCCACCTGAGATATGTGTTTTATACACACTGTCCTATCCATTTTAGACGTGGGCCTACCCCACACGTGTGACACGTGTGGGGTGGGACCCACCTTGTTGTATACATTATACATCCACACCATCCATTTGGACGGTGTGTTGTGGACTGCCATGATATGTGTGTTTAATCTCCACCGTCCAGATTGCTGGAAGGTGGGTTGCACTATGATGCAGTGTTTTATCACCACCGTCCATTTGACGGTGGACCCCACCTATATATACGTGTTCCATCCATTTGTCCCGGGGCCTGGACGTTATCAGCAAAAAAATAAAATAATAATAATAATAATAATGAAATATTATAGTATGTGTGGTGGGCCACACGTGGGACCTACTTGATATGGACGTCGATTGGCTGGGTACCTCATACTAGCTATATAGCTGCGGTAGTGGCGACAACAAGTTTTGTGGGTCCGACCCTGATGTAAGGATCTTATCCACACCATCCAAATGGCTGGACGGTGGGACTCACCGTTGATGTATATGATCTATATCCACACCGTCTATCAGATGGACCACACTACAAAAATTAATGGAGGATGATTGTTTACCATTGAAATACGTTTGGGATCACAGAAGTTCTGGATCAAAATGGAAATTGTTTTTCCTCTTAATTCAGGTCCTTGTGACCTTATGATCAGATTGGATGGAAAATAAACGTTATGGTAGGTCCTGTGATTGTTTAACAGTGAAAATCATTATCTCCACTGTTATTTGTGGTATGGTCCAGATGATCTTTTGTTGTGATTTATTTGGGTAATGCTCTAAAATAGCCTCTTAAAATAGATGAATTATCGCACCCCAAACTCAGAAAATGGGCTCACAAAGTTCCCAATCGTCGAATCTGGTGGCGACAGCTTTCATAGCACCCCATTCTCGGCTCCTGGTGCCCACTTACCAGGTTCTAATCTTAGGATCCTAGAAGGAGAATTTCAAAAACATAAGTCTAATTCATAATGAGTATACCTAAGATCATAACATCATAATCACAGATAAATAACCACAGCAACAACATTACAAAATTTACTAAGAATTTAAACTTTTTACAAGTACAAGGCTCAAAGGGGGGGAAATACAAAGACTATATAAGAATAACTCCAGAAGGTCTACGGCACGCTCCACGCTCCTACTCAGCTACTGCTGCTACCTAGAATCACCTGCATGCATCAATCGTGCATAAGCTTATAGAAAGCGTAGAGGGCGGTGTAAGTGTGTGCAGGATGGGTGCCATGAATGCAATTTCAGAGTATGTGGAAAATGCAGGAAGACCATAAATACCACTAGCCGTAACATAGCTATGCAATGCAAGGCAGGAATACCATCTGCCAACCAAAGGCTATGCAACTTAATGCAATATTGCCATCAGCCATCCCAAGGCTAAGCAATGCTGGCTCAAATAGCCAAGTGTCATATGCAGTATGCAATGCAAGCATGCTCATCCTCATGTTATGTTCACACATATCAGTATAGTTCCTCTCTGGAAAATCATTGAGGTTGAATAAACTCCACACAGGCTGTCGCCTTCCTAGCCGCGCAGCCCGGTGAGCAAAAGAGACCTCACGACCTGTCGGTAATCACCAATAAGACACGATGATAGCGCACCCATTTACGAGCTGATCAAACTCAGCCTAGCTATTGCCCCCTCATTCAGGCGATTAAGGCCACATCCCCTCCCAACTGACCACGATACAGTGGGAGACATGACTTAATGGTAAAGGCATCGGTACTCATGTTTTCCACTCAGTCTAGACATTGGTGCATCTCCTGGTACCATGAAGGTTTTGAGACTCTCGCCCAAGGACATCCTACATGCCCACAGTACTCAAACTAATATTTATGGTCTCCAAATCATGGCCATCCATGATATGTCTGTGGAGGCTACGGCCCTGATGAAGCTAGAACGAATAACCAACGTGCTATGAAAATGCCAGATGCATGAATCACACCAATCAACCATGCATCAAATCCTGCGCATCTAGCGTGCTCAAGTGGGGTAACTCCATCACTCTGGGAGTCCCATAATGGCCTACCCAACGGCATAATGCCATGACCAATCAACCATCCACCAAGCACACATATGATGCTCATGTGTTATGCAAATGACTAAGTATGTTGTGAGATGATGTACTCTCCTCGGGTCTAGGTATACATGGGGATGAAACATGAAATAAACTAAGTACATCATACGATAAAGTTGTACTCTCCTCCCAACAAGGAAGGGTCTAAGTACTTAGACAAATTTTTCCATGGAATGGGAGGAACGTAACCACTAGTGGGGGCCCAGTAGCTTGGGGTAGCCCACAAGACTAAGTAGACAATGCCATGGTCCTAAATGATTAGAAAGGGCCTAACAAAGGGTCTAAGGTGAACATTTAACCACCAATAGATGAGAATGGGCCTAGAGGGGTCCACAATGGGGACATTTAACTACAATTGTCCCCTAAAACGGTGGCCTAACAATAATCTACCTAGAAGCAAGGCCTAAGGCCCAAATACCACCATAAGGATAAAATGGGCAGTCCCATATATATATATATATATATATATATATATATATATATATATATATATATATATATATTCCACATAATGGACCTCAAGAAAATAGCCCAAACCTACATACAACAACATGGGCCCATAGGGGAGACTATGGCCCAAGAACAATGCCACTAAATCCATGCATTATGTTAGATTAGTGGGCAGCCCATAAACCCAAGTACATAGGCAAAAAAATTCATATCTGATTTGGGCCAAATGGACCTTACAACATCAGCCCAAAAACTGGTAAATTAGGTGGGCAATCAAGGACTTAATCACATATGTATTTCAGCCCTACAAGTCCAGCGTGATGGTAGAAGTAGCTCATCTATACAACTGGGTCAAGCTTGGACGTCCCAACCCATCTGGGCCTGCTAGACATCCCAAAAATTTGGTCTATTTATTTTGGGCCCAAACAATAACTAAAAGGTTGGCCTTGCCTGACACTAATTAAGCCCAAAAGCCTTAGAATAAAAATATAGTATGTGTACACAATACTTCTCCATTTGGTGGGTCCCACATCCTTAAAATATTCAACTACAAGTACCATTCATTCTTAGTACCTTGCTGGACTTTCAGCCCACCTAACTTCCTGGGCCTACTGAGGTCCAGCAGATAAAAAAATTTTGGGATAAATTAAATTTTATAGTGGTCCGTGGTCATCCTGATGGTCCCCAACAGATGGAGAGTGTGGACACAACACATAAACTCAAGTAGGCCTGCTGCTGAACTGCAAGTCCAGTAGCACACAGAAATTTCTGGACGTCCCAGGTGAGCCTGGGCATCCTAAGGGCCTGAGTGGCCAACCAAATACACATCAAGGTGGGCTCCACAGGTGGATGTCCCACCAAGGGACAGTCCACACTTCAGTGACCACACAAGGGAGGACGGTTGAGAATAAACACATACATCAAAGTGGGCCAAAAATGGGGGGAAGAGTATGGCCATAAACACTTTCAAATAATTTTTATACAACTGGACAATAAGGTCCAGAAATAAATTTCTGTAGAGAAAAAGTTGTTGCCCCTGACTTGTACACCCCATTAGAGTGGGCCCAGGTCTGCCAAAAATTGGGAAAATATGGGGCCAACATTCCTTTACAAGTATACATCAAAGTGGGGTCCAAAAAAGTGGCCCACCATCTCAAGAACAAGCTGATATTTTAAGTTTTACAACATGTAGAGTGGCTGGACAGTTCAGAAATTTGGACCGTCCAGCCCTATTGGCCCAGCCTTTGGGTGATTAAACAAGGGTGGATGGAGGTGGGATTTAACACACTTTTAGGCGGGGTCCACACCTCCAGAAATAATCTATTAATGGGGGTAAAACATCCCTCTAATCAGTCCATAATCCATGTCCAAAACGGCCCAAAAGCTGTCCAAAATTTTTCTGGACAGCAAGGTATGTTTGAATATAACTACCCAAAACTACTGAATAAAGGGGGAAATACCCCATAAAATTTGTGTTATGGTCTACCTTAGTAGACCCCACAAACATTCAGGCCATACCCCCTTCATAAAACCCATTGCATGTGTCAAATATGGGGTAAATGGGACACCAACGTCCATAGTATAGACAACAATGGGCGTCTACTTTGTTTGGACAGTCTGGACATTGCAAGGCCACTAAGTGGGTCACATACTTTAGGAATCAAGAGCAAAATAAGGGGAAATAAAAATCCGGCCATAAGAGGGGGTCTCTGCCACTATTGAGGCCCTCCCTTCATCACACACATACACATCTTCCACTATACCCATTACAAATACATGCATGCATCTCAAAATTTAATCTAAGGTGAGGATGCCATCCCCACCAATGATCTAGGGTCTAGATGACCCTAAAATGACACGTATCAAAAGAAAAAGTCATGATGGGATTCATGGAGAATGGCCCCATCCATGGAACATGCATGCAAGAAGGGTGGGCCATAAGTCACATCCATGGAGACTTGGGGGCCTCCACCATCATTTGATGGGCCCCACAAGCTACTAAAGATGAGATGAGAATATCTAAGAAAGAAAGAAAGAAAACCTATGCTAAAGGACACCCACCTCAAGGGATCTTCAAGATTCTCCTAGCAATGGACTCCTTAGGCTCCAAGGTGCAAGGATCTATGGTTGAAATTAAAAGTTGAGGGTTAGATGAGGGAAAGTGCTGGATTTTTCAGCTAGGGTGGGACGGCCATGGAGTTTCTAGCAAGAGACGAAGAGAGAAATGAGGGAGAGAAAGAGCCATGGAGACTTTTAGCATGAGAGGTAATGATTTATTTTGAAAATGTAACTCAAATGATGGCTTTTGAAAAAAGGAACTCATGATGAGCATGGGAGAAGTAACCCCATGCCTTACTAGGGGGCTATAGGGGTTAGGTTTTCTAGGTAATTATGGATGGATAAGGTCATCATGCATGAGAAAATGAGCCAGGCTAAGTGGCTTCCACCAAATCACAATCAATGGTCCAAATAGAGCGCGGCCTATATCTTTTGATGTACACATCGGATTTATGCACGAGACGCGGCGTTAGAGGTCGGGTTTATATGATGGGACTTAAGGATGATTGTAAAAGAAATCTATAGGTCGTGGGTTGCTAGAATTCGACCGGGAGGACTACAGGACCTAACGGAACAAAACAGACACTAAGGTTAAGGGTCTTACATGAATGGTGTAGATGGTACAGCCCATTGATGTGGCCCACTTGATATTTATGAGGCCCAGCCCGTGGATGCAGCTCATTTGATGTATATGAGACCCATATGTTGCGGCTCATTTGATGTATATGAGGTCCATGTACTGCGGCCCATTGATGAGGCCCAATATGATGTTGTATGAGTCCTAATTTGATATATATGAGCCCCATATGATGAGGCCCGATGTGATGTATAGGTGGCCCTTGAGTGAAGCCCATTGTGATGTATATTAGGCCCTTGTGTGAGGCTGTGGATCCACTATACGTGTGGCTCTATATGGGCCACCCCTTGGAAGCAATGTTGGTTAAATGTCCACATTGATGTGCAATGATGGTTAAATGTCCACACTATGACCTTCCCTTAGGCCTTGTTAGGCCCATTCTCATAATTCTCTTAGTGGGTTAACCTAAATCATTAGGCCCCATTGATGTTGAATGGTCCATCCTCGCCGTAAATGGATGGCTCCGTGCTACCGAATTTGATATATCCATAGCTGAGGGCTGATCTTTATATTATGGTTTTGATCCACTGTTCATCTATGGACCCCGCCTTGCATATAGGCCAATTTTTTATACTGATTATGAGTATGTGACAGCATAGTATCATGATACATGCCCATATGCATCATCTTCATGCTTGTGATGAGATGAGGTTGACCATTGCGTATGCCTCCTAGCAAGTTGTTTATGGGACTCCTTGATAGACGGTGTTGTCCCTCATGAGTGCCCGGTATGCGCAGGATTGATGCATGACTAGATTGTATGACTCATGCATCTTGCATTGTGTGATGTGGTTACTATACGCCCTAGTGATATCAGGGTCATGGCCTCTACAGGCATATCTTGGAGAGTCGAATTGGATACCGAAAATACTGATACTAGCATCGAGGCGCCATAGATGTCCCTGGGTGAAAATCCATAAATCCGATGGTACCAGAGGATGACTCCAATGTCGAGACCGAGTGGATACATGAGCGCACGAGGGCCATATACCAGTAGGCCGCATCTCCCATTGTGTCATAGTCGGTTAGAAAGGGGTGTGACCTTATCCGCCTGAGTGAGGGGGCAATATCTAAGTTGAGTTTGACCAGCTTGAGGAATGGGTCCGCTATCGACAAGTCGGGCCGAATATTGGTAGGCGGATAGTGAGGTCTCTTCCACTTACTCAGTTGTGTACTCGGATAGGGCGGACAAGCTGGCGTAGAGTGTACTAGACCCTGGTGATTGTCTAGCGTGAGAACTGTACTGATATTCGATGCTCTAGTGATGAGCTACATTGATATATGGATTCGTATGAGGAGTGTTATACTTGAGTTGCATCTCGTATCTCATGCTTTGCATCGTATAGCCTTGGTATGGCTGATAGCATTCATGAATTCACCAGCATATTTCGCATTACTCTGATATTACATTCTGAGTATGCTTATATTCTGCACACACTTTCACCACCCTCTAAGCTTTCTATAAGCTTATACATGACCGTTGCATGCAGATGACGCTGGGACGGCGCAACAACATTGAGATTGGAGTATGCATCAGACTTCTGGAGCTTTTAATTATTGATATTGTATTTCCCTTATGCATTGTACTCAAAGTTTTTTATCATAGTGGATTTTATGATGATATCTTGGTTATTGTTCATGGGTTATGCTATGGTTATGCTTTATAATGGAACAAATTTACATTAAAAATCTTCCTTGTAGAATCCTAGGATCGGAACCTGACATATGGTGTCAGAGCCGAGAATGGGGTACTATAGAGGCTGTCGATACTGATTCAGCGATCGGGAATTTTGTGAGCCCGATTTTCAAGTTTGGGGCATGACACATGGCAGGCCAGTATTTGTGATTTCTCTGCATCCAGGTATGTGTAGCCTTATCATCACTGTGTCCCTTAAGAAAATTTCAACGATCAACGTTGTTGCTTGTGGTATGGTCCACTACATCATTGGCTGTGATTCATTTTTTGGCCCATGACATAAAATGGGATGGCAAAATGGATGTAAGGCATGGATAATAGTCATACATCATGGTAGGGCCCGCATTGTTGATCCAATATCGTCCTTTTGGTGTGGTCCACTAGATGTTCCTATGCACTTAATTTTCATGCCATGGTATAAAATAAACTAACCAAATGGATGAATGACATGGATAATATAGATGTATAATGGTGAGGCTCGCATAGGTGTTTTAGGATAATCCAGGACATTTCATCACTATTTCCTGTGGTGTGGTCCACTGAAACAATGGATGTGCTTCAAATTTTGCCTTTAGGCATAAAATGATCAGTTAGAGAAATGGATGGACAGTGTGGATAATACATGTATATCACGGTTGGGCCCTACAAAGTTGTTCCATCACGCAACCAATTCGTTATATATATTCTATTTCATAACCTAATAGAAATCTACAACTGTTCCATTTCACAACTCAATAGAAATCTCCACTCATTTCATTTCACAACTCAATAGAAATCTACACTTGTTTCATTTCATAATTCAATAGAAATATATATTTGCTCCATACCACAATTGAATATAAATTAACATCTCCATTAAATATCTGAATACAAATTTACATTTGTTCCATCACAAAACTAAACACATCTGTTCCATCATAGAACCCAATGCAGATCTATATATGTTTTATTACAAAACTGAACACATTTGTTCCATCATAGAACCCAATACAAATTTACATATATTCTACCACACAACCAAATACAAATATTCATCCATCACAAAGCCATATACAAATCTACATCTGTTCCATTTCACATCTAAATACATATCTATATCTGTTGCAGTACACAACTGGATACAAATCTACATCCATTCCATCCCACAACTGAATATAAATCTCTATCAATCCTACCCCTTGCACAACCTGTATGCTTAAGTTTCTTTCTAACAATTTGTATGTACAAAAAACAAGACACGCTGAGTTAAAAATTGAACTCATAAGCATTTAGAAATAAACTTTTAGTTGATTCTAACTCTTACCACTTAGAAAAATAGTTAGTTAGGAAAAGTTTGTTGAAATTGAGTGGCATCAACATATTGAATTGAATTAAAATGTACATTAGAGTAACATCCAATAGAATCTGAATATCACTTAAGCCATTTGTGCTACCTGTACAGTTATATATTTGATGGATGAGTGGCCAACTCAATGTGCCCTCAATATTACACACCGCTAGCTTAGCTAAGCATAGTAAAAAACAACAAGCATTCAAAACGAACAAGATGTGTTCTTATTTAAATGAATAGATGCGTGAATGCACATCGACCTTGGGATGCTCATCCAATCGGACTTGGGCTCGTCACCCATGCATAAGACTGGTCACCAGCATAGCATATCTCGTACAGCATGGTACTAAGTCATCGTACATATCTCGTATGTAGGTCACTAGCGTAGCATAACTCGTACAATATAGTGACCAAGTGTCAATAGTCGGTGGTCTGGGAGCTAGTGAAACGATACCCCAATAAAAGGGCACATGCTACAACATTCAGAATTAGCCACCTGTCATCGCCAATATGCTATGAATGTATGATTAGCCAAACCATTATTATTCCAATTACAATCAGCCATTTGAAGTAACTCAATGGTCACTATGGGGGCTCGTCACCCAACGTAGGCCGACAGCTCCGGCATAGTGTCCCATGACCACCATCCCCGGCTCATGAGATTTCTCCATCTTAGGATGTTTAATGGATGCTTGTCAACCAGTGGCCAATCAAATTCCATAAGTAGGGATTACCATCGCATGGTATAGCCCATCGAAGCCACGTCGGCAAATCTCAAAACCTAGGATAAATGTTAAATCGAAGCAGCAAAAGGGGTACATGGACATCAAATCAAAATGGCAAAAAGGGGTTAGGCAAGGCTAAATCAATGCGGTTAAAATGGATTATTTCTAAGCCACTCAAGCCATATGCCCTATGGATGGTAAATCTCACATTAATGTTCCGTGTCTCATATAACCTCTAAATCGAGGGCCCATTTCTCACCAACCTATCCTGTAACACCCTAGGTATGGGTTCACGTACACAAGAGGGAGTTACCCATTAGTAAGTGTAGTGAATAGGGATTCATAAGCGACTCATAACAATTCATGTGAAAGCATGTAGTTATAGCATGACAAGCATATGTTAAGCATAATAATCGCAATAGGTCATGATGTGAATTACCAATTAAAAGAAGAGTCATAATGTAAATAACTATTGCATATAATCAAAATCAAATATAAGTCATGTCCTACGAGTTTATGACTAATGTAAAAGATCACATCCTATAAGATAACAGGTATGATTCTGATAAAGACTATTACTTAACCAATTTGGAAATGGAAAGCTTAAGGGGAAGAAATCACCACCTTATTTATCGACTCGCCTTCTAATGTTATTAGGAAGTGCGCACGCCCTTAAACTTGGGCCCTATCATAAGTTATGAAATCGTAACATTAGATCCAAACTTAACTCACTATTTATGTTCAAGTTACTGACGTAGGGTTTAGATTACTTAGGGTTTTGATGTAGAATTAGGGTTTTATCCTAGAGTTTTGTACTAGGCTTATATTTTAGGATTTATATGCTAATTAATGTAAAATTAATTACAATGCTAATCTAGTAACCATAACCTAATTATTAATATTAACGATAGTATTAATATTAGTTAATCATGGTAATAGTAATCATTATGATGGTAATAAAATAGTATAATCTATTATTAAGGACAATATTTTCAGGTGATGGATACTATGCTAATAATACTAATAATTTCATGGTAATGATATAATTAATATTAGTTAATATAACACCAATAATTATTGTAATGGAAATAAATAGTGTGCTCTACTATTAAGAATGATCTTTAAGAATGAAGAATAAAACACTTTTATTTATTCATTGAAATTTGTATATAATAACCGATATTAGTATAGGTAACTTACTAATGGCTATTAATAATTCTAATAATGATATTAGTGGTAACAATGATGATTGTAATCAAAATAAATTCAATCTGGGAGGAAAAGGTGGACTCAGTTTAGTAGACTTGGTAGCTCCACTTGGCCTCAATCTGAACTGACGACCTGCTCCGCGACTCAACCCAACTCAACTCAACTTAACTGAGTTGACCCAACTCCATGCAACTTGACTGAGTCAAGTCGGCAGAGATGGCAGTCGGGTCGACTCGACATCACCCTTTCTGTAACGCCCTGAAAATCGGGGGTCGAGTATGAACTCAACTCCCGAGTTCCAACGCATCACTTATGCAACATACACAATGATGGTTAAATGTTGTCTGAGTTAGCGCAATAAACATGAATGAGATTATACCAAAACAGTAATTCATACTCCAGTTCAATTGTATAAAGGCAAGCGGAAGACTAAAATTTTATATTCAAAATATGTAAAGTATCAAAATTTTGTGAACTCCAGAGTATGAGTACTAACGAGTACCAATATACATGTAATGTCTCTAAGTCAAAAAAATCAAAATACAATCCTCAAAGAGGCCCAGCAGAATCCCGCGATGCCTTTCTTCTCTTCTTCATAAAGGAGAACTCCTCTACCTGATCCTCCTCATAGTCTAGCTCGGCTCCGAATGCAGGCGCCATCTACACTGTGACAGAGTCCGAAACACCGTCCCCGTAACGTGGGAGTGAGTAGCTAACTCGGTGGAACAATAAAGCATAGGTTAACATGTTATCAAATCAATCAAGCAAGGTAATGATAACTGGTCAAATCAAACATTTCTAATTACTCTTGTTAAATGCAAAATGATATGACATGATGATGTATGCCCTTGCCAAACCACCCTCAAGCGACATCATCTTACGTTCGCGAATTACTCCCTTAGTGCGCCACATCTACAAAGCACATGCGGTGCATGATGATCATGATTACCAAGTTTTTATTAATCCATTTCAACCAAGCGGTATTGGGAAACTAAGGTACCTCCAAAACATGATCCATTCTAGGGTCGTCAATCCTAGTTAATCTCATACGATGTTATGGTTTGAGAAGCGTAGTGAAGGCATCGCAAAGGGCTCGTCACCCGTCGGCCGGATACAGATCTCACCGTATGCGGCTCAATTGCTTGGCCGTCGGCTCGGTACATATCTCACCATACCACGGCTCAATCACTAGTCAGTCACCAAGTACGGGTCTCACCGTACTTGGCTCAACTCATACTCTAGTTATCTTGTGAAAGACTCGTCGCCAATCACGGACACTCGGAGTACTCGAAGATACTACGGAGGACTCGTCGCCGTCGGCACGAGCACGACTCAGCATGTGTCTCACTCTCGGCCGTAAGTATCGACAGAATATAGTGTCCCATACCACCATAATCGGCTCACGAGGTTGGTTGCGCAATGGTCACTGCGGGGAGGCACATGACCCCGCGTAGGCCGACACTCTGTCCCATACCACCATGTCCGGCTCATGCGTCTTAGCTCGAGGTACCATGGTTAACGGGATCGCCCTTGGTAAGTTTGGTACTAGGTTCAAGCGTGTCGACCAAACATGGTGAACATACATATACACATATCGGTTTGCTTGACGAGTTCGACTTTTGAGCGATATGGAGCGCAGCACTCCGTGTGGCCAACCACTATCGCCATACGACTCGGGTTCGCCCGGTCACGTCCATCGTGGCGATATGAATCTCGGAACAAGAAAGTCCGGTACCGAATGTGTGGACTATAGGCATAGTCCCAAACTCAATCTGGTAGAGCATAAAGTAAAGCATGAAGTAGAGCATGTATTATAAAGCATGAAGTATAGCATGTTATAAGGCATGTTGTAAAGCATGTTGTAAAGCATGTTATAAAGCATGTTATAAGACACTATACACATAGGGATACAAATACTTATAGTTCATAGGTGAGTGGTTAGAGTGAACAACCACATGGAGAGTGTCATATGTGACACTAAGATAGCGGAGAATCCCATCTCAGCACCTAACTAAGGTTCTAACACTTAAGCACTTACATTCACAAGTGATTTCACCAACACTTGGAATGCTAAGGTTCAACATACATGACGTATGCTAGGGCGGTGTGTACTAGGGTTGTCCCTTTACCGAGCTAGTATTTTATACATATACATCCTATGCATCACAAATAAACATAGCAAACACATCAGCAAATTTTATACGTATAGGGTATCACGTATACCCAATTTCGACATACATAGTGTTTACAAAGGAACATAGGTTTCGGCGATTCCTTTCGCTCTAGTATTTTAATCATGTATTGTATAATCATACATTAAATACATATGTCAAACATTATTCCAAAAGAAATACGTATACGGTATTTCTACAATACGTATTTTCAACATACGACACATTTACAAAGGAACATATATTTTGACGATCTCTTTCGCCAAACTAGTATTTTATTCATATGTTATATAATTAAACATTAAATAAACATGTCAAGTATTTATCCAAAAAAATACGTTATCTTGTATTTCTACGTATACCTAGAATATGTGAAATTCCATATTTCACACCGCTAATCAAAACAGAGAAACGGAAAGCACTTTGTACATGTGCAATTGCAAGCAGATCATGAATCTACCATTATCGACATTGAAAGCGTTGAAAACCATAACTTATACACTTAAAGTCCTCACCTTTGCCTTTGGAAACGGAATAAATCAAAAGGGTGATGGATCTTCCGTCTACGGCCGATTTCTAGCCTAAAGAGCGGAATCGGTTAGTCGAGTATACACCCCACTTCGATTCCACCACAAATCGACCTAGGGTTAGGTTTTCTTACCTTCAAATGAGGCGGAAAACACCGGGAGAACGCCGAGAACAAGGCGGTGTAGGCCGTGTGTAGCAAGCCAAAGCAAGCCGGGAGGAAGATCGGCAACGATCTCCAAGTTCTTCCCTCTCTTTTCTCTCTCTCCCTCTAGGGTTTCTCCCTAAATTCGTATGGCTGTGAGAGGGGCTGCTCTAAGCCCCTTTTATAGCCTCAAACATTACGAAAACAGACTTAGGTTCATAGGGTACTGCCTATATAGGTTTTTTCGCCGCTTTTCCGGCTAAAAAGGGTAGTTCTGGTGGCCCCTTTTGAACCAAACGTCAGACTTAAGCTCACCACCAATGGATCTACGTGGGATTACGTTTTTGACTCATTCGGATACGCAGATCGCACGTGGCGGACCACTTTCAGTTCGACGGTCGTTTGAGCCACGATCGAAAAAATTCCAAGTACATGTAAATGTTCTGAAATTTTTCTTAATCCGAGGGTGTAATTTGGTCCGATTCGACGGTCGGGTTGCCTAATCTTGACGCGTCAACGAACGATGCCGAAATCACTATTCCAGATATTTATTTCGGCTTGTGAATAGTGTTTTTCACACTACCTCGCTCTGATTCGAAACGAATGGCCGTGGAATATCGGATAAGGCCGATTTTTGAGATGATTGTTAAGCCCGGTGGGCGGTCTAGTTCCTTAACTTCGGGTTAATCGGAATCCCGATGTGCGATCTAGACCTCTGATCTGTTTCTTTCATTCCCGAGAGCGTACGGAAATGAGTTTGGTTCTAAACTTTAGGGTAACCTAGCGTCAATGATTACTCAAGTTTTGGGTCTTGCAGATCGTATTTAAAGCGATCCTAACAGTTTCATAGCTAACGAGTTTAATACTTAGTTAACTTTGTTAAATTTCTAAAGGATTTAATCTATGTGATTTCAGTCGAGGTGGTACTCGACCCAATGTACGGAATTTTTCAGGTCGTTACAATCTACCCCCCTTAAACAAAAAATTTCGTCCTCGAAATTTATACCTGTTCGTACTCCTCGAGAATCTGAGGGTAGTTCTTCCTGACTTCGGCCTCAGTCTCCCAGGTAGCTTCCTCCTCAGAATGATGTGTCCAAAGCACCTTCACAAGCGGGATGACCTTGCTACGCAGTACCTGCTCCTTCCTGTCAAGGATGCGCGTCGGGCGCAACTCATATGTAGCATCCTCAGCTCAACGCACTGCTCCCATCTGATGATATGCGAAGGATCAGGAACGTACTTCTTCAGCATAGATACATGAAATACGTTGTGCACGGAAGCAAGCGGTGTAGGCAAGGCGAGACGATACGCCACATCACCCACTCGATCCAGTATCTGAAATGGACCGATAAACCTCGGTGTGAGTTTCCCCTTCTTCCCAAACCGAAGGACTCCCTTCATAGGGGAAACCCGAAGGAACACATGATCACCGACCTCGAACTCCGCGGTCGCCGCCTCGTACGGCGTAACTCTTCACCTGCTTGCTTCCGATAATGTCTACCTTCTCGTAGTCGCCCGAACCAACTCAAGCCAATCAGGCTACGCTCTCCAACCTCGCCCAACAAGCAGGTGCCTACAAGGTCGACCATATAGAGCCTCATATGGCGCCATGCCAATCGTCGCCCGGAAGTCCGTTATTGTGGCGAACTCTGCGTACGGAAGACTCCCAACCGTCCTTGAAGTCCAACACACACGCTCGCAACATATCCTCCGACCGATTCACTCGCTCTGTTCGAGGATGAAACGCCGTATTGAACTTCAACTTCACACCCATCGCCTCCGGATACGAGTCCGGAAGATGGATGTGAACCGCGTGTCTCCTCCGACACACTCTAAGGAACCCCGTGCGGACGGACGATCTCCCCGATGTACAATCCCAGCTTCACTCGTCAGGAGTTCGTAACTCGATAGGAGGAAATGGGCCGATTTAGTCAACCGGTCCACAATCACCCAAATGGAATCGTGCCCCTTCCTCGTCTTTCGGCAACCACGATATGAAGTCCATGGAGATGAAGTCCCACTTCCACTCCGCTATAGGCATGGGCCGAAGCAGATCCCAGAGGTCGGCGATGTTCTGCCTTGACCTGCTGGCACGTCAGACACCGAGACACAAACTCAGCAATGTGGGCCTTCATGTTGTCCCACCAATACGTCCGTCTCATATCCTGGTACATCTTCGTGCTACCATTGCTGGTACATCTTCTTCTTCAGCACTTTCTTCTCTTCTTCTTCCTTCTACCTCTCTTCTTTCTTCTTAGGGAGGTCCAACAACCCCTGGACTCGACCCAGCCAATGGGCCAACAGGCTGACTCGGTCCCAAACCGAGTTGACTCGGTTTGGCTAGGACAGCCGCACACCCCCTCTCTCTTTCTCTCATTCTTTCCTTCCCATATTCTTTTCCTTCCTTCTTGACTTTTCCAAAATCTGGAATGGACTGAACCCGACCAGCCACTTGTATCAGTGAGTCAGCGATCCATGACTCAGACGGCTGAGTCGAGTTGGTGCGACGCTAGCTTGAGACCTCTCTCTCTATCTCTCTCTCTCTCTTCTTCCTTTCACTTTTCTCCTTTATCATGCTCCTTCCCTCTTTGTTGGAGGTCCAACTATGCATGCCCGACTCATCCTGACTTGGGCCGAACTTGGCAGTGAGTCAGGTTGACTCAGTGCTGTACAAGGACGGACCACAAGCAGCAATGCAGCAAGGCAACCCCACTCTCTCATCCTCTTCCTTCTTCCTTCCTCTCTCCCTCTCTTTCCTTTTTCTTTCTTCTTCCTTCCTACTGCTGGAAATGTCCAGTAATGGTCGAGACTCAACCCTGACTGGTGGCTCAAGCGGGCATGACCCATACTCAACCTCACGCTCCCTCTTTCTTCTCTCTATCTTTCCTTCCTTTCTTTCTTTCTTCCTGTCTTTACCAACGACCCAGCAACGAGTTGGACAGACGAACACAGTGCGGTTTAGCCGAGGAAGACGATCCGCCGTTAATGGCGGATCTCAAACGGAAGCTTCCTCCTCTAATCGGCTTCTTTCAGACGGTCCGTATGGACCCTAAGCAGCTTACAGACATGTGGTTTTGAAGCTTGGGAGAGGTTTGGTTGGTGGTTTTGGAGGAAGAAACGGGCGTTTTTCTCCTTCCAGCCGCAAGAAATGGATATGAAGCCTAAGAAGATCGATTTTTTTCTTATGTAGGACTCCTTCAACGATCCTAGACCGTAGGATTTGGAACAAATGATGTGGATCACAACAGCCCTCATGTACATCCATTGGAGCCGAAAACCAGCCGTTGTTATCTCCTCTGGTATTGAGGAAGCCCTAAACCAGCTTCTTCCAATTGTGTTTATTGAATCAAGCAAGGTAGCATCTTAATAGCAACAAATGGATCCTTGGCACCCTAGTTCCCACCTTTAATTGATAGTTTAAACATTATTCACAAGTTTAGTCCCTGTGGATTCGACCTCGTTCTCACGAGTTATTACTACATCGCAACCCTACACTTGGGGTTGTGAACACTCCGAGGGCCATTGAGGGTCCACCGTGATGTATTAACTTTATCCACACCGTTCATCTATTTTTTCATGTTATTTTAAAAAATTATCCCAAAAATAGAGAATATATAAGTCTTAAATGGGCCACACAATGGATATTAAATTTATACCGTTGAAAAAATCTTTAAGATGACAAAAGTTTTGGATCAAGATGATATTTGTTTTTTTCACTTCATTCAGGTGCACATGAACGTATCAAGGGGTTGGATGGAAAATAAATGACAAAGTGGCCCCTACGAAGTTTTCAATGGTAGGCATCCTAAGCACCGCTCTTCCTATGGTGTGATACACTTATGTGTTGTATCTAACTTATTTTTGGTTAAGTACTTTATAATGATATGAAAAGAGGGATGAACGGTGTGGATAAGAGTCTTACATCACGGTAGCCCCTCAGTGGCCCTTGAAGCCTCCGCCTGTACCGAGCTCCGAACAGGCGAGGATAGTACCTAATCCCCACCAATCCGTTTCTAGAGTGGCGGGAAGCGGATTGGTTGGTGTACCACAAACCAGCTGTATAGCTGGTGTATTGACTTCAGCAAGTTCTGTGGGTCCCATTATGAGGTATGTGTTATATCCAAACCGTCCATCCATTTGGTGAGCTAGTCTTAAGGCTTGAGCCGAAAAATAAGACAAATTTAAAGATCAGTTGGACCATATTGCAAAAGGCAACGGGTGATTGAACGCCTACCATTGAAACCCTTTTGGGGGTCACATAAGTTTCAGATCAATATGAAATTTGTTTTTCCTCTTCATTCGGGTATTGTGACCTTATTAACAGATTGGATGGAAAATAAACATTATGGTGGGCCCTAAGAAGTTTTTAACGGTGAAAATCGTTATCCTCGTTGTTATTTTTCATGTGGTCTATTTGAGCTTTGGATATGATTTGATTTTCATCTAATGCTCTAAAATGATCTCAAAAAATGAACAAACGGTGTGGATATAATAAATACATTATTGTGGGGCGATGTAACTTTGATCTCCTTTGAACCATTCGTACACCTTGGAGGTTGAGGAGCGTCGGTGCTTGTCTTCCCACGAAACACATCTACACCAGCTATAGTATGATTAATACGTTGATTTCCTGCTAAGTTCCTATGCTGGGAACTTAGATGAGGCCACAGTGATGTTTTTGAGAAATTCACTCCATTTATCCGTTTTGTGAGCTCATTTTATGAAATACGCCTAAAATTGAGCCGAATCCAATACTCATATGGGCCAAAAACGTGAGGATTGAACATTTACAATTGAAATATTCGCGTGGCCATGGAAGCTTTAAATCAGGGTGATATTTGTGTTTTCATTTCATCCTAATAGGAATAACGTTATAAACGGTATAGATGGCATGTAAACATCACCGTAGACGTCAGGAACGTTTCAATGACAGAAATTTCCCTACACACATTTTCCTCTATTGCGGCCCACTTGAGTCTTGGATCCTGTTCAATTTTGGTCTCAAGTCTTAAAATGAGCTCATAAAACATATAGACAGGGTGGATTTCTCACAAACATCAAGGTGTGCCCCACCTAACTTTCCAACGAAGGAACTTCATGCTGAGATTTAGCAGGAAATCCGTGTCCCCAGCTATATAATTGGTCTATGGTACACCAGCCAATCCACTTCCAGAGCCGCAGACGCCTATTTCCTACTAAAGCCTCCCGCAAGAAGTTCCCGTTGGAAACTTAGGTGGGGCTCACTTGATCCAGCCGTTTTATCTACCCATCCATCCATTTTTTTCTAGCTCATATAAATAGGATAAATCCAAATCTTAGCTGGACCAAGCCGTTGGAAGCAGTGAGATTGAATGCCAACTGTTGAAACTCCTTGAGTCCCCATTGATGGTTAAATTGCCATCCAATCTGCTGATTGTGTTACGCAATGCTTGTGTGAGGAAAATCCAAATATCATCTTCACTCACACCATTGTGAGGCGCACCTGGGTGCACACCTTTCATCTAGACACGAGCACAAAAGCGTAGGGCAGATCCAAAGCTCAAGATGGCCCCCACCACCGAATCAATAGTAGTTGAATGACCGCCTTTGATAACCTCCTCTGACACCACTGTTGATGGGAATTCTCCATCAACCTGTTGATGAGATCACATAGAGACCTAGATGAAAGGAATCGTAAATAGTTAGACTAGGCAGAAACGCTACTATCTGGGTGTATATGTTGCATGTCCACTGTTGAGACCTCCTTAGTCTACCATGGTGTATGGGTTTAACCACACCATAGGTGTGGGTAGAGCTGTACACTAACCAAGTTGGCTCAGTTAGTTCGCTCGACTTGACTCGAAAAAGCTCAATTCAACTTGATTCAAAACCGAGTTTGTCATGCCCCAGACTTGGTAACCGAACTCATAAGGAACCCAATGGCCGGTTCTGGCTGCAACAGCCTCCGTAGTACCTCATTCTCAGCTCCTGAGGCAGGTTCCGATCATGAGATCCTACAAGGAGGATTTCCATAATAGTATAATCATTACTAATACAAACATACCCAAGATCACAATAAGTAAATCTTAAAATAACAAAGGCACACATCATAAAATTCACTATGAATTTGAACTTTTACAAGTATCCATAAGGTCCAAAAGGACATACATAAGATAATAGAAGGAAGAAAGGAAGTCTGCAACACTGGGTCCTCAAGCTCAGCTCTAATCCAAAATCTGCCACTGCGACGCCTGCCTAGGATCTCCTGCACGCATCAATCGTACATAAGCTTATAGAAAGCTTAGAGGTGGTGAAAGTGTGTGACAATGGTGCTCAGAAGAAGATAGAGAATGCAAAAGGGAATCATGATCAATACCAATACCACTAGCCTTACCAAGGCTATCATGAATGCAAGAAACTATACCAAGGTAGTACGATAATACAGGAAGACATACCAAGGCTATATAATTCAATGAGTACTGTAATGCAATGAGTACTGTAATGCGATGAGTATTGTAATGCAATGAGTACTGTAATGCAATATGAGGCTTATATAGCCGATGCAAATGCAATGTGAAGTAATGTCAGTGCTCATATCCAATCCACATATCAAGTACATTTCCATCATAAGGAAATCACCGGGGTCCATTACACTGTTGGATGACTCCCGCTTTACAGACCCCGCACAGTCAAACCAGCGTAAGAGACCTACTACCCTACCTGCAGACAGCCAATCACCAGCAAGGCCTGAAGGTAGCGGACCCATTCACGAGTTAGTCAGACTCAGCCTAGCAATGCTCCCTTACATCAGGTGAGTAAAGCCACACCCCTATCCAATCGACTACACGACAGTGGGAGTCACGGCCTAATGGTATAAGGCCCTCGTGCGCTCATATATTCTACTCGGTCACGGTGTTGGAGCAGATCCTTGGTACCATGGAAGTTTTGGAAATTTCACCCATGGGCATCCTATACACCCGGTATGCTCAAGTAATATTTTTGATGTCCAAACATGGCCATCCATGATGTATTTGTGGAGGTTACAACCTTGATGAAGCGAGGGTGATAATGCTCATGTGTTATGCAATGCCAGATGCATGAATCACACCATCAACTATGCATCAATTCCAAGCATCCAACATGCTCAAGAGGGAATACTACGTCCCTCAGGAAGGTAACATGCAATGCCCAATGACACAATAATAACCACACATACAGTGTCATCCAAGCATACAAAGATGCACATGGGCCATGAAGATGGGTCTAGACGCATTATGCGGTGATATACAAAGTGGTACACTCCTCCTATCCAAGAAGGGACCAAGACTAGGTATTTAGCCAATATCCATAAGGAATCCCACCTCTAGTGGGGGCCCATTTACCTGGGGTAGCCCACGAGACTAAGCATGCAACTGCGTGTCTAAATAACACAGAAGTAAGTCTAGCAAGAGTTTAAGATGAGCATCTAATTACATTTAGATACAATCGGGCCTAAAGGAGTCCATAATGGGGACATTTAACCACCATTCCCTAAGAGGCATCTCAACCACAAACTATATGGATACAAGGCCCAAGGCCTTACATTCAAGATAAGAACACAGGTAACCACATACAGATATCCCTCATAATAGGCCATAAAAAGATATAATACCAATTTTAACAACATGGGCCCTAAGAGGAGAATTAAGGCCCAAGGCTCAATTCCCAATGGCCATAGAATCCATGCATTGAGTTGGACTTAGTGGGCAGCCTGCGTACACAATATACGACTAAATAAGTTTAAGTTTGGATGAAATGGGCCCCCTACATCAGCCTAATAACTTAGCAATTTAAGTGGGCAACCAAGAGCCCAATACTATGCTTACCTCAGCCCACAAGTCCAGCAAAATGGTGGAAGTCGGCCTAATGTATGGTTCGGCCAAGCTAGGACGTCCCAACTCCACTCTGGGGCTAAGGGATGTCCCAAAAATCTGATCTAAGATGGGGTCCTCATGTGATCACTAAAGGTGACCCAAAAGAATGCACTAAATAAGCCCAAGGATTATAAAATATAAGCATGCAATACGCACACAAGTTCTCAATATAGTGGGTCCCATGTCAAATAAAGTTTCAACCATAACAATATACATTTAAGGCCTCTTGATAAAAGTTCGGCCCACTCAGCTTCCTTGGCCTGCTAAAGCCCAGAAATTCGTCAAATAAGTGGGAATGATCTCATGAAGGCTAACAATATTCACAGGGGGCCCCACTAGATGGAGGGTGTGTATACATCAAGAAAAGATCAAGTGGGCCTGCTACTGGATTATGAATCCAGTAGCAACCCAAGGCAAAGAGTGCCTCCATGATCGGGCGATCCAAGGCTTGGATGGCCTGGATCAAACATGCGTTAAGGTAGGTTCCACATACATTCACATTGATCCTTAAACAAATAGCCTAGGGTCTATGATGGGCCTTTAACCATCCATAGAAGAACTCATGGGCCTACCTTAGGACCACCCAGGAGGACATCCAACCTCAACTGGTTCCCAAGAGGTAGCTCACCACTACTCGACATGATCTAAGGCCCAAGGCCTAAGGCAATCCATGGCCTAGTGGGCTTATACTCAAGGCCCAACACATAGGCAATATGGTGGGCCCTCAAGCAAGGTTGGGCCCAACCATAAAGATCATGAGTCCACTCATTGTAGTGGGCCTAATGGGCAGCCCATTATTCCAACATATGGGTGATCCTTATATTTAAAAAGAGTAAGTTGAGCCTCATATCTCGGCCCAAGTATGGTTTACTTTAATGGGCAAGCAAGGGCCCAACTACCTGAGTATTTTGGCCCATAAAAGCCATCACAATAGTGTATTAAATATAGGCCCAAAGGTCAGGGGTCTATCAAGGAAGTTTCAAGACATTGGGCCTAGGAAACCCAACAGCCAACTATTAATATTGTTCTAATAAAACCCATTTAAGGTGGGCCTTAAGAGTGTACTAATTAAGCCCAAAAATCTAATCAAGATAGGGCAAGACATGTGTAATAATGTCCCCAAATATGGTGGGCCACGCTACCCCAAAACGTACATTTGTGGGTAGCAACCATAGGCCAAATGTTGAAATTCCAGCCCACCCACTATCTGGGCTTGCTGAAAATTTAATAAAATTTATTTATAGTATATTTATTTCTCTGATGGCCCACACATGTAAGACCCGTATCTTAGACCGTACTGTTCTGTAGGCTTCCGCGGTCTTTCCGGTTGAATTCTGGCAACCTTCAACCTTTATTTGATGTTTGCGCATGACCCTGAGTTACACGCCATCAACCCGAGTTGACTTAACTCGAGACTTATATCAGTGCGACCGTGCCGTCACCGCGGTTCCGATAATGCATCTCGCGCACCGAGGCAATACTCGGGTCAGGAGATGTAGGCCTGCGCTCAGTACGAGGAAACATCGCACAAGAGAATCTCTACCAAATGTCAAATCAATCCCATCAATCAATCAAAGTACACATCAATCACACCTCATGTCAAGTACACATTAACTTTCACCCATCCTCAAGCAACCCCAAAGTCAACCTTTCCATCCCATCTCTTACACACTCCATCACTCACCATCACTCTCATCCCATCACTCCACCTCACCACTCCTCTCGCTCTTACAACAATCTCTCTCCCTCATTTTCTCCAAGCAACCCCCGTCCATGGCTTCCGTGGGGGAGAAGCTAGTATGGCCCACTTCCTATCTTCCATCTCCACCGTCCTAAGTCAATCTCAACCGTTAAAGTCCATCCATTGGATCTCTAGCATGCATTGATGGAAGAAAAAGAAGAAGATAAGATCCTAAGGTGGGTGCTCTCTCTCTCTCTCTCTCTCTCTCTCTCTCTCTCTCTCTCTCCTTCCTTTGAGTATTTGGTGGCCCACATGATGAGTGTATGGGGTGTCCCAACCATCTATCAAGCGGACCCATGGCTGACCACATCTAGTAGGCCCTACCCCTCGATGCTGGGAAAACACAAATAGTGGATTAATCAAGTGGGCCACATCTCTGTGGGACCCACCTTAACTTTGTGAATGCCCAGCCTGTCTAGCGTCACTGGACGCTGGACGTCAATGAAAACATAAATATTAGCTTGGTTTTCCAAGCTTTGGAGTGAGATGCTCATATAGGCCCCACCTTGATGTATGTAGTTAATCCACGCCGTCCATTCCATTCTACAGATCATTTTAGGCGTTGAGCCGAAAGATGATGCCGATCTGAATTTCTGGTGGGCCATGGCGTGGGAAACAGTTTCTCTACAATTGAAACCCCCCCGTTGTTTCCGTACCCCGATTAATGCCCAATATTGGGCTTGATAGATTGGTTATGGGCTGCAGAATCTAATGGGTGGGTCAGATTCACCTAGTGCGGGCCCTACCACCGAAAAACCATGAAAAAACGCGTTTAAAAAAATTGATGCAGCAGGGCTACTGCCGCCGGAGGCGCAGGTAGCACCTGCGGCATCTGGGGCGTGACCGAGCAGGGCCCCGCGGGTTCCCTGTTGTGGGCCCCACCGTGATGTATATTTGTCATCCAACCAGTTCACATGGTGGGCCACTCCCAACAGTGGGCCCCCTTCAAATTGCAGGCTGATCCAATGCTCAGGCGGCCCACATCATAAGAAACGGTGTTGATTGAAGACCAACCATTAGAAACCCTTTTTGGGCCTACAAAAGTTTCGGATCAAGCTGAAATTTGTTTTCACCCTTCATTTAGGTCTGCGTGACCTTATCAATGGGTCGGATGGCCTATAAACATTAAGGTGGGCCCCACGTGGGACCCATGATTTATGCGTTATTCCACCGTCTGCCTGGACGGTGGAGCCCACGCCAATGTATTTATTCCCACCGTCCAGGGGACGGTGGGTATGGGTGGGTGCGGGTGTGAGCGCGTGTGTGTGTGCGCATGTGTGCACGTGTGTGAGTGGGCACATGTGTGTGCATGCGTGTGTGAGTGTGCACTGTGTGCATGCGTGTGTGTGTGTGTGTGTGCATGTGTGTTGTGTGTGTATATATATAAAGATATATACTATATATATTTTATTTTATAAAACATACCTGATAGTGGCCCTCTATAGGCCCCACCATGATGCTTGTATTGCATCCAAACCGTTCAACTAGTTGGTAGGCTTGCCTTACAAACTTGTGACTAAAACTAAGGCCGATCTAAAGTTCAAGTGGACCCCACCATTTTAAGTAGTGGCCAATGACGCCCACCGTTCGAAAATCTTTAAGGGCCATAATAGCTTCCGATTAAGTTGATATTTGTTAATTTATGAATAGGTTGGATGGGAAACATATTTTACGGTGGGCCTTAGGAGTTTTAATGGCGGAAATCATTATCACTGCTTGTATTTGGGTGTGGTCCATTTAATGTGCATATGGGGCCCAATTGGTGTGACCCATCTGATACACGTAAGGCCCATGTGATTAGGCCATCTCGATGTTTATATGGCCCGTTGATTGAGGCCCACCTTTGGTATATTTATGGCCCATTCGATGTATTTGGGGCCCATGGGTTAAGGCCCATTGTGATTTATGTAAGGCCCATGAGTTAAGACCCATTGTGATGTATTAGGGCCTGTGTTGAGGCTCATTGTGAAGTATTCAAAGGCCCAGGGGTTATGGCCCATTGCAATGTACATAAGGCCTATTGATGTGGCCCACTTGATTTACATAAGGCCCATATGATGCGGCCCATTTGATGTATCCAAGGCCCATGGGTTGAGGCCCAACGGGGTGTCCTTAGGGTCCATTGCAATGTATGATTTTCCCATAGTTTGTGTGTTGATATTATGGCGGGCCATGCCTTGGGAGCAATGTTGGTTTGATGTCCACATTGTAAGTACAATGTTGGTTAAATGTCTGCATGGTCACTCTCCTTAGGGCCCATTGATAGGCTCAACTCGTTGTGTAGTGTATGAGGCCTATATACAGGGCCCACCTGTTATGTATATTAGGCCTATGTGTAGGGCCCGCATGTTATATAGTTATGGCCCTTTTTGGCGTGACCCATTGAGTTGTATTCTAGGTCCATATAGGGCAAGACCCATTGCGATGTATATTAGGCCCATAGGTTATGGCCCAATGTGATGTATTCGAGGCCCATGGGCCAAGCCCATTGAGATGTATCTAAGGCCCATTGTGACATGTTCGTGGCCTACGACCAAGGCCTACTGAGATATATTTCTGGCCCATATGTCGTGGTCCATTGTAATGTGCATAAGGCTCATGTAACGCGACTCGTTGTGGTGTATATTTGGCCCTTGAGCGACGTCCATGGTGATGCATATTAGGCCCTTGTGTGAGGTCGCGGGCCCACTGTACATTTAGCCCTATGTGGGCCACTCCACGTTGATAGGCAATGATAGTTAAACGTCCACATTATGACCTTCCTTTAGGCTTGGTCAGGCCCATTCTCGTCATTCTCTAATGGGTTAACCCAAACGAATGGGCCCCATTGATATTGCTTAGACCATCATCGGTCGTCCATCTATGGACCCCGCCTTGCATCGTGACCGATTGCCAATTCCGTTTGACATGGCTGATTTACCGATTCCGATTGTCGTGGCCTATTTGATGTATATGTGTCCAAGTATCGAGGCCGATTCCATGTGTCGATTCCAATTGTTAAGGCCAATTTTGATTGCCGAGGCCGATTGTCAAGACCTATATAATACATACGTGACCCGTAGTTGAGGTCTATTGTGATGTATTTATGGCCTACAGGCAAGGCCCATCGTGATGTATTCGTGGCCTATGGGCAAGGCTCATTGTGATATGTATTAGGTCCATGATGCACGACCTATTTAACGTATTCGAGACCTATGTGTAGGGCTCACATGTCATGTATTTGAGGCCCATGAGCAGGGCTCACCTGTTGTGTATACGTGACCCTTAAGTAAGGCCCATGGTGTTGTATATTAGGTCCTTGTGTGAGGCCATGGGCCCACTATATGTTAGGCTCTATGTGAGTCATTCCTTGGGGGCAATGTTGGTTAAATGTTCGCATTGTCGAGGCCGGTTGTTGCTGCTGGTTATTGATACCGATTATGAGTATGTGACTGCATAGCATCATGATACATGTCCATACGCATCATCTGTATGTTTGTTATGAGATGTGGTGACCATTGCATATGTCATTGGACAGATTGTTATGAGACTCACTGATAGGCGGAGGTTATCCCACATGAGCGCATGATTGGATTGTATAACTCATGTATCTTGCATTGTGTACTGTGATTACTATACGCCCTAGCGACATCAGGGTCGTAGCCTCCACAGTTAGTTCGTGGATGGCTAGATGGGACACCGAAAATCTGTTCTACATGGGGTGCTATAGATATCCCTGGGTGAAAGTCCCTAAACCCTCTTGGTTCCAGAGATTGCTCCAACGTCTAGACCGAGTGGATGCATGAGCGCATGAGGGTCGTATACCATTAGGCCGCGTCTCCCACTGTGTCGTGGTCGGTTGGAAGGGGGTGCGGCCTTACCTGCCCGAGAGGAGGGGGCAATGCTAGACTGAGTCTGACCAGCTCGAGGAATAGGTCTGCTATCGACGAGCCGGGCTCGATATTGGCAGGCGGATAGTGAGGTCTCTTCCACTCACCTTGTTGTGCGCGATGGGGCGGCAATCTGGTTTGGAGTGTAATAGACCCTGGTGATTTCTCAGAGAGGAACCGTACTAATATGTGGACTTATTGAGTAGGAGTTGCATGCTCATTCATTCATTCACTATCCACTCGGGTTGGTGGTATGCAACTAATTGTTGTGTACCTTCGTTATGGCAAGGATTCCGGTTGGGCGCGCGACTAACCTGAGATCAGGAGTTTACCACGTTGAGTCTGACTATCCAAATTTAGGTATGGGACTGGTTTGGAAAGAAGTCCTTTGTGGTGAACCCCGTAGCCTGCGATACTATGTACTATCATCCCGACTTCACACTCCAGCATGGTCATTCCATTCGCACCGCATATTGCATTACATCTGCGGTATATTGCATCTTGGGTTACTATGTTTATACATATATATGGTCTAGATACGGTTGATGCTATTCATGGACTCATCGGGAACTGTATACTGCATCGTATCCTCGACATTTGATAATTGGCCCTTTATGACTCCTCATTTGCATAGCTGTTCTATATTGCGTATTCTGATATTGATTGACTCATGGACTTGTCCGTGTTTCCGCTTACTCTGTTATCGTATAATTTATGATCTTGCCGGTATTTCTGTTTACTCTGATAATTCCTGCTCTTGTCAGTATTTCTGTTTATTCTGGTAATTCATGATCTTGTTAGTGATTCTGTTTATTTCGATATTATATCATTTATGGATTACCAGTATTTTCGGTACTGTATGATGATGGCATTGTATTGGATACTTGGCATTTACCTTGTGCACATACTTACACCACCCTCTAAGCTTTTTATAAGCTTATGCATGATAGATGCGTGCAGGTGATGTTAGGTTGCAGCAGTGTTGAGCTTGGAGCATGCAGTGGTCTTCTGGAGCCTGATTTTCGATCTATGTATTTCCCTTTAGTATTGTAATCAAATGATTATATTAGTAGATATGTGATGATGATGTTGCCTTTGTGATTTGGGTATATTTGTGGTTATGCTTATTACAAGTTAAATGTACACAAAAAAAATAATAAAAAACCCTCCTTGTAGGATCCCATGATCGAAATCTGGTGTATGGACGCTAGGAGTCGAGAATGGGGTACTACGGAGGCTGTCGGCATCGGATTCGGCGATCGGGATTCCTGTGAATCTGATTTTCGGGTTTAGAGTATGACAACACACATCATTGTGGGCCCCACCGGATGAGAGGGGAAAAAATACAACACATTTATTCAAGTGGGCCATGCCGTTGTAATGCAGGCCCAACAGCCTAAGGTAGGGGCGTCCCATGGTGGGTAGTCCTACGGGCCTGGGTATTTGGTCCAAAACTGACATAATTTGCAGGCCATACTACGGTCAGTTCGAATGTCCGTTGGGTTTAAAATTCTACAGAGTGGTATTTCTATAGGTATTCCACACCCCCACAAAATTTCAGAAATTTTGGATATTCCTAAGTATTTTAATTAATTTAAACAAAACATTTTGTCCAGAAAATCGGACAGACCTGGACGTCCCAACGTGGTGGGCCAGTCCGGCCCTTGCCACGGTGTGCACAGGTGTCCATTAGACCTGAAATTTGGTAGGTGGGTTCCACCATGGGTGGACCACACCTTCACAAAATTTTAGAATTTTTGGACATCTAAAAATATTTTAATTTATTTAAAGAAATCAATCTGTCCTGAAAATTGGACTGATCTGGACACCATATTGTAATGGGCCAGTCCAGCCACCACCATGGTGTGTACAGGTGTCCATTGGCCTCAAAATTTTGTAGGTGGGTCCTACCACGGGTGGGCCACCTCTCTATAAATTTTTAGAATTTTTAGACACCCAAAGTTATTTTAATAAATTTCAGAATTCCAACTTGTCAAGGGTGGAATGTTGCTGGAACAGTGCAGAAAATCCAGACTGTTCACCCCACTTGGACCACACCTTAGGGACCCCAATGAAGGTTAGATGGGGCTGAAATTTGGGGACATCAAGATGAGATCCCCAAATTTTAGAAAAGTATATTTGATGGGTACAAAAGGTCCTTCAATCAGTCCCAAATTCAAGCCCAAGTCCAGCAAAAATTTGTCCAGAAATTTTCTGGACAGCAACATGCACATGAAATAAAATGAGCATAGGAACCAAAATAAGGGGAAATCACCCCATGGAATTTGAGTTGTAGTCCACCTCAATGGGCCTCACAAATATCCAGACCTAATCCATACCATAAAATCCATTGTATGTGTCCAAAAAAGAGCAAATGGGGCACCTATGTTCATAGAGTGGACAGACATGGGCTTCCACTCTCTTTGGATGGTTTGGATACTTCCAAGCCACAAGGTGGGCCACACACATCTGAGATTAATAGATCAACAAAAGAAGAGTAAGATTCAGCCACAAGGGAAGGGGCTCCGCCACATTGAGGCCCTTCCCTTTATCATAAACCACACATATCACTATATTGATAAGATTACAAGATCTACCCATGCATGCATCTTCTAATCAAAATCCAATGGTGGAGATGCCATCTCCACTAAGGTTCAAGGGTCTAGATGACCCACAAACCTATAAATCAAATGGAAATCTCATGATGGGGTCCATGGAGAATGGCCCCATCATGGCAATCATGCACGCATAAAGTAGGTTGTTGGCCACACTCATGGGGTCATGTAGGACCTCCACCATTGATTGGTGGATCCTACACACTCCCAATCAAATGAAAAAGATTCATGCAAGAGGAAAGGAAATAGACTAATCCTATGAATCACCCACCTTGAATCTTCAAGATTCTCCTATCTCATAGCTCCTTAAGCTCCAAGGGTTATAGATCTATGGTTGAGATCATGTTCCAAGGGCTAGATGATGGGGGATTAGAGGGAGAAGGGGCTGGAGAAGAGAAGGAGATGGAAGGAAAGTTGTTGGAAATTCCAGCTATGGAGGGAAATGAGAGGGAGGGAGAGAATAAAGAGAGAGAAAGAGAGACCATGATGGGTTTGTAAGAGAATCCAGTATTACCATAGGGAGGAGTTTACAAAGTTGTAGGTTAGACTAGGCCTCTTGGTGGTGTTTGTGGTTGGTGGTGTTAGTTCCATGCAATTGTGTAGTGTGTGGGTAGTGTACCTTGGAACTTGTACCAAGGGTGATGGTGATCCACATGCAGTCCACTTAAGTGTTGTACATGATCAATGGTCAAATAATGAAATGTACACAACTTTTGATCTACATATCGGATTTATGCGTGAGATGCGGCGTTGGAACCATGGCGATGATGCGGTCGTAATGGCATAGGCCTCAGGTCAATCCGAGTCGGGTCTACATAACTCAACTCAAGGATGACCGCAAACATTATCCAAGGGTCGCCGGGATTCGACCGGTAGGACCGCGAGACCATGATAAACAAGATGCATACTCACACACAAACATGCACACATGTAAACTCAGGTCGGGTCTCACAGAGTTTGAGCCAAGCCGAGCTGATTTTTTTGAGCTCGAAAAAGTTTTAAGTTGAGTTCGAGCTTGTCCGAGCTCAACTCGATTCGGTATTGGTTTGAACTTGACTCGGTTTGGCTTAAATCGGCTCGGATCGAAAATCGGGTATATTATATATAATATAATATATTATATATATAAATACTCGGGCGTTACTCGTTACAAAACAACTCTAAATCATATTCCAGCCGTCCAACTTCCGACCCTCTCTCTCTCTCTCTCTCTCTCTCTCTCTCTCTCTCTCTCTCCAGTGTCCACCCGACCGACCACTGCCCTCTCAGCCTCTCTCTTCTTTCTTCGTTCTCCAGTGTTTGATCGGCCTCACCCAACCAGGCAACTACCCTCTGTCCTCTCTTTCTAGCCTACAGTGTCCAACTGCACGGCCGACCACTTTCAGGTACTCTCATTCTGATCCCTCTCTTTTATTTCTTCTATTTATTCATTCATTCCCCCCCTCCCCCCTGTCCTGTCGGACGACCGACCATTGTGGTGAGCACGAGAAGCATCCATTTGAGTTTGTGGGCCAGTGGTCGCCTGGTTGACTGGGGTTCGGTCGTCCAGTGACCCACTAGGCCACTATATATATATATATATATATATATATATATATATATATATATTATAGTCAGATTTATATAATATTAAATTATTAATATATTTATATATTAATATACATATACACACACACATATATATATTTATATATGTATATATGTATATTATACAAAATATATAATAAATTTATACAAAATTGATATTATGAATAAATAAATATGCTTAATTGCTTATTTAATTATCTGAATATCATATTGATAGACGTTTATTAAATATTTTAAAATGAAAAATATCCAACTGTCCTATTTCAACAAACAAGTTTGATTTTAGCATGTTATTTAGCAAAAGTGGGCTCCACAATTTTGTCGCTTTAGTTTGAGTTAATATACCTTATACAACTTTTGAATGCTTGTGTATCATGTGACATACCCTACCATATTATCAAATAACTTGACATTATACTAAATATATTGATAGATGGATATATAAATATAGTTGGGTGAAGTGGATGGATGGATGGATGTATCATATATGGATGATTTGTTTAGGTGGTTGGATGATTGAATAGATGTAACCGTTAATTTGTTAAACTAATTTCATTTGTTAAGTTGTTTTAAATTTGTTAGATTGTTAATTTTTTTACTTAGTTAGATTGTTAATTTATTTTTAAATTGTTAAATTGTTAAGTTAATTTTTTATCTGTTACTATTAGATTGTTATTTGCGAGACTGGTTTTATTGTATTTTTTTACATAGATTGTAAGGAATTAATAATGATAGATAATCAGTTATCTATTTGAGAATTTCTATATTATCAGACATAGATACAGTGTGTTCTTATAGACATAAATATAACGCCCCAACTTTTCAGGACTCGAGTACACAACTCGTTTCCCAAAAACCCGAGTGTTAACCTTAAAGGATGGTCAAAGTCGTATATATATTTTTTTCATTTATTAGAGTCAGAGTAAGCAAATGAAGGTAGAATGGAAAAGTAAGCATAAAGGGAAATTTCAAATTTCATTTACATTTGAAATATACAAGAGCTGCCCATAATGACTTATACAAACCAATGTCTCCATTCTTACAATTACAAAATGACACAATATTATATGTGAAATAAAGTAAATTACAACAAATTTGGGATATGAAATCCTGTAGCAACCCTTAGTAATTACAATCATGCATCCATGTCAAATATAGCTTGCTCCTCATCAATATAAACATGAATTTCACCTGGGCCACCTGTGCTACCTGTACGGTTATATATTTGATGGATGAGTGACCAACTCAGTGTGAATTCCCATCAAGATTACACATCGCCGCATTAGGTAAGAAATAGTACAAAACATCTAGACAGCCAAAACAGAGTAAATGTAGTCATATTAGATGCATGGATGCCTGAATGTAATTATCGAACCTGGGAAACATCATCCAGTCGGGTCACCCATGCGATCATCGAACCTAGGAAACATCCTCTAGTCGGGTCACCTATGCAATCATCAACCCGAATAAAACATGCAGATGGTCTGTGCCCCAGGTAAAACATCCAGACGGGCATATGACTACTCATCAGTGTAACATTCAGCATAATCGCGGGGCATGATGATTCGAGTCATCATCATAAATCGAATGACGGGTCGTTAGTGTAACATTCAGCGTAATCGCGGGGCATAATGATCCAAGCCATCGTAAATATGTCATATATGCATGATTAGTCAAGTCATTATTAGTTCATTTACAACCAGCCAATTTAAATAAGCTCAAAGGTCATTACAGGGAGCGTATAGCCCAGCATAGGCCAACAGCTCTGGCATAGGTCCCATACCACCATCCCCGACTCATGAGATTATCACCTTAGGATGTTTAATGGTACCCCGTCGACTAGTGGCCAAACATATTACAATATATGGGGCTTACCATCGCATGGTTGTACATTATAAAACATCCAACCCATATAGGGAAAATACTAGAACAAAGCCACATAGAGCGATATCAAAGTAAGCCACATAAGTCGAATATCAGAACCATGCGATAAAAGACCATCCTTGAACCATTGGACATAACAACCCTGGATGGTAGGCCCACATCAATGGTCCATCTAGACCACCACTCAATAACCACCAAGTCGAAGGTCTATTACGATCACAACTAGTCAAGTTACATCCCAAGTATGGGTGTACATTCATATGTGGGAATTTTTCACTAATGTACTAGTTTAAATTTTGTAAGCAATCCACAAAAAGAAATCCACAAGCATGAACAATTATACGGAATAATCATAAAGCATATAATACAACAATTCAATTTCCACCAGCTAACACATGTGATTATAAAGGAAGATATCAATTATGAATTTAAATAAAAACTATAACTTAAGCTAATAAGAAGATGGAAAGCTCAAGGGGAAGAATCATCACCTTATATATTGAATCGCTTTCTAGTGTTGCTAAGTGCTTACGCCCTTAGAATTGTATCCTACCACAAATTACAAACTTGTACAATTAGGTACAGGTTCTGCAGTCTACTTAGGTTTGAGATAACAACTTAGGGTTTGGATTACTTGTAGGGTTCTATTATAGAATTAGGGTTTCACACTTGAGTTTAGTCATAGGCTTTAGATTCTAGGATTTGAATCATAGATTATTATTATTATTATTATTATTATTATTATTATTATTATTATTATCATCATTGTACAACGTGCCAATTAATATTCATAATAGGAATACCAATCCATCCATATTAATAATGACAGTTCATAAGTTCATATTTTGAATGTACCGCCATTATTCAATGTTCTTATGATTATTGATAATCTCTCAAATAATTCGAGTAATAATAATAGAATATTTACTAATGATACTATAATAAAGATTAATACTTAATAATTATATTAACGAGTATTATATTAATCCCAAAAGAAAAATGATAAATAGTTTCTTATACTAATAGCCTTGACTATACACAGTAAATCTAGTAATGATAATAAGTACTATGGTCTACCATGAATTACGAGCTTCCATAACTAGATCCAGACCTAACACACTATCTAGTTTTAGGGTTTGAAATCTAACTTATATAATTAATTATAATAATATTAGAACGAAGTAAAATGATTAGTAATTGTCCACTTATATATACTATCAATACTAACATTATAATCAATGACAAAATAAGAATAGCCATGATAATTGCTAATACCTAACCCCTTCAATAACTAATACTAGCCAAATTAACTTAACCATGGTTAGCCACATCTAATAATATTATCCCTCATGAAAGCAAGGTGATAATGAAAATAACATACTAAAATAAGTTTAGTGTGGGTTTGAAACGGCCCAATGGATAAGATTATTTGGGCTCACATCAAGGTGAACGGGCCCACCCAATTTGTGTCCCATCAACGGCCAAAATTGGGCCTGCTCTTTTAGCCCACTTTAGCCCAACTGTGGTTCAAGACCAGGCCGGGATTTAGTCTGATTTGGCCCAACAACAGGCCCATACTGGGCCTGCCTTGGCCCAGTAGTGGCTGCCAAAAGACTGGGTAGAACCACTGCTCCTGCAGCCCACTTAATCAAGCCCAGACGTGGCCCACCTATGTACACAACCCGAGTCTGGTTGGGCTGGCCGTCTGGCCCACTGCCTTGAGTGGTGTGGCCCCCCTATGGTCTGGAACATGGCCCACCAACAGTGCAACCCACCAGAGATTATGGTGAGGCCCACTGAGGAGGTGCGGCCCACTGAATGCACCCAGTGCAGGGCCAGCAATGGTTCCATCTTTTCAATTCAAGCAGAGCAAGAGCTGAAGTAGACCACACCAAGGCAACATTGTTGATTGAATGGCCACCATTAAAAACTTCCTGGGGCCCACTAAAGTTCTGGATGAGACTGTTATTTAAGGTTTCCCTTCATCCAGGTCCCTGTCACCTTAACAACATGTTGGATTGAAAATAAACTTATGTGGCCCCATGAAGTTTCTAATCGTGTGCGTTCAATGATCACTATTCCCGTGATTGTGGTTCGTACCCTTAAAGAATTTGTATATGCTTCATTTTTTGGAGCCGATTTCCTGACAAAGCCGTTGGCACGTACAAGGATGCTGGGTGGGGCCCACCGAGATGTTTGTGGGAAATTCACCCATCCATCTGTTTTGAGAGCTCATCTTAGGACGTGAGGTAAAAAATGAGGTGCATAAAACAAAACGCTTAAACGGGCACACGGGAGGAAACGGTGGGCATTCGATCTTATGACTATGAAAGTTTTGTATCAAGTTATCCTTGCGATGTTTTCATTTCAATTTTAAATAGTGCATATAAACATGAAGCTTGGGAAGCTTTCAACCGTTAGGAATTTCTTTTCCTAATCCCCACGGAATGAATTTCTCACATACATACATTGCAGTGGCCCCACCCAGTATAGTATGCTTGCGCAGGAACTTCCTTTATCAGGATATCCGCGTCCATTTCTGGGAGCATGCTTAGATTGGAGAAAATGACCAGTGTAGACAAAACCTTTTACCCAGCGGTTTCTATCAAAGAATACAAACTTTAGTTACCAATCTAGACTAGCACGTGCGGACAGCGACTTTGAGGACGAAACTACCCCTCCTTTTCGCTGCCAAGACGAGCGCTGACGCTCCTCCAACTGAGAGTTGTACGAACGGCTTAAAAGAGATCAAAGTTACATGGCCCCACAGCTATATATTTATTATATCCACAACGTTCATCCGTATTTTGAGATCATTTGGGAGCATTATCCAAAAAAAAATCATATCCAAAGATCAACTGGACCACACCACAAAGAGCAGCGGGGAAATTGATTTTCACCGTTAAAAATTTTGTAGGGTCCACCATAACATTTATTTTCCATCCAATCTATTCATAAGGTCACAAAGGCCAGGATGAAGAGGAAAAACAAATTTCATAATGATCCAAAACTTGTGTAACCCCTAAAAGGGTTTCAATGGTAGACGTTCAATTTCCCACTGCCTTTTACAGTGTGGTCCACTTGATAGTTAGATCTGTCTTACTTTTCGTCTTAAGCCTTAATAGGAGCTCGCCAAATAGATGGACGGTTTGGATATAACACTAACCTCATGGTGGAGCCCACAAAAATAACGAAAATTTCAAAAAAAAAAAAAAAACAGAATCTGCGATGAATTGCGGATTCCGCGATTCCACCGCAACTCGCTGTATGATTTGGGGATGGATCGCGGAATCCGCGATTGATCCCCGATTCAAACAAAAGGCTATGGCTACGGATTATAACCGTAGCTATAGCCGTATCCTGTGTACTTTTCTTTCTTTTTTTTTTTTTTTTTTTTTTTTTTTACATTTAGAATTTTATTCTACCTACATTTTTCTCTAACACAAATTTATATAAATATGTATATATAAGCATATAAAAAAAATTTCTCTCCTTTTTTCATTTATTTCTTTATTTATATAACAAGAATATCTTCTAAACCAAAATTAGTTACTTGACGTACCATATATGATTTTAGGGCTGAAAGTTGGGTGGGTTCAACCCGACCAACATGTGACCCACCCGACTTTGGAAATTGAGCGGGCCAAACTGGAAATTAAGGGGGATAAACTGGAAATTGAGCAGGACAAACTGGAAATTGAGTGGGCCAAACTGAAAATTATGCCCACGGTTTCCCATGGTATGATCCACTTGATATTTCGATATGCTTCAATTTGGGGCACAACCCCTTAAATTAGATAGAAAAACGGATGAACGGTGTGAATATACTACATGAAACGGATTGGCTACTCTTCTGCCACCGCCCAATGGTCGGTGTTCAAAGCTCAGGGCCTCATCGATTCCATTGAACTTAAGTGGGGAATTCCACACATCCAAACAACCCTTAAGGCACTTCATCAAAACCAACTAACGGATTGGGTACTCCCCTCCTTTCACGGAAACTGAGCGAGACAAGCTAGAAAATGAGCGAGGCAACGTAGAAAATGAGCGAGGGAACCTATGATTTGAGCTAGGCAACCTAGGAATTGAGAGAGGGAAGCTAGAAATTGAGCGAGGGAAGCTAGAAATTGAGCGAGGCAACGTAGGAATTGAGCGAGGGAAGCTAGAAATTGAGCGAGGCAACGTAGGGATTCAGCGAGGGAAGCTAGAAATTGAGCGAGGGAAGCTAGAAATTGAGCGAGGCAACGTAGGAATTGAGCGAGGGAAGCTAGAAATCGAGAGCGAGGCAACGTAGGAATTGAGCGAGGAAGCTGAAATTGAGCGAGGCAACGTAGGGATTCAACCGAGGAAGCTAGAAATTGAGCGAGGAAGCTAGAAATTGAGCGAGGCAACGTAGGAATTGAGCGAGGAAGCTAGAAATTGAGCGAGGCAACGTAAAATTGAGCGAGGAAGCTAGAAATTGAGCGAGGGAAGCTAGAAATTGAGCGAGGCAACGTAGGAATTGAGCGAGGGAAGCTAGAAATTGAGCGAGGGAAGCTAGGAATTGAGCGAGGCAACGTAGGAATTGAGCGAGGGAAGCTAGAAATTGAGCGAGGCAACGTAGGAATTGAGCGAGGGAAGCTAGAAATTGAGCGAGGCAACGTAGGAATTGAGCGAGGGAAGCTAGAAATTGAGCGAGGCAACGTAGAATTGAGCGAGGAAGCTAGAAATTGAGCGAGGCAACGTAGGAATTGAGCGAGGAAGCTAGAAATTGAGCGAGGCAACGTAGAAATTGAGCGAGGCGAACTAGAAATTGAGCGAGGCAACGTAGGAATTGAGCGAGGGAAGCTAGAAATTGAGCGAGGGAAGCTAGAAATTGAGCGAGGCAACGTAGGAATTGAGCGAGGGAAGCTAGAAATTGAGCGAGGCAACGTAGAATTGGCGAGGGAAGCTAGAAATTGAGCGAGGAAGCTAGAAATTGAGCGAGGCAACGTAGGAATTGAGCGAGGAAGCTAGAAATCGAGCGAGGCAAGCTAGAAATTGAGCGAGGCAACGTAGGAATTGAGCGAGGAAGCTAGAAATCGAGCGAGGAACGTAGGAATTGAGGAGGAAGCTAGAAATTGAGCGAGGCAACGTAGGAATTGAGCGAGGAAGCTAGAAATTGAGTGAGCGAGGGAAGCTAGAAATTGAGTGAGGCAACGTAGGAATTGAGTGAGGCAACGTAGGAATTGAGCGAGGAAGCTAGAAATGAGCGAGGAAGCCAAAAAAGCGAGGCAACAACGTAGGAATTGAGCGAGGGAAGCTAGAAATTGAGCGAGGCAACGTAGGAATTGAGCGAGGGAAGCTAGAAATTGAGCGAGGGAAGCTAGAAATTGAGCGAGGCAACCAGGAATTTATAGGTTCCTTCGCTCAATTCCTATGTTAGCTCGCTCCAATTTGTACGTTGCCTCCCTCAATTCTTAGGTTGCCTCGCTCAATTTCTAGGTTCCCTCGCTCAATTTCTAGGTTCCCTCGCTCAATTTGTAGCTTTCCTCGTCAATTCCTACGTTCACTCGGTTGCCTCGCTCAAATCCTACGTTGCCTCACTCAATTCCTAGGATTCCTCACTGAATTTCTACGTTGCCTCGCTCAATTCCTAGTTTCCCTCACTTAATCCCTACGTTGCCTCGCTCAATTTCTAGGTTGCCTTGCTCAAATCCTAGGTTCTCTTGCTCAATTTCTAGCTTCCCTCACTCAATTCCTAGGATTCCTCGCTGAATTTCTACGCTGCCTAGCTCAATTCGTAGGTTCCCTCGCTCAATTCCTAGGTTGCCTCGTTCAAATCCTAGGTTGCCTCGCTCAATTTTTAGGTTCCCTCGCTCAATTCGTAGCTTCCCTCGCACAAATTCTAGGTTGTCTCGCTGAATTTCTAGGTTCCCTCACTAAATTTCTACGTTGCCTCGCTCAATTTCTAGGTTCTCTCGCTTAAATCCTAGGTTGCCTCGCTGAATTTCTAGCTTCCCTTGCTTAATTTCTACCTTCCCTCGCTGAATTCTTATATTGCCTCGCTCAATTTCTAGGATCCTTCTAGCTTCCCTAGCTCAATTCCTAGGTTACTTCGCTAAATCCCTACGTTGCCTCGCTCAATTCCTACGTTGCCTCGCTCAATTTCTAGCTTCCCTCGCTCAATTCCTACGTTGCCTCGCTCAATTCCTAGGTTCCCTCTTTCAATTTCTAGCTTCCCTCGCTCATTTCCTAGGTTGCCTCGCTCAATTGATAAGTAGCCGTGTTCAAATTCTAGGTTGCAATGTCGGGTAGGTCACAGGTTGGTCGGGTTGAACCCGCCCAACTTTCAGCCCTAAAATCATATATGGTACGTCAAGTAACTAATTTTGGTTTAGAAGATATTCTTGTTATATGAATAAAGAAAGGGTTCGAGTACCCACCGGTGGTGAAATCCCACGGCATGCGTGTGTAAGCATGTGTGTGCGTGTAAAATAATAATAATAATAATAAAGAAAGAAATGAAAAAAGGAGAGAAATTTTTTTGATCTTGGCCATTGGCCATTGGCCCAAAGATTTGATCTTGCCTCCAAGCCATTCTCCATCTATTAGAATTCCTCCGATCCTTGACTCCCTTGGATTACCAAGTGAGCTGCATCAACATCAAGTTTCCAAAAGCCTGAAGGAGAGGGACTAATGCATCGAGATGCATGAGGTGTGCTGAAAGTTATAAATAGTCCATTTCCATTCACGAAGAAGCTTGGGCATTGAATAGCCGTAGAAAACATCCGAAGTGTTTTCCCAAGAAGCTAGATGAGTCTTGATCTTGATGAGGAAAACTAGAAATTGAGCGAGGGAACCTAGAAATTGAGCAAGGCAACGTAGGAATTGAGCGAGGCAACGTAGGAATTGAGCGAGGGAAGCTAGAATTTAAGCGAGGGAACCTAGAAATTTAGTGAGGCAACCTCGAATTTGAGCGAGGGAAGCTACAAATTGTGTGAGGGAACCTAGAAATTGAGCAAGGCAACCTAAGATTTGAGTGAGGCAACGTAGGAATTGAGCGAGGGAACCTAGGAAATGAGTGAGGCAACGTAGAAATTCAGATGAGGAAGCTAAAATAAAGCGAGGAACCTAGAAATTCAACAAGCAGGACAACCTAGGATTTGAGTGAGGGAAGCTAGAAATTGAGCGAGGGAACCTAGGAATTGAGCGAGGGAAGCTAGAAATTCAGCGAGGAAACCTAGGATTTGAGTGAGGCAACTTAGGAATTGACCGAGGGAAGTTAGAAATTCAGCGAGGGAAGCTAGAATTTGAGCGAGGGAACCTAGAAATTCAGCGAGGCAACTTGGGATTTGAGCGAGGAAAGCTACAAATTGTGCAAGGGAAGATAGAAATTCAGTAAGACAATATATAAATTGAGTGAAGGAACCTAAAAATTGAGCGAGGCAACCTAGCAATTGAGTGAGGCAACGTAGAAATTCAGCGAGGCAACCTACGAATTGAGCGAGGGAAGCTAGAAATTGAGCGAGGGAAGCTAGAAATTCAGCGAGAGAACCTATGAATTGAGCGAGACAGCCTAGGAATTGAGCGAGGGAAGCTAGAAATTCAGTGAGGCAACCTAAAAATTGAGCGAGAAAACCTAGGAATTGAGCGAAGGAACTTAGGATTGAGCAAGGGAGACTAGAAATTGAGCAAGGGAGGCTAGGAATTGACCTAAGCCTTATCCCAACTAATTGGGGTCGGCTAAATGAATCCTTTTCCACTATTCTATTCTATCAAGATAGGTAATATATAATAATTATATGTGGGAGGTATAAACTGTATCATGAATTGTATGATAGGTTAAGCATTAAAGAGGGGGAGAAAAATGCATCAAGGAAGTGAAAAAGTAGAGACAACCCACACTAGAAGCATCAATGGTAAGGATCAAAAGGTCTTGGTGAAAGTTGGTGAGATTAGGGTGAAATGAAAAGGCTAATTTTAAAGGCTGTTGAATGAAGGAGAACGCATAGAGACAAATTTAGGAGGGTCTTAGACCCTAGAGAGTCAGGATTGCATATATATTTATCTCAAAATTCAGGTAAAGGGAAGTAAAGATAAATTTAACGATGATGCAAAAAAGGAAGGTTGTTGAGAATAGGCTATCATCTATAGAAGGCAGAAGGTACCAAGAAAAATCATATTAGTTTGGTTACCAAATCTTCTCGATAAAATTTTACAGATAAAGAAAATTCCAGATGAGTGGCAGAATAACATCATAAGACCTATTGACAAAGAAAAAGAGATGAACAAAGTTGCATGAAATACAAAGGGATTAAACTTATGTCACACACTCACAATATGAAGGTCCGAGAGAGGGTGGTGGAACGAGGATTGAGACAATAAACAAGGATTTATAGGTTAAGGGGGGAGGGGAGCTGTTGGAGGAAGAGAAAGACGCTGGAGTTAAATTATCTTTGGAATATAAGAACCATTTGAAGGAAGAAGAGATCAAGTGGAGGTAGTGGTCTAGATAGACTTGGCTAAAATAAGTTTTTTCTATGGCATTGCTAGCACACCTCGCTCATTTTCTACGTTGCCTCACTCAATTTCTAGCTTACCTCGCTCAATTTCTAGATTCCCTCGCTGAACTCCTACCTTGCCTCTCTCAATTTCTAGGTTCCCTCGCTCAATTCCTACCTTGCCTCGCTCAATTTTCAATTTGCCTACTCAATTTCATATTTGTCCCGCTCAATTTCTAGTTTGACCGCGAAGTGACTGAAATTGACAGCGAAGTGAATGAAATGTATTTTCAACCATCGACCTGATGGAATCTTGGAAAATAACTAGGTTGGTTGGCTAAAGTAGCTTCTCTTACCCCAAAATCATATGTGGTATGTCAAGTAACTAATTTTAGTTTAGAAGATATTCCTGTTAAATGAATAATGAAATAAATGAAAAAAAAAGAAAAGAGAATTTTTTTGAAGGTAATCCATAGCTACGATTATAGCTACGGTTATAATCCGTAGCCATGAAAACCATAGCCATAAGTTCCTATTGCCTCGCTCAATTCCTACGTTGCCTCGCTCAATTTCTAGCTTCCCTCGCTCAATTCCTACGTTGCCTCGCTCAATTTCTAGCTTCCCTCGCTCAATTTCTAGCTTCCCTCGCTCAATTCCTATGTTGCCTCGCTCAATTTCTAGCTTCCCTCGCTCAATTCCTACGTTGCCTCGCTCAATTTCTAGCTTCCCTCGCTCAATTCCTACGTTGCCTCGTTCAATTCCTAGCTTTCCTCGCTCAATTTCTAGCTTCCCTCTCAATTTCTAGCTTCCCTCGCTCAATTCCTACGTTGCCTCGCTCAATTTCTAGCTTCCCTCGCTTAATTTCTACGTTGCCTCGCTCAATTTCTAGCTTCCCTCGCTCAATTCCTACGTTGCCTCGCTCAATTCCTAGCTTTCCTCGCTCAATTTCTAGCTTCCCTCTCAATTTCTAGCTTCCCTCGCTCAATTCCTACGTTGCCTCGCTCAATTTCTAGCTTCCCTCGCTCAATTCCTACGTTGCCTCAAACTCAATTCCTAGCTTTCCTCGCTCAATTTCTAGCTTCCTCGCTCAATTCCTACGTTGCCTCGCTCAATTCCTAGCTTTCCTCGCTCAATTTCTAGCTTCCCTCGCTCAATTTCTAGCTTCCCTCGCTCAATTCCTACGTTGCCTCGCTCAATTTCTAGCTTCCCTCGCTCAATTTCTACGTTGCCTCGCTCAATTTCTAGCTTCCCTCGCTCAATTCCTACGTTGCCTCGCTCAATTTCTAGCTTCCCTCGCTCAATTCCTACGTTGCCTCGCTCAATTTCTAGCTTCCTCGCTCAATTCCTACGTTGCCTCGCTCAATTCCTAGCTTCCTCGCTCAATTTCTAGCTTCCCTCGCTCAATTCCTACGTTGCCTCGCTCAATTTCTAGCTTCCCTTGCTCAATTCCTACGTTGCCTCGCTCAATTCCTAGCTTTCCTCACTCAATTTCTAGCTTCCCTCGCTCAATTCCTAGCTTTCCTCGCTCAATTTCTAGCTTCCCTCGCTCAATTCCTACGTTGCCTCGCTCAATTTCTAGCTTCCCTCGCTGAATCCCTACGTTGCCTCGCTCAATTTCTAGCTTCCCTCGCTCAATTCCTACGTTGCCTCGCTCAATTTCTAGCTTCCCTCGCTCAATTTCTAGCTTCCCTCTCTCAATTCCTAGGTTGCCTAGCTCAAATCATAGGTACCCTCGCTCATTTTCTACGTTGCCTCGCTCATTTTCTAGCTTGCCTCGCTCAGTTTCCGTGAAAGGAGGGGAGTACCCAATCCGTTAGTTGGTTTTGATGAAGTGCCTTAAGGGTTGTTTGGATGTGTGGAACTCCCCACTTAAGTTCAATGGAATCTGATGAGGCCCACAGAGACCGAACACCAACCATTGGGCGGTGGCAGGAGAGTAAATAGCCAATCCATTTCATGTAGTATATCCACGCCGTTCATCCGTTTTTCTATCTAATTTAAGGGGTTGTGCCCCAAATTGAAGCATGTCGAAATATCAAGTGGATCATACCATGGGAAACCGTGGGCATAATTTTCAGTTTGGCCCACTCAATTTCCAGTTGTCCGCTCAATTTTCGCTTTATCCCCTTAATTTCTAGTTTGGCCCGCTCAATTTCCAAAGTCGGGTGGGTCACATGTTGGTCGGGTTGAACCCACCCAACTTTCAGCCCTAAAATCATATATGGTACGTCAAGTAACTAATTTTGGTTTAGAAGATATTTTTGTTATATAAATAAAGAAATAAATGAAAAAAGGAGAGAAATTTTTTTATATGCTTATATATACATATTTATATAAATTTGTGTTAGAGAAAAATGTAGGTAGAATAAAATTCTAAATGTAAACAAAAAAAAAAAAAAAAAAAAAAAAAAAAAAAAAAGAAAGAAATAAAAGTACACAGGATACGGCTATAGCTACGGTTATAATCCGTAGCCATAGCCTTTTGTTTGAATCGGGGATCAATCGCGGATTCCGCGATCCATCCCCAAATCATACAGCGAGTTGCGGTGGAATCGCGGAATCCGCGATTCATCGCAGATTCTGTTTTTTTTTTTTTTTTTTTGAAATTTTCGTTGTTTTTGTGGGCCCCACCATGAGGTCTGTGTTATATCCAAACCGTCCATCTATTTGGCGAGCTCCTATTAAGGCTTAAGACGAAAAATAAGACAGATCTAACTATCAAGTGGACCACACTGTAAAAGGCAGTGGGAAATTGAACGTCTACCATTGAAACCCTTTTAGGGGTTACACAAGTTTTGGATCATTATGAAATTTGTTTTTCCTCTTCATCCTGGCCTTTGTGACCTTATGAATAGATTGGATGGAAAATAAATGTTATGGTGGACCCTACAAAATTTTTAACGGTGAAAATCAATTTCCCCGCTGCTCTTTGTGGTGTGGTCCAATTGATCTTTGGATATGATTTTTTTTTTTGGATAATGCTCCAAAATGATCTCGAAATACGGATGAACGTTGTGGATATAATAAATATATAGCTGTGGGGCCATGTAACTTTGATCTCTTTTAAGCCGTTCGTACAACTCTCAGTTGGAGGAGCGTCAGCGCTCGTCTTCGCAGCGAAAAGGAGGGGTAGTTTCGTCCTCAACGTTGCTGTCCGCACGTGATAGTCTAGATTGGTAACTAAAGTTTGTATTTTTGATAGAAACCGCTGGGTAAAAGGTTTTGTCTACAGTGGTCATTTTCTCTAAATTAAGATGGCAAAAAGGATGGACGCCGTAGGTAAAAATCGGAAACGGATTGGCTACTCCCCCTGACATCAGCCCTGGGGTGGTGGTCGGTGCTCTGTGGACCCCACCATGATGGATGTGTTTCATCCATTCCGTTCATCCATTTTTACAGATCATTTTATGGCTCGGTCCCAAAAATGATAGGTATATAAATCTCAGGTGGACCACACCACATGAAAACAATTGTGGTTGGATATCTATCATTAAAATCCTCCTAGGGTCCACTGTACTGTTTATTTGACATCTAATATGTTGATTAGGTCATAGAGGCCCAGATGAAGGGAAAAAACAAAAATCATCTTGATCCGAAACTTTTATGGCCTCATAATGTTTTTTAATGGTCGACGCTCATTCAACACTGTTTCATGTAATGTGGTCTACTTAAGATTGGGATATACCTCATTTTTAGTCTCATACTGTAAAATGATCCGTAAAAATAGATGGACGGCATGGATGAAACACATACATCATGGTGGGCCCCAAGGAGCACCGACCACCAGCCATTGGCTGGTGTCAGGGGGAGTAGCCAATCCGCGTCCGTAAAAATCATACATCATAGTGTGGCCACGTAGTAATGCAATCGGCGTCCCTTTTTAACGAGGGCAGAGAAAGAGTTGTCTGCGGGAGAGAGCGAGAAAGAGAGTTGTTGCTGGAAGGCAGAGAGGGAAAGAGAGAGTATGATGTCTGCTTCAGGTGTTGGTGATAGAAGCAGTAATGAAAAAGGAGACGAAATGCTGTCAGGAGAGATGGAGGTGGATGCCTACAGGCGACTCTTCCCCCTCCGATTCTACGAGCGCCATCTCCTCCAGTACGTACGCCCCGATGCAAGGCCCCTCTCACGTGCCAGGGACACCACCCTTGCCCTTGGTCCGTCTCTCATCTTTCTTCCTCCTCCTTACTTAGTTCCACACACCAATTCCCCATTTTCACCATCGAAATGCTACGAACATGTACCATTTCAATTCCCAAATGGGAAATGGGTGTATGCAATTACAAATCAGTCAATCTGGGTGTTTGTTCTTATTCTCCTTATGCACGTATTAGGGGCTGTTTCATCAGCGGATGGCTCGGCATTGGCAAAGATTGGTTATACTTTTAAGTCTTCTTCTCTGCCCAAACACCCTCTCTTTTTCTCCCTGTGACCGTGCATTGTTTCTCGTTATTTCTAGTTTTTCTCTGCCGATGACGACACCCTTTTATTACAGTACGATGACAGATTTCGGGACATGACTATGTCAACATTTTTTATAAAAATTTTTAATTTTATTTTAAAGATATGACTATATCGACAGTTCATCACCATTTTCTAAGTTGTTGTGGATTGCCTGCTGGATACAATTTATGCGTGCTCTTTAACCCAGAGCATCCAAATCGTGGTGCCTGTTGTGGCCTGGAAATCTGTCTGATTGAATGATCCTGACCGTCCTCTTGGTGCCTACATAAGTGGATGGTTAAAATTAAAATGATCAGTGGTCCAAACTCATTTTGCAAATCTGAAAGTTAATATCAACCGATTAGTGCAATTTCAGGCTATGCTACATTCCCAATTGGGTTTATGACTATCCGGATTGCTGTAAATGTGTCATGTGATAACCGATAAGACGCCATGACTTATAAAATGCTTGTGAACTATGGTGATAGTCTAGCCTGACGATTTTTATTTTATTATTTTATTATTTTTATGGGCAATGGAAATTAGTAAAATTTGAAGAAGGAAACAAGTGACATGAAGAAAGAACTGTCCCAGAGAGACCATTCATGGGAATGTAACACTGGCCAAATAAGAAAGACTATGCACTTCAGTGGCAGCAAGCTCAGTTGACAAGACTTGGAGAATGAATAAACAAGACTTTTACACTGGACACCAAGTCCCTAAGCTCATAAAAAACAAAAGACAACCTCCAAGGTTCCAGGTAATTTGAGGTCACCAATTCCAAGATGCAAGCAGTGTTCAAATTGTCGACGATAATATCGAAATATCGCCGATAATTTCGGTGTCGTTGCACTGGCGACACCGAAACCCCATTTTTTCGTGTCGTTTCCAGATATCGCCGAAATATCGCCGATATTATTGGTATTTCCATCATCACGCCGATATTTCGTTTGTTTCCCCACCACGGGTGGAATCAGATAACAACCCACTTTTATCGATAAAAGAGGGGGGTTGTCGGTGAGAAAATCACAAAAAACATAAAGAAATACCCGTTTTTTCGCCCGGATTTAGAGAACGACGCAAATTCAGCTGCTGTTGAGTGCAAATCGCATTTCCGGTAATATTGAACTCCATAAATTTCTTTTTTTTTTTTCCGTCGAAAAATCTTCATCAACTTCTCGAATCCGCGAGCCGAGATCTTATTCGAAAATAGAGGGTTTTTTTTATTTGGGATGAGGGAGAGGGATTTTCGGTCTGAAAATACGGAGAAATCGGTGGGATGGAATGAAAATTTGAAATTTTCGGAAGGTGAAGAGCGATTTTGGGGTTTTTATCCCAAATTGGGGATCGGGCGGGCTGCGGGCGTGATTGGATTGCGTACTTGGTAACTCAGTACGCTCTTATCGTACTAGGGCCCACCGATAATGTATCTGGTCTATCCATGCGGTCCATCCGTTTTTCCATATTATTTTAGGGGTTGAGACCAAAATGTAAGCGTACTAAGAGATCAAGTGGACCACACCATTGGAAACAGTTTGAATAATAACTTCCACCGTTAAAACTTTTCTAGGGCCCACAGTGATGTTTATTTCTCATCCAACCTGTTCATAAAATCATATAGACATGGATGAAGGGAAAAAACGAATACAAGTTTGATCCAAAACTTCTGTGGCCCCAAGATATTTTCAACAGTAAATGTTCAATTCATACTGTTTCCTATGGTGTGGTCCACTTGAGGTTTGGATATACTTAGTTTTTAGGCTCAAGAGCTAAAATTATCTATTAAAATGGATGGACGGAGTGGATAAAATATATAAATCACGGTGGACCCCAAAGGTGGGCTTTGACGTTGCAAGCCCACTTGGTTGTATCACTTTGAGGCCACCCCACCACGGCTTGGGCTTTGAGGGTGCAGGTCGGTGCTCCATGGGCCCCAGTATGATGCATCTATTGTATCTATGCTGTACATTAATTTTTAAATATTATTTTAAAGCTTTATTCAAAAAATGAGGTAGATCTAAAACTCAGGTGGACCACACCATGGGAAAACTTAAGTGATTGGATATCCACCATTTAAATCCTCCCAAGGCCCACTGTACTGTTTATCTGACATCCAATCTGTTAATTAGCTCATATAGACTCAGATGAAGGGAAAAAATAAAGATCAGGTTGTTCCAAAATCTTTATGGCCACAAAAAGTTTTTAATGGTCAAAGTTCATTCAACACTATTTCTTATAATGTGGTCCAATTGAGATTGGGATATACCTCTTTTTTTTTTTCTCACATTATAAAATTATCTATAAAAATAGATGGATGGCATGGATAAAACACATACCTTGTGATGGGGCCCACAGAGCATGGCAGGGAGTAGCCAAATCCGTTTCCGTAGCGCGCGGATCAGGGACGCGGATTTCCGGAACTTTTCATGTGTTCCTGCACTACAAGCTCAGGTGGGGCCCACTGTGATGTTTGTGAGAAATCCTCTCCATCCATCCATTTTGTGATTTCATTTTAGGACTAGTTGTCAAAAATGAATGGTATCCAAAGCTCAAGTGAGCCGTACTAAAGGAAAATGTGGTTTGGGAAATTCCTACTGTTGAAACTTTCCTGGGTTCAACAGGGATGTTTAGATGCCATCCATACTGTTAATAATATCATTACAATTGAGATGAACTGAATATATTGGCATGAATCAAAATTTCTGTTGCCCCATGAATATTTCAACTATGGATGTTTAATTATCATGTTTTAGGATCACTTGAGCTTTAGATACAGTTCATTTTTGGCATCAGGTCCTAAAATGAACTCACAAAACGGATGGACGAGGAGGATTTTTCACAAACATCACAGTGGGCCCTACCTGAGCTTGCAGCACAACGCCCTGCGAATTGGGCGCGGATTGGATACTGAAAAGGGGAACGGATTGGCTACTCCCCCTGACACCAGCCTCGTGGCTGGTGGTCGGTGATCTATGGGCCCCACCATGATGTATGTATTTCATCCATTCCGTTCATCCATTTTTAAAGATCATTTTAGTGCCTTATGCCAAAAATCAAAGGGTTATAACTCTCAGGTGCACCACACCACAGGAAAACAATAGTGACTGGATATCCATCATTTAAATCCCACTAAGGTCCATTGTACTGTTTATTTGACATCCAATCTGTTGATTAGGTCATAAAGACCCAGATGAAGGGAAACAACAAAAATCAGCTTGATCCAATGCTTTTATGGGCCCTAAAAAGTTTTTAATGGTTGACGTTCATTCAACACTGTTTCCTATAATGTGGTACACTTGAGATTGGGATTTACCTCATGTTTGGTGTAATGTGATACCGATATTTCAAATACTGGCCGCACCAATGATTAATTCGAATTTCATCTAGGGCATATGGTGGGCCCTGGATGAAATAATCTAATTTTGGTTACTATTTGAGTGATTTCTTACGACAACACATACTTTTTGGCCCACATTAAATGGAAACTTCTAATTTAATGTATTTTTTTTTGCAAAATTTTCATTCCTGAATATGTAAATATGTGTATTTAGGCATGTCTTGAAGTTTCACTGAAAAATTCTACCATTCTCCCTATTTTTTTCCCTTTTTCCCTGCATTTCCGGTTATCGACGATATTATCGGCAATAACGATATTATATCTTTATCTCTGGCTAGCGAAACTTGTAGCGATACCGACAACTCGAACACTGGATGCAAGTAGACATCCTTGTCACCTGAATGCGGCTGTAAAGGTGTCCATGAAACCTCCTGTAACCATCCTTGAAGTTTTAATTTAGCTCCACATCATCCTAGGCCTCCTTCAAACCAAAGAAATATTGTATAATTTTTCCCTCCTCAACTTCCACATAAAGCCCAATTCTCGATGAAACTGCAATAGTCTGATTAGATATTGCCCTCCACGTATGACCCAACTTGGTATCCTTCTTTGCTGGGCTTTGAATTCTTTGCTGATCACTGCTGTGTTGGTTATATAACTTTTGATTCTCTTGAAAAGACGATCCTTGAAAGCATTGATATAGAAATATCCTTGCAAAAGGAACTGACAACCATAGACATCTAGCCCTCACCAAGTAGTGGTGGCAATGGGCTAAGGTTGGCCCTAGCTTGTGCCTAATCCTGTAAGTTGAGGTCTATTCTTTCTTGGGTGCACCATTTTGTCCAGAAGTATGCGAACATGTTGTTTGAGATTCAATATCAATTTTCAATTGTTAGGTTTGGAAATTAGATAAGATATACTCATAAGACTTTAATTTTCACATTGAAATGATTGGAAACCATTTGATCAAATATCCCTTTTTTTTTTTTTTTGGAAAGTAGCGTAAAATTTTTTTCGTAGGGCCCAAGGAGCCAAATAGTACAATCCCTTCTATAGATACATGCAGCAATAGGATAGATCATTGTTATGTTGCACAATTAGTTTGTTCTCCTTACACCTTGTTTGGCCTCCATGTAGTCGGCATTGTATGCGTTCATCCCCATGACCCACCCAAGAACTCTAACCCTTGCCCTCTTAAATACTGCTTTTGTCTATTCCTCTCAGTTCCTGAAAGTTTTTTTTTTTTTTTTTTTTTTACGTTCCTTCCATATCTATTAAATGATTGCTGATAAATGGGAGCCTCCAAAGTTTCTCCCCGTCTTCCCAAACGGGCACCATGCAACTATTAGAAAATTTGAGGATCGCCATGGTGTCACCCAATCCCAATGTTTTTAATATCATTATTGTATCTTCAAGAATGGGAAATATCACAGGATACATAAGGAATTATCACAAATATCATGCTAAGTTTTGCAGTTTGAGGGAAACTTTGGGGAAGGTTTTGGAAAATAGTAGAAATTTTCAGTGGAACTTGAGGAGAAGTTAGAGGACACGTGATCATACTCTTAGAACTCGAAATATTACATAAAACTACGCACAATAGTTTTTCATTGTTTAGGCTAAAAACCAAAGAAATTCACATTTCCCCAATTCCTTAGATTTTGCACCTTCGAAATCAAAATATTCTTGCTCGAAATCCATTTCAATGCATCAAATCATGCATGGACATGGATTTCAAAATATTTCGTTGCTATTCTATTGAAAAGAAATGCATTAGCTACAAAGGGAATACCCAAAAAAAAGGGCAAAAAATGTTTTCTTTTTTGGAGTTTTTCTAATTTACATTGATTTATACTACTCAGGTCAAAACGTGCGATCACGCAATTTGATTGAAATGGTGTAATTTTATAACTAGAGGTTTGTTGATAAACTGTGACATTATCTATGTTGCGATATATCAGTAAATATTGATGATGTATGGTAAGATATGTATTCTAGTCAAATATCATATTGCACCCATGGGAAAAATGATATATCGGTCGACGTCTTCAATATTTAAAACATCACCCGATCCACCCTGTAGTGACAAAAAATTGCAGCATATTGTTTTGGATAGGTCAATGCAGAAATAAGTGGTCATTTTGATTCTTCTTTTGAATATGATTCAAATATTAGTGATTTTCTTTTATCTTGCTTAAATTGCTGATGGTGAGGACTTTGTTCTTTCTGGCCAGCCAACTAAAAGCAAGCACCTTGGCAGTATGTAATTGCTTTTGAGCCCTTAGATAGTACTGGTTAGAAGGATTTCATTGAAAATACTCCACTCTTTTCATTGATCCACTGCCATTCATTCCTTTCCCATGGCCATAATGCATAGTGACAAGAACTCCATCATTTTAATATGTTCCACAATTTCTTCATCATCAAAATCTCTTATGAATGTTGGGGACCATGCCAATCAAGGTATTCCATAATGGTAATGGTGGCCATAAATGCCACTGCCGTTATTGTTACGTTATGGTCCATAATGGCTGCTAAAGATATTTTTTTTTTTGAAAAAAAAAAAAAAACTATAAACTGTTTCGGACTTGTTATGGGGCCACTATGGGCCATTTTTTCTGTAACGGCCTTTACGTGACTGTTTTGGCTTACCATGATGCTAATTGATCACCCATATTGGCACAAGCTAGTATTGGTGGTGATCTTTAGATGACGAAAACTTCATCTTTACATTTCATAAGATACTGATTTATCTAAGTAGTTCAATTGCAATCATCAATAAAGATAACATATTTCAATCCAAATAAAGACACATCTAGGGAGCAGTTTACACATATGAATAAAACAAAGAAAAGGAACAACACACTTTTTATTCATGCTAATTGGGTAAGTGATTCTACGATGCTTTACTAATTGACATGTCTCACTAAATCTCACGTAGATCACTAGAAACAGGTAAATAAGTTACAATCTTAGGCTAGATACTAACACTTGTACTAGACATTGATGGAAATTCATGGTTAATCCTTATTCAAACAATCTCCACAGTATGACTGAAACAGAGATTATCGTTGCTTGATTATGGATTGTAAAGGCCACAACTCGCATAGCTGTCTCCAATTGTCTAGTTAGTCATCAGGTCTTGGAATGCATGATGAGAAGGAAAATTGTCACACTATAGTTCAAGATTTGGTACGATTGCTTACAAGTAGCAAATTAGTAAACCGTTTTGGAACATGAAGCACAGAAGATAAACAATGAAGGAGAAAAACTCATTGTTCCTGTTCCTTCAACGTGCGTATATGGCCCATCAACATTCTTAACATAACTAGGATAAAGAATAGGAAAAAAATTGAGAGTTCATAGCAGTCATATGATCTTGAAGAGCTGGGGAAACGTTCCTTTCTAGTGGCTGAATATGATAAACATCTTAGAAATGGGGAGATTAAATGGAGGCAAAGGTCGCAGGCTCTTTGATTGAAGGAGGGTGACAAGAATATAGGATTTTTTCACGGCATAGCATCCACAAGGGCTCAAACTGACAGAATTTCATCTTTGATTGTGGATGGTTCTCGTCTTGATAAGAAGGATTAGGTGTGTAAGGCTATAGTGGATTATTATCAAAAACTCTTATCTAAGAGGATTGGGTTCAACTAAGGTTAGACTATCTCCAATTTGATAGCATCTCGGAAGATATGACGGACTGGTTGGAATGACCCATATCCGAGTCTAAAGTGAAAGAGGCAGTAGACAACTTGGGTAGAGACAAAGCTCCCGGTCTGGACAGTTTCCCTATGACGTTCTTCCAGGTATTTTGGAATGTGGTGAAAGAAGATGTTGTGGAATTTATTTCGGATTTTTACAAAAAAGGGAGGCTTCCTCTTGCACTGGGAGCATCTTTTATTGCTCTAATCCCCAAGGTGGAAGGAGCGGAGGGGTTGAAAGACTTTAGACCAATAAGTCTTATAGGGAGCTTGTACTAGATTTTGGCGAAGGTGCTCGCTTTAAGATTTTAAGAGGTGGTGGGTAGTGTGATTTCTCCAAATCAAGGGGCCTTCGTGGGAAGGAGGCAAGTTCTATACACAACTCTTATAGCTCACAAATGCATTGATTCTCGCTTCAAGGAAAGGAAGGCGGGTGTTATTTACAAACTTGATGTGGAGAAAGCTTACAATCACGTTGACTTGGATTTTTTGGATTATATGTTGGGAAGATTGGGGTGTAAAGAAACGTTGAGGAATTGGATGTATGCTTGTGCCTCTTCTCCTTCCGTCTCAATGCTCATGAACGGTTCTCCCAAAGGCTACTTCAAGTCTTTCAGAGGTTTAAGGTAGGGGGATCCTCTTTTTCTGTGTACTTTTTTCATGTTATAAGAGAAGTCTTCAGCCAGATTTTGGCTAAAGCACAAGAGGCCGATCTCGTTAGAGGATTCAGGGTGGCCAATTTGGGAAGCATGATCTCTCATCTTCAATTTGCGGATGACACAATCATCTTTTACAAAGTAGATGCTTTATTGATTAAGGATTTGCGGAAAGTGGTGATGTGTTTTGAGGCGGTCTTGGGCTTGAAGATTAACAAGCGGTAGTTTGAAATATTGGGGGTTCATCTCTCTAAATCTGAGGTGATGAAACTAGTAGAATCCTTTGGGTGTAGGTCGAGATCCTTCTCGTCTACATATTTGGGTCTTCCATTATGCATCAGAAAGCCAACCATCCATTTTTGGGATAGGGTGATTGAAAGGGTTGAATATAGATTATATAAGTGGAAAAGCCACTCTCTCGTTGGGGGGCAAACTAACCCTTATCAAAACTGTTGTTGCTAACATGCCGATGTACTACATGTCATTGTTTAAGTACCCTAAAATGGTTTTGGAAAAGCTCGACAAACTAAGAAGGAATTTCCTTTTGAAGGGTTTTGAAGACCACAACAAGTTCCTTAGGGTGATTCACCTAATAGTCGAATGGGCCTCTTTTGCCGATAAGTTCAAGGATTGTAATTTACTCTTTTTAGAAGAGTAGCTGGTCAGCTACCTCATCGGTCCAGTTTCCTCTTTTCCTGTTCTCTTTTTCATCAATAAATTTTTTCTTGTTATCCTTCAAAAAAAGAAAAAGAAAAAAAGAAGACCACAACAAGTTCCATTTGATGAATTGGGAGAAAGTTTGTAAATCGGTGTTTCAAGGTGGGGCGGGCTTGAGGAATCTTGGCAAGATGAATTTGGCTCTCCTTGGCAAATGGTTGTGGCCTTTCGGGACAGAAGATGATAGTTTCTGGCGGGAAATCATAGCATCCAAATATGGTTTGCGAAACGGTGGGTGGGAAGTGAGGAGGTCCTCCTTATTCAGAGCATCTCACATTTGGAAAGCGGTTTGGCAGTTAAGGGTTGTTTTGGCAAGGGATTTCTCTAGTCATTGGGGACAGATCCAGAATTAGATTTTAGTAAGTTGTTTTGTGCGACGATACTCCCTTTCATGTGGATTAGCCTAATATACTCATCTTGCCCCCGTAAACAGTCTAATTAATTGTTATTCTTATTGTGACACGGCTGTGGCTTGAGGTCCGCCTTGCAGGCGGAAACTCTCAAATAGTGAGATGGAAGAGTTTATTCAAATTTTGGGTTGTCTCCAGAATATTCACCCTACGGGGGGTGCAGATTTCATTGTTTGGTCCGCACATAATTTGGGTAATTTTTCAGTCAAATCTTTTTACAACTTGATTCGATCTGAGGACTTTGAGCCCAATGGGGGACATGCCTATCACTTTTGGTTTTATGGGGTTCCACCTATGGTCGCAGCTTTCACGTGGTTGGTGGGAAGGAATCGAGTGCTCACGATCGATAATATTAAAAAAAGATCTCTTCCTATTCCCAATGTGTTGCATGTGTTTGCAAGATGCGGAAATGGTCAACCACTTATTTATGTCATGTCCCATCATTCATTCAGCGTGGTCTCATATTTTGGCAGATTTTGATATGGTGTGGGTGGATTTTGACATGGTGTTGGTGATGCCGGGATTGGTGAGGGATCTCCTTTGGGCATGGCATGGAGGTGATGGGGGGAAGAGAGACAGGTATTCTTGGTTAATGACGCTTCCGGCTGTGTGGTGGTCCATTTGGACCGAGAGGAATTGATGCTGCTTTGGAGACTCTAGATCTGTTGAGGCAGTTGTGAGTCAAGTCAAAGGGTGGATCTCAGAATGGAAAATATCCAATTGTAATAGATAGTTTGGGTGGCCTTTGTGGACCTTTTTGTTCCTACTTTGTTTTTTCCCCCTGCTTTGTTGTTTTGCATGCAGGCCTTTATAATAAAATTCCATCATCCTTCAAAAAAAAAGAAGATTTAAAGCTCTAGTATCTATGATCCCGGACTAGTAGACTATGCGGATACTAGGTGAGAAAAAATAAATATCACTAATTCATCAGGGATAGATTTGAGTGATGAAGTAACCTTGAGAACCACAAGGTGATGATTGAGCTTAGAAATCTCATTTGAAGGTAATTTGTCAGCAACACCCGAACCAGATACATCATATGATTCAGTGTTAGTTGAAGTTTTAGCTTCAACAGAGCTAGAATTTGTCTTAGTGGGGAGTTGTTCAACAAAGTCAAAGCACGTTTCTTTCATGTTGACGCATTTGTCCACAGTGTACATGATAAAGCTTATATTTATCATCATTAAAAAAATTATAATGACATGTCCCAAATCACTGCACTTACCATGTCTGCCTGACCTGCCTCCTTGGTCCTGATGGCTCTGAAATATACCACCATCATCACTTTCCCAGACATCACGACCTCCATGATAAGACTTTGCAACAGCTTACCGTCTATGGATAAGATTATTGGCAGGCGACCATCGGCTATCATTTCATTGAAACAACAAGTAAATAGTCCCTGAGGATGGAGGAGGCTGTCTACTAAGAATCTGAGTTTGAATTATCTGAGTATGTTTGAGCATGAATTATCTCAAACATCTGTTAATGCTTTCGCCGAATAACATCTGTTTTTTTTTTTTTTTTTCTAATGAATCATCTTTTATTTCTAATGAAAATAAACAGAGGAATCCTTTCCACTCCTTTACTTGAATCCGCCCCTTACGATGCCAAACTGCTTCTCTTCCTTGTGATGTCATTGGCCTCCATGAAACCAGAAATTGAAGGGCCTTTGATCTCCTTGATGTACAAATCCAAGATTTGGGAAACATCTTTTGCAGAGTGAAGCAATAAAAGCACCAACTTGTTGTCTAACTGTTTCACCCTACTGGAAAAGTGGTTTTGCATTGTTCTGTTGCCATCTCCCTAACCACAATAAATCCTTAACCCTATATTCCTTCTCAAAAATTCTGATAAAACATACCTTCAAGGAGCTTTTCATTTCTACTCCACCACGACCTAAAATGATCATATCCCCTCCTTTTCTCTTCCTCTTTCCAAACCTTTGGCCTGTTGTCCTCCGCTTGCAAGTTTGGCAGTTCTATCAATGCTTCCTGGAAGAATTTGTTCCTGGTTTTGGTTCCTCTTGATGAACCATGGAAACTAACTGCATTTTCTGACTGATCTCATCCCTGCTAGTTCATCCTATTCACTACTCCAAGCATTCTCCAACACGTCCACCTCTATTTTTCTGCTATCTACCCATTGTCGATCCTTCCATCCCCTCTATTCCTCTTCCAGCTTCAACGAGGGATTTTTATCTCCGATGGCAAAGCCCCTGGATAGTCATGTGCATTTTTTAGGGATGAATATATCTCTTACTTCTCTGGATCTTCCAAACAATGTTATCAGATCTCAAACAATGATACTAGCATTCCAAAATCCTCATGCAAGAGCCCTTTGCAGTCCATCTTGCCACATGGGCCCAATCTTCGTCTTCATCTGGCTGTCTTTCTTTGTAATCTACCTGGCATGTATTCTCCATCATAGCATTGATATCAGGCACTGTGTTCCCAACCATCAATATCCACCCATCTATTGTTCTAGCCTAACATTTTGTCGTGGGAGTTCTTTGGGACTAGCCATGTTTCTTTGCTGATTATCAGCAAGAACTTTCTTTCCTTGCTGTTTGATCGTTGATGATGGATTTGTGTGTTCTTTAGCTTTTCCTTTTTTCCTGGAAAATGTTTGCATTTGGTGGTTTTTATTGGTTGCTTGAATGTTGGCTATTTTTATAATTTGTCTTTCTGCATGCATGATTTTTAACATTCAATATGATTGATTCCTTGTTTTCTTGAAAATATTTCCAGTTAGACATGTCAACAGTTTTGAAATAGGTTGTATATCCATATCATGGCCAAGTAGCATTATCCGTTAGCTCACATTAGGTCACGGTAGCACCTGTGATGATGTTTAGTAAAATAAAAGAAGAAAAATACTAAAAAAGCATATTTTATTGACTGAAATAACCTTTTCGATTCTTTTAGGGCATTTTCCTATATATAATATATAAACATAAAGAAGGGTTTTTTTTTTTTTTTTTTTTTTTTTTTAAACAAAGTAATGGCCGTTATAGATATACCCCATGGTGATATTAAGCCGTGTGACACTTTAGATCTGTTACAATGTTTCTAAACTGTAGTACTTTTTTCTGTAGATTGGTTTCTTATGATCTTCATATTCCACGCAGACCATGCTGGCTGGTATCAAATTGGAAGTCATGACCCCTTCTTTGGAGTCTCCAGATGAGGGCTGTATAGGTTAATTTTCATGATATTTTATCTTTTAGTGTTTCATTTCTTTTGCTTTAATTTAGGAGGAAATTAGTTTGTAAACAGTTTTTGGTTTTCCAGCAATCGATTTCCACATGCCTCCAATCTGTTCGCCGAGTGTTAGGCCTGGCAGACCAGCTGAGGTGGCGCCAGTAATTTCTAAGCAGTTGTCAGATGCTATTTTAAGGTACTTGAATGTTTTTAGAATATCCGTTCAACATTTGGCATGTGCTTATGGATTTCTTTTGTTTAGCTTTCTTCGAGAAGATTCACTGTGGTTGTTTTTACTTCTCTAGACATTTGTGTCTGATAAATGTCTCTTAACTGCAATGTTTCTTGCTTTCCATATGAAGTTTTTGGTTGGAGCTTTTCCAACCATGTTCTTGCCATTGTTGCTGTTGAAGTGCTGACTTGCTCTATTTTAAGTCCATCAGACATTAGCCATGCTTCAATCTTGAGCAGTCTTTGTTTTCACCCTCAAGCTTTTATGGTTCTTAATGCAAGAAATCAACTTGTTGTGAGCCTAATGGCCTTCTCAATTAGCAATTTTTGAACAACTTATTTCATATGTAGTAGGGAATCCAAGACATTCAGAAAGCACAATGAGGTAAGTGTGCTGGATAATCCTCCACAAGGGTAAGAGAACTATCTAGTGGGTTTGTTCCCCACTGGATTGTTGATGGATTGAAATGTGCTTATAACCAAAGGCTCAAAAATTCTACAATGATTTCTATCCAAATAGAGAGATAATAGTGCCTTTTGAATTCTTTCACAGAAATGTTGAAAATTAGACAAAAACAGCATGACTGTAATAATAGTCAAGTTGAATTTAAAGAAATACTTGTCTTGGAATTGCCAGAGTTTTCGAGTTTTTCACCAAAGTAAAAAATTTTGATTACCTCACAAAAGTCATTGCTTGTGCAATATCAATTAAGTTCAGAAGTTGAATTGAAAGAAGTTAACAGTGCTAGTCATGTATTTAAGTGTAGCAAGGAATTACTGTTTAGTGAACATTTGTTATGTAATTTCTTGAAGAACTGAATTTTATTATCACGAGTTTTTATTACTTTTTGAGGATTAGTTGCTAATAAAGTGGTCTCCTGAATATCAAATTATTTGTTCCATGATTCATTAAGCTCAAATGCACGCTATACATATCACATGAATTATGAGTTGTATCTTACGCATTTTTTCTTATGTTCTTCTTCTTCCTTTTGTTTTGTTTTGTTTTGTGAGATTTTCAGATGTTGCATGTTGCAAAGAAATATAACATAAGCAAATAGCTCCCAACATTAGTACATTGGTGAAACAAAAAGCTAAAAGATTCTGGGAGTACACACCATAAACAACAAATTTGAAATCAGTAGGCACAGCTCACATGATAATTAGAAAACTCAAATGGTCCAAGAGTTGGTTGTTGTTAAGAAATAATGGTATAGGTGTTCTTGTCATTTCTATGTACCATGAGGTTATTATTGTAACCTATGTAAATATTTTAGATAGGCTTGAGAAGATCTTTATCTTTAGGATCTCTTGTGATAAGCTTGATGATTTCTGGAATATTTCTTAATGGACTTGGGAAGCTTGTAAATGCTATATTTTGTATTCATTCCATTCACAACACATCTTCACACCTAACTTGGTTAGCTGAGTTGGTGTTGTACCCTTGACGTGACTGGGGTGATATCCTGTACCATATGTATATATTTATTTAGAAAAAAATAAAAATAAAAAATATTATAAATTGTCATGAAGAGGTGACATCATCATGATGGGTATGGCGCAAGTGATGGTCAACGCTCTTTTTGGGAGTCCAATAGTGTAGAAGGGCTGGTCAATTGAGGCCCTTTTACTTTTCACCTTTTCACTCGGGTCAAAATGGTCAGCTCTTTTCGGGAGTCCAATAATGTGGAAGGGCTGGTCAATTGGGGCCCTTTTACTTTTCACCTTTCACTTGGGTCAAAAGATATGATGGATATTTCGAAAGGGGTCAAGGGTATTTTGGTCAATTCACAAAAGGATTAGATGATGGTGAAAATAACATGGATAGCCCCAGGGCATACCTTTGAATTTGATCCGGGTTCATATTCATGCCAAAAAACAAGTTTTGGAGGTGTTACAAGTAAGCAGGGTAAAAATGTTCCCCCCCCCCCCCCCCCTCCATTGGGCCTTAAAACTGGCCCATGGGCACAGGAGATCTTATAAAAGGGGATTAGTAGGCGATGCTTGACATTGTTCTACATGCTTTTGAGCGTTGGAGCCCTAAGGCTTTGCGATAAAGGAAGAAAAGTGGATTGCTGCGGCAGCTCTTAGCGCTAAATGCCACCTCCGTTTTTGTGATCCTGGACAGTTGCAGCCATTGGTGCACGCAATGATTGATGTTCCATCGTTGTTTTGGAGTCTTTTCACCTTCTGTCATGAGTCGGAATAACAGTGTCTGGCCTTTTATTAATCAATCGGATGAAAATCAGCATTGGAGCATTTTTATTTGGCATTATCAAGCGAGGACTCCTACATTGTCACTTCTTATTCGACCGGACAGTAAGTATCAATATTTTGAATAGAGTGATTTGTGGATCTGTTGTTTTGTGTTGTTGGGTTATGTTGACTTCTCTTATTATTACTATGCCCTCCAAGTGTATGTTAAATTGTCTGGCAATACAAAAAATATTTATTTTCTTCTGGATCAACTGTTTACATAAGTCTAATATCAGAGCAAGTTCTGATCCGTAGTGATGGCCATGAGAAGAGGAATCTGTGGTGATGCTAATAATGGCTATAGGCAAGCTGTAGAAGGTACTCAAGGACAGATTGATGATCTGACAGTGTATGCCAGAGATGAATCAAACTATGGCACAAACTATGACTCAACTGACAGCCAATATGAGTCAGCTGTTGAACCACCCTAGACAGGTGCATGAGCCACAAGGTGTGGTGGCGAGGACTTCGAGGGGGATGTAGATGAAGAAGGCCATGACGATGAAAACCTCTTTTATGGGTGCAGTGCCATAATGTCAAAGAGCTTGAAGACCGGGGTTGGGAGGGGTCGGTGAGAGCCTTGGATACCTCACTTGAGCAGCGCATGAAATTGATGTGCAAGGTCAATTATAGCCAGATTCTTTTGTGGAGTGGCTTGAGTCAATCGAGGAGTTTTGTGAGTGGAAAAATTATGATGACACTCGGAAGGTGAAGTTGGTTTCCTCCAAGTTGAAGGGACATACTTTATTTTGGTGGAGGAACTTCCAGGAAAAATGAGTGGCAAAAGGTACGGCTAAGATTCGCATTTGGCAGAAGATGTGCACCAAGTTGTCGGAGAAGTTCCTGCTGGTTATGAGCAGGCATGTCTTTCAGCAGTTTCAACAGTTTCATCAAGGCACGCAAAGTGTTGATGAATGTATGGAGGATTTCTATCAGCTAAAGATCCGTAACAAGCTTCAGTTTGAGCAGTAGATTGTGGCATGTTATATCAGTGAGCTTTGAGTAAATTTCCAGGATGCTATGGCATTGCATACAGTGTCTACTCTTGACTAGGCATACAACCTAGCTATTAAGGTGGAAGAGATGCAGAAGAGGAGCTTCAAGTGCAATTTTGGTGACAAAGGTGCTTCTTTCTCTAGTACCAGGAGTGGGGGCGCTACTCAAACTGCTCTTACAACTCCCCTTCCATACCCTCACCCAAGGGGGAGGAGTTAGAGGAGGAGCAACATCCACACATAATGATGCTGGTGGTATTCTGATGTAGGACATGAAAATTAATTATGATATGCAAAATCTCAGGCTTTAGATCATACTAATTCATAAACAATCACATAAAAGTTTCACGTCCCACACAAAAGTTTAAACATTCAAGAAGGGGAACCTATGCGGGTCCAGGCCTACACATGTTAGGGCTGGATCACTAAAAATTATGGACCAAACAATACTCAAAGGGAAGTATATTCATCCCAATCCAAGGGATTCATAGGTTTCAATCCAGAGAACCCTAGGGTTAGGGAAAAGGAGCAAATAAATTCGAATTAATGCAATCTAGAGGTTAGGGTTATGGAAGGTAAGTACGAGAGGGATGAGATGTGAGAAAACGGAACCTGTCGACAGTTCTTGCACGTGGACAGCGGGCCAGACCTGACGCACTTGCGCAGGGGCCTGGCCACACATACGAGGGGGCCTCGGTTGCGGAAACCGACTCCTTGAGTCTGGTCGGCCAGGGGTGGGCTCCAAAACCCCCGAGTTTCGGCTTGATCCGATGTGCGGTCTGTGCGTGGTGCTCCGTTGAAGTTTCAGCCCTCCTGCAGGGCTAGATTCTGGAATTTTGCTGTAAAGAGGAAAATTGCTGTAATAAAGGACCAATTTGAGGCGTAGATGATTGTAAGAGATGGGAAGTATAGATAGTAGAAGATGCAGGCGAATCGAGATAGATGTGACTTCGCACCACAGTAGTCAGCCCTTCGAAGAAGAGAGGGTTTCACACCCAATTGGATTTCCACAACTCAGAGCTCAGAGGAGTAAAATAAAGGTAGGAATTTTTCATTAAACTTCAATGAGAAAAAAACCTACAAGGGGTGCCTATTTATAAGAAAACCCTATACCCCAAAACTCACGCCATGTGCGCAACCTATTGATAAAAAATAACAACTAATCAAAGCAATATAAATCGTCCATGATATTCTAAATAACAATAATAAGCAAAACCTAAAATATGAGATTAATTAGAATAGTGGGCCATGATCATGAGAACCCATGGTGGGATTTACATGGCTATCAGGCCCACTTCAACAAACCAAAACCCATTCTTCTAAATAGGAGGCCCTCCCTGGACGTCATCATTGATCCAGATCGATAGTGGGGTCCTCCTTGCGTACGTGTGCAGGGGGGCATGCATGTGCGCGTGATGTCCCCATCATATTCAGTGTTTTAAATATGGCGAGAGAGGCCACTGATCAACAGAGTGCCCTAAAGACTAAGAGACAGTTTAATACATATGTGGATGATGATGTTGGATCGGTCTTTGACGAAGTACTAGAAGATTCAGTCCCAATTGAAGGGGACGAGTGTATTGACTCTAAGGATCAGCTTGATCAACCATATGGTGACTAGGGAGAGTTGCTTATTATGAGGTGCGTTATGATTGCACCAAAAGTCCCCAAGGAGTATTCCGGTCTGAGAAATGCCATCTTTTGCACCCAATGAATTGCAGGTGGTAAGGGATGTAACGTGGTCATTGATAGTGGTAGCTTTGAAAATTTTGTTTATTAGGAAATGGTAAATAAATTGAAATTGCCCACTAAAGCACATGTCAGACCCTGTAAGTTATCTTGGGTCTGGATATTATCGATAATATCACCAATATTATTAGTATTTGCCAGCTCGATGATATCGATAACACTAGTAGTATCAGAAATCTATGTATTGGGGATATCTCGTTGATGTAATCGAAAAGTATCACAAATGTATCGCCAATGTTTTTGACTGCGTAAATTTCAGACGTTTCTTGTATCACCAATGTATCGGTGATATTTCAATAATATTGCCAATGTATTGATATCACAAAAAAATCTGTTTATTAAAAAAATTTCCATTTCAACGTGAGTTCATGGGTTCGAGTACCATTGTGGTGAAATCCCACTGCAGTGTGAGTGCATGGGTGTGTGTGTGTGGGGTGTGAATGCGTGTGTTAAAAAAAAATCCATCTCAAAATTTTGTGATGGGTGCGTGTTTGTATGTGTATATGTATATGTATGCATGGATGGATGTTTGTTTGCGTGCATGCATGGATGGATGGATGGATGTGTGGTTGGTTGGTTGGATGGATGGATGGATACATGTGTGTATGTATGTGCATGGATGGATGGATTAAGCATGTGTGTATATATGTATGTGTCATTGCATGCATATATGTATGCATGCATTGGATGGATCATGCATGTGTTGGTATCTATGTATGTACATGCATGGATGGATTGCTTGGTTGGATGGATGGATCCATGTTTCTCCAATATTTCCCCGAGTCAATGATACATGCTTTTAGGCCCCTATTAAAGGGAAACTTATTATTTGATTCCTAAATATGCTAATATGAGTCTTTTTTGCTATTATTTGATTATTTAATATGCAAATTTGTGTATTTTAGTATCTCTTGAAATATCATTGAAAAATTTCACCATTTCCTCCATGCTTCCCCAATGTTTCCTAAGTTAGTGTTAGATGCCTTTGGGCCCCCATTAAAGGGAAACTTATTATGTAAGTGTCTTTTTTTTTTTTTTTTTGCAATCATTTGATTCCTAAATATGTAAATGTGCATTTCAGCATCTCCTGATATTTCATTGAAAAATTCCACCACTTTCCCCATTTCCCTCAAAATTTCCCTTAGTCAGTGATACATTTCTGAATATCGGCTATAATATCAGCAATATCGAAACATGTTTCCATATCCCCAGTCAGCGATACATGTAATGATAACTGATACTATGAACACCGGGTCCGAAAAGGCTACGAGGTAACTGTGACACAGGTGCAGGTGTCATTCTCCATTGGTAAGAACTATGATGTTATTTGGTGTGATGTTGTCATGGTTGCCAGGACAGCCGTGGCAATGTGACAAAAATTGTCCATCACGAGAACACTAACACTTATGTTTTGTGGCAAAACAATGTAGAGGTGGTTCTTTGTCTAATGAGAGTGATTTTGAGAAAGGCCGTAGTGGAGCTGCTGGATTTATGTAAAAGAGCAAAAGACTTTGGTGTTATTTATGCTCTTTTGGTGCTTGAAAAAGAGTCTGACAAAGAGGTGGTTATTCTTGATTTTTTTTTTTTCCCTGAAGGATTTATTCCTGATTATGTTAAAACCATCCTGTGGGACTTCACGGATGTGGTCCCTGGAGAGTTACCTGTGGGACTTCCCCTATGCAAGATGTTCAACACCATATTGATTTGGTGACCCAGGCTTCTTTACCAAACTTGGCTTATTACCTTATGAGCCCTCAAGAGCATGCCAAGCCCCATACTTTTAACTACTAAAAAGGACAGTATGTAGTATATTTGTGTGGAAAGTTGTGCAATTGACATGATTACTGTCAAGTACCCATTTCCTATACCGCGACTCAACAACATGTTGGATATGTTATCTGGTGCAAAAATGTTATCTTAAATTGACTTGCACAATGCGTATCACCAAATTTGTATCAAGCCGGGTGATGGATGGAAGACTGCGTTAAAGACGTGGGAGGGCTTATACGAATAGTTGGTTATGCCATTTGGTGTTTCCAATGCTCCTAGTACTTATATGCGGGTCATGAATCTTGTACTTCATCTTTTAACTTGAAAGTTTGTGGTAGTTTACTTTGATGATATTCTAGTCTACAGTGTGGACTGGGAAAAACACTTGTTGCATTTGAGGCAAGTTATGCAGGTTCTTCAATAGGAGAAACTTTATATTAATCTTTGCAAGTGTACTTTCTTATCTAATAGCTTGGTATTCTTGACATTTATTGTACCTGCGGATGGGGTTTGTATGTTTGACTCCAAAGTACCTGCTATCCGGAGTTGCCTACTCCTCGTACTATCACCTAAGTCTATAGTTTTCAAGGACGAGCTTCTTTCTATAGGTGGTTCATCCAGGGTTCAGTTCTATTATGGCTTCGATTATCGACTGTATTAAAGGAGGCTCTTTTATTTGGACTTCTGTAGTGGAACAACACGTTCAGGTTACCGAGGATTGTATGACTCGGGCACCTGTAAGGGTCTTTGAAGTATGTTGTTGAAAGAGGCGAGCTTACAGTCTTTTAGGGGGGGGGGGGGGGATAGAATTATGCCAATTAAAAATTAAAGAACTGAAAGAGCAAATAAATTATAACTTAATCAAAGATCTCAATCGTAATAGTATTGAGAAATTGATTCAAACCGTGTTTATAGGACAACCTTACACCAAAAACCAAGGTTTTAGGTAGGACAACCTTACATGAACTAATAAGGATCAAGATCGCAAACTAGAACAAGAGAATAAAAAAATAAATGTAGCTATCTATTACAAGCATTCACCATATGTACATAAAGATTTACAAACATTCACCACATGTACATCTCAAAAATCATTCACCACATAAACACTAGGAATTATAGTGGTTCGGTGTGTACACCAACTGTCCTCAAACAGCCACACCTCTACTCCCAATAAGCACAACCCACGTGATATTGGCGTACACTAAAAATCAAGGTTTTCTCAGGTTCACCTTAAAACGTATACAGTTGTGATTTTAGAAGGGCTATCACAATCAAAACCCCACGCACACTGAGATTTTCTGGCTATCTTAGTCAAAACCAATACATGAGATTTTTTCTGGCTAATCTCAAACAAAACCAATAACAGAAAGTAAATACTTATCTTCTTCAGAAGACGTTGAATGATGTAGCCCATAGAACCGCTTCGGTTGATGACGAATGTTCAATGTTCAATGTCCAATAACCAAAATGAAGGGTTCTAGGTTCTAAATAGATTTTAACTTGATTCAAACCTGGGCTACTTGTTTAAATTTCTTAGATCTCAAAAGGAAGAACAAGAACTCCCTTTAAAACATATGATTCATGAAAAGAGATATAGAAATTACAAAACAATGAGCAATTAAAAAGAATTTAAAATATCGTTCTATAGCATGAAGAAGATGGGGACTTTTCTCTCTCAAAGTGAAGGCTCTTGGTGGCTTGAGTGATGTAATTCGGAGCGAGAAAGACCTCTATATATAGGCTAAAAAACTGTTCATTACTGGGCCAAGGTCTCCTGCGACTAGTCTAAGAAACAACCAAATTTTAAATTTCAGGCGCGATCGGATCAAACCGTCCTTTGACTAGTCGATTGGCCTGCTTGACTGGTCGAGCAATACCTTCGACTGGTCGAGGATGCCCAAAATCCGTTGCTGGACTTCGAGTCGAGCCACCTTTGACTGGTCGAGGGTGTGCCTTCTACTGGTCGAGGAACCAACAAATTTTATCCGATTTTTAGTTGAAAACTTAGACTGGTTGAAGTTTTTCCTAGACTGGTCGAACCAAAACCTAGACTAGTCGAACTAAGGTTTAGACTAGTCGAACTTAAGCCTATTTAAAGTATAGAAACCCAATTATGTTTGACATTCGAAAGAACCTAAGTCTAAGGTGTTTCTAGGGTCAAATATACCTGAAAACATTGAACATTGAATTGTATACTTTGTTGCTTGTTCTTGAATATTTAGTTGCATTCATTCGATCTTCTACTTGAAGTAATCTTGCAAATGTAGCTTGATCTCGAACTAGAAGTAGAGCTTGAGTACTTTGGACTTTTCATGTCTTAAACTTGCACTTTCCAACTTCATGTCTTGAACTTGAATGTGAACTTTCCATCTTGATTCACTTGAAGGTGAACTTTCTATCTTTGAGTCACCACATCACAAGTTGTTTTGTCCATCGAAATTTGACAAATAAATGTGCTTTATATATCATGGCGCTTACAATCTCCCCCTTTGTCAAATTCGTGACAAAACATAACAAAACAATCATACGAGTTCAACATATCTGCTTTGCTTGAAATCACACTCTCCCTCAATATGAGTGCATAAAATTTTACTCCCCCTCAATCAGTGCTTCACTGCTTTGTGCAGAATATGAATACCTGTGTATTAACATACATATCCATTCCATTTCTAATGATATATATGCAATCATTTCCAATCATCATCATCATATCAATCATATCCATACAGATCAATCAATCATACAAAACTCTCCCCCTTTTTGTCACAAGTTGACAAAGGAAAGTGGGAATATGAGATAAATGAATAATAGAATGGCGAGATAAGCATCATGATTAAGAGTGAAACATGAGTAACCAGAAAGAGAGCATAATAATATCCAAAATATCAGCCAAGTTATACAACCAACTTAAGCATAAGTTTATAGTTATACAACCTTAAAATCAAAACAAAGCAAACTAATCGAAACCAGAGGAAGAAGGCGGTGGAATAGATGGGTCAATTTGGTGAAGGCCCTTCATTATGCGATGAAAATATTTTCGCATATATTTCATTGAAGAGCGATGGCTTTCAGCCAGACTATCCTGAGATACTTTTAAAGCATCCACCTTGTCCTCTAGAGAGCGAAGGCGATCATTGAATTGAGACGGTTGAAAGTTAGGATCAGCCTCATCATCAGTCTCTAACTCATCAAAGATATGATCCATCGTAGTATCTGCTCGTAACGGTGCTTCCTCTTCCTCGACCTCATCCTCGTCTTGCTGACCGGGGAGGTAATTCAAAGTCATTTTATTAATGTTCGTATTGTCAAATGGAAGAACTGACTCAGTGGCCTCAGTGGTTGGAACAACAACATTACAATGAAAGGCAAGTGTAGTCATAAGATAAGCGAATGGAATAGAACTATGACCAGGATGAATGTGAAACTGGATGATCAAGTAACAGATCAAGGAAGGAAGGCAAATGGGGATACCCGATGCAACAACATGGAGAATACGAGCCATCAATGGAGTGAGCTCAGATTTGTTTCCAGACCGCGAATAGACATTTGAAGTAAAAATGCGGTGAAGGACATGGAAACAGGGAATCATCTGGGTGGCACGTAGTGCATTACTGCCACTCCACTCAGCATTAAATCGACATAATTTACGGGTAATGTCCCTACGCTCAGATTCAAACATCTTATCAGAAAGAGGATGAATCGGGATACCTTCATCATTAACATTTACATCAAGTAGGCCCGAAATTAGATGCCTATTTATCGGCATTGTCCCTTCATTAAAGTTGATGGAAAATGTAAGATTTTCAAGGGACAACTCCCCGATAGATGCAAACATGCCTTGTGTAATGGAGCGGTAAGTAGGTCCGCCCCAACCAAAAATATTTTCCCAACCAATGGCTGAGAAAAGAGGTAACAACTTGAAACGAGCATTATGATCAAGATTTACCGTCTTTTCGATGATTATATCTCGAGTGTGGAAATCCCTTACATGCTTTGAATCTTCTTCAGGAGCTCTCAGGGTTCTCACCCTAATTATTGGAGTCGTCCGGGAGGAGGAGCCGCTAGGGCCCTTGTGTGTGACGTTCCTCTTAGAGCGATGCTCCATGTAGAGTATGCACAAGAGAGTATAATATATGGGTTTGGCTAAGGTCAGATTTTTGCCCAAAACCCCTTGTAGAAAAGAGTGAAAATCACAAATCAACAACACCACAAAGATTAAAATGCATAGAAGAACCCAAATCTAGAAGTAAATTGAAAATGATGCACTTACAAGGACTCTATGGAGATGGGTTCGATGGGTCGAGCAAGGAGTTGTTGGGGAAGAAGAAGAAAATGGAAAGAAAAAGTGATTTTCCCCCTTTTTAGGAAGCCAACCTACGCTCCTCGACCGGTCAAGTACGTGCTTGACTTGTCGAGGCTCGACTGGTCGAGGACGTGCTCGACCGGTTGTGCAGACCAAAAAAATATATATTTATTTTTGAAAAATTTCAAAATTTTGCATAAAAATAAACAAATGAACATGACATATTCAATTTGAAATGCACATACCAATATCATGTTTCAATTTAGAGAACCTATTCCTGTTAAGCGGTTTCGTCATGATATCGGCAAGCTGATTTTCGGTTTCCATGTATTCTAAAGAGATGCTCTTATCTTCAACTAATTCTCGAATATAATGATAACGAATGTCTATGTGCTTCGTACGAGAATGTTGAATAGGATTTTTAGAAATGTTAATTGCACTAAGAGTTATCGCAATACAAGATCATTGTATCTTGCGCAATTCTGTAATCGGTTAGCATTCTCTTCATCCAAACCAGCTGGGTACATGCATTACCGGCTGCGATGTATTCAGCCTTAGCTGTGGATAAGGATACTGAACTTTGTTTCTTACTGTGCCAGGAAACCAAATAATTTCCGACATAGAAACATCCACCACAAGTAGACTTTCTATCATTGATGCTCCCAGCCCAGTCAGCATCTGTATATCTAGCTAATTGTACATTTGTATCATGTGGATACCAAAGACTGTAATTAGTAGTACTTGCGACATATCTAATTATTTGCTTAACGGCAATAAGCTGTGATTCTTGGGGATTAGATTGATATCTTGCACAGATTCCAACACTGAAGGAAATATCTGGTTTACTAGCAGTTAAGTATAATAGACTACCAATCATGTTACGATATAAGCGAGAGTCTATACTCTTACCTGTTTCATCCTTTGAAAGTTTGAGAGTCGTACTCATAGGAGTATCTAATTTCTTACCATTCTCGAATCCAAATTTCTTAACCAAATTTAGGGCGTATTTGGTTTGAGAAATGAAGATACCCTCTTTTTGCTGTTTAACTTGTAAACTCAGAAAGTAATTCAGTTCTCCAACCATACTCATTTCGAATTTGGATTTCATCAGTTCTGCAAACTCAACGGACATGTTAGTACATGTAAAACTATATATGATATCATCAACATATATCTGTACAATCAGTATGTGTTTATTTTATTTTTTAACAAATAAGGTTTTATCAACGTTTCCCATGATAAAATTGTGATTAAGTAAGAACTTAGTCAGCTTTTCATACCATGCGCTGGCAGCTTGTTTTAAGCCGTAAAGTGCCTTTTTAAGGCGATATACATGATTCAAGTGTTTGGGGTTCTCAAAACTCTTAGGTTGTTCAACATACACTTCTTCATGTAAATCCTCATTTAAGAAAGCACTTTTGACATCCATTTGATATATTTTGAATTTTTTAAAGCAAGCAATGGATATAAACAATCTGATGGATTTAAGACGGGCTACTGGAGTAAAGGTTTCATCATAATCTATTCCTTCTATTTGAGTGTACCCTTGTACAACCAGTCTATTCTTGTTTCTAATAATATTGCCCAATTCATCAGATTTGTTTTTGAAAATCCACTTGGTTCCAATTATATGTTTATCAGTTGGTCCTAGAACCAAATACCAGACATCATTTCTTACAAATTGATTCAATTCTTCTTGCATGGCTACAATCCAATTTTCATCAGTAAGTGCCTCTTTTACGTTGGCCGGTTCAACTTGAGAAGTAAAGCAAACATAATTGCAGATATTATCTAGTTGTTTTATTGTTCGCACACCAGTGAGAGGATTCTCTAAGATTAGATCAGTAAGATGATCCTTGACTAATCTTAGTTCAGTATTAACTGGACTAGATGAAGAGTCAGGTTTTTCAATTAAATTGACTTCATCATTTTCTTGACTAGGTGTGGGTGTGATCAGGTGATCATCGATTACAACATTAATGGATTCCTGAATCACTCCTGTTCTTTTATTTAGAACACGATACGCTTGACTATTTAGAGCATATCCTAAGAAAATCCCTTCATCACTCCTTGCTTCAAACTTTCCTAAGTTTTCAGGGTCATGTAAAATAAAGCACTTCCAAAAATTCGAAAGTACTTAATAGTTGGTTTTTTATTGAACCATAATTCATAAGCTGTTTTATTTTTAGATTTTCTTGCATACACTTGATTTATAATATAGCATGTAGTATTTTAGGAGCAGAAAACTCATGCGATATGCCATGATCGGTACAGTATTTCTCAAAATTGCTATTTTCGAATTCAGTACCATGATCACTTCTGATCTTGATAACATTAATTTCTTTTTCGATCTAAATTCATTTTAGATTCTTTTTAACTTCATCAAGAGTTTCAGATTTTTCTCTCATGAAAGCTACCCAAGTAAATCTGGTAAAGTCATCGACGATAACCAGAAATTACTTTTTACCGCCTCGACTCTCCGTTCTTGTCGGTCCAACTAAGTTCATATGAAGAAGTTCAAGGGGTTTGGTTGTGGTCAAGGAGTTCACCTTCATGTGACTACTCCTAAATTGCTTGCCAATTTGGCATGCGCCCCATATTCTATCAACCATTTTCAATTTGGGTAGACCTCGAATAAGATTAACTTTGCTCAATATATAGAGGTTTCGGTAATTGACATGCCCAAGATGTTTATGCCACAATTCTGATTCGTCTGTTTGGATCATGTAACAAGAAAGTTTAGACGAGCATGTCTCATTGATAATATAACAATTTTCAGAAGTCCTACGACTATTTAGAATCACACAACCTTTCTCATTTAAAATCTCACGTCTTCGATTAGTGAATTTTACACTATGTTTGTTATCGCAAATTTGAGATATACTAAGAAGATTGTGTTTAAGACCTTCAACACATAAACCATTTTTAAAAGGAGGAAGGTTAGAGAGTTGTACAGTACCTTGGTCTATAATCTTGTAATTGCTTCCATCACGAAAAGCAACTGAACCATCGTTCATTTCTTTGTAGTTGGTGAATATCTCCTTGTCACCTGTCATATGTCTTGAACATCCACTGTTCAGGGACCATTTTGAATGGCCAGAAGCTTTGGTGGTGTGGGCAACAAGACAAGTAACTTTAGGAACCCACTTCATTGTAGTCTTGGGTTTAGGAGTACCATTGGTTTTTCTTGGTTTGTAAGAGTTGAAATATCTCTGTTTGTCAACTCCGATGATAACATTCGAGTTAGATTTGAGAAGCTCTTTGAGTAAGTCCACTATTTTTTCAGCTAAAGGGTTATGACTTTGATTTCTAAAGATGATGTTATTAGGCTTGATTTTAGAAGCTTGAAAAGGTTTTGAATTTTTGAAATTGTTTTGCTTATTTCTCAAGTTCTTACCTTTCGAGTTCGAGGACTCTCCTTTTACAAAAATAGGAAATGCATTCTTATTTTTCAAAGGTCTTTACTATTTATATGAGCATTTTTTTAATATAGCCTAGACTGCAAAACTTTTGGCCATAAGATCTATCGCCACATTTTCTAGATGCGGTTAGTAATTTTTCCAAAACTTAGGGTCTCTATGGGCCCCACCCAAAGATCTCCAAGTGTCCTTAGAACTCAATAGAGAAGAGACTTCGAGTTTTAACTTCTCATTTTCTATTTTGAGTTTTTCAAATTCAGAAGTCTTAAAACTTAAATCAAGTTTTGTTTTTAAATAAAAATCAGAAAAATGAGACTTTTCCAAAACAACATTTTCAAGTTCTTCTTTTAGTTTTAGAAAATTTTCTTTTTGAATCTTTAACTTGACAACTATTTTGCAACTCTCCCTGTATAGAGCATTACACGTCGACGCGCGGTAGCCGTGGTGTAGTACCTTAAAAATAGGTTAGGCGTCTTGAATATCATCTTCATTCTCATTTTCGCTCAAATCCAGTTCACTCTCGAGATTCTCATAATCAGATAAGTTACAACTATCCGAGGAGGTGACTCTGACTATAGTCGTTAGGGCTTTTACTTCATTTGAAGTTTCTTGTTCAGATTCATCTGACTCAGATGAGCTTTCAGAGCCGGATGATTCATCTCAAGTTGCAATCATGCCCTTTCTTTTTGATCTATCCCTTTTGGGACATTTATTCGCCAAATGCCAATATTCATGGCAGTCGAAACATTGGTTGTCTTTTACAGATTTCCAAATTTTTGATTTTCCTTTTCTTTTATTGGAAGATTTTTGAAAATCAGATCGTTTCTTATTTTTGAAAATTTTTTTGAATCTTTAACTAAAACTTTTTAGAGCAAATAAAGCCATATTCTCATTTTCCACTCCCGAGATTCTCATAATCTAAATACAACTATCCGAGGAGGTGACTCGATATAGTCGTTAGGGCTTTTACTTCATTTGAAGTTTCTTGTTCAGATTCATCCGACTCGATGAGCTTTGAGCGGATCTTCTAAATCGAATTAGCATTATTTTATTTTTGAAACATTTTGTTTTGTAATTTCAGAACTTTTTGCAAATTTTGAAATAGACTTGGATGACTTAAGGGCTATGGACTTACCTTTTGGAGCTTTGAAACTTAACTCATATGTTTGGAGTCAACCAACTAACTCCACAACCTTCATTTGATCAGTGTCTCTAAGTTCCTGAATGGCAGTTACTTTGAAATTACATCTCTCAGGAAGTGATTGCAGTATCTTAGCGCAAACCTTGCTTTCTGGGATTCTATCGCCTAGACCCCACATGGAATTCACTATATCATTTAATTTTGTATAGAAGTCCATGAATGTTTCATTTTCTTCCATACGTATTTCCTCAAACCTTATTGTGAGGATTTGGACTATAGATTTCTTTACAGTAGTAGTTCCTTCATGTGTCATTTCAAGGATGTCCTAGGCTTGCTTAGCTGTATCACATCATATAATCCTTTTGAATTCATCAGGTGATAGAGCGCAAGTAATGGCATTTAAGGCCTGTGCATTTGCATTGCTCTCATTTTTCTGAGGTGTGGTCCATAAATAATAAGGTGATTCTTTAATGGACTTGGTTCCATCACCGCCTAGAACCTCAGACATTGGTGGTTTCCATTTGGTCATCGTGGCTTGCCACACGCTTTCATCAATGGATTTTAAGAAAATCCGCATTCTGGCTTTCCAATAGGCATAATTTGAGCCATCAAATGGTGGTGGCCTGGTAATAGATAGGCTATTGAAATTTGACATATTAGAAGCCCTGGATCTTTAAACTCTAGGAAATTAATCTAAATAAATGAGCCACTTAGCTCTGATACCACTTGAAAGAGGCGAGCTTACAGTCCTTTGGGGTGGGGGGGAATAAATAAATCAGAACTTAATCAAAGATCTCAATCGTAATAGTATTGAGAAATTGATTCAAACCGTATTCATAGGACAACCTTACACCAAAAACCAAGGTTTTAGGTAGGACAACCTTACATGAACTAGTAAGGATCAAGATCGCAAACTAGAACAAGAGAATAAAAAAAATAAATGCAGCTATCTATTACAAGCATTCACCATATGTACATAAAGATTTACAAACATTCACCACATGTACATCTCAAAAATCATTCACCATGTAAACACTAGGAATTATAGTGGTTCGGTGTGTACACCAACTGTCCTTAAAAAAGCCACACCTACTCCACTTCCAATAATCACAACCCACGTGATATTGGCATACACTAAAAATCAAGTTTTTCTCAGGTTCACCTTAAAACCTATACAGTTGTGATTTTAGAAGGGCTATCACAATCAAAACCCCACACACTGAGATTTTCTAGCTATCTCAGTCAAAACCAATACATGAGTTTTTTTGGCTAATCTCAAAGAAAACCAATAATAGAAAGTAAATACTTATCTTCTTCAGAAGACGTTGAATGATGTAGCCTGTAGAACCGTTTCGGTTGATGACGAATGTTCAATGTCCAATAACCAAAATGAAGGGTTCTAGGTTCTAAATAGATTTTAACTTGATTCAAACTTGGGCTACTTGTTTGAATTTCTTAGATCTCAAAAGGAAGAACTAGAACTCCCTTTAAAACATATGATTCATGAAAAGAGATATAAAAATTACAAAACAACAAGCTATTAAAAAGAATTTAAAATACCGTTCTATAGCTTGAAGAAGATGGGGACTTTTCTCTCTCAAAGTGAAGGCTCTTGGTGGCTTGAATGATGTAATTTAGAGTGAGAAAAGACCTCTATATATAGGCTAAAAAACTGTTCCTTCGACTGGTCTAAGGTCTCATTTGATTGGTCTAAGAAACAACCAAATTTCAAATTTCAGGCGTGATCGGATCAAACTGTCCTTCGACTGGTCGAGTGGCCTGCTCGACTGGTCGAGCAATGCCTTCGACTGGTCGAGGATGCCCAAAATCCGTTGTTGGACTTCGAGTCGAGCTACCTTCGACTGGTCGAGCCCATTTCTGGACTGGTCGAGAAACCAACAAATTTTATCCGATTTTTAGTTGAAAACTTAGGCTGGTCGAAGTTTTTCCTAGACTAGTCGAACTAAGGTTTAGACTAGTCGAACTTTAGCCTAAAGTATAGAAACCCAATTATGTTTGGCATTCGAAAGAACCTAAGTCTAAGGTCTTTCGAGGGTCAAATATACCTGAAAGCATTGAACATTGAAGTGTATACTTTGTAGCTTGTTCTTGAATCTTCAGTTGCATTCATTCGATCTTCTACTTGAAGTAATCTTGCAAATGTAGCTTGATCTTGAACTAGAAGTAGAGCTTGAGTACTTTGGACTTTTCATGTCTTGAACTTGCACTTTCCAACTTCATGTCTTGAACTTGAAGGTGAACTTTCCATCTTGATTCACTTGAAGGTGAACTTTCTATCTTTTGAGTCACCACATCACAAGTTGTTTTGTCCATCGAAATTTGACAAATAAATGTGCTTTATATATCATGGCACTTACAGTTGTGATGCTATTGGAGTGGGTATTAGAGTTTTCTTAGCCAAGAGGGCAGACCGATTGCATATTTCAGCAAGAAGCTAAATGATGCGCGACTTCGATATTCTTTATATTATGTGGAATTCTATGCCGTCATTCACTTGAGCATTGGTGATAGTATATTATCTAGAAGGATTTTGTTCTATATTCAGACCATGAGGACCTCAAGCATATTAATGCACATGAAATGCTTACTCATTGACATACCGAATTGGTAGCTTACATTAAAGTGTTTACCTTTGTCCTCAAGCATATGCCGGAAGTGCAAGACAAGGTGGCTGATGCTCGTAATTGGCACGTGCATTGTCTTTAGATTGTATGTTCAACTTGGTTATTGAGTCAATGAGATTTCAACACCCAGATTGCAAATAAATGGACAAGAGTATACCCGCAATAATATTTAAGTAGAGGAGAGAACTTTATTGATATCAAATTTTTTCTCTTACAAAACGTAAACTCACGCTTAGAAAATATTGGAATGCCTACCTCCCTCTCCCCTTCCTTATAGAAGCTAAATGACCCCCCCCCCCCCCCCCCCGAAACTAAGTGTAATTTCAAATCAATCAAATTTGCTTATGATGGTAAAAGCCTAATAATAATAAAACCAAATCTAAGAAACAATCTCTAAATCTTCAATCACATTTTTAATGATCCCCTGTATCTTTAATCACGTCCTTAAATCAGCCCCCATATTTTTAATAAATAATAGATTAAAAATCTTGATATTTAGGCTCCAAATCTATAAATAAGCAGTCCAAAATCAGCACATGTTGGGCTCTCCGGTGGGTCTTGGGTATGCATCATCTTCAGGTTGGTAACCAATCTTAACCTTTAGACTTGTACTACCTCTACGACAAATGTTTTTCTTCTTTGGTGGAAGCTGGTGGTGCAACCCTAAGCATCGGCTTAACACAACCTTTGTTTGAGTCCACTATAGATGATGTTTCTTTCGCTTACACTTTTGTGGGTGCCAACTTGTTTGTTGTAACTTTAAAGTTCTTTGTGGATCCTTAAACATTTGCTCCCTTTTTCGTGCCACAACCATCTTTTTTAAAGGTGCTTTAATTTTGAGTGTTGAGACCTATTTGCATGTCTATTAGTGTGACTGCTACTATCAGTGAATTCATTAATTGATCCATTAGTAAATTCAAGTGTAAGTCCAACATTAGTGTATCGATCACTTCGTATCGATCACTTCATATGTTAAGTTTTCCTTTGGCTTCGTGGATCTCTTTGTCATTTTTGAAATTTCTACTTCAATTCTGAGTTTTCTGTCACATTCCAACAACCGAAGGATTTGATCATTGGATCTTCATAAGCTGGGACCGCCTGTTGTTGGTTAGGACCTCCCCCTGTGTGTCCACATGCTCCAACTATGGTATCTAGATTCCCTCTATGCTGGAGCTCCCTTACTTGATTAGTAATATTGCCTACCAATTTCACAATGGGGAATCTCGGACATGTTTCAATTTTTAGATTAACCACTTCTTTCAGGCATTGAAGAAGTATATATTTCCCTTTGAATTCTTGTTCATGTAACCTGTTTTTATAGTTTGTGGTTCTCTTTGGTGGTTGGTGCAATGTTGTGACAGACTACTTTTTTGGGTTAATGCAGTTCTGGGCTGATCAATTTAAAGGAACTATCCTTAATCAGTGGAAAGGCTGCTTGGATGGCCTACCTGGTAATGCATGCTATATATATATACACATTCTTTTATATTGAGATGAGCCATTCTTTTTTTATCCTATTGTACCTAACTTGCCATTGGTTATAGGGCAAAAAATGTTCTTAGTAAGTTGCTGATGTGGTTGTGCAATATACTATCCAGATCATTTTTTGAAAATTTTAGATGACATGGAGTTGTATTCTATATTTTGCAGGATATATACTGTTTGGATGCAGATGGTTCTCTTTTTGATGCTGCATTGCTTTCAGCAATTGCTGCTTTCTCTCATTGTAGGTTTTCTTATCCTTTTTCTTTTTCTTTTATTGTGCATGCCCTACGTAGAATGTTTTTTTTTTTTTTTCCTGAGATTTTGAAACTCCTTAATATGCTGAAATCATAGTTGTATTATTCCAACTGCTGCCATACAGAATCTTACCATTGTGTGGTTCAAAATATCGGCCAATATGCTATGTATTGGCCAAGAATATCCTCATAGAAGTGTTATACGAATTGTACGATTCACGATACGAACCCATATGATTCACGATATGTATCGTTAGGTTTTATGATTTGAATCATACACTCAAATTGCACTTTAATATGAAGTGTACGATTCATATGTGAATCGTATGATCATAAGCATAAATCCTATTATTCACTCAAATCATACTATTCGCATACCTGCGTAATTCACTGAAGAAAATCAGTTAAAAATCGATTTTTTATTTTTTATTTTTTTACCCTGTTTGTTTACCCTCTTTGTTTTTAAAAGACTTGTAATGAGCCCACATTAAAATGAGGCCTCTTTCGTTTCTTTTAAGAAAGAGAGAATAGTTTTGGGGTTTTAAGCTTAAAAACCTATAGGAAAGAATTCAACGTCTTTTTCGTCGGTCAATGGAATCGAACGTCTCTTTCTCCTTGGAAATTCTATATCAAAATAGGAATGAAAATACATAAAAAACTTATAGATCCTTTATCTCTCATTTGTTTCCTTTTTTAGAGCTTGTTTGATTTTCCAATTAGGTGGTAAATGCAGTGTAAATGCGTAATGATTATTTCCTTACGTATTTACCGCACTCTTCCCTATATTTGATTTGACCTCTAACTTTTTGGATGTAAAAATCGAAAAGGCTGCAAAATAATTGTGGGTCCCACCGTGATGCATGTCGCTTATCTACACCGTTCATCCATTATGCCAGCTGACTTTATCGCATGAGCCAAAAAATGAGGCATATCCAAAGCTCCAGTGGACCACGCCACAGAAAAAAGTGAATCAAACACTTTCCATTAAAAACTTCTAAGGGCCACTGTTTCTTTTGGTGTGGGCCACTTGACTGTTGGATCTACAAAATTTTTTGGCTCATGTCTCAAAATGTTGTGGTAAAACGGAACAGATATGTCATATACCTCACTGTGAGGTCCAAAAATTTTAACTAGCACTTTTGAACCGGTTTCCAAGGCAGGAATTCCCAGAAATTTCCAAACGAGTGAAAGTGTCATAATTACCCATTTACCGGGTATTTACACTTGCATTGAAAAATCAAATAGGCCCTTAGGGTAAATGAGTTGAAAATATTCAATATTTGTCTTTTTCTTTACTTCAACTGAAAATACATAAAAAACTTATAGATCCTTTATCTCTCATTTGTTTCCTTTTTAGGGTAAATGAGTTGAAAATATTCAATATTTGTCTTTTTCTTTATTTATTCTTTTGAATCTTAAATATTTTTATGCTTGTTTTTAAGCTAAATAATTGTTTTTTGTCATAATATTTGTCTTTTGATTTTATTTCTCTTACTCTGGAGTTGTGTAACTTGTGTTGATTGTTTTTTAAGATTGTGAAGAAGTCTAGGTTGAGGATAATGCTCGTGTGGAATTATTGCTCAAAAGTGGATGAAAAACACTATCATTCACCTCAAATGCAACTTTTGTGGGAAGAGCTATTGGGGATATGTATTTCGAACGAAACATCAACTTTTTTTAACAAAGAAGAACGTAGCGGGATGTTCACAAGTAGGTGATAATGTAGTGGAGAAGTTTAAGAAGTTGTTGGAGACAAATTCTAGTAACAAGAAACAAGTAGAAGAAGCCATGTATGATGTTGGAAGAGTTCCAATCATACATGACATGGAAGAATTGGCTGATAAAGGAAAAAGGAAGAGGCCCGTGGATGACTTTGTTGGGAGAAAGAGTGGGGAAAGAGAAAAGCAACAAGCCACTCTAAACGGAATTTTGAAAAAAGGAGGTTGATAATGTTTATCTTTCTATTGCTCGCTTCCTCTATGCGAATACACTAACATTTAATGTTGTGTAGGGCCCTTCTTTGCATTGATGATGGAAGTCATTCTTGCATTTAGATAAGGGTTAAATCTTACCACTTATCATGGAGTGAGAAACAAGTTTTTGATGCTGGATGTTGAGAACACAGAGAAAGCTATAGAGAATGTTAGAGAATGTTAATGTATAGATTTTTTTTTTTTTTTTTTAATGTAAGTGCATGTGCACACTTTTCTCCTCCTGCGGTGTACTATATGCTCTATTACAATAAAATATTGTGTTAGGGCATGTTGAGCCTAACACAACATCTTTCCCAAAACTCTCCTCCTCCTCTCTCACTCTTCTTCTCTTTTCTTCACATTACAATCATCAAACCATTCTCTACTTGGTATCAGAGTATAGATCTAGGCATTTCGCATCCAATAGGTTAAGAGGCGACACGTCACCAGCTGTACGACCGACGTTAGTGTTGTACGGACGCATATACTCCATTTGAGCTAAAAGTTTAGGGGTTTGATAGATCTTAATTTTAGAAGATTTGTCATGATTTTTTCAGAATTTTTTGGATCTCCTTTCATGGTGTTTTGGGCGAAATAGAAAAATTCGAAAATCTGGCCCATCTTCTGTTTTTCTTTGATCTACCTCAAATCACTAAGCTTTTCTTTGATTTTTTTGCATAAGGTGGACCGAAATCTTCTTCCTAAGCTACTCATGGAGGATATTTTTACCTAAGATCCATGTTTGAGAGGGTTTTAACCTCAAATAGATGTGCGACTGGGTCGTTTTTCACTAGGTTTCGTGTTATTTTGGACGATTACTATTTGTTTGAGGTTTATCTCTTATTTCCTTGAAGGATCGAGTGAGATAGAGTTGTTTGAATCAATCCTTCTTACTTGGAGTCTCCTATGGCTGACAAAGGGCTCTCATCTCTTGGCATGAGGTCTCTTGAGTCCAACCCCTTACAGATAACCTTCACTAAGTCGAATGGTAACAACTATCTTCAATGGGCACAATCTGTAAAAGTGTTCTTAGGAGCTCGTGAGAAGTTGTCATATATTTTGGATGATCATCCAAGCTTTATAGATGCTATCTAAAAGTCTTGGACAAAGGAGAATTATTAAGTTATTGCATGGTTGTTGAATAGTATGGATTCCTTGATTAGCCACTCAGTGATGTTTTTATCCTCGGCTAAAGGCATTTGGAATACGCTTCATGATATGTTCTCGGAGTCTCAGAATTTTTCACGGGTATTCCAGCTTATTCAAGAAATTGGTCGGTTCCAACAAAACTCAAGATCATTAAAAGATTACTATTCGACGCTTCGGGGCATGTGGGATGAGTTGGACTTGTATCAGTCCCTTGCTTCCAAATGTAAAGAGGATCATGAATATGCCCATAAGCAGCGTTCAAAATATCGGTATTGTGTTACATATCGCATCCTTGGGATACAGATACGTATCAGTTATTGCACGGGATATATCATTTGTATTGGGTAATTTATCGCACTTTTTAGGAAACAAGGGGAAAGATTGGGAAAATGTTTGAATTTTTCAATGAAACATCAGGGATTGTTAAAAAGACACCTTAATATACACTTTTAAATAATAACATCTCAAAAAAGAAGTGCACATAATACGTTTCCTTTGTATAGGGTCCTAAGCTATGCGTTATCTTACTGAACTAATGCATCTATATTCAAATTGAATGCATAGCATTTAGAGTGTATGTAATGATAATTTCACCAAACACTTCTAAATACTTCGAAATTAGTCTCAATTGACAGCTTGTTGAAGGGAAATTTCAAAGAAAAAAAATTAATATTTTAATAATTTTAATTAAAAAAGGTTTTTTTTTTTTTTTGAAAATTGACAAGTACTTAACAAATCAGTAGATCAACCCTCATAAATGCTTGATTTCATGTTTGGAATGCAACATTGCAAGCAATTTGGGAGAAATTACAGAAATTTCAAAATTTTCAAAAATTTCCCAAAATCAGGCGACCTACACTCAAATTTCGAAATTAGAGTTTATGTGACGATCATTTCATAAAATGCTCCTAAATACTTCAAAATTAGTCTCAATTGACAGCTAGTTGAAGGAAAATTTTGGAAAAAAAATGGAGAACATGAAGAACCAATGGATTTGTAACCATTTGACGCGGATTTGACATAATTTCAACAAAAACAGAGATCGGAAATTGAAAATGCTAACCGGAACAAGCGCGTGAGATATATCGACACTACTTGTGCATTTTGTATCGCATAGGTGAGATACAAGATATATCGTCTGATATCGTCGATATTTAAAACATTGCCCATAAGTAGCGGGATGATACTCGTATCATGCAGTTCCTAGCTGATTTGAATTCCAATTATCTTTATGTTCAAGATTAGGTTGTTATGCTGGATCCTCTTCCCCTATTGACGACAGTCTATGCCATGTGTCAGCGCACTACTGTCTCTTCTCTTCGTTTCATCCATTTGTGCCACCAGAGCGTTCGGCATATCTTGCTGGCGATCGGTCCTCTCTTGGCCTTCGGGTACCATCCTTGAGTTCAGGGCGCATTTTTGGTTATGGTGGTTGTGGTAGAGGCTGCGAGGGAGATCGCAATCGTGGCGGTCGTAATCTTCGTAGTCATGGTGGACGTGTACGAGGACGAGGACGTGATGGTTCCCGCATTTGTTTGCATTGCGGTGGAACTAATCACATTATTGATTATTGCTGGCAGATCCATGGTCGTCCTACGTATGCCGCTGCTTCTGTTGCTTGCTCCTGAGACAGTCGTCCACCTTGAGAGCTGAGCAGTCTATTTCAGTGGAGTCTCTCATCATTTCTCGGGCTGCATATGATGCCCTTATGCGGCTTCACATTCGTGATATTCCTGAGCTATCTCACACAACTTCGGCTTAGTCAGGTACTGCTCTTCTTGCGTCATCCTCTCCTACCTCCTGGGTCATAGACTCTGGAGCTTCCTCCCATATGACTGGTAAGTCTCAATTCTTTTCCTTTTATTCTTTATAAAAACAATTGAGGTATATAAGAACAAATGGAAAAACGAAATGCAATATCATGTTAGACAGGTGGACTGATGGAGTGAATTGCTCTATTACCAACTTTTTGGTTAATAGTATGAGTGGTACAAGTATTTTGAAATATGTTGATACATCTGACATTTGCAAGAATGCAGACTATTTATTAGCATTATTTGAGTCCATCATTGTGAAGTTAGTGATGAGAATGTGGTACAAGTTGATACGAATAGTGCATACGTGTATTTAAAAGTGGGTCAAATGTTGATGGAGAAGAGAAAGAAGTTATTTTGGTCACCATGTGCAACCTATTGCATAAATCTTATGCTTTCAGACATCAGTAAATTGCAAATTCATGTGGAGAATGTGGCGAAGGCAACCACTATAATCTTGAACATTTACAATCATTGTTGGGTTTTGAATTTGATTTTGAATTTGATGCGGAAGCATACAAAAGGTGAGTTGACTAGACCAGTTGTGACTTGTGACATGATTTAATACATGTTATTTAACATTGAGGAGCATATATGTGCATGGGATCGGCTTAAAGTTGATGTTTGCCTTGAAAGAATAGGAAGAGACATTTTTCCAAGACCCCAAAGGAAAAGCATGTGCATGATATTGTCTTAGCTGGTGTAGACTTCTAGCCATCGACAAAGTATTGTTTAAAGGCTACTCTTGATTGGTAAATGTATTAAAGTAAGTTGATTCAAATGAGAGGCTAACCATGGGATACATTTATGAAGCAATGGATTGAGAGAAAGAGACTAGTGAAGAATTTGGGAGAAGTTAAAAAGCGGTATTTGGCTAATTGGGACATAGTCGACGTGTGGTGGAATCTACAACTTCATAGGTCCTTAGTGGCAGTCTACTTTCTAAATCTAAGATTTTAATATAACGAGAACTTCCATAAGGATATGAGAATAAAAATGGACATACAAGATTATATTGAAAGAATGGTCCCAGATTCAAGGCAAACAATTTACTAGCAAATGATTCAAAAGCTACCCTTTGCCTTGAATCTAGGACCATTATTTAAATACAATCATATAGGCCAATTCACATGAAAGTTTTCTTCATATTGAAAAGTAAGCCGCCGCATGTAAAGGCCTTTGAAAAAGAAGATTCCACAACTCGTTGATTATGTCTCAAATCGTCAAATGTTGCTTTTCAACTTCTCCCAATTCTTCGCTATGCTGTCTTTTGCTTGATCCATCCCTTTGTAAATATATCCCATGGCTAGCCCTCATCTGAATAAACTAACTTGAGTACCTTAACCAATGGGAGAACAACCACAGCTGGTCCTCACAGCCTGACACTGTTACATTCTTTTTTGTTGGGTGAGATGACATTTCATTCGAAATATGCATCCACAATAGCTCTTCCCACAAAAGTTGCATTTGAGGTGAATGTTTGCTTTTATCAACTTTGTAGCAATAGTAACGTATAAGATAATTATGCTTAACCTTAAACTTCTTCACTATCCTAAACAATCATCTCAATCCTAGGGTAAAGACAAAAATAGAAGAAAAAAAAGCAAATATTAGGGAAATAAAAACAATTATTTACCCTACACAATAATTCTAAAAATTCCAATAGTCAAATTCCAGGCTCGAAGAGATGCATCGAAGAGAAGGGAATGAGAGCTTGAAGACCGATTAAAGAGGATGAGGGTCTGCTAGTTTGAATGCTCGCTCTCCGTCCAGGGGTTGAGGATATCGCAAGTGGTACGAGAGCTCTCGTAAAGTAGAAGGTTGTGCGAGGGGTGAAGCATCAAGCGATGGTTTCTAGTTTGAGAATCGTCTGAGAGCTAATCCAGTGGCAACGATGTGGAAATCAAGGTAGAGCCAAGTTATTGTCCAGTGAGTGACAACGTTATTGCGTGAGAGATCTTGATTTCAAAATTGAGAGGTGCGAGAGACCATCTTCATCAGATAATTACTGAAAATCACCTCGTTTATGAATGACAGAAAGCAAACCAGACATGAAAACGGGATGGGGGTTCAAGCTTGAGTCCTCTGGGGCTGGGGTAGAGAGAAGCACAGGTGATAGGGGTGAGGGGGATGTACTGATTCTGGGCTTGGAGGTTGTGGGTGTGAGGGTGTCGAATTAGACCTCAGGGAGCCTACTGCTTCAGGAAAGGGGACCAAGGGGGAGGAAGTCACTAATCAGGATAAGGCTTGGGTCAAGGTTGCGAGCCATCACTAAGGGGGTTCTCCTCTACCACAGGCTCGTTCTCAGGGCTTCCCACCCTTTTTGGCCAAGGATTTCTGATAGGGTGGATGGAGCTAAATTTCCAGTGAATCTGTTCAAGGATGGGGGAAATAAAGGAGGTGATTATCCCAAAAGTAAAGGGGTTGGGGACTCCCCATGGTTTCGCCTTCGTTTATTTGTCGACCCAAGAGGAAGCTTCTATGGTGATCTTGACACTCCACCAACGCTTCGATGAGAAGAAGCTCTCCATTCAACATACTTGCAATGGGTCAGAGATGGCAAACTTACGCATTGTAAAGGAATGGGAGAAGAATGTCGGAAAAAGGGATTAGAGTCATGGCTACTAATCATGCGAACGGGAGGAGCAGTGGAGCTACAACGTCCCTTGGAACTTCTTTTAAGGACATTATCACTGTGGGTGGATTTGTGAAGACAACTAAGAGAGACGGGATGACCACTATTTATTTTCAGTGCCCGCCACTAGAGACTAGTTGCCCCTAGAAGGACCCAGTGTTCAAAATATCGATACGATATTATCGGTATCGCACCCCTGCGAGACGATACACTCGCGATAACCCCCGGAAGATACCAAAAAAACCCAAAATCAAGATATCGGCCGATATATCGTCGATATCGCACGATATTTTGACGATATCGCACGATTTCCTCTCCATTATTGTCGATATCGATGTCATCATCCAAAAAATCGAGAAAAAAAAAATAGAAGGTGGATTTCGGTACCTGTAGAAGAGATCGCTATGATCGGAAGCTTCCATTTGGTGGGCGAAGCGTCATTCCTAGATTGCCGAAAACAAAATCTCCGATTTTGGAGAGAAATCCGGAGACATCGGCGATGCGATTTGGGAGAATTTTAGGGTTCCGGCTTCCGGAACCCTCTCTGCTTAAAAAAAGGCTGTTCGAGCCTTTTATTCGGACGCGGTTTAGCTACTGAAGTGACGTCACCAAGTTACGTGGGTCCCACCATGATGAATATGTTATATCCACACGGTCCATCCATTTGGAGATATCATCTTAGGACATGCGTAAAAAACGAGGCAGATAATAATCTGTAATGGACCCACTACAGAAAACAGTGGAGAAAGTGACATCCACCGTTGAAACCTTCCTCAGGTCCACCGTGATGTTTATTTGAGATCCAACCCGTTAATAAGTTAAAAAAGATATTATAAAAGGGAAATATATATATATCAGCTTAATCAAAAACTTTTGTGGCCCTCAGAAGTTTTTAATGGTGGGCGTCACTCTCTACTACTTTCTGTGGTGGGGTCCACTGGAGCTTTGAATCTTGGCCATTCTTATGCTAATGGTATAAAATGTTCTCTTCAAATGGATGGACGGTGTGGATACAAAACATACATCACGGTGGAGCCCATGGAACTCGGTGACGTCAATTCAGTAGCGTGTCTCGCTACTCAACCTGTCGGTAGCTAATCCGCGGACGCGGATTGCGTCCTACCCCCATTACCGTCCGGGCAGGACTCTGTGGAGCCCACCGTAATGTAACTGTTTTATCTTGCCGTCCAACAATGTTTTCCGAAAATTTTAATACGTGAACCAAAAAATGAGGTAGGTCCAAGGCTTGAATGGACCACAAAGTGGGGATTGAACGTCCACCATTAAAAGCTTCTTGGGAGCCAGTGAAGTTACGGATCAAGCTGATATTTGTGTTTTCACTTCATCCACGTCTACGTGATCTTATGAATAGGTTTTATGGTAAAAAAAACATCACGTGGGCCCTTTAAAAGGTTTCAACGGTGGATGTTATATCAGTGCAGGTTCCTTTGGTGTGGTCCACTCAGTCCTTAGACCTGCCTCATTTTTTGGTTCATATATTAAAATTTTCTGAAAAAATTATTGGACGGCGGGATAAAACAGTTACATCACGGTGGGCTCTACTGAGCCCTGCCCGGATGGATTACCGTCCGGGCGGGGGTAGGACGCAATCCGCGTCCGCAGTAAGTTCCTACGCTTGAAACCTTAGTGGGGCCTACCATGATGTTTGTAAGAAATCCACTCCGTTCATCCATTTTGTGAGGTCATTTTAGGACAGAGAATAAAAAATGAGTAGCATCTAATACTCAAGTGTGCCAAAAAAACTATTATTAGCTTGATCCAAAACTTTTGTGGCCCACTAATGGTCAATCACCATTGTTTCCTATGGTATGGTCTACCTAATTATTGGATCTATTTTATTTTTTAGATAATGTCCTGAAATGATATGGAAAAACGGATGGACGGGGTTGATACTGAATATAGTTATCTTAGTTCAATCGGACAACGCATAACTTAAGACCCTATACAAAGGAAATCTATTATGTACACTTCTTTTTTGAAACTTTATGACTTAAAAGTGTGTATTAAGGGCCTTTTTAACAATCCCCAAAGTTTTATTAAAAAATTCAACCATTTTCCCAATATTTCCACATGTTTTCCAAAAAGTGCGATAAACTATGCGATACAAACGATATATCCCGTGCAATAACCGATACGTATCTGTATCCCAAGGGTGCGATACATTGTGCGATACCGATATTTCGAACACTGGAAGGACCCCCATGCTACAAGCTTGGTGCTGAATGTCCACCCCTAGATCCTAGGCAATGCTGAAAATCTGCATTGGAGTTTGGTTGGGAAGGTTGTGGCCGACACCCCTCTCTGTATGGTCTAGGATTGGCTTACGGAGAGTGGCTAGATTGATGGTGGAGACTTATTCCTCAAATCCCTCTCGAAGACAAAAGTCTGAGTCTCCTTCAAGCCTCAGAAGGAGCTCAATCGAGTTTTAATGGCAGGCGTCCTCTTCAACGATGGCCCATTTCTGAGACTATGCCAATGAGAAGACTGTTCGATCTTTGGAAGGGAAAGGGCCTTGTTCCAAGTAAGCAACCTCCAACTAGAGCTCTAGTTCAGGTAAGCCTTTTTGATTGTTGGGTCCTTCATCGGAGAGGTCTTGCTCATTGACCTGGTGACGAAGAGCTATTCAGAGGTGACAGTGGCATGACTCTTCATTAAAAGGAAGACGACTGCTCCTCTCTCTTAGACTGTCTCTATAATGGTCGGGGATGAGAAGGTGGTCGTTGAGGCCACGACTGCGATGGGTACAGACTTCAGGTGGCAATGGTGGATGAAGTTTCCCGATTTCCCTACACTAGTAGACCACAAGACATGTAGCAGATCTCGGTCTTTGCCACACACCTAATGGAGACAGTATGCATTGGTAGGTGATGCGTGGCCTACAAGTTGGCGCCACAATTGCAACAATGAAACAAAATTATGGTGTCAACAGACTTAAGAGTAGATGTGGAGGCTTGGGATGCCTCATTGATGGCTTCAAGTCCTAGGTTTGGAAGAGATGTCGAGGCTTGGGAGATGACACCGGCGGCTCGAACTCTAGTTGACGGCTCATATCTTGGCTTCAACCTTAGCTTCGGACATGTCGTGGAGGTTTAGAGAGTGTCGTCTCCTCTCGAGCTACCACATAACCCTGAAAGAGTTGACGCCTTGCATATAGAAGTTGACACGTGCCTCTTGGATCAACAAGGTTGTCTGTGGAGGAGAGCTTGGCACATGCCCCAGTCGAAGCCCTTGAGAGACCACATGAGTCTTCCATTGCATGTGTGACTTCAGGGGAAGTTCTTGCATGAGTGTCAGGCAACTTAAGTGTTCTCACTTCTCACATGTCACCTAACTTCTATTATTTTAGAGCATCATCCCCCTTCTTTCACTCTCGCTCTTGACCCTATCGGGTCTCCCTTGAGTCTTTTGCCTAACCACGCTGCTGACCTTAGGGCCAGACGAGTCGTGCCCTGGTAGTGGCCTCTAGAGCCAAGGACCTAGGTTTCCCTAGTGTCATGCAGAGTCTCAGCTTGGTGAGTTGTGATGAGAGGCTACATGAGGGATGTGTTAGATGTCGAATTGATTCAAGTTGCCTTTGGAGGCTTCGGAAATGCTGCTCTCAATCCTCTTCAGTATGAAAGCCACTCATTAGCAGATGACGTAGCTGTTATTGATCAAGCTTTGATTGTTGGTAGCAATAGGTGGTTGAGAGTTGCGATGCTCTAGGTTGGTCAATTGGTAGGTGTATCCTTTGGAAACAAGATAAAAATATATAGAGCCTTATTCAATTTGTTAAGGAGCAAGGTAGTTAGATTTCTCTTCTAGTGTCTCATAAAAAGCCTCAACGTTCTCTCAAAGGTCGCAAAGAATTGGTAAGCCTAGCCTTTGATTTTAATTTTGATAATGGATATTCTGTCTCTAGTTTTAGGAAAGGGAAAAGGGGCCAGTTAATGCCCAAATGAAGATCCGCAGTTGGAACGCGCGTGGGCTAGGCTAGCGGCAGATATGGGGTTAGATCAGAGACATTTGCCGCTTTCAACAAGCTGCAATCCATTGATAGGAAAGTGATGGACTCTATTTGGAGTGTTCCCTTGAAAGATTGGGTTACTATTTAATATTTTGGGACCAAGGGGGCATAATTGTGTCTTGGGACTCTAGTATCTAGTACAAAGTGGATTGGTGGGGTGGGACTTTTTCTGCTTTTGTCGTGCTTTGGGACATTGCTTCAACTTTTATTTATTTATTTTATTTTTATTTTTATGGTGCTTCACTTCTGTTTACAAGCTAAGCCAATTTGCCAAAAGGAAGGATTGTGGGTTGAACTAAGCTTTGTCCGCACTTGCTTTATGTATTTGTGGTGCACTGGGGGAGACTTCAATTAACTAGATTCTCTTTTAAGAAATCCAATGGAGGCGGGCTAACTCGTAGTATGAAAGATTTCTTTGACTGGGTTGGGGTGAATGAGCTGGTTGATTTACCCATCGGTTGACAGGAAATTCACATGGTTGAACGGTTAAGGAAAAGTCATGATGTTTAGGTTGGACTGGTTCTTGGTGTCGGTTGATTGGGTGGATAATTTCCATTTGATCTCTTTGAGTGCACTGCTAAAACCTATATTAGATCATTTCCCATTTCGTTAGATGCCAAAGTGAAGAGTTGAGGGCCAAAGCCTTTTAGCTTCGAGTTCGCTTGGCTGAAGGTGGAAGGCTTCTCCAATCTTGTTAAGGATTGGTGGTAGTTGTTCACTGTGGAGGGGTTTGCTTGCTAAAGGCTGTCTCAAAAGCTAAAGATTCTAAAAGGAAAAATCTAGTCTTGGAGGAGATAGGTGTCGGGAAATCAGGAAGAAGAAAATTCTAACATTCTAAAAGATATCCTATGCTATTGACACTAGAGCCGAGATCTCGTGAAATCTTAAGCTTACACAAACCGCATTGAAGAAGAAACAAAACGGAAGCAATGTCAAAGAGTCTCCTAACTCATGTAGGGGGACAAAAATATGGAATTTTTGCATAGTATTGCGAGTGCAAGGGCTAGGTGGTTGACTATTACCTCTCTCTTCTATCTAACGGGGGTTGGGATAGGCGGGCCCTTCTTGGATGACTTACATTTTGACTCTCTCCTTGACCGGAGCCGCGTCCCTTGAACCGCCATTCTTAGAGGAAGAGGTTAAGGCCGCAACTATGTCTTCGGGAAGAGATAAGGCCCCGGGCCCCAAAGGCTTCCTGATAGCCTTTCTTCAGAAGCTCTAGGAGTCAATGAAAGGTGACGTCATGGACATTATGTTTGAATTCCATCAGAGGAGCTGTTTGTCGACATCTTAGGGGCTTCCTTTATAGCCATCATTTCGAAGATCTTGGGGGTAGAAAGCTTAAAAGATTTCAGACCAATCAGCTTGACAGGGAGCCTGTATGAGATTCTCATAAAAACCTTAGCCTCCAGGTTCTAGGCAGTGTTAGTCAACGTCATCTCAAAAGGCTAAAGTGCGTTCATCGTTGAGAGAGATTTTGAATAGCGCTTTGATTACTCATGAGTGCATCAACTCCTGGCATAAAGATAAAGAGAAAGGAATTATGTGTCAATTGGTCATTGAGAAAGCATTCGATCATGTTAACTAGAAATTCCTGGACTATTCGCTAGGACGTTTTTGCTGTGGTCAGTTATGGAGAAGTTGGATGAAAGAGTGCGTGAGCTCGGTTAGGTTCTCGATTCTCATCATGTCTCCCCTAAAGGCTTCTTCAAGCCTTTGAGAGGAATTCATCATGCTAACCCCCTCTCCCTTCCTCTGTGGTAGTAGTTGAGGCCCAGGCAGGATGTTAGTGAAAGGCCAAGAGGTTGGGCTTACCTGTGAATTCTGGGTCAATAAGGTGAGTTCCCTCATTTCCCATCTTTAGTTTGCAGATGACACGATCCTATTTTGCGAAGCTGACAACATCATGGTGGATAAACTCATGATGATTAGTCTTTGTTTTGAATCGGTGTCAGGTTTTAAAGTCAACAAGGCCAAGAGTGAGATGTTGGGCATCCACCTCTCCAGGGAAGAAATTGAGCAGTTCGCAGGTATTTTTGGTTAAGCTTCCTTCCCCTCCTCTTACCTCGGCCTTCCTTTATGCATTGGCAAGCCATCTAAGCACTTTTGGGACATCATTGTGGAAATGTTTGAGAGGAAGTTGTCCAAGTGGAAAAGTAGATATCTTCGGAGGGCATCTCACCCTCAGCCATCTCACCCTCATCAAGGTTGCTCTATCAAACTTATCCTTGCACTTTATGTCTCTATTTAAATGCCAAAAGCGGCTCTAGCCATACTGGAATGTTTAAGAAGAGACTTATTCTGTGGAAAGAGGTCATCATGGGTAAATATTGCCATCCTCCCAGTGGTTGGTGGATCAAAGCCTCCTCATTTTTTAAGGCCTCCAACGCTTGGAAAGAGATCTCTAGCCTGAAGAGTAAGTTCTTGGAAGGGGTGAGCTTCTCTCTTGGTAATGGTGAAAGAATTCGCTTTTGGGAAGATGTGTGGCTTGGAGATTCTCCTCTTAAGTCAGACTTCCTAAGGCTAGCTCGCCTTGCTGTGGATAAAGACATCCTGGTCTCCAGTTGTTTTTCATGGAGGGGCGACAAGGTGGTGTGGACCCCAACTTGCTGATGAAACCAGTTGGATGAGGAAGTGGATGAGCTTGTCTCCCTTTTTCATCGCCTTTAGCATTGCCTCCCTTCTGGAGGTGATCGGGATAGTATCATTTGGCTCCATGGCAAATTCGGTGTTTTCTTGGTTCAATCATTCTGTATCAGATGAACTTTGTAGCCATTGCGCCATCTCAGCGCTTCTTTAATAAATTCCATTATCCTTAAAAAAAAACAGTTATTTACCCTAAAAAAAATAAGCATAAGAATCTTCAAAACTCGAATGAATCTTGAAGTAAAGAAAAATCAAAAGAAAAAGACAACTGTTAAGTTTCTTTCAACATATGTACCCTAAAAAGACAACAAAGGAAAGAAGCAAGAATCTGTAACTAGTTTATTTGTTTTGGTACCTATTTGAATGTAGAATCACAATGGAGAAAGCATCTATGCAATCCGTTGACCGACGAAAAAGATATCTTGAATTTTCTTTCTTCTAAGTTTTTTAAGCTAAAAAACTCTATAATATATTCTCTCTTAAAAGAAAGAGGGCTTATTCTACTAAGGGTGAACCTTGCATGTCTTTTGAAAGCAAAATGAGAAAAGAAGAATTTAAATTAAAAAAATTGAAAACTTCATCAACTTTTCGGTAAATTACGCAGCCCATCAAATTGTACGATTTGACTGAATCACGATCTCTATTTTGAATTGTGCAATTCAATTATGAATATGATCCAAATTGTACACCCATGAGATACAATCTGAATCGTACAGTTCATTTCATGTATCGTTTTTGTTGAGGTATCGTGAATCATATGATTCAGATAGCACTGGTTACAAGTGCTTATTTCAGGCAGAAAGAAACAGAATTTTGAATGTAGACCGTTCATAAACCTAATTGCCAACGTCTCTCCTGCTCATTAGATGAGCTGGTAGAGACAGTATAGTGTGTGTGAATGATTCAGGGTAAAAAAAAAAAAAAACCTAATTGCCGATGTGGTCATGGAATGGATGGTTTAAAAGAAAATGATCAATGGCCAAAATTCAGTAGGAAAATTTAACGGCTGCAAATGTTAACACTGATTTTAGGACTAATTTTCAACCACAATGGGCTATGATTTTGGAAGCTGGATCAACATACTGCATGCCATGTGTACATAAGATGCATGCATGCCATGTTATAACTTTTCCTGATTAAGGCTCTGTTTGGGACTGCCTCAAATCATGCTTCCAGCAGAAGTGCTTGCACTCCACTCTACACTGTGGCACTCAATTTGTGAAAGTATGGGGAACTGATTCCAACCGGTTAGATCTTCCTAATATAACATATTCCAATATTTCATGTAGGAGAGATATCCTTGTTGACTCAAGCCAACTGAGTCTAAGAGATGTCCTTACCATGTTTCAGGAAGAGATTTTGCCAAGCCCATTTGGCGGTTGGCGACTTTCAAGGTGTTAACCTACAACCTCTTGCAGGTGACTCATCTTTGGTTTTGTGCTAAACTGACCATATTTGCATGGCATATAACCCTGTCATTGTGCACCTTGTTGTACTTGGGCACAGATGTCCAATATCTGAACTGTCAATGATCTTATTATTAGGATGTGTTTGGGATGCAGGAAACTGTTTTGTGGAAATCATTTTTCCGCAGGAAACCACATTTTCCCCCGTTCGCAAGCTTCAAAAGCATATTTTCAGAAATGGTGGGAAACTACAGTTTCCCTGGAAAACCCCCTAAAAGTTTTCCTTATCAGAACCATTGGTAATTAGATTTCCAAATCACTGACCAAGGTAACACTCCCCTTTCTCATCTGTCTCTCTATCCCATCTTATGTCAAATTTGGCAACCGAAGATGGATCCACATCATGGACAGTCAAAATAAGTAATTGGACCATCTTCATTACAATCCACCCCTTCATCTGGCCTCTGATCAGATGGTTAGGATCACCTGATCAAAAAGATTTTTAGGAGGGATTGACAATAAAAGAATGGCCCCAAAAGATAGACACTCTAGATCATTGATTGGACATTTTGTATTATAATAAAAAGACCATTCAATTTACTAGCCATTGATTGGATGGTTAGCATCATCTGATAATGTAACTTTCAAGAGGGACATTCAATTAAAGGTGCACCCCACATGATGGGCGGTCCATATAAAGGATCAGATCTCTTTTATAATCACTATAGACTATCCATTTTCCTTTTCATTTGATCGGATGGTTAGGATCACCCAATCAAAGTGATTTTCTAGGAGGGATCTGTAATTAGACATAGCTCCACATGATGGACAGTCCAAATAATCACTGGTTGAAATTCTTTATTGTAATCAGTGTTCATAGCATCAATATCATTACATGAATCGCTGATTGAGGATACGGAAACAAGTACCATTACCAGGAAATGTGTTGTTGACCAAAGAAAACATTGGGGAAACATGAGGAAAAAGGAAGAATTTTTTCATTAAAACTTCAGGAGATGCTAAAATACACATTTACATATTTAGGAATAAAAAAATTTCAAAAAAGAACCACACATAATAAATTTCCATTTAATAGGGGCCTAAAGCATCTGTTGTCGTAAAAAACCAGTATAATAGCAACCAAAATGAGTTCATTTCATACCCATAATATCATTTGGAACATAATAATCACTTAAAAGTTGTTTTTAAATCAAAGGAAAAGTCATACATCCATCTATCCATGCATGCATGCATACACCCATACATGTCTATCCATCCATCCATCCATCCATCCATACATTAATACACTCATCCATCCATCCGTGCATATATACGCTAATACATCTATCCATGCATGCACACATACCTCCATAAATGTCTATCCAACCATACATACATTAATACATCCATCCATGCATACATACATTAACACATCCATCCATGCGTACATACACTAATACATCCATCCATCCATGCATACATACACACATACATGATCCATCCAACTATCCATCCATCCATACATGCATACATACATACATGCACACATAGATGATCTATCCATCCATCCATGTTGACATGTATACATGCATCCAAACATGTCTATCCATCCATCCATGCATGCATACACTGATACATCCATCCATCCATTTATGCATACAAAATGCATCCCTTATCCATCCATGCATGCTTAACACATCCATCCATCCATCCATCTATAAGACATCCCTTCATCCATCCATCAATGCACACATCCACGTCATGTATCATATACAAGCATACATAATTATGAAACAAAATAATTATTTCTTAAAAGTAGATGGGTTTTTTTTTTTTTTTTCATGATTATTAAAACTCCAAAAATGATTTTTTTAAATTAAAATTGCAACGCATCATTCATCAACATCCATTATTAATAAAAAATTTATATGTTTTTCATGAAACAATATCATTATTATTTTTAAATAAAACCGCTTTTTAAAATCTTAATTACATTTTAAATAATTATATTTTTTTCCAAAATTGAAGATCCACTCTCAAGCATGATATCTAAAAAATAAAATAAAATTATTCTCTATATATATTTTTTAAATTTCTGATTTTTGCAGTATTTACACACATTTCCCACTTTCCATCACAAAGCATTAGCTCACCTTGGGTGGTGAAGAGCCATGGAAGACAAAATTGCTGCTATTCATTGGACTAACACTTGAAAAATAGTCCTTTACCTCATGACAAATGCTTAGTGGTTTGTATGTGAGTTTTCTCCACAAGTACGTACCTGATAGATTCATTGAACATTCGAAAGCAAGATTGATGGCAAAAGGCTATAGTCAAACGTCAAGCCTGAACTATGAAGAAACAATTTTGACCGGTTGCTAAGCTGAACTCTATCCGGGTGTTGATTTGTGACCGTAAATAGATCTTGGCCATTATATCCACTAGATGTAAAAAATGCATTTTTGAATGGTGAGTTGACTGAAGAAGTTTACCTAGAGTGACCTCTTGGGTTTCTTGCTCAATGGTATAACAAGAAAGTTTGCAAACTCAAGAATACCATCTATGGTTTGAAGCAGTCTCCAAGGGCATGGGTTGAGAAGTTAAGCCGAGTTATGGTGGAATTTGACTTTCACAGATGTTACATGGACCACTTAGTGTTCGTGAAGCAAACATTCAAGGAAATGGTAGCATTGCTTGTTTATGTAGATGGATATAATCATCACAGGCAATAATGAAGATGGTATAACTGAAGTCAAGCGGTATATTAAGGAACCATTCAAGATCAAGGACCTTGGATCCCGAGGTATCTTCTAGGGATTGAAGTGCCCCGGTCAGCTGCAGGTATAAACCTGTCCCGAGGAAATATGTGCTAGATCTATTAAAAGAAACCGGTCTTGGGGTGTAAACTATGTAACACTCGATGGATCCAAACAACAAGCTTTCTAACTATCATGGTGAACTATTTGAAGACCAAAAGATATAGGAGACTGGATAGAATACTTATTTATTTGATTATTACTTGACCAGATATCTCTTTTGTAGTTTAGAGTGGTAAGTAGGTTCATGCATCAACCCAAGGTCTAGCACTGGGAAGCCATCATCCATATCCTTTGGTACCTAAAAAATGCTACCGAGCAAGGTTTTCTCTACGGATCTCTTGGGCACCTCAAAATCAAACCATACACAAATGCTAATTGGGCAGGCTTTGTTACAGATAGGAAGTCCATGTTTGGATATTGTACCTTTGTTGTGTGAAGTTGTTGCCAGGTCAATCATCGAAGAAGAGTACAAGGCCATGGGTCATGCTGTTTGTGAGCTATTATAGATACCATCAATTCTATAGGAACTTCAACTCTTTAGTGAAGAACCAATGATTTTATATTGCGAGTAGCATCACGCAACCAATAATCTGATTTTCCATGAACGGATGAAACACATAAAGGTAGACTGTCACTTCATCAGAGAAAAGATAGCATTCAAAGAAATTCTCATTCGATATGTCCTATCCAGGATCTAGTTAGCTGGCATATTCACCAAGCCTTTGCCATGTTCACAAGGATCATTTATAGTAGCAAGTTGGGCAATGATTGATATATATATATATATATATATATATATATATATATATATATATATATATATATATAGGGAAAAGGTACTATGCGCTCGAGCGTAAAGCGGTCGTCCGTGAGGTCGAGCTGGTGTGGGCCCCACCGTGATGCCGTTCGAAAATCCACACCGTCCACCAGATGCACCATTCCAGAGGGGGCCTACACGGCTGAAAATCAAGTCAATCCGTGACTTTTGTGGGCCACACCACGTACAGAAGTTGAGAGGGGCCGTGCACCATTGAAACATTCAAAACCATTTTTGGGGACTTTTCGAGACGTTTTTTGATGATCAACACCGTCCATCATGTGTGTCCCACTTGAATATAATTTTAGACTAAGTTTCAAGTGGTATCCACAACTCAGGTGGGGCCCACCAAGTGCATTTATATGTTTTTGCGTGTATACTTATGTTTGCCGATGGTATGGCCCACCTGAGTTACATGGACGGCTGATTTTGGGCCGTGTGGGCCCACCACGGCTCGCGCATCTGGTGGACGGTGTGGATCTTCGAACGGCATCACGGTGGGGCCCACACGCTTGACCTCACGGACGACCGCTTTACGCTCGAAGCGCATAGTACCTTTTCCCTATATATATATATATATATATATATATATATATATATATATATATATATATATAGGGAAATGGTACTATGAGGTCGACCTCAATGGAACATCCCATGAGGTCGAGCTATGGGCCCCGCCGTGATGTGTGTTGAACTTCTACCCCATCAGTGAGATGCATCATTCCATGGTGGGCCACAAGCTTAAAAATCAGGTCAAATCCATGATTTAGGTGGGCCACACCACATACAACAGTTGAGAGAGGTTACCCGCCCATTAAAACTTTCATAATCGTTTATTGGGCCCACCAAGATGTGGTTCAAAAATCCAGCCCATCCATTGTGTGTCCCACTTGGATGAGTGGCCAAATCAAGTTTAAGCCGCATCCAAAACTTAGGCGGGCCCCGCCAAGTACTTTTATATGTTTTAAACATGTCTTCACATGGTTTTAGATGGTATGGCCCACTTGAGTTCCATATACGGCTGATTTTTGGGATATCCCATTACCTAAAGGGAACCCATCAAATACACAATGTTGATGTTTGACACACATCACAGTGGAGTCCACACAGCTCGACCTCATAGTACCATTTCCTATATATACAGGATTTCCAGTAACCATAGTGACTGTTGCTGAGTTTCTCAATCCCGCTCAACGAGCTACCCAGATCTGCCATTTTTCGGCCTTCACTTGAGATTCTCTCCTTTGTCAGCAATTGACACGCCCTTATCATATGTTCATGTGTGTGTGTGTGTGTGTGTGTGTGTGTGTGTGTGTGTGTGTGTGTGTGTGTGTGTATCTATCTATCTATCTATCTTTGTGTGTGTGCTCTAGCTTAAGGGGTCAGTGTTGAAAGAAATAGATTTCAGTATCTAGTTGAATAAGCTTTATACATAATTGAATAGATAGGATATTGGGCCCAGCCCTCGTTACAAGGCTCAATGGGTCCAGACATGGTTTGTACAGCCCCAATCTTACCTTGCCATGATCAAAGTGATTTTTAGGATGGATTAGTAGCAGAGGTGGGCCTCAGATGTTGGGTGGTCCAAATCAAAGGTCTGGTGGTAGAAGGGGATACAAACAGATTTCCATGGAAAAACTTTGTTACAAAAACAAGCCAAGTAAAACAAATCTCATTTCCACGCATTTCCACAAAAAAACACATTTCCATTTCCATGAGTTTTCCAACATTTTCTTTTCCTAGTTCCCAAACAGGCCCTAAGAGGATTTCACCATTTGAATGATGACTGTTGTTTTTTTTTTTTTTTTTTTTTTTTACACACACACCCCCACACACTCATGCTAGTGGAATTTCACCACCTATGGGTACTCGAACCCTTGACCGGGTGTTGAAACTCCTGAGAGTCTACCACCCGAGCAAGAGTAAGGACCCGATGACTGTTGGTTAGACTCTTTATAATGCCACCCATTTGGAATCATCAAAGTTTGCTAAGGGCCTGTTTGGCCAGATGCATTGGAATGGATTAGGTGGGATGGGATTCAAAAAACATAATTATTACCCATGGCAGGGATTGTTCCATGTTACCATGGGATAAGCTTAATTCCCTGCTTTGTTTGTAATACGGTGGTACATTGAAAGGATATACCCACCATCATTTGAAATTATTGAGAATAACATACATATGTTATATCTAAACCGTTCATTTGTTTTGTTACCTCATTTTATGGCATGGGCTTAAAAATGAGGCAGATCCAAAACTTATGTGGCCCCAAAGAAGTTTTCAACTGTAAGTATTCAATCCCCGTTGCTTTCTATGGTGGGGTCCACTTGAGCTTTAGATCTACCTGATTTTTTGGCCCATGCTCTAAAATGATCTCGAAAAATGGGTGGACGGTGTGGATATAGCCCACACATCATGGTGAGACCTACACAACTTGCTAACATTGAGTGAAATTGGCATGAGACCCAATACGATTCCATCTAACCTACTTCCAAGCATTTCCACTCTTCCCAAACATAGAGTGCAATCGGTACAGGACCAGATGCAATTCCATCCTACCTAAGCCCATCTAATCCAGCCGGCCAAACAGGCCCTAATGGATGACCAAAATCATCCATAGTCCTCTTCAACTCAGATTTATTGGATAGTCCTATTCTTCACTCTAAGCGCTCACAATATTGTTGTGTGAGTAGCAAAAGTCTGGTTTTGCTGAATAAGGACTTCTATATAGTGATTAAGGCAAAGCTGTATGGGCTGCTAGGAGACGACTTTGTTGGACCAATTGGGTTGCTCCACAGGACCACATGTTACAAATTCTGCCTGTTCCAGTCAAATGGGATATTTCCATGTTGCCTGATTCAAGAGGATCATCTAGGTATAACGATCAGATTGGTACCTTATCTTGGATCTGGACAAGGATGAAGGTGCCATGCAGGTGAGGGTAACATGCTAGATAACATTTTGGAAAATCTGTGGAAATTTAATCTTTTCCAATATTCTGAACCCCCTTGAACAAGGTGTGCAAAAATGGTTACATATCAGATGATATGTAATGGTAACGGCGGCTACCGTTACATGTTATGGGTATGAAATGTGGGGATCCTGAAATTGTGGACCGTAACGGCCATTACCCTATGACGGAGAAGGAAAAAAGTAATAAAAAACAAAAAATCACTTCTTCTTCTTTTGTTCCTCCTCCTGTTTATGCTTCTGCTGTTTCGGTGGCTGCGGCTGCCGACTGCTCTCTCTCTCTCTCTCTCTAAACGAGAAGGCTACATGCCCACCATTAAAAACTTCCTAGGGCCCAATGTAATGTTTATTTGCCTCAAACCTGTTGATAAGGTCATACAGACCTGGATGATGGGAGAAACCAAATATCAGCTTGGTGCAAAACTTTTGTGGTCCACAAGAAGCTTTTAATGGTGGGCATTCAATCACACAACCGTTTCCTATGGTGCAATCCGCCTAAGATTTGGAATCGCCTCATTTTTGGGACCATGCCCTAAAATGAGCTGGCAAAACAGATGGACATCATGGATATACAACACATACATCAAAGTGGGCCCCCCACATTCAGGGCTTCACCTAATCGAATTGCGTAGTACATGGCAAAATTCTGTGGCCCCCACCACGATGTATGTGTTATATCCACACTGTCCACCCATTTTTCTAGTTTATTTTAGGGCATTAGCCCAAAAATGAGGTAAATCCAAAGCTCAAGTGGACCACACCACATAAAACAGTGGGGGATTGAAGGCCTACCATTGAAAACTTCTCAGGGTCCACAGAAGTTTTTGATTAAGCTGATATTTGTGTTTTTCCTTCATCCAGGTTTGTGTGACCTTATGAACAGGTTGGATGGCAAAGGTTTCAATGGTAGGGATCATTGTCCCCACTGCTTTCCATGGTGTGGTCCAATTGAACCTTGGATTTGCCTCATTTTTGGGCTCATGCCCTAAAATTATCTGGTAAAATGGATGGACACTTTGGATATAATAAATACATCATGGTGGGGCCCATAAAACATTGCCGTGTCAACACACCATTGTGGCTGGTGGTATACTACACTATGCAATATCAGTCCCACCTAATTTGGGCACTAAAAAAATTGTACATGAGGCGTATATTAATTCAAAATTAACCAATTGGATTATGGATCATTATTGCTAAATCAAATTGTTTGAACAATTTTAACCATTAATTTGCGGACACTTATTTTTTGAAATAGGACCATTTGATAATTTTATTCTTCACTGTCTAATAAATGTGCACCGATCCATGAGTGGGGTAAGTGCCAATAGATTGGATGAATTTGAAGCTGATTTTGTGGATCAACTGTTTCACCAAATTGGCACAATATCTGAATTTAATTTCAATTTTTCTTAAGATTTTAGGAGAAATGATATCAAATTATTATATATAGAAATTATATGATAGGAATAGGACACAAAACTACAAGTTTATGAAGTTTATGCATTGAAATGAAATGTATGCGAGTTGCGATGTATGTAATACACCAATATTGTAAATAATAGTAAAACTTGCAACTGTGATATGTTTTGGTAGTGCATTCATTCTAATAAATTTGTCAATTTTTTGTTGAGAATAAATTTATCATTTATATTAATATATTTAGAAAATTAAATATAGAATGTTCGTAGTCAATCCCGTGTTGCTAGGTTCATAAATTCATTAGACAGCCCGATACAACATTCTCACGAAAGAGTGGACTGTTACACTACTATAAACATGTTCAAAATTATAAATGAATGCATATTTGGAATATCTACAATTCTCTGGATATTATCCCGGATATTTTTGGAACAAAAAATAAAAAATAAAAAATCCGGCTGATATGGGGGCGTATTGGCCATTATGCCCCCCTATATCAGCTGTTACGCTGATTCTCCATATCAATAACGGTGGTGACAGTTATGGCCATTGTTACCAATATTGAACACCTTGCCCTCGAATGATGAGACTGCTGAGAGACACCAAATCTGGGAATGCCTCTTTGGAGCCACTGTGGAAATGTTCGTTGAGGGGCTTGGGGGGTATTCGGCTTTTGTCTCTGCCGCCTGGATCTTTGGATGATGCCTTGTTTTTTTAATGCTTTCTATAACCCGATCCTTGTAGGGTGGAACTCCTTGAGTTCTCTCATGCTTGGAACGAAGCGAGCCTAATTTTCAAATCATGACTTGTATGATTCGTCCAAGCGTTAGCACACTGGTGATAGGTAACCACCGTTCATAAAATGTTGGTCATTTATCCACCTAAATCCAGCGTACATGCACAGCGATCTGGATCTTTGAAATCGTGGGCTCCATAGTGGATGAAACATAGCCTGAATGTGACTGGTTGCTTGCTCCTGATCTCCTATTCTTTTATTCATCAATTCCAGTTATTTAATCTGTTCACTCTCATTGGTTCTTCTGCATAGCATTTATATGCAATTATGGTTCTCACAAACTATGATTGTTTATAATGTTCTGATTAATCAAAATAAAGCTTTTGTTAACTGGTGGGTGATTTACGTCTTTCAATATGTTTAATAACTTACATAATTTCCCAATTTTGTTTACAGTGCAAATCCCTCTGGTTTCTGTCAATGACGACGGAAGAGTAGTCACCATGTCAGGGGAACAACTTGAAGGGAAATCAGTGAAGGAACCAGTCAATAAAGAGAGGAGGAAGTTGACATTGAGCAGCATTCCATTCGCATTGACACGCATACTTCACAAGAAGTACATCTTGGTGGATCCCACGGCAGAGGAAGAGTCCATAATGGAATCCCTTGTGACGGTGGTGCTGGACTCGTCGGGTTGGCTTGTGTCCTTGTACAAACCAGGCAGTGCGGTTCTTGCTTACACGTCAACCATTTAGGTCCATCAATGCCTCGCTTGAAGTTTTATAAATTTTTTTTTTTTTTTTAATTACCCAAAGAACTATCTGGTCCTCATGCATTTTGATGCGAATGATATCCTGATTTGCAAGTCTCCAAACAGTTGGGGCCCATGGTTCAGTGACCTTGACAACTGTCCTTATGGGCCTGCTGTGGATGATGGGATGCAACAAATGTCTCCTTGCCTGGAAAACCATGAAACTACAATTCATGGTCCACAAATAGACAGCTGAGAACAAAATCGGAAACATTCTGGGAACAAGTCTTATGATTGGAATCTGGAATATTGTTAGGGATCGTGGAGCCCATAAAATCAAGAGTCTGGATCACCATGGTTTGAAAAATCATACCGATATGGGATGAAACCAACCGATATTGTCGGACACATTTCACTGTCCTGGGGAGTCATGCTCCAGAACTGCTATTTAAATCAACTTCATGAAACCATGGACCTCACTTGTACATAATGGGTGTATCACGACCCAATAATTCCTATGACTTAGTCCAGTAGAGGTATTGAAGTGGAATGAATGGATGATAATGGGCCTCCAGCTCATTAGTTGAGTCGGTTTGTATCTGCCCCTACTACGAGAGACCCAGGCTCAAGTCTTGATGATGTATTTCTTTCCGTCTTCTGAACTGATTGTGTTTTCCTACTAAAAGCAAGTGAGAAAAGAAAATGAATAACATTGAGAAAAAAAAAAAAATCTACCATGATACAGTTGGGGATGGGATGCTTATATGGGAACTTTCTGGCTGTGTAGGACTGTGTGGTGCTTACAAGGCAGAGAGTGAAGGAGCTGCGGAAGATTCTTGATGAAGCCCTAACAGAAATGGAGGTGGACTAGGTTTTGATCTGCTGTGGTGGATTGCCACAAAAATATTTGCATTGGGTAGATGACTTTTGGTTTTAGTTTTCAGTCTTCGCTGGCCTTTTCCTTCCAGAAGTTGGAAACGGTTAGAAGCTATCGGATAAGCAGAGAGATGAAAACATTACAAGGTTCTAATTCAAGCTTGCTGTTGAAAGCTTGAGAGTAATGAGATGAAGATAATGAAAATCTGAAGGAGTGAGGCAGTCGGTGTTTATTTTTCATTTTTCTTGCTTGCAGGGGTCTACTCAAATTATCTACTGAGTCAAACACTGCCTAATTTTGGGTCCCACTTCTTGATTTTCTGATCTGGACCTTTCAAATGTTTTTGTATAGAGTTTATCATTCGAGCAATTTGCTAATGAACTCTTCGTTTATTCCTTGAAAGGATTAATTTTCATCTCCTGTGGCATCTTCATGGGGCTGTCAATGAGTGCCCAATGGACGTGCCTAATTTTAATGGGTCTGAATCCAATTTTTTGGACCTGTTTAGAAATGAGACCAGGTTTGGGTCCAGCATTTTGGAGCCAGTTAAAAGTCAGGTCTAGTCGGGTTTGGGTCTGTCTAGCATCATGGACCCAGTTTAAAATTTGGTCGGGTCTAGTTAATTTTACCAGTAATGTTGTGTATATTAAAAGTATATTATTTATTCCAGTAACAGAATATGGTCCACATGTATGTGAGAGAGCTCTTTGACCCACCACGTGTCAAAATGGAATGTGCATGTGCGCGATGTAATACATCCATTGTCTGAGCCCAACCATGTTGAATGCCCTTAACCTGTACCCGGCTTGAAACTAAGGTCCAATGACTCTATGGCTACCCAATGGGTACCCAAACCCGATCTGTTCCTGGGTCAGGTCCTAGCAAACGAGACCCAAATCCAAACAGATCCAGACAAGGCAAGACAGGAAACTGATCAGACCAGATCTGAATTGTAATAGATCTTAATTGTCCATGCGATGGGATCTGTTGGGTCAGTGGCCTGCAAGTACATGGTTAAAGCATAAGCCATTTTTTGGCTCCTCTCATTTTGGGAGTGCAGAAAAGTTTATGATTGTGGAATTTATCCTCTTTAGAGTCTGCTTGGATTCGTGGAAAGCCTGACAAAGGAACTGATATTTCTCTAAGAAAGTGTGGGAAAGGAAAGATTGTTTTCCATGTTTGTTTGTTAATCAACTTTTTTTTACATGATTTTTTTCAAATAAGATGTTTAGCAAAATAACTTTTTTCTAAGAAATGCTTTTAGGTACTAATTAAAAGTCTAAAAGCCTTAATATGACTCTAAGAAAAAAAAAAAAAAAAAAAAAACTCAACGTTGCAAGCCTTCGAAATCTATGAACACATCATTTGGGGCTAATTTTCATTACATAAGTTGTAAAACTAAAGAAAAAGAAATATGCAATGCTAGTCGACCCTACTTCAGCATGAGGCCTTTTATTGCAATAACTGCCATGCCTGTGAATATATTATAGGGAATGATATATACAATACCAGTGAGCCCCCTTGTAGTGTAGGATTTGTAAGCTTGCATGTGAATCAATTAAGTGAGGCTTACTTTCATCTCAAAATTTATAAAAATTAAATAGACATTGTATTCAAACGTATGGATCCTTCATCACAAAATCTATGAAATTGAAAAAATATATTAAACATACCCACAAACATAGACATAATCATGATCAAGCATCCATTCATTATAGTAAATAATTACTATCCACAACTATAAAAATATGTTGTATGTTTCACCTATCACCAATTTTAGAAGTTAATAATAAAAAATACCATTAACTGAGAACTTTTTGAAATAATAGTATGTAAACTCCCCAACCACCACCTGCTGTGTTCTTGAAATGATCATCAATAAAAAATTATGTTGAGAACATACATTTTGTGCGAAGAAATACTGCCCCTACTTATCATTCTCTAACAAGATTATGATGCTTGCTTTCAAATATTTCTCTTTAGTAAGGTCAGAGACCTTTGAAACTACTACCATTTTTGTAATTGAAATGTTCAAGTGCCTTTGCACTAATGTGTTAGCCCTCTTTCCTACTTGGCTTGATAGGTGGTCCAGCGTGCTCATAAATCCTTTACTATTTTCTTCTTTATCTTTTTAGGAATTTGATATATGATTGCCCTTCAAATGAAGCTCTAGTAGATGCATTTAAGTATGAAGCATTCAAGTAACCTTCTAGAGTATTAGATACAGAATGCGATTGTTCTTTGCAAAAGAATGGATATAAACTTCATCATCATCGAAATTTGAACTTAGTGGTGTGTATTGTTTAGAGGCAACGAAAGAAAAGCTCTCATTTACTTGATCATCATCAATAATTTTAGCCAACTCATCGATGTGGTCAACATGCTTATTTCGGAACTTCTTTGCATAAGGATGTGACTGTAAATAACTAAATACTAGAATTACATAAATATGTATAAGATAAATGATAATAATTTAAATATTAATATTTTGCCTTTATATATTCTTCTTAGACCTCATCAATGCATAAGATAAATGATAATAATTTAAATAATAATATTTTTCCTTTATACATTCAACTCGCGTATAGAAGATTTTTAAAGCACTTAAAATGACCTTTTAATTTCTTTTTATTTTTGATGTTTTCCGCAAATAGCTCTATGCCTGTCTTATCATTAAATTCAATTACTACGGTTACCATTGCTTCATTTTTTATATTATTATCCACTATACAAGGCAATCTAACTTGAACAATAGCACCTTAATGAGGATTGCATTCATTTGAAAAGTCTATATGATGTATTTGGATCTTTTCCAAATTATAACATTCTTTCCATTACCATCTTCATTTTTAATAGAAGAGAAAAAATATTATTAATGTACTTCTCAACAATTTAATCACATGTAAGAATGTGCAATGGTTGCATGAGTCGATTGATGGATGTATGTGTGTGTATGCGGGGGGGGGGGGGGGGGGGGGGGGGGATGACTTATATTTTTGATGTGACAGGATACAAATACCTAGTAAGTCATAAAGCATACGTCTTTTGTAAACCTAGAATACCGTATGCTCAGTTGATATGGGCAATAACATGTGAAGGCTTAGATCCAAAGTCTATCCAGATCCAGTGAAACTCATATCTAAGACTATTGAGAAGTGGGGCCACATTTGGGGCCGCTCACTACCAATCGAGGTTGCGCGGATTTCATGTCGCAAGTCCTTTCGCAACTGGGATACAGAAAGGAGTTTCGCGGATTTCGTGTCGCAAGTCCTTTCGCAACTGGGATGCGAAAGGGAAGTTGCCAAAACTATAAATTGGGGTCCCTAGGGCTATTCTAAGGTTAAGGTGAATATTGAGAAATATTTCTAAGGTGTGGGCAAGGGATTTTTTCTGTACTTCCAAGGGAGAGGTTAGTATATTGCCTTGTAATCTTTGTTCTTCATAGTGGAAGTTTGCATCCGTGGTTTTTTATCCTAGTTTGGGGTTTTTCCACGTATATCTTGTCTTGTGGTTTGTTTTGGATTGCTTTGATCTACTTCTAGTTTATATTTCTTGTTTATCGTTTGTGGGTGAGGCCTGAGATTGGATTTAGGCTCATTGCGTTGTTGGCGTGCTGCGCAACAACTGGTATCAGAGCTATTAGTTTAGTTCGATTGGGAGTGATGGCGGAAGATGGAAAAATTAGAATTGAGAAGTTTGATGGTTCAAACTTTGCCTTTCAGAAGATGCAGATGGAGGATTATCTGTATCAGAAGGACCTCTACATTCCTCTAGGAGGAAAAAAGAAGAAACCAGAAAAGATGACAGATGATGAATGATTTTTACTGGATAGGAAGGCTTTAGGAACGATCCGACTCTCTTTGTCTAAGGGCGTCGCCTTCAATATATCCAAGGTGAAAACTACAAAAGAATTAATGGAAGCCCTAACCACCATGTATGAAAAGCCCTTAGCATCCAACAAGGTTCATCTTATGAAACAGCTATTCAACATGAAGATGTCAGATGGTGGGAGCGTGACTGAACATCTAAACGAGTTCAATACAATCATGAGCCAGTTGGAATCCGTTGGCATTGTTTTTAAGGATGAGGTCAGAGCATTGTTGATCTTATCCAGTTTACCAGACAGTTGGGATGGTTTGGTGATTACTGTGAGCAATTCTTCAGGGTCGACAAAGCTGAAATTTGATGATGTGGCCGGTTTAATTCTCAGCGAAGAATCTAGAAGGAAGACATCGGGTGGTTCAGGGGATTCAGGGAATGCTCTAAACGTTGAAAGGAGAGGAAGATCGCTGAACAAAGGAAGCAATAAACACGGGCGTTCTAAGTCGAGGAAGAAGTCCAAGGGACCGAAAGACAAAGACGGATGTTGGCATTGTGGTAAGAAGGGACATATGAAATGTGATTGCAGAGCGCTTAAGAAACAAGAAGGAAACTCTCAAGGTGGGAAGGATTCAATGAATCTATCTGAGGAGAGTGACACAGAGGCGTTGATCTTGTCTCTTGATGAGAGGAATGAGTCTTGGGTTATAGACTCAGGTGCTTCGTTTCATGCACTTCATGCAAGGGAGTTCTGCGTAATTATGTGTCAGGTGACTTTGAAAAAGTATACCTGGGTGATGATGAGCCGTGCAGTATTGTTGAAAAGGGAGATGTTCAGATAAGTCAAAAAGACGGAACAACTTTGAAATTGAAGGATGTCAGACATGTACCGAGTTTGAAACGTAACTTGATTTCAGTGGGGCAGTTGGCCGATACCGGTTATGTGACGACATTCACCAGTGATTCCTGGAAGATCACAAAAGTTGCCTTGGTGATATCTCGAGGCAAGAAGGAAGGTACTTTGTACATAACTTCAGGATTGTATTGTTCACTCGTAGTCGCATCAACTGGAGTGAATGGGCAGTTATGGCATCAGAGGTTGGGACATATGAGTGAAAAGAGAATGAAAGTGCTATTGTCAAAAGGGAAGCTACCAGGGCTGAAGTCTATTGGCTTGAAATTCTGCGAGGACTACGTGTATGGTAAGCAGAAGAGAGCTAGTTTCAAAAAGACAGGACGTACTCCAAAGACGCATCTGTTGGAGCTTGTACACGCTGATGTGTGGGGACCGGCACTGGTATCATCTCTCGGTGGCTCACGTTATTTTTTTCCTTTATTGATGATGCTAGTAGAAAACTGTAGGTCTATTTCTTAAAGTATATATCTGATGTATTTGATGTATTTAAGAAGTGGAAAGTCATGGTAGAAAATAAGACAGGTAAAACAATAAAGTGTCTTAGATTTGATAATGGGGGAGAGTATTGTGATAAGAGGTTTGAGGAGTATTGTGCAGCAAATGAAATCAAACATCAGAAAATGATTCCAGAGACACTACAGCAGAATAGTGTGGCTGAGCGCATTAACAGAACCATCCTTAAGCGCCCCACGAGCATGAGGTTACATGCAGGGTTGCCCAAGATATTTTGGGCAGATGCTGTGAATACCGCCGCATATCTCATCAATAGAAGTCCCTCAGCACCATTGGATGGTGGGCTACCAAAAGAAGTGTGGACTGGAAAAGAAGTGAATCTTGCACATCTCAAAGTGTTCGGTTGCACTTCATATGTTCACATTGATGCAGAGCACAGAAACAAGTTGGATGCGAAGTTCAGGAGGTACAAGTTTATAGGCTACGGGTAGCATGATTTTGGCTACAGGTTTTGGGATGCAGAAAATAGGAAAATCATAAAAAACAAGGACGTAATCTTCAATGAAAAAGTGATGCATAAGGACAGTGTGCAGGAAAATAAGGCCGAAGAAAAGGAATTCGTAGAGTTGGAAGAGTTACCGGACACAGGTGTTATAACGTCACAGGATGATCATGCACATGAGCATTATGAGGCAGAGCCACATACACCAATTGTGAGTAGGTCTACTCGGGAGAGGAGACCTATGGTCTGATATTTACCCTCCTTATATTATCTACTACTGACAGATAATGGTGAGCCAGAGTGTTTTGAAGAGGCATTACAGTCAGATATACGGGTTAAGTGGGAGCAGGCCATGGATGAGGAGATGGACTCTCTTGAGTCTAATCGTATATGGGAGCTAGTCACTCTACCTAAGGGTAAGAAAGCTCTTCATAACAAGTGGGTTTATAGATTGAAGGAGGAGCGCGATGGTTCGAAACGGTATAAGGCTAGACTGGTTGTGAAAGGGTTTCAACAAAAGGTAGGTATCGATTTCACTGAAATATTTTCACCTGTGGTGAAAATGTCTACGATTCGCATGGTCTTGAGTATAATGGCTACAGAGGACTTACATCTAGAGCAGCTAGATGTTAAGACAGGCTTTCTTCATGGGGACCTTGAAGAAGAGATATATATGCATCAGCCGACAGGATACGTGGCACCAGAAAAGGAGAACAAGGTGTGCAGACTGAAGAAGTGTTTATATAGCCTGAAGCAGGCCCCGAGGCAGTGGTACAAGAAGTTCGACAGTTTCATGTCGGGAAACGGTTTTATGAGATGTCATGCAGACTACTGTTGTTATTTGAAGAAGTTTGATACGTCGTACATCATCCTTCTTTTGTACGTTGATGATATGCTTGTGGCCGGTTCAAGCATGAAGGACATCTCAGATCTCAAAAGACAACTGTCTAGAGAATTTTCCATGAAGGATTTAGGAGCTGCAAAACAAATCCTAGGCATGAGGATAAAGCGTGACAGGGAAAACAAGAAACTAGTGTTGTCACAGGTAAAGTACATAGCCAAGGTAGTTAATCGATTCAATATGGGAGGTGCTAAGCCGGTTAGCACTCCATTAGCCAACCACTTCAAGCTATTAAAGGAGCAAGGGGTAAAGACGTAGGAGGAACGAGATTACATGGCTAAAGTCCCATACGCGTAAGCTATAGGGAGTCTCATGTATGCTATGGTGAGCACGAGGCTAGACATTACTCAAGTAGTGGGAGTTGTTAGCAGGTTTATGAACAATCCCGGGAAGGAACATTGGGAAGCTGTGAAGTAGATTCTTAAATACCTGGTAGGTACTAAGGATGTAGGGCTATTTATGGTGGATCGAAAATCAAGCTACAAGGCTACGTGGATTCAGATTTGGCAGGAGATATCGACAGCAGAAGAAGCACTACAGGTTATGTCTTTACTCTGGGAAGTGTCTTGCCGATCGGTTGGGTCTCTCGATTCGAGAAGATAGTATCTATCGAGTCACGAAGCGAGAATATGTTGCGGCTACAGAAGTATGTAAGGAGATGGTGTGGATGCAAGGTTTTATGGAAGAGTTGGGTAAGAAGCAAGCAGATTGTAAGCTATACAGTGACAGTCAGAGTGCAATACACTTGACTAAGAATTCAGCTTTTCATTCAAGGACCAAGCATATTGCCATCAGATATCACATCATACGTTCGTTATTGGAAGATGGATCGATTGCTCTGGAGAAGATTCATACAAGTGAGAATCCTGTGGATATGCTAACCAAGGCGGTCATAAGGGAGAAGCTGAAGCTCTGTTCAGCTTTGATTGGTCTTCAGGCTTGAAGATAGGGAGGTGGTGCACTCCGGATGAAGAAGACAAATATTTATAGCGATGTATCTCCAAGTGAGAGATTGTTGAGAAGTGGAGCCACATCTGGGGCTGCCCACTACCAATCGAGGTTGCGCGGATTTCGTGTCGCAAGTCCTTTTGTAACTGGGATATAGAAAGGAGTTTCGTGGATTTCGTGTCGCAAGTCCTTTCGCAACTGGGATGCGAAAGGGAAGTTTCCAAAACTATAAATTGGGGTCCCTAGGGCTATTCTAGTGTTAAGGTGAATATTGAAAAATATTTCTAAGGTGTGGGCAAGGAATTTTCTCTGTACTTCCAAGGGAGAGGTTAGTATATTGCCTTGTAATCTTTGCTCTTCATAGTGGAAGTTTGCATCCGTTGTTTTTTATCCTAGTTTGGAGTTTTTCCACGTATATCTTGTCTTGTGCTTTGTTTTGGATTACTTTGATCTACTTCTAGTTTATATTTCTTGTTTATCGTTTGTGGGTGAGGCCTGAGATTGGATCTAGGCTCACTGCATTGTTGGTGTACTGAGTAACAAAGACCTCCATACCTAAACTTCGCAGAGAGGTTGAGAAGAGAGGCTATGATTTTAGGTGCTTAGTTGATATAGGCAATAACGTATGAAGGCCTAGATATGAAATATATCCAGATCTAGTAGAACCCATAACTAAGATGTCCATACCTAAAACTCATGGAGGGTTAAGAAGAGAAGCTAATAATTATACTTATACAGTTCGTAACCCCTCATGTAACATGCTTATATCTTTGGACGTTGAGTTTTGGGAGGGAGGAGGTGTGTCCTTAGTTTGTAATAACTAGGTATGGTTATAGGTTGTACACTATCTTTCACAAGACTAATAGAATGACTTGACTGAGTACTGTTTTGGAGTCGCCACTAGCCAAAATAAAGGCTCCAAAATCCATGGTAGGCTATAATACATGGAATTGCCTTAAAATGAAAACAGAAGAATTCCCGACTCAAGTGACTCCTGGTTTTGATCTGTATGATGGATTCTAGGTAAGGGCTTTAGTTATGTGGAAAATGAAGAGGTTAGATACCCTTTTACCGACCGTGTGAAATTTGATCTCTACTTTGTCAAGTTGTATACTTTTAAAGGGGATTCAAAGAACTTCCAGTAAAAATACTAAACTTTAGATGTCTACCCACAAAAGGCAAACTTAAATCGAAATAGAAATAGTAGAAGAAAAAACTTTTCGATAGAAGTGCGGAAAAAAAAGAACACAGAGTTTTTAGTTACTCCTTTCTGTCACGTATTTTGATACAGAAGATTCTCAAGAGAGGCAACTGTAGAGCATACTTTACTTGATGTCAAAGTAGTGCCCAATACCTCATGTGTTTAAAGTAGTGGGGTTGGAATATATAGTATAGAAAATGATAGATAGAGAATACATCTTTGGTTTTGAAGTAGAAATAAAATAAAAGAGGTTGAAAGAAGGGAAGCGATTAAAGAAAGGAAGCCTCTCTCTCAAACTCTCATTGTTTCATGCTCTGTTTGAGTATGATTGCCTGTTTTCTCCTCCTGGCTCTCTGTTGTGTGTAGTTGTGAGGGCGAAACCCTCTTTTATAGGTGTTTGGAGAGGGACATGTAAGACTGAATGGATAAGATTGAGTAGGTTCAGCTCTCCTGACCCTTAGGCTTTGACATTAATGCCAGGCTCGTGCAAGTCGAAGCAAATTATAAATTGGTGTAAATAAGGGATTGACCTAGCATAGAAGCCGAGCTAAACCGAGCCAAACCTGCATCCGACTGAGAGAGGTCGGTCCTGTGTAAAAAGACTGCGGTTGGTAGAGTGGGCGCCAAATTTGTGCAAAGTTGGTGCTTGCAGCATCAACTTTGTGTCAAAAGTTAGCACTTAGCAAAGCTGGCATTCGGCCTCTTGTGCTAGGCTAACCTTGGTTCAATCAAGATTGTTGGTTGCCTTGCTGTGGTGATTTTATTTGTGTGCACCCACTCGGATCAAGGGTCACCATAGTTACAAAGCCACGTGGCCATGTTTTGATTAGTGGGGTGTTTACAGATGCCTCTCTTTGGCAGAGGTTAGGATATAACCGAATGTCAAAGCGAGTGGACACCCTCCCTGGAGTAGATGAAGAAGTGATTGGTTCCTTTACTTGCAGAGTGTTGTGATCGAGAAGCTTGCTTAGTTAGGATCTTAACTGAGACAATTCATGAGGGTGTGGAAAATATTGCAATATCTCATTGCAACCCTTTCAAGCTATTGATTGGCGTACGCATCAAAGAAATCTACTGGGTTGCGTGTTTAGTGGTTAGAACCCTTGTGTGCGCATGACCTTACAAGGATACCACACATTAGATTTGGAAATAACGAATTTTTCGATGCTGCACTATCCCCTAAAATTACTTGCAAGCGTATTGTTTGTAATGGGCAGTTGCCTGCGTGTTTTGCGGCTTTACAGATCTCATGCATTATAATGCAATAGTTTTGCAAGTGTCCTAGATTAGAGTTGTCTGGATTATGCTTTATCTAACTAAATTCTGGATTTTGTCACTATCGTTTGTAGAATCTCTTTTCGCAAGTTCGAGTATGATTACGTTGATCCAGGTATCAAAATAAAGTATTATGGATTTATCCTTTTCTTAAGATGACTAGATTGAAGCTGTGAAGTCATGTTGACCAACTTATGTCTGTTTTTTTTTTGTGGCTTTTTGTGTTGAACAAACGTACTTGCCTTCTAGCATTCGCATAGATGTCATGCTTGTAGAGTTTGGTCTTGTGGTATGGCTCATGATAGATTTGATCCATCATACGATGTCCAATAGGTTTAGATCAGAACTTTGGGTGGTTAAGATCTGGGGTGATCGAGATATGTCGATCTGATTAGTCATACCGCATCTAATGGCCTTGATTAAAATACTAAATGGTCAGGATTGAAGACGCTGGATGAAATGGAACGGACCTAATTTGCTACATGGCGTCTAAAAGATCTTTGTGGAAATTTGGACGGTCGGAATCAGGGTTTAATCGATGTAAGTGATGAAGACCCGATCCGTCATATGGCGAGTCACGCCCCGCACTCGGGAACCGGGCTCACAAAATTCCTGGCCGCCAAATCTAGAGTTGACAACATCTTTAGTACCTCATTCTCGGATCCCAACTCCCATACGTCAGGTTCTGATCCTAGTATCTTATAAGGATGATTTTCAGGGTGGGCTTTTTTTTTTTTTGTAAAGGAGCATAACCACAAGTGTACCCAAGTCATAAAAACATCATCACCACATATCCACTAATTTAATCTTTGAGTGCAATGCTGGAAGAGAAATACAAGATGTAATCAAAACTCAAAAGAATAGGCTTATGCTCCGAGCTCAATGCTGCTGATACGCCCTAGCATCACCTGAAGCATAAACAAACGCGCATAAGCTTCCTACGAAGCTCAATAGAGTGCGTGTGTGCGTGCACAATGCATGCGACAAAAATATAGATATCAGAGTATGTGGAAGATGATGTAGGGCTAAGGTACTAAGTCCATGAAAGCTGTTAGCCATACCAAGGTTATGCAATGCAAGGCCTACGTGGTCGAATGTCATATGCTAGGGATGTAACGTAAATATGCCAAACCTCAACTAGTCCACATATTATCATAGTTCGTACTTAGAAACATCACCGGGGTCTAGTACACTCAAACACTAGATGCCGCCCCATTGCGCGCAGGACCAAGTGAGTGGAATAAATCTCATTATCTGCCTCATCAGTGGTATGCCAATGCCTACCCGGCTTGCCGATGGCAGACCTATTTACGAGCTAGTCAGACTCAACCTAGCTTATATACCCCTATCCTCGGGCGGATAAGGTCACACCCCTTTTCAACTGACCACGACACGGTGGGTGATGCGGCCTACTGGTATTTGGCACTCAGGCTCTCATGTTATCCACTCGGTCTCGATGTTGAAGCATCCTATTGGTACCACAAGGGTTTAGTGACTTTCACCTAAGGACATTCGTATCGCCCTAATGTTAGAACAAATATTTCCGTTATCCAATCCGGCCATCAATGATATGCCTGTGGAGGAAACAACCTCGATGACACTAGAGTGTAAAAGTGATCGTGACATACAGAATGCACGAGTTATACTGTACAAGTCATGCACCAAACTAGCGCATACCGCGTGATCATGTGGGGCAACCCTATCTCATATGGGTTTCCCTAAGTATCTCAAGCTGAAAGGCATATGCTATGATCAATCGTCATCCATAATAAGCATACAAATGATACATATGGGCATATAAATGGACATGGTATCCATTATACTAGACACGTTATCGGTGTGACCTATCAAGCTAAAATGCCAGCATATTATCAGACATATCATGAGATAATCGGCCTTAATTGGCATGTCATATACAGAAAGTGGGAACCGAATGACAGACTCTACTCGAAATATAGAAGTTTATAGTAGTGTGACCCACATTAGACTAACATCGGCTCCTCACATTGCCTACACATACAAATATAATAACTGAATGTAAGGCATGGGTAAGATACATATGCCGAGGTGGGGTCCACTGGGAATGACCTGGATGGACACCCACATGTGCAACATGTGTACCACTAGGCTATCAATCTATTGGGCATGTGGCCCACTGATGATATCCCAAAACTATCAGATTATTATCTCTATCAATAGGATGATCAACATCGTTTAAACATTGTCAATGTAATTGACAATTATAAATCGTTGGTTAGTCACTAGGATGTGATCCCGTACTTGTGGCCCATCAAAGTCTTGGGATTACATCATTTCAGGCAAAGTACAAGTGTTAACAAAGGATTGTAAAGTTAATTTCAAACACTTGTAAATGCACATCGCATTAAACTTAGGATTATAGGGATTTTGAATCAAGGGTGCCGAACATAGCTAAGAGATTCCAGAAACCCATGAATCCCAAGTCTAGGAGGGCCCCAAATCCAAGGGATTCCCAAGTCCAAGGGATTCCAAAACGAGGGATTTTATGTCCAAGGGATCCCAAGTCCAAGAAATCCAAGTCCAAGGAGTTTCTACCCCCACAGTTCCCTGTGGTGCGGCCCACCTAAAATCTGGATCGGTCTGATATTTGGTCTCCTGGACTAAAATGATCTAGCCAAAAGGATGAACCAAACGGATGGCACATAAACATCATGGTGGGTCCCATGAGTGGGTCCCAAGTGCTGTCAAAATGGGCAGCACTCCCTGCCCCTATTACTTTCGGTGCAATCCGCCTGAAATTTGGATCAATCTGATTTTTGGGCCCAAGGCCTAACGTTATCTGGAAAAATGGACCCAAGGCCTAATATTATCTGGAAAAATGGATGAACGGAGTGAATAAATCACATATATCAATGGGTCCCACGAGTGGGCCCCGATCCACACCCCTGGGTGGGCGTCCGCCCGCCTGGACGCTTGAAGCAGCGCTGTTGCTGCTGGCTGTTGGCTGTTGTTTTTATTTTTTGTTTATTACATATGTTTTTTTTTTTTTTGTGATGTCTATTAAGGTGGGCCCCATTAGTAATCTACTCCGCTCACCACCTTGGACAGCTTGAAAGGGGTCCAATGGCTCTTATTTGGGCTTCTTTGGACGAACAGGGACTCCACAGCGGTCCTCTGAATGTTTCAACATCCGGGCATTGTTTTCTTTGGTGCAGTCCACTTGAGACTTGGATTTGCGTCATATTTCGTCCCATGGCCTAAAATGATCCGTACAAATAGGTGGACAGCGTGGATTAAACATAGACATCAAGGTGGGGTCTACGACCAGGACGCCCCCACTGTGGGGCTGACGTGAGGGGTGCACCCAGCCCCACTGTCGCCTCTGGTGTGGTCCATCTGATGGTTGGATCAGCCTGAGATTTGGTAACAGTGGTCAAAATGACATGGGTTTGAATCTAATAAATACATAAGGTGGTCCCACGAGTGGGAACACACCCCTAACTGCCCTGGGAAGAAGCGTCGGCGACGCGGGGGTTCCCAGCCCTTGCACCTTAAGGTGTGGCCCCCTTCAGATGTGAATAGGATTCATTTTTGTGACCAATGGCTAAAATGATATGGAAAAGTAGATGGACGGAATGGATGAAACATATATTCATGATGGCCCCACGAATTTGGGCCCCTTTCACGCACAAAAAGGCTTTCGCCTTCGGTTGCTGCTGGACAGACAGCGTCCAAATTAGAGCTGGGCAACGGTCCGAGTCTGATCGGATTTCAACAGATCCGACCAGATCTGAAATTTAGGTGTCCTAATCCGAATCCGATCAGATCCGGTGCCGGATTCTGGTCACCTGACCCAATCCGATCCTAACGGTAAGATTAAATGACCGATCCGTGACCGATCGTTTTTTTTTTTCCTTTTTTTTCTGTCTTTTCTTTTCTTCTCTTTTTCTCTCTCTCTCCTCTTCCTTGCAGGGGCTGGCGGTGGCTCTTTTGCCGGACGGAAAACAGTCGGCGGTTGATATCTCTCCCTAACTCTCTTTCTTTTCCCCACATTTCTCTTTATTTTTACTTTCTTTCTTTGATTTTCTTCCTCCCTTACCGTCGGAAGGGGAGAAAGAGAAGCTTTCGTTAGCCGGAAGGGGAGAAAGAGAAGCATCAGCGGCGTCTAATCGGATTTCTGTTCGGGTCGGTCGGTTTTACTGCTTATCCGAATCCGATCCGAGCTACATTCGGATCTACCCTTTTGTACCCGTACCTAACCGATCCAACCTACCGATCCTGTTCGGGGCGGATCTGGTCGGGGCGGATCGGGGCGGATCCGCCGGATCGGACCCATTTTGCACACCCCTAGTCCAAATGCCGGTGGCCATTTTTGGTTCCCCTCATTGCTCTCTCTCTCTCTCTCTTAAAAAAATAAAAAAATAAAAAAAAATCTAAGTGAGTTTATCAGTAGACAATCCACTCCATCCATCTGCTAGGCCATTTTGGGGCGGGCCTAATGAGTTTGGATCAAGTTAATCCTTACATTTTTTCCTTCATTCAGATTTAAGTGATCTAATATTCAATAGGTTAGAAAACAAACATCACGGTGGGCCATACAAGGTGATCCACGCTGTGATAGCATGCGGGGCATGTTCTCCAATAGCATGGCCCACTTGTGGGCCCCATAATGCCATCAAAGGAAAAGAAGGGGAAGGGAATGGAAAGAAGAAGCAAGGGAAGGAGATCTAGCCATCAGGGTGGGCCCCGCCACTATGGGGTCCACCATACACTCCATATATGATCAAGGTGGGTCCCACCCTTGTGGACTCACCAAAAACAGATAAATCACAAAGAAGGGAGGGTTTCAATCCTCCCATGCACTCACAACGTCGGATGAACGGTTGAATCGGTGATCGTATTGTCCACCAAGCTCCTCTCCACCCCTAATCTCCTCTAATCTCTCTTTTCTCTTTTCTCTTTCTCTTGCCCTCTTGATCTCTCCTAATCCTCTCTCAAGCTCTCTTTTCTCTTAAACCATCTCCTAATCTTGCTTTCTTTTCTCTCTCTCTCTCTCTCTCTCTCTCTCTTAATCACTCCCTAATCCTCTTTGATCTTTTTTTCTTTCTCTTAATCTTTCTTTACTCTTGCTAGAAACATAGTAGAAATGAGAGGGACTCAGGAGATTTTTTGGTATAGCTTTTAGAATAGGGTGGGAATAAGAAGAAGATGGATGTGTAAAATGGGAAGAAAAAGAAAGAAAAAGTGATGGCTAAGCATGAGTAAGGGCATGGGTTGCATGAGCAAGGGATGAGTTTGTTTGACTAGTGGAGAGAGAGAGAGACATGAGTGATGGATGACTTGATTAATGGATTGATGAATGAGTCATTGATGGATTGATTGATTGGACAACCTTAGGATTTGTGTAAGTAGGGGGCCCATGAGCGTTGCGTGACCCACCTCGGATTGTGCCAAAACTGCAACTTCTAATATAGGGATCGCAATGGGGCATGTCATGCGGTGTTGAAATCGTATTGCCTGCACGGTCGCTAGGGTACGAGTCTCGGGGTGTTATGGTAGTAAAATAGGGTTGCAACCAAAACTCATTGATTTGGTTTGCCAGGAACATGCCAGTGCTGAAGTTGAAGTTTACAGAAAGTCTCACAAGGTTACAGGTCTTACAATTCTTCTCTCTTGACAGAAAATTTCATCATCAAAATTTGCACTACAACCCAAACTAGACAAAACTCCAAGAGAAGTGAATCATATCATGTAATGCCCTGAAAATCGGGGGTCGAGCAGGAGCCCAACTCTCGAGTTCAAACACATCACTTATGCAACATAGATAATGATGATTAAATGTTGTCTGTATTAGTGCCTTAAACATGAATGAGATTATACCAAAATAATATATCATACTCCAGAGACAGTTAAATTACGCAACCGGAAGACTGTGATAGATGTATAAGATATATAAACTGTCGTAAGTCTCTAGAGTGTGAACATGTTACCAGGTTAAATATATACATGTATACTCCAAAATTGAACAAAATGAATATACATGGGTGTTCCAAAAGTGTAAAAAAATAACAAGTGTAATGAAGTCTAATCAACATCCCTGTAACCCTGTCAATCAGAACATGGTCTACATAGACCCGCCTGATAACTGCATATAGGAGAACTCCTCCTCATCGTCATAATAGACCGGCTTTGCTTCGTAAGCATCGCCATCATCTGCAACTACAACAGGGTCTGGTTAGTGTTTAAAGCACCGTCCCAGAACGTGAAAGTGAGTGATCAACTCAGTGGAGCTATAAAGCAAAGGTTAACATGTTATCAATTCAATCAAGCAGTAATGATAAAGCAGTACAACACTCATATCCTAAGTACTCTTGTTAATGCAAGAATGGTATGTTGTAATGATGCATGCCCTCGCCTGTACTCCCTCTTGCAACAGCATCTTACGATCGTGGCATGCATCCCTTCCTCTGTGCTCAACACCAACGCCAAAGACACATGCAAATGTGGTGCATGTATGTGATTAGCCAAGTTCTTAATTAGACTTATTCATACAGCAGGTTGGGAAGCTAAGGTACCTCCCTTTATATCATTTCCCAAACAATGATCCATCTAGGGTTGTCAATCCTAGTTAGTCACATACAATAGGCAAGTTCGTGAGTTTATACTAGTGGTTACTACAAGAGGCTTGTCACTGTCAACGTAGACTTAATTCACACTCGAGGTCACCCCACCAATGCCCTACAAACTGGCAGTCTATTTTCGAAGGCTCATCACCAACCCAACTGGGGACCACAGCCAGGATGCGCCAGTGTAGGCCAATAGCTTGAATACAGTGTCCCATACGACCGTATTCGGCTCACGAGTTTGGGTTGCTCACTAGTCACTACGGGGGGGCTCGTCTCTCGAGTAGGCCAACAGCTCGACTACGGTGTCCCATACCACCATGCTTGGCTCATGAGTCTTAGCGGATCGTAGTACCAAGGTTAAACGGACTTTTCATTGGTAAGTTTGGTACCTTAGGTTCAAGTAGTAGTGTCCATACATGGTGAACATATATTGGGCCAATCGGGTTACTTGAAAAGTTCGACTGGTACGAGCGTACGTTGACTTAATCGACATGGAGTGCGTAAGCATTCCGCGTGGCCTAACTACTGTCGACAAATAAAGTACGACTCGAATTTGTCGAACACATCCGTCATGGCTAAAACAGTCCGGCCACCCATCGTAAACCATTACCGATTGCCTGGACTACATCGTAGCCCCAAACACACTCCAAGCAATAGTACTCACATGTGATAATCTAAGACAGTATGTGACAAACAAATCTAAACATAAATCTCATTCGAACATTTCAACAAGCACATACTACAGATGTTACCGTACATAGGCATTTCATCAGTAAATCACATAGTAGGATTTGAGAATCTTATTTCAACACCCTCATTACATACATTTAAATAAGCATTTTCTGATTTAGGCATTTTATCAAACACTTAGACTACACATATTACACACATGCACTTAATTAGTTTAAAACGCATAACATAGCAAATCCTTCTACATAGGAGTTGCCATATCTACTACAATCATGTATTCTTTAATGACAAACGTAACAAACACGAATCATAATTCCACATCCATTCAGACATTTCAACAAACACATAGAATGCATTTTTATTCAACATAGCTTATACATATATGTAATATATAGAAAACGTCATATCTAAGCATATGTGATAGCAATCAAGTCAGTCATAAATCATTACTGACATTGAAAGCCTTGAAAACCATAACCTAAATATTTATAGTATGCACCTTTCGCCGGTAGACTCGTATCGAACTCAGTTTGTACACTAAGTCTTCGTCTACGGCAAGACGGCTACCTATTGCATGAAATAGGTTAGCTATTTCATCATATACTCTATTTGGATCTTTAAAATAGATTAGGGTTAGGATTTCTTACCCAAGTACGGAGTCAGAATTGCCGGAATAGTGATACGATAACGGTGGTTAAGCATGTAGAATAGCGGGATCGAATCCCAGGAACAAACTCCAACTCTCTCTCTCTCACTTTCTCTCACTTTCATTCTCTCTTTGCTCTCTTCTCTCTCCTAGGGTTTGTAAATTCGTATGTGAAGGGAGAGAGAGGGTTTAAGGCCCTTATATAGGCCCAGAACTGATGGGAATGGCCCTAGGGCCATGGTATACTTAGGTTATAGCCAAAGACTGGCTGTTTCGGTCTAACGGAGTTGATCCGGAGGCCCCTTTTCTGCATGCGGTCATACTTAAGCTCCCTAACATTGTATTTAGGTCGAGTTAAGTTTTCGGTCGGATTGGGTTTATAGATCGACTGCGGAGGACCAGTTTCAGTTCAACGGTCACCGGTACTCAATCATGGCCACAAGTACATTGACATGTGTTGGAAATTTTTCCTGATCCGAGGGTGTAATTAAGTCAAATTCTAACGGTCTGAAACCTTAGATTTGGCCTGTAAGCGAACAAATCAATTCACCTAAGTTTTAGTTCATTTCCTAAAGATATTCGTGTTTCTCACACACTTCACTCATAGCTCAAGTCGTGCGTTTCTAGATACTATTAGGACTTGAGTTTCGAGACGGTAGTCAAGTCCAGCGAGGCAGTTATAACCGTATAGTTTCACGGTAATCGGACTTTCGACGCGCAGTCCAGGTCTGATACAAAGTTTCAAAGTGCTCCTGAGAGCAACTAGGTTTAGAGATTGATCCTAGGTTTTTAGGTAATATAGCGTTAATGGTTCTACTCATTTTGGGTCGTACAGATCGTATTTGAAGTGATCAGTGCTAATTTCACAGGTAATCTAGTTTAGCACTAAGTTAATTCTTGTCTAATTTCTAAAGGATTTGGTCCTTAGTGATTTCTACCTGAGGTGGTACTCGGGTCTTTGTACGGATTTTTTCAGGACGTTACATATCACTATATATATAATAAAAAATACAACATATAGATATAATCAAATATCAAAGAGATGGGGATAACGCTCGCGAATCTCAGCTTCTCGCTCCCAAGACGCTTCATTCACACTATGATGGCCCCATTGAACCTTTACCAGGGGAATGACATTGGTACAAAGGATCTGCTCCTTTCGGTCAAGAATATGAATTGACTGCTCAATATAAGAAGCATCCTTACGAACCTCCAATGACTACTAATCTATCATGGGAACCACATTTGACCCACATTTCTGTAACATAGAAACATGGAAAACATTGTGGATGCTAGACAACTGAAGTGGTAAGGCAAGGTGATAGGCCACGGCGCCAATGTGCCTAGTGATCTCAAAGGGTCTAATGAACCTTGGGGCAAGCTTCCCCTTGGCTCTAAAATGAACTACACCCTTCATGGGTGAGACCTCGAGATACACATGATCCCTTACGACAAACTCCAAAGGACGATGTCGACGATCTATAAAACTCTTTTACCGGCTTTGAACTGTACGCATCCTCTACCTGATGATATCAATGACCTTTGATGCCCTATGCATAATCTCAGGACTTAGGAGACGACGCTCTCCAACCTTGGTCTAACAATTAAGGGATCTGAAAGGTCTGCCATACAACGCCTCGAAGGGAGCAATGCTAATAGTTGCTTGGTACCTGTTATTATATGCACACTCAGCTAAATGCAGGTGCTCATCCCAACTATCCTTTAAATCCATCACACAATCTTGAAGCATATCCTCAAGGATCTAGTTGACCCTCTCGATCTGCCCATCAGTCTGTTGTTCACTCCCTAAGTATAGGGTTGTGATGTAGTAATAAACTCGGTGAGACCGAGGTCGAATCCCAAGGGATTGGAACCTGTACGTAATCTGAAACTAAATAAAACTAGAACTAGACTAAGATGAAATCTAAATCGAATATAATTTGAGGAATAATGGTGAGAGATTAATCTAAAACTTAAGAGAATTCAGAGGAAGAAAACTAGGGATTCAGAGGATTCACTTGTAGAGATGAGGGAGATCTTATGCCTGCTTCAAGAACTCAACTGGACTAGAGTCCCATCTTCATCCAGTTGAAGAGTGCAACCATGAAAATTGAACTGAACTTTCTTTGATATAGTTTTCAAGAGATGAAAGGTATATGAATTAGAGTGGATTCCATCACCAAACCATGCCTAGGAGACAAAACAAACAACAAAATTAAACTAATTAACAACCAATCATAAGATGTATGAAGGTTAGGAATGGTGCCGTCATCCAACTATGCCTCGGAAACGATGGTGAACAACATGGCTTCCTAGCGTCATAATCAAATTAAGACAAGAAACATGCTCAAAGCTATCGCAGACCCATTGTAATTTCAATCACAACAAACCATTAAAAACTGAAAACATTCCCCATAATTAACTAAATTCAATATCAGCTCAGTCTAAACAAATGACACAACAAAAAGTCTCCCCATCACGCTACAAGCTTCACCTCTTAACCCTAGCTAAGAGGTTTAGCTTAGCAACATGATTAGGCTAAATCCCTTAAACAAAAACAAAACAAACAAAAAATAAAAATAAAGAAAAAGAAAAGTAACTCTACTCTCTTTCTCTCTCTGACGTCCAACTGATCCCTCCCCCCTTTGATGATGATTCTTCTCTCTCCTTTATATAGCTAAAAGGGTCGTGGAATGGCTGGAGTCGGTGTTGGAAGTGAGCCTTTACGCAGCCAAGAAATGGACACACGCACTCTATTTTTGCGCAGGAACGTCTTGCGCTTAACCCATGTTTGGCACGAATGGTCGACCAGTTCTTAAAATCTGACTTCATGGTGGGGTTTAGGACCTCCTCTTGCAACTTCTGAACGGTTTGGATCATGTATCCGACCACGATCTTGATCACCGAATTGGCCCACAGTGTCCGGTCGTGCGGACTGCGTAACTGGCGCAAGGGACCTACGCTGTCATGCTCAGTGGGACCCATAGTGATATTTGTGATTAAATCCACCCCGTCTATTGAATTCCTGGTGAAAAACCAGTCGGGATGGGGTGGTTTTGGTCGAGTTTTGGTAACTGTTGTCCATCCTGCATTTCCTGACGATCCACATGCGTACACGTGTATGGGCCAAAAAGGAAAGCTAGCCGATGGTCACACCCCACCTCTGTACATAATGGACGGTCCAGATTTCTGAAATATGAGATGGGTGGGCCCCATTGAGCGAAACCGGCGATGGACAACGTTAACGCTGTTGCGTTTTAGGAAATCTTGGAATTTTGGACAACGTTAACGCTGTTGCGTTTTGGGAAATCTTTGAGTGCATGGGTGCACGGCTGGTGCATGTGCACACTGTGCGCATTCAGTGCACATGTGAGGTCTATCATGATATATGTACAAAATCTCCTCCGTCCATCTGGTTCTCCATATAATTTAAGGCGTCGATACCGAAATTGAGGCATATCCAGAGATCAGGTGGGCCCCAAGTTAGGATTTTAGGCTCTGATTTGTCCGTTGGACCACTTACACATGGATCCAATGGCTGAAATTTTATGTGTACGGTTAATTTATAGTCTTCAGACCATATTTAAAGTTTCGAGCCGAACGGATTGTGGAAACCCTGTGATCTTACATTCTGGATGTCTTTTAGGCCACTTGAGCTTTAGTTTCTTGATTTTCTCGGATCTCTAGCATGTAAATTCATCGATCTTGGTCCCCTGGGGTCCATCTCTTACCTTAGTGAATTCTGAGCATTAAATCCATACTTTTAGTACCCTGTTTCAGTCTAGGCTCGTAAATGCACCTTGCATCACAAACACGATTAAAAAAGGTCGTTAAACAGTATCATGTTTGTAAAATCAGGTAATAACTGGGGTGTAATATGCAATATTTGACCCTTAACATAACCCCCAACCAGCATCTTGCTAGTCGAGCAAAGTATGTGAAAAATAGTTGAGAATTACAAGACAATTTCTATGAACTCGAGTGTTTTTGAAAAACAATCCAGATACTAGAATTCTTAAGATTTATGAATGTTGGGCATTACTTTCTCCTTGACTTAAGTGCACGGTAAATTCCATAGTCAAGTTCAAAGTATTAATCTATCATTCAGAAAAAATTTTAAACATTGAGTTCCATGGTATATAGCGTAATCTCGGCTTATCATCAGTAAGAGATTCAATCGTCAAGTTCCATGATAACATTGATGATCAAAAGGGCATTCAGGACAATCAAAACCTAAACCAGAACTTTCCTTATAGTTTTTTTTTTTTCATTCTTCCAGCTTTTGATTTTTCCATCGATGGGGAGGGGAATCGAATCCGCACTTATAGGGAGCAAACCTATGGTGAAGATCGTATACTTAACCCTTTTCTGATGACAACTGTTTTTTTAGCTGGGTATTCCTTTTTTTCTTTCTATATTCTTCTTATTGAACATGATGGAGAAATTCCCTAGGTTGGTTCCTTCCATGCTTAATGCTCACCGAGTTACCAATTCAATATCAAATTAATACCTTAATGTGTAAGCGAGATGTGGCATGTAAAATCATGACTCAGTCAATGTTTAAAACTTCTAATCATTGATTAAAAATGCTAACTTAACTATGAAATCTAATAATAGATAACTAAATCCAAGAGTCATAAATCACCAACATTACGTATCTTATAATTCTAAATCAAAGATGGCCGTTAAAATCACTTCGGATTCACAAGAATTTCCATTTTTTTTTTTCAAATTTTCACAATTTCTGCTCAGAACTAATAAAATACTGATTAGGTTATCTAATCTCCTACCCCCAATCTAAAATCTACATTGTCCTCAATGTAAAAGAAAATAAGCATGCAATGCACAAGATATCGAAAGTAAAGGGAAAGTGATGGGAAGATAGTACCTGAATGAAGGAATCAAGAGGCTTTTCCAAAGATCATCGTGAAAGCAGGTCAGCACGAGAGTGAAAACACAAAAGCAAACAATCCTAAAGCAATGTAAAAAGAAAACTAACCTAATCATATGAAAGTAGGGAAAAACTACTCAATCATGCCGCAAGGTTTCTCTTCCGGCCAATATCTTGATAAGTTTCTCAGTAAATTCCTCAACAGGATCATCCAAAAGCCCTTTTTACAATAGGCTTGGATGCCCTGGAGCATGACGTTCCAGAGAAACTTATGTACCTCATCAAAAATTTGTCGTCGATTCGTCGGAGGTATTTAGAGTATATATGATTCACCTGTATCAGAAAAAGTTTCAAAGTTAGTATTCTATGGTGAATTAGAGACTACAAGTATATAAGATTCAAAAGAATTCTCAGTAGATGATGTAGTCTCAACACATTCCGAAGTTTCAAACTTTGGTTCAATTTTCAGCTCCTCCTCCCTCAATGGTAGACGATCAGGATCTATGGAAGAAGTGGCTTCGGAGTAAGGGTTCTCTTGGTTTGTGACAACTACCGAGGTACTATCTTGCGAGGCATCTACTATGTTTTCTATCACGGGATTGTTTATATCCACAAAATATACCGGGCAATCTTCTAAAGAGTCGAAACATTTAATTGAAAGGAGTTCATTCATCCTATCGAGATCTGTAATGATATGTCCAACGACTCCTTTATCTTCTTCGAGAGTAGAAACGAGCATGCTATTTTGTTTGTTCTCAAGGTGAGATGAAATCACCACTATGTATGTCTCTTCTTGACCTAAGTAAAACTGTTCAAGATCAGTGGGTAAAAGTTTTAGGTCAAGCTTCGGTGCCTTAAGGTTAGACAGCAGAGGCACTTCTTCAGTTTGGGGCAATTTTTCAAATTATGGCCTCCACCAGTTAACTTCAAGTACCGGTGCAATATCAAGCATGACACCTGTCTCCTTAATCATGTCATCATCAAAATCAGGGGAGTGAGCCATGCACGTCTCTAGAGAGTCAGAGGATAAGGTTAGGGGCATTCTATCTTCCACAAAAGAGTCAATCATGTTAATGTCATGGAAATCGTCATCATCCTCGAACCGTCTGACAGTATTGAAAAAGATATTCATTTCTAATGTCATATTCCCGAAAGACATACTCATGAAACCATTCCTGCAATTGATAATTGCGTTTGAGGTGGCAAGGAATGGGCGACCAAGAATGACCGGAAATTGAGTGCTCATGTTACTGATGGGTTCAATATCCAGGACAATAAAGTCTACAGGGTAGTAGAATCTTTCAACCTTGACCAACACATCCTCAATTATCCCTCTTGGAATACGAAAAGATCGATTAGCGAGTTGTAATGTGGTTAACGTGGGTTTTAATTCACCTAAACCTAATTGTTTGTGCACTGAGTAGGGAATCAGATTTAGGCTCACTCCTAAGTCAAGAAGTGCATGCGCAATTTAGTAATTCCCGATCACACATGATATGGTTGGGCTACCAGGATCTTTGAATTTCTACGGCAAATCTTGATTTAGGATGGCACTCACTTTCTCAATTAAGATTTTTTTTTGAATATTTTACCGTCTTTTGATCATACATAAGTCTTTTAGAAATTTGGTATATGAAGGTATTTGTTTTATGGCATGAAGTAAATGAATATTGACCTTCACTTATTTCAACACATCTAGAATATCCTGAGAGTTAGAGAGAGGTTTTGGTGCAACCAACCATTGGGGAAATAGAGCAATCGGCTTCCCTTGAGGTTCGGTTCTACTTCCCGTGGGGTATGGCTAGATCCATCACCTTTGTCTACTTCTGGGTCCTTAGGCTTTTCAGCCCTAACCGCAATGGTTTTGTCAATGATTTTCCCACTCCTAAGAGTGGTGATGGATTTAGCTTGCTCCATCTGATCTGAAGAGCTTAGATCACTTATCTCATATTGCGGCTTGGGATTGGGGAGAGGTTGAGCAGGAAGCAGCCCCTTTCCCCAAATCATTATGTGTGACTCTATCCTTTGAATAGATGATGTAAGTGTTCCTATTGCCGATCTGATATCTTGATTGAATAGCTTTTGGTCTTGAATATGTTTTAGAACCGGATCCTCTTGGGGTTTCGTTTGATTTGAAATTTAATTAAAGAAACCTTGAGGAGTAGCAGTTTGTCCATTCCTCTGATTGAGATTTGAATAAGTTTTCCAATTGGGATTGCATGTATTAGAGGCAGGTCCATTGAAAGGTCTTTGTAGTTGTTCACAACATTGGATTGTTCATTCAACACCACTCGAAAGGCATTAATTGTTAAACAATTTTCAGTTGTGTGACTGTTACAACCACAAATACTGCAAACAATTTCCTTACCCTTATCCTTCATTGATTCCATGGCCTCAAATTTTTTTATGAGATTAGCCACTTTAACATTGATATCATCATTCTCTTTCAGAAGGTATACTCCGCCCCTTTCCTTTGATTGAGTGGGCCTAGAAGTGGTACTCGATTTTGGGTATGTGTCCCATGATTGTGCGTTTTCAGCAAGTCTATCTAAGTAATCCCACACATCATCGACATTTTTATTCATGAATTCCCCATTACACATTGTCTCGACCAATTGGCATATGGAGGATGTCAGACCATCATAGAAAAAGCGCGCAATACGCCACATTTCAAAACCGTGTTGTGGACAAGAGCTGGCAAGATCCTTGAACTGCTTCCAACATTGGAAGAATGTTTCATCTTCCTTTTGGATGAAGTTCATGATTGATTTTCTAAGGGTGGTCATTTTATAATGTGGAAAAAATTTCTTTATGAACTCTTTTTGCATATCATTCCATGTGCCAATAGATCTAGGACGTAGTGAATGTAACCACGTCTTAGCTTTCTCTTTCAAGGAAAAGGGAAAAAGTTTCAACTTGACTGTGTCCTCAGACATGTTTGGAAAGTATAAGGTGACTATGATCTCATCAAACTCTTTAGGTGTAAGTATGGATCTTCTAACTCAAGCCCTTGAAATTTAGGAAGGAGTTGGATCACCCCTGCCTTGATATTCATGTGTCCCGTATTTTCTGAAAAATCATGCATGAGGGACTACTCACCCACGTTGGTTGTAAATAATCTCATAAAGTACGAGGCAGGGGTGCTTGATACACCTCATTCTCATCCTGGATGTCTTTCACCCTAGGTTGGGGTAGAAGTAGTTGGTTTGCAGCCATCACTTCAGAGACGTAGAGTGTTGTCATGAACCCACTTGGGCATGAAACACTTACAGCCCTCAATTCAAATTCTAAACCTAAACCTAAGAGAAAGGAAGAAATAGAAATCTAGAAATAAAAAGAAAAGAGTTAGAAGTTAGTTACCGAATTAAAAGTCCTAAGTTAAGAACCTGTAAAACAAAATAAACCAAGTTAGTTTCTAAAGATAGAAAGTCTAAAAATAGCAGGAAATCCTAAGATAGATAGAAGGTTAGTTTCTAAATTAAAAGAAATCCTATAACTCGGAAAATTTCTAAAACAGAAAACCTAAAATTAGAGAGTTTCTAAAACTAATTAGGGAAGTTCTAAACCTAAAGTTAAAACGTAAGTTAGTTTTTAAATTTAGTAAGTTTCTAAAAATAAAACCCTAATTCTAAAAAAATAAATAGAGAAATTAGAAAGAGATTACCAAATTAGAAGTTTATGTCAGTATCCTACAAAACAGGAAAGCAAGTTAGTTTCTAAAAATCAGAAAAAAGAAAAATCTAATCCTAACCTAATCTTAAACTAATCCCAAAACTAGTTAATCTCAGAAAATGTAGCCGTCAGTCCCCGACAATGACGCCAAAAACTTGTTCACTCCCCAAGTATAGGGTTGTGATGTAGTAATAAACTCGGTGAGACCGAGGTCGAATCCCAAGGGATTGGAACCTGTACATAATCTGAAACTAAATAGAACTAGAACTAGACTAAGATGAAATCTAAATCGAATATAATTTGAGGAATAATGGTGAGAGATTAATCTAAAACTTAAGAGAATTTAGAGGAAGGAAACTAGGGATTCAGAGGATCTACTTGTAAATATCAGGGAGATCTTATGCCTGCTTCAAGAACTCAACTGGACTTAGAGTCCCATCTTCATCCAGTTGAAGGGTGTAACCATGAAAATTGAACTGAACTTTCTTTGATATAGTTTTCAAGAGATGAAAGGTATATGAATTAGAATGGATTCCATCACCAAACCATGCCTAAGAGACAAAGCAAACAACAAAATTAAACTAATTAACAACCAATCATAGGATGTATGAAGGTTAGGAAGGGTACCGTCATCCAACCATGCCTCGGAGACGATGGTGAACAACATGGCTTCCTAGTGTCATAATCAAATTAAGACGAGGAACATGCTCAAAGCTATCGTAGGCCCATTGTAATTTTAGTCACAACAGACCATTAAAAACTGAAAACATTCCCCATAATTAACTAAATTCAATATCAGTTCAGTCTAAACAAAAGGCACAAGTAAAAAGTCTCCCCATCATGCTACAAGCTTCACCTCTTTGCCCTAGCTAAGAGGTTTCGCCTAGCAACATGATTAGGCTTAAACAAAAACAAAACAAACAAAAAATAAAAATATAGAAAAAGAAAACCAATTCTACTCTCTTTCTCTCTCTGACGTCCAACTGATCCCTCCCCCCTTTGATGATGATTCTTCTCTCTCCTTTATATAGCTAAAAGGGCCATATAATGGCTAGAGTCGGTGCTAGAAGAGAGACTTTACGTAGCTCTCCTTATGCAGCCAAGAAGCGGATGCACGCACTCTGTTTCTTCGTAGGAACTTCTTGTGCTCAACCCGTGTTTGGCGCAGATGGCCGATGAGTTCTTGAAATCTGACTTCACGGTAGGGTTTTAGACCTCCTCTTGCACTTCTGAATGGTCTGGATCATGTATCCGACCACGATCTTGATCACCGAACTAGCCCACAACGTCCGGTCATGCGGACTGCATAACTGACGCAAAGGACCTACGCTGTCATGCTCGGTGGGACCTAAAGTGATATTTGTGATGAAATCCACCCCGTCTATTGAATTCCTGGCAAAAACCCAGTTGGAAAGGGGTGGTTTTGGTTGAGTTTTGGTGCTGTCTATTGATGTTTTGCTTCTGCCGTCCATCCTGCGTTTCCTGATGATCCACGTGCGTACACGTGTATGGGCCAAAAAGGAAAGTTAGACGATGGTCATGCCCCACCTCTGTACACAATGACGGTCCAGATTTCTGAAATGTGAGATGGGTGGGCCCCACTGAGCGAAACAGGCGATGGACAGCGTTAACGTTATTGCGTTTTGGGAAATCTTGGATTTTTGTCAGTCGGCACCCGTTGACTGACTTTGAGTGCATGAGTGCATGGCTGGTGCATGTGCACATTGTGCGCATGCAGTGCACATGTGGGGTCCATCATGATGTATGTACAAAATCTCCTCCGTCCATCTAGTTCTCCATATAATTTTAGGCGTTAAAACTGAAATTGAGGCATATCTAGAGATCAGGTCGGCCCTAAATCAGGATTTTAGGAGCTGATTTATCCGTTGGGCCACTTTCACATGGATCCAATGTATGAAATTTTACTTTTACGGTTAATTTATGGTCTTCAGGCCATATATAAAGTTTTGAGCCGAACGGATGGTGACAACCCTGTGATCTTGCATTCTGGACGTCTTCCAGGCCACTTACGCTTTAGTTTCTTGATTTTCTCGGATCTCTGACATGTAAATTCATCGATCTCGGTCCCCTGGGGTCCATCCCTTGCCTTGGTGAATTATTAGTAGTACTTTGTTTTCGGTTAGGCTCCTAAATGCACCTTACATCACAAATACAATTAAAATAGGTCGTTAAACAATATCATGTTCATAAAATTAGGTAATAACTGGGGTCTAATAAGCAATATTTGACCCTCAACATCTGTAAATGATATGTGGTGCTGATCTTTAGGGTAGACCTCATTGCCTTATAGAAACTCCTCCAAAACTGAGACGTCAATCTTGAATCTCGGTCAGAAATAATTGAAACTGGGACACCGTGTAGTCTCACAATCTTATCAATGAATAATCCAATAAGTCGGTCTAAAGGCTAGGTCGCATGTATTGCAAGAAAATGTGCCGACTTCGTCAGACGATCAACAACGACCCAAATGTCATCATGACCGCGCTAAGTCATCGGCAAGCCCTTGATAAATTATGTGGTCACGTGCTCTAACTTCCACAACAGGACACTCAATGGTTCTAAGGGACCTGGAGGTCTCTGATGATTGTCCTTGACACACCGGTAGGTGTCACACTTGGCCACAAAACTAGCAATCTAATGCTTCATCCCGACCCAAAAATATTGTCTCCTCATATCGTGATACATCTTGGTGGAGCCAAGGTGGATAGTAAACATCGGTCAGCGTGCCTCAATCATAAGATCTTTGCACAACTCTGAAATATTCGGGACAGACAACCGCCCTTTGAAACGAAGTCCACCATCAGACCCAATCTGCTAATCCTCCTGACTCTCGGACGCGGCCTCTGCTCGGTAATCTTGTAACATCTGATCTGCCTGCTAAGCCTTGATCACCCTTGTGATAAGAGTAGTTAAATTGATAAACTTGATAATTGAACAATAGAAGATTACAGGCTTAACTTGAAGTCATACTCAGCAACATCCTCGAGTATCCTCCATTCTTGGACCATCATATGCGCCACCAAGCCCCATGACTGATGGCAAAGGGCATCCGCCACCACTTTAGCCTTGTCGGGATGATACTAAATCAAAATCATAGTCCTTCAAGAGATCCATCCAATGCCTCTGCCGCATGTTCAACTCAGACTGTGGTAAGAGGTACTTCAGGCTCTTATGGTTATAAAAAGCTCGAACCTAACCCCATAAAGATAGTACCTTTATACTTTCAGTGCAAAGATAACTGCGGCCAACTTCAAATTATGTGTGGGGTAGTTCTGTTCATGGACCTTAAGCTGGCGAGACGTGAAGGCCGTAAGCTTCCCTTGTTGTATCAAGACAATACCCAAACCGATATGCAAGGCATCAATAAAAACCACAAATCCTTCAGTCCTAGAGGGGAGAGTGAGGAATGGTGTGGATGTAATATGGTCCTTTAACTTAGAAAATGCTAGCTCACAAGAGTCACTCCAAATGAACTTAGCACCCTTCTAATTCAACCTAGTCAATGGGGCTGCAATATGGGAGAAGCCCTCAATGAAACGACGATAGTAGCCCACTAACTTAAGGAAACTTCGAATCTTGGACATGTTCATGGGCTGGCCTCACTTACACATGGCATTAATCTTCAAAGGGTTCATTGCTACGCCCTACCTTATCACCACGTGACTAAGGAACTTCACCTCTTCCTACCAAAACTCGCACTTCTCCAACTTCACATAGAGCTGGTGTGTGCGGAGGGTCTGCAAGGTGATCTCTAAGTGTTGCTCATGCTCCTCTGGGTCTTCGAATATATCAAAATGTTGTTGTTGAAGACCACGACAAACTAGTCAATGTATAGATGTAAGTCTTCGTTAATCAGCTGCATGAATACTGTGGGTGCATTGGTCAGCCTGAAGGACATGACCTGAAACTCAAAATGATTATGGCGTGTCCTGAATGCTGTCTTTGGGATATCCTCATCCCAGACATGAACCTAATGATAACCGGACTATAGGTCAATCTCAAAAAAGAACTGCGCCTCTCGCAGTTGGCTGAAGAAATCATTGATCCTCAGAAACGGGTACTTATTCTTAATCATGACTTTATTAAGCTCACGGTATTCCACGCAAAGCGTTAACTAGCCATCATTCTTCTTCATGAAGAGTATCAGTACTTCCCACTGTGAACTGCTCAGATGAATAAAGCCTAACTCATCCAACTCATCCAATTATTTCTGCAGCTCTCGCAACTTAAACGGTGCCATACGATACGGGGCCTTTTAGATAGGTGTGGTACCAGGCACGAGATCAATCTGGAACTCAGTATGCCAACGAGGTGGCAATCCTGGAATCTCCTGAAACACATTCAAAAAACTGCAAACGACTGACAGATGATCGATGCACAAGGGAACTGACTCCTTCACGATACAAGACATAAGGCATGTGAGCTGCTCTCCTCTAGGCTCAGTGGCAAACTGGAACTGTGGCACACCTGGTATACAAAATGTGACTGTCTTCGCGGAGCAATCCAATATAGCATAGTACTCAGCAAGCCAATCCATGCCCAGGATAACATTAAAATCAGACATCTACAAGATAAATAGGTCAACTGACAAAAAGGTCTACCCTACCAGAACAGGTAAGACAAGCAAAACCAATATAACACTGTAGTCTTCCCTAAGGCGTTAATACCGACAGACTCTCATGCGTAGACTCCAGCAGTAAACTAGTCAATCAGAAAAAATCCTCAGATACAAATGAATGAGTATTATGACAACCCCAAGTGTAGGGTTGCGAAGTAGTAATGACTCAATGAGACCGAGGTCGAATCCACAGGGAATGAGGAATATGGTCTAGAACTAATCAAAGTCTAATTGGTTATCTGAGTTTTTAATCCAATGATTTAGGAAAGAGTTTTAAAATAAATAAATAAAAGACTAAGGATCCAGTAATCCACTCATAACAATCTTAATATTCAATTTACTGATTCAATGTATATCTCAATTGGAATCGAAATCCTATCCTATCCAATCGGAGGATAAATTTGTTAAACCATCATTTATGTACCAAAACATATTTGAACTTTAATTAAATTAGTTCCCACATCATGTACCGAAGTATTCATCACAGGGAATTTAAATCATCTATTGTGCCTGGAGTTTACAATAGATCAATAAATTTTATAGATCAATCCCTTGCAAAATAGATAAGAAACTATTCTTAACTTTCCCAAGCATTCAATGTGCATGGAGTCGACAACAGATCAAAATAAACTAGAAATACTTATTCATTCAAGCCAAATCTCAATGAATTGTTCAACATATAAACCAAATAACTTGAATAAATGTAAACTAAAAATTAAGAATAACTAAAAGCTTCATCCCTTAGCCTTAGCTAAGAGATTAACTAGTCATAGCTAACTCAATAACAAAAGAAAAACTAAAATATATACTAGAACTCGTGAAGAAATCGAAGTGAAAGAACATTGTTAGCAGTCCACCTAAGCCTTCTCTCCCTTTCTAAACCCTATAAAATGATTTGGAATAGCCTAGGGACTCCTTTAAATAGTTTTGGAACTCTATCTTTCGCACCGCCTTAGAAAAGTTCACAAATCGACTTTGAATTGACATAATTATCGCGACTTTGAAGGCATCGAACATTCCTTCGATGACATCGAAGGGTGTATGAATATGTCCAGTAAGAAAATCAAAATTTCCTTGATTTTTACGATGGGATCAAAGTGGCTTCGATGGGATCGAAGTTAGCTTTGATGACATTGAAACTATCCTCGATTGCATTGAAGTCTGTTTCTGTAATTTTTCAGGAATATGTTTTTCTGGCCCTGGAATTTCAGAGTATGATTTTTTTGGCCTTGAATTTTCAGGATTCCTTTTTCTTGGTTTCTTCACTTCAAATTTCAATTCCCTTCATTCCTTGCTTGATTTTCTTGGATCTTTGGTACTTGAATTCTTCAATATTGTCTTCCATAGATCTAATTATTCATTATCTACTTTTGAACTCTAAATCCATCCTTTCAAGTGCATATTCATCATAGGCTTTCGATTGCATAGGAACCGAGGCTAAAGTCATTTTAGCCTCAGTTGCATAAGAACTGAGGCCAAAAGTCTAAAAATTTACCTTTTAGCCTCAGTTGCATAGGAACCAAATTTTCGTGAACGATCTTGATTGTCCACTTTATAGGCTTTTGATCCACGGTTAGGATGGTCGTATCAATGTGATGTTGGGTGATAGCCGTAAAATTTGTTTTACGGTGTACCCAGATCCTTCAATTGGACTTTTCAAGTGCCCCCCATGTGATTTTTATGTCCGGGACAATTACATATGATCTTGACAGTCCAATTTATATGCCACAAATATAATCTTGACTGCCCAATTTATATGCCATCGATCAGATGGTTAGAATCATGTCTTAGATCAAGAAAATCTAAGCATTTAGTGGACCGCACCACAGGAAACCGTGGGGATGGAACTCCTATATCATTGTAAACCTTTTAGGGCCATGGAATTGTTGGGCCACAGAACATATAACCTGGACGGTTTGGATCATGTGATCACTGAGGGTGTGGCCCCAGTTGCAGCGACACGTTGTTTGTGCGAAGTAAGCACTTGGGGCACATCAGAAGCTTGTAACATCTATCTCTTACAAATGGGGAAGAATCTCAAATCGTCTCTCCATTTCACTTCTCCTCTTTCCTAACCCTTAGAAAATACCCAGCCGTAGCTCTCCTCCCTCCCTCCCTCTCTCTCTCTCTCTCTCTCTCTCTCTCTCTCTCTCTCTCTGCTGCAATCGCTTTTCATCTTCCTCTCGAAACCCTAACCCTAGTTTTAGCATTTCAAAGCATTTCAACTCTCGAAAATCACCACAATTTCAAATTCTTGCATCTGATTTCTATCAAATCCTGGGAATTTCAAAATTCTGAATATCTGGAAAGAGGAGTCGCTGAATCTATTGTTGTTTCTCTTGATTGAGACCCTAGGATTTCGGCATTCTAAGGTATGGCATTTTTTTCAAATCTTGGAAATTTACAGTTCTCAATGCTTGCGTTTTAGTCGATTGCTCCAACATATGGGATTCGATCCCAATAGAAACCTTAGCTTTTGGCGTTTTCAGGAGAAATCAAGAATTTTTAGGATTCTACAGCTTCGAGTCTTTATAAAATTGGTGTTGATTCAGTTTGTGTTTGGGTAACTAGAAAAACTAAAACTCATGTATTAAATGAATTCAATTTTCAAGTCTCAAATCTCTATCACATCACAATAGACTTTCATAGTAACTAGAAAAACTATGGTGAAATGGTTCTCTCATTTGGGAAATGATCCTAACTATTTTACAAAATTACTAACGTTAATAATAATAATAATAGTAATAATAATAATAATAATAATAATAATAATAATAATAATAATAATAATAATAATAATACAAAATCAAACTGATTTTAGAAGCTTGATTAACAAGCCGATGTGGGGATTACTAGGATCTCCGCCATAAAAAGCTAGGTTCAATAGGGTCTCATGGCCATTGATGCACACCCACAGGAGAAATTTCCTCAGTTCACAAGCTAAGTTGAGAATGCTTGAGTTCCACTCTCTACCTTGAAAGACTATTGCTTTACTTGGTAGAATTTGTTAATGGATCGCTAATGGTTACTTCTATTTTTCAAGATTTTGGTATTTTAAATCATATATGTAGTTAAAGATGCACCGAAAATATCTGCAGTGTTTGTGGGACAGATATTTCAAGAGCCTTGTATTTCAACGCCTCCTTAAGTTTCATGGACTAGAATCTGAAAGTTCATATTTGCATATTTATTTCGTAATAATGTTAGTAGTTACATTTATAGAAAAATTTAAATTTATGTGTTTAATGTATGCTTACATGACGTCACTTGTGTTAGATGTTAGATCCTAATTGGTTGAAGTACTGTTGAATACCCCAAATTCCGAGGTTGGTCACAAAAATGAGGTAAGAGAAGGTGGTCCTGTTGGTAGGACCATCCTGCGGCTAAACTAGTGAAATTGGGCGGGTATAAATGGGTGATGGTAGTTGAAATACATGGGTTGCTTGTACCCGATGTCGTCTGTCACGTATTCGCCTGGACTCGCATGGTATAGCCCAATTATTGACCAATTATGATTGTTAACCATGTCTGCTCATGCCTGAATGGAACCTGAAACACCCTTTACCCACTGAAGCCCATTGATAACCATTTGAAACTGATCCACCATCTCGAGATCCGGGCATGGTGGAATGGGACACTGTGTCCGAGTTGTCGGCCTATGCTAGGGTGACGAGTCTTCCCATAGTCACTGCGAGCGATCCCTTTCCCAGCACTCCCCATGTGCTTGAAATCGAGGATGGGGAACTCGAGGGGATTAAGGATCATGGGGTCTTGGCCTCGTGCGTTGAGGGACCTTGGCCTTGTAACTAGCTAAGAGCATTGATATCGTGGGGTGTACCAGTTTCCCCAATCTGCTGGATGAACGGAATTAACTAAATACTCAGTTAACATTATTCATGCATTGCATTACCTAGGTTTTGGCGACTCGGTAGTTGAGGTCACAATGAGGGAGTGCTGGTCATGTGCGATAGTTAGACGGAGTTGCTCGAGGGAGTGTCGTGGCGAGGTCATGCATCCTATCATTTATCATGCATATGCATTAACAAGATTAGTTAAGATTTTATGAACGTTTGTCTTTCATTAAATTCATAATATAATTGATGCTTGTTGTAACTTAGGATTAATAGCACCCACTGAGTTGATCACTCACTCCCACTCTGGGACGGTGTTTTAAAACACCAACCAGACTCTTTAGTAGTTGCAGGTGGTGTTGAGTTCAACGAGCCATGCGGCATGAGCATCGAAGAGAAGGATGAGCTGTCCTACGTCCAGCTGATGGGCGGTACACCATAGGTTTGGCAGATGGATTTTGGATCGCTGAGCGGTGGACTTAGCGCACTATTCTTTTGGACTTACAATTCTTTTGTATTTTACTGGGCAATACCTTGTGTGACCCATTGATAGATTTTTGGACTTATTTTCATTTAGCCATTTCTGTTCCAGTAGATTAGTTGTAAATTGCGATTCGTGTTTCAAGTAATTCCATACTGCTCATCAAACCGAATTACACAAAAAACATGTAAAATTGGTTATAAGTGATACTCGGGAACTTGGGAGTCGAGTGCATACACGACGTTTAGACCGAGTGGATGCATGAGCGCATGAGGGCCATATACCGTTAGGCCACGTCTCCCATTGTGTCATGGTCGGTTGAAGGGGGTACAGCCTTACCTGCCCGAGAGGAGGGGGTAATGCTAGGCTGAGTCTGACCAGCTCGAGGAATAGGTCCGCTATTGATGAGCCGGGCCCGATATTGGCAGGCGGATAGTGAGGTCTCTTCCACTCACCTTGTTGTGCGTGATAGGGTGACAATTTGGTTTGGAGTGTAATAGACCCCGGTGATTTTTCAGAGAGGAACCGTACTGATATGTGGACTTATTGAGTAGGAGTTGCATACTCATTCATTCGTTCATTCGCTATCCACTCGGGCTGGTGGTGCGCAACTTTTATTATGTGTACTTTCGCAATGGCCAGGATTTCGGTTGGGGCGCGCTACTAACCTTAGATCATGAGTTTACCACATTGAGTCTGACTATCTAAATTTAGGTATGAGACTAGTTTAGATAGAAGTCCTTGTGGTGGACCCCATAGCCTGCGATACTACGTACTATCATCCTGACTTCACACTCTAGCTTAGCCATTTCATTCACATCGCATATTGCATTGCATCCTCAGCACATGGTATTTGGTTTATTGTGCTTCTGTATTACATAACCTAATTAAAGTTGACGGTATTCATGGACTCGATATTTGATATTTGGCTTACTACGTCTCCGCATTGCATAGCTAATCTACATTGCTTCCTTAGTATATGATATGAGCTTATTATATTTTTGCATCGCATAGTTTGCATAAGGCTGATGGTATTTATGGGCTAATCAGTATGTTTTCGCGTTACTCTGATATTGTGTGATTTATGAACTTACCAGTATTTCTGATAGTGCATTATTTATGGGTTTGTCAGTACTTCCACTTACTCTGATTTCTCTGATATTGCTTACTTGACACTTACCTTGTGCACACACTTTCACCACCCACTAAGCTTTCTATAAGCTTATGCACGATAGATGCGTGCAAGTGGAGTTAGGTTGCAGCGGCGTTGAGCTTGGAGCGTGTTGTTGTCTTCTGGAGCTTTGATTTTTATTTAACATATGTATTTCCCTTTTAGCATTGTATTCAAGTTTATATTAGTGAATATGTGATGATGATGTTGCCTTTATGATTTGGGTATACTTGTGGTTATGCTTATTACGAGATAAATGTATAAAAAAAATTCTCCTTGTAGGATCCCAGGATCGGAATCTGGCGTATAGGCAAATTTTGTGAGCCCAATTTCTGTGTTTGGGGCGTTACACCCTCTTTCCAATGTAAATATTATTTTTTTCTCTCTTTCTCTCTTCTCTCTCTCTCTCTCTCTCTCTCTCTCTCCTCACTCTTCTCACGTCATAGCATACCCCACCTTCCTTTGCTTCCTTATTCATAAGGAACAAAACAACACGTGTGATGTTTTAATGTGAATAAGTTTTCTTTTAAATTTCAGTTTTTCATTTTAAAGCTTTGTATGTCATGTTTTTTTTTTCTTTGTTTTGATTTACACCACATGCACTAATCTAGTGTAAGATCGTGCACACAGGTGCTATGCATTGCACACATGACACGTGTGTGGTACATGTATGTGAGGTGTGGTTATGGTAGGTGTGCATAGTGTATAGTAGGTGATGCATGCATGGGCTACTTGTGTGTGCGTGAGAGGTATGTATGCGATGTGTTTGGTGCATGTGTGTGGCTATGATGTATTCAATGGTGCATAAGTGTATGATGTAGATGGATGGATGGATCAATGTATGCATAGATGGACGGATAGATATATGGTTAGATGAGTTGTTGTATGATCGATGGCTAGACTCCAAGATGTACCTATGGATGGACAGATAGGATTGTGGGTGGCCACATGACCAATATGATGGATGGTCAGTTCAAATGCAAGGGCCAGTGTTCCGATGATTTTTAACATATGGACAGTTACATAGTTATATCGTTGGATGGATAGTTAAATGTATGGTTAGATTCATTAGTTAATGAACAATTAGATTGGATATGTCAAAATCAACAGTTGAGATTGCACCAGTTGATCTTGTAGATCGACGGTCATATCGGACTAATTGGGTACATCGATCAATGGTTAAAATTTGATGGTCAAGATTTATTTGGGTTATTATAATAGTATCCCAGTTTCGATCATTTCTGACTAGAATCTGTGGATCAGTGGGGTCATCATAGCATAGACGAGGCATCTTAGGAGCGCGAGGCTGAGATTCGATAACGCTATCCCCATCTTTTTGTAGATTGATTGTGCTTGTATCATGCTTTGTATTATATTAATGATATGTTATATAATGCCATGATTTTTCTTCCTTCTTATTTTGTTCTACTTAATAGTAAATTTTGATGACGAAATTTTTATTAGAAGGGGAGAGATATCAGGCCTGTGTCCTGGTACCATTCCATTCCTTAGACTCCCGCGATCCTCCCTGTCGAATTTTAACAACCCACGACCTACAAACAACATTTGCATGTGACCCTAAGTTAGATCTCGTAGATTAGAGTCGACTCAACTCAAAACATGTACCCTAGTGACCGCTTCGTCACCGTGGTTCCAACGTCATGACTTGCACAGCAATGCGATACCCAGACTAGGAGTTGTGGGCCAGTGTATATTTTGAGGAAACACAACGCATTGCGAATCCTGAGAGAATCTCTACCCAATCTATCACATCAATCAATCAAGTACTAGTCAAGTACACATCCCATCTCTAGCCATGTTTTCTTTTTCCCCAAGACAAGCAACCCTTCCTAAAGTCAACTCTGATGTCACTCACACCCATCACTCCATCCCATTTCTCTTACATAACAACCACCCTCTCTCTCTCTTTCTTTAACCATTTCCCAAGCAACCCAAAGAGAGTGACCATCCAAGCATTTCAAGGAGAGAAGAACCAAGTGTGTGGCCTACTTCTTACCCCAAAAATCACAATCCAACCCTTCAATCTTCATCATCTTCCATCAAAGAAGAAGCCAAGGCGCATAACATTCGAAGGAACCAAGAATATTAGCAATCGGTGGGTATTTTGTAGGATTAGATTGCAATTTTAGTGATGGACAAGGTGGGGCCTACCAATTGATGGTATGGATCCTATTGAGACCCAATATGATGTCTATATTGTATCTCTGAGGGCTCGTAGTGGCGGAGCCCTCCATCTCACATCTCTCTCTCTCTCTCTCTCTCTCTCTCTCTCTCTTCCCTGTTTGCCGCCCACCATGATGCAAGTATTTTATTTACGCTATCCATTTAGTGGACCACACCGCTGTCTCAAAGCGAGGCCCACCTCGCTGCCATGTTCGGGGCCCACCATTGTTGTCCATTTTGGACTGGCCCGGACCAAAGAGAAAACACAAATATCAGCTTTATCCAAGCAGCTGGTGGGCCACATGTGTGGACCCACCTGATGCATGCTTTTCATCCATGTCATCCAACGTCCATGGACAGTGGAGCCTATATTGATAAATGCGTTGTATATCCTCGCCGTCCAACCATGCTGGATGGTGGGACCCACTACATGTGTCGCAGTCCATGCCATCCAATCCTTGGACGAGGACTGGACCCCACCATGATTTATGTATTATGCCCCATGGGGCCTGCCGTGATGTAGCTGTATATCCACACCGTCCAGTGCACTGGACAGTGGAGCCCACCTGTTGTGTGATGGCTATGCCGTCCATCTGTCGGGCCCACCTAGATGGATGTGTTGTAATCCACACTGTCCATGCACGTGGACCCCACGTGATGTATATATTTTATATCCACACTGTCTAGCTATCTGGACGGTGGACACCATGATATATGTGTTAAATCCACACCGTGCATCTATGGGGCCCTGATGTATGTGTTCTAACCCACATCGTCCATCTACAAGGCCACCCTGCACGTGTGGCATCCACACCGTCCAGTAGGGACGGTGGGACCCACCGTTATGTATGTATTTATTATCCAAACTGTCTAGCTGTTTGGACAGTGGGAACCATGTGACGTTCGTGTTTAATCTAAGCCATCCAACAGCTGTGGACCCCACCCTGATATATACCTGTTTTATCCTCACCCACCATCTGTTTAGATGGTGGGCCAACCCACCTGATGTATTTTGTCCACGTTGTCCTATGTGTAGGGCCCACTTGCTGCACGTGTATGAGGCCCAATGTGGTGTGTATAAGGCCCACATGATGAGGCCCAATGTGATGTATATGAGGCCCTTGTGTAAGGCCCAATGGGATGTATATGTAGCCCATGAGATGAGGCCCAATGTGATGTGTATGAGGCCCATGTGATGAGGCCCAATGTGGTGTGTATAAGGCCCATATGATGAGGCCCAATGTGATGTATATGAGGCCCTTGTGTAAGGCCCAATGGGATGTATATGTAGCCCATGAGATGAGGCCCAATGTGATGTGTATGAGGCCCATGTGATGAGGCCCAATGTGATGTATATGAAGCCCATGGGATGAGGCCTAATGTGATGTGTATGAGCTCTATGTGATGAGGCCCAATGTCATTTATATGAGGCCCTTATGTAAGGCCCAATGTGATGTATATGAAGCTCATGGGATGAGGCCTAATGTGATGTGTATGAGTCCCTTGTGTAAGGCCCAATGTGATGTGTATGAGGCCCTTGTGTAGGGCCCAATGTGATGTGTATGAGGCCCTTGTGTAAGGCTCAATTTGATGTAAATGAAGCCCATGAGATGTGGCCCAATGTGATGTGTATGAGGCCCATGTGATGAGGCCCAATATGATGTATATGAGGCCCTTGTGTAAGGCCCAATATGGTGTATATGAAGCCCATGAGATGAGGCCCAATGTGATGTGTATAAGGCCCATGTGATGAGGCCCAATGTGATGTATATGAGGCCCTTGTGTAAGGCCTAATGTGATGTATATGAAGCCCATGGGATGAGGCCCAATGTGATGTGTATGAGGCCCTTGTGTAAGGCCCAATGTGATGTGTATGAGGCCCTTGTGTAAGGCCCAATGTGATGTGTATGAGGCCCTTGTGTAAGGCCCAATGTGATGTATATGAAGCCCATGTAATGAGGCCAATGTGATGTACATGAGGCCCATGTGATGAGGCCCATTGAGATACCTATGAGTTCACCATGATGTATGTGATTATATTTATGCAGCCCATCCATTTTCTAGCTAGTATAAGGGCCGTGAGCCCCATTGCGGTTAGATTCTAGGTTCCAAATGGGCCACGCCTTGGGAGTAATGGTAGTTAAATGTCCACGTTGTAAATGGTGGTTAAATGTCCCTGTTGTACATCTCCCCAGGGCCTATTGTTAAGCCCATAACCATCTTACCTTATTGGGCTATACCAAATCATTGGGCCCCCCATAAGTGTTACCCATCTTAACCTAGTGGGCTAACCCAAACCATTGGGGCCCCATTCATGCTAGTGCTCTTCACCCTTGTGGGAATCACCATAACTTATAAACTCACCCTGTTTGTATCGAGCCCCATAAGACAACCCAACCTACTTTATGATAGAGTGAGTGAGGAAGCCCACTTAATATACTTAGGGTCATCATCTTGACTCCTATTGTTGTATGATTCACCCTATGAGGTCCAACCTTAATGTAGTATGGCATCTAGGCCACCACTATATATATATATATATATATATATATATATATATATATATATGAGAGTACATTATTACCGTAGATCATGCTTAGTATAACTTCATGATTCATGCCCATGCACATAATATGTATGCTTGATATGAGGAGTGATTGATCATAGCATGTGCCATTGGGTGAATTATTTTTGTGACTCCCTGATAGACGGAGTTGCGCTATATGAGCACACGATATGCGTAGGATTGATGTATGAGGCCTTGGATAATGTGATTCATGGACCTTACATTGTATGATTCGATTGTTGTACGCCCTAGTGACATCAAGGCCGTAGCCTCCGTAGGCATAGCGTGGATGGCAGGATTGGATAACGAAAATACTTGTTTTAGCACGGGGGCGCCATAGATGTCCCAGGGTGAAAGTCTGTAATGCCCCATGTTTTCAGTACCCGAGTATATAACCCGTTTTCCAAAAACCCGAGTGTTAGCTTATAAAATCCAGTGAAATTTTGAACCATTTATCATTAATTAGATTTTAATAGTTACGAAGCTAGATTAAACGATGCATTGTATAAAAATATTCTGATCATTACAAAATTCCAAATGTAGCGCCCATACAGGACTTATACAATTCCAAATACAAGGTTCATTAAATAGGAACAAAAATGTATCATGTAATGATGGGGCTCTATATGGGCCGCATGGACCTCGTCTAGCTCCCCAACTACCCGATCTGCTCTAGCACCTTATGAACAACATTGGCTCTCTCTACACCTGCATTAACTATTACGGTTTGATGACGTCAATGACTATCACAGTGAGGAGCACCCTCTAAGATTGCACACTCATCATTCATAATCCATTACAGATCGCAAGTTATGAAAATGAATATATTAAACAGGGCATTTCATAATCATGATCATATACTCAAAAATTTAATCCAATCAACAGAATCTTATCATAAGCAGAATATAATAGCAATCGTAATATAAAGGAATACATCTAGAAAATTAAATAATTAATCATACGACTTTTTATTGCACCCAAAAATCACATATTATGTGAACTCTGCAAGATGGCTAGAGAATCGATAAGTGAACTTCAGCTCCACCTGGAAATCATGGTATAAGTGAAATCCATGAGGTGAATAGAAAATCAACCTTCAAACCTCTTCTTCATCTGGATATCATGTCGTACGTGAACTCCGCAAGATGGCTAGAAAATTGATAAGCGAACTTAAGCTCCACTTGAAAATCATGGTACGACTGACACCGCAGATGAAGAGACAAACAACATATAAACCCTAAACCACCCAAAAATCATGTCGTACGTGAACATCGCAAGATGACTAGAAAATCGATAAGTGAATTTCGGCTCCACCTGGAAATCAGGGTATGATTGAACACCGCAAGATGGCTAGGAAGCCAACATACAACTCTAGACCATGTGGAAATCATATCATACGTGAACATCGTAAGATGGCTAGAAATCGATAAACAAACTTCAGCTCCACTCAGAAATCATGGTATGACTGAACACTGCAAGATGGCTAGGAAAACAAACATACAACTCTAGACCACCCAGAAATCATATCGTACGTGAACACCACAAGATTGCTAGAAAACCGATAAACGAACTTCAGCTCCACCTGAAAATCATAGAACGACTGAACTCCGCAAGATGGCTACAAAATAACAGGGTATGCGAACATAACCAACAAGCCGCAAAAGGGCACCAATAAACCATCAAACCCATGAGGGCAAATATATGATCCAAGCCATGTAAGGCAAATAAGGACCGCATGATAGTAAGTCCAAGATAAGTTCCATTCATTTCATCACTTAAGTGCAAATGGTAACATATAGTTAATCAATGCATGTACAACTAAATAAAACAACATGTTATCATCAAACCATTTGTGCATGTTATAATTAAAGAGAGATGCTTATCATCCAACACATGAATTTATTTCACAACAAATTAGCATATTCAATAGCAAGGTAAGTAACTCGATTAGAGGAATCATGTCATCATCTATATCCAGATTGATGAAATTAAGTGGGAAGCTCAAAGGGTAAGTCCTCACCTTATGATTTAGTTTGCGTTGTCTGAAAGTGTGTGTGCTTCTTAGGATTGAATCCTGCCCATTTGAAATTGCAAGAGGTTGGCTCGATCTTACATTGACCATCTTGATTTTTCTTCTTTTTGCCTAGAGCTCAAACATGGCGAATTCAAGAGACGTGTAAGGTTCCTATATATTCAATTAAAATTTAGAATTAAATATCATGACTTTAGAACTTAGAACATGGAGGCGCTACTTACCTATTCCACCGAGTCAACCTAACTCAGATTCGGGTCTAAGCACCACTCAACACCGAGTCAACTCAAACAGGCCGCTGCATGTTCCCTCTTTCCTTTCTCTTTGCTGGAAGTCTGGAATGTCCAGCAATGGTCTGGATCAAGTTAACTCAGACTCAACTCGGCAGCGAGTTGACTCGATTTCCAACTCTCTTCTTCTTCTCCTTCCTTCCTTTCTCCCTTTCTTCCTCTTCTTCTTCCTTTCACTTCGTCAACCTCATCCTTTGTTAGGATATCCAGCTAGGCCTAGACCAGGCCCAAGTCTGACTCGACCGATCCAAACTCAGTTTCGACAGAGTCGACTCGGCTTCAACAGGGCAACAACCCCATGACTCTCTTTCTCTCTTGGTTCTCTTCCTCTCATTTCCCTTCTCATTTTCTTTCTTACTATCTTCTTTCTTTTATTTTCATTGGAATGTCTAGAAATGTCTAAACTCAGGTAGCATTTGAGCAGGCCCTACCGACTAGAAACTCAACCTGAGTTGCTTCCCTTGGTGCAGTAGTAACGGCAAGGCTCCTTCCTCCTTTCATCTTGTTAAGAGGACCAATCGCAATGGCCTCAGACTCGGTGCAGGCTCGGGCAGTGGCCCGGTGCAGCAACGAACTGCAAGGAGGGCGGCGTCTCCTTCTCTCTTTTGCTTTCTTGTTTCTCTCTTCTTCTTTTTTTCTTCTTCGGATGGCAACCCTAAAAGGATGATATTTATAGCCCTTTCTCTACCTTAAAACGGTTGTTACAAATTTTCGGATTAGCTATAGAATGAGTTCTAATCCGTTCGCAAACTCGGTTTGTTAGGTTCGTTGGATGTTGATCACCACCAAAACCCTTGCAAGGCTTTAATCAGATCTTAGGGATTAGTTTCTGGGACCCTAGCCTACCTAAAGGATGGTTTAGATTAGCAAGTGGGACCCACACACAAGTGGTGGGTTTTTCAAATAGACAGAGAAGATAATGGACCCGTCCATGATAGTTTTTCATTAGACGGATTATCATCCAATTTGAAGCTCCCAGGAGGATCGGATCGGTCTCTAGAGACTTGTGGGACCCACTAAATGAGACGGTGATTAACATATTTCAAAGATTTTTCTTCAACAACGGCGGCAGGTTAAAGCACAAGCAAAAGTGAAGGAAGCCCTACTTTGAAGGGCTAAGATTTGCTGAGATGGAGTGCTGGTATCACGTGAAGAGGTTTCACGTGGATCTCCAGTGTGGAAAGAGGAGAAAGGACGGAATCCTTTCCATTTTTGGAAAAGTGGTTGCACAAGCTTCCTTACGCCCATGTTTGTGCAGCTGCATGTGCGAGTAATCGAGTGAACCTTTGGGGGTTTGGACAGATTCAAAACCCCAACTAGATGGACGATTTGGATCACCCATTGGTGGGCCATGATCGATGCCACCAAGGGCGCTTTTCAAATGTTGCTGCGAACGGGAGGAAAGGGAGTGAAAAACTCTCTTTTTTTAAGGTAGTGTCGGGTCAGAGCGAGTTGACCGAGTTTGGCGGTCCGTTGCACCACGGGCACACGCCCGCTGATTGTACTCATGCGGTAACTGTGGGGCCCACCGTGATATTCTGATGGATCTGGGCCGTTCATTCATTTTGCCAGCTCATTTTGGAACTCGATCCAAAGAATGAGGTAGATCCATGGCCTAGGTGGGCCATATCAACTGAAATATGTCCATTAGGGGTCAATTATCCTTGATTCGATGGCGATCTAGGGTCCACTCTCGTAATTAGGGTTTCATCTAACTAGCGAGCCGATCAGGGCTAGCATCTATTTTAAATTGATAAAGATGGCCCACCATAGTGTTTGTTCTTGAGTTTAAAATTGTGATTTCTGCCTATCCAACAGTATGATTATTTCCAACTTCAATCCACAAGCTTCCTAGTCCATTCTGGAGGAAATTCAGTGATAGTTACCAAGTTGAATGGATTCAGTGGTGGATTGGTCCATCTTGAAAGACGACGATTGGATTTAAGGGCTAATTCTTATAGTCTAGTCATGTATCATCCACGCCCATTTCTAAGGCTGATGATGGACGGATTTTTACTGATCTAATGGTTTGATCATCTCTAGATTTGATATTCAAGTTCCACATGGATTCCTAGTTAATTATATAGGGAACTTAATGGTGGTTTAAGGGTTGATTGGTCAGCTTGAGTGTGATTCATCCTCTAAGTTATTAAGATTGCAACGAATGGTAGATGGTGTGACTTAAGATATCAGATTTGTGGCATGTGGTGTAGTTTTAGAATGGTGTGATGACTCATCTTGAGAATTTAACAGATGGATAGGTTGGTCTACGGATGAAGGTTACCATTAACGATTGGATTTAGGTCAGAGTGTGTGAATGTTTACATAAATCGGGATTGCATTTATACTAAGTCAGGTTCTCATGGTAACACTCGAGTACTGAAAAGTACAAGGTGTTACAATCTACTCCCCTTAAAGATATTTTCATCCCCGAAATTCAATACTTCTACCTTAAAGGGGACGAAGATAATCTATTTTTTGTGTCTCTTAGCATTCACTACTTTTCCCATGAAGTATGTTTGTATTCACGATTGACTACTAGGACTGAGGTTATTACAATCTACCCCCCTTAAAGAAGAATCTCGCCCACGAGATTTGATCATGCCCATCCCAATTTCCACTAGCATTAATTTAGACCTAGGGTTTGCTCACATGAGGTAATGAAGATTTTTACTACTAGTCTATATCCATGTGAGTGTGTGTTTGTTTAAAATTTACAATGATTGTTCCACATCGTCTAATAGAAGGATAAGAATAGTGGTTTATGTTTTCAATGTTTGGGTTAACATGAACGGACAGTTATGGTTGGTCTGAGCCTGATACAATGATCTTTTGCCTGATTAGGGCAGTGAGTTCCTTGGTATCCATTCTTAATCCTAGTGGATCTTAACCTTCTACTTGATCAGGGCATTGAGGTCGTTAGAATTTTCTAGGATTTAGAATTAGGATCAAACCACGTACACTTCATTTAAATATGATTCCATCAGTCCGTGAACCCGATTATTCAGGATTATTTTTTTTTAATATCATATAGTCTTCTATTTTAATAAGGGACAAGTCTATGATGGCCTAGTACGCTTTCACTGCGCACTCTGATTGTCTAAGTGGTATGCAAAAATCTAGGGACCTAACATTTCTACATGAGGATTTGGGTTTAAAAGATGTTAAACTTAGATCTCCAAGGTTAATTAGTCTCAATAAGCCTAGTTTAGGGTTAATAATTTACCCAGAATTCTAAAATTTCATGCCTAGTTATTTCTAAATGTAGGAATATGTGAGAAACGTTGTTTCTAATCAAAGAGATGTATTAGGGAATTCGAATTAAAATTCCTAGTGTGGGCCCTTACGTTTTGAGAGTGTTTATGTTCGATTTAATGCACAATATGGTGGTTATTTGTTTCCATACGGTACCTAAGTTTAATTCCTAAATTCCGCAATCATAATTCACAAGGGAACTTAGTTTTTTTTTTCTAAGTTCAAATGATTAACCCTAAACATTTCAAGGGAGCCTAAAAGTTTGGTTTCTAGATTCACAAGGCATCTTAAAAATAAGGGAATGGAACCTAGTTTCAAGCTTCTAATTTCATCAATGTAACTTCGATGTATTTGAAGTTATATAAGTCCTGTTTTTCCCCAGGGCCTGGTTTATCTAGACTCGCTCTGATACCAACTGTAACGCCCCGTGTTTTCAGGACCCAAGTATATAACCCGTTTCCCAAAAACCCGAGTGTTAGCTTATAAAATCAAGTGAAATTTTGAACCGTTTATCGTTAATCACAGTTAACAGCAACGAAGTTAGATTAAATGATGCATCGTATAAAAACATTCTGATCATTACAAAATTTCAAATGTAGCACCCATATAGGACTTATACAATTCCAAATATAAAGTTCATTAAACAGGAACAAAAATGTATCATATAATGTTGGGGCTCTATATGCGCCGCATGGACCTCGTCTTGCTCCCCAGCTACCTGATCTGCTCTAGTACCCTGTGAACAGCATCGGCTCGCTCTACACCTGCATCATTTATTACGATTTGATAGCGTCAATGGCTATCATAGTGAGGAGCACCCTCTAAGATTGCACACTCATCATTCATAATCCATTACAAATCGCAAGTTATGAAAATGAATATATTAAACAGGGCATTTCATAATCATGATCATATACTCAAAATTTTAAGCCAATCAACAGAATCTCATCATAAGTAGAATATAATAGCAATCGCAATATAAAGGAATACATCCAGAAAATTGAATAATCAATCATATGACTTTCTATTGCACCTGAAAATTACATTGTAAGTGAACTCCTCAAGATGGCTAGAAAATTGATAAGCGAACTTCAGCTCCACCTGAAAATCATGGTACAAGTGAAGTTCATGAGGTGAATAGAAAATCAACCTTCAAACCTCTTCTTCAACCGGATATCATGTTGTACGTGAACACTGCAAGATGACTAGAAAATCGATAAGCGAACTTCAGCTCCACCAGGAAATCATGGTACGACTGACACCGCAGATGAAGAGACAAACAACATACAAACCCTAGACCACCCAAAAATCATGTCGTACGTGAACACTGCAAGATGGCTAGAAAATTGATAAGGGAACTTCAGCTTTACCCGAAAATCATGGTACGACTGAACACCATAAGATGGCTAGGAAACCAACATACAACTCTAGACCACCCGAAAATCATATCGTACGTGAACACCACAAGATGGCTAGAAAATTGATAAATGAACTTTAGCTCCACCCGAAAATTATGGTATGACTGAACACCACAAGATGGCTATGAAAATAAACATACAAATCAAGATACAAATCAAGACCACCCGAAAATCATATTGTACGTGGACATCGCAAGGTGGCTAGAAAATCGATAAATGAACTTCATCTCCACCCGAAAATCATGGTATGACCGAACACCGCAAGATGGCTAGGAAACAACAGGGTATGCAAACATAACCAACAAGCCGCAAAAGGGCACCAATAGACCATCAAAGCCATGAGGGCAAATATATGATTCAAACCATGTAAGGTAAATAGGGACCGCATGATAGCAAGTCCAAGATAAGTTCCATTCATTCCATCACTTAAGTGTAAATGGTAACATGTAGTTAATCAATGCATGTACAACTAAAGAAAATAGCATGTTATCATCAAACCATTTATGCATGTTATAATTAAAGAAAGATGCTAATCATCCAACATATGAATTTATTTCACAACAAATTAGCATATTCAATAACAAGGTACGTAACTTGATTAGAGGAATCATATCATCATCTATATCCAGATTGATGAAATTAAGTGGGAAGCTCAAAGGGTAAGTCCTCACCTTATGATTTAGTTTGCGTTGTCTGATAGTGTGTGTGCTTCTTAGGATTGAATCCTACCCATTTGAAATTGCAAGAGGTCGGCTCGATCTTACATTGACCGTCTTAATTTTTCTTCTTTTTACCTAGAGCTCAAACATGGCAAATTCAAGAGACATGTAAGGTTTCTATATATTCAAATGAAATTTAGAATTAAATATCATGACTTTAGAACTTAGAACATGGAGGCACTACTTACCTATTCCACCGAGTCAACCCAACTCAGATTCGGGTCCAAGCACCCTCAACACCGAGTCAACTCAAACAGGCCTTGAGAGTTAACCAACGAGTCGGGATAGTAGCATGCTCTGTCTTTCCTTTCTATTTGTTGGAAGTCTGGAATGTCCAACAATGGTCTGGACCAAGTCAACTCAGACTCAACTCGGCAGCGAGTTAAGGTTGCAAGTTGACTCGATTTCCAACTCTCTTCTTCTTCTCCTTCCTTTCTCCCTTTCTTCCTCTTCTTCTTCCTTTCACTCCGTCAACCTCATCCTTTGCTAGGATATCTAGCTAGGCCTGGACCAGGCCCAAGTCTAACTCGACCGATCCAAACTCAGTTTTGACAGAGTCGACTCGGCTTCAACAGGGCAACATCCCCATGACTCTCTTTCTCTCTTGGTTCTCTTCCTCTCACTGCCCTTCTCCTTTTCTTTCTTGTTATCTTCTTTCTTTTATTTTCATTGGGATGTCCAGAAATGTCTGGACTCAAGTAGCATTTGAGCAGGCCCTGCCGGCCAAAAACTCAGCTTGAGTTGCTTCCCTCGATGCAGCAGTAACGGCGAGACTCCCTCCTTCTCCTTTCCTCCTGTTAAGAGGACCAATCGCAATGGCCTTAGACTCAGTGCAGGCTCAGGCAGTGGCCTGGTGCGGCAACGAACTGCAAAGAGGGCAGCGTCTCCTTCTCTCTTTGGCTTTCTTGTTTCTCTCTCTTTTTTTTTTTTTTTTTCCTTCTTCGGATGGCTGCCCTAAAAGGATGATATTTATAGCCCTTTTTCTGCTCTAAAATAGTTGTAACAAATTTCCGGATCAACTACAGAACGAGTTCTAATCCGCTCGCAAACTCGGTTTGTTAGGTTCGTTGGATGTTGATCACCACCAAAACCCTTGCAAGGCTTCAATCAGATCTTAGGGATTAGTTTCTGGGACCCTGGCCTACCTAAAGGATGGTCTAGATCAGCAAGTGGGACCCACACATAAGTGGTGGGTTTTTCAAACAGACGGAGAAGATGATCGACCCGTCCATGGTAGTTTTTCATTGGATGAATTATCATCCAATCTGAAGCTCCTGGGAGGATTGGATCGGTCCCTAGAGACTTGTGGGACCCACTAAATGGGACGGTGATTAACATATTTCAAAGATTTAGCTTCAACAGCAGCGGTGGGTTAAAGCACAAGCAAAAGTGGAGGACGCCCTACTTTGAAGGGCTGGGATTTGCTGAGATGGAGGGCTGGGATCACGTGAAGAGGTTTCATGCAGATCACCAGCATGGAAAGAGGAGAAAGGATGAAATCCTTTCCATTACTGGAGTAATGGTTGCACACAGCCTCCTTACGCTCATGTTTGTGCAGCTGCATGTGCGAGTAACCGAGTGAACCTTTGAGAGTTTGGACAGATTCAAAACCCCAACCAGATGGATGGTTTGGATCACCCATTGGTGGGCCATGATCGACGCCACCAAGGGCGCTTTTCAAATGTTGCTTCGGGCGAGAGGAAAGGAAGAGAAAAACTCTCTTTTTTTAAGGTAGCATCGGGTCTGAGCGGGCTGACCAAGTCTGGCGGTCCGGTGCACCATGGGCACACGCCCGCTGATTGTACTCATGCGGTAAATGTAGGGCCCACAATGATATTCTGATGGATCCAGGCCGTTCATTCATTTTGCTAGCTCATTTTGGAACCCAATCTAAAAAATGAGGTAGATCCATGGCCTAGGTTGGCCATATCAACTGAAAAATGGCCATTAGGGGTCAATTATCCTCTATTCGATGGCGATCTGGGGTCCACTCGTAATTAGGGTCTTTCATCTAACTAGCGAGCTGATCAGGGACACCATCTATTTTAAATTGATAAAGATGGCCCACCATAGTGTTTGTTCTTGAGTTTAAAATTGTGATTTCTGCCTACCCAACAGTTGGATTATTTCCAACTTCGATCCCCAAGCTGCCTGGTCCATTCTGGAGGAAATTCGGTGATACTTACCAAGTTGGATGGATTCAGTGGTTGATTGGTCCATCTTGAAAGATGATGGTTGGATTTAAGGGCTAATTCTTATAGTCTAGTCATGTATCATCCACGCCCATTTCTAAGGCTGATGATGGATGGATTTTTACTGATCTAACAGTCTGATCATCTCTAGATTTGATATTCAAGTTCCACATGGATTCCTAGTTAATTCTATAGGGAACGTAATGGTGGTTTTAAGGGTTGATTGGTTAGCTTGTATGTTTTAAGTGTTATTCATCTTCTAAGTTCTTAAGGATGCAACGAATGGTGGACGGTGTGACTTAAGATATCAGATTTGTGGCACGTGGTGTAGTTTTAGAATGGTGTGATGTCTCATCTTGAGAATTTAACAGATGGATAGGTTGGTCTATGGATGAAGGTTACCATTAACGGTTGGATTTAGGTCAGAGAGTGTGAATGTTTACATAAATCGGGATTGCATTTATACTAAGTCAGGTTCTCATGGTAACACCCGAGTATTGAAAAGTACAGGGTGTTACAAAGTCCCCAACCCGTATGGTATTAGGAGGATGCTCCAATGTCTAGACCGAGTGGGTGCATGAGTGCATGAGGGCCGAATACCAGTTGGTCGCGTCTCCCACTGTGTCGTGATCGGTTGGAAGGGGGTGTGGCCTTGCTCACCCGAGTTAGGGGGCAATGATTGGGCTGAGTCTGACCCAACTTGAGGAATGAGTCCATTATCGACAATACGAGCCTGATATTGGTAGGCGAATAGTGAGGTCTCTTCCACTTACCCAGTTATGTGCTTAGATGGGGTGGCAAGCTGTTGTTGAGTGTACTAGACCCCGGTGATATTCCAGAGATGAGCTGTATTATTATGTGGATTCAGATGAGGATTGGTATATTTGAGTTGCATCTCGCATATGACATTGTCCAAGTAGGCCTTTCATCGCATAGTCATAGCATTCATGTCTTGCATTGCATAGCCTTGATATGGCCGATAGCATTCATGTCTTTCATCGCATAGCCTTGGTACAACTGATAGAATTCATGGACTTACCAGTATGTTTGCACATTGATCCGATATTGCATATATGACACTTACTGTGTGCACACACTTATACCACCCTCTAAGCTTTCTATAAGCTTATGCATGATCGTTGCGTGCAGGTGACACTAGGACACCGCAACAACACTAAATCAGGAGCGTGTCACTGAGTTTCTTGAGCCTTTGATATCCCCATTGTATTTTCCTTTATGCATTATACTCAAAGTTTCTAATTTTAGTGAATATGTGGTGATGTTGTTGGTTGTTGTTTGTGGGTTATGCTTATGGTTATGCTCCTTATGAAATAAACTTATGTTGAAAATCCTCCTTGTAGGATCACAAGATTGAAACCTAGTATATGGGTGCCAGGAGCCGAGAATAAGGTACTATGGAGGTTGTCGGCATCAGATTCGGTGATCAGAAATTTTGTGAGCCCAGTTTCCGAGTTTGGGGCGTGACACTGCATTGGTGAAATTGCTTATAAGGGCACATGTAAATTAGCCTATGAGGTTTAAATCCACGAGGAGGGTTCGATAATTACCTCCTTTTCATTGTGGGTGTAAGACCCGTAACCTCGTGAGACCTTCCGTACACTTCTACTTAAACAACAGTATCTTCCCAGTGGACTAGATCGACGAGTTTTGATCGTTACCATATTTTTGTACCGTTATACCTCGAGACTTGTACCCTAGTAACGGCGCGGGTGTTATAATTCTAACACCGCGTGACACACCCTATTTTAACCCTTAGATTAGAAGTTATAATTTTCACACAGTCTGAGATGAGCTGCACAATGCATGCGGGCCCCACTTGCACAAATCTCTATGTTGTGAAATTAATCAATCCATCCATCAACCCATCCATCCATCAAGTCATCTATCACTCATGTCACTCTCTCTCCCCATTAGTCAAACAAACCCATGACATTCTCATGCAACCCATACCCCTACCTACACTAACTATCATTCTCTTATTCTTTTTCTCCCCATTTTACCCTTCCATCTTCCCCTTATTCCCTACCTATCCTAAAATCTCTACCACAATAACTCCTTAACTCCCTCTCATTTTTACCATTTCCTAGCAAGAGTAGAGAGGGATTAAGAGAGAGAGAGAGAGAGAGAGAGAGAGAGAGAGAGAGAGAGAGAGAGAGATATTAGAAAGATTAGGGAGAAATTAAGAGAGAGAGATGAAAGAAAGAAAGATTAGGGAGAGATTAAGAGAAAAGAAAGAGAGCTTGTGAGAGTATTAGGAAAGATGAAGAGAGAAAGAGTAAGAGAATAGAGAAAAGTGAGATTAAAGAAGATTAGGGGTGAAGAGGGGCTTGGTGGACCATCTAATCACCGATCCGAGACGATCCAACCGTTCATCCTTCTAAGTGAGTGCATGGGAGGGTCAAAACCCTCCCATTCTTTGTGATTCGCTATTTTGATGGGCCCATAAGAGTGGGACCCACCTTGATCATGTATTGAGTATGTGGTGGACCCCATAGTGGTGGGGGGCCATCCCGATGGCCGAATTTATTTTCCTTTCTTTTCTTATTCTCATGGTGTTGTGAGACCTACAAGTGGGTCACGCTATTGGAGAGCATGTCCCACACACTATCATAGTGTGGACCACCTTGTGTGGCCCACTGTGATATTTATTTTCTTTTTAAACTAATTGATTATGTAAGTACACTTGGATGGAGAAAATACACCAAAAATTGATGCGATCCAAACCTTCTTGGCCCCACCATGAGTTGGACATTCAAATAGATGGAGTGGATTTCCTAGGTGGGCCCTACCTCACCCTTAAAACACAAAAGAGGGAGAGGGGTAGTGACACCATATCCTTAGACACAAAAAGCATGTCTCTGACACAATTACCTTCTAAAGCCACCATGTGGACTTCACTCGTGGGCCCCATCATGACGTGTGTGTGTGTGTGTGTGTGTGTGTGTATATATATATATATATATATATATATATATATATATATATCATCCACACCATCCATCCGATTTTCCTTATCATTTTAGGTGTTGAGCTAAAAAATGAACCTAATCCGAATCCTAGATGGGCCATACCACAAATGCTAAGGGGTTGGGTTATCCACGTCATTTCTTACTTTGCATGAATGTTAATTTGGAGTGAGTTTTCACTCATGGGACCCATATTGATGTATTTCTTAGATCCACACCATCCATCCATCAGCTAGCTCATTTTAGCTTTAGATCCCAAAAATCTACCCGATCCAACCATCAGGTGGACCACACCACAACCAATGGTGGGATGGGAGCACCCCCTCACATCAACCATGTGCACGTGGGGTGGGGGCATCCCAACCATGCACCCCACCTTGATGTATTTGTTAAATCCATGTCGTCTTCCACCTTCCCCATGTCGTTTTAGGCTATGAGTTGAAAAATGAGACAAATCTGAGTTCCTAGTGGACCGCACCGAGGGAAACAAAGTCCCACTATTGGAACTTTCTAAGGCCTACTATTGTGTGTATAAGTGGTGGACCTATTCATCATTAGACTCCTTTGGTCCATAGAGATTGGCCGATATAATGGATGGAATAGATTATCCACTAGTGGACCCTACATAGTAGAATAAAATAAAAATAAAGGAAGAAAGAGAAAAACCAAAAAAAACATGTCACTTGAACGTTTTTGCTAGCAACGGTGAGGGTGGAAGCCTCATTGGGCTGCCCCTATATGTGGAACCTACCATGATGGATTTGTTTAATCCACACCGTCCACCATCTTCTCCATATAGTTTTAGGCCATGTGCTAAATTTTGAGGCAAATCTGAGTCTTAAGTGGGCAGTACTAAGGGTATTAATGTCCATCTGTTGAAACACTCTAGGGCTCGCTTTGGAATATCTGATCATCCAAACTAGTTCTAGTCAGAGTCTATTTGACCTCATTTGAAGTGGCCAAGACGGTGAATGGATTGGATTAGATCATCCACTTAGGGCCCACATTAATAGTGCATGTAAAACATACTAATAACATGAAAAATAAGTGAATGCCATGCACGTGTGAGTTAACCAATTCTTAGCCAATTTTGGGTCTCACAAGTGGGAGTCTGTTCTGATGTTTATATTGAGTCCACACCATCCACCATCTTTTCAAGATCATTTTAGGCATTGGTCCAAAAGATGAGACAGATTCAGGTCTCAAGTGGGCTGTAACGAGGGAAACAAACCATTACTGTTGAAATCTTCCAAGGCCCATTGTGGAGTTTGTGTTGGTCTAAATCAACCCAAATCAGAGCCCATTAGACCCGCTCGAGATGGACTACACGGTGAATGGAGTAGAAAATCCACGTGGGGCCCGTACTGTTGGTGTATAAATAAAAAAGAGAAATAGAGGAAAAAGAAAGGTGTCACCGGGCGTTATTGCCCACTGAAGTGAGGGAGGAAACCTCCTGGGGCTACCCCCACACATGGGACCCTACATGATGTATATATCATATCCACTCTGTTCATCAATCTTATCATATCATGTTAGGCCATGGGCTCAAAACTCAGGTTGATCCAGATCTCAGGTGGGCTATTCCATAGGGTAATATGGGGCTAGAAACCTCTTGGACTTTGGGATTTCTTGGTTTTGGGATCACTTGGACTTATGAATCCCTAGTTTTGGGATCCCTTGGACCTAGGAATCCCTGGAATTGAGACCCCTTAGGTCTTTGGTTATATTTAACATCTTTAATTCAAATCCTTAAATTAGTTGGTTTGTGAATGTTAAAACTATGGTTTTATTAAATTCATTTAAGTATATACTTTTCCTAAACTGATGAATTCCTAAGACTCAGATGGGCCATGAGCATATGATCACATCATAGTGACTAACCAATGATTTGTAACCGTCAATTTACATTAGTAATGATTAGACGGTGCAGATCATTCTACTAAAGTAATTATAGTGATGTCTTTGATAATCTAATTATTTTGGGACATCATTGGTCGGCCATATGCCTGAATGGATTGACACACGTGTTGTACATGACACCCAGATCCATAGATCAACTGATAGATTGAGTGCATATACCTCGTTTCAACACTAGAGGTCTTGGTATCGATCCCTAGTGGGGGTGGCTAACATGGAGTGTGCGTACTGACATGTGTGTGTACTAACAAGTTAATCCAAAAAAAAACATGTTGTACATGTGGGTGTCCATCCGAGTCACTCCCAATGGACCCCGCCTTGTTATATATATATATATATATATATATATATATATATTCTATTTATTCCTTGTAGGCTACATGAGAAGCTATGTTACGTTAGTCTAACGTGGGTCATACCACATAGACTTCTATATTTCTAGTGGGGCATGTCGTTTAGTTCTCACTCTCTATATATGATTTACCGATTAAGGCTGATTATTGTCTGATATATCTGATAACATGTTAGTGTACTTGGCCTAGTAAGACACACTAAGAACATGCTTAGTATAATGACATCATGCCTAGACATGTGCCCATACGCATCATTTGTATGCATGTTGTGAGTGGTGATTGATCATAGCATATGTCATTGGGTTGAGATACTTAGGGCAATCCATATGAGATAGGGTTACCCCACATGATCGTGTTGTACGCACAGGTTTGATGCATGACTTGGGTGGTATGACTCATGTATTTCGCATCTTGTATGTCACGATCACTTTACACCCTAGCAACATTAGGGTTATGGCCTCCACAAGCATATAGTGGATGACCAGATTAGATACTGGAAATATCCGTTCTAGCATCAGGGCATTATGAAAGTTCCTAAACCCTTGTGGTACCAGTAGTATACTTCAACGTCGAGACCGAGTGGATAACATGAGCGCCCGAGTGTCGAATACTAGTAGGTCACGTCTCCCACTGTGTCGTGGAAGGTTGAAAAGGGGTGTGACCTTATCCTTCTGAGGGTAGGGGGTTGTAAGCTAGGTTAAGTTTAACTAGCTCGTAAATGGGTCCGCTATCGAAGAGCCGGGTGGGCATTAACATACTACTGGCAAGGAGGATTGTGAGGTCTCTTTTACTCACTTGGTCATGTGCGCGATGGGGTGGCCGCCAGTGTTGGAGTGTACTAGACCCCTATGATGTTTCTAGTGACGAACCGTACTGATACGTGGACTAGTTAATGATTGACATGCTTGCGTTGAATCTCTAGCATATGACATTTGGCCATGTAGGCCTTGCATTACATAGTCTTAGTATAGGTAACATCATTTATGGACTTGCCAATTTATCCTTCCATCATTTTCACTTAATATGAGATTTGTATGCTTGGCACATGCATTGTGCACACACACACACATGCACTCTCTAAGCTTTATAGTAAGCTTATGCATGTTCATTACATGCAGGTTATGCTAGATCGCAGTGGCATTGAGGCAGGAGCATGTGCCTGATCTTTTGAAATTTTATTATATGATGTATTTCCCTTTCAGCACTGTACTCAATTATTATATTAGTGGATATGTGGTGATGATGTTTTGAGACTTGGGTACACTTGTGGTCATGCTACTTTATATAAAAAAATTCACATTGAAAATCCTCCTTATAGGATCCCAGGATCGGAACCTGGTCCATGGGAGCTGGGAGCCGAGAATGGAGTACTATGGAGGCTGTCGGCACCCGATTTGGAAGCAGAGAATTTTGTGAGCTCGGTTCCCGAGTTTGGAGCGTGATAGCGGGGCTATTGTCCTATGGTGTATCATGATTGTGGGCTTTATTACGGCCAGCGGATGCAGAAAAGTCACCCAAACTGGCCTTCCTAAGGTTCCTCTACCCTCATCTCATGTAACGTCCTAGATTTTCACTATTTTGGATTTTCAAAAACCCTTAAAAATTTTCATTATAATTAACTTACATTGTCACTTGTTGACCATTAACACTTGATCCTATACACAGGTGGTACCAATAAAGAACCACACAAATCACTTGAACACAAAGTATAGCCACATGATTTGTTCATATAGGGCCCAAATCTAGCTGACATATCACTGACTAATCAAGGTAACCACAACTAAATAAAGACCCACCTAAAGTCGAGATATTAGGGGTCAAATCTTAATTAACAAACCAAACTAACTCAGTGTCCTTTTAGCCTAAGAACCGATGGTTTAGAGTGATTATAATTGAATCATCATTTTCACTAATTACGAATAGGCCACACTATGAACTTAGCTAATACAAACCCTAATAATTACGTACAAGAAACCTCGCTACCCAATTCATTCAAAAAATGTGCCAATTACCCGAATAAGCTCTATACCACTCGTTAATGAGCCACTAGTTCTTAAACTATAGAATAATGTTCATCTCACTGGGCTTAAGATCCATCACGGGTGCAGAATCAAGATAATACCTGTTGAGGTACAAAAAATAAGAAGAAAGGATTGAAGAAAAGAAGATTGAAAAGTAGAAAGAAAATGGAAAAAGAAGAGGAACAAGTGTCTTTAGGGTGGTTTGTGCGGGTCCATGCAAACGATATTGATTACGCGGGATCGCACAACTGATTTCAGGATATGTTGTCCATGTATAGTCAGAATTAATGAAAGGTGGGCCCATGGCACCAAGATCGAGGTTTCGCACGTGTCGAGGCCTATAAATACCCTCGTCCCCCCTTCATTTGGACCGATCAAAGATTTTGGAGGAGAAGCAGAGCAACAGAGAAGACTGGAGGTAGGAGTGAAGAGAAGTTGATGGCTTGCGCGGACCCGTACAAACCATGTCAGTTGCGCAGGTCTACGCAACTAGACTGCCCTGCAGTCCATAATGATAAGCTGAAATGCTGCCAAAATGATCAGTCTCCAGATCCTCTTCTGTCCAAGATTTAAGGAGAGAAACCAATTTATTACATTTACACAATATTCCTCTTAAAGAGATGATCAAATCACGAGTCGAAGTGCTGCCAGATTTAGCATTCGGCTTGGACATTTGAACTTTGTTAATTTCTGTATTTCTAAATAATCTATCTTAGAATCAAGGGATATCCGAGGATGTAAATGAACTTAGTATTAATAATATGATGATTGTTCTTAATAGACTCTTTCTTTGTTATATTTAAATAAGATAATTTCCTGAATAGAATGCATTTTTTTTTGTTCGAAACAAAATGGCAACTCTGTTGAGGATTTTTATCTTATTTAATGATAACATTGAGATAGTTATGGAACTTTCATTATAGTTTGGCGTCTTTTTATGACAAAATAGTGACTCTCAGTGGAAACATCCTCCCCTTCATCTCTTAGATAGATCATATTATTATCGAACTAATGATTACAATTTTTTGTGTCTCATTTTGGAGGTAAAAAGACAAGGTTGCAAGACACCATCTAATGGCATACTCAGCGACAAAGATAAACTTCTATTTCACTGTGATTGGATTTATGGTGGAATATGTACTAGACCAGCCACCGAAGTGCAAGACTCAGTCTCTCATAGACAAAAATAACTTAGCTCGAATGATGGTTGGAGTCGTATCTGCTTTACCTCCAGTAGTAGAAGAAGACGAGAATTGGACTGTCGTGACATCCCAAAGAAACAGGGCTTGAAATGCAAGAAGCTTTAGAATGAGTCTGCCTTCACCACGAACCAGGGGACCAATAACACGGAACACTGCTAGAAAGAATCCCAAATTGGCCTCTCTCCCATATATCCTGACATACGGTCCCATAGTTAACATCGTGCAACTTTCCAGCCCTAATTACTATAAGAGTCCGATGGACGAAAGAACAAAAAAGAAAAGCATTACTCATAGGGTCACCTGCTTCTGTGTCGTCTCGATCAATCAGTTACAATGGAAGTACAGGAAAATCAAATGGGACTACCCTCCTAGTAAGCCCCATTACATTAACGCATCCTTATTCCACTTCGAATACTGTTTCATGAGGAAGTGTACACATGGCCGGAACAGATCAGGGGACTACACCTACTGCACTAGACCGCATGAATGAAATGTCACAAGCACAGAGAATGTTGATTGAAGAATGTGGAAATCTCAAAGAGGCCTTGACAACTCTTGCGCACAATGTAGCCCAAATAGCGGCTCCTCCGATGATGGGCACAATGAACGAACAAGAACGTCATCCTAAAGGTTTTCAGCCTCAGGGGGCAGGATCGCTCGAATCTGCTCCAGTAGTAAGGGCTATAACTCAAGAGGAAGTACGACAAGTTGTTAAGAAAGCTGTCAGAGTGGAAAGAGAACACAAAAATGTTGGTCAATTCGGATATTGAATGTCATATCCATGGGAAGTAGAAGACATCCCTTTCCCAGCCAACTTTAAACATCCCAATTTTCAAAAGTTTAATGGAGAGGGGTCACCAGAGGAACATTTAATGCACTTTATTACTAGTATGGGGAATTTCTCCACGATACCGCAGTACTACCTACAATTGTTCGAATCATCCTTGACAAGCAAAGTGTTCTGATAGTATTCTAGTCTAGCTCCGGGATCGATACACACTTGGGAGCAAATGCAGGATGCCTTCATGTCAAACTTTTTCTCTTCAGAACGTAATGTTAGTATTACAGAGTTAACTTTGGTGCGACAAAGTGATGGAGAGCCAGTAGAGAAATTCATAGATAGGTGGAAAACATTGGGAGCTTCTTGTGGACAGTTATTGGAAGAGAAAGAACAAGTGAAAATGTGCTTAAATTCCATAGAAATAGGAATCACATTTGGACTCACAAGTGCTAATATAAAAACTTTCCGAGAATTGGCAACAAAGGCACATGCTTTGGAATTGATGACTAGGAAGATGCCAGTATTTCAAAACAGAATGGATTGAAGAGGATCTAGCATACTGTTAGTAAATATTGTTTCTCATGAAAGAAAGAAAAGTACTTTCTATAACAAGCGAGAGGCTAGAAAAAGAGAAGATTCGGACCTGTATAAAAATCGAGTGAATGATAACGATCTTGATAGAATGATTATCACAAAGAGTATGATTTTGAAAAAGAAGATGTCGTACCAATAATGGAACAATTGCTAGCCATCGGAACTATTCAATTACCTCAGCCCAGATGTCCAGAAGAGGTCGAAATGACTAAAGATAAGAGATATTGTCGTTATCAATGTTATGTTGGGCATCCGATAGAAAATTGTTTTACATTACAAGATATGTTGCAGAGAATGATAAAACAAGGCGAAATAGTAATGAAAAAGGATGAAAAACAAGATAAGAAGACGACTGTGAATACTGCATTTGTAGGGAGCCTATTGAAAATTAAGAGAGATAAAAGGAAAGCTGTTGCAATAAGAGAATAGCCGGCAACAGTGGATTCACTCAAAAATTTTCATTATGATTCAGAATTTGTCAAATTATCTTCTAAAGAAGTCACTCATGGTTTAGCTTCTATTTGCCAAAGAGAGGATGAATCGGTCAGAGAATTCATTAATCGATGGAGAATCCTGGGGGCATCGTGCATACAATTGGTGAAAAAAAGAAAAGGATCAAGTTAAGTTGTGCTTGGAATGTATAAAGCCAGGTATTGTGCTAAGTCTGGAGGGTTTGAATTTACAGACATTTCAAGACCTGATTGAAGAGGCTTGTAGTTTAGAAAGAATTATTGCAAAGGTGGCTGACTTTTATATAAGTCAACTTGTTCTGAACCCCGAAAGAGATCCGACTGATATGATTAGAGAAGGAAGAGAAAGGAAGAATCGACAAAAGGAGCAAGGAGTTTCAAATACAAGAAATATGAATGAGCATGCGATCAAGAAAATGAAGAAAGCATTTGCATGGCCTAAAGCTTATAAGAAATATTCATTTGAAGAAGATGATATGCTCCCTATGTTGAACAAATTGCTGGAAGCCGAAAAAATAAAATTGCCATGGCCGAAACATCTAAAGGAAATGAATGCAGGTGATTATTGTTATTATCATTGTTTCCTCGAACATCAAACGGAGAATTGTTTCAGCTTGAAGAAAAGGTTACAAAAGATGATCGATGAAGGAGGAATCATTATAAGGAAAGTGTATGAAATGAAAGAAGAGATAATAATACACAGGCCTAATTAGTTCAAAACTGAGGGCAATGCTATTCTCGGGCGAACAGTATGAGGGGATATAGCAACAATATATTTGTTAAAGGAAACAGTATCATGATTTTGATTACAAAGATTCCCAGAGCAATGCTTCTTAATCAAAAAGGGGCATAACAAGTAGAGGAGCAAAAGGACTACAAAAGATAAAGTCATGTACTTTCCCTCATGTGAATGAATAAAAGCGCGAATTTTTAAGTAAAACTGCTCAAACATATCAGAAGCATTGATGATTACTGCCGTTGATGATTGCCCCAAGTATTGATGATTTCTACTAAGCATTGATGATTGCCGCCGACATTGACGATTATTGTCAAATTCGACAAATCGCCAAACATCGATGATTATCGCCGAAGTTAATAACCATCGCTGTCAGTATTAATCGCTTATATAAGTCAAAATTGCTATCATCGCCATGCTGATACACTATTTTAAATATATTATGAATGTTCTTAGAACATTGTCATCAATGGCGAAATATCAATTATTGATTCACCAATTTTGGCAGTGGAACAAATTATATAGCCAACCACATATAAAGTTAATGACAACAACGGTAACCCACTTCTTAAGGTAGCCTAGCCAAGTCTCATACGACCAACTACGCATAAAGCCTATCTCCATCGCCATACGGGCAGCAGTGAGAAGCCAGTGGCCCTAAAAAGCCCGTGAAGGCCATCATATGCATACTCATGCGAGCAGCAGATAAAGCCAATGGCTTAAAGCCCTAAAGGGCCAAAAAGTCTTCAACGGCTAATCATGCGTAACACCCATGCCGTTTGTATAACTTTCCGGTAGCATAATGGGGAACGGATGAAATTGCCCTCCCGTGAATGGGCTCGACCTTGTAGATAAAGAAAACATGAACTGCAATGTGCACTCTTTGGTCATTAACCATAGATAGGCCAACCGTTCGTAAGGCCCCCCAGATCCTTGGCTCGATTTCAGTAGTAACTCATGAGGAAGGGCCTAAACCTACTCATTGATGAACTGGTGACCCTGGATTTAGTACCCCAAAGGTTGCCTTGTGTGCCCTACAAACTCTAGAGAGTTACTACGGCCAACCCTGTGCGTAAATTCAACCGAGTTCACGGCCCCGATAGCTTCACTAGGCCCCTCTGATGGATCACGGTTTGTGAATTCACCAGGCTATAAGAAGTTCAGTGAACTCATGAGAGTTATAGAGACTATCACATGAGACCCGACTCCACTACTCAAGAGTCTAAAAACTGGGTGGCTCCACTACTCAAGAGCTTAAACTGTGTGTGATCATCTAACTGAATTGAAATCTAGTACCGCTGATTAAAATAAAATCATATAGGAAATCCCATACTGACAATTATAAAATGCTGATGTTTTTATATCAGTTCTTCGTTAAATATTATGTCAAGATTATTGCATAGATAAATATGTTTGAAATGATCTCTGATGTAGAAATTCAAAGAAGAATAAAATATCTCAAAATATTATCATGTCTTCATATGCTGAGGGTCAAAAGAGATTACTTGTTCCAAAAAAAAAATATACACAAAAAGAAATTACATACTTAAAGTTCTTCTGTAATTCCTAATATCCCCATATACTTTTGCAAATCCTCCTTTAACTGCATTTGAGCTGTGACATGTTTTGATTTTTCCTCAAGAATGATCTTTGCCTGATCAAGAATGTCAGCCAGTTTATTTTCCAATGATGTAATCATCTCTTCGCTCCTGAGTAATTCAGATTTCTCAGAATCAGTAGACTGAATATTGTCCTGTATTCTTTCTTCAATCTCCTTTATAAATGATTCCTTCGCATGATCCTTTAACTCCAGCTGTGAAATTTCCTCTTTTAGGGCAACGATGTGGTCCCGAATAACCGCTCTGTCATCAGCACAAGCCTTCAATTGTTCTTGAAGGGTTAATTGTCTTGATCAAATTTAGAAATAACAGAAGCAATGAGGGAAGCCTTTTCCTTGGAAAGAGTTAGCTGCTTCTCCTATTCCAAAATTTCAGGAGCAATTGTGATAATTTTTGCTGATGCTAAAGAGATTATTGAATCACGGAATCTGAAAAGAGAATCACACAAGGCGAAAATGTTGATCTTCGCCATCCTTACAGTACTTTCTAAGATTTCAATGGTGATATCCAAGTCTGACCATTGTTTAGGATCTTTGAAAATACGAACTATTGCTGACATAGAATTCTTCATCAAAAGCATCTTATGTGTGGGAATCTTTGTGAAAGACAATACTTAAGATGCAGTGGCCACAGACTCAGAACTTGCTGCTCCACTGCAAGGAGGGGTTCCTATAGTATAAAGAAGAAGAGAACTTAAAATAGTGATAATAAAGCTAGAAGATATGTAAATCTTGATAAATCAATCGATATATATATATATATGTATGTACCTGCTGCAGAAGTATGACTAACAGGAGGTGGAATTTCCTAAACCGTAGAGGGACCAGCTCCTAGCATATCAGCGAAAGAAGGAACTCTAGCCTCTGTGCTCGAATCTCTAGTAGTTGGAGTTGACAGATCAGTGGTCTCTACTGGGAAGATAATTTCACGAGCTACCACTTTTGGAGCCACTAAAGGAACTAGAGGAACCCTAGGTGAAATTACCAGTGCAATTGTAGGAGGATTCATGGGAGGAGTATCACCCGTCCTAGCATTAACAACATGAGTACCTGAAATAAAGATATGACAATAATAATGAGATAACTATCACAAAATACACATATAAATATATACATAATTAAAAATTTCCTTACCTGGTGAATATCCAAACTCCCCATAATCTAAAGGTTCTTCTTCCTCCTCTATTATCGCAGGAGACTTTGCAGGAATATTGACACCAGGAAGAGTTTCAGAATCTAGCGGAGGGTATTCTTTGTTAGCATTTTCGCAACAACATCCACCTCTCCATCTACATCGACTTCTCCCTCTTCGAAATCATCATCTTTATTTTCACTATTTTCGTCATCTTCATCATCTTCATATTTAGTAGAAGAAGTACCCTCTGATGAAGAAGCTAAATTTTCATCCCCTAGGTCTTCTTTGTCTACTTCTTCAATCATGATTTGTTTCCCTTTAGAAGGAGGAGCTCGACTACTTTCCAGGTGAGGTTCTTTGTTAATTGAAAGCGAAGGGGATGGAGAGGCATGTTTATTTCCTTCTTGGGGAACAATTGGCGATGCTTGCAAGCGCGTTCAAGACCTAGTCATAGGAGACAATGACCTAGAAGGAGTATGTTGTGAAGGAAGAGCCAATTCATCTTGAGCTACAATAGTCTTTGCCGGAATGGGAGAAGATGTTCCTTCAACATCATCAGCCGGTCAACGAAGTCACGGGGGGCTTGTTCAAATTCTGCCAAGATTCCATGAGCAATCCAGCTGTCCAGAGTGTTAATGGCCTTCTTTTCAAGGATTGGATCTTCTAACGATATTTTTCTCCAAATTTTGCCATGAAAAGGTGCACGGCTCTTCTCTGGTATGTAGCCAATTCCTTCTTCAAGCTTTCTACCCCTTAGCCTAGGCGGGTGAAACCAAACGGGTGCATCTACTGGTAAACAATTGTTGACTAAGAATGATTGGTGATCCCACCACCGCATCCAGCTATAAGAAGTACGAACTATACGATTGCAACTGGGGTTATGAAGAAAGAATCAACACAGCCACCTAGTAGTTGCTTCCATATCATGGCCTAATTGTAAGGACCAGTGGCATAGCAGTGCATTCTTTGAGTAGCTAATCCGCAGTCTTCAGGGATGGCCAGATCATAACTAAATTGACGAGCAAAGCGACTGGGATAGTATGGTTCTTTCTAAAACTCTATTCCTTCTCTTAGCGGCATGCTGCAAGAGCATATTGAGAGGAAGAATGCCCTTTCTCCTACAGTGAGTGTTCTCTTGTCCACCATGTCAATGTCTTCGATATAGTAATGGATGCAGAATTGAAAGAAATCTACTTTATCAGTATCCTGGATTTTGTTGGCTACCTAGTTGTATGATCTTTTTACCATAGCGCTTTGTTGAAAAAACCAGAGTGGAAGGTGTGCAGGATGAACATATGCCTTTTCTAGTGCTTCAAAAGTCCAAGGAAAATAGACTCTCATCCAGCCAGTGATGTAATGCCATGGAGTGTATGCTGAGGAAGCTCTGATGGTAGGATTCTTAGCATAAGTAGCCACTTCCCCAAGGGCTTTATAAAAAGAGCATAACACTGAAGGTGCAAGTGAATACTTGTGGCCTTCTGCCAAAGCGCCCGCAACAACAAAGACTGTAGGTCAAACAACATCTACCCATTTTGATCTTGGAAGTACCACAATGCTTAGCCAATAAGCTAAGAAGGCGGCAAGCTCCCTGAATAAGTTGTATTATGCTCTTTTCTTGATGTTGTCGTGAAGCGTCATTAGCTCCTGAGATCGACAATAGCGGAATCTGCAGGGAAAAGTAAAAGGTTAGTGTGAGGAAATGTATAATAAAAAAAAAGGGGGGGGGGGGGGGGTTGATTCCTAGACTTAAAGATACTTGAGGGCCCTGGAAAAATGTACAAGCCATTGCAGAGGAGAAAGCTTGTGAATGTTTCGAAATTTTGTCATTTCTCTGAAGAGTTTGATGGTGGTTTCGGAGATAGAAGGCTTGCGATTAGGGGAAGAAACAAAGGCCAATTCTTTATTAGATGGAATGAATTCATTATAAAACTTTTCTGTCAGTGGAAGGCCCGCCATCCAATGGAGGTCCTAGAGTGTGATACTCATCTCACCCACTAGCAGGTGGAAGGAGTTGGTGGTAGGAGAACGGTAATCGAGGAAGCCCTTTATCACAGTCAGCTCTTTGTAGAAGTACTGAGACGTAACTTCTATGGCATCATACAAGCCTATCTTAGCATGCAGACCTACGTGTTTTTGTAAGATGGCTTCCACCCAATCTGAATAATAACGTCATGAAGTTAGGAGACCCCTCGTTAAGAATTTTTCGGGTCCCCAAAGTTGCTCACGATCTCGGAAGTGTTGCTTGATCATTTCATAGAAATACATGGGGAATAGATTGTGAGGATTGTGAAAAGGGGTAAGGAAAATCATTGGGTAGACTTCACCTATACGTTGTTGTGGCTTATGCGCTAGCAATATCCCCTCGAGGATGTGCGGTTCTCTTGATAACCATTAAGAAGTGTATATTAGCTTCTCTCCATTTATGTGATCCCTCGGCTCGCAATCGAGCATGGACTGATGACGGTGAAGGTTGAGGGGAATCACAGTCATGCCTTCTGAGTGCGGATTATCAAATTTCATAATACCCTCGATTACTCTGATTGATTCCCATGAGTTTTGAAGTTTCTTCTTGTTATGCTCTTTAATCTTCTCCTCAAATTCCTTGGCCTTGTTTTAACAGGTCTTCTTTGAACGGGAAGCAAAAAGAGTGTCTTCTCGAACAGGAGGTCTTTAGTTGTCCATGCGGATGTGTGGGGTTATTTTCAGCCACTCATCCCAATCATATTCTCGACCCTGCTTCGGAGGTCGTTCTATGTCTTCCATCGCAATTGCCCGATGAATAGGAGAGGGTATGGAGGAAATATGTTCGGTGAAGTTGAAGGTTGGTAGCATGGGCTCCTTGAAGTACGAGGGATTACGGGCAGTGGTTTTAATGCGTTTTGCTGATGGTTGATCTGAAGAAGGGGAAGGATGAAAAGAAGATGGGTCAGGTAAGTCTTGATGAGAGGGATGTTCAGTCGGAGGGTCTACAGCACGATATGTTCGCTTAATACGGGCCATGGTGAGAAGAGGTTTTAAGTCCTGAAGATACTTAAGAAAGAAAAGGTGAAAAGCTGGATAATTGTCTAAGTGTTGGTTGCACAGATTCGTGCAATCAAAGACCTTTGCGCGGTACTGCGCAACAGCCAAAGGTCTTGCGTGAACAGGAAACCTGTTGTGCAGCTTCGCGCAAGCAAAATAGATTATGGGGAAATTTGACAGAGAGACGGAGGTTCGCTGTGACAGAAGTAAGTGTAGAATGAGTGCAAGTTTGGGATATTTATAGGGTATAAGGCTGAGTACAATATGAAGGTCTTGGTTGCGCGGACCGCATAAACCCTGTCAGGGTGAGAAATTGATCATTTTCTTTGATTTTTCGAACAAACAAAGAAAGGATCGAGAGGGCATCTGTTGAGGTACAAAAAAAAGAAGAAAGGATTGAAGAAAAGAAGATTAAAAAGTAGAAAGAAAATGGAAAAGAAGAGGAACAAGTGTCTTTAAGGTGGTTTACGCGAGTCCGCGCAAACGATATTGATTGCACCAGTTCACACAACCCAAATACCAGTTGCGCGGGATCACACAACTGATTTCAGGATATGTTGTCCATGTACAGTCAAGATTGATGAAAGGTGGGTCCCATGGCACCAAGATCGAGGTTTTGTACGTGTAGAGGCCTATAAATACCCTCCTCCCCCCTTCATTTGGACCGATCGAAGATTTTGGAGGAGAAGCAGAGCAGTAGAGAAGACTGGAGGTAGGAGTGAAGAGAAGTCGATGGCTTGCGCGGACCCACACAAACCATGTCAGTTGCATGGGTCCACGCAACCAGACTGCCCTATAGTCCACAATGATAAGAAGCTAAAATGCTACCGAAATGATCAGTCTCTAGATCCTCTTCTGTCCAAGCTTCAAGGAGAGAAACTAATTGATCATATTTGCACAATATTCCTCTTAAAGTGATGATCAAATAATAAGTCGAAGTACTACCGGATTTGGCATTCGACTTAGACATTTGAACTCTGTTAATTCTGTATTTCTTAATAATCTATCTTAGAATCAACTGATGCCCGAGGATGTAAATGAACTCAGTATTAATAATATGATGATTATTCTTAATAGACTCTTTCTCTGTTATATTTAAATAAGATAATTTCCTGAATATAATGCATGTGTTTCTCATTCGAAATAGTACCCAGAACTGCGCAACTTGGGCTAGAGGCCGAGTGCTTGAAATGCGCAAATACCCTAGGCCAAAGCTTAAAACTTAAGTTAAATAAACTTTCCGATCTTTCGTGAAGTTGTGGCTTTCCAACCGTTAGATCTCAACCAAAATCGAGGTATGAGTTAAGGATATTTCTCTGCTCATATCCATATAGTCGTGGCCCTGATCGATTACCAACGACTGTCCATCGTAAATGGGGCCCCCACGGTTGATCAAAGTGTCCTATTGGCACCTGATTCTGACAAACCATAGATCCTATAATGGGGCACCTTTCTCCTGACATGGATGAGCCAGTAAACCCTTAGAAAGACCCTATAAGTAGGAAACAACCTTCCTTAGGGTTAATATAATGGATAAAGCACCATTAGGGCCATTTACGCCACTTCCGGCACTATGTAAGGGCCTTATTTGGGTACTCCCTCCTCCCACACGAATTTCAATAAGATAATAAGGGAGAAAAGGATAAGAGAAAGAGGAGAAAGTGAGAGAGAGAGAGAGAAGCTTGGAAGTGTGAGGGTTTATGCACATTCACTCTCTCATCCCTCTCTGTAGCCACATTGCCACTCTTAAATCCTTTGTGGAGTTCTCTTAGCGGTGATTTAAGTTAAGAAATAGAATCTACTTTCTAATATAGTCTTTTGGGTTAGGTTTTCTAGTCCTTTAAATAGTTTGTGTGATTGTTTAGGCTTTGGTAGATTTTCTTTATAACCATAATCCTAGGAGCGCTTTGAGTTGGACGAATCATTGCAAATGTGCGGACCATTATTTCTAGGTTGTTTTTTATTGACCCTTGAGGGTCTTAGTTAACGATGTCTTGTGGTGAACGGTTTGTAAATAGTTAGCATATCTATATTTCGAGTTTGATTGCAATATGTGTCTTGGCTGTTTATGGATGCTTACATGTTTAATAAAATGCTCAGGTAATTAAATGCGTTATTCTACTAATGCTCACATGTTTGGTTGAATGCTTGATTGCATGTGTTGATTTGTTAATGCTTATATGTTTGATTAAATATTCTAGTGAATGTATTATTTCATAGAGGCTCACATGTTTGATAAAATGCCTAGGTAATTAGATGAGTGTTCTATATGCTCTCGTGTTTGATAAAATGTCTATGTGGTTATGTCACTTAACTTATGTTGACGATATGACGAATTATTAAGTTTGTAGTGATGCTTAGGTTGCTTACAATGTTGGGTCAGTCAGCAAATCGCCCAAACCAAAGGGTGGCCCTAGTTAGGCCAGATACCCTAGGCTTGTTTGATCGACCCGGGTGAACACGGACGACTGACAGTAGATGGACTACACGGGATGCTTGCATCCAATACCGGTTGCGTCGGGGTTCTCCATGGTCAATCAAATTAGTCCACTAGCCAACTGATCATGTATGTTCACAATGTATGACACGACTAAATTGAATTTAGGATACACATTCGCAATGGATGGTCCATTCATAACCATTAGCGTGATATGAACCCCCTGAGACTCATAAGCCAAGCATGGTGGTATGGGACACCTTGTCTAAGCTGTTGGCCTACGCTGGGATGACGAGCTTCCCCATTGTGACTAATAAGCACTAATGGAAGTGATAGGTCATTATTCGAACGGTCTCCTGTCAAATTACCCAGCTGATGGTTTCGTGCCAGAGTACCGTTCAAACGACTCAGGCGTGAATGAAATTGGGTGACGAGCCCTTGTGGTAATTTGGTTTTATGTGATAAGACCACACCTCTGTAACGCCCCGGCCACTGTTCATTCGGGCTGTGATCCAAGCGTGGGTTGGGGTGAGCCATTTGATCCGAACCTCCTTTGAAAATAGCGTTCCAGTGGGTCAAGGTAATGTGTTGTGAGCTATTACAATCTTGAAACTGAGTAATCATACTCAGTTTGGGTGATGACCCATACCAGGTTGATTCTCATACATTTAGGTATTATGTCGTACCTTTGAAATTATTAATTTGTGTAACGTCCCAAATTTTCATTATTTTGGATTTCCAAAATAAAACCCTTGAAAACCTTCAATTTGACTAGCCTATGTTGTCGAATATTGGCCCTTGACTCTCGAAGTGAGCCTATACATGGGTGGTAATGGTAAAGAACCGTACAAATTCGATAAATCAACCGTAGAAAGCGAATAAATCTGCCCGATCACTTAAATCTTAAGTCTAGCCACATGATTTGTTCACATAGGGCCCAAATCTACCCGACCTATCACTAACTAATCAAGACAACTACAACTAAATTAAAGATCTACCCAAAGACAAGACAACTAGGGGTCGAATCGTAATTAACAAACCAAAGTGACCTAATTATCCATTTAGCCTATGAACCAACGGTTTAAAGTGATTATGACTGAATCGCCATTTTCATTAATTGCAAATAGGCCACACTATGAACATATTTAATCCAAACCCTAATCATTGCCCACGGGAAATCTTGCTGCATAGTTCATTCCGAAAATGCCTTGATTATCCAAATAAGCTCTAGACCGCTTATTAGTGGGCCACTAGTTTCAAAACTATAGAATAATGTCTGTCTCACTGGGCTTGACACCCATCGTGGGTGGCGAACCAAGAAAGTACCTAGAACGGCTCAACTTGATTCGGAAGCTAAGTGCTTGCAACACGCGAATCCCCTAGGCCGAAATATAAAACTTAAGTGACATTGACTTTTCGCTCTTTCTTAAAATTGTGGCATTCCGACCATTAAATCACAACCAAACTCGAGGGATGAGTTAATGACATTTTTGTTCTCATATCTGTATAGCTGCGGTCTCGATCGACCATCGGTGATCGTTAAACAGACTTCTAATCATATCGATTAATTGACTCATCCAAATGGTGGGCCAATCATATCTATACATAGATCATCATTAGGGTCAACTATGCTACGATGTATATCGACCCTTACACCCCATAATAGACCCAAAAGGTTAGAAACAAACCCCCATAGGGCTAATATAATGAAAACATAGGTCTTAGGGCCATTCGCACCACATCTAGCACTATTCATTCTGTAAATGCTATAGTGTAAATCTAGCACCCGAAGAGTTGTCAAATTTTGTCGTGCTAAACCATTTAGAGCTTGTATCATGTTTTAAGTTGAAATGATCGGGTTCGTGCATTTTAAAGTTCTCTGGATCTTCGTCGAAGCATACATCTTCAAGTTAAAGAAAAGATTGTTGAAGATCATGGTTTCAAACTCAAATTCAAGAACTAAGACTCAAGAACTCAAGTTCAAGTTTCAAGTTCAAATACTGTAAGCTAAAGACTCAAGAACTCAAGCGTAACTCAAGTTCAAGTTTAAGAGATCGAACTCAAGCTTCAAGTATCACAAGATATCAAGATTCTAAAGCAAATGGTGTTTCAATTGTTCCAACTCACAAACAGGTATGGATGACCCTAGATTGACCATAAGTTGTGTCATATTCATTGCATATTGTATCTAGGTCGTTTCATATGTTTATAGGTCTTTTTCTCGACTAGTCTTAGTCCTTGTTCGACTAGTCCAAATATTGGCTTGACCAGTCTAAGAGTTTTCTCGACCAGTCCAAGGTTTGTTGCTATTTTTTAGAATTTTTTGTTGGACTCTCGACTAGTCCTGGAGACTGCTCGACCAATCGAGTGAACAATACTCGACTAGTAATGCAGGCTTGACTCAAAGTCCAACAAGCTTTTCTGGTCCCACTCGACCAGTCGAGCAGGCTACTCGACTAGTTGAGTAACGATCTTATCTTATTGCGCCAGAAAATTGAAAATTTTGTTAGTCCTTCGACTAGTTGAACCGACCCTTATACCAGTCGAGTGAACAATATTTTTACCTATAAATAGAGCATGAATTTCAGAGTTTATTCATTTATTAAAGCGAAATCAAGATACCACTCTGAGAGATAAGTTTGTGAATTTATTAAGCTATATTGTGCTCATTTTAAATTCTCTTTAATTAACTTTTATAATTTGATTTTGTGATCTTTATTCCATTCTTACATTAAAAAGGGATATGTGATTTTCCCTTTCTTGAGATCAAAATCAAATCAAGCTACCCCAAGTTGATTTAATTAAAAATCATTTAGAACTAGAACCTTTTCACTTATGAGACTGAACATTGAACATCTTCGTCTACATCGGATTGGTTCCACCGGGCTTCTTCAAAAGGAGAATTTCCAGATAAGTATCGTTTACAATTCTATATCATTTTTGGTTTTTGAGGTTGTGCTAGAAAAATCTCCTTTTAGTTTTGGCTGAGGTGATCTAGAAAATCTCAGAGTATGGGGCTTTCGTAATTGTGTAAGCTCAACTAAAGATATAATTATGAAGGTTTTAAGGTGAACCTTGGAAAACTTTTTTCCATAGTGAACGTTAATATCCCAAGGGAGTGGATATTAGGAGTGGAGTAGTTGTGTGGCTGTTTTCTAACAGTTGGTGTACACACAAATAAACCACTATAATTCCTGAAGTTATTGTGGATGATTGAATATACTTATGTGTGTGAATATTGTAAATTATTTTAAGCATTTGTGGTGAAGGGTGTAATTTACTTTATGCACTTGTGGGAATGTTGTAATAACATGGTTTATTTCCTTTGCCTCTTTATTGGTTTGGGTTTTTGATACTTACAAACATTCTAGTAAGGTTGTCCTGCCATAAGCCTTTGGTTTTTGGTGTTAGGTTGTCCTTAGAACTAAGTTTGTATCAACCTCTCAAGACTAGTACATTTAAGGTTGTTATTTACTTGTGATTCTTTGTTACTTGATTGTCCTATCTTTCTTTCAATTCTACATTTATTTTTTAATTTGGCATAGTCCTATTCAACCCCCCCCCCCCCCCTTTCCCTCTAGGACGCATAGCTCGGCCTTTTCAAGTGGTATCAAAGCCTAATAGCTCTTTTTATTTGGATTCATTTCCTAAGTTAACCGATCTAAGCTTATAAGATGTCAAATTTTGATAGTCTCTCAATCACTAGGCCTCCACCTTTTGATGGCTCCAATTATGGCTATTAAAAAGCCAGAATGAGGATCCTTTTAAGGTCCATGAGAGCGTGAGGCAAGCCATAGTGACTAGATGGACCTCTCCTACCACTGAAGCTCTAGGCACTGATGGAACCAAATTTATGAAATTTAAACCTTATTTTTCTTGGACCACACTTTAAAAAAATGAGAGTAATGCCAATGTAAAGGCCTTAAATGCAATCACTTATGCACTATCACTAGATGAATTCAAAAGAATTATATCTTGTGATATTGCAAAGCAAGCCTGGGACATTCTAGAAATAACACATGAGGGTACGACTATTGTCAAGAAATCTAAACTTCAAATCCTCACCACTCAGTTTGAGGAGATTCATATGGAAGAAAGTGAAACCTTCATGGACTTCTATATTAAGTTAAATGACCTAGTCATGGGGTCTTGGTGATAGTATCCCAGAAAGCAAAGTCTGCACAAAGATATTGCGTTCATTGCCTGATAGGTTCAATTCTAAGGTCACTGCTATTTAAGAACTTTGTGATACGGATAATATGAGGGTTGAAGAGCTGGTTGCTTCTAAAAATGTTTCTCATGAAAATGCTAGTAATTCTGATTTTGGAAACTCTGAAGATAATATGGCACTATTAGCCAAGAAGTTTTATAGGATTTTCAAAAGTAAAAAGAGGAAAAAATTTTAAAAACCTGTAGAAAAGAAAATGACTAGATCTAAAACTTGGAAATCTATTAAAGACAACCAATGTTTCAACTGCCATGAATATGGGCATCTAGCAAACAAATTTTCAAAGAGGGACAAATCTAAAAAGAAAGGCATGTTAGCCACATTGGATGAATCGTCTTACTCTGAATCTTCTTCTGAGTCAGATGATTCTGAACCCGAGTCTACTAATGAGGTCAAGGCCTTAATGAATCTGACAAAGTCACTTCCTCAAACAATTGTAATTTAACTTATGATGAAAATCTAAGAAGCGACCCTAAAACTGATGATGATGATTTACAAGATGCCTATAATGCCCTATACAGGGAAAGTTGTAAGATAACTGTAAAAGTAAAACTTCAAAAAGAAAAGTTTTTAAAGCTAAAAGAAGATTTTGATAACTTAGTTTTAGAAAAATTGCATTTTTCTGCTTGTTTTGAAAAAGCTAAGTGTGATTTAGATTTCAAAACATCCCAAATTGAAAACCTTAAATCAGAAAATGAAAAACTAAAACTAGAAGTCTCTTCTCTCTTAAGTTTGAAAGATACTTTGAGGTATGCCCAAGATGATCTTCAACTAGAAAGACTACTAACTGGATCAAGGAAATATGGTGATAGATCTAGTCTGGGCTATGATAAGAATACACCTCCTAAAAGTAAGTCTACTTCTCCTAAGTTTGTTAAAGGGGAGTCCTCTGACTCAAAAGAGAAAAGTCTGAATTAAAATAGTTTTAAAAATCCTAAAACTTTTTAGGCTATGAAATCTAAAAGCAACCATATCAACTATAGAAATCAGAATCATAACCCCTTAGCTGAGAAAATTGTGAATCTACTAAAGGAGCTTCTAAAATCTAACTCGAATGGTAGAATATATAATAACTACAAACAAAGAAAAACAAATTGTCCTCCAAAACCCAAAACTGTAATGAAATGGGTTCCTAAGGTTGTTTGCCTAGTTCCTAAGGTTTCAAGGCTTTGAGTCAATCAAAGTGGTACCTAGACAGTGGTTGTTCTAGACACATGACAGGTGATAAAGATTTGTTCACCAATCTTAAATATATGACTGATGGCTCAGTCACATTTGATGATGGTAGTAATTGCAAGATTATTGGCCAAGGTACGGTTCAACTCTTTAATCTCCCTCCATTTAAGAATGTGTTGTTTGTAGAGAGCCTTAAGCATAATCTCTTAAGCATTTCTTAAATTTGTGATAATAAACATAACATCAAATTCACCAACCACGGGTATGAGATTTCTAATGAGAATGGTTCTATGATATTAACTGGTCACAGAACATCTGAGAACCGCTATATAGTTAGTGATTCAAGCTCTTCTAAGTTATTGTGTTACATGGTTCAAACTGATGAGACCGAACTATGGCATAAATGCCTAGGACATGTACACTACCATAATCTTTATAGACTGAGTAAAGGTGAAGTAATAAGAGGTCTACCCAAGTTAAAGAAAATGGATAAGATTTGTGGCGAATGTCAGATTGGAAAACAAATAAGGAGTGCTCACAAGAAAGTGAACTCTAGCACCACATCCAAACCCCTTGAACTCCTCCACATTGATCTTGTTGGACCGACTAGAACGAAGAGTCGAGGCGGTAAGAAATATATTCTAGTAATTGTAAATGATTTTACTAGGTATACATGGGTAGTTTTCATGAGAGAAAAATGTGAGACTCTCGATGAAGTGAAAAGGGTACTCAAGCATATCCAAACTGAGATGGAATCACATGTCTCTAAAATCTATAGTGATCATGGTTCCGAATTTGATAATAGTAGTTTTGAGAAGTTCTGTAGTAATCATGGAATATCGCATGAGTATTCTACACCCAAGATACCTCAACAGAATGGGGTAGTTGAAAGAAAAAATTGAGTATTCAAGAAATGGCCAATGTAATGTTAAATAGTATGAAACTTCCTAAAAATCTTTTGGCTGAAGCAGTGAACACAGCCTGTTATATCATCAACCGTGTTTATACTAGAAAGTCTAATAATAAGACTGCATATGAACCATAGTTTAATAAGAAGCCTACTGTCAAATACTTTTGAGTTTTTGGCAGCAAGTGTTACATTTTGCATGATCGAAAAAATCTGAAAAAATTCGACACTAAAAGTGACGAGGGTATTTTCCTAGGATATGCGCTAAATAGTCTAGCGTATCATGTTCTCAACAAAAGGATTGGTGTAATTCAGGAGTCCATTAATGTGGTTATAGATGATCACTTGAATACACCTGTCTTAAGTTTAGAAGACGATGAAGTCTCTTTATTTGATAAACCAGACTCTTCATCTAGTCAAAATGACACTGAACTGTGGTCAATTAAAGACCATCCAACTAATCAAATTCTTGAGAATCCTCTTACTGGTGTGCACACTCGTAGACAATTAGAAAACATTTGTAATTATATGTGCTTCACATCCCAGATTGAGCCAACCAATGTAAAAGAAGCTCTTACTGATGAAAACTGGATAGTGGCTATGCAAGATGAACTTAATTAATTCGTAAGGAATGATGTATGGTACTTAGTTCCTAGACCTAATGATAAACACATTATTAGAACTAAATGGATCTTTAAAAATAAGTTTGATGAACTTGGTAATATTATAAGAAACAAGGCTAAATTGGTTGTACAAGGGTACACTCAGATAGAAGGCATTGATTATGATGAAACCTTTACCCCGATAGCTCATCTTGAATTTATCAGACTGTTTATATCCATTGCTTATTACAAAAAATTCAAAATTTATCAAATGGATGTTCAGAGTGCTTTCTTGAACGGTGATCTGTATGAGGAATATATGTTGAACAGCCTAAGGGTTTTGAAGACCCTAAACATTCTGATCATGTTTATCGCCTGAAAAAGGCACTCTATGGATTGAAACAAGCTCCCAGGGCATAGTACGAGAAATTGAATAAGTTGTTACTAAGTCATAACTTTATAATGGGAAGTGTCGATAAGACACTGTTTGTAAAGAAACACAATGATCATATACTGATAGTACAAATATATGTTGATAACATTATCTATGAATCTACCTGTTCTAACATGACTGTTGAGTTTGCAGATTTAATGATGTCCAAATTTGAAATGAGCATGGTTGGAGAACTGAACTATTTCTTCGGTTTGCAAGTAAAACAGCTTCCTGATGGGTTGTTTATTTCTCAAACCAAATACGCTTTAAATTTGGTTATAAATTTTGGTTTGGAGAGCAGTAAAAATTTCGATACTCCTAGGAGTATGACACTTAAACTCTTTAAGGATTCAATAAATGAAAGTGTAGATCGTAAGTTGTATCGTAGTATGATAGATAGTTTATTATATTTAACTGCGAGCCAACCTGATATTGCATTCAGCTTACAAATTTGTGCTAGATATCAATCAGACCTTAAAGAGTCCCACTTGATTGCTGTAAAGCGCATTTTGAGATATGTCGCAAGTTCGGCTAAACTCAGCCTTTAGTATTCTCATGATACTAATGTTCAATTAGGCGGTTATTCAGATGCTAATTAGGCTGGTAATATTGATGACCGCAAGTCTAGTAGTGGTGGATATTTTTATGTCAGGAACTATCTAGTTTCATGGCATAGTAAGAAATAGAGTTTCGTATCACTTTCCACAGTTGAGGCTGAGTATATTGTAGCTGGTAATGCTTGTACCCAGCTTGTGTGGATGAAGATGATGTTAAGTGATTCTGGATTTGTGCAAGATTCTATGGTATTGTATTATGACAATTCTAGCGCAATTAACATTTCTAAAAATCCAATTCAACATTCATGAACTAAGCATATTGACATTAGATATCATTATATTCGTGAATTAGTAGAAGATAAGATTATTTCTATGGATATTCAGAATGAAAATCAACTTGCAGACATTTTACAAAACTTCTTGACAGAAACAGGTTTGTGAAATTAAAATTGGATATGGGTATGTGCAATATGATCTGAATTGCTTGTATTTATTTGTACTATATTGCATGTTTTTATTTTATTTATTTTTACAAATTTTTAAATTTTCAAATATATGAAAATTTGTAAATTTTATGAGGTGCACGACCAGTCGAGTACACACTCGACCAGTCGTGGCACGACCGGTCGAGTATGTACTCGAACAGTTGAGCCACTCAGGTTTAGGGTCTTTTATTGTGCAAAAAGCACTTTTTATTCATTTGTTTCATCTTCCCCAACCAGCCCTACCACGACCGGTCAAACCCACCTTCGATTCCTTCATGGTTAGTGCATCTTTTTCATTTTTCTTATAGACTTAAGTTCTTTGCACTTCCATTTCCTTGATTTTATTGTTTATTTCAAGGTTTTTGGTGGCTTATTGGGTTTTCTTACTAAAAATCTGATTTCCTTGAAACCCATCTTTCTTTTCTTACATTACTTGTACTTCTTGTATTCCTTGTACCATGGAAGGTAAAAATAAGAAGAAAGCCTCTCGTGGTCCCTTTGATTCTCGTTCTGCTTCAATCATGGTGCACCATCTTCGGTCACCCGAAGAAGATCCCGAATATGTGCGAGATATACATCTTCACAACGTGATTGTTGAACGGACGGTCAACTCTAATAATTTGGAATCTTTCAGCATTGTTCCCCTCCTTCAAACTATAGGTTGGGCTAACATATTAAATTGTGGCGGTCCTGCATACCATTCCATTGTGCAGTCCATGTTTGCTTGCATAAGTGACTTCTCTACTGAGAATTTAACTTTTACTATTACAACAAGAAAAGGTCCTATTGACGTAGACAGTAACTTGATATATGGACTGATGGATATTCCAGTAAATGATGATGAAATTCCTATTTCTACTTTAGTGGTAAGACCTTTTGAGTCTGAGAAAAGAATGCTAACTAGAGTGTTATGCAACATGGATGTTGATTAGAACTCTGGTGTTGTGCTCAGTTCCAAATATATGTTACTAAGATACAGGATTCTCTATCGTCTTTTCATTTCTAATGTATATCATAGGTCTGGTAACAAGACTGAGCTTACTTCTTTCATGGATCGCCTCCTTCACTCTATTGTTACTAGTGTTCCTGTATGTCTTCCATCTCTTATCTGTTACATTATCATTCAGTTTTGTCTCCATTTGCCTATCTTATTACTGTTTTAGCCACCCATAGTCTTGTGGCTATGCCTGTTGGAGAAGCTCCCATTAACCATCTTCCCTTCAACAACTCAAACATTAATAAGATAAATCTGAGGTTGGCTCCTGGCCAAGTTGATGTGGGTGCTGGAGGAGCTACTGAAGCAACTGAAGAGGAGGATGCTTTTGCCTCCTGATGATGTTAATATGGATGATTTGTTTGATGAGATTGATTAGTCAGATTCTGTGGCTAATCTAGACTTTTAACCTTCTGACTTTGATGAGCGATTACAATCCCTTGAGAAAAAGGTGGAGGGTCTGCATGTGTCCCAGGAAAATCAATGTAAATATATGCGCAAATATCTTAAGCACATTAATAAGGGACTACATCAGATAGATCCCTCTATTCTTGCTCCATCATCTGGATCTGATTAACTTTTTAATTTATTTTGGTAATGTATTAATACTTTATACTCTTTGTGTTAGGATATTTCTTGGACATACTTTTACTTTTTTGTATGTGGATATGCTATTGTGCCTTACGTTGATATTATTATTATCATGATGTTCTTTCCTATCTTATTTCAATTACTTCTCTTATATGTCTTTCCTTTGTCTTATTGTGACAAAAAGGGGGAGAAATTGTAGAGACGATTGTGTGATTGTGGAATGCATATGGAATGTAAATGTATGAAATTTTTTTTTACAGGTTCTACAAATCACCTCTCCTGGATTGAGGGGGAGTAATGGAATGAGGGGGAGATGTGTCTATTAATCATTTGTTTAACCAATGCATGATTCCTTATTGGTGCATGGTTGGTGTATGATTCTTTATTATGCATGATTCTTTATTTAGTTTTGTCACAAATTTGACAAAGGGGGAGATTGTAAATGCTATAATGTAAATCTAGCACCCAAAGAGTTGTCGAATTTTGTTGTGCCAAACCATTTAGAGCCTATATCATGTTTTAGGTTGAAGTGATCAGGTTCGTGTATTTTAAAGTTCTCTGGATCTTCGTCGAACTTGCCTACATCTTCAAGTTGAAGAAAAGATTGTCGAAGATCATGGTTTCAAGCTCAAATTTAAGAACTAAGACTCAAGACTCAAGTTCAAGTTTGAAGTTCAAATACTGTACGCTAAAGACTCAAGAACTCAAGCGTAACTTAAGCTCAAGTTCAAGAGATCGAAATCAAGCTTCAAGTATCACAAGATATCAAGATTCTCAAGCAAATGGTGTTTCAATTGTTCCAACTCACAAACAAGTATGGATGACCCTAGGTTGATCATAGGTTGTGTCATATTCATTGCATATTGTATCTGGGTCATTTCATATGTTTATAGGTCTTTTTCTTGACTAGTCTTACTCCTTGTTTGACTAGTCCAAGTACTGGCTCGACTAGTCTAAGAGTTTTCTCGACCAGTCCAAAGTTTGTTGCTATTTTTTAAAATTTTATGTTGGACTCTCGACTAGTCCTGGAGACTGCTCGACCAGTCGAGTGAACAATGCTCGACTGGTCATGCAGGCTCGACTCAAAGTCCAGTAAGCTTTTCTGGTCCCACTCGACTAGTCGAGTGCATTGCTCGACCAGTCGAGCAGGCTACTCGACCAGTCGAGTAACGATCTTATCTTATCGCGCCAGAAAATTTGAAATTTTGTTAGTCCTTCGACCAGTCGAACTGACCTTTATACCAGTCGAGTGAACAGTATTTTCACCTATAAATAGAGCACGAATTTCAAACTTTATTCATTTATTAAAGCGAAATCAAGACACCACTCTAAGAGATAAGTTTGTGAATTTATTAAGCTATATTGTGCTCATTTTAGATTCTCTTTAATTAGCTTTTGTAATTTGATTTTGTGATCTTTATTCCATTCTTACATTAAAAAGGGATTTGTGATTTTCCCTTTTTTGAGATCAAAATCAAATCAAGCTACCCCAGGTTGATTTAATTAAAAATCATTTAGAACTAGAACCTTTTCACTTGTGAGACTGGACATTTAACATCTGTATACATCAGATTGGTTCCACCGGGCTTCTTCAAAAGGAGAATTTCTAAATAAGTATCAGTTACAATTCTATATCATTTTTGGTTTTTGAGGCTGCGCCAGAAAAATCTCTTTTTGGTTTTATCTAAGGTGATCCAGAAAATCTTAAAGTGTGGGGTTTTTGTAATTGTGTAAGCCCAACTAAAGAAACAATTATGAAGGTTTTAAGGTGAACCTTGGAGAACCTTTTTTTATAGTGAACGCTAATATCTCAAGGGATTGGATATTAGGAGTGGAGTAGTTGTGTGACTGTTTTCTAACAGTTGGTGTACACACAAACGAACCACTATAATTCCTATAGTTGTGGTGGATGATTGAATGTGCTTATGTGTGTGAATGTTGTAATTTATTTTAAGCATTTGTGGTGAATGGTGTAATTTACTTTATGCACTTGTGGGAATATTGTAATAACTTAATTTATTTTCTTTGTTATTTCCTTTGCCTCTTTATCGATTTGGGTTTTTGATACTTACAAACGTTCTAGTTAGGTTGTCCTGCCATAAGCCTTTGGTTTTTGGTATTAGGTTGTCCTTAGAACTAAGTTTGTATCAACCTCTCAAGACTAGTTCATTTGAGGTTGTTATTTACTGGTGCTTCTTTATTACTTGATTATGCTATCTTTCTTTCAATTCCGCATTTACTTTTTAATTTGGCATAGTCCCATCCCCCGGGATGTATAGCTCAACCTTTTCACATTCCACACCCCTTCTCCCCTACTAATTTTTTATATAAATTGGGGAGAAAGAGAGAAAGGGAGGAAGAAAGGGAGAGAGAAAGAGGAAGAGAGTAAGACAGAAAGAGAGAAAGAGAGTAAGGTCCTTGGTGTTTACTTGCATCGGAATTCATTTAACACAACCTAAGATATTACCGTTTTCCTTTGTCGAATCCACCCCTACGCACGATCGGAGGTAATAAATGATTCCTACCTCACGTTTAAACTATCTCATGTTAGATTCTATGAATCTTACTTAAGATTTCTTTGATTTGATTAGGAATTTGTGTTTTCCCTAAAACTCCAACCTTGGATGCTCTAAGTTGGATGAATCATTGCAAAGGTGTGGACTATAAGCGCTTAGGTTATGATTTATCAATGCTACCATTCCAGTTAATGATTTATGATTGCTAATGTAGTATGTGGATGATGATTTAGGAGTATTTCGATTTTTGCCCAATAAATTGCAAGTTGTAGTATAACGATGCTTATGTGTTCAATGAAATGCTTAAATGAGTAGATTATTGATTTTTATGATTGAATGTTAATCCAATCATCTTTAATGCTCATTGACTTGATTAAATTAACAAGTAGGACTATAAAGTAGTCTGGTTAGTCAACAAATTCTCAGATATGAGTTGACCAAATTAGGTTGGCTACCCTAGACATGTTCGATTAATCCAAGTCGAACACGGATGACTGACAGTGGCTGGGCCACATGGGGTGCTTACACACTCCATGCTGATTACGCCAGTGTTTGCCCATATTAACCGAAATTGTCCAAAGAACCGGCTAACCCTATATATGTTTATCATGTATGATCGCAACTGTTTGAATCTGTGACACCCCCTTACCATTTGCAAAGGTCTAATATTAACTATTACCATTACGATCTTCAAGACTCGTGAGCCAAGCATGATGGTATGGGACACCGTGTCCGTGCTGTCGGCCTACGTTGGGGTGACAAGCCTCCCCGTAGTGACCGCAAGCATTACTTTTACAACTTACCTTTCGTATGTATTCAGCTGGGAGTGACGAACTCAGACGGATCAAGGATTATAGGCATAGGACCGTTGTGGTCGTCCTACATCCAGTGATTTAGTTGAGACCAATAACTAAAAGGGAGGTATCCTAGCTTCCCCAAACTGCTAAATGAATTACCATAATTAATCACTCGGTTAACATAACCATTCACTGCATTGCATTAGTATAGAATGTGGTGAAACAGATGTTGAAGTCATGTGTTGAGGAAGTGTTGTCATTTGTGAACAAGGTGGTCAGAGTCGCGTGTTGAGGGAGTGTTGAATGGTGAGGGCATGCATCATTTCATAAAACTCATTATTTACATTAATAAGAATAATTAGGAAGTGATTGTTTTACGTTACTTTATCATTCCCATGCTGATAGACTTCAAAACATGTGTAACCTATGCTTTATAGAACCACTGAGTTGATCACTCACTCCCACTCTGAGACGGTGTTTTGAAACACCAACTAGACGCTAATGTAGATGCATAGACCACAGAGACTGATGCATTGGACCAAGAGGGCATAGATGAGGAGTTCTCTTACTTCTAACTTTCTGATGGGCCGATGTAGGCTGCTGTAACACCCAGGAATTTAGGGGTCATGCATACACTCGACTCCCAAGTTTTTGGGTATCACTTACAACTGATTTTTATTAATTTGTGTTTAATTAGATTTAAATGCGCAGCGTGGAACTACTTGGATCATGAAGTACAATCACAACTAATCTACTGAAATGTTAGAGGTGAAATATATACAAGTCCAAAAGAATATAAGTGGGTCGCATAGGGCGTTGCCCAATAAAATCACAAAAAGAATGACATGTCCAAAAGAATAGAGCTAAGTCCACTACTCAGCGATCCAAAAAATCCCGTCTACTAAGCCAATGGAGAACTGCCTATCAACTGGAAGTAGGACAACTCGTCCTCCTCGTCAAGATTCACGCTGCCAGGCTCATCGTACTCTGCATCACCTGCATCTACGGGATAGTCTAGTTGGTGTTTTAAAACATTATCCTAGAGTGGGAGTGAGTGATCAACTCGGTGTGTGCTATTAATCTTGATTGTAGCAAGCATCAATTATATTATGAATTTAATGAAAGACAATCATTCATAAACACCTGACTAATCTTTTTAATGCATATGCATGATAGATGATATGATGCATGCCCTCGCCACAACACTCCTTCAAGCGACTCCGTCAACGATCGCATATGACCAACACTCCCTTAATGCGACCTCGACTGTCGAGTTGCCAACCTAACTAGTGCGATGTGATGTGATAGTGTTAGCCGAGTTCTTAGTTAATTTTATTCATCCAACAGGTTAGAAAATCTGATACACCCCACGTATCAATGTCTTTAACTAGTTGCGATGCCAAGGCCCCTCAATGTGGGAGGCCAGGGCACCACGATCCTTGATTTCGTCGAGTTCCCCATCCCCGACTTCAAGCACATGGGGAGTACTAAGGAGAGGAATCGCTCGTGGTCACTATGGGGAGGATCATCACCCCAGTGTATGCGACAGCTCGAGTATAGTGTCTCATTCCACTGTGTCCAACTCATGAGTCGGTGGATCAACTTCCAATGGTTATCAATGGGTTACAACGGTTGAAGAGTGTTCCAAGTTCCATACATATGTGAGAAGACAGGGTTAACAAACAAAGTTGGCCAGTAAGTAAGCTACACTGCACGAGTTCAGGCGAGCATATAGCAGACGATATCGAGTATGAGCGACCTATGTGTCTAACTACTGTCACCCACATGCACCCGCCTAAATCCATGGGTTTAGCCTCGGGATTGTCCTACCAATGGAACCACCTCTGCTCTCCTCATATTCCTGACCAACCCAAGGGTTTAATGGTAATCCATATCATGCCAACTATCAGGGTTATCAACTAGCATAAACAATATCACGTGTTCATATTTTCCCAACATACAATTTGAATTTTCCTAACAAGCAAAGCTAACAATATCAAGAAACAAAAGTGCAAGTGTTTGTGTGGGTTAGTGAGGAAGCTAAGAACTTCATATATCTCATAGAACTAAAAATGCACCAGAGTTAATGAATCATAATATTATAAGGCAACATCATACAAGAATCGATAAGATATAAACATGCAATCATCCATTTGCACCTAATCATGAGAAAGCAACAACATTCCATAACAATCCATATTAATTGATGGGATTGAAAGTGAGGTCCTTCTTAGGTTTCTCTAGATTCTCTCAATACATCATTCAAGCAATCAAAATCAATTTTGACTCTAGTATAATTGGTGCTAGGCGACCTAAGGATAATAGTCTGCACCTATGGATCGTTGAGATCTCGGAAATAACCTAGGAATGTGGATTTTGGGGTCGATCGGCCAGAATCCCTAAAGCAAACACTTGCATGTTAGAACTCCATGTCAATCCCTTCTCAACACAAGGATTTCAAGAAAATGGATGAGGGATTTACCTATACGATCAACGGAAGCGATTCTTGCGGTTGAGGTGGAGGGTTTTCTTGGAGAAGAGGTAGGGAGTTGCAAATTAGATTTCCTTGGGTCCCACCTTGCCTACGGTCCACTCCCACACTCTCCTTCACTCTCTTTCTTCTCCCTTTACTCTCTTGCTCTCTCTTTACTCTCCTAGGTGATTGTAGTAATGGAGGAAGTTATGAGGGGAGCTAGGGCTTTTATTTCCTAGACTTGGGCCAATTGGCCTTAAGTTTCAATAAATTCCCACAATGGCCCTCTAGGACTTTCTATTGGCTTTGGGGTGGCCTCAACACCCCTTTGACCACCAAATTTGGTGTGTAGGTGTCTCATGGCCCGATGAGGGGCCATGCAAAATTTAGGGACAAATGGATGCGGGCTTTTGCCCCACGGCTCTAATCTAGATGGCCCTATGAGGTCTATTCTAGTTGTTGGGGTGGTTTTGGTAGCCCTCTGGCCCTAAAACTTATAGGATAAGTGCTCCATGGCCTGATGAAGGGCCATGCAAAATTTGAAGGCAAACGGACATGGGATTTGACCGTACGGATCTGATTTACGATCAACGGTCACCGTTTCACGATCGGGTCCCATATTTTGTGAACGGGCGTAGAAAAATACGATAGACCTTCACCGTAAATGTAGAAGAGATCCGACGACTAGAAAGCCTGGAATCTCAGTTTTATTTACAAGTGCCAGATTTCAATTCTGGCCTTAGGTGAGTTGTGTTTGGCAAGTGCTACTAGAATAGAGCGGATAATTAATTTTTAGGTATCCACTGCGTCCGTGGTCCGCGATAGACCACAAGCCCAGTGAGATCTACAGTTCCCTAAAATTTTAGATTTTTCTGACCTTCCTTGGTCGTTGTATAGCCCACACGGGCTGTTGCTAAGTGTAAACGGGTCATCTGGCTTGACGGCCCGCACTTGGTCCAATCATAACCAGACTGGTCTACTCTAATAGGCTAATCATATGTTAATTTACTTGTGGTACCCCACCACGAGTAATTTAAATGAACGATCCTGTGGCAAATTTTACGTGGACGCCTCAGGACACTATTCTGGTTGGATAGGATGTTACAGCTGCGCACTTCTCAACATGGAGAGTCGAGAGATCGAGCTTAGCTAGATGCCACCTTTCTACATTTTTCTTGATTTTGGAATTGTATATTGAACTTAGCTGGACCCATACTCTGGATAATCATACTACATACGTTTCAATTTAATTTTCTGCTTTAATCGTGTTTATTCTAAAATATGATACATTGTTTAGTATAATCCTAAACATGCTTAATTGTCTAATAAAAAAGTAACTGAGAAATCGGCTTCTGCAAAGCATAAGTGATGCTCAGAATCTCGGGAGTCAAGCATTTGCTCGACCCTCAAAATTCGAGGCGTTACAATTTGTGAGATAAACAGGTGACACCTAAATTTGGATCAAGGGACACTAGTAAGGAGTCGTTACGTTTGGCAATGAGCCCCGTGATTCGAATAAGGACTTGTAATATAACGTCGGTATCCTAGCTTTGCTAATATGCTAAATGAATAAAACTTAATAATAACTCGGCTAGCATACACATCAATCGCATTGCATTAGATAGGATGTAGCGACCTAGTGTTGGTGTCATGTGACGAGGGTATGTTGACATTTGTGAAATAAGCGTTGAAGTGGCGAGTGAGGGAGTGTTGTTTGGAAAGGGCATGCATCATGTTATATCTTCATATGCACATTTAACATGAGTATTTAGGACTTGTTTGATTTCTTGTTTATCATTAACTGCGTTAATTGTGTCGATAACATGTGTAACTTAGAATTAATGGAACCACTGAGTTAGCTACTCACTCCCACCTGGAATGATGTTTTAAAATACTAACCAGGCATATCATTGATGCAAGTACTAGTAAGACCTCAGACAGGTAGGCTTATATCGGGTTGTGCCAACGTCATTATATTTTGGAGAATTGGGCGTAAACTAAAAGCTTTAAACTTTAACTGTCTTGGGTATGTATATTGTGGATTGTGGCTTATATAATCTCCATTTTACACAATCACTACTATTGAAATTATATTTTTGACTGTTAGCTCTATAATTCCTAATCTTTCGTTATCTCTACCTCGCTTTGGATCTGCTAAGTGAATTATGTTACTCTGATTATCCGTGTGCGGAATGAATATGAATCTAAATGAGGTCATATGTGTATTCTCATTGGGTTAACACCCAAGAACTCGAGATCAGGGTCTTTGTACTCGGATACCGATTTTTGAGGGGTTACATCTCCCCACTTCCTCTCTCTATTTGCAGCTTGAAAGTCGTATGGGAGTAGGGAAATGAATTTCTGGGCCTTTTATAGTCCCAGACTTATGTATAAATGGCCTTGAGGGCCTCTTTTCCAAAAAAACTTGCCCTTAGTGGGTTGTTTTTGGCCTATAGGGATCCTTCGAGGGCCCACTGGCTCATCCACACCAAGGGACAAATGCCCCATCATAGCATCTACAAACCCCATTTATGATGGTGATCGATCGAATGGGTGGAGATCAAATGCTTTGATTGACCATAAGGACCCCATTTATGTTGGGTGATCGATTGGGGATGTGATTATACAGATATAAAGGGGGGAGTTTCTTAACTTGTACCCCAAGTTTGGTCGAAATTCGATGGTTGGAAAGTCACAACTTCACGAAAGGACGAAGGGGCTTAATTCACTTAAATTTCAAATTTTATGCCTGGGGAATCGTGCATTTCAAACACTAGGCTTCTGGCCCAAGTTGAGCAGTTTCAGGTACTTCCTTGGTTCTTTACCCGTTATGGATGTCAAGCCCAGTGAAACGGATATTATTTTATAGTTTCAGAATTAGTGACTCACTAACGAGCAGTTTATAGCTCATTTGGATAATCAAGACATTTCTGGAATGAATAAGGTATCAAGATTTCTTATGCGCAATGATTAGGGTATGGATTAACTATATTCATAGTGTGGCCTATCGCAATTAACGAAAATAATGATTTGGTCATAATTACTTTATACTGTTGGTTCGTAAGATAAATGGATAATTGGGTCACTTTGATTTGTTAATTAAGATCTAACCCATACTTATCTCGACTTTGAGTAAATCTTTAATTTATTCGTTGTCCTCTTAATTAGTTAGGATAGGTTGGCTAGATTTGGACCATATGTGAAAAAATTATAAGGCTAAACTCGATGCTTAAGTGATCGGGTGAATTCGTTGGCTTTCTACGGTTGATTAATCGAATTTGTGTGGTTCTTTACTAGTATCATCGACATATAGGATAACATTGAGTGTTAATGGTCAGTAAATGACAACATAAGTTAATTATATTGAAAATTTTCAAAGATTTTTGAAAAATCCAAAATAACAGAAATCTGGAATGATGCTAGCAAACCCCACCACAAGTAACAGTGGGGATAATAACGTCCACCATTGAAACCTTCTTAGGGGCCATAGTGATGTTTTTCAGTCATACTACATGTTCATAAGGTCACATAGACCTGGACGAAGGGAAAACCCTAATATCAGCTTGATCCAAAACTTCCGTGGCCTTCAAGAAGTTTTCAACTGTTGGTGTTCAGTTCCCACTATTTACAGTGACGTGGTGCTCAAGCTTTGGATATGCATCAATTTTACACCTATGCCGTAAAATGAGCTGAAAAAAATGGATGGACGGCATAGATAAGACACATACATCACGATAAGCCTTAAAGAGTTTAGCTCACTGAGTTAGTACGCAATCCGCGGTCACCGGAACCCAACTAGCCCGAAGATAACACTACTCTAACGGTCTTATTTTCACCGAGTTGCTCTTCATTTACCTTTTACCCGTCCATCTGAAGGCCACCCTTGGATTCTCAGGGACGTGAACGAAAGACTTTATGTGCATGAGATCCTGCCCGTCCATCAGATAGACCATGTTGTGTTTCGCCAATCCAAGACTCAGATGGGCCACACCAAGGAAAAGCGTAAAATCATGCATAAAAGCCTCTAAATTTACATGGTTTTGGTGCACTCAGTTCTCGATCGGCCTGATTTTCTGGTTCTACGGCGGAGATGAGACACCGAATGTCAGAAGGACCGGCGGTCTGCGTGCAAATTAGGTACTACCCCGGCATGGTAGAAAGTAAGGACCAGCGGTCTGCGCGCGGATTAGGTACTACCCCCGCAAGGTCTTTCTACCTCGTTTTAACGATGAGGTCTCGGTACCAATCCCTATTATGGGTGGCTAATAATGAAGTGTAAACTGACAGTGGGACTCGGAACAAGCTTCGAAAAAAAAAAAAAAAAAAAAAAAACAAAGAAGCAAGCAGCCCGAGACAAGCGGAAGCTCCAACGGATACCAAAGGGGCCCATATGAATTTTATCCATGTAGTCCATCCATTCTTTTTTATATCATTTTAGAGTAATGGATTAAAAATAAGGCAAATTCAAATTTCAAGTAGACCACACCACAGGAAAAAGCAGTGCCAAGGATGCCCGCCATGGAAACCTTTTTAAGGTTCACCTCGTGTTTATTTGCCATCCAACCTGTTGATATGGTCATATACACCCAAATTAAGTGAAAAAAGAAAATAAATAAATATCATCTTAATCCAAAACTCCGGTGCACCCTAAGAATTTTTCAACTGTAGGAATTTAATCCCCACTTTGTAGTCCATTTGAGCTTTGATCTTCTCTATTTGTGGGTTTATAATCTAAAATGATATGTTAAAATGGATTGACGGTGTGGATAAAATTCAAACATTACATTGGTGTGGCCCATCCAAAGCTCAAGTGGACCATACCACAACAAACAGTGGAAATAATGATTTCGACTGTTGAAACCTTCTTAGAGCTCACAGTGATATTTATTTGTTATACAACCCGTTAGAAAGACCATAGATACAGGGATGAACGGAAAACACAACTATCAGCTTCTATGGCCGTTAAGAATTTTTTTAACGGAAGATGTTCAATTCAAACTATTTGTTGTGGCGTGGTTCACTTGAGCTTTCGATGTGCTTCATTTTTAGTTTAAACCTAAAGTTATCTTGTAAAATGGATGAACAGAGTTACAATAAATAAATTACAGTGGACCCACAAAGTTTACTCAGTACGCTTAGTGTGTTGAGTTACTCAGCACGCAATCCCTCCCCAGCAGGCGTGGTCAGTAGCCAAATCCCTACTGAAGTGACGCTACCACGGTCTGTGGACCCCCCCATGATGCGTATTATATCCATACCATCCAACCATTTGTAGAGATCATTTTATGGCATGAGAAAAAAAAATGAGATAGATATTGGTTTCAAGTGGACCCACCACAGAAAACCGTTGGATCAGCACCGTTCATGAGCTAACATAGAGATAGATGAAGTGAATATATATATATATATATATATATAGAGAGAGAGAGAGAGAGAGAGTCCCGGTCTCCTGCGCACCTACACACGTGCGCACCTTTGCACACGTGCCATGAGTGTCTAATCTGAACGGTCCATGTGATGCGGAATCCCATAAAACCTCATGTGACAAATTTTCACCCCGATCTAAAATTCTGGTGGGCCATAGCAAAGAGAAATGCAAATCAAGGGAGGAAACTGTTTTCATTTTTCATGGCCGATCAAAGTTTTAAATCAAAGTAAAACTTGGGCCCAGGGGGTTTCACGAGGTGCTGCTTCACATGAACGGTTCAGATTTTGGATCCACATCACGCATGATAGGTTTTCAAAAAAGTTCGAACTGGTTCACGAGTGACCGTTTTCCTATATATATATATATATATATATATATATATATATATATATATATATATATATATATATATATATATATATATATATATATATATATATATATGAGAAATGCTCACACACAACTAGTTGGACCGTGAGTTTTGGTCCAACTAGCTATGCATTAAATATCAAAATTCCTATATATTTTCATACACATGTAATGCAAAACATGTGAAGATATGTGACACTGAGTTTTACATTAGTATGTTGGGATTTATGTGTCATAGATCCAAGCCATTTATCAAATAGAACACGCTAATAAAATTTTATGTACCGAAAGTTAGTAAATTGTTGTCACCACTAGAACCACACATGTAACTTGAATATAGACTGTTGGAGTATATTTCTAATAGTTCACTTTTCTTATAGATGATATCATGTTATTGATAAAAAATATATATATATTTTTTCTCATATACTTACAATGGACCCTACCCAATTAATGGACCGGATTTGCAAGATACATTGTGCATCACCAAAGTATATCATGTGTGTACACATTCTTTAGTGGTCCTTTGTAAACATTCACCCTCCTCTTATCTCTCTCCTCATTTAAACTATTTTTTCCTTATTTAATGCTCTTTATTCCCTGTACGTTTGGGAATGTGTCATGAGCGGAGTGACATGTTGAGTCGCAAATCACGTTACTAAGTTATGTGGGCCCCACCATGATATATGTGTTGTATTCATACCACACATCTATTTGTAGAGATCATTTTAGGACGTGGTTCAAAAGAATGAGGCAGATCCAAAACTGGAGTGGACCCTACCACAGAAAATAGTGGGGAGAGTGACGCCTACTGTTAAAACTTTCCTATGGTCCATTATGATATTTATTTGAGATCCAACCTGTTCACAATATAACATAGACATTAAAGAAGGGAAAACACAAATATTATCTCGATCGAGAACTTTTGTGGCCCTTAGAAGTTTTTAATGGTGGGCGTCACCCTCTCAACTGTTTTCTGTGGTGGGGTCCATTCCAGCTTTGGATCTGACTCATTCTTTGGCTCATGCCATAAAATAATCTCTCCAAATGGATGTATGGTGTGGATACAAAACATACATCATGGTGGACCCTCATAACTAGGTGACGTCACTTCAGTGCTGGCAGCGAATCTGCGTCCAAGCCACGCTGATTTCCTGCGAGACTTTGGCAGGAAGTTCCTACGCTGGAACCCAGGTGGGGCCCACTGTGATGTTTGTGAGAAATCCTCTCCTTCCATCCGTTTTTTGAGTTCATTTCAGGACATGATGCCAAAAATGAACCGTATCCAAAGCTCAAGTGTACCGTACTAAAGGAAAATGTGGTTAGGGAAATTCCTACCGTTAAAACCTACCTGGGTTCGACAGTGATGTTTACAAGCCATCCATACCGTTAATAACTTCATTCATACTAGGATGAACTGAAATCACAAATATTAGCATGATTCAAAACTTCTATGGCCTACAAATATTTCAACTGTGGACGTTCAATTATCACATTTTTTAGCCCACTTGAGCCTCGGAGACAATTCATTTTTGGCTTCATGTCCTTAATTGAACTCAAAAAATGAATGGATGGATATGATTTCTCACAAACATCATAGTGAACCCCAGCTGGGTTCCCAGCGCAGGAACTTCCTGCCAAAGTCTTTAGTTGGAAATCAGCGTTGTACCTGGCACTGAAGTGACGTCACCTAGTTCTTAGGGTCCCACCATGATGTATGTTTTGTATCCACACAGTCAATCCATTTGGAGAGATTGTTTTATGGCATGAGCCAAAGAATGGGTCAAATCCAAAGCAGGAATGGACCCTACCACAAAAAACAGTGGAGAGGGTGACGCCCACCATTAAAAACTTCTAAGGGCCACAAAAGTTCTCGATCGAGCTGATATTTGTGTTTTCCCTTCTTTAATGTCTATGTTATATTGTGAACAAGTTGGATCTCAAATAAATATCATGATGGACCTTAGGAAGGTTTCAACGGTAGGCGTCACTCTCCCCACTGTTTTTTATGGTGGGGTCCACTCCAGTTTTGGATCTGCCTCATTCTTTTGAACCACGTCCTAAAATGATCTCTACAAATAGATGTGTGATATGGATACAACACATATATCATGGTGGGGCCCACATAACTTAGTAACGTGATTTGCGACTCAAGCTCATGACTCCTTTCCAAACGTACTGGTAATGGAGCGCATTAAATAAGGAAAAAATAGTTTAAATGAGGAGAGAGAAAAGATGAGGGTGAATGTTTACAAAGGACCACTAAAGAATGTGTACACACATAATATAATTGGGTGATGCGCAATGTATCTTGCAAATCTGGTCCGTTAATTGGGTAGGGTCTATTGTAAGTATATGAGAAAAAATATGTATATATATATATTTCTTATCTATAGCATGATATCATCTATAAGAAAAGTAAACTGTTAGAAATCTACTCCAACAATCCATATTCAAGTTACATGTGTGGTTCTAGTAGTGACAACAATTTACTAACTTTCAGTAAATAAAATTTCAGCAGCATGATCTATTTAATAAATGACTTGGATCTATGACACATAATTCTCAACATACTAATATAAAACTCAATGTCATATATCCTCGCATGTGGTGCATTACATGTGTATGAAAATATGAATTTTGATATTTAATGCACAGCTAGTTGGACCAAAACTCACGGTCCAACTAGTTGTGTGTAAGCATCTCTCTCTCTCTCTCTTTCTCTCTCTCTCTCTCTATATATATATATATATATATATAAGCTTGATTGGAAACTTCGGTGGCCCCTAAGAAGTTTTGAACGGTAGATGTCACTGTCCCCACTATTTTCTATAGTGGGGTCCACTTGAATTTTACTGTCCCCACTGTTTTCTATAGTGGGGTCCACTTGAATTTTAGATCTATCTCATTATTTTTCTCATTCAATAAAATGTTCTCTTCAAATGGATGGAAGGTACGGATACAACACATGCATCATGATCGATCACATAACTTGGTGACGTCACTTTAGTAGCGATTTGGCTACTGGCCTTGTTAGTATCTAATCCGCACCCCTCGCCAGCGGCGGTGGGAATGCTTATCAATGCACCTCTATCCCTGGGCTGGTGGTCGGTGCTCCGTGGGCCCTATCATGATGTATGTGTTTCATCCATTCCTTTCATCCATTTTTAAAGATCATTTTAGGGTTGATCCCAAAAATTAGAGGTATATAAATCTCAGGTTGTCTACACCACATGAAAACAATATTGATTAGACATCCACCGTTAAAATCCTCTAAGGCCTACTGTACTGTTTATTTAATATCCAATCTGTTGATTAGGTCATGCAGGCCCAAATGACGGGAAAAAAAAAAATCAGCTTGATTCAAAGCTTCTATGGCCCCCGAAATGTTTTTAATGATCGACGCACATTCAACACTGTTTCCTGTAATGTGGTCCACTTGAGATTGGGATATACCTCATTTTTGGTCTCATACTTTAAAATGATCTGCAAAAATAGATGGACAGCATGGATGAAACACATACATCAGGGTGGGGCCCACAGAGCACTGACCATCAGCCATCGGCTGAGTAGCCAATCCGTTCCCTTTCCAAAGTTGGTGACTTTCCCATGCCTAGAACAGAATTTTGCTGTGGAAGCAAAGTGATGTCAGCGAGAAATCCAGACCGTTCATCTGTTTAGCCATCATATCAAGATCGACGCAGATCAAAAAAACTCAAGTTGGCCACATGACAAGAAACAATGGGGAAGGAAGCAAAAAAAAAAAAAAAAAAAAAGAAGAGAGGAGCAGGGATTAAACATCCGCCGTTGAAATCAACACGAGGTAAGAAAATTTTTGAATCAAGACAGTAATTGTGTTTTCAGTTCATCCCAGTGTCAATAACCTTTTGAACGGTTTAGATGGCATATAAACATCACGGTGGGACCAGAAAATCTTTGAACAGTACGCGTTTCATCCCAAGTTTTTCCTGTATTGTGGCCCATTTGATTTTTGGGTCTGCCTCATTTTTGGGCTCATATGCTTTTGTGGACTAAGGAAACTGATGGACGGAGTGGATGTCACACCGAAATCTCTGTGGGCCCCTCAGCTTCCTCGTATAGGGAGCCCGGGCACATGAAAGTCCCGTCCTGTTGCAATCGTCTCTTTCCGGCATGTAACATGCTGTAACAGTAAGGTAGAACATGGTGTAACAGTAACATCATATGCTCTCTTTCTCTTTCTCTTTCTCTTTCTCTCTCTGACGTGCATTCCACTGCCATCTGCTAGTATGCTTGAAAAAGGAAAGCCCAATAAACAAATATTGAAGAGAAGTCAAACCTAACTTACGGAAAAAAAAAGCCAGAAATTCTGGTTTCCTCATTTCAATTTTCAGCCGGACTATCATGGGTGGGCCACGTTTCCATGATTTGGGCCATATTCCTTGATCCTCCCGCATTTTAGGTCGACATTGACATATTAACAAAAGACCTGATCAAATACAGCCACTGATAGGTTTGCTAATTCCACACGTGCCTACATCTGTATGTCCACGTGCGGGTATACAACACGTGTGACTTTCTGCCTAAAAAATCTTACAATTTTACTCTTCAGGTGGGCCCCAAAAACAATATGAATCGTTGGTTTTTTTTAAGCCATTCATTTGTTTTGACATATGCTGTGGCCCACCTGAGGTGTGAAATGATTTTTCTTTCTGAAATATCTAAACATGTGGAACTAGCAAACCTCATCTTTTTAGATGCGATGCCGTGTGTGGAGGACGTCAGTGCCATGGAAATCGTAGGAACTATCATGAACATTAGCTGGTACAAAACGCAGGTTGTTCCACTCATTAGATGGGCCACACTGTTGGAATCAATGGATAAATGATGTCAGACTTGACTAATAGGTGTCGCCCACTTACTGGACAGATTAACTAGATTTTTCACAAGGGTAATCTTTGTATCCAAACCTACCATTTCGACGGCTCTGATTTCCTACACAAGTGGCACGTTGGACAAAAAGCTTGTATGATGGCACTGCTCCATGTAAATGATCAGTTCTCGATTAACAATCCAAAACCCAAATCTCCATTTGAATCCAACTCTATTGAATTGCATTATGTGGAATTAACACTTTTACTCCGCGAGGATTACATGTTTGAAAATATCATGATATTTAGACCGTCCAATACAACACTGGGAATCAAATTCTGTTTTTAGGAAAAACACAGGGAGTGTTGGATCCTACGATATAAGATAGAATTAGCTTGGGTGGGATGGAATTGGATAGAATTAGTTTGGGTGGGATGGAATTGCATTTGTTCCCGTGCAAATTTCATACCACATTTGGGTAGGCTGAAAAAGGTTGGGATTAGATGGGATGGAATTGCATTTGGTCCTGCGCAAAATTTATGTGGATTTTGAAATTCATTATACATATGGCCTAACGTTGATGCATATGTTTTATTTATACTATTCATCCATATATGCCATTTACATGTGACATTATGGTTATGTATGTGTACAAGTAACCGACATCCATTGTGAATTTGGTTCGTTGATTACAATTAAATGGTCCACCAAATGGAACTTTGCTTAATCTAGTGTTTTCCATGTAACATCCGAGCCGGATTGACACCGGACCTTAGAGCGTGCTCCAGCAAGCCACCTTAGGATTGTATCAAGCAACCTTTATGGGGCGCACATGTGTATCACTAGAAAGTGAGAGTGAATAAGATTGAACGACCTCTTTCTAAAAATATAAAAGGGTAACGTCACAAATACAACCAGTCCTATGTGCGACCAGGACCCGGTATGGACCACAAGGGCTAGCCCTCCCAAAATCCGCTCTGATAGACTAAAATGAGTGTGGGTCGCCCATCGAAGTTCTACTAAATCTGAAACTATAGGTAATCGTCGGCCTCACTGGGTTTGAGGTCCATCGCGGATAGCAAACTCAAATGGTGCCCTGAACTGCACGACATGGGCCGGGAAGGGATTGTTTGAAATGTACGATTCTCCTAGACATGAATCTGAAACTTAAGTGAAGTAGGCCCCCACTCATTCGTGAAATTGTAACTTTCCAACCGTCGGATTGCATCTAAACTTGAACCATGAGTCGAAGATATTCCCCTGCTCATATTTGTATAACTGCGGCCCCAATCAAGCACCAATAACCGTCAATCGCAAGTAGAGTCCCCGCTATCGATCGAGGCATCCAATCTCCACCCGATTTAGACCAATCATGGATCCTATGATGGGGCACCTACCCCATAGCGCGGATGAGCCAGCGGGCCCCTGAAGGAGCCCTGTGGGCTAAAATCCAGCCCACTAGGGGCATGCTTGTTAGAAAAAGAGGCATGCTTGTTAGAAAAAGGGCCCCCATGACCATTTAGACTAGAGGTGGGCATTTTTTACCCAATCCGGTGGATCCAACCCGATCAAACCCAATCCGACCCGTTCTGAACCGAACCGACGGCCTGGATCGGGTAGGATCATTTAGATCCGACTAGTTTTCGGATCGAGATCGGGTAGTGGTTAATCCAGACCGTTCCGATCCGAATGGATCCGGACCGTTCTGATCCGAACAGATCCGAAGTAAAAAATCAATACTTTTACTTTTTTCCCTATGGTGTGGTCCACTTGAGCTTTGGATATTCATCAATTTTGAGTTCAACAGCTAAAATAATCTGAAAAAACGAATGGACGGCGTGGATACACCACATGCATTCACGGCGGGCTCCAACAGAGTACACTCGCCTATGGGTTACTTGCACGGCACGTCAACGGGCGGGCAATAGTTGTATTACGTGCTATACACGTCAATACGGGTGGGTTGCGATAGTATTTATTAAAGTGACGAAGCCAAGTTCCGTGGGCCCCACCATGAGAGATCATTTCAAGGCAATATGCAAAGAATGAATTAAATCTAAAGCTCCAGTGGACCCCAGCATAGAAAGCCGTGGGGATAGTTACGCCCACCATTAAAAACTTCTAACTGCCACAAAAGTTATAGATCAACTTGATATTTGTGTTTTCCTTTATTTTTGCCTTTTTCAACTTTTAAACGAGTTGGATTTCAAATAAACATTACGGTGGGCCTTAGGATAGTTTCAATGGTGGGAATCACTCTCTCCACTCTTTTTTGTGGTGGGGTCCACTACAGCTTTTTCTCTACATCATTCTTTGGCTCATGCCCTAAAATGATACTCAAAATGGATGGACGGTGTGGATATAACACATACAACGTAGTGGGGCCTGAGAACCTGGAAGATGTTACTTGATGGCAAGCGACGGACAACATAGGCGCACAGCGGCGCGGCGGTAAGGCGTAGATATGTGTCGCGAGGGGAGACGCGCCTCGAGCACGGAGTTGTACGAATGGCTCAAATGTGATCAAAGTTATATGGCCCTCGTAATGATGTATTTATTATATTTATACCGTTTATCTATTTTCATTATCATTTTAGATGATTTCAAAAAAAAAAAAAAGAGAATGAATCATATCTATACACCACAACAAAAATAGCAGTGAGGATAATATTGTCATCGTTAAAAAAAAAAAAAAAAAAACCATTCGAATAGTGCCCAACCCGTTCCGACCTGGTTTCTCTAGCCAAGTCGGAGTTGGTTCGGGTCAGCCTAACCATATATTACATCTATTCAGGTCAGATGTCTCGGATCCGGCCTCGGATTTGATCGGATTCGGATCCACACGTGTAGCTTTCGAATAGAATCGAGTTGGGCCGAATCCGATCCGACTCGGTCTGATACTTAGCTCTAATTTAGACATAAAACCTAGATTATTTAAAGCTCAAAAATTCACTCCCTCACTCCCATACAAAATTCCAATTGCAAGAGAGAGGGAGTGGGAAGAAGTGAAGGTGGGAGCTCTTTGGGGAGCTGGTTTGGAGAATTTCCCTCGCCATCGCGGCCCACATCGGAGATCGCAACCCTACCTTATTATAAGGGAACAACCGGCAACAAGAGAAAGGTAATCCTCTAGCTCCCTTCAAAATTTTGAACCCCGTGGGGTGTTGCATGCACCCTTCCGAGCTAACGTATTTGACGCTGGGAGTTAATCCATCAATACTCGGGCGCCGGAATCCTAGGAGCAGTGCTAGGAAATCGACGGACCACCCCTAGGTGCAAACCATTATCTTTTGATTGCCAATTATTGAACCTTTGTCGTAAACAATGATTGTGTAGTGGAATTATAGTTGCATGCAAATCAGCGAACACCCCTTAAATTGATTGTCCTCCATAAATTTTAAATAATGCTTAGTGTAGCTGACCATTTCAATAAATGCTAAAATAGACTGGACTTACTGAAATTCCTGCCCATGTACTCTACATTATCCCCTGATACATGCACTTATTTATCCTAATGTTGTAAATTCTGCGATGATTGAATAACGCACCTGCATATCTATTTTATTGCCCATATTAACTAGAATATCCTGAATTACTTAGTCAATTGGTCAATTGGTGTAACGTCCTGAATTTTCACTGTTTTGGATTTCCAAAAATCCTTGAATTTTTATTTTTATTTGTAATTGACTTATAATATCACTTACTGACCATTAGCACTCAATATTAGTTTATACACGGGTGGTATCAGTAAAGAACTGCACAAGTCCGATTAATCAACCGTAGGAAGCCAACGAATCCGCCCGATCACTTGAACATTAAGTTTAGCCCCATGATTTACTCACATAGGACAAAAATTTAACCGACCCATTGCTAACTAATCAAGACAACTATAACTAAATTAAAGATCTAACCGAAGCCAAGTCAGATAAGGCCCAGATCTTGACTAATAGACCAAATCAACCCTGTTACTCTTTTAGCCTAAAACTGACGGTTTAGAGTAATTATGACCAAATCTCCACTTTCACTAGCTATAAATAGGTCACACTATAAACATAGTTAATTCAAACCCTAATCATTACCCACGAGAAATCTCAATACCTAATTCATTCCAAAAATGCCTTGATTTTTCGAACAAGCTCTAGACCGCTCGTTGGTGGGCCACTAGTTCCAAAACTATAGAATAATGTCCGTCTTACTGGGCTCGACGTCCATCGCAGGAGTTGAACCTGGGTACTGTCCAGAACCACTCAACTTGAGCCAAAGGACGAGTGCATGAGAAGTACAAATATCCTAAAGGAAGCTTAAACTTAAGTGAATTGGGTCGTCCGCTCTTATGCAAAGTTGAGGATTTCGGACCATCGGTTTACTACTAAACTTCACACGTGAAGTAAGGATATTTTCCTACTCATATCCGTATATTCGTGGCCCTGATCGACCATCGGTGACCGTTGAACAGACTTATAATCATATCTGTCGATCGGCGCATCCAAATAGCGCGCCGATCATATTCATACATAGATCATCGTTAGGGCAAACTATCCTACAATGTATATCAATATGTACGCCCCATAATGAGCCTTAAATGTTAGAAAGACCCTCTCATAGGGCTAGTATAGTAAAAACCTAGCCCTTGGGGCCATTTACACCAAATTTAGCACTATATAAGAGCTTCTTTTGGGCACCCCCTCCTCCCATACGAATTTCAACAAGAAAAAAAAAGGGAGAAAATGAGAAGAGAAAGATGAGAAAAGAGGAGAAAGAGAGAGAGAGCTTGGAAGCATGAGAGTTTGTGCACCTTCACGCTCTTATCTCCTCTATAGTAACATTGTCCTTCATTGGTGTCGATTCGGCGACAATTGAAGGCATTTCAATGATGATTTCCTAACACCCTAACCCTACGGTCGCCGTGAATTGAGCGGTTCGTCACAAGGTGCAGACTATTATCCTTAGGTGGCCAAGTACCAATTTTAAACTAAATTTAATGATTTTGGATGCTAGATTGATGAACATATGAAATCTAAGGAAAAACTCTAAATTAGGAATTCATATGATGAGTACACCCAATAACATGAAATGATAAATGGATTGTTTGATCATTATTCTCAAATTGTTTGGGCATGGGATTTGTGTTGTGTGTACCTTCTTGCATCTAACATCTTTGCATGTTCTTCTATGTTGTATGCTTGATAGTAATTTTCCGTACTATGGATAATGTGTGATATTTGCTTCTTAGGTAGTTCAACACCACCCACACATATATCTAATTTATGCTATTACGAGTAGTCACATGCATGTTAATATCCTAAAATCTTATGCTTGGATATGTTGTACGTTTTATTCCTTCTGCACTTGAAGATAAACTCTTGACTGCTTAGTATAGCCCACCCTCTGGGTTGGTCAGGAATCTGAGATTTGTAAGGGTAGTCCCATTAGTTGAGCCGCCCTGTGACTAGACTGACTGGTGCGGGCGGACGCGAATGGGCAACAGTGGTAGGACTACAAGGGTTGCTTGCACCCGATGCCGTGCATTTCATGCTCGCCTGAACTAGGAAATCTAGTCCACCGACTGACCAACCATGTTTATTAACCATGCTTGCTCACGCCTTTTTGGAACCTGAAACACTCCTTACCCACTGATAACGGCTAGTAATTTGATCCACAGCCTCATGAGGCGGGTATGATAGAATGAGACACTATGTTTGAGCTGTCGACCTACGCTGGGGTGACGAGTCTCCCCGTAGTGGTCCGCGGGCGATCCCGCTTTTCAGCACTCCTCACGTGCTTGCATTCAACTGTGAGGAACCCTATGGGATCAAGGATCATGGAACCTTGGCCTCGCACGTTGAGGGTCACGGTCTCGCAAAAAGGGATAAGGGCATTAATATCGTCGGGGTACACCAGTTTTACCAACCTGCTGGACGAACAAAATTAACTAAATACTAGGTTAACATGTTCACGTTCGCATTGCATTAGTTATTTGATGACTCGACAGTTGAGGTCGCAATGAGGGAGTATTGGTCATGCGCGACCTTGAGACGAAGTCGCTCGAGGGAGTGTTGTGGGTGAGTTCATGCATACGCATTAACAAAGACTAGTTAGTAATTTATGAATTTATGTTTTTCATTAAATTCACCATGAAATTGTTATTTGATGTAACTTATGGCTAATGGCACCCACTGAGTTAGCTACTCACTCCTACTTTGGGACGGTGTTTTAAAACACCAACCAGACCTTTACTAGATGCAGGTGAGGCGAAGCTCGACGAGTCGAGCGAGGTGAGCATGGATAGGGAAGATGAGCTTTCCTACTTCGAGCTTATGGATGGATCACCATAGACTATGCGGGTTGTTTATGGGTGGTTGAGTAGGGATTTAGCGCACCATTTCTTTTAGGCATTTCTTATATAAATTTTATCAGACGACGCCTTGTGCGACCCGTTTGATATTCCTATAAACTTGTATTTCTTAGTCGTATTTATTTCAGTAGATTAGTTATGGTTGTAGTTTATGTTCCAGTCGATTCCTTTATTGCTCATTTAAACTAATTTATGTACAAAATCATTATAATTAGGATATAAGTAACACTTGGGAATTTGGAGGTCGAGTTCCTACACGGCCCCTAAAAACCCGGGGTGTTACAATTGGGTTAGCTAGCAAATCGAAAAAACTCACAAGGGCAGCCCTATTGGATCGGCTACCCTGAGCCAATCTGACCGATCCAGGTAAAAAATGGACAACTGACACTAGTTGAACTATGTAGGATGCTTGCACCCAGTACCGGTTGTACCGTTGTTTGTTTGAGTAAGTCGAATTAGTCTACTAGCTGACCAACCATATATATTCACCATGTATGATCATGCCCGTTTGAACCTGGGACACCCCACGCCCCTGGAATGTCCACTTACAACTGTTAGTGATACAATCCACAAGCCTCAAGAGCTGGGCATGGTGGTATGAGACACTATGTTCGAGCTGTCAGCTTACGCTGGGGTGACGAGCCTTCCCGTAATGACCGCGAGCAATTCAGTTTAAAATCTCGCCTTTTGTATAAGCACAATTGGGAGTAACAAACCTAGACGGATCAAGGGTCGCAAGCGCGGGTCCGCCACGGCCTCCTTGGGCCTCGCGATCGGGTTAGGGCCTTTGATTTCGTGGGAGTGCATCAGTTTCCCCAACCTTGCTGGATAAACGGACTTAACTAAACACTTGGCTAACATGACCATTGTCGTATTGCATTAGCTAGGTGTGACGACTCGACAATTAAGGTTACATGATGAGGGAGTGTTGGTCATTTGCGATGTGAAGTTGTAGTTACTATGAGGGAGTGTTGGATGGCGGGGGCATGCATCATATCATAATAGTATGCACGTGCATTATCAAAAGTATATAGAGACTGTATGTTTAAGTTGTTTTTCATTAATTGTGAATGTGGATTTGATAACTTATGTAAATTGATGCTAATGAAACCACTGAGTTGATTACTCACTCCCACTATGGGAAGATGTTTTAAAACATCAACCAGACCCTATCTTAGATGCAGGTTTCACAGAATCCGACGCATTGGACGAGGCGTTCATAGAATCGAAGAAGGAGCTCTCGTACTTCCAGCTATTGGGCGGGCCACTATTGGCTACCCTATAGTTAGCACCAAGGTCCTAGGGTAGAGACATTTTGCATTTTTGGACTATATGTATTTTGCTAGGACGCAATCCCGTGTGTTGATTGAATACTCATCATTTTGTTAGTGGTATCTTAAGTTTTAAGTTATGTTTACTTCAATTTACTTCGCATGATCCATTTAATTCCTTGAATGCTCATACACCAAGCAAATAAATCCAAATTTCTCACTTTCGCAAGGCATAAGTGACACCCGTAAATTCGAGAGTCGGGCCTTATTCGACCTCCGCAATTTAGGGCATTACATCCCATTTCAAGAATTTTATTCTAAACATGGAGGTTGGATAGCCGAAATATTATAATATTTTCAAACATGCAATCATTGTAAAATAATGGTGGTAGTCCCATCTAATACAAGTCTATGTCATTTAATTCGAAGAGACTAAACAAGAGGTATCAAGTGAAACCTAGGTTCAATGGACCATGGAATTATAATCAGCCGACCATATATATATATATATATATATATATATATATATATATATATATATATATATATATATATATATATATATCATGTGTAAAGGACGCATATAAATGGATGATCTAAGAAAGAAAAATATATGCATTAATGTGGGCCCATAAATATAGTGAATTTTGAAGTCCATGTATATGAAACTAATTAATACACCCCTTTCATTCTTTCCAAACAACGTAATCCCAACCTTTCCCATCTTCCTCAAACATCCTATGAAATTTGCACGGACCGGATGCAATTCCATTCCACCAACTCCCATTTAATACCATGGGCCAAATGATCCCTAAAATAAATTTAAGGTAAGACTAGATGCAATTACATATCACCTAATTGCATGTGACAACGAGGCTCTGAGTGGATCCCATGTTAGTCCCATGTTTGATGATCCACGCCATGAAATGAAAATATTTAGGAAGATCCTAGCCATCAAAGGGTTAGAATTGTCCTAAAAGATTTTGAAATCCACCATAGCTCATTATCTGGATGATATGATGTTTGGACTAATCTAATCCTTACCACCAGATGCAATTACATACCATGTAATCCCACCTTATCCCATATGCAAAAGAAGCCCTCACTGGATCATGTTTGATGATCCAACCCATGAAATGAAAGATTTTGAAAGGCCCCATCCATCAAAGGGTTGGAATTGTCCCAAAAGATTTTGAAATCCACAATATTTAACACGGTGGGCTAATCTAATCATTCCTGTCATATCCAAACACCTAATGGAATTTACACACAACATGGGGAATATATACGAACCCAAATGCAATTCCATACCACCTAATCCCATGTACCAAAGAGCCCCTCAGTGCATCCACACCATGAAATGAAAGAATCAGGAAGATCCTAGCCATCAAATGGTTGGAACTGTCCCAATAGGTAAGACTTTGGTAGCATGGCCCACCCATAACCAAATGGATGGTCAAAATTGCTTGGTCCCTGCCCCAACAATGGATATACCATTACAGGATCTGATAATTCTCCAGATTGAGTGCCCCGAGAGAAACGCATAGAAGAAAGATAAAATAACTGAAATTACATCAGCTTACAAGAGATTGTGACATTTTTAAAGGGAATGCGGAATCCGTGACTGGCACGATGTTGGAAAAAATGAAGTCAACGTCAACAGTAGCCGGTCTCTCACTTCCCAAAGCCTCGTTTGCTTAGAGTGGACGTTTTAGGACTGCCCAGCATCTAACACGTGGCAAGTTGGGGGAATGGTTAAGATCCACGTCGTCCATCTAGTTGTACCTTTTAATGGGTAGCCTGCAATCGAAACTAACGGACAATATTTTTCCATGATATTTGGCTTCAAATGGACGGTTAGAATCAAGGTATATCTCAATTGAAGAAACAGATACCTAGGATGGTGGATCTTCTGTGACTTTCAATCTTAGGCTATCTTTGGTTAGGATCCACTGCTTGGACGGCCTCGATCTATCAGCCCTACCTTCCATGTCTCACGGTCCATCTGTTGGCATGTGAAGGACTCCCATGATGGTTCACCACCATTTTGTAAACGGTGGTGATTCTATCATGCTTGCAAATGGGACTGATCATGTACGGTTATCTGAACCATCCAGGTGGAACATCATCTTGCATGGAGCATATGTCACAAATTACAGTGATCAAGCAATAGTAACCATTCGATTGGATGATTGAAAGTTTAAAAAAATGTAAGCTGTCCACATTACAAGGGCAAAATCAGACGGTCACTATCATCTGCAAGAGTCGTATTTGGGTTATACTCCAATTAAAAAAAAAAAAACAAGCAATTCGGACGGTTTAGATCATGATACAAGCCGCCACCATCTCTAAAATGGTGGTAAATTGGAGCAAGAGTCTTCCAAAATGAAAAACTCATAAACTCACTACTCTATCCAAAACCATTTAAAACTCTTTTAAAGAGCGCGTTTGGACATTCTCAAAATAACATTTGTCTAATTGACAATTCATCCAAATTACCAATATACTCTTTTATTGTCACTTTCTATTTCTGGGGCAACATCAGTGTAGAAGTCGCATTCTGCAACATTTACACCTCGTGATGCCAAACGCCCCACCATTTAAAATTCATGTGGACATAGATGGAGTGGTCCACTCTAGGAGTTATCCAAACCTGCCTCATAAGCTCCACAATTACTATATATATATATATATATATATATATATATATATATATATATATATAAAATCATCAAATGAATGCAGTAAAATAAAAATTATTACATATGGAATGATATTGTTAATACATTCCAGCTCAAAATGAATAGAATTCAAGCCTATTGAATTTAGGTTTGAGAGAGAATAGGTTCAATTGTAACCTGTGATAGATAGTGCAATTGTTGAATATTATCTAGTTATATATTATACAATTTTATAATGGAGGTATCACTTCACAGGTTAAAAATTTCTAGTGCTTCTTCCTATTTTGAAAATCACATCAAAACCGTTAAAAGTAGGCCACAAAAGAGAGGAGACAACATCAACATACCTTTTGACGAGCGTGGGTTTCTTCACGTGGTAAGAAGAAATCATAAAACTCAGGATGGATAGCGCGACCCCTAAATGAAAAGGTTAGTATATACCACTAGCCCATTATCATGATGATGGCGCTATCCCTCCTGAGCTTTACGAATTCTCAATACCTTTTCTGTAAACGAAGAAGTTGATGATGATGGACACCCCGCGAGAGATGGATGAATTTCATAAATGAGAGAGAATCGATGCAACGGATACTTCAACTTTGCATGGTAAGGAGAAATCATAAAACTCAGGATGGATAGCGCAATCGATAAATGAAAAGATGTGTACCATCAAGTCATTATTATGATGGCGCTATCCCTCCTGAGCTTTACGAATTCTCAATACCTTTTCTTGAAAATCCCATCAACACTATAAAGGAAGGGGGCATTGAAGATGGACACTTCATGTGAGATTGATGGATTTGCGAGGAGAGGGCATTCATTAACGAGATAGAAAACCAGCTCAACTCTCACTTTAGGTAGTAGAGAAAAATCATAAAACTCAGGATGGATAGCGCGATCGATAAATGAAATGGTTGTGTACCACTAACCCATTAGAACGATGGCGCTATCCCTCCTGAGCTTTACGAATTCATAGTACTGGTTTCTTGAAAATTCTCATCAACTTCACTTTGTTGATGATGGACACTTGATGAGAGATCGATGGATTTGGAAAGGAGAGCTTTCATAAAGGAGAGAGAAGGCCAAAACAAGGCATATTTCTAAAACTCACACTAGGTAAGAAAAAGCTAATAAACTTAAAATAGACAGTGGGATCTTGAATGAAAAGGCTATATTGTAGTACCAATAAGCTTATTATCAAGATGGGGCTGTCGTTTTTGAGCTTTTCTTGAAAATCCATCGACACCCTTTATTGAAGGGGGCCATTGATGATATTGACTCTTTGAGGGGGAGGGAGGAAGAGAGAAAGAGAAGGTGAGAAGATATCTAGAATGAAAGGAGGAGGTTGGTGTTTGTGGGCCGAGATGAAGAGAGTGAGTGGGGGTATTTATAGGGGTTAGGTGATGTGGGGGGTGGAGGGAACGTGGTAGAGGCATACATGGGTCACGTCTGTTGGACATGAGGAGCTTGACTAAGTGATGTGGGGCCCACCTGTTTTCCCATCACAGCATACGGTTGCCGACTACGCCTTTTTTCCTCCCATGGAATACGGTAGGGATAAGGTACGATTGGGAAATGACACTACTTTCGCGTGCGAGTGACCACATTCCACAAATGCCCTTATCTGGTTTTGGGGGAGTTGTTTTATACGCTGGAGGAGGATGGCCATGCATGCACGTGCATATTGACGGTGTACACTCAATCACCGATCTGGTTGTTGGTTGATGAATCTTGGCCGTCTAATTTCAACAGTGGAGTGTTATTTTATTTTTGTAGCAGTGGATTTTTTTTTTTTTTTTTTTTTTTTGAACCGTTTGGATTGGGGGTGTAGAATCCACGTGTCCACCAGTGGTTTGCTTGAACGTGGATGGTGTGATTTCTTCGTGATCGGGACAGTTTATTGGGATGAATGGATGATGTGGGCCATCTGAAAGGTGGGGTATAGATGGATGTCTAAATGAATGTGTGGACGCGGGTTGCCTACTGACACTTTAGTTACTTGATGGTCTCTGTGGGCCCCAACATGATGCGTGTATTTTATCCACACCATCCATCGATTTTGGATCATTATTTTAGAGTACGAGCCCATAAATGAGGCGAATACAAATCTCGAGTGGACCACAACATAGGAAAATAGTGGTGATTGAATACCCACCATTAAAAACTTCCTAGGTGTGTTTATTTGCTAGTAAGGTCACACGAGTGGAGGAAAGACACAAATATCAGCTTAATTTCTGAATATATATATATATATATATATATATATATATATATATATATATATATATATATATATATATATATTTTTGTGGCCCTCGCGAAGATTTTAATTATTGGCGTTCAATCACCGCTATTTCCTGTGATGCTGTGGTCCACCGGAGATTTACATCCTCATTTTTTGAGATTTAGATCCTCATTTTTGTGCTGATGCCCTAAAATGAGCTGGAAAACGGATGGGTCGGATTGGATAAAACACATACATCATGGTGGGGCCCACGGATCACCGTCTAGGAGCGATCGCTGCTGACGTGTCAGCAGGCAATCCACGTCCACTAGAAAAGGAGATCACTCAAATCTGTAACTCGCGGACGGTTAGAATCATCTGAACTATGAACAATGGCCGGCAAGATCGGCTGACCACATCCTGATACAATGTGTGCCATATGGACGGTGGTGACTGCAAGTATTGAACTGCACCAAATCAACATGATCTGGACCGTTCATCTGTTTGTACTGATCATGGATCCAAGATATTGAACGGCTAGATTATGCAAAAACGCATGGTAGAGGAAGAAATAAAGCAACAATACATGCTCCACTGACAAAAGCCCTTGGATCACATGGATAGGTCAAATGATCAAAAGCCAGAACTGGGCCATGACCAATCTACTGTGATCCCTACTTGATGACTGGTCTAGATTGTGTTGATGTCAAGGTGGTTTCAATCCCAAATGTACCTGCTGGGCTCCACTACACGTTGCCCATTTTAGACCGAGGGAGATCCAATCCAAGCAGCTCATCAGGTGGGCCCATGGTTTAGCTGACTATGGAAGGAAGATGGATTGTCATTTCTGACGAGTGGGGCCCCTGGTCCGGTAGTCCAAACTGGACTCCGATTCGGTAGTGAGCTCTCAGTACTGAGTCGGTTCTGTGGGCCCCATGATGATGTATGTGTTTTATCCATGCCGTTCATCCATTTTTTTCATATCATTTTAGGGCCTGTTTGGCCGGGCAGATCCCATGGTATTAGGAGGGATGGGATCAATTTTAAGGTAATGATAATGGTGTCAGTGGATTGTCTTAAGATCCATGGGATTGCTTATATCCTGGGACAAGTTCAGTGGGACTGTTTGGCATGCCTTGCATATCCTGGGATTTTACCTTCCAATCCATCCAACCAAGGGATAGGATCAATTTTAAGGTAATGATGGTGATGTCAATGGATTGTCTTAAGATCCATGGGATTGCTCATATCCCGGGACAAGTTCACCGGATCTGTTTGGCTCGTCATGCCTATCGATCCCAGGATATTGCCGATCCCATCCCTCCTAATACCGTGGGATCTGCCTGGCCAAACAGGCCCTTAGGGCTTATTTGGGCGGTGGGATTAGAAGGGATTAGGTGGGATGGGATTCATGCTAGTTCCACTCCAAGTTTGGTGAGAATGAAAGAGCTTGGAATTACATTAAATAGAATTGCACTGGGTCTGCCAATTTCACTCAATGTTAGCAAGTTGTGTAGGTCCCACCATGATGTGTGGGCTATATCCACACTGTCCACCCATTTATCAAGATTATTTTAGAGCATGGTGCATGGTCCAAAAAATCAGGTAAATTTAAAGCTCAACTGGACCCCACCATAGAAAGCAGTGGGGATTGAATACTTACCATTGAAAACTTCTCTGGCCACGTCAGTTTTGGATCTACCTCATTTTTAGGCCCATGCCATAAAATGTGATTACAAAACAAATGATCGGTTTAGATATAATACATGTTTGTTATTCTTAATAATTTCAAATGATGTTGGGTATATCCATTCAGTACCACAGTGTTATTAACAAAGCATGACATTAATCTTATCTCTTGGCAACGGGGACCATTATTGGCATGGGTAATAGTTATGTTTTTTGAATCACATCCCACCTAGTCCCTTTGCGGTGAAAGAACTCCCGGTCCCACCATAAAAAGCTTTTTGGGGGCATCAAAAGTTTTTCAATCAAGCTGATTTTGTGTTTTCCGTTTATCCTGATCCATGTAATCAACAGGTTGGATGTCAAATAAACCTCACACCGAGCCATAGGAAGTTTTTAATAGTGGGCGTTCAATCAACCCTATTTCCTGTGGTGTGGTCCACTTTAAACTTAGATCTATCTTATTTTTGATATACTACCCTATAATGATCTAGAAAAATGGATGGACAGCATAGATAAAACAAATACATCATTTTAAGGCCCATGGAACTGACCAGCACCGAGACCGAGACCTCGACACCGGAGGGGTCACTACCGAATCATCCGAGTTTAGGGATTTCAATGGTTATAAGGCCCGGCCCGAAACAGTTCAAAATCCAGGCTAAAACCTACCCCAGGCCCGGCCCGTTGATAGCCTTAATCTGAGTCCGTCCAAACCATTCCTGCTGGGTCCACATTTGATGGACTATACTTAAAATCTGATTGGTTGACAAATCCTGACACTTCCATCTGTAGCATAAAAATAGACGGTAAAGATGGGAACTACATCAACAGTACACATTAAATGAAAGAAAAATGTCCTAAAAATGGGTCGCCACATCACCCAATCTGGAAGATTTTGGAGGCTAGCTCAATCCAGGTGCTACTCAACAGATTAATGGTCCAGATTGAGAACTGTGGGCCCTACCTATCAGAAAAAGAAAGGCGTGAATGCGCAAGGAAAAGAAAAGGGACGCGGATTGCCCGGAGCCGTAGCTCCGTGGGGCCATTGTGATGTATGTTTACGTCCGCTCTGTCCATCAGTTTCCTCGGCTTATTTTAAGTTCGTGTGCCCAAACATATGGTATGGTAAAGGTCAAGTGGACCACACCACAAGAAACATTGGGGACAAATATCCACCGTTGAAACCTTCCTTAGTGCCCACCGCGATGTTTACATACCATCCAAACCATTCATAAGTGAATCGGACTGGATGAAGAAAATCAAAACTTATCCCTCTCCTGAGAACATTTCAACGGTGGACGTTCAATCCATTAGTGTTTATGTGTGTGGTTCTCTTGAGATTTGGATCAGTCTCATGTTTGGGGTCATGTCCTAAAATGAGATGGCAAAACCGATCGACGGAGTAGATATAACATAAAACATATAACATACCCGGTTGGGCCCACGGAGCTTAGTGGTGGAGCAAGACGGGAACGGATTGGCTACTCCCCCTGACATCAGCCAATGGCTTCTGGTCGGTGCTCTGTGAGCCCCAACATGATGTATGTACTTCATCCATGCCGTCCATCTATTTTTCCAAATCATTTTATGGCATGAGACAAAAAATGAGATATATCCAAATCTCAATTGGCCCACATTACAGGAAACAGTGTTGAATGAGCGTTGACCATTAAAAACATTTTGGGGGCTATAAAAGTTTTGGATCAAGCCGATATTTGTTTTTTCCCTTCATCTAGGCCTGTATGACCTAATCAATAGATTTGATTTCAAATAAACAGTACAGTGGGCCTTAGGATTATTTTAATGGTGGATATCCAATCGCTTTTGTTTTCCTGTGGTGTGGTCCACCTGATATTTACATTTATCTAATTTTTAGGATTAAGCTCTAAAATGATCTGTAAAAATGGATAAACTGAATGGATGAAACACATACATCATGGTGGGGCCCACAAAGCACCGACCATCAGCCACCGGGCTGGTGGCAGGGGGAGTAGCCAATCCGTTTCCAGGCAAGACGGGTCTTAAAAAGAGAGCGGATTAGGTGTTGCTCGAGTAACACGTTTGTGGGTGTTTCTCTGACAGTGGGGCCCAACTTGATGTATATGTTATATATATCCATGCCGTTAATCTGTTTTTCCAGATCATTTCAGGGCATGGTGGAAAAATGAAGCAGATTTTTTCCAAATCTTAAGTGGACCAAATAGTAGGGATTAAATAGCCACCGTAAAAAAAGTTCTTGAGGCAACGATAGTTTTGAATCAATCTGATATTTGTGACCCATGCCCTAAAATAATCTAGAAAAACTTATGTACGGCGTGGATTTATAACAAACACATCAAGATGGGCCCCACAGTTAGGGAACCACTAACGTGTTACCCGGGTAACACCTAATCCGCTCCCTTAAAACAAGGCGGGTTTGCTCATTTGGTGCGAAAAACATGCACGAAAGAGACGAACGGTTACAGTTACACATTCAACAAGCTCTTGTCCGTCCCACCTGATGATCTTAAGAGCCGGAAATTTTCCCTGATGGATTCACATTGAGGCCCACCTGATGAACGGCTTGGATCTTGCAATTGAGGCAGCGAGTTAAAAACTAAGCGCATTCGCATGATAAGTGGTTCAAACCTCCGGTAAATGGGGCCATGGTTCGATAATCCAGATCATTGCCTTTTGAGTTCCACCATGGTTGGTGGAGAATACTCCAGAAACCTCCAGGATTGTAAGATAACAACGACCAATGTTATCACCTTTTTAAATCGAATATAGACCATCTATCTTCAGGCATAAAAAATAACATTCCAACCGTCTGGATTACATATATACGGGCCCCACTTTTCAGAACAGAAAAGGAGTGTACACTATGTAAACATGCGTGAGAATATAACATATGATTATGTTACATTATTCGAGCAAGGGCGGAGCTGTAATTATAAAATGAAGGAGGGGTATTTCCATGTGAGCATTGCCCTAGGAAGAACTACCCTAGTCTGGAAAGCCCACTTCCTGACTCCCTGACGTGCGTCGGAAATTGTGCCAACGCTTCTCCTTTCTCGTGGCGCTCTCTCGCTCCCGCACTGACGCTTGAATGAGAGTAGTACAGCTCTCAGAACCCAGTCCCGAAACCCAAGGTCACTTTTTCATCTTCCTTCTTACTTAATTACCCTCATCATTTTTACTAATTACAGTCGTATCTCTCTGGCTGTTTTCCTCTAAAAAAACTATTCGCGCGGGTAGAGTTTGAATAGGGTTTTCGCGGTACACGTGCCATCCTAGAACACGTGTAAAAGATCCATACCACTCATTGGATAGGAATCATCATGAGAGATTTTTTTATAAAATCTTAATAAAAGTAGAAAAAAATCACGAGTTGAGAGAAGATGAAATGGGGTTTACATCCAACGTGCGAGTATGGCCCATCTCATGAGTGGAAATTTGTTAGAGGTGAGTACTACACGTGGCTCGATCAAATCCTCGACGGTGCACAAATTAGTTCGTGTGACGCATCAAGAGGTATGCTAATTACACGTGCATGTGGGATCCGTACACTTCAGACGAGGGAGTGACACGTGTGTTAGATATGAGCTTTCCATCAGGTAAGATATACTGTTTAGATCTTCTGGCATATAAATCAGGCCTCAGGTGGGCCAATGAATATCAATAGGGATGAATGGCTAGAAAATAATTTTAACCGCCAATTTACTTTTATACATTGTGTCCCACCTGCATAGTTAAATTGCCTGATTTTTCAGGAAAAAGATCTAATAATTATTTCCAACGTTATATAAAGATCAGATCTCACACGTTTACTTCGCATGCGTGTAGATGGGAACGGCTCTACAGGAGTTTGGTTAGCAAACGTCATGCTGTGGTCACAAGCATCCTGAACGTGCCGACGCGGAACACGTGGCACAGATCAGGACGGTTCATCATGATGGGTCCATAGTTAATGTACTCCAGAACAAAAATCAGGCCGACCAGGTACATCGAATGTGGACCGTTGGTTACCTTTTATAACTACATATCTCTAGTCGAGGGGGATTTATATTGAGACTTGCCTGAAGAACTGTTCAGATTCAGTACACATGTGACACGTTTTTGCATGTGGGGTGCCTCTCTTTAACTACACGGTGGGACCCACACCTGTGACAATCCTCTCCTCCCTATTGGCTTCTTCGAAAACGACAGACATGCACGTCCAACAGACCTTTTTGAGGTTGTTTTGGTCATTTGTGATGTCTGACCACTTTAGCAGTGTTTTTTGTGGCCAGGTCCGCCAGGGTGGCTTTCTGCCCTCCTACTGAAAAGGTGAACATGGGCCATGGTACTCTGAGAAGAATTATACGGCTCTGATGCATCAGAACGTGGATACTGTCCTGATGCGCTTGTTTGTGCACAGAGCCACATGGTCTGTACATTTCAACCGTTGATGTGAAAGAATCATCTATAGATGGGTGATGCCGAAAACTTTGACCGGATTAGATTGTCTTATCCTTGGATCAATGGCCTAAAATCTAACGGTTAGCGGATATAATAAGCAGAGAATTGCTCCCAGTTGTAGTTCTCATACTTGCATTTGGACACTTAGACACTCCAATACATTGATCCAGACCGTTCATTAGGTTCTACTCATATTTTATGGGTTACCATATAAGCATCACAGTAATTTGATCAATATAACCATATGATTAGTGGCCTTTATTATAGACGGTCAAGATCATTCACACAAAATAGTTCCACTAATCCACCTATTTATTAGGACCATCATGGAATCGTTATGATTCTAAAGAATCACTTTTGTTAAGCAATTGTAACCATCCCATGCATGGCTTGTAAAATGGACGGATATAAATATAAGGACAAATAAAGGAAGGACTGGATCTTATGATCAGTGCGATTATTTTGTATCATAGCTCAGTTACATGTGTTCTGCACTTAATGGACGGTTCAGATCTATTGATTGGGCAGTCAAGTGACCCGATGCAATTAGGACCACTTGCAGTGCTCTGGTAGCATTGGATTATTTCCCTAGTAACCATGTGTATGTATGTGATACGTCATCACCTTACAGTGTTCAGAAAAAGACTTTGATACTCGGGCGGAGTGTGTTGGATGGTACTCAGGCATCTAGAAATAACTTAGAAATTGCATATTCATAGAAATAAATCAAATCAAACCGTCTATATTAGGCTTCCCTCCTTAGATGCATTAATAACAAAAAAATAAAAATAAAATACACTTATTTGAATACCTGACTATTGGATTAGTGGACATTTATTGGACGGTTGAAAATAAAATTAATCTACTAATCCTATCTAGAGGCTTACACGAGCCGAGCTAGCTGGACTCACTCGATGAAGTTTGATTAGACTTAAATTGAAGCTGAGTTCGAGCTGAATTTTTTTTTTTTTTTGCTCCAAAATGAGTTTGAGCTGAGTTCATGCCAGCCAGCTTGACTCGACTCAGATTGAACCCAGCTCAAATCCTACTCAAATTGAATTGGTTCGGTGACTTGGTTACTTTGATGCTGTTGCCCATAAGTGTTTGATGAAATGACTTACCAAAGTGTGACTAGTGGCAAAGAAGGTGTATATATGACACCAATACTTTTTTAATTCTTATTTTTATGTTACTTACAAGGTGTTTGATAAAATATATATAAAACTATTGTTGTTATCTTAAATATATTGAGATTTTGAAGGTGTAGTTTAGATATGTGTGAAAATGCTTTATAAGTGAACTCAGCTTGGACTTGGCTCATACTGACCTGAGCTGGTGACTGAGCCGAGCCGGCCAGTCAAACTTGAGGACCAAGCCGAGCTGGGTTAGAGCTGAGGTCAGCAAGTGGATGTACACCCCTAGTCCTATCTCAACAAACAAGTGTCCACGGAGATCAGGATTGTTCAAATGATTTTATTTTTAGACTGACTAACAAAGTGGGGCCCACAGCTAAGTTTGTTTAATTGAGTTAATGTACGCCGTAGAATATTTAAGGGCCTGGATATCAAGCGTCCCACGTTGCCTAACTTGTACAAAATAAATGGACGGTTATGGTTTACGGATTAACGGACGGTTAAGGTACATTGATCCAAGGTCCAATCTACCTGGTGGGGTCCACATAGAAAGCTAGCCGGACCTTGCACAAGTGATTGGGTCCCATTCGACTCTCTCCTCCTTTTATTATACGTTGAAATACACATTGAATAAAATGAGTGTCCGAGTATAACCATCCAAAATGGACCGTCCATATTGTGGGCCCAACTACAATTTGAGCAAGGTGATAAAATTAGATTTATTTGAGAGCTCTAATCTCTGATTAACAAATACTTTGTTGAATTTTGTCTTTGAATTCTTTTTAATCATCCATTTATTTGACGCACACAGATTGGAGGTTTGTATCATCTATTAAGTGTACCATTTTGATTTAAGAAAATTGGTGATGGGTCCCATGATTTAGTCGGTTTCGATTATGATACTTGTAAAGAGAATGTACCGACATGTATGGAGCTTCATACTCCTTCAGAGTATCAAATAATCCTCAATTCAGGGTACCTAAGTACCGTACACCTTTTTTTATTCGACATGGATAAAACTACCTTATCGAAGTAAACCTCTACGCTTATAGACAAATCCATAAAGACGAAAATACCACTACTTTTTTCAGTTGCTTTACCCTAAAAATCAGAGATATTTTTGTCCAAAACCCTCTTTCCATAATTAAAAATCCACTTTGGTAACATAAATTTTTAAAAAAAGGCAAAGAAGGGAAGAGTCTACGGTGCTAATTTTTTCTAAACATTACTGATTTACCGTAGATTAATTTGTTTTGGACGGGAATACGGCATTGTGGACTACCACTTTAAAAAGGCAGGGACTCACAGCAGAACAGTACGTGGCACAATCTAAGGCAATCTGGACTTTCCAAATTGTGGGCCCCATGTGGATCACATAGCATCATAAATATATCTTAACCATCCAACAGGTGGCTGCCAAATGAAATGGTTCTAACTCCACTTCCAAATGGTGAATTCGGATGGTTAAGATTGTGACGTGTAGCGTGTCGCAGATAATTTCATGGCCATGATGGATCAGAAAAGGCTCTATTGGAGACGATATGATTTTAAAGCAGGATGAGCTGCTTTAGCTACCCAAATCGCTATGTCGGGTTAGGTTCACCAAGTTTGTGAGATTCCATTAGGTCGATGGTTGAATTTTTATTTTATTTTTGTTTTTATTATTTATAGTAAATTTTAATTTGATTTTAATTCTTCATTCTTAGGTTATAAGAGTTGTATCCAACATGAAAAGTACTTAGAATAAATATGAGAATAACATGGTTGAGCCAAATAAGACAATAATTTTGGTCAAAAATGAGGTCCAATAACCCTCTATAACGAGTAAGTTTATTATTTATAGTTAAGTCATCATTTCGAATAGTTCTAGTTGTAGTTTAATTCCGGAACTTCTTCTAAGGTTTGGTATCTCTATTTAAAGGATTGTAAGCTTGTTTACTTGGATAGTCTATCAATTTACCAATTTTCTAAAATTTATTTTCTATTTTTTCTTTTCCCCGTGAATTCGAGATATCTCTACGAGAAGTGGACAGAAGTTTCCCTGCGTCCAAATTATCTGATCAGTTTGATTTCGGACATTGGGTCATGATTTTGACGATCTAGATTGCCATAACATGTATGCCATGTGAACCGCTGAGGGTTTCCCAAGGAGAAATGGCCGCATGCAGTGTATAGCCTTCTCAATTAACAAACATGTCACATCTACGACAAATCTAATCCGTATAAAAGGTGGGAGTTAATCTAGATCACATGTGATAAAAATCAGGTCCATCCACTCATTAGGTGGGTCTTACTTGTACAATATGTTATACCATCTGTCGATTGATTGAAAAGGACACGGATTGTGTGGTGACCCTGCATCATGGAATGACGCGAGGTGTTGGGATTTGATTGGACCACATTCACGCGAATTGCCTGGCCTATGACAAGAAGTTCTTGTGGTCGGATGATATATGTAGCACATATAAATTTCCGTGATAAATCCACTCCGTTCATAAGTTTATTGAGATCAAAATGTGATAGAAATTCAAAAATCAGATAGATTTAATAAAAAGGTGGGCCACACCACATAAAACAGCAAGTAATTCCCACCATTGAAAGCTCTGCGAGGTGGGCCTTGTACAATATGTTATATCATCTGTCGATTGATTGAAAAGGACGCGGATTGTGTGGTCACCTTGCCACCACGGAACGATGCGAGGTGTCGGGATTTGATTGGACCACGTTCACGCGAATTGCTTGGCCTACGACAGGAAGTTCCTGTGGTCGGATGATATATGTAGCACATATAAATTTCCGTGATAAATCCACTCCGTTCATAAGTTTATTGAGATCAAAATGTGATAGAAATTCAAAAATCAGATAGATTTAATAAAAAGGTGGGCCACACCACATAAAACAACAAGTAATTCCCACCATTGAAAGCTCTGCAGGGTGGGCTTTACTTGTACAATATGTTTTACCATCTGTCGATTGATTGAAAAGGACGCGGATTGTGTGGTGACCCTGCCACCATGGAATGACGCGAGGTGTTGGGATTTGATTGGACCATGTTCACGCGAATTGCCTGGCCTACGACAGGAAGTTCCTGTGGTCAGATGATATATGTAGCACATATAAATTTTGTGATAAATCCACTCCGTTCATAAGTTTATTAAAATCAAATGTGATAGAAATTCAAAAATCAGACAGATTTAATAAAAAGGTGGGCCACACCACATAAAACAGCAAGTAATTCCCACCATTAAAAGCTCTGCGGGGTGGGCCTTACTTGTCTAATATGTTATACCATCTGTCGATTGATTGAAAAGGATGTGGATTGTGTGGTGACCCTACCACCAGGGAACGACGCAAGGTGTTGGGATTTGATTGGACCACGTTTACGCGAATTGCCTGGCCTACGACAGGAAGTTCCTGTGGTCAGATGATATATGTAGCACATATAAATTTTCGTGATAAATCCACTCCGTTCATAAGTTTATTGAGATCAAAATGTGATAGAAATTCAAAAATCATATAGATTTAATAAAAATGTGGGCCACACCACATAAAACAACAAGTAATTCCCACCATTGAAAGCTCTGCAGGGTGGCCCATACTTGTACAATATGTTATACCATCTGTCGATTGATTGAAAAGGACGCGGATTGTGTGGTGACCTTGCCACCATGGAATGACGCGAGGTGTTGGGATTTGATTGGACCACGTTCACGCGAATTGCTTGGCCTATGACAGGAAGTTCCTGTGGTTAGATGATATATGTAGCACATATAAATTTCTGTGATAAATCCACTCCGTTCATAAGTTTATTGAGAACAAAATGAAATAGAAATTCAAGAATCAGACAGATTTAATAAAAAGGTGGGCTACACCACATAAAACAGCAAGTAATTCCCACCATTGAAAGCTCTGCGGGGTCCAGAAAATTGTTTTATCATGATGATATTTGTGTATATACAGGTTCTAGCTCAATGGTTTAATAGTAGACGGACTGCTTCAACAATGAGATCATGGTTCGAGTGTGGATGAGATGTGGATGCCTGATGTAGAGAAGGTCACGGATAATTTCATGGCCAAGATGGACCAAAAGAGGCTCAATCGCAAGTAGAAGTGATCCAGACCGTCGAGAGCTTAAATCGGTTTATCTTGCAATCCGAAATGAGTTATTCGATGTACCATATATGATTTTGGGGTAGGACAAGCTACTTTGGCCACCTAACCTAGCAATGTCGGGTTGTGCAGGTCGAATTTACGAAATACTATTAGATCGACGATGGATTTCCCGTTTTATTTTCATTTTTACTATTTATAGTAAATTTTAGTTCGAGTATAACTCTTCATTTGTTGGGCTTTAGGAGTTGTGCCCAACATAAAAAGTGCTTATAATAATTAGGAGAATATTGTGATTCAGCTAAATAGGATACTATTTTTGGTTGAAAACCATGCGCACTAGTAGAGATCACCACCATCTACATATAGTAAGTTTACTATTTTTTATAGTAAGTCGCGAATTCCAAGAGTTTTAATTGTAGTTTGATTTTGAAACTTCTCTCATGGCTTAGTATCCCTATTTAAAGGGTTGTAAACTTGTTTATTTGGATCATCGATCAAATTACGAATTTTATAGAATTTATTTCTAATTTGCTAGTTTCTTTTCTTGTGGATTCGAGAAATCTCTATGAGGAGTCAAAAAAAGTTCCGTGGATTCAGAATAGTTATCCCCTTGAGGAAGATGGTGCTCGACCTCACGTCCTTCCTTATATCAATGCGAGTGTGTGTAAAAATTATACATAGAGAGTGTGTGTGTCATAGTACTCACCTGTGTCATGGGCACAAATTTTGAACCACTTATGTGATGCAACACACCATGAAACCCTTGTAGCCTAACCTTCGACTTGATCGATAATTCTTGTGGGCTATAGCAAAGAGAGAGTCAAATCAAGGTAGAGAATTATTTTCTTTTGCCACGGCCTACTAAAGTTTTGGATCAAGGTAGAAGTTGGGCTCAAAAGGTTTCATGAGGTGCTACATCACATGAACTGTTCCAATTTCGTGCTCGTTTCATGCTAGTTGAGTTCTTAAAAAAATTTCCCGAGAACCCGTGAGAATTGATACAATGTGTGTGTGTGTGTCATAATTTAAAACAAACGCCTCATGCCTATTTTGCTAAGTTCACCTCATTAGTTATAATAATTGGATTCCAAAAAGTTCTCATTAAAGGATGCCATGTTAATTTATGATGATAAAATGATTATTTCTAATGATGATGTAATTACTATTCATCTTATTAAGAAACATCTTAATAAAATTTTCAAGATAAAAGATTTAAATTTTTTTACTTTTCAGGTTTAAAATTTATAAAGTCTCAATAATGTTATTTACTCGCTTAAATTAAATATACTTCATACTTTGTTTCTAGAGCTCAATTAACATGTGATATAAGGTAAGTTGACATTTCCATTGAATTGAATGTTAAGCTTGGTCCTACAAAATGATGAACTTCTTTTAGATCCAACTTTTTATAGGTAGTTCTTTTAATTGTGAATTAATTTATCTTATTATCTCTAGACTTGAGATTGCCTATATTGTTTACCTTGTCAGTTAATTTTTTTAGTGCATATTAATTTGTTCATCTAACAACTAACCTACATATTCTTTAATATATTCAAGACACTCTTGATAAAGTTCTCTTCTTTTTCACAACTTCCTCTCTCGAGCTCCATGCATGTTCAATTTTAGAATTTGTTAATTATCAATGATTGAAAGTCTGTTATAGGCTATTACATTTTTTGACATTGTTTGTCTATGATGGTTACTTGCTAACTTTGGTATCCATATTGCAATACCAACGCCCTGACGTTGTGACAATAAAAATGTTATTCATATTGGTCGCAATCCAGAATTTTATGAGAGTACTAAGTATATTAAATTAGATTGCCATTTTGTTCATAGGAAGTATTTAGACAACATCATTTCTCTTCCCTATATTGACTCCTCAACTTACTTACATGTTTACAAAGTCATACAATATATCTTGTTTCTTGTATCTCGTCTCTAAACTCTCAATGATTTTCTTTAAGCCATCTCGAATTTTATAGTTATATTTTTACCTATTTTATACTTATACATCGGTGTATGAATTATTCCACATGGTATTTATATCCATCTTTCAATAGAATACACACAAATATCACTAAGTTCTCGATATTTGTGACTACAATTTATCTAATGGTAATAAACCGATAAACAGCTGGGATAACATATAAATATTATGATCAGCTCTAAGTAAGTTCCAATGGTGGATGTCTCTATACTTACCGTTTCATGCGGTTTAGCCCACCTAAGTTCTAGTTCTATATGATTTTTGTACTCTTGTTTTATTTTGATATTGAGAAACTTATTGGCAAAGTAAAATTGTCATGTACATCTTTGTGGCCACACATAACTTCTGCTCGAAGGAATTTTCACGTGGGATGCGGCACATGTCCTATGTAAGTCATGTTGAGAAGTTGTTGGGTATTAGTCTGGTCCAATCTTTAAAAGTATCACGTGATACCATATTTAACAGCAGCGTATCATCCAATCAAAGCAGGTTATTATAAGATGCGTGGTAGGTGATTACAGTATCAGCAACCAATCTGCATCCTTATATTCGACTGATTCCTACAGAAGTGATCATCACGATGCCAAACATCTTTTGTACGGATTAGATATCCAACGTTGCTGAGAAAGGTTTGTATACTGCACTTACAGCGGCTACATGAAAATGATCAAACAATTGACCGGACATCAGATGATGCTGTCAATCCAAACAATCTACACGACGGCCCTACTATAGATTGGTCTAGGATTACAAATGAATGGTTGATCCTAACCATCCGATTTCTGGTCGTAAAATAAAAATGTAGTCCCACTTGCATAAAATGAGGACCCATGTAAATTGTACATTTCCTCGGGTCGAGGATGATATGATTTCTCAATGGAACTCATAAGCTGGAGGTGATGGTACCACAACCTGTGGTACGGTAACATCTTTTACACGAGCATGGTACTTTTTTAGGGAACCAGTACCATTAAAATGACATAACACACCATCAAGACCACAGTAGTAAAAAATAAGGCAGATCTAGTTACTACAAGGACGACATTTGTATGTAGAGTCATTGCCCATTGATTCCAATCCTGTGGTCCACATGATGAGCATACGGGAATGATTTTTATGCCTTTTTGATTTTTGTGCTCGGTTCTAGCTGTTCAATGGTACTGATTTTCTTACAAAGGTGGAATTTTGGCAGGGAAAGATGGTGTAGTACTGCAACATGTTGTACCTAACTCTCTTTCCCAGTTTAATATCATTCATCAGTACACAAAAGACCCATTCACCGTCGGGAGCGGATCAGATGCGGACTAGGCCTCACCAAAGATGGTGTGGCCCTTACTGTGGGACCCACCTTGATGTATTTATTCTATATCCACGCCGTTCATCCATTTTTTCAGATCATTTTAGGGCATTTTCCCAAAACTAAAGAAGATCCAAATCTCAGGTGGACCATTCTAGAGGAAGCAGTGGTAATTGAATGCCCCACCATTAAAAACTTCCTAGGGCCCATCTTAATGTTTAGGTAATGTTTATTTTTCATCCAAACTTTTGATAAAGTCACATAAACCTAGATGAAAGGAGAAAACCAGTACTAGACTGATAAAAACTTATATGCCCCGTTAATGGCCAATCATCACCTTTTCCTATGTATGGTGCACTTAGGATATTATATTAAAATGATTTCGAAAAACAGATGGACAAGTATATAGAAAAAATACATCAAGGGGGCCCACATTAGTGGCAGCATGTGTTGTGTGAGGCCGGGGTTTTTCATAACCCCAATTATTAATTAAAATATCTGGTAATTATGATGTCATAAAAATGATAACCAAAGCTAATATTATTTTAGTTCTCTGGGTATTATTTAACTTTTTTCAGGATAAAAATGCTCATCTACCAGTCGTCTATTCGTACAATGGTAGCTTTTTGCGGAAGTCAACAAGACATTTTGAGAATGGGGGTGGGCTCCACTATATCAATAATTGAAGTCACCCCTTTGTCTAATTTGGTCCATTCACTTTCATCGGATAGACATAAACTCGTATCAGAGTCATTTCAAAAAAAAATTGAAGTTGTATGTGACCCACAACTGCATTAATATTGTGTGTTAATTCTGAATTATTTCCTCCAGTATGGTACATCTGTGATGAGTTTTCTCCTCAAACTTTGGCAGATGTGTAACATCCTGGATTTTCACTGTTTTGGATTTCCAAAAATCCTTGAGATTTTATTATTATTATTATTATTAATTAACTTATAATATCACTTAATGACCATTAGCACTCAATGTTAGTTTATACTGGGGTGGATCAGTCTAGTTATGATGGGACAAAGTGCGGGCCGCCAAGCCAGATAACCTGTTTACACTTAACAACAGCCCGTGTGGGCCACCCAGCGATCGAGAAGGGTCAGAAAAAAATCTAAAAATTTAGGGAACTGAAAATCTCACTGGGCTTGTGCTCCATCGCGGACCACGGACCCGGTGGACACCCAAAATTGTAATCTGGCACTTTCCGAATGCACCCCACCAATGCCAGATTGGAATCTGACATCATTTGAATGAAACTGAGATTCCAGGCTTTTCAGCCGTCGGATCTCTTCTACGTTTACGGTGAAGGTCTATTGTATTTTTCTATGCCCGTCCACCAAGTTTGGGACCCGATCGTGGAACGGTGACCGTTGATCCCGAATCGGACCCATACGACCAAACCCCATATCCGATCGTTCTCAAATTTTACGTGGCCCTTCATCGGGCCATGGAGCACCTACCCTCTAAATTTCATGGTCAGAGGGCCACTAGAAATGTCCTATCAATTAGAATGGGCCTCCTAGGGCCATTTAAAATCAGAACCCTATACTCAAACCTCATATTCGTTCATCCGCTTGATCTCAGATTTTGCATGACCCCTCATCGGGCCATGAGACGCCTACACCCCAAATTTGGTTGCCGGAGGGGTGATAGGGCCGCCTCAACATCAAATAGAGTCCTTGTAGGCTATTTTGGAAAATTATGGAAACTAAGGCCAAGGGGCCCAACTCTAGGAAATAAACCCTAGCTCTCTCTCATAACCCCCATTCTCCAACAACAAGCCCTCTCTCTCTCTTTCTCATAACTCCTTCATTTTTCAACAACCAAGCTCTTTCTCATAATTTCTTATACTCTCCAACCACCAAGCTCTCTCCCTCATAACTTTCTCCATTCTCCAACGACCAATCTCTAGCTCTCTCATAACTTCCCCTTTTACCACAATCACCAAAGAGTAAAGAGAGCAAAGGAGCAAAGATGAGAGAAAGTGAGGGTGAAGAAAGGAGGGCGAGGTAGACCCTAGATCGAGGTAGGGCCCAAGGAGAGCAAACCCCCACAACTTCCTACCTCTCCTCCAAGAAGAATCACTCATCCACGAACGCTCTTTCGTCCCGTTGAACATCTAGGTAAGGTCCATCTCCTATTTCCCTTGAAATCCTTGTGATGAGGATGGATTTTCATGGGAACCTAACCTCCAAATGTTGCTTTAGGGATTTCAGCCGAGCAACCCCTGAAATCCACCCTCTTAGGTCAATCTCAAGCCTTCAATGAATCCGAAAGTGCGGACTATTGTTCTTAGGTGGCCTAGCACCAATTTTAGTACGAGTTTAATGATTTTGTTTGCTTGGATGTTATATTCGAAATGCTAGAGAAACTTAGGAATTATATGTTGTTGGAATTGTATGCATGTGCTTGCTTAGCTCACATTTGGTGTCGATCTTGCCTCTCACATGATATTATGTATGAATGATAGCATGCTTATGTTTTCTAAATCTTCTCCCTCATATGTGGTGCTTCATTGCGTGTATGATTTATTACCCTTGTGCTCATGATTTCTTAAGATGGAGGAAGTGCTTAACTTCCTCACAAACCCACACACTCACATGCACCTTCTTGCTTGATAATGTTTGCTTGCTTGGTAGGAGTATTTGTTTTGTATGGTTGAGATATATGAGAACATGGTATGGATATGTTAGTTGATAACTTGTATACTTGGCATGCTATGAATCACCACCCAACCCTTGGGTTGGTCAGGAATACGAGGTGAGCGAAGGCGGTCCCGTTGGTAGGACCATCTTGAGGCTAAACCCATGGATTTGGGGTGAGTGCGTGTGGGCGGTAGTAGTTGGACTACATGGGTCGCTTGTACCCAATGCCATTCCGCCACGTGCTTGCCTGAACTCATCCGGACTAGCCTACTGTCTGACCAACTTTGTTTGTTAACCATGTTTGCTCACCTAAGTATGGAACCTGGAAGACCTTACAACCATTGGAGCCCATTGATAGCTAGATTACAACTGGTCCACAGTCTCATGAGCTGGCCATGGTAGAATGGGACACTGTGTCCGAGCTGTCGGCCTATGCTGGATTACTGCGCCTCCTCGTAGTGACCGCGAGCGATCACTTTCTCTCGGTACTCCTCATGTGTTTGAAGTCGGGGATGAGGAACCCGACGGGATCACGGACCGCGTGGTCTCGCCCTCACACGTTGATGGGGCCTTGGCCTCGTAACCAGTTTAGGGCGTTGATACGTGGGGTGTATCAGATTCTCCAACCTGCTGAATGAATGGACTTAACTAATAACTTGGGTAACACGATTGTATTGCATCGCATTAGTTAGGGTGGTGACTCGGCAGTCGAGGTCGCTCTGAGGGAGTATTGCCATATGCGATCGTTAGATAGAGTCGCTCGAGGGAGCGTTGTGGCAAGGGTATACATCATATCATCACATTGCATGCACATTTAATAAGAGTTGTAGGTGTTGATGATTGACTGCTTTTCATTAAGTTTGTATTACAATTGATGCCTGTTATAACTTGAGACCAATAGCACCTACTGAGTTGCTCTTTTCATTTTAGTAGATTGGTTGTGATTGTGTTTCATGTTCTAAGTAATTCCAGGCTGCACATTTAAGACTGATTAGGCGTAAATTAATAAAAATCGGTTATAAGTGACACCCGGGAACTTGGGAGTCGAGTATGTACACGACCCCCAAATTTTCAGGGTGTTATAAGATGGTATCAAAGCAATAGTTTGGAATCAATTGGGCCATGGGTCATGAACTCACCAACGCGTCCGCTGACTTGAGAGGAAACACAATAGCGATACAGAAATGATAGGAAACGCAACGAAGACTTAAAATGGTAAGAACCATCCTAGAACTGGAACCGGCGATCTTAGACGAACGGTAATACTTCCCAGGGATTAGGGATGTGTAGCAAGAGAAGGTAATGATGCTAGAGAATGAGTCCGGGAGTCTTGCAAGACCTCAGCCCATAGGTAGAAACGAGCCGGAGACTAAACGATTTGACAATCAAAACCATTGTCCTATACCAAATGAGTGAATATCAGGCTAAATTTGATAGATTAGACCCATTTGGGGATAAAGATTTGGGGGTGAATGAAAATTTACCCAAAAATAGTGAAACTGGAATAAAACTGGGTTTTTGCCACTAACTGAGGGGAATCTTATGAAACCAGTAGGCTCATTGCGTAGATCGGCTTCTCCTACCCCAAATTCATATATGGCATGTCGAATAACTCATTCCAATTTGCGAGATATGACCATCGCAAGGAGCCCCCGCCGACAGTCCAGGGGACCGCGTGGCCCCCGCCGCAGCCCCCGCCGAACCCGCGTGGCCCCCGCCGCTTGACCGCGTGGCCCCCGCTGTCTGCCCGCGTGGCCCCCGCCGACAATCCAGGGGACCGCGTGGCCCCCGCCGGATCCGCGTTGCCCCCGCCGAAATTTTCTACAGCTTTCATCCCACTTCAAAATTGCATATCTCCTTCGTTACAACTCTGATTTAGGTGATTCAAAAGCCAAATTGAAGCTTAATAAGTATAATTTTATATAAAAATAAAATAAAAATAAAATAAAAATTATAATATAGTTATATTTGTAGTGAATTGACAACTATCCAAAAATCATTAATTTTAGGCGGTGGCAACTTCTAGAATTTTTATAATTTATTTACAACTCTAAAAGATACAAAAATTGGTGGGATGACTTAAAACTTAATGGTAAATCATTATAAAAATTTTAAAAATAATCCAATTACTAAAAGTATAAGAAACTTTACGAGATAGGTCCCCTCCTCCCTTTCAATGTACACACGAGTGAGGTCCATTTCCCTTGCTATTTAGGACTATCTAGAGTCCATAAAGCCTATCTCTACTACTCCCATTACCTCTACCATCCCTTCTAAATCCTAAAGAAACTCTCTCTCTCCCAATCTCAAAACTCAATCCCCAAACCCACATTCTTCTTCTTCATATTTCCTTTCCTTCAAACTCTCTTACTTAACCCTTCCCCAAAACCCTACCTCACACCTCATTCTCAAATCCCTTGCCAAACCCTCTCCAAATTTCGCCCACAAAACTCATTTCAAACCTATTTTCTTCTCCTTTACAAAATCAACCCATATCAACACCCATCCTCAAAATCCCACTCTATTCACTCATTCACTTCCACTTCCATTCACAAAACCCATTTACCAAAACTCATTCATAAAGCCCAACATCAACCCTTTTTCTCCCTTTTCCATTCTTAAACCCCCGCCCACATCCATCTCCAACCCACTCACCCAAATCCATCACAAGCTCCTAGCACAAATCCAACCCTAAACCCATTTCCATTTTTATACATTCTCAACAACCATCTTCTTCTTCACTCTAACACATCTCAATCCTCATTCTCTCAAACCCTTTCCAAACTTTTCTCAATCTCATTTCTTCAACTCATTCCTAATCACTTCTTAACTTCCATCCCCCAAATCCATTTTCTTAAACTCATCTCTAAATTCACCTTACTCAACAATCTCACCTTCAACACTTTTCTCGCAACCATTTGAAAGATCTCAATCCTCTTCTAAGGAAAACCCATCTCCCAAATCCTTACATTCCACGACTTGTTTTCAAATTCTTTCCAAACCCATTCCATTTCCAAAACCCCTCTCAAATCCCTTTAGACTCCAAGCCCCAATTTCAAAACCCCATTTCAATGTAATATCCAACCCACATTTTCCAAATCCCATCCTCAAATCCATTTTTTACAAACCCATTCTTAACCACTCCTTCTCCAATACATTCTCAAATCATTTCCAAAAATGTACTCCCCAAATCAATCCTAGACCCATTCTCAAATCTTCTCAAAACCACACCCTAAATTCTTCCCTCCAACGACCCACCTACATTTCTCACAGCCAATCTATCCTAGTCGAGGGATATGGCGTTCTTGGCAACCGTTGCTTTTTTCTTCGCCATTCCGGTAACCCTTTCCCTCAAGGGGAGGAGGCACCCCCATCCTCATCCGATCTAGAAGGATAATAGCTTAACTTTACAGAAATTAGTAGTTGTTTTGAGATAGTTAGGGCTACTACCATATATTGAAGATAGTTAAAACTCTTGCTTGATTTGTCTGCTTTTTTCTTTATGTTTAGAGTATCTAGTAATACATGTAAATCCATATTGTAGGATATAACTGGCCATACTAATGGCATTTTGAATTTAATACGAGTGTATGGACTGTTTTGGAATTTTCTTGCCGTCCTGTGAATGCTTGTATGAATAATTGCCTTACTGCGTCCATATTAGCGTTATTAGCACTCTAAACCACCAGAATACTTTAAAACTTTCGATTATCTTTTTTTTTTCCCTGCTAAAATTTATGAAACCAAAGCATGATTTCCCCATAACTGACTAACCATATGATCAAAATGGTAATGTCGAGAGGAACCTTAAGTTTCTGAAAACCTTTCTAGTATAGTCGTTTGATCATAGGCACTGTGGGAGACTCACCACCCACTAAAATATTATAAATGAGAAACTTGAACTTTTAAATAAATTTTGATATCTTCCAAATGTTAAGAATAATCGGACTACGGAATTACGGAACCATACATTTGCAAAGTATTCACGGATCGACCCAATTTTCAATCCTGGGCGACTACCAATGGACTCACTGCTTTGACTGAGTAGAAGACCAGGATCTATTAGGACAAAGAAGGGATACGATGAGCCTTCTACCCTGGTCAGGTAGATGATCGACGTATCGGGTTCAAGCCCACTACAACCGTCTCTCTGTATTGGTCTTACATTGAAAACAAATATTTTTACTTTAGATAGAGGAAAATCATCGTCATGAATCCAAATGTTTTAAAAAAATAAATAGATAATTAAATAAATTATAGTAAACCATCAGGGTGAAAATGTTTTAAGGGGGGTAGACTAAAATGAGTCAGACTAGCATAAATAGTATACACCTTATCATGCATATAAACTTGAAATCAATAAAACTTAGGCAAATGAAATAATAAAATCTTTGCTTATTACCCTTAGGCAATTTTGGGGACGAAATTATTTTTAAGGGGGGTAGATTGTAACATCCTGGATTTTCACTGTTTTAGATTCTAAAAAATCCTTGAGATTTTATTATTATTATTATTATTATTATTATTAATTAGATTATAATATCACTTAATGACCATTAGCACTCAATGTTAGTTTATACTGGGGTGGACCAGTCTAGTTATGATGGGACAGTGCGGGCCGCCAAGCCAGATGGCCTGTTTACACTTAACAATAGCCCGTGTGGGCCACCCAGGGACTGAGAAGGGTCAGAAAAAAAATCTAAAAATTTAGGGAACTGAAGATCTCACTGGGCTTGTGCTCCATCGCGGACCACGGACCTAGTGGACACCCAGAATTGTAATCTGGCACTTCCGAATGCACCCCACCAATGCCAGATTGGAATCTGACATCATTTGAATGAAACTGAGATTCCAGGCTTTTCAGCCGTCGGATCTCTTCTACGTTTACGGTGAAGGTCTATTGTATTTTCTACGCTCGTCCACCAAGTTTGGGACCCGATCGTGGAACGGTGACCGTTGATCACGAATCGGACCCGTACGACCAAACCCCATATCAATCATTCCTAAATTTTGCGTGGCCCTTCATCGGGCCATGGAGCACCTACCCTGTAAATTTCATGGCCAGAGGGCCACCAAAAATGTCCCATCAATCAGAATGGGCCTCCTAGGGCCATTTAAAGATCAGAACACTATGCTCAAACCCCATATTCATTCATCCGTTTGATCTTAGATTTTGCATGGCCCCTCATCAGGCCATGAGACACCTACACCCCAAATTTGGTGGCTAGAGGGGTGATAGGGCCGCCTTAACATCAAATAGAGTCCTTGTAGGCTATTTTGAGAAATTATGGAAACTAAGGCCAAGGGGCCCAACTATAGGAAATAAACCCTAGCTTTCTCTCATAACCCCCATTCTCCAACAATAAGCCCTCTCTCTCTTTCTCATAACTCCTCCATTTTCCAACAACCAAGCTCTTCCTCATAATTTCTTACACTCTCCAACCACCAAGCTCCCTCCCTCATAACTTACTCCATTCTCTAGCTCTCTCATAACTTCCCCTTTTACCACAATCACCAAAGAGTAAAGAGAGCAAATGAGCAAAGATGAGAGAAAGTGAGGGTGAAGAAAGGAGGGCGAGGTAGACCCTGGATCGAGGAGGGGCCCAAGGAGAGCAAACCCCCACAACTTCCTACCTCTCCTCCAAGAAGAATCACTCATCCACGAACGCTCTTTCGTCCTATTGAATATCTAGGTAAGGTTCATCTCCTATTTCCCTTGAAATCCTTATGATGAGGATGGATTTTCATGGGAACCTAACCTCCAAATGTTGCTTTAGAGATTTCGGCCGAGCAACCCCTGAAATCCACCCTCCTAGGTCGATCCCAAGCCTTCAACGAATCCGAAGGTGCGGACTATTGTTCTTAAGTGGCCTAATACCAATTTTAGTACGAGTTTAATGATTTTGTTTGCTTGGATGTTATATTCAAAATGCTAGAGAAACCTAGGAACTATATGTTGTTGGAATTGTATGCATGTGCTTGCTTAGCTCACATTTGGTGTCGATCTTGCCTCTCACATGATATTATCTATGAATGATAGCATACTTATGTTTGCTAATTCTTCTCCCTCATATGTGGTGCTTCATTGCGTGTATGATTTATTACCCTTGTGCTCAAGATTTCTTAAGATGAAGGAAGTGCTTAACTTCCTCACATACCCACACACTCACATGCACCTTCTTGCTTGATAATGTTTGCTTGCTTGGTAGGAGTATTCGTTTTGTACTGTTGAGATGCATGAGAACATGGTATGGATATGTTAGTTGATAACTTATATACTTGGAATGCTATGAATCACCACCCAACCCTTGGGTTGGTCAGGAATACGAGGAGAGCGAAAGAGGTCCCGTTGGTAGGACCATCTTAGGCTAAACTCATGAATTTGGGGTGAGTGCATTGGTCGGCAGTAGTTGGACTACATGGGTCACTTGTACCTGATGCCGTTCCGCCACGCGCTTGCTTGAACTCATGTGGTCTAGCCTACTGTCTGACCAACCTTGTTTGTTAACCATGTTTGCTCACCTAAGTATGGAACTTAGAACACCTGACAACCATTGGAGCCCATTGATAGCTAGATTACAATTGGTCCACAGTCTGGTGAGCCGGCCATGGTGGAATGGGACACTGTGTCCGAGCTGTCAGCCTATGCTAGGGTACCGCGCCTCCCTATAGTGACCACGAGCGATCCCTTTCTCTCGACACTCCTCATGTGCTTGAAGTCGGGGATGAGGAACCTGACGGGATCACGGACGGCGGGGTCTCGGCCTCACGTGTTGATGGGGCCTTAGCCTCGCAACTAGTTTAAGGCATTGATACGTGGGGTGTATCAGATTCTCCAACCTGCTGGATGAATAGACTTAACTAATAACTCGAGTAACATAATCGTATTGCATTGCATTAGTTAGGGTGACGACTCGGCAGTCGAGGTCGCTCTGAGGGAGTGTTGCCATATGCGATCGTTAGATAGAGTCGCTCGAGGGAGCGTTGTGGCAAGGGCATGCATCATATCATCGCATTGCATGCGTATTTAATAAGAGTTGTAGGTGTTGATGATTGACTGATTTTCATTAAGTTCGTATTACAATTGATGCCTGTTATAACTTGAGACTAATAGCACCCACTGAGTTGATCACTCACTCCCACTCTGGGACGGTGTTTTCAAACACCAATCAGACCCATTCATAGATGCAGGTGACTCAGGACATGAGGAGCCTGGTGAGGCAAGCTTCGAGGAGGTCGAGTTGTCCTACTTCCTGTTGATGAGCGGGTCTTCATTGGCTAAGTAAACGGGATTCTAGATCGCTGAGTAGTGGACTCAGCTTTATTTTCTGGATATATCTTTTTTTGTGATTTGTTGGGCAACGCCTTATGCGACCCACTTATATTCTTTTGGACTTGTATATATTTGTCCTTTTCATTTCAGTAGACTGATTATGATTGTGTTTCATGTTCTAAGTAATTCCAGGCTGCACATTTAAGACTGATTAGGCATAAATTAATAAAAATCGGTTATAAGTGACACCCAGGAACTTGGGAGTCGAGTGTATACACAACCCCCAAATTTTCAGGGCGTTACAAGATGGCATGAATTCAAATGAATTTCATGTGATTGGCTTGGATATGCTTCAAGACGATCTAATGGGCCCCACATAAGACGTGGGATGGTTTAATAGATGGGTCCCTTGCACGGGAAAGGCCATTTGGACTTTTTCTTATTTTTCTTCATTTTTTTAATGGGATGGGACCATTTGGTTGTCAGGACCCTTGCCAACTTCATAGGAACCATTTCAACAAGCTTTCGGTATGCATCTAGCATGCATTCCCTCCACTCCAATGAGCTTCTAAGTGTTTTTTTAAAAGATTTTTTGCCACACTTCGACGTAAAAGTTATGACGGCCAAAGTTAGCTTTATATTAGGATAATAATGGCTTCTTTATGTTAATTTTGTTTTTGTTGGTGGGTATCAATGGTAGGAGTTTGTGAAAAGGAGGAGGGGGTGGTGGTTCCCTTTTATAACATTTATGATTTTTCCATCCTTGACCCTGGCGAATACGCGAGCATCACTGTTAGAAAATCATATGACCTCAATTATTACCTTAATTAGCCTATAAATTGATGATTTAGGGCAATTAGGACCAAATAACTATTTTTACTAATTGCAAATAGGTTTTTCTATGAACTTAGTTAAACCAAATCCTAATCAACATACACAAGAAATCTCATGTCCTAACTCATTCAAGAAATGTCTAGATTAATTGAACCAACTCTAAATTGCCTGTTAGTATGCCACTTAACCCGAACTGTAGAAAAACGTCTATCTTGTCAGGCTTAATGTCCATCATAAGAGATCAAGCCAAGATCACGTCTCGAATCGTTTAAATTGGGCTCGCAAGGCGAGTACATGAGATGTGTAAATACCTTTAGAATCTCTTAGGAACTTTTATTTATCCTCGAAGTTGTGGCTTTTAGACCATTAGATTATTATTAGACTTAAGAAACTGATGTAAGATATTACGCTGCCCATATTCGTATAGCAGCAGCCCCGATTGACCATTAATGATCGTTGAACTGAAATATGACCTTAATAGTTGATCGACGCATCCAAATGTCAGAAAAGTCTCATCCTTACACAGATCCCTACTAAAGTCACTTATTCCATGGTGTAGATCGACCCATATACCTTTTAGACCATAATATTGAAAATTAACCTCTCATATGATTAATACACCTAACCCTTGGCCACTAAGGCCATTTGCACCGTTTATGGTTCTATAAAAGGGCCTCATTTAGGCACCCTCTCTACCCATGCAATTTTACCCTAGTAAACGGGGTGGGGGGGGGGGGGAGGGGGGAGAGAGAGAGAGAGAGAGAGAGAGAGAGAGAGAGAGAGAGAGAGAGAGATTGGTGCTTTATTTCATTGATTTTCTTCAATTAAATTCCTAGTCGCTATCAAATCCTTCGTCAAATCTCTCTTCGTCAACGATTGGATGTAAGAAATATTTCCTACCTCCCGATTAAACTACCTAGGGTTAGATTATATGAATTTTACATGTTTTTCTTATAATTGATTTAGGATTTTAGATTTTTTTCCAAAAAATCTAACCCTAAGAGCAATTAGGTCACATGAAACCCTATTACGGTGCAAACCATTCTTCTAGGTTTCTTTTTATCAATCATTGATACTATTAGATAATTTTATTATTATTATTATTATTAGGATTTCATATATTATGTGTGCTTAAATTGCTTTATTTTACCAATAGTAATGTTACTTGTTGTTCATAGTCAATATGTTTGATGAAATGCTTGAACAAGATGAAATTCCTACTATTAGAATTTTTGTATGCAAATTGATAAGTGATGTTGATATACATTAGATTGTACTGATATACATTGAATTGTATTGATTCATACGTATTCACCTATGGTGTAATGGAATTACCATGGTTACATGTGCGGAAGTTTGACGGGCTACACTCCTGTTGGAAGCTCCACAAGATACTTTAGTTGGTTTTTCGTAGGCCAACCAACAACCACAGTCCTAGTCCAAAGACCTACGTTTACTCCCGCCAAAGGCTCCGATGGAGACTAACATGTATGCATTCATATTTAGTGGCCTACGTAATGACTTGATTTAGGCCTTACACAAAAGTTAATGTCATATAAAATAACTTAAATTTAGGCCCTATACAAGAACTAAGGTCTTACACAAGAACTTAGTTGAGTTTGAGTCACAAACTCTTACCCTTAATCCTATGAAATTGTGGCTGAACTACTAATTGAAGTATAGAATTATGTCCAAGTGTCCTAGAGGGAGGTGAATATGACTTTTCAAAAATATTTAACTATGAAAACAAATAATGTCTAACTTAAACTAATTTACCAATTAAACTAAGGCAAAGTAACTCCAAGGATTCCAAGCTACTAGAGGGTCCAATCACATAGGCTACAGTGATTTGCAAGTTAAGCAGCTAGCTTATAGAGATAGTGTATATGAGTCTGTGGGATGTGATTCCTATCAATCTTAAACATTCATCCAATCATGCATTACAATTGAGCATTTAAACCATATAAGCATAATTAAACAGATGCCCAAAGACAATCCCAAACACAACGAAATATAGTGGTTCAGCTACGTGTCTACTCCATTCCCGGCGGACACACTCAGTCCGTGAGTATACCAGATTTCACTATCCAATGGTTTTAAATTAGGTTGACCATGAACTTTTACAACTTACACAAGGTTAAACTAAGGAGTCTACACAAGGCAATCTTAAGTGCCTACACAAAGTAACAGATCCTATGCAAGGACACTTCTAGGAGCCTACACAAGGAAACCTATGCCTACACAAGGTAATAGGTCCTACATAAGGACACTTCTAGGAGCCTAGACAAGGCAATCTATATGCCTATACAAGGCAGTAGATCCTATATAAAGAACACCACATATTCTCCCATCGGAGGCCTACAAAAGGTTTTAACGAGTTTGTCAACTCAAACGCTAAATCTCAATCCTACATAAGGAAAGAGCTTCAGACTCAGTGGACTCTAGATACTTACTTGTAAGTGAGTAAGCCCCGTTTTAGCACATACTAAAGATGGTATTCCTTGTGATGAATAGTCTTTTGTTCCTTTGATCCGCAATAGCAGTAGATACTCTAATGGAAGTTGTTGGGTGTTGGGTCAAGGTATTTGGTGAATGTTATCTATTAAATGTGGGGTCTTTAAGTCTAGATGAGATTCTCCAAGGTTAGGCATTCAAGATATTTTAGCTCAATGATTTACTAATAAATGAGTTGTTAAAAGATCCTTGAATGCTAGAGTTCATTTTTCAATCCAATCTATTGATTTTCTAATGATAGCATTTAAGATAGGATTGAAAGATAAACTCCCATGAATAAAATGGATTTAAGAGGGTATGTGGTTTTCTCCTAGTAATAACTCTCTCAAATCTCTCTCTTTTTCTCACTTAGAACTAAGAAAAAAAGCCCCCAAATTTATAAGGAAAAATTTCAACGGTAAACAAAATGGGTAGATTTTGTCAGGATTCGATGTCATCGAAGGGCTTCGATGTCATTGAAGTTTCCTTTGATGTCATTGAATCTCCTTCAATGTTATCGAATCCCTGCACTAAGATTTTCATATAAGTGTTATACAGTTTTGCTCGATGTCATCGAGTGGCCTTCAATGCCATTGAAGGTGACCTTCGATGTCATTGAATGCTAACTCGATGTCATTGGGATTTTCTCTGAAAAACGTTTGGAGCTTGCTGGACCATTTGGTTCAAATTTTTATTGTCATTGAACGTTCTTTGATATCATCGAAGTTTGAATTTCGATGTCATTGAATGTAGTTCGAGTCATCGAACATTTTTCTAGTTTTCTTTTTGAGCTTACTATAACTTGAGTGTATGTCTTTTCGATGTCATCGAGATAGGTTCGATGTCATCGAGCTTATAAGTTTGATATCATCAAAACCTGTTCGATGTAATCGAGTATATCTCTAAGTATATGAGTTTGGTCGTTGTACATATTGAAGCACTTTTTCGATGTCATCGATATTTGCATATTTTTTATGTTCTTTTACAGATTATCTTGCAACTGTGTTTTACTTATTCCAAGCTTACCAAGATGTTTTCTTAGTTGGTTTTGGGTAAGATTAGACCATTTAAATGGTTTATTATTTGGGGTGTTTTGTTCATGCATTGTAAGGCTTATTTACCTTTAGAAATGCCTTGAACCTCTTCTCCTTGTTGGGCCTTCAGTCTTATAGTCTTCAATGTAGGGCTCACTTGACTTTATGACTTAATTATCACGTCGATTGACAAACAAGAGCACTTTCATCCTACACAAGGAAAGAGAGTATACAAACTCTTACACTTGACAAGTTATTTGTCAGATTAAGCCCCTTTTGTAGTGCCTTCTTGGGTACCTTAATCAATACTCTCTCATGCTTTAATCAGCTCCCATTTTCTCCCCCAATCATGATGTTGATGCTTTGCCAATGCTCCATCTCTAAGATCAAACACCTTTCATGTAGTGCTCCTTTGAGGTAACCAAGGTGATGAAAGGTTGGTTAAATCTCATATAACTAATGGAAAGTTGTAATTCATAAGCGATTCACTTAGATGAGTCTTCTAGTGGATTTAGACAATGGAATGCCTATATAAGTTGGGTCTGATATCTAGAAAATGGAGAGGTTCAAGCACTTCTTGAAGATGGAGGTTGGAATCCTCATTAAAGTGTTAATCTCAAGGAAGATGACTCAGAACCCTTTGGTTTAGAGGCTTGGGATGAGGAATATAATCGTCGAATCACCTAAGATTTTATTGCACCAAAAATCCATTCCAATGCCCAAGAACCAAATTACCTTTATAAAAAGTTCGAGTTCTAACGGTAAGAAAATAGGTAAATAACGGCTCTGTTAATGTCATCGAGAAAATTAGATAATATGATTTATTCTTGCTAAAGATATCTGAGTTACCTATTCGAATTCATTGAGTGGTCTTCGATGTTATCGAAGCGATCCTTCAATCCCATCAAGGAGACTTCAAGGGGTCTGCTCAATAGAATTGAGCATCACTCGAAAACTATTGTTTTGACATATGTTTTCACAGCAGCTTTACACCTCTTCTAGCCTTACTTATCAAATTTCAATCAGGTGTATAAGGCTAATGGATGATAAACAAGGTTTACTTATTAAGGCAAGATCATTTAAAGGTTCAAGGATTATTTTAGGTCAAGGGTTAGGGTCGCTAAGGCACCTCATTTACCTATTCTTTACTCCTTGATACTCTTGTATTCATGTGTCTTCAGTCTTCAGCTTCTAACGACTTAACTGACTACATGACATAAGGATTTACATGATTGACAAAAAAGATGCACAAATTAGTGTACTAATAATATTCGGTTGATGCACTATATTATGGTATTAAGTTGTTTCATGATCATGTTTATGTAATTGATAATTTGATTTGTAGTGGCGTGGATCAAGCCCTATAAAATGTTAAGTAGATGACCCACTTTGAGTTGGCTATCTTGGACTTATACAGTCGACCAAGGTTGAACACAGATAATGGATAATAGTTGGAGCTACACGGGATGCTTTGCACCCACTGTTGATTTTGTCTGGGGTCTCCCATTAGTGATCGGATCAATCCAATACATGGCTCAATAATTTTAAATTTGGTGATTGTATATCATTCAAGGGAATTTGAGATAGCACTATTACCATTGAAATAAGTCCATTCATAACTATTAGTGCGTTCCAATCCTATAGAGATTCATGAGCTAAACATGGTGATATGTGACACTATATCTGAACTGTCAACTTATGCTAGGGTATATTCCTACCATATTTGTAAAAGATGGGGTGACGAGCCTACCATATTGGTGTAAAATTAGGAGACGAGTCTCCCCGTAGTGATCATTGAGTATTAGTGAAGGTCACGAGCCTACCATATTGTGAATGAATTTGATGTCGTGACTTCGCCACATTTATGTTTGGGTGATGACCCTTATATTATTTGTGGTAATCCTTGGGTAATGAACCCTAAAATGGATTAAGGGACAAAAGTGAAGAGTTATTATGACTGCATTGAGCCTTGTGATCTGGGTAAAGACTCGTGACACAACGGCGGTATCCTAGTTCACCAAATTGTTGCTTGAACTGTAATTAATACTTATTTAGCTAATCATGCATATCATGACACTTGCTAAGATAAGTAGTTTGTGAAAGGTGTTAGAGTCCCATGATGAGGGAGTGTTGACATTCTGCAAAATAGACATTGAAGTTATTTATTGAGGAAATTTTGAATTGTGAGAATCATATGTCATCACATTATAACATTCATGCACCTAAAAAGATTAGATAGGAAATTATTTTTTTGTTATGCTATCATTACCTGCACTTGATTGCGTTGATCACATGTGTAACTTAGAAAATGATACCACTGATTTAACTACTCACTCCCACCTAAGATGGTGTTTTAAAACACCAACCAGATGGTATTATTGATGCAGGTACCACCGATATCTCAAATAGACAGGCTTATATCGGCTTGCACCATCGTCATGATGTTTTTGAAGTATTATGCGAAAACAAAAAACTTATAGGCTTTTTTTTTTGCATATATATTTTAGCGTCTCCATTTGGGTGGACTCAATGGTTTAGATTTGTTAATTATATATTGTGGCTTATGTAGTCCTCATTTAGGTGGACATTACTTTTAGAATTATACATTTTGAATGTTAGTCATAAATTTCTAGGTTTAGTTATCTTTGCCTAACTCATGATGTCATTGATTTAAAACTACTTCAATTATTAATCATGGGTGGGTATTAATTGGACTGCGAGGGCATGTAGAAACTCACCCACACACATTTTTGCTAGGTTCACACTCGGAAACTTGAAATCAGAGTCTCCATACTTGGGTGCTAAATTTTGGGATGTGACACTATCACGCCCCAAACTCAAAAACCGTGTTCACAAAATTTTCGATCGCGGAATCCGGCGCCGACAGTCTCCTTAGTACCCCATTCTCGGCTCCCGGCACCCATACACTAGGTTCCGATCTTGGGATCCTACAAGGAGGATTTCAAACATGATTTGATTCATAATGAGTGTAACCATAAGCATAACCCATGAACAATAACCACGAGAACACCATCGCAAAATGCACTATGATAAAAAAACTTTAGTATAATGCGTATAAAAGGGAAATACAAGATAATGAAAGTAACGGAAACTCCAGAAGCTCGACTGCACACTCCAACTGCGGTGAGACTATGGCTGCGTCCTGGTGTCACCTGCACGCATCAATTGTGCATAAGCTTATAGAAAGCTTAGAGGGTAGTTGAAAAGGCCAAGCTATATATCCTAGAGGGGGGGGGGGGATAAATAGGACTATGCCAAATTAAAATAAAATCAGCGGAATAAATTAAATCAACAGCCTTAAAATTATAAATCAATTCACAATGCTAAAATCAAATCACCTTAATAAATACTATTGAGAGATTGATACAAATTCAGTTCTAAGGATAACCTTACACCATAATAAACAAGGGCTTATAGTAGGACAACCTTATTTCTAGAACGTCTTTTGGATCAAGAACTCAATTTTAATAGAAATCAATGAATATCAAAGAATTGAAATTAAATGCAGAAATATAGATCTAATTTATTACAACAATCCCCACACTTGCTTGAAACGTAAATTGTTATAATATTCACATTCACATGTACATTCCACACAATTGAATGATAAAAAATATGAAAATTAAGCAAGCATTCAATCCACAAGACAAAGTTATAGTGGTTCGCCTGTGTGTACACCAACTGTCTTTCAACAGCCACACAGAATGCTACTCCACTCCTAATATCCTCACACAGGGGATATTATCGTTCACTATAAAATAGGTTTTCACAGGTTCACCCAAAACCTTTACAATTGTGTCTTTTTTACTTGGGCTTACACAATTCAAAAACCCCTCTTTTCTGAGTTTTCTGGCTCTCCTCAGATAACCAATATAATGAGATTTTTCTGGCTTAATCTCAAACAAAACCAAAAGTAATGAAATTTTACAGAATTGTAAAATACCTGAATTTCTCCTTTTCGTAGTAGCCCGATAGAACCAATCGGAGTAGATGATTGAAGGTCAAAGTTCAATTTCCAATACTCGCTTTAATATGGTTCTAAGTTCTAATAGATTTTAGATTTTAACCAGTTGGACGTAACTATATTTGATTTTGATTCCAAGAAGGAATAAGTTAATTCCTCTTTTCAAATAAGATTGGAATATAGAAACAAAATCAAATTAAATAAGCTAGCAAAAAGAGAAAGCAATTATGCACAAAATAACTTAAAAACAAACACAAACTTATCTCAGAGTGGAGCCTTGAAAATATTATGAATTGAATTGTAAAACTCTGAAATTCGTGTTCAATTTATAGAAGCAGAAATCGCATCTACGACTGGTCTTAGGAACCTTCGACTAGTCATAGCTCTAACGGATATTTGAAATAAGGAGCGTGATTTTTGAAAGTCGTTCCACGACTGGTCTTAGGGAACTTACGACTGGTCGTGGGTCACCTACGACTGGTCGTAAATCTCTACGACTGGTCGTAGGACCAAAGAATTGCTTGCTGGACTTTAAGTCATAGACTTACGACTGGTCGTGATCGAGTCGAAGTCACTCCTACGACCAGTCGAAGGACCACCAGGACTGGTCGTAGGTGTACCAGAAAATTCTGAAAATTCTCAACAACTTAGGACTAGTCGTGGAATTTCTTGGACTGGTCAAGGCAATGCCAAGACTGGTCGAACAGAGGCTAGGAATGGTCTTAGAATAGACCAAAAACCTTTTAAATAAATATTTAAGTTATGTATCCGAAGTGACCTACTCTAAGGTCAACCTAATGGTCATTCAAACCTGAATCATGTCGTATGGACATTGAACTTCAATCATTTAACGAATGTGGACATTTGAACCTTATCAAGCTTGATATCTTGAACTTGTTGTAGCTTTAAAATCTTCATCAGCTTGAAAACTACTTCATGCGTTGCTCTTGAGTTTTGAAGTTATTTCTTGAGTCTTGAACTTCAACATTGTAGCTTTGAACATTGATAGGATGATGAAGTACACATTGTATTTCTTGAAGACATTTAATGTCATGAAGTGTTGATGCAGTGTCTTAAACACATAAAAAAATATACAAACATAAGACACAGATAGATGTTTTGACACATCAAAATTTGACAACCAGAAGAGGGAGCATGAGACCATAGCACTTACAATCTCCCCCTTTGTCAAATTTGTGACAAAACACCCAAATAACAATACTTCCAATAAGAAGAGAGATACAAGCACAACAGGTTCAATAGTGAATCATGACAACAGTTAAATAGACATCATCATAAGCCAGCTTACTCCCCCTGAGTAACAGCACATCCAAACTACTCTACAATCCCATAATCATAATCATTAAATCCAACCAAACTTCACCAAACTTCTCCCCCTTTTTGACACAAAATGAGAAAGGAAGAAAAAAAATGGCAAGCTAAGGTTAAGGAAAGTAGGAGATGGAATATAGATGCAAGAGATAAAAAGTTTGAAGTGCATAGTGCATAATTCAACAAAAGTCAGTCAAGCAAACATAGTGCAGCCATAGAGCAAAGTAAAATACTAGTTATTACAGACCAAACGTAAAATTGTCAGTCAGAACCAAAAGAGGGAGCAGGATTAGATGGATCACTTTTGTGTAAACCCCTAGCAACACGCCTCATATATTTGCGTAAATAAGAAAATTGAGTGTCTTGGGTAACACATATTTGAGCCACCTGTTCCTGAAGAGAATTCAACCTCTCATCAAAATCAGAAGGCTGAAAGTCAGGATCATCAGCCGAGTCTGACTCAAGGTCTTCAAATATATCATCCATATTTATGTCTGTAGGAAAATCACCAGTGTCATCTGCATTCCCTGCTTCAGCACCACTGCTACCAACATCCACTTGGCCATCAACTAATTCTAAATTCATCTTGTTAATATTGGAATTATTAAAAGGAAGATGATGGATGGGTTTCTCTCGAATAGGCATAGCCACAAGCATATGATTGGCTAACCTAGTCATCGAATAATCAAAGGGAATATCCCTATGACCTGGATGGAGACAAAACTGAATAATGAAGTGACAAATTAACGAAGGCAGACAGATTTTTACACCAGAGATGACGAAATGCAAAACACAAACCATGAATGTAGTGAGTTCGGTTTTATTACCAGAACGTGGATATAGATTTGAGATGAAATTCCTATGAAGCACTCTGTTTCTGGGTAACAAATACCTTAAAGGAAGTGCATTACCTTTATGAGTCCAGTGAACATCCAAATTACATAAATCCCTAGTAAGCATTCTTCTTTCAGATTCTAAGATTTTATCAGATAATATATGAATCGGAATGCCCTCATCATTGATAGGAATTTTCATAAGGTGAGCAATCAAATGGTGATCCACAGTAAAGAAGCCATCTTGAGTCTCAATTTTAAAAGTTAAATTCTCAAGAGAAAAATCATAGATACATGCAACCATGGATTGGGCAATGGACTGGTATGCAGTTCCACCCCAACGTAAGATGTTATCCCATCCCACAGATTGCAACAGAGGAAGGATACCAAATGGAGCAATGTGATTAATATTAACAGAATGCTCAACTATAGCATTACGCATATGCAAATTCCGAGCATCTGATGGATCATTTTCTAGAGATCGTAGATGACATTCCGCAATAGATGTAGATTGAGATGAAGATGGACCACGGGTAGTTTTCTTTTTACCCCTAGCATCCATTTTCAAAGGAGGAATCAAGGAAACTACAAAATTCAAGAAAGAAGAAGTGGGGTTTTGATAGAACATATTTTTAAGAGAAAAACCACAAACTTGCAATGAAAGAGCAAATAGATTCTACAAGAGTGAAATTTAAAGCACTAATAATAAGAATCTATGAGGAAATTGCAAAAGAACCATTAACCTTGAAGTATCATGAAGGTGGGTTCGACCGGTCGAGGCTAGGCTCGTTGGAGAGACAAAAGGAAATGAAGAAGAAGAGCCAAAACCCCAAAATAAAGAGAATTTACGAGTTTCACGATCGGTCGTGGATATGCTCGACCGATCGAAGCAAGACCGGTCGTGTACACTCACGACTAGTCGAGTACCGACCAAAATTTACAATTTTTTCAAAAGATTTTAAAAGTTAAGCAAATAAGCCATCAAATATATGTACATTATGATACACCAATGCATGCAAATTCAATTTAAATCGCATATACCAAGATCAAACTTTAATTTATTAAACCTACTTTTGTCGAGCGGTTTAGTGAAAATGCTCGCAAGTTGAGTCTCGGTTGGAATGTATTCCAAAGATATTGATTTTTCTTCCACTAATTCATGAATGAAATGAAATCTAATGTCAATATGCTTAGTACGTGAATGCTGAACTGGATTTTTTGAGATATTTATTGCACTGAAATTATCACAATACAAAATCATAGAATCCTGTGTAATTCCATAATCGCTTAACATGTGTTTCATCTAAACAAGCTGAATACATGCATTTCCAGCTGCAATGTATTCAGCCTCAGCTGTTGATAGCGATATAGAACTTTGCTTCTTGCTAAATCAAGAAACAAGACAATTTCCAATGTAGAAACAACCACCACTGGTTGATTTCCTATCATCAATGTTTCCAGCCCAGTCAGCATCTGAGTACCCGGCTAATTGAACACTAGTCTCATGAGGATACCAGAGACCTAGTTTAGTAGAACTTGCGACATATCGCATAATCCACTTAACAACAGTTAAGTGAGATTCTTTAGGATTTGACTGATAACGAGCACAAATACCAATACTCAAAGCGATATCTGGTCTACTTGCAGTTAAATAAAGCAAACTATCAATCAAACTATGATATAATTTAGGATCCACATCTTTACCTGTAGATTCTTTTGAGAGTCTCAAAGTTGTACTCATAGGAGTCAAAATTTTTACCATTCTCAAATCCAAACTTCTTAATTAAGTTTAGAGCATATTTGGTTTGAGAGATAAAAATTCCATCAGGTTGTTGTTTCACTTACAACCCTAGAAAATAATTTAATTCCCCAACCAAGCTCATTTCGAACTTAGATTTCATTAAATCTATAAACTTAACAGTCATGTTAGTACAGGTTGATCCATAAATAATATCATCAACATATATTTAAACCATTAGAATTTCATCATTATGTTTCTCAACAAAGAGTGTCTTATCAACACTTCCCATCTGAAAATTATGACTCAGTAAAAACTTAGTCAGTTTTTCATACCATACTCTAGGAGCTTGTTTCAGACCATAGAGAGCCTTTTTAAGATGATACACATGATCAGTAAACTTAGGGTCTTCAAACCCTGTAGGTTGTTCAACATATACCTCTTTATGTAAATCACCATTAAAAAAGGCACTCTTTACATCCATTTGGTAAATTTTAATTTTCCTAAAGCACGCAATGGAAATAAAAAGTCTGATTGATTCAAGATGAGCTACAGGGGCAAAGGTTTCATCATAGTCAATACCTTCAATTTGTGTGTACCCCTGTACAACTAGCCTTGCTTTATTACGAATAATATTTCCATGTTCATCAGACTTATTTTTGAAAATCCATTTTGTTCCAATAATATGTTTATCTTTAGGTATAGGAACAAGGTACCAGACATCATTTCTGACAAACTGATTAAGTTCTTCCTACATCACAACTGTCCAGTTTTCATCAGAAAGTGCTTCTTTCACGTTAACCGGTTCTATCTAGGATGTAAAGCATACGTAATTACATATGTCCTCTAATTGTCTATGAGTGCGCACACCAGTGAGAGGGTTTCCAAGTATTTGAGAAGTTGGATGATCTTTAACAGTCCTTAATTCAGAATTAGTTTCACTTAATGAAGTTTCTGGTTTTTCAAGTATAAGAACTTCATCATTATCTGAACTAGGGACAGGTGTATTCAAAAGATCGTCAATTACAACATTTATTGACTCTTGAATCACACCGGTCCTGTTGTTCAGAACACGATATGCACGACTATTTAAAGAATATCCTAAAAAGATCCCTTCATTACTTTTAGTGTCGAACTTTTCCAAATTTTCACGGTCACGCAAAATATAGCACTTGCTACCAAAAACTCGAAAGTATTTGACAGAAGGCTTTTTCTCAAACCACATTTCATAAGCTATTTTATCATTAGATTTACAAATATAAACACGGTTAATAATGTAACAGGCAGTATTCACTGCTTCAGCCCAGAGATTCCTGGGAAGCTTCATGCTATTTAGCATAACATTTCCCATTTCTTGAAGCACTCTATTTTTCCTCTCGATAATTTCATTTTGTTGAGGAGTCTTAGGTGCAGAGAATTCATGTGATATTCCCTGATCGCTACAGAATTTCTCAAAACTACTATTTTCAAACTCGGATCCATGATCATTACGGATCTTACTAACTTGAGAACATTTTTCAGTTTGGATCCGTTTTATAAACTTTTTTACTTCATCAAGGGTTTCTGATTCGTCCCTCAAGAATGAAATCCAAGTGTATCTTGTATAATCATCTACGATAACCAAGATATATTTTTTGCCACCTCAACTTTCTGTTCTCGTTAGTCCTATAAGATCCATGTGGAGAAGCTCGAGTGGTCTTGTGGTGGTATTGGAGTTCACCTTTTTATGAGAGCTCCTAGTTTGTTTACCATACTGGCATTCACCACAAATCTTATCTACTTTTTGCATCTTAGGTAGACCTCTAATTAGTTCTCCTTTGCTCAATCTGTATAAATTTCAGTAGTGTACATGTCCGATCCGTTTATGCCATAATTCTGTCTCATTGGTATGGACCATGGAGCAAGTTTGGTTAGGTGAGCTACCATCGCTTACTATATAGCAGTTTTCAGAAGTTTTGTAACCAGTTAATATTATAGAACTCTTTTTGTTTATAATTTCACAACCTTGATTAGAAAATTTAACACTATGGTTGTTATCGCATATTTGAGATATGCTTAACAGGTTGTGTTTTAAACCCTCAACATATAAAACATCTTTAAATAAGGGAAGGTTATAAAGTTGAACCGTACCTTTGCCAATTATCTTATAGTTGTTACCATCACCAAATGTGACTGACCCATCAGTCATATCTTTAAAATCGGTGAATAGAGCCTTGTCGCCTGTCATATGTCTGGAGCATCCACTATCTAGGTACCATTTTGAATGGCTTGAAGCTTTGAAAGTAGTATGAGCAACCAAACAGGCAACTTTAGGAACCCATTTCAGAACTGTTTTGGGTTTAGGAGAATAGTTGATCTTCTTTTGTTTATAGTTGTAAGAGTTACCTACTGAGTTAGTTTTTAAGAGCTCCTTTAGTAAATTAATTATCTTTTCAGCTAGTGGGTTTCTGATCTGATTTTTAAAATTTATATAGCTGCTTTTAGGTTTTTGAAAAGTTTTTGAATTTTTAGAAAAAAGTTGACTAGTACCTTTTCCTTTTAAGTTAGAAGTCTCTCCTTTCACAAAGTTGGGAGGAGTATTCTTTTGTTTAGGAGATGTATTTTTATCATAGCTCAACCCGGATCGATCACCACATTTTCTTGATCCGGATAATAATTTTTCTAATTTTGGATCACCTTGGGCATATCTCCATGTGTCCTTCAAACTCAGAAGAGAAGATACTTCATTTTTAAGTTTCTCATTTTCAGATTTCAAATCTTCAATCAAGGAGATTTTGAATTCCAAATCACGCTTTGATTTTTCAAAACAATCTGAAATTAGGGATTTTTCTAAAACAAGAGTTTCAAAACATTCTTTGAGTTTAAAAAACTTTTCTTTTTGAAGTTTAAGTTTGATAGCAATTTTACAACTTTCTTTATATAAGGCATTATAAGCATCTTGAAGATCTTCTTCATTTTCATGATCACTATCCAAATTTTCTTCACTTGTTGAATCATCGTGATCTAAAAAAGTAAACTTGGCTAGAGTCATAAGGGCTTTAACTTTACTGCCCGACTCGGTTTCAGAATTTTCTGATTCAAAAGATGCTTCAGAATTAGACGATTCATCCCAAGTCGCCAACATACCCTTCCTTCTGGGTCTATCCTTTTTAGGACATTTGTTTGCTAAATGCGCATATTCTTGGCAGTTGTAACATTGACTATCTTTCAAAGACTTCCAAGTTTTGGACTTAGGTTTAATCGTTTCTTTTCATTTGCCTTTTGAAAGTCGACCATTTTCTTGCTTTTGAAAATTTTATAAAACTTTTTCGCCAAAAGAGCCATATCATCTTCAGAATTTTCTAAATCTGAGTTTTCTTGAGAAATACCTTTAGATGATTTCAAAGCTATAGATTTACCTTTAGGAGCTTTAAAATTTAATTCATAGGTTTGTAAAGAACCAACTAGTTCTTCTACCCTCATATTATCCGTATCATGAAGTTCCTGGATCGCGGTTACTTGAGAATTGAACCATTAAGGAAGTGAGCGTAGTATCTTTGTACACACTTTACTTTCTGAAATTTTATTGCCAAGACCCCACATTGAGTTTACAATGTCATTTAGTCTAGTGTAAAAGTCCATAAACATTTCATTTTCCTCCATATGAATTTCTTCAAATTTGGTTGTGAGGAGTTGAACTTTAGACTTTTTGATAATTGATGTACCCTCGTGTGTCATTTCTAATATATCCCAGGCTTGCTTTGTAGTATCACAGGATATAATTCTTTTGAACTCATCCAGTGATAGTGCGCAAGTGATTGCATTTAGTGCTTTAGCATTGGCACTATACTCACGTTTCTGAAGGGTGGTCCATAAATAATAAGCAGGTACAGACACAATTTTTGAACCGTCGGATTCAGTTACTTCAATGGTAGGATGGTTCCATTCCGTCACTGTGGCTCGCCACACACTCTCATCCATTGATTTAAGGAAGATCCTCATTCTAGCTTTCCAATATACATAGTTAGAGCCATCAAATGGTGGAGGCCTAGTGACTGAAAGGCTATCAAAATTTGACATCCTTTTATATAACTTAGATTGTTAGCTCAGGAAATAAATCCAAATAAAAGCAATAAGAATGAGCTATTAGGCTTTGATACCACTTGAAAAGGCCAAGCTATATGTCCTAGGGGGGGGGGGGGGGATAGGACTATGCTAAATTAAAATAAAATCAGCGGAATAAATTAAATCAACAGCCTTAGAATTATAAATTAATTCACAATGCTAAAATCAAATCACCGTAATAAATACTATTAAGAGATTGATACAAATTCAGTTCTAAGGACAACCTTTCACCATAATAAACAAGGGCTTATGGTAGGACAACCTTATTTCTAGAACATCTTTTGGATCAAGAACTCAATTTTAATAGAAATCAATGAATATCAAAGAATTGAAATTAAATGCAGAAATATAGATCTAATTTATTACAACAATCCCCACACTTGCTTGAAATGTAAATTGTTACAATATTCACATTCACATGTACATTCCACACAATTGAATGATAAAGATATGAAAATTAAGCAAGCATTCAATCCACAAGACAAAGAGTTATAGTGGTTCGCCTGTGTGTACACCAACTGTCTTTCAATAGCCACACAGAATGCTACTCCACTCCTAATATCCTCACACAGGGGATATTAGCGTTCACTATAAAATAGGTTTTCACAGGTTCACCCAAAACCTTTACAATTGTGTCTTTTTCACTTGGGCTTACACAATTCAAAAACTCCTCTTTTCTGAGTTTTCTGGCTCTCCTCAGATAACCAATACAATGAGATTTTTCTGGCTTAATCTCAAACAAAACCAAAAGTAATGAAATTTTACAGAATTGTAAAATACCTGAATTTCTCCTTTTCGTAGCAGCCTGATAGAACTAATCGGAGTAGATGATTGAAGGTCAAAGTTCAATTTCCAATACTCACTTTAATATGGTTCTAAGTTCTAATAGATTTTAGATTTTAACCAGTTGGGCGTAGCTATATTTGATTTTGATTCCAAGAAGAAGGAATAAGGTAATTCCTCTTTTCAAATAAGATTGGAATATAGAAACAAAATCAAATTAAATAAGCTAGCAAAAAGAGAAAGCAATTATGCACAAAATAGCTTAAAAACAAACACAAACTTATCTCAGAGTGGAGCCTTGAAAATGTTATGAATTGAATTGTAAAACTCTGAAATTCGTGTTCAATTTATAGAAGCAGAAATCGCATCTATGACTGGTCTTAGGAACCTTCGACTGGTCGTAGCTCTAACGGATATTTGAAATAAGGAGCGCGATTTTTGAAAGTCGTTCCACGACTGGTCTTAGGGAACCTACGACCGGTCGTGGGTCACCTACGACTGGTCGTAGATCTCTACGACTGGTCGTAGGACCATAGAATTGCTTGCTGGACTTTAAGTCGTAGACTTTCAACTGGTCGTGATCGAGTCGAATCCTACGACCGGTCGAAGGACCACCAGGACTGGTCTTAGGTGTACTAGAAAATTTCAAAAATTCTCAACAACTTAGGACTGGTCGTGGAATTTCTTGAACTGGTCGAGGCAATGCCAAGACTGGTCGAACAGAGGCTAGGACTGGTCTTAGAACAGACCAAAAACCTTTTAAATATATATTTGAGTTATGTATCCGGAGTGACCTACTCTAAGGTCAACCTAATGGTCATTCAAACCTGAAACATGTCGTATGGGCATTGAACTTCAATCATTTAATGAATGTGGACATTTGAACCTTATCAAGCTTGAGATCTTGAACTTGTTGTAGCTTTAAAATCTTCATCAGCTTGAAAACTACTTCATGCGTTGCTCTTGAGTTTTGAAGTTGTTTCTTGAGTCTTGAACTTCAACATTGTAGCTTTGAACATTGATAGGATGATGAAGTACACATTGTATTTCTTGAAGATATCCAATGTCATGAAGTGTTGATGCAGTGTCTTGAACAAATAAAAAAAACATACAAACACAAGACATAGATAGATGTTTTGACACATCAAAATTTGATAACCAGAAGAGGGAGCATGAGACCATAACACTTACAATAGTGTAAGTGTGTGCGTAATATAAGAGTGTTTAGAATGTAAGGTCAGAGTAATGCGGAATCCTGTTGATGGGTACGTAAATGCAATCAGCCGTACCAAGGCTATGTGGTGCAGAACATGAATACTATTGGTCATGTCAAGGCCATGCGATGCAAAGTGCAAGTCAAGCATGCTAATCCTCATCCACATATTAATGCAGCTCCTCACTAGAGCATTAAAACAGTATGGTTCTCAGTCTGGATAATCACCAGAGTTTAATACACTCCAAATGACACTGTCTCTCTCCCAGCCCACAGTGCAAGTGAGCGTAAGAAACCTCACTCTTCGCCTGGCCAATAATGTGCTAATACCTATCCGGCATGTCGATAGTGGATCCATTCACGAGTTAGTCAAACTCAGCCTAGTAATGCCCCTTACGCTCGGGCGGGTAAGGCCACACCCCTTTCCAACCGACTACGACACAGTGGGAGACGTGGCCTCCTGGTATTCGGCCCTCGTGCACTCATGTATCCACTCGGTCTCGACGTTGGAGTCATCCTCTGGTACCACTCGGTCTCCGCATATCAGGGAGCCCATAAACAATCCACCCGAAGGCATATGCTATGATCAGTCACTCCTCATATCAGGCATATAAATGATGCATATGATCATGAATCATCGATTTATACTAAACATGTTATATGGTGATGGGCTCTGTTTATAACAAAGATGGACCTAGACTACTTACACACTACAAGTATGGGCCTATTAAGGGGCCTTAGGGAGAGTACGTTAAATGGGCCTCATACCATGGGTCTCATATATATCAAAGTGGGCCTCAGTGGGCGCGCTACAAATACATCAAGTTGGGCCTAATCACATGGGCCTTGCATACGTCACAATGGGCCTTATAACATGGGCCTCATGTCTATTAAGGCGGCCTCAACAACGGGCCTTATACAAATCAAGGTGGGCTTTAACAATGGGCCATAAATATGGTAAGTGGACCACACCACATGGGCCACATGTATATCAAATGGGCCACACTCAAATATAAGTGGCGATAAGGATTTCCATCATTAGAATTCCCAAGGGTTTAATGGTGGATGTTCAAACCCACTGTTTTCTATAATGTGGTCCATCTGATCCTAGATCTGTCTTATATATATATATATATATATATATATATATATATATATATATATATATATATATAAAATTTTTATTCCATCACAGGCCTTAAAATAATATCCAAAAGGTTTGGATGATACACATGCATCATGGTGGGTCCCCTGGATGGCATAGATGAATTACATAACTCATGGTGGGGTCCACACTAATGGAAGGTGTGGATTATCATACATACATACATCAGTGGGTCCCATGTGGGGTCCACCATAATATTTATTTTCCACCCAACCTATGGATAAGGTCACATAGATCAGGGGCCCACCAAAATGTTTATTTTCCACCCATCCTCTTGACAAGGTCATATAGACCTTGGGTGAAGAGTAAAAACAAATTTCATATATGATCCAAAATTTTTGTAACCCAAAAGGGGTTTCAATGGCAGACGTTTGATCCTCACTGTTTCATGTAGCGTGGGCCACCTGAGTTTGTATAGGGCTGATTTTTGGGAAGGGGGCCCACTACCCTAAGGGACCCACTTAATGCACGGTGTTGATGGCAACACCCATCACGGTGGGGCCCACGGCTGGGACCGTAGGCCCCTGCCTCTTCACCCCACGCGGCAACGCCCTGCGTTGCATGCCTCTGATAGTCAGCAGCAGCAGGAGCTACTGCCTTCTTTTTTTTTTTTTTATTTGCGTTTTCTGATGGTTTTTCTCAAGTGGGGCTCGCCTCAGAAAGATCCAACCCAGCCATTGATCTCTATGGCTCAATACAAACCCATCAAGCCCAATATTCAATGGGTTTTGGTGTACAAAAACACCAGGGTGTATTTCAACGGTGAAAATGCAGTTTTCTATGCTACGGCCCGCCAGAAAATCGGATCAACTTTATTTTCCGCCTCAACGCCTAATATGACTTGGGAATTAGGATGGATGGCTTGGATTAAGTACATACATTAAGGTGGGGCCTGTAGGAGCGACCCACCCTAAAAGCTCAATTTTTTTTTAAAAAATTTTTTTGCTTGTTAGTACACGCCCATGTCAGTCCACACACTCCATGTTAGCCACGCCCTGTCCAGCATCCAAAGACGGTGGACGGCATGGATATAACACAAGCATTATGGTGGGTCCCACATGGCCGTGGCCCACCTATTTGGATCTCTTGATATTTGTGTTTTTCCTTCCATCCAGGCCTACTAACGGGCTGGATGATGTAGATCCATCACTTCCATCAGATGGGTCTCACATGAAGGTGAATGGCATGGGAAAAATATATGCTTCATGGTGGGGCACACACACACCAGGTGGGCCATTCACCCTTCATCATCATCACCATACAAGAGAGAGAGAGAGAGAGAGAGAGAGAGAGAGAGAGAGAGAGAGAGAGAGACGGTAATAAAGGGACCTCGCCGCCATGGGCCCCTTTGTGGTTACATTACATGCATCAAAATGGGTCCCACCTATAGGTGGGCCCTCAAATGCAAATCGACAGTAGATCACTCACCTTATTGGCCTCCTTCTTGCTCCCTTAGGCTCCTATGCTCTTTGCCTCAACTTTTAACGGTGAATTATGGAGTTTTGATGGCGGGGATGAGAGATGAGAGGGTGGGCCACATTTGTTGTTTGGGAAAGCTTAGAGAGGCTTGGACGTATGAAGCTTGTTGCTTGGGAGTGAAGAGATGGAATGAGAGAGAGAGAATAATAAAAGGAATGGTTGGAGTGGTGGATGTAAGGAAAGGTGATGGGAGGTATGGCCTTAGTTGAAAATGGTGTGAAAGAGAGATGGTTAGGGGAGGGAAGTGTTGACTTATAGGAAAAGAAAGAGAGGTTATGTGTTCTTGTTGTTGGGTGAGGTGGCATTAAGGTAAGGTGGTGTACTTGACTTGATTTGATGAGACATGTTATAGAGATTCCCTCGAAATTCATAACACGCGGCATTTTCCTTGAAATGAACACGGACCCACATTTCCTAACCTGGGTATCGGTTCAGTGCGCGAGTCATGATGTTAGAATCGCGGCGACGACACAGTCGCTAAGGTACAAGTTTCGGTTCGAGCCGGCTTCGGTATGCAGGGCTCGGCTTAGGATCATGCGCAAACGTCGGATGCGGGTCGAGGATTGTTGGAATTCGACCAGAAGGACCGCGGAAGCCTATGAAACGGTACAGACTAGGATACGGGTCTTACAGACACCTTTAGAATTGTTTTTTTTGTCTCTTTTATCAGTATGAATGGTATGAGTTTGTGAAAGGTATGAATTTTGTAATGGAAGAATGTTGTAATAGATGAATTTTATAATAAAAGTATATTGTAATGGAAGAATTTTGAAATGGAAGAATGTTTTAATGGGTTAACATGATTAATGTTGTAATGGATGAATGTTATAGTGGAAGAATGTTGAAAGAGAAGAATAGTCATATTTGTCATAACTCTCTATGGGTCATAGATCCCACGAAAACGGCCATGACTCCCTCATTACATGTTCGATTCGGGTGATCTTGTAGTCGTTGGCAAGGTAATTTGATGAAATTTCAAATGGATTTAGAATCACCTTATCTAGATACCATTTGGTTTCCCAAAAGTGGGCCCAAAGTTCCTCATGACATTTATCACTAAATGAAATATCTAAATATATGAATATTTGCCTACTTTTGGGGAATTAAATGGTGTCGAAATGAGGTGATTCTTAAGCTATTTGAAAGTTAATGAAGTGATCCTTAAGCTATTTGAAAGTTCATTAAATTACCTTTACAAAAAGTACAAGACCACCCAACTTGAACATGTAACGAGTGAGTTATGACCTTTTCGTAGGATTGACAATCCAAAGTGACTATCCGCGACCCAAATAACTTTGAGCCCGCTTTTGGGCACTGAATTAGTGTCCAAATGAGGTGATTCTAAATACAATTGTAATGTCATCAAATTACCTTTCCAAGGAGTACATGATTACCTAAATCGAACATATAACAAGGAATTATAACCATTTTCATTGGATCGACGATCCACAATGAGTACCAATGATCAGCAGTCCTTGATGAACTTTGGGCCTACTGTTGAGTAATCAAATGGTGTCCAAATGAGATTATTCTAAATCCATTTGAAAGTTCATCAAATTAAATTTCCAACAAGTATAAGATCGTCCAAATCGAACATGTAACAAATGAGTTATGACCGTTTTCGTTGGGTTGACGATCCACAGTGCATATCGGTGATCCACAATGTGTATTGATGATCTATAGTGATGATCACCGATATTCACTGTGGATCATCAACATTAATTGTGGTTCACCGATATTCATTGTGGATCGCTGATACTTATAGCGGATCGCTGATATTCACTATTGATCGTTGATACTCATTATGAATCGCCATTATGACGAAAATGATCATAACTCTCTCATTACATGTCTGATTTGGGTGATCTTATACTTATTAGAAAGGTAATTTGATGAAATTTCAAATGAATTTAGAGCAAACTTATTTATAAAATTTAATTGCCCAAAAGTAGGCCCAAATTGATTGTGGGTCATTGATACTTACTATAAATCGCTAGTCCCATGAAAATAGTCATAACTCACTCGCTGCATGTACGATTTGGGTGATCTCGTACTTATTGAAAATGTAATTTGATGAAATTTCGAATAGCTTTGGAATCACCTCATTTGGACACTATTTTTTAATTATAATATTAATCCATTCTAACATTTATCATATTAATCCATTATAACAGTCTTCCACACCCTCCTCCCTTTCACAAGCTCTTACAATTCATACACAACTAAATAAAAAAATAACTATGAAGGGAACCACAAAACCCTTCTCCCTTTCACAAACTCCCACCACTGATACACACTAACAAAAACAAGCAGAACATACAAAAGAGCTCACATTTTTCCACCATAGCTTCTACGTCGGAAATTGTGGCTGGAGAACTTTAAAACATCTCTCTCTCTCTCTCTCTCTCTCTCTCTCTCTCTCTCTCTTTTTTTTTTTTTTTTTTTTTTTTTTTGTTTTTTTTTTTTTGTTTTTGTGCCCGGAGTTTCACGAGAGGTTAACCAAAATTTTCATCGTCTGTAAGGAGTATAGTATTTGTCCGTATAACTACTAACCATTGAAGAGGCTTTAGTTCTTCGCGTGGTCCCCTCTTGTAAAAAAATAAAGAAGGAAGAAAAGGCTGAAAGGCCATACCACACAAGGGTCCCACCTTTTGAACCCACATAAGATCTTATGTGAGGCCCATTGAATTGTCTTGAAGCAAATCCAACTTGTTTACAAGAAATGAGTTTTAATTTCATGCAATCTGCTGAAGTTTGAGAGAAAAACTCATCGTTCAAAATTAATGCACAACGTTGATGCAATTATGGGCTACAAATAATTCTTTTTTTTTTTTTGAAATGACATTATTATGGGTTCACGACTGTCTGGTATAAGTAAACGAATCAGATGAGATAAAGGTTGTCCCCAACTGTTAATTTAGTGGGGTCGCATCTCTATTCTCAATAGGACCTCACGGCTTTTATAATAAGCCACTGCAAGACAAGATACTCTTCCAGAGGTACATTTTTGTCTTGCAGGAACTAAATAACGCCCCAGAGGTTAAAATAATAATGACTTTAGATATTGAACTCATCACCTTTATAACATCATAATTAAAAGTTATTTTAATTAATAACCCTCATAAGCCATGGGGCCCATTGGCCGGGGTGGATTAGGTGAGACTCAGGCTCACCCGAGATGGTGCAACCCTTATCGTGGGGCAGCTTGATGTATTTACTCGATATCCACTCCATCCATCGGCTTTTCCAATAATTTTAAAACATTATCCCAAAAATGAAGCAGATCCACTTATCAGGTAACCATAAAATACGATACAGTGGTGATTGACCGTTACTGGGCCACAAAAGCTTTGGATGAAGATGACATTTGTTGTTTACCTTCATCCAGGCTTATGTGACCTGCTCAACAGATTGGATGGCAAATAATTACTACCGAAACATTAAGGTGCGCCCCAGGACGTTTTTAATGGTACGAAGCTCAATCACCACTGTTTCCTGTTTTATGGTCCACCTGATAATTGGATCTACTTCATTTCTGGGATATTTCCCTAAAATTATCTGAAAAAACTGATGGACGGCGTGGATACAGAATACATAGATCAAGGTGGGCCCCACGGTATGGGCCGCACCATCCTGGGTGAGGCCGAGGTCTCATCTAATCCGCTACCCATTTGGCCTACGCGAGAAGTAGGTCATTCGCCTCGCTTCTGGTCCCACACTCCCAGGGACCTCAAAGAGGTGACTAATGCACACGTGCCAGAGTGGCACACGTGTATAGCGTTTGGTCCAGTTTGGGCAGACCGTGGACACGACCCGACCCAAATATCAGGAAAGTTCCATACGATAGAAAAGATGGATGGCTAGAAAAATAGATCACCACTGACCTATCTAACTGATACGTGTAGTCTACCTATTGATTGGACCTGATTTTCTTTCTTCACAGAATAAATTTTACATTCCCCACATGATGTGTGGATTGGATCTATCACACGTGCTACAAATTTCCTTTCATTCCGTGAATCGTCTCTCCAGTTACCAGTTGCGCTGATCACCTTATCTTATCCACAGAAACAAAATTGCGTACGACTTCACAGTATTGCCCCTAGATCATTCTATAAATGGCAACCTAATCCTCTTAAATGTTACCGCCCGGAATTTTACCTTTCCCTGCAGGTAAAAGGGCATATCCGTAATTCCGTCTTTTCCGTAGGTGGAGAGCCGGCTATATTTCGCGGAGTACCCGGCTTTGTAACCCGGATACCTCGTGTACTAACTAGGGCACACGTATGAAACATCCAGTCCATTCATCAGCTGGATCCGGCAATTTTGGATTCCTTTGATGTAATTTAATATCATTGATTATTAAAATAATACAAATAATTACGTGGAATTTGGACCACTGGATAGATTATGTTAGCCGTCCATTTTTTATTCTACAAATACGGAATCTTGAAACCGTGGTCAGTACTTTGAGGAGCTTGGATGTGTTACACGTGTGAGAGTCGCGTTCAAAATGGTATCCGTATCTTTCGGGGCAGCCGGCGGGCCGGGTCCGGTTCACCCAATTGGCGGAACTGAGTCAGTCACCGTCATTATCACGGTCGCAATCAGAATCCCGCGCTCATAAATGCGCCACGTGGCCTATGGTGCGTATGACATTACGCACCCCACCCTGTCCTGAGCTGCTGCGGACAGCTGCAGCCTTCCCACCAGAGAAAAAGAAGTCCAGAAGATTACATGATCCTCCACCACAGGATATCCACAGTGCGATCTTGTTTTCCGACCGTCGGTTTGGTGGCCCCCAACGTGAATGGACCATGCCAAAATTCCCCACATCGAAAGAACCCAATCGCAGGCAGTTTCCAGTCGAATTTTGGACCATTTCTCTTTTTGACCGTCTATATTGTATCTTGAAATTAAAAGGTTAGGATAGTTTTATTTACGAGATATTTAAAGTAGCGATATACACTGCAATTCTAACTAACTCAACGGTATAGATCACTTAAAAAATGGCCCCACTTGTACAGACAAACTACCCGAGTATACGGTATAGATCCCATAATACCCAGCGGAAGAACCTAGTAGGATGAATACTGTGGCGGAGTGTGATGGATGATACGCAGGCAATGCAAAATTACTTTGAATTTGCTACTTGTCATGTAATTAATTCAAATTAAACTAATAAAATTATAGAAAATTATTGAGATGTATTATGAACAAAAAATGGAGATAATTTGATTATCTGATTAACGGATTGGTGAACATTTATTGTACGGTTAGGAATGAAAGTATCCCTAAGTCCTATTTCAACAAACAAGTGACCACAATCAGAGATTCAAATCGTTCAACCAATATAATTTTGAGATTATGAGTTAATGATAATGATTTTTATAATTTAGATGGTTGAATTTGATTAATTGTATATTACTTATATAAGTTCTTAGTGCATGCGTATGAAGTGCACTGTTCTGCCAGAGTATCAAATAGCATCCCCTCAGACAAAGAAGGATCGTTGGGTGGACTGCTCCTGAAACTCGACTATCCTTTCAGTCAATGGGAGGCAGCGGTGCTCCTGGCCACTAGCGAGTCGACCTACGAATTCGACTTTTTGTAAAAGTGAGATCTAAGCGGTTGATCTGGTGGGCCACACTAGGGTTGTGGTGTACGGCAGATCAGATTGGTCTGTCAGAATATATGCTAAATATAGATCGCTCGGAATTGTTTATTTATTTCAGTTTTTATTCAAAAGTCTCTCTTGATGATCCAAGCCGCCGGATATTTGGGCCAAGCTGGATGGAGTGGTCCCCAGTATATGAACGGTCAGGATCTAGCCTGTAGACTACCCGCATTAGTATATGTTTTTTTTTTTTTTTTTTTTTTTTTTTTTTTTTTTTTTTTTTTTGTTTTTGGTAAAAGGAAGATTTCGATTGGCTGATCTCGCGAGTAATAGTTCACGGACACGTCAGAAAAGATTACATGGAGTAGCTGGGATGCGGGTTTCCTGCTAAAGGCTAACGGTTAGGAGGGGCCCACCGGGATGTTTGTGAGAAATCCACCCCGTCCATCCGTTTTTTCAGCTCATTTTAAGACATGATACCAAAAATAAGGTGGATCCAAAATTCAAGTGAACATCAGGAGAGGAAAAAGTGGGGAAAGAAATGCCTGCCGTTGAAACCTTTTTGGAGTCTACCTTGATGTTTATATGCCATCCAAACCGTTCATAAGGTCATTCCCACTGGGATGAACTGAAAATACGGATAAAATAAAATAAAATAGCATGATGCAAAACTCCTATAGCCTTATGAATGTTTTAATAGTGAGCGTTCAATCCTCACTGTTTCCTCTCGTGTGGCCCAATTGAGTTTTGGATCCACTATTTTTTAAGGAAAATTTCATAAAATAAGATGGAGAAATGGATGGACGGGGCGGATGTCACACAAGCATCACGATGGCCAAACTAACTTCCTAATCCAGGTTCTTTGAAAGGGATGTGAGGTGGACCGTAACTGTTGGGGCCATGAAATGTATGTGTTTTATATACAGGTTATCCATCCGTCATACTAGCTCATCATTTTAAGGCATGAGCCCAAAAATAAAGTAGATCTAAATCTAAGTGGACCACACTTATAGGAAATAGTGGTGATTGAATGACCACCATAAAAAATTTCCCACAGCTCCCCGCAATGCCCATTGCTAGCCAACCTGTTGATAAGGTCACACAGACCAGGGGATAGGGAAAACAGAAATGTCAGCTCAATCCAGAAGTGGCCTCCAGTAAGTTTTTAACAGTGGGCGTTCAATCACCACTGTTTCTAGGATGAGTTCCATTCAATATTTGGATTTATTTATTTTCGGGCTCCTGCTCTGAAATGAACCGTCCAAATTGATGAACGGTGTGGATATGAAATACATACATAATAGTAGGCATAAATTATAAATCCAACATACCTTGAATTTACATAAATTTTGATAGGTGCACGTTGGGAAATACAGTGGGTGGAAGGTACCGGATGGAATCTTATCGTGACTATTTTGTATCTAAGATACCATTAGTACTAAGATACGGTGCATCATTGGAATTACACCAAGATGCGCACGCATTATGGATCCATGCTAGTGAGGAGATGGCTCCCACCCAGATATCATTTTGATAGCGACAACTGACCAACGCATCAAAATCTATATAGTTGATGGAGAATGATCGATTAATCCCTATTTGTAGGCCCTCCTAGGAAAACTCAGGCAACACCTTCCCATGGACAACCTTCGCTTAACACTGGTTCCGAATTGTAGTCCCATAGTGGGCCTCACTTTGTGGCCATTTTGCATCTCACGGACCCCATCTCATGGGCCACATGGATATACGAGGCAACCTTAGAATCACACCAAAATGCTCATACTTTATTTTTAGGCTCCACACTATAATGAATTGACAAAATGGATGAAAGACATGAATATTAAACACATACATTACTGTAGGTGAACCATTGCAAAGGTGCGGACCATTACTCCTACGTTGTCGTTCATCAACTCTTGAGGATCTTAGTTAATGATTCTTGATAATAAATGATGCAGTGTATGATAACATATCTATGCTTTGATTTTTAATTGCATGTCGTGCTAATTCTTACTTATTGATACTCACATGTTCAATGAAATGTCTGAATGTACAAGTTGCTAAGTTTATGATTTATGTGAAATCTCATCATGATTGTCTAATGAATTGTTAGTCCTTAATATTGTTTAGAACTGCTAAAGATGTCGGGTCAGTCGGCAAATCGCCTGAACTAAGGAGTGGCCTGAGTTAGGTTGGCCACCCTAGGCTTGCTTGATCTACCCAGGTCGAACATAGATGAGCAACAATATCTAAACTATGCGGAATGCTCGCACCCAATATTGGTTGCACCAGGGTTGTCCTAGGTAAATCAAATTAGTCAAATGGCCGATTGATCATTTATGTTTACAATCTATGACAACAATTAATTGAATTTAGGATACCCCCATTCCCATTGAATGAGTTTACTTATAATCGATAGCGATACGATCCTACAAAGATTCATGAGTCGGGCATGGTTGTATGGAACATCGCATCCGAGCCTTCTGCCTATGCTGGGGTAAAGTGCCTATCATATTGGTAAAAAATGGGATGACGAACCTGCCATATTGGTACAAAATTGGATGACGAGCCTCCCCGTAGTGACTATTGAGAACATGTGAAGGCTATGAGCCTGCCATATTATAAATGAAATTGATGTCGTGACTCCACCACATTTCGTTAGATGACGACCCTTACATTATTTGTGGCATCCTTGAGTGAAATGGATCAAGGGACACAGGTGAGGAGTTGCTACGGCCACATTGAGCCTCGTGATTTGGGTAGAGACCCCTGATATAATGGCGGTATCTTAGCTTCACCAATCTTCTGTATGAATTGAGATTAATAATTACTTGGCTAATCATGCATATCAATCATATTTCACTAGATTAAGTGTAACATCCCGAAAATCGGGGGTTGAGCATAAACTCAACTCCCGAGTTCCAGAACATCACTTATACAACAAAATGAATAATGATTGAACGTTGACTGTAATCGTGCATTGAACATGAGTGAGATTTTAAGCCAAAATAGCATATCATACTCCAGAGACAGTTAAATTACAAGCGGAAGACTCTGATAGACATATAAAATATAAAAAACTATGGTGAGTCTCCAAAGTGTGATAAAGTTACCAGGTTAAATAATTACAAGTACAATTCTAAAATATACCTAATGTGAGGAAGTGTAATGTCTTCTATCCCAAGTACTATAGCCCTGTCAATACATTACCAGGTCTTCATAGACCTGTCAGAGGGTTATATGTAGGAGAACTCCTCCTCAACATCATAGTAGTAGTCCGGCTCTGCTTCATAAGCATCGCCATCACCTGAAACTCAACAAATCTAGTTGGTGTGTACAAACACCGTCCCGTAACATGGGAGTGAGTGATCAACTCAGTGGAACAGTAAAGCATAGGTTAACATGTTATCAATGCAGTCAAGCAGTAAAATCAAAACTCCTAACTACTCTTATTAATGCAAGTATGAATGCAGTCATGATGTATGCCCTCACCATACCCTTCCTCGTGCGACACCATCTTACGTTTGCGGCATGCTTTCATCCCTCAGTGCTCCACATCTTCCAGGCACATGCAATGCATGATGAGCATGATTACCGAGTATTTATTAGTCCATTTCAAACAGCAGGATTGGAAAACTAAGGTACCTCCCTTGTATCATTCCCAAACATGATCCATTCTAGGGTCGTCAGTCCTAGTTAATCTCAGACGATAGTGTGTTTTCTAGGTCACTCGCAAAGTTGCGCTGTGGTCACATTACGCACAAAGGTTACACCACTCTCCCATCACCTCTTAAACGATTCATCACTATACAGAAACAGGCCTAGTTCATACTCTCTACACTGCGGCAAAACTCTAAGGTTCACTGCAATTTCAGAGTATGTTCGAGGTCACTACAAAGGGCTGTCAGGGCTGTTGCTCGCATTCGTTGCACCACTCCCCCATCACCTTATCAATGTAGGCTGACAGCATGAATATAGTGTCCCATACTACCGTAATCGGGTCACGAGTCTGGTTGCTCACTGGTCACTACGGGGAGGCACGTGGCCCCAGTGTAAGCCGACAGCTCGACCACGGTGCCCCATACCACCACGCCCGGCTCATGAGTCTTAGCGGATCGAGGTACCATGATTAATGGGATTCCACTAGTAAGTTTGGTACCCTAGGTTCAAGCAGTAGCGACCAAACATGGTGAACATACATTAGACATCTCGGGTTACTTTACGAGCCTGACTAGCTCGAGTGCACAATCAATTGGATGACATGAAGTGCATAAGTACTTCGCGTGGCCTAACCACTGTCGCCAACTGACGTACGACTCGGGATCGTCAAACATATCTTACGTGGCGACATGAATCTCAACTACGATCTCAAGTCTGGTACCGATTGTTTGGACTATAGAAATAGTCCCAAACTCAATCAATCCTTATTCATATCATGTAGAGTAAAGCATAATAAGCAAAGTAATTCAAGCATGTCAGTAAGCATGTCATAAAGCATGTTATAAAGCATGTTATAAAGCACTACATAAATAGGAATACAAACACATATATTACACAAGTAAGCGGTTTAAGTAAGCAACCTCATGGAGGAAATCATACATGTCTCTAAGGTAGTTGAGAATCTCATCTCAACACCCTCCTAAGGCATCAACATCCAAACACTTACTCACACAAGCATTTTCACAAACACTTAACATACACTATTTCAACATACTTAGTGTATATTAGCAAACATGTATTAGGGCGAGTCCTTTCGCCAAGCAAGTATTTTACGCATATATAATATATTTATACAATAAATAATCATGGCAAACACATCTCTAAAATATATATGTATACGGTACTTTCTACAATACAGTATTTCTACATACATAGTGTATATTAGTAAAACATGTATTTGGGCGAATCCTTTCACCAAATAAGTATTTTATCCATATATCGTATATTCATACAACAAATAATCATGTCAAACACATTTCCAAAATTTATATGTATACGGTATTTTCTACGAATACCTAGAATATGTAAAATTTCATAATCTACATCTTTAATCGAAACAGAAAACAGAAAGCACTTTGTACATGTGCAATTGCATGCAGATCATGAATCTATCATTATCTGACATTGAAAGCGTTGAAAACCATAACCTATACACCTAAAGTCCGCACCTTTTATCGTAGAATCGTAACGGAGTCGATAGGTTTGCTAAGCTTCCGTATACGACAGTTTGGCAGCCTATAGAATGAAATAGGTTAGCTATTTCATAACCTACAACTGTCTAAACCCCAAAACAGATTAGGGTTAGGGTTTCTTACCTAGAAACGAAGCTGGAATCGCCGGGAAAGTGATTAGAACGGAGTGGTGGAGCTCGTGGAGCGGCAGGGAAACATGGCAGGGAGATTCTCCCACATCTCCCACACTTTCTCTCTCTTTTCTCTCTTCTCTCTCTAGGGTTTCTCTCAAATTCGTATGGCTGCAATGAGAGAGGGTTTAAGGTCTTTATATAGTCTAAAAAGTCTCCAAAATAGACTCCAGGTCAAGATATACTTGGGTTATAGCCAAAGTGGGCTGGTTTCAGCTCAACGGAGGACTTTTGGCTGGCTTCCTTGAGCCAAAGGTCGGACTTAAGCTCACTAACACCGGATCTACGTTCCATTAAGTTTTCGTTCCAGTAGGGTTCTCAGATCACGCGTGGCGGACCAGTTTCGGTTTAACGGTCAGTGGATTTCGATTGGAGATTCCAAGTACATGTAAATGTTTATAAAATTTTTCCTGATTTGAGGGTGTAATTTGGTCAGATTCTGACGGTCTGGTTGCTTAATACTGATCCACAAGCGACGAGTCTCAGATTACTATTCAAGATATTTATTTTGTAAAGAAACAAGTGTTCTCACACTCTCTCGCTCCGGACTCAAGCGAACAGCCATCGGACACTGTCTGGATTTGATTTCCGAGATGGTTGTCAAGCCCAATGAGGCGGTCCTAAGTCCTTAACCTCGTATTATTTGGACTCCCGATGTGAGGTCTAGAACTGATACGGAGTTTCGAGATGCTCCCGAGAGCAGCCGGGTAATGAGATTGATCCTAGATTTTAGGATAACCTAGCATCAATGATTCTACAAGTTTTGGGTCTTGCAGATCGTATTTAAAGTGGATCAAACGGATTTCGTAGCTAATTTAGTTTAGCACTTGGTTAACTTTGTCAAATTTCTAAAGGGTTTAATCCTAAGTGATTTTTGGTCAAGGTGGTACTCAGGCCTTTGCAGTTTGTATATAAGGTGATCCAAGTTATAATACTTAACTAGTTTAAGATAGGGTCTAGGGTGAAAGTACTTAAAAAAATTGAAAGAACAAGGTGGTGAAGGGTGGGATTTGTGAAGGAAATGGGTTCAGAAGTGATTTTAGACTGTGGGATTCAGTTCTGACCAGTTAATAAGGTGTTAGGAGCAGCTCATTGCCTAAGGACGTCTAATTCCAGGTTGGTAGAAATCCGGGCTGTTACAATAAGCTATTGCAATTTGGCATTGGAGTCGCATGATGGAGTATTGCCATTTGCGAAAAAGGCGTTGAAGTCACTTGTGATGGAGTGTTGAATTGTAAGGCGCATGCATCATTTCATAATGTCATTCGTGCATTTAACAAGAGTATTTAGGATGTATTTTTTTTACCTACTTTATCATTACTTGCGAGATTTAGTTGATGACATGTGTAACTAGAACTAATGAAACCACTGAGTTAGTTACTTACTCCCACGTAGGACGATATTTTAAAGTACCAACTGGAAAATATTATTTGTTATTTCTCAAATCTAGTTGATCTTGTTTCACCTCCTGCAAGTCGCTGGATACCTACAAATGAATGGATAATAAGGGGACACTAGGGGGGCCGGTTGTGGCCAGAGACTCTCTGATACATAAGTCAGGTGTATGGACTCACGATAGGAGTAGTGGAACTAGTATAGTTGTGTGCACCTTTCTCTTGGGTAGGGTGATATATTTATATGTTAGCTAGGTAACTTGTGTATCTGAGTAGATATGTGAGATATGCTCGAGGGGCTCGTATTGGAGTTGGAATCTGATTTAGGATATTTCTCCGATTATGCCTTAATGGGCGTGATCTTCGGCTTAGATTCTGCTGGGCAGTCTTGCTCATATATGAAGTAAGATTTTATTAGGAAGTTTCTATTCTAAGGTCGAGGTCAGCATCTAAGGTTGAGGTTGGAATCCAATGCCGAGATCGAGGTCGGTATCCAAGGTCTAGGTTGGCACCAAAGGTCAAGGTCAACATCCAAAGTCGAAGTCGGCATCTAAAGTCGAGATCAGTGCTTGTAGTCGAGATCTGTAAGTCTATTGATGAGTTTTATTTCCAAACTAATTTAACTATTTCATCTTATTCATTGAGTCTCCTTATTCAGCTCATAGTCTCTAGCCCTTTAGTAGTTCAGAGAGTTTGATCTGATGATCTTTTCGCCATGTGTCTCATACATCACGTCAGCTCGATTTTACCCATAATAGTTTCCCCTACTTCCAAGTTCCATGTTCATGAGCATGGGAAGTAAGCGATTTGAATTGATATATGAGCGGGAGATTTTGAACTTCTAACTTTGGGACATCAATTTGTTTCATTTATGTGTCTCGATTTTATCTCCCAGCGATTAAAGAGGGAATTGGAATGGGATGACTCATGCTGCGGTGATCAAGGAAGATATTATGACAGTGGGCCTTATGCTTCTTCCTCTTCTTCTTCCTCCTCTTCTTCTTCGTCTTCACTTTCCTTTTCTTCTTCATCTCTGAATTCTTTGATGCGGGCCCTACGCTGCGTAGGGCCCATCTTCATGTGATTCAGGGTGTTCTCGTCGATCATCTTAATTGGGCAGGGAAGTTCATCAGGCTGCCTGTACCCATAGTTGTGTGCTATTTTGCAGATTAAACCGCCAAATAGAAGTGCCAGTTTCTCACAGGGAGCCAACGTAGCCTTCATGATCTGAGTCAGCACAAGTGTGGGCAGGCAAACCTTTTCTCCTTGTCTCACTTGGTAGAGGAAGTCTACCATGAACCGAGAGCACTCCGTACGGTTACTGGCCCTGGGGTATACATTATAAGTGCATATGTGGTGGAGTAGGTGGTAGTCAAGGGTTAAGTCTGACGACTTCATGATGCTTCCCCTCTTCACTCAACGGGCTTGCCACACAAATGACGGGTGTGATAGTCCCTTTGCCGCTTTTCCATCAAGTCATCTTCATGGGCATGCACATTTCCACATTCCACTCCAAGGATTCGAGCTATGACTTTTACGTCAACATTGGCCTCATGCCTGTTGAGGCCAATGCTAAATCCAAGTGGCTTGAACGTAGGCTTCCGCATGCGCATGTAGAAGGTTCGTATTAGACCCTCATTGGCCCGATACTTCCCTTCAAACATCGAACCCCAGCCGTTCTCTAGGAGGTCGTCGAGCAACTGATGTTCGCCGAACAGTTTCTCATCCACATGCGCCTCAAATACAATCCATTGGTCTTTAAACCTACCAAACTCGATGCCCGGCGGTGCCGCTCATGTGGGCAAAGCTAGAGGGTCAAAGTCTCGTTTCAACCTCCGCTCAAGGCTTGGCCTCGCACCACTATCTTGTTTCTTCTTTGACTTCCTCTCGCAGCTCGACCCTGCTTGATCGGGGGCCGCCCGCTTCTTTCCCATCAGAGACAAAACCATGGAAATGGAGAAAAGTGAAGAAATTACCTCAAGAAAGGCCATAGAGAGGGGTTCCCTCTTCCTTGGGCAAGGATGGAGCAAGGAATGGAAGATTCTTAAAGAAAAGGCCTTGGGTTGGTGGGTTTTGGGGAGATGAGGTGTGTGGGCCCTTGAGAAGAAGGATTTGACTCAAAATGGGGTAGAAATGAGTGGCTTTAGGTGGTTGTTGGAATGGGTTGGTGGTTTTGAGGATTAAGATGGATTGAAGGGAGGATTTGGGACTTAGGGATTTGGTTTTTGAGAGTTTGGGATGGGAATGGGGTGAGGAATGAGGGTGAAATGTGTAAAAATGACCCTAGGGAGAAGCCCCTAGGGCTTTTAAGGAGTTAGGAGAGGCAAGGAGGGGGGGTCCCCACGTGTGGGAGGGCCCACTCGAGTTAGGCATCGGCAATGGCACCCCCATCATCTGGATGCATCGGCGGTGGCTCGCTGATCCAGCGATGTCCCTGCCATTCCCCATGATATTTGGCGGTGGCTCGCTCCAAACGGCGATGGTTCGCCCCAAACGGCGATGGCCCGCCACTTCCTTGGCCATTTTCTTGGTTTGTGGGGTTGGGGTAACCCCTTTGTCGCGTCGATTCGGCACACCGATGATCGGGAATGTAGATCGCGTCTTAAATGTGCCAAGATAATTGATTCGCTATTGGTGGTGGCCCTTCGGGTTCGAAGGGCCATTTGTTTGATCACCCAGGTAGGCCTGGAGTCCCTCAGGCCTGAGGCAGAGACGCCTTGGCCCACCAAAATCAAAGCGAGAGTATTTCATACACGGGAACGGACTGTCGGACGTGCTATACATGTGTTTGGGGCAACGCGAGCCACTTAAGTTACTTAACTCCTCTATATCGGGCCGCATTACTTTCAACTTTCGTATTCCCAAGAGACTTGGTTTAGATCATCCCTTATGGCTTAAATTCCTTCTAAGCCTAAACCCTAAGCTAAGACTTCAGCGTTCAAATTAGTTGGAGAGCTTGGTCTTAGGATCCTATAATGTCGCTAGGTTTGATATGTCAAAAATTGCGTTGTGATAGACCCATTGCCCACGACCTAACTAATCCTCTAACCATGCTCTGATACCACCTTGTAACGCCCCGAATTTCAAGGGTCGAGTAGGAACTCGGCTCCTGAATTCCTGGGTGCCACGTGTGCCCTATTGGGGTTCAGAATTTGATGCATTTGATTATTTCATAAGTAGTGGGGGAGTTTAGCAGACCATGAAGCATAAATCAACAATAGAATAATACCAAGTGCGATTATATAAATGTAAAACATTCATGTACAAACGCAAAGTAAAGTAAAGACAGGAGGGACTAATCCCACCAATACATCATCCCCAAAATGACTAGGACCCTGGCCCATGCCCTGTGATCATCCCTACAGCAGACTAAGAGGATCTATCGAAGATCCGAAAGTATGACAATTCCTCCTCGTCATCCACGCTTGCTCCATCAAGCGCGTCCAGCTCTATAATCCATGCATCTAAGACAGGCTCTGGTTGGTGTTTTAAAACATCGTCCCAGAGTGGGAGTGTGTAGCTAACTCAGTGGTACCATTAACAATAAGTTACACATGTTATCATACGTAGGAACAAATTTAATGAAAAGCAGACATTCGAGGAAACCTAATTACTCTTGTTAATGCAAATGCATGTTGCGATGACATGATGCATACCCTTTCCTCCAACACTCCCTCGAGCGACAACATCTAACGATCGCAATGCCCAACACTCCCTTAATGCGACCTCGACTGCTGAATCGTCAATATTAGCTAATGCAATATAATGTGGGATGTTAACCAAGTTGATTAATTACGTTCATTCATCCAACAGTTTGGAGAAACCGGGATACCCTGTTAGATCAATTGTCACGCCCCAAACTCAGAAACCGGGCTCACAAAATTCTCGATCACCGAATTCGGTGCTGACAGCCTCCATAGTACCCTATTCTCGGCTCCCAGCGTCCATACGCCAGATTCCAATTCTGGGATCCTATAAGGAGGATTTCAATGTACATTTAACTCATAATAAGCATAACCACAAGGTTACCCAAATCACAAAGGCAACATCATCATCACATATCCACTAATATAAACATTTAAATACAGTGCTGAAAGGGAAATACATATATCGAAATCAAAGCTCCAAAAGTGAGCTACACGTTCCAAGCTCGACGCTGTTGCAACCTAATGCCACCTGCATGCATCTATCGTGCATAAGCTTATAGAAAGCTTAGAGGGAAGTGTAAGCATGTGCACAAAATAAGTGCTAAGTATTCAATACAATGCTATAATCATATAATATCGAAATTACTGGTAAGATCATGAATCATACTAAGCAAAAATACTGACAAGTCCATGAGTCATACAATATCAGAGTATGCAATACAGACCAACTATGCAAACGAGGAGTCATAGAGAGCCAAATATCAGATGCCGAGGATACAATGCAATATATAAATCCTGATAAGTCCATTTAAGCCATATAAGTGCAGAAACATAGCAACCCAAAATGCCATATGCTTGCTGATGTAATGCAATATGTGATGCGAATGAAAGGACTAAGCTGGAGTGTGAGGTCGGGATGATAGTACGTAGTATCGCAGACTATGGGGTCCATCACAAGGAACTTCAATCCAAACCAGTCCCATACCTAAATTTGGATAACCAGACTCAATGTGGTAGACTCCTGATCTCAGGTTCATCGCGCACCTAACCGAAATCCTAGCAATTGCGAAGGTACACATATCAAATTAGTTGTGCACCACCAGCCCAAGTGGATAGTGATGAATGAATGAATGAGTAAGATGCTGAGTATACAACTCCTGCTCAATAAGTCTACATATCATCACCGTACATCTCTGGGATCATCATCGGGGTCTAGTACACTCTACATGCAATTGTCACCCACTGAACACGTAACCATGCAAGTGGAAGAGACCTCACTATCCTCCTGACCAGTAGTCAGCCAATATCTACTCGGCACATCGATAGTCAACCCAATACAAGCTGGTCAAACTCAGCTTAGCTATGCCCACTATCCTCGGGCGGGTAAGACCACAACCCCTTCCCAACCGACCACGACATAGTGGGAGATGCAGCCTATTGGTATTCAGCACTCGGGCGCTCATGTATCTAATTGGTTTAGACATTGGGGCGTCTCCTGGCCACGGAGGTTTAGGAATTTTCACCCAGGAACGTCTATGGCGCCCTGATGCTAGTAACAGATTTTTGGTGTCCCATCTGATCATCCACGACATGCCTGTGGAGGCTACAACCCTGATGTCGTTAGGGCGTACAGTAATCACAACACACAATGCAAGATGCATGAGTTATACAATCCAGTCATGCATCAATCCTGTGCATACCGTGCACTCATATGAGACAATCTCTGCCTATCAGGGAGTCTCATAACAACCTGCTCAATGACATATGCAATGGTCGATCATATCTCATAACAAACATATATATGATGCATATGGGCATGTATCATGATGCTATGCTATCACATACTCATAACCGGCATCGATAATTAGCATTGATAATTGGCCTAACGAAGGGCCTAAGGGAAGGTCACAATGAGGACATTTAACCATCATTGCCCATCAATGTGGATATTTAACCGACATTGCTCCCAAAGAGTGGCCCACATAGAGCCAAATATATAATGGGCCCATGGCCTCAAACAATCACAATGGGCCACATACAATCTCATTAGGCCTCATACAATCACAATGGACCACATACAATCTCAATGGGCCGGAAATACATCATAATGGGCCTTACCAAATGGGCCAGAAATACATCACAATGGGCCTCATCATATGAGCCAAAAATACATCACAATGGGCCACGTCCCACGGCCTAATACACACCGCAATGGGCCTCATCACATGGGCCGTAATTGCATCAACGTGGGCCTTAATGAATGGGCCACAAATACATCAAGATGGACCTCATGGATGGGCCGCACCAATGGGCCTCAAGTGAGAGCTTGGATCACACCAAAAATCATTTCAATAGTTACAGGTGTAACATGTGTATCACTGTACACTATCGTTTTATGGGACACATGGCTAACTAATGATGACCAGCACTGTCAAAACATTGTCCATGTAAATCAGCACTGTCCAAACATTGTCTATGTAAATCAACACTGTCCAAACATTGTTTATGTAAATCAGCACCGTCCAAACATTGGACATGTAAATTAACACTGTTCAAACATTGTCTATGTAAATCAGCATTGTCCAAACATTGTCCAGCACCGTCCAGCACTATCTGGATGGTGTGGTTGAAATAAATACATCACGGTGTGGCCCTACGGCACCACCCAATCTGGTCCAGCATTGTCCAGATGGTTTGAACGGTGTGGATGAAACAAATACATCACGGTTTGGCCCACATAACTTGATGACATTTTGCAACAGCTAAGTAGTTGGGTGAGGTACATACCAGCCAACCTGCTTCCCAGGTGGGTCCACACGTGTGGGACCCACCAGCTTGGATGGACGGCGTTGATATAAACACATACATTACGTTGGGTAGGCCCCACAGTTTGGATGGTCTGGATGAAACACTTTCATCCATGTGAGGTCCCATGCCCAGGGATGAACCACGTGGCTAAAACAATTACATCATGGTGGGTCCCACGTAGGGTCCACCAATATGTATAACATATAATAATAATTATTATTATTTATTTATTTTATTATTATTTTTTTTTAAAGGGACAACAACATCTAGGCCCTGGACGGCCTGGATATTACATCATGGTGGGCCCCACACGCTGCCATGGTGGGGTCCACGTCTAATGAATGGACAGCGTGGCTACAAATACATCATGGCAAGGCCTGTACAGCACCGTCCGACAATGGACGATGTAGCGTACAGATACATCACGGTGGCCCTTACACGGACGATGCAGATAAAACCCATACAACATGTTGGGCTTCACATCCCCAAACGGATGGACAGTGGATGATCAGACCCCACTTGCTGATGTTAAGGCAGTAGCAACTGCATGCTGCTTGGGGTCCACATAGATGGATAGTGTGGATCAACGCATACATCACAGTGGTCCAAACAGCACCGCCCAAATGGACGGTGTTGATAAAACCCATACATTAGTGGTCGGCCCTACCTAGCACGTACAGATGGATGGCTGGATGACATGGATTTACTAATTAGGTGGGCCACATCATCACCAAAAAAAAGGAAAGAAAGAGAGATAGAGACGTGGGAAGGGGAAGGACCCTGCCACTATGGGCCCCCCTATACAATGCATACATCAAGTGAGTCCCACCACAAGTGGGCCCTCAAACCAACAAAATCAAATGCCACCCACCTTTGATCATCGACTTCTCCTTCCACTAATGCGTTCTAGAGCTCCAAGAGATGCATTTCAACGGTTGGAATGATCTTTGAGGGTGGGATTAGATGGTAGGAAGGTGGGCCATACTAGCTTTCTCCTCTCCCTTGGACGGTTTCACCATTATTGCTTGGGAGATGGAGTGAGAAATGAGAGAGAGAGAGGGTTGTAAGGAGAGAGAGGGATGGGTAATGGAGTGATGGGGAGTGAGTGATGGGTGTACTTGATAGGTAAGGGTTGTAAGAGAGAGAGTTGACTTTGGGGATGGTATTGTACTTAACATTTGATGTGTGATGTGTACTTGATTGATGGGATATATTCTCTTGGGATTTACAATGTGCGGCATTTTTCTCGAATTGAATGCGGGCCCACATCTCTTAGCTTGGGTATCGCTCATTGTGCGAGATGCAGTGTCGAAACAGTGGCGAAGGCGCGGTTGCACTGGTACAAGTCTTGAGTTGAGCTAAATCTGGAATACGGGATATGACTCAGGGTCACGCGCAACTACTGATTACAGGTCGTGGGTTTCCAGAATTCGACCGAGAGGACCTCATAAGCCTACGGAATGGTACGGGCTAGGATACGGGTCTCACATCAATGCCCTATCCCGATCGCACGGCCCTGGCGGCCGTGGCTATATGGCTCTCACAATCCTTGGATTGTTTGGGGTAGTCATTCCCAATATTAAAATCATACGAATGTGGTTTGAGAAGGGGTCTTTGCTCGTGGTCACTACAAGGAGGCTCGTTACCCCAGCGTAGGCCGACAGCTTAGGCATAGTGTCCCATACCATCATGCCCAACTCTTGAGACTTGTAGGCTGCAACTAGCAGGTTGTCAGTGGGCGCAAATCGACACAGGGTGTCTCAGGTTCAAGCAGGCGTGTACAAACATGGTTAACGTACATGGATGGCCAACTGGTCGGCCAATTTGTCCCCACGCAATGAACTACGAGCTGTACGGCTTGAAAGCAACATCTCACGTAGTCCAACTACAGCCGACAACAAGTAGTTTGACTAGTCGGGCCGAATTTACCCATGGGTGGGCCTATTAGAAGGGCTGCCCAAGAGGGTTCCAAATTGTTGGTCGATCCAAAGAGGGAACAATATATAGGTGCAATATAATAAAGTAGAAGTCGATCTACTCGTAGTTGTGAGAGGATTGAGTACGTATAATGATAAACTACATTCACTATCAGTACACAAGTTACTGTTTTATAAGAATTCAAGGTATTTCCTAATGGACGTGTACATTGGGTCTAGGTTTCAAGAGAACATGAAAGGGAATGAGCATTATAGCCGAATACAGGAAGAATCTAAACATACTTGGAGGATGTGGGCAGTCAATTCACCCACTCCATACATGTGAGAGACATGCGTCTGAATTTATCTTGCTAACTTTGTGAAATTGAGGATATCATAACTAGGAATTTCACATTGTCAACAAATCAACAATGCAGACAACTAATTAACCTAATCCACACATAAAAGGGACATGCAACCAGATTCAACTTGTAAAATTAGCAATTTTGGGAATATCATACTTGTAATTTCACACTTATCAAACAAATCAAGCAATGCGTGTATCAGGGAAGTTCAAACCAGAATTTCTTCCCCAATTTTGGAAATTTACATGCACAATTATGAATTTAGCCATTCCACTCCATGGAAGCAACATGCAAGGCAATTTATCAAACATCATAATCACTAAGATTAGTTCTAGGTATAATAATAGGCCACCTAAAGGTAATGGTCCGCACCTATGATCGGTTGGAGGTTCTTGGAGTTGCTCTAGTAGTGCTGGGTCTGTGAATTAACACGCTGGAGCCTTGTGCCAGAGGAATTAGCATGTCAAGACACATGCAAGTGGCCTATCCTACAAAAATTTAAGGAGAATTTTAGTGGTTACCCTCCGATCAGCGTACTCCATCTCTATGGCGGTAGAGTCGCGATTTTCGGCGAATGGCAGTGGTAGGAGAGGGGGATTACTCAATTCCCAGCTCCCTTCCTCTCACAACTCTCCTTTATCTCTCACTCTTCTCTCTCCTCTCTCTCTCTCTTTTGCTAGAAATGTGTTGTGGGAGTGAGGGAGAGAGAGTTGAAGGCTTATATAGCCAGGGTTTTTGCCCAACTGGCCGTGGGGTGGCAATTCCTACCACAAGTGACCCTTTGGGGCACACTTACGATTTTTGGGGCTGCTCTAGCGGCCTCTTGGCCCATCTGTGCCATGGGATGGGTGTCCCATAGTCTGATGAGTGGTTGTCCAAATTTTGGTGGCAAATAGATGCAAAAATTGATCGCAAGGGGTCCGATTCATGATCAACGGTCACCGTCCTTCGATCAAGGGTCAGATTTAGTGGACGAGGGCAGGGAAATATATTTGACCTACAATGCAAGTTTGGGTGAAATTTAACGGTCAGAATGTCATAATTTATTGTCCCAAGTGGCAGGGTTAATTGTTTTAAAAATTCAGATGTTAGGCTATTACTTGGGAGAGTTGCGTTTCACAAGCACCGGCTGAACAACGCAAATCGTCCATTTCTAGGCGTTGTTTGAGTTCATTGCCCATGATGGACCACAAGCCCAGTGAGGTCCATAACTTCCCATAGTTTCATATTTATTTGCCCCCTTTTTGGGCATTGCACGGCCTGTACAGTGAGTCACTAAGTATCATTGGGCAGACCCACTCCATGGCTCGCGTTTGACCCAAACACATTCAGACTCGATCGCATTAGTGACTTAATTCGTTTTAATTTATTGGTGGTGGGCCTCGCACGTGCAATCGAATTGTGCGGTCCTATGACAATCCACTCGTGGACGCCTCGGGACACTGTTCTGATTGGCCCGGGTGTTACAACTTATCTTCTCTTTGAAGACATTTCTGATTTAGCCTGTAGAACCACTTCTCTTGAAGTAGAATGTTCAATGTCTAGTAACGCAAACAAGGGTTGTAGATTCTAAATTGATTTTAAATTAATTCAAACCAAAGGCGACTTGTTTAAATTCCTCAAGATCTCAAAGAAGAGCAATTACTCTCTTTAAAAAATAAGATTCATGAAAAGAGATCAAGGAATTAAAACAAAAAACTATATAAACAAAATATTAAAATACCATGCAATAACTTGAAGATAGTAGGGACTTCTCTCTCTCTTGGTGAAGGCTTTTCTTAGCTTAAATGAGTAATTTCGGAATGAGAGAAGGCCTCTATTTATAGTTAGAAATGTTGTTACTTCGACTCATCTAAGGTCTCCTTCGACTCATCTAATATCAAACAAAATTTTAAATTTTGGGCGCGATCGGATAAAATTGTTCTTTGACTGGTTGAAGGACTTGCTCGACTGGTTGAGCAAGGGCTTCGACTGGTCGAGGGAGTCAAAATGTGGTTGCTGGACTTCGAGTCGAGCAACCCTCGACTGGTTGAAGGTCCCTGTTTGACTGGTCGAGAAAACACCAGAAATATCCATTTTTTGGATTTTAAACTTGGACTGGTCGAAGATTATCTTAGACTGGTCGAGGCACAACTTAGACTAGTCGAATCAAGGTCTAAACCAGTCGAACTTAAGCCTAACCAAAGTATAAAAACCCATATAAGTTTGTCTTTTGAAAGCACTTAAGTCTAAGGTCTTTCTATGGTCTATTATACCTGAGAAGACTGGACATTGAAGTGTAAACCTTGAACTTCTTCTGGAATCTTCATTAAAGCATAGTTGATCTTATACTTGAAGTGTAGTCAAAGGTGGAGCTTGATCTTCTACTATAAGTGTAGTAGAACTTGAACTCATTTCAGCTTGAACTTTCTAACTTCATGACTTGTACTTAAGCTTGGACTTTCCAACTTCATGACTTGTGCTTAATCTTGCACTTTCCATCTTCTTGATTCACTTGAAGGTGAACTTTCCATCTTGATTCACTTGAAGGTGAACTATATCATAACTTGGTTTATCTCATCAAGATTTGACAAATAAGAGTGTGCTGTATACATTATAACACTTAGAATAGTTCAGCATGTAGATTTTTAATCGCGAACCCAGTAGACAAGAAAGTAGGAAAGAAGCTTTTCCCCTTTAAAAATGGGGGGCTTCTTCGATGTGTATCAATTTGTCGACAACAAGTAGCTTTGTCCTAAGGTGGATAGTCAAGTGTAGTTGAAACACTTGTAGAAAAAAAAATCCTTCATGAGTAGTACATCTTTAGGTGCTCAACATTTCATGGATGGGGCAAGAGATGACCTTCCTTGTACGTGTAGTAATCTGTTAACAGTTAGTAGCTTTATCTCGAGGTGGACAGTTGAGAGCAGTCAAAACACTTGTAGAAAAGACCCCTTATGGATAATAGATTTTTAGGTTCTTGACATTCCAGGGTGAGGTAGGAGCTGACCCTCCATGTCCTCTAGCAATATGTCCCTGGGCGAACCACACTGGCTACCCTGTATGGTCCTTCATAGTTTGGCCCCAGGGTTCCCGAGTCGGGTTCCTTTCAAGGTCGAACGCTCGTTGCTTCTGCCTTACTAACTTGTAGTCAGGGTCCACATTTATTCGATGGACCATAACTTTCGGGTCTATGCCAGGCATGTCCTAGTGGGACCAAGTAAAGACATGGGTGTACTATCTCAACAGGCTGACTATCTCTGCCGACGCCCTGACTCGAGAAACGGCTCAACCTGGATAGTGTGGTTGGATCGGACTTGAAAATTTGTATTAACACGATGTCTTCCACTGGAGATCCTCTTTCAATAGATTCCTCTCATGGGTTCAGGGAGGTAATGTGTATTGCCTATTGTCGTTGCGCTTTCGCCTGGAGTGCTGTCAAGTAGCATTGTTGAGCCTCATGCTGATCGCATCTGACCTAGCATGTCCTGGTGAGACCATGCTAAGAGATGTTGGCTGGTTCTCTAGCCACTGCTCAGGTCATCCTCCCTTTTCCTCTTAGCGCTAACAATGGAAGGCTCCTCCTCATCCTTTCGCTTTCCATCTCTTGCCGAACTATTTTCGCCATGAGTATCCCTTCGTGCATTGAAGAGCTCCTCTGCGTTAAAATATTTTTTTAGTTCGATTAAGCAGGTCGGCGAGAGTAATCAGGGGATTCTTACCGATCGAGAAGAAGAACTTTCCCTATTTAATGCCAACCACCATGGTGGTAAGAGCTATTTAATTAGAATAACCGTCAACCTAAACTGCTTCAGCATTGAAGCAGATGATGTAGTCTCTTAGAAGCACATCCTCTTTTTATGTAATTGTGAGAAGGTGAATGAGCTAATAAACTTCGGCTTCAGATGCCTGTACCATTTCCATGTGGCCCCTGACAAAGTCAGGGAGAACGCCCTGCACATCACAGGTCCAGAAGCACTGTGAAGTTCCATCCATGCTCGAAAGGATTCTAGGTGCTTGGCCAGATTTCCTGACCCTGTGTAGGGACTTATCTGGGGCATCCAAAACCTAAATGGTAGCTGGGATCTCATGATGTCATTTGTGACTAGGGGCTCGGATTCTTCAAGCAGAGTGTCCACGGAGGCAAGGGTCTTAACCCAACATGTTTGTTGAATGTCCTTGAGCTTATCTCTGATTTCCTTCAGTTGCCTGAGGGTTTTCAGGTTGTTCTTCTGGTATCATCATTGGCTTAACGATAGCTGCCAAAGCCCTTCTTTTTTCCTTTAGCCATCACGAGATAAAGTAGAAAGGTGGATGGATTTGTTAGTGTAAGGAAAACTTCTTAATGGCTTTACCGTAGTTTCCCATAGACATCACCAAATTGTTTTTGCTCAAATCTGGCCGATCCTGTTCCACCTCTTATGAGCCGCTAGGTACTTGCAAATTAATGGAGAACAAGGGGACACTGGGGCCTCAAGTTGTGGCATGGGACCCTCTGATGCCTAAGTCGGGTAGATGGACTTATAGTAGGTGTAATAGAATAAGGATAGTTGTGTACCTTTCTCTTGGGAATGGTGATATATTTCTAGGTTAGACAGGTAGCTTGTATATCTGAGTAGACCCATGAGATACGTTAGAGGGGCCCATATTGGAGTTGGAATCTGATTTTAGATATTTCTCCGATTATGCCTCGATGGGCGTGAACTTCGGCTAAGATCCTGCTGGGAAGTCTTGCTCATATATGACATAAGATTTTATTTAGATGTTTCTATTCCAAGGTCGAGGTTGACATCCGAGGTCAGCATCCAAAGTCAAGATCGATGCTTGTAGTAGAGATCTGTAGGTCTGTTAATGAGTCTTATTTCCAAACCAGTTTAGCTGTTTCAACTCGGTCATTGAGTCTCCTTGTTCAGCTCATCTTCTATATCCCTTTAGTAGTTCAGAGAGTATGTTTTAATGGTCTTTTTATCATGTGTTTCATACGTCAGGTCAACTCAATTTTACCCATAACATTATTGATGCAGATACTATCAAGGTCTCAAACGGGTAGGCTTACATCGGCTTGCACTACCATTGTTATGTTTTGGAGGATTGGACGAAAACTAAAAATTTATAATTTATTCATTTTGGGTATGTATATTCTGGCTTGTATAATCCCCATTTGGGTGGACACCACTTTTAGAATTTTACATTTTGAATATTAGCCATATATTTTCGGGTTTAGTTACCTCTTCTTAACTTTTGATATCATTAATTTAAAACTACTCTGATTTTGATCATATGTGATGTTAACTGGACTGTGAAGGTACATGGAAACTTGCCCACATGCATTTTCACTAGGTTCACACCCGAGAACTCGAGATCGGAGTCTCCATGCTCGGGTGCCAATTTTCGGGGCGTGACACTTAGCCTAACCTCAAGGGGCAATTTGAGGTGAGCGACCCTAATTGTTTAGTCCAACATGTGGAGCATGTTAAATCCATCACCACCACGAGAAGTGCCAAAGAGATCAAGACGAAAATTCCTAAGAAACTAGAGAAACCCGAGGAATCCAAAAATTGGAAGGATGATTGTCACACCCTAAAAATCGACACCTGAGTAAAGAGATCTCGATCCCAAGTTTTAGGGTGTGAACCAAATGAAAACACACATATAACCTCATTTAGATTCACATTTATTCCACATACGAATAATTAGAGTAGCATAATTCAACTCAGCTGATCCAAAGCGAGGTAGAGATAACGAAAATCTATAAATATAAGGCTAATAGTTAAAGTACAATTCTAATAATGGTGATCGCCCAAAATGGGAATTCTACAAGCTAAAAAGATAACACAACAAAATTAACACAGAGCACGCCTGGTTGGGGACTCCAACATGTAAATGTATAAAATTTAAATAAAATGAAGGTCTTCCAGTTTCGCTCGACACTCCAAAGACATCGAAACAAAAGTGCAAGCTAGTTCAAGCCTACCCACTGGAAGCCTCCCAATTGAACACGTATGAAATTATGACATGATACATGCCCTTACAATCTAACACTCCCTCACAAGCGACTCCAATGCCTATTTTGCAAATGCCAACACTCTCTCATAAGCGACTCCAATGCCAAATCGTAATAACCTAACTAATGCAATGCGATTGATCTGTATGTTAGTCGAATAGTTATTAAGTCCCATTGATTCAACATATTGGGAAAAATAGAGTACCATCATTTTATCATTGGCCTTAACTGGATCATTGGACTAGGGGCGACCGTAGCGACTCCTCACTCGTTTCCCTTGATCCATTTTAGGTTTCATCACCCAAGACGATGCCCTAGCCGATGTGGGAGTAAACACTGGCCTAACCGATATCGAAGGATCCAAATGACACAGGGCTAGCCACCACATCGACGGGGTGGAGGACGACCCCAAATAATGCAAGGGTTGTCACCCAAATATAAATGTGGTGAAGTCACGACATCAATTCTATTTATGATACATTATACCTTCATAAGTGCTCAATGGTCTCTATGGGGAGGCTCGTCACCCTAGCTGTAAGACCCAGTCTTTTCCGTATGACTTTCTATGCTTATGTACATGATGATCTACACCCTTAACTAAACCTGGACTGGCCGTTCATAAGTACATACCCGATTGACCAAAACCCCAAGACCTCGAAACCTATCTCATATCGACCACCCCGTTGCCGCGATCATGGAGGTACCACCCGTGCGTCTGTAAGATACTCCATTAGTGAGATACACTGTGAAGAATAATTAGTGTATCATGTACGCATGGTGCCATGTACTCCACTCCACACATGTGCACAACACATGTCATACACACATGCACATGCCACACATGGGTGAGAGAATCTCTACCTATGTGTGTGATGTCACACACCCATACCTCTCATCTCTCATGTGCATGAAAAGTCAACTCTCCTCCATGCCACACCTCATGCATGACATCATCACACCATGCCATCCCATACTTCTTTAATCCAACATTAATTACAAAGTATGAATTAATTATCATAATCCTAGCATAAGCTAAGATTAATCACATTAGCCTAACTTAACCATATTTTATCCATTTCTCTACATAAACCCCTCCACCCCTTAGCCTTTCACCATTTTTCTACAACAAGAGAGAGAGAGAGAGAGGATTGCCATCCATCTCAACCATCCATTCCATCAATTTCATCCATTCCATCCATCTAATTCATCAAGGTGAGTACACCCACTCCACTCTTGGTTTGTTCTCTTTCTTATTGTATTTGTATGATTTTTAGTGGTGACGATTTGATGATAATCATGTCATTAATGGTGTGGATACATAAGAGAGTACATATAAAAAGATGATAAAAAATGGTGATGATATGATGATAATGATGTGTTTAATGATGTAGATTCATGGAAAAAAATATATAAAAAAGATTAATAATAAAAAATAATTTATTAAAGACCTTATGTGGGACCCATTGATAGTGGGCCCCACCAGGATTTTATAGGCCATCCAAACTGCCCAAAGTGAGGCCATTGGGATGGCCAAACACACACATGCACACACGTGCATACACACCACAACTTCAAAAAAAAAAAAAAAAAAAGGGTTGGATGTCGTCCAGACGCCCTGCCGCCATTTGAAAGAAAAAGAAGGGAAGAGGTGTGGGTCTACAACGGGCCCCACACATGATGCGTGAATTCAATCAACGCCGTCCATTCAATTTCTCAGCTCATTTTAGGCGTTGAGACGAAAAATGAAGCTAATCCAGTTCTCTGATAGGCCACACCATAAAAAATCATGTGAAAAAAATGCTAAAACATATAAAAGTACTTTGTGGGGCCCACTTGAAATTTTTATGCATCTGAAACTTGGACTGACCCCTCCACCACGTGGGACACACACAACAGATGGACTAGATCGTCCTGATGTGGGCCCCACCTATGAAAAATCTTATGAAAACCAAAGAAAAGGGGGCACTGACGCTGTTGCTGCCAGCGTTTGACGCTGCAACAAGCAACGCCTGCTGCTGATTCTGGAAGATGGTGGGCCCCACCACAGGCCCCACTAAGATGTATGTCGAACATCAGCACCGTGCATTTGATGGGTCCCGTTTAAAAATGGGTCACCCTAAAAATTCAGCCGTACACGGAACTCAGGTGGCCCACACCATCAAAAAAATAAAAATAAAAATAAATTTATGAAGCTGAATAAATTAGCAATTTTCATGGGTCTGATCATGTGGTATATGTTGTATCTAAACCATCCATCCATTTGGTGAGCTTGTCTTAAGGTTTGAGAAGAAAAATAAGATAGATCTAACTATCAAGTGGGCCACACTACAAAAGCAACAAGGATTAAACATTTACCATTAGAACCCCTTATGGATCAGAAGTTTTGGACTGATATGAAATTTGTATTTCCCCTTAATTCAGGTCTTTATGACCTTATGAACAGATTGAATGGAAAATAAAGATTATGGTGGGCCCTATAAATGGTTTAACGGTGGAATCATTATCCTCACCGCTAATTGAGGTGAGGTCCAGATAATCTTTGGTTATGATTCATTTTTGGATAATTTTTTAAAATGATCTAAAAAAAAAAATAGATGAACGGTGTATGTATAATAAATACATCACTTTAGGACCCATGTAACTTTGATCTCCTTGAACCATTCGTACAACTCAAAGCTCGAGCATGTTAAATCATGTGTTAGGTCCACCTGAAATTTGGATATATCTAAAACTTGGTCTGACCCCTCAACTAAGTGGGACACACATAATGGAAGGGCTGGATTTATGAACCACACCTCTGTGGGCCCAAAAAATAATTATGAATATTTATGGGAGGGTAACCCTCTCAACTTGTGTGTGGTATGGCCCACTTTGATGTAGGTGTTATGCCACTTAATCTACCATGGTTATGACATGAATTATATTCAAGATCCTCATCATTTATCTATTTTATCAACCCCCTTTGACGGTATGTTACTAAGACTCAGGCCCATCTAATGATTAGATAGCCGTATATTATGAAATAATGTAAATTGAACTCTCATCACAAATATATATATATATATATATATATATTATGGGTCATCCTGATAATGTATTAGATATTCAACCCATCTAGTCCATGTACCGGGTCCCCTTTAGGGCATTGTCCCAAAGATCAGTCAATCCAACCTGAATTGGACCATACAATGCAAGGCTGTGAGAATAAGGACTTAACTATTGAATCCAACCTAAGGCCACCATGGTGTATCTATTTAATCCATGTGGACCATCCGCTTCCTCATATCATTTTAGGATTTGGACTAGAATCAAAGCAGACCTAAGTCTTAAGTGTGTCACACATGACTTAACCTCATAGGAAAACCCTATGAGCTCCACCACATAGAACTCATTGTAAATTCTATTGATGTGTGGGCCCAAGAATGTCAAGGCCCATTTTGAGTGAACGTCATGTGGGCCCATCAGTGGTAGCCTTGTTTGGGCCAACCATTGGGCCTCTTCGACAAGAGTTTGTAATCTCCATGAATTGAACATAGGATGAACTGGTATTGTAATTTTTGAAGTAATGAAGATTAATCCCTTAAATGAGATGATTGTGGATAGCCCTTGATCATTTGACACTTTGGTTAGAGTACGACCCTAAGTAATAGGATCATGTGACTTGTGTTTAAACTCTTAAACATATTTAATTATAACAAATATGTAGACTCTAGTGGTGTGAGGGTGTGATATACCTGTTTGGTCCATTAATCATGTAGGTATTTGACGTATATATAACCACCTAATCATAGGCAATGGTGGAGTATATGTAGTCATCTAATTGTATGAATGAGAAATATGTACAAGGCCACCTAACTGTACGAAATCAAGTGGCATTGATGGTCATTCAACAACGTAACTTTGTGCTTATCGATATAGATACCGCCACTTGAATCACATATAACTAAGTTGTACACTAAACTGAATGTGATGTAGGGTTATGTTACCCAAGCTAATGTCATCAAGGTCTTAGATTCTATACGCTGTGATCTCTAAATTGTAAATAGTATGATGAAATGTGGCTCTTGGCCCTTAACCATGCAACACTAAATATGAGCCATTAACTATGAGACGTGTGAAGTGGTTGTAGTATAAGACTCATCATAATTGGTGTAACCATGTATTTGTGGCCTATGGGCAAGGCCCATTGAGATATATTTCCGGCCCATATGATGAAACTCATTATGATGTATTTCCAACCCATGTGATGTGGCCCATAGTGATGTGTATTAGGTCCAGGTATGTGGCCTACCTGTGAAATAGATTTGAGGCCACTTGCAATGTATTCGAGGCCCATGGGCGAGGCCCAATGTAATGTATTTGAGACCCATGGGTGTGGCTCATTGAGATGTATTTTAGGCCCATGGGTTATGGCTCATTGTGATGTATTTGAGGCCCATGTGTAGGGCTCACCTATTGTGTATTTGAAGCCCATAGGTTGTGAAGCTTGATGTGGTGTATTTATGGCCCATGTGCCACGACCCATTGTGATGTGTAAGGCCCATATGATACGGCCCAATGTGATGTATATGCGGCCCATGAGTGAGGCCCAATGTGATGAATGTGTGGCCCTTGTGTGAGACCCAAAGTGATGTATATGAGGACCAATGTGATGTGTGATTTTGCCATGATGTATATATTGATGTTTGTATGGGCCACTCCTTGGGAGCAATGTTAGTTAAATGTCTACATTAACGGGTAATGATGGTTGAATGTCTACATTGTGACCTTCCCTTAGGCCTTGTTAGGCCCATTCTAGCTGATTCCAATGGTCGATGTCGATTATGAGTATGTGACAGCACGACATCATGATACATGCCCATACGCATCATCTGTATGTTTGTTATGAGAGGTGGTTGACCATTGCATATGTCATTGGGCATGATGATTATGAGACTCCCTGATAGGCGGAGATTGTCTCACATGAGTACATGGTATGCGCCGGATTGCTGCATGACTGATTGTATGACTCATGCATCTTGCATTATGATTACTGTACGCCCTAGCGATATCAGGGTCGTAGCCTCCACAGGCATATCGTGAATGGCCAGATGGGACACCGGAAATATTTGGTTCTAACATACGGGCGCCATAGATGTCCCTGGGTGAAAATTTCTAAACCTCCGTGGCCAGGAGATGCTCCAACATTGAGACCGAGTGGATATATACGAGCGAATGAGGGTCATATACTAGTAGGCCGCGTCTCCCACCGTGTCATAGTCAGTTGGGAGGGGGTGTGACCTTACCCGCCTGAGTGAGGGGCATTATCTAGGTTAAGTTTGACCAGCTTGAGGAATGGATTCGCTATCGACGAGCCGGACCCGATATCGGCAGGCGGATAGTGAGGTCTCTTCCACTTACCCAGTTGTGCACTCGGATAGGGGCGACAAGCTGGCGTAGAGTGTAATAGACCCTAGTGATGATCCCAGAGAGGAACTGTACTGATATGTGGATTTATTGAGTAGGAGTTGCATAATCATTCATTCATTTATTCATTATCCACTCGGGCTGGTGGTGCACAACTATTTGTACATGTACCTTCGCAATGGCCAGGATTTCGGTTGGGGCGCACGACTAACCTGAGATCAGGAGTTACCACATTGAGTCCGACTATCCAAATTTAAGTATGGGACTGGTTTGGATAGAAGTCCCTTGTGATGGACCCCATAGCCTGCGATACTACGTACTATCATCCCGACTTCACACTCCAACATGGTCATTCCATTAGCACCGCATATTTCATTACATCCGCGGCATAGGGCATTTTTGGTTACCTATGTTTCTGCATTTATATGGTTTAGATGCGGCATCTGATATTCGATTCTTTATGACTCCTCATTTGTATAGTTGATCTGTATCGCATATTCTGATATTGTTCCTCATTTGTATAGTTGATCCGTATTACATATTCTGATATTGTTTGACTCATGGATTTGTCAGTATTTCTAATATTATATAATTATGGCATGACAATATGATGAAGATGATGTGATTACGGATGTGTGTAATACGGTTATGACTGAGGTATAGGAGAAATGAAAATATGACTCGGTGATGCTGGTAGTATTGACTTGGAGTATTACTATGATGCATATGCATTGCATTGGCATTGACATCATATTTTACGTGCTACATGCCTTTTCACATATATGATTTTCTTGTAACATATTTATCTTGCTTGCATGTAGGACACACTGCACACACGTGTGTACTCACTAGGCTTTTGCCTAAGCCTCTTATTTCCCATTTTTTTAGGGCTGGAGTTGCTTGGAAGACTTTGCCTTCTTGATGTATTACATCTATTTTTCGATTTGGCAATATTGATGTTGTGTACCTTTTGGAAAACATTGTACTTGTAACCATTAGGATTTCTATTGGAGAGTGTCACTTGGTAATTTAATTATGGATCTTTATGCTCAGGTATTATTATACATGTATATGTATCTATATATATATATATATATATATATATATATATATATATATATATATATATATATAATTCAATAAAAAATCTTCCTTGTGCTGTGCCGAACTCGGGACTTGGTGTATGTAAGTCGAGTGTTGGATTCAGGGCATCACGGAAGCTGTCTGTCCTCGGGTTTGGCGCGTGACACTAGCATAAGCCGACAACTCGGACACGGTGTCCTAGACCACCATGTCTGGCTCATGAGTCTTGTGGATTATATCGATAATAATTTTTAGTACTTATCTAATGAGAACAGGGTATCATAGATTCAATTAGTCGTTATCATACATTATGAACATACACAATCAATCGGCCACTAATTTGATTGATGTAGGAGAACTTCGAAGAAACTAGCATTGGGTGCAAGTATCTCACGTAGTTTAGCTACTGCCGGTCATCGGTGTTCAACCCCAGGTCGATTGAACGAGCTTAGGATGGTCAACCCAACTCAGGTTGCCCTTTTTATTTGATTGATTTACCAATTAAATAATAACTTACACAATTCTATATAATAATACGGTCTAAGCATACTTTAGGCAATCAAGTAAGATTTCGCATCACCCTAAATTTAGCAATTCATTCATTTGCATTTAATCGAACATGTGAGCATCTACAAGTAATAGCATATATTGCAATCAAAATTGAAATGTTGACATGTTATCATCCAAAAAGCCAGACATCATTAACTATATCCTTAAGGGTTGCAAAAAGGTAACCTATGAATAATGGTCCGCACCATAGAGGGTTTTTTGCAACCTAATCATGCTTGGGGTCAGGTTTTTTTTTTTTTTTTTTTTTTTTTTTTTTTTAATAGGAAAAACACCAATTCCTAATCAAATTAAATGAAACTTAGGTAAGATTCATAAAATCTAACATGAGATATTTTAACCCTGAGGTTGGAGGCATATCGTACCTCTGATCGTGGATAAGGGTGGATTAGATAGAGGAAAATGGTAGTAGCTTGGGTTTCACCAAAGGAATTTTAGTGCAAGCAAACACCAAGAACCTCACTCTCTTTCTTTCTTCCTCTCTTTCTCTCTCCCTTTCTCTCTTCCTTACTCTCTTTCTCCTCAATATTTAGGAAAAATTCATATGGGGAGAGGTGGTGTGAAATGAAATGGTATTTATAGTGTCAAATTGTGCACAAATGGCCCCAATGGCCTTTTGTTTATTATACTAACTCTAAGGGAGATTGTTTTCAACCAATAAGACCCAATGGGAGGTGTACGAGTCAATATAAGACATTGGATCAGTGTCCCACTAGGCGATCTATGTTTGGACATAACCATTCGATGATGAGACGTGTTGATCAACCGAGAAGGCCTTAACTCAGATCAATGGTCACCGAGTATTGATCAGGTCTGTAACTATATGGATGTGTGCAGGGTGTTAACTTAGATTGTTGTATTAAATTTGGTCACAATATAGCGGTCAGAAATCCATGACTTTGGTAAAGACCGGATACAGACAACTAATTTAAATTCTTAATTAAATTTTAGAATATTCACACATCTCATGCACTGACCTTACGAGTTCAAGTTAAGTGATTCGAGATGTGATCTCAACTCGATGTCTCATGATGGACGTTAAGCCCACTAAAACGAACATATTTCTATTGTCTCAAGTTTACTGGCCTACTAATGAGTGGTTTAGAGCTTGGTTAGAAAATTGGGGTATTTTTAAAATGAATTGGATAGCGAGATTTCTTGTGCTTGTTGATTAATATTTGGATTAGCTAAGTTCATAGTGTGGCCTATTCAAAATTAATAGAAATGACGATTCAATCCTAATCACACTAAACCGTTGGTTCTTAGGCTAAAAGAGAAACTAGGTTATTTTGGTTTGTTAATTAAGATTTGACCCCTAGTTGTATCAATTTTTCATAGGTCCTTATTTAGTTGCGGTTGTCTTGATTAGTTAGTGATAAGTTGGTTAGATTTAGGTCATATATAAATAAATCACGAGGCTAGACTCCATGTTTAAGTGATCGGGCGGATTCATTGGTTCCTATTGTTAATTAAAAGGATTTGTACAGTTCTTTACTGGTACCACCCATGTATAGGCTAACATCGAGTGTTCATGGTTAGTAAGTGACAACATAAGTTAATTATAATGAAATTTTTTTGAAGATTTTTAAAATCTAAAATAGTAAAAATCTGGGATGTTATAATGATGGCGAATCTAATAATGCTCAACATGACAAAGAGACAGAGTATGAGTGTAAGTCCATGACCCTATTTCCTAAATGACTTACCTCATAAGAACAACTAAGTGAAAATTATAACATTTAGAAGCTTTCCAATAAGTTAAGATCAACATCCTCTTGTTGGATACAATTAATCAGATCCCATCTTATGCCAAATTTCTAAAGGATCTATGCCCAAAGAAGCATAAGTTGAACGTACATAAGAAAAACTTTTTGATAGTACAGGTGAGTACAATTATTAATCAAAATATCCCCTAAAATACAAGGATCCCAAATGTCTTACTGTAACACCTCGGGTTTTCATGGGGGCATGTAGGAACTTGGCTCCTAAATTCCCAGGTGTCATGGGTACCCTAATGGGCTTCAAATTTTAATTACATTTGGATGATCTCATAAACAATAAAGAGTTTAGCAAGGCATGCAGCATAAGTAAGTCATAAGGTAATATCGAGTGCCACTAAATATAAAAATATGTAAACCACAAATCTCAAGTCATTTAAATAGGGAACTAGTCCCACCCATACATGACCCGAAGTGACTAGAGCCCTGGCCCATACCCCGCGGTAGCCCGAACTCAAACTACAAGGATTTGTCGAAAGTTTGGAAGTAGGAAAACTCCTCTTCCTTATCCATGCTCACCCCGCTCAGTTCGTCGAGCTCCGCCTCACCTGCATCTAGTAGAGGGTCTGGTTGGTGTTTTAAAACACCGTCCTAGAGTGGGAGTGAGTAGCTAACTCAGTGGTTACTAGTAGCCTTAAGTTACAACAAGCAGTAATTATATGATGAATTTAATGAAAGACATACATTCACTAATCTCTAAATAGTCTTGTTAATACATATGCATGTATTATGATATGACGCATGACCTCGCAACAACGCTCCCTCGATTAACTTCGTCTAATGATCGCGCATGACCAACACTCCCTCAATGCGACTTCAACTGTCGAGTCGCCAAATCCTAGCTAATGCGATGCGTGAGTAATGTTAGTCGAGTATTTAGTTAATTCCGTTCATCCGAAAGATTGGAAAAACTGGTACACCCCACATATCATTACCCTTAACTGGTTACAAGGCTAAGGCCCCTCAACGTGTGAGGCTAGGACTCCACGATCCTTGATCCCATCGGGTTCTCCATTCCCGATTTCAAGCACATGTAGAGTGCTAAGAATAGGGATCGCTCGTGGTCACTACGGGGAGGCTCGTCACCCCAGCGTAGGCTGACAACTCGGACACAGTGTCCCATTCCACCAATGCCCGGCTCTCGAGTCAGTGGATCGGTTTCAAATGGTTATCAATAGGCTTCAGTGGTTGAAGGGTGTTTTAGGTTCTATACATGTGTAAGCAGACATGGCTAACAAACATGGTTCGTCAGTAATCGAACTAGACCGTGCGAGTTCAGGCGAGTACGAGATGGACGACATCGAGTACAAGCGACCCATGTAGTCCAACTACTGTCGCCCATTCTCATCCGCCCAAAATTCGTTGGTTTAGCCGCAGGATGGTCCTACCAACGGGACCACCCTCTCCCACCTCAGTTCCTTGACCAACTCAGGGATTTGATGATGTTCAATAATATTCCAACAATTCAGGATTTGTCTTCTAACCCAAGTGAAGTCATGCATTCACACATCAAACATAAAAACTTATATTTTTCTACAATTGCAACTACTAACAATAATACGAAATAAATGTGTATGTGTGTTTTGTGGGGTTAACGAAGAGAGCAAGAGCTACACATCATTGATAGGATAAACATACAACAAGGATTTATGTAATCATACATGCTATAAGAAAGGTTAAACTAAGATCGCATATGAGATGAACATACCATACCAAATCAAGTCTAATCATATTGAAGAGAAAATAAACAACACTCAATCATGTCATGAAATTTAGTAAAATCATACATGGGATGAACATGCCACACCAAAATCAAACCCGATCATGTTGAAGAACAAATAAACAATACTTATTCATTTCATGAAATTTAGGGGGACCTATCATGTAAGGTCTTGGCTAGGTTTTCTCTAGATTACTCAAGCATATCATCCTAACATTCATAATCATTAAACTCATAGTAAAGTTGGTGCTATGTAACACCCCGTACTTTCCAGTACTCGAGTGTTACCAAGTGATTTAATTTAATACAAAAAAATATAGTACAACATAAAAATATACTATGAAATGATACTTACATAATTTATAAATATTTGAATTTCATGTTAAAGGGATATGTAACTATAATCCATATCATATGCATATACTTACAATATCATTAGTATAAATTACAAACAATAGATTTTGTAATAAAAATAACATATATGTATATATACACACACACACACACACACACACACACACACACACACACACACACACACACACACACACATACATTAATCTATGCTTCCTGATATTCATATAATTTACATGTATTAATAATTTGTGATAATATAAATTATATATGACAAAATATATAAGGGAAATAATTTCTAATAATAATAATAATTATTATTATAACAGTAAATAATATTATTAAATGTAGTATAACATAATATTTAGTGTCATAAAATCAAAACAGGCTATATATCCGTAACCTAACCCTTGGGTCTTAGCTTAAATAGTCCTTTGGACCTTTCCAACCATTGACGTTAAATTTCAGGGTGATCCACCCGTCGGGTCGACGTAATCAACACTAAAGGATATTAGAACCGTTAGTACGACCCACCTAAGTGTCGGATCTGTCACATCTTCTGCCTTGATGGCTTAGCTAAGCTGTGGAGAATCGCAGATGGTGGGGATTATGTAAAACAGCTTCAGGGGCCCCACTTTGAGGCAGTGCATGTGCACAGAGGTCATGCACTTGAGGTGCACCGAACCACACTGTGGGTCAAGCGGGCGCTAACTCGCAAGATTTTGAAAAAAGGAGGGAAAGCCTCCCTGTTACATTCATTAGGCACGATGGATGGACAACGTCCGTTCATCACGATTTGTGGCCCACCTCGGGCCACCATCTAGGGAATCTAAACCGTCCATCGTGTCGGGGCACCAAAACCAATCAAAACCACGTCCATACGCACGTAGAAATTCGCAAGGGTAGTCACAAACATGCAAGCATGATGTGTTTCCTGCCGTTCCAAAGTCAGACCACCGTGGTCAAAGAGGGACACTTTGACCCAATCCGAACCGTCCATCCTATAGAGGATGAAATTCTGATCCAACCTCATGATCTTTGCAAGTTGCGTATGGACACACGTGTACGAGCAGTGTCACGACTGTAGTGGCGTGCAGCCTCCTTCCGAACATAAAAAAAGCACACCTCCTTGCCACGAGGGCAATCCGCGTGAGAACCCTTCTCCACAAATCTCGACCGCTCATAGTAAGTCAATCCTTGCCCCACGTCCAGTGCTAGAAGAGGGGGAACATCATCCTACCAATAGAGAAGGGCGGTCTGGGACTTTCCTCTTCGGGACATGCTAGCTGGCAATACTCGGGCTGTCCCTAAAGCCTGATCCAATCATCCTAGGCGTCTGACTTAGGGCAACCACAACCCTAGTTGCTTTCACGAGAAGTTCTTGCCCTACGTGAGAAGCTGCACATTATCTCACGAGACGAGGCACCTTGGATGAAACATGATGAGATTAGTGGACCCCACCATGACCAGTGATCCCATCCAGTCCGTCCACCAGGTTCAGATCACCCTGATGGGCCAGGAAATGGAATCCGCCATGAAAGTCGACTTCATCTTCTCCGTTAAACTAGAGAACCCACCACGATCGTGTGGACCCCATCCACTGATCTAGATCACTTTTCCACTGGGCCACGATATGTGGAATCCATCCCTTGTGATATATTTCTCTCATGCATGTGGAAATCAGAGGTGAGATTGTAAGTGCGGTCGCGCCCATCTTGACCGTTCGTTGTGGTGGTGCAAACGAACCCTAAGTTTATAAATAGAAGTCGTTTCACCTTGAGATTTTCACTGACCAATTAGGAAAGGAAAGAGAGAAATAGAGGGAGAAAAAGAGAGAAAATAGGAGAGGAAAGAGAGAGAAGGTCGGGCAGCTAGTGCCGCACCACACCAACTGACCGGGTTAACCCAAACTCGGAGCAAGTTGGGGTGACCAGGGGTCCTGGTTTTCAGAAATATTGGGAGAGAGAGGGGGTGAAGAAAGGAGAAGGAAAGAAGAAGGAAACAAGGGAGAAAGAAAGAAGAAGAAAGTGATAGTCGGGTCTAGTGTTGCGCCATTTGTTCCACACCACTCGCTGAGTCATGGTTTGAGTTACGAGCCTGGCCTGAGTCCAGGATCCCGTCTGTCTCTCTACCAGAGAGTAATGGAAAGAAAAGAGGAAGAAAAGGGAAGTGAAAGAAAGCGTGGAGAAAGGTGAAGAAGAAGAAAGCATAGAGGAGAAGTCGGGTATAAGACCCGAACTCAGGTTGCACCAAGTTGCTGCCTCAACTCAACTTAACTCGCTGACTAACCTTAGGTGTGAGTTGAGGGTGGCTAGGGCGAGTTCAGGTAGTGCTGGACCTTTCTAAATGAAAGAAAATGAGAGAGAGGAGAGTAGGAAGAAGAGAAAGGAGTCTAGGGAGAGTGGGACCCATCTCGAGTCAACTTGACTCGGCTAGGACTCGTTGGGTCATACTGTGCGAGTCAAACGGGTCTGGTTTAGTCCAGTGACCTGACTGGGATGTGGGTTTGAGTAGGAGCAAGGGGGAAGAGAGGAAGAAAATGGGAGGAGGAAGAAAGAGGATGAAGGAGAAGAAGATAGGGGAGGCGGTCCTAGCCAAACCCAGTCAACTCGGTTCGGGTCCGAGTCAGCTTGCCGACCCATTGGTTGGGTCGAGTACAGGGATTGTTGGACCTCCAGCAGGAAAAAGGAGAGGAAGGGCAGAGATGGAGTGAGAGGGAGTAGATGGACGTTTGTGTTGAGCCGAGTCAACTCGACTCGAACCGAGTCGACCAAGGTGAGTCCACGTCTTTCCTCCATATTGAAATTCTTTCGATTTCAATCTTCATTTTTTCCATTCTTAGGATGATGAATGTTAGGGACAAATAACACTTAGTAAATTATCTATGTCGATATTAGAGCTTCATGTAAAATAAAATTTTCATTGTTAACTATTAGTATTTTATCGTCATTAATGGTAGGTCTTAGTATCTACTTATTAACATTAGTATTACTATGATATTTGAAATCATATAACATGATTAACTATTAGTAGATTATTCATGCTTATATTAGTTAGTATAAATAAATAAGAAATTTTCAGTTATTAAATATTAGCATTTTATTTATCATGCTCGAATATTATCATCGATGGTAGATTGTACAATTTAATTATCATCAGGATAATTACTAACTAGTATTAACTACAACACTAACATTAATAAATATTATTAAATTAACGTTAAAATTAATTACACACCAACTAGGGTTCAAAACCTAAAACACTTAGCCTAGACCTAAACTCCAGGTTAAAACCATAAACCCTAGGTAATTTAAACCCTAGGTCAATACCTTGAACCTAAACAGTGAGTTAAGTTGGATCTAATGGCACAATTTCATAACTTATGGTAGGATCCAAGCGTAAGGGCATGCACACTTCCCCATAACATTAAAAGGCAAGTTGACAAATAAGGTGATAATTCTTCCCCTTGAGCTTTCGGCCATCTTCTCATTAGCTTAAGTTATAGTTTTTATTAAATTCATAATTGACATATCCCTTGATAATCACATGTGTTAGCTGGTGGAAATCGAATTGCTGTATTACATGCTTTATGATTATCCTGTGTAATTGTTCATGCTTGTGGATTCCTTTTTGTGGATTGGATATGGAACTTAAACTGGTACATTAGTGGGAATTCCCACATATGAATGTACACCCATACTTGGGATGTAACTTGACTAGTTGTGATCATAATGGACCTTCGACTTGGTGGTTACTGAGTGTGGTGTAGATGGATCACTGATGTGGGCCTACCATCCAGGGTTGTTGTGTCCAATAGTTTTCAAGGATGGTCTTTTATCGCATGGTTCTGATACTTGCCCTATGTGGCCTACTTGATATCGCCCTATGTGGATTTATTCTAGTATTTTCCCTATATGGGTTGAATGTTTTATACTATAAAACCATGCGAAGGTAAGCCCCATATATTGAAATATGATTGGTCACTAGTCGACGGGGTATCATTAAACATCCTAAGGTGGTAGTCTCATGGGCCGGGGATGGTGGTCATGAGACACAATGCCCGAGCCGTCGGCTTACGCTGGGCCATGTGCTTCCTGTAGTGACCTTGAGCTTACTTAAATCGGCTAATTGCAATTGGACTAATAATGGGCTGGCAAATCATGCACACATGACATATTTCGATGATTTGGATCACTCTGCCTTGCGATTACGCTGAATGTTATGCTTATGACCAGTCATTCGATTGTGATAATGACTCAGATCACTCTGCCCTCCGATTACGTTGAATGTTGCGCTATGACCAGTCTTATCCTTGGGTGACGACCCCAATATCGGTCCGGATGTTTTTCCCATGGCACAGACCATCTGGATGTTTTACCCAGGTCCATGATTGCATTCATGCATCCATGCATCTAATAATACTCATTTACTTTATTTTGGTTGTCTGAATGTTTTATACTATTTCTTACCTAATGCGACGGTATGTAATCTTGAGGAGAGTTCATACTGATTTGGTCACTTATCCATTAAATATATAACCGTATAGGTAGCACGGTGGCCCAGGTGAAATTCATGTTTATATTGACGAGGAGCAAGTTACAATTGACAGGGACGCATGACCGTGATTACTTAAAGTCGCTACGGGATTTCATATCTCAAATTGTTGTAATTTACTTTATTTCACATGTAATATTATTTCATTTTGTAATTGTAAGAATGGGGACATTGGTTTGTATAAGTCATTATGGGCAACCTCTTATATATTCTAAATGAAATTTGAAAATTTTCTTTTATGCTTACTTGTCCATTCTACGCTCATCTGCTTACTCTGATGAAAGATAAAAGAAAAAAATATATATTATATCTGACCATCCTTTAAGGTTAACACTCGGGTTTTTGGGAAACGGGTCGTGTACTCGGGTTCTGAAGATTTTGGGTGTTACAGCTAGGCCACTTAAGGATAATAGTCCGTGCCTTGTGATGATCCGCTCGATTCACAGCACCCTTAGGGTTATGGTGTTAGGAAATTATTATTGAAATGCCTAAATAAGCATACAAGCTTGTAAGAATTGGAAGGAATTTATCCTAAGACCTAAACCTACAAACATAACTCCATACTTACCTTTAATCGTCGCCGAATCAACACCAATGAAGGACGATGTTGCTATAGAGGAGATGAGAGGGTGAAGGTGCACAAACCCTCATGCTCCAAGCTCTCTCTCTCTCTCTCTCTCTCTCTCTCTCTCTCTCCCTTTCTCCTCTTTTCTCCTCTTTCTCTTCTCTCTTTCTCCCTTTCTTTCTTTTAGGGCAAATTCGTATGGGGAGAGGGGGTGTTCAAATGAGGCCCTTTTATAATGCCAGATTTAGTGTAAATGGCCCCAAGGGCTAGGTTTTTACTATACTAGCCATATGGGAGGGTCTTTCTAATATCTAGGGCCCACTATGGGGCGTACATATTGATATACACCGTAGGATTGTTAGCCCCAATAATGATCTACGTATGGATATGATCGGCTCGCCATTTGGATGCGTCGATCGACGGATATGATTAGAAGTCTGTTCAACGGTCACCGATGGTTGATCGGGGCCACGGATATATGAATATGAGCAGTGAAATATCCTTATTCCACGTGTGAAGTTTGGTCATAAACCGACGGTCCGAAATCCTCAACCTTGTATAAGAGTGGACGACCCAAGTTACTTAAGTTTCAACTTCTTCCTTTTAGGGTATTTGCACTTGTCATGCACTCGTCTTTTGGCTCAAGTTGAGCGGTTCTGGACAGTACCCAGGTTCGACTCCCACGATGGACGTCGAGCCCAGTAAGATGAATATTATTCTGTAGTTTTGGAACTAGCGACCCACCAACGAGCGGTCTAGAGCTTGTTCAGAAAATTGAGGTATTTCTGGAATGAATTAGGTATTAAGATTTCTCGTGGGCAATGATTAGAGTTTGGATTAGCTACATTCATAGTGTAGCCTATTTATAACGAGTGAAAGTGGAGATTTGGTCATGATTACTCTAAACCGTCGGTTTTTGGCTAAAAGAGTAACGGGGTTGATTTGGTCTATTAGTCAAGATCCGGGCCTTATATAACTCGACTTCTATTAGATCTTTAATTTAGTGATTGTCTTGATTAATTAGCGATGGGTCGGTTAGATTTTGGGCCCTATATGAATAAATCATGGAGCTAAACTTGATGTTCAAGTAATCGGGCGGATTCGTTGACTTCCTACAGTTGATTAATCGGACTTGTGCGATTCTTTACTGGTACCACTAGTGTATAAAACTAACATGGAGTGCTAATGGTTAGTAAGTGATATTATATGTTAATTACATTAAAAAAATTTAAGGATTTTTGGAAATCCAAAACAGTGAAAATTCAAGACGTTACAATCTACCCCCCTTAAAAACAATTTCATCCCCGAAATTGACTAAGGGTAATAAGTAAAGATTTTATTATTTCATTTACCTAAGTTTTATTGATTTCAAGTTTATATGCATGGTAAGGTGTATACTATCTATACTAGTCTGACTCATTTTAGTCTACCCCCTTTAAAACTTTTTCACCCTGATGGTTTACTACAATTTATTTAATTATCTATTTATTTTTAAAGATTTGGATTCATGACGACTATTTTCCTTTATCTAGAGTAAAATATTTGTTTTCATTGTTCGACCAACATGGAGAGACGGTTGTAGTGAGCTTAAACCCGATATGTCGATCATCTACCTGACTAGGGTAGAAGGCTCATTGTATCCCTTCTTCATCCTGGTGGATCCTGGTCTTCTGCTCGGTCAAAGTAGCGAGTCCATTGGTAGTCGCCCAGGATTGAGAATTGGGTCAAGCCGCGAATACTTCGCAGGTGTATACTTCCATAATTCCTTAGTCCGATCAATCTAAATGATTGGGGAATGACTATCATTAAAAAGTTTTAATCTCCTATTTATAAGGTTGTCCTTTCAGTCTTGGTCTAAGAGAGTCTGCATTTTAATTTATGTCCAAATTTGGGGTTAATAAATCTCTCAATTTGCTTATGGTCAAAGATCATCCTAAAAAGTTTCTAAAGGCATAAAATTTTATATGAATTACCATTTCAATATTATGGCTAGTGGGTTATGAGCAAACTACACTTTGGTTTTATAAATTTCAAGAATGAAGGAATAGTCGAAAGTTCTAAGGTATTCTGGAGGTTTGGAGTGTTAATAACGCCACTAAGGACACAGGAAGGCAAAGATGAAGGATATCATCTTCTCGATGTTATTTGAACCTTGAGTCCATAAGAGAATAGGAAAACTTAATATATTTTTCTGTAATCTACCTCTAACATAAGCTTACAGAGTATTAAACTATGAAACTCAATCTTACTTAAGGGTCCTAACTTAATTACACCAAAATAACTTAAACAAATATATATGTAATCAAATTTAATCACGAGATGATTCCTAGCACGATTATAAATAATTTCTAAATAGGCACTTAATGTTAAACTTTAATATGAAAAGACATAACTAGTCTATTGGCAACTCGAAGTTGCAGACATTTTTATTTTCAACCCTTCTATTATTTGTAACATATTCGTCACATTTGGTTACCATATTATTTTTATAATTTTTATAGAAGCCATCATTAAACTTACCTTTATTTCACAAAATTTCATTTCATTTAAAGTTCCATAAGAATTATAAAAATTCAGGAAGTACTAGTTGTCTAAAACCAACGATTTTCCATTTGTCTATAAAATACCATTACTTCTGGTAACGTTCTTCATACTTAAAGTAACTAAATTATTATTATTATTATTATTATTGTGATTCATCAGTAAGTTTAATTTCATATTAAAGTTTCATCTCATTTTGAATTGTAAAAAAAAATAAAAAAATTATTAAAATTCCAGAAGTTACAGTTGTTTGAACTAATGATTCATCATTAAGTTTAAAAATGTCTATATTTATTGTAATTCTTCTTATACTTTTAGTACTTGAATTATTTTTAATTTTTTTATAATGATTCATAATTAAGTTTAAATCTATCCCACAAAATTTTATTTCATTTAGAGTTTTAGATAAATTATTAAAATTCTAAAAGTAACCACTGTCTCAAACTGATGATTTTTGGATAGTTGTCAAAAACTTTTAAATTCAACTATGTTATAATTTTTATTTTATTTTTATATGAAACTATATTATTAAGCTTCAATATGGCTTTTAAATCACCTAAATCGGAGTTATGACGAAGGAGATATGAATTTTTGAAGTTGACCCAAAATTGCAGGAAGTTCTGGCGGGGCCAACGCCGAAACTGGCTCCCTGGGTAGGGTCCTGTGGACGCCCTGGACAATTGGGCGGGGTCCCGCCAGCTGAGAGGGGTCCCAGGGATGCCCTGTACAGTTGAGTGGGGTCCCGCTGGCTGGGAGGGGTCCCAAGGACGCCCTGTACAGTTGGGCAGGGTCCCTGCGGACGGGCGGGGTCCCCCCGGCTCTTTATTTCCCGGGGGGAGGCACCTTGCGATGTGCATATCTTGCGAACTGGAATAATTTATTCGATGTGCCGTATATGAATTTGGGGTAGGAGAAGCTACTCTATCCAAATAAACTAGTCATTTTACAAGATTCCATTGGGTTAATAGTAAAAATCCATTTTACTTATATTTTTACATTTTATAGTAAATTTTTGTTTAATTATAGTTCTTCATCCTTGAGCCTTATGATTTATGTCTAAAATGAAAGTATGCATAAATTTGAAGAATAAAGTGGTGGAAGGTGAGGTTTTTGAAGAAGATGAGTTGGAAGAGGAGGTTCTAAAGGTTAATGGGCCTGGGAGGAAATGAGATTTAAAAAATTATCCTAGAGAGGGGACTTCTTGTGGAAAAAGAATGGATTTGGAAGAGAGTTAATGTCACGTTGATGGCAGCTCTCTTTGGATTCAAGCAGCCATTCACTTGGTGGTCTAAGTAGGTCAGAAGTCTCTCAAGCTCAAGGCGGAGATGACTTGGCCCACTAAAACTGAGATGGGAGTATGTCCTACCTCGAATTTGATTATCGGATGTGCAACGCACGTGTCTGGGGCAACCCATGCTACTTCAGTTGCTCGACTCCTCGACATTGGGTTTATTACCTCTAATATTCGAATTCCCAACTACAAGTGATTTACATCACTGCTTATGACCTAAGTCCTTTCTATACCTGAACCCTAGGATAAGAGTTCAGCGTTTATATTAGTTGGATGGATTGGTCCTAGGGTCCTATAAGTGTCGCTAAGTTCGATCTCTCCCTCCTATGTCAGCAAATGCGTTATGGTGAGTTCATAATCCACAACCTAATTTAATCCAAACCATTGCTCTGATACCATCTGTAACACCTCAGGTTTTCATGGGGCTGTGTAGGAACTTGGCTCCCAAATTTTCAGGTGTCATGGGTGCCCTAATGGGCTTCAAATTTTAATTACATTTGGATGAGCTCATAAATAATGGAGAGTTTAGCAAGGCATGCAGCATAAGTAAGTCATAAGGCAGTATTGAGTGCCACTAAATATAAAAATATCTAAACCACAGATCTCAAGTTATCTAAATAGGGAACTAGTCCTACCCATACATGACCCAAAGCGACTAGAGCCCTAGCCTATACCCTGCGGTAGCCCAAACTCAAACTAAAAGAATCTGACGAAAGTCTAGAAGCAAGGAAGCTCCTCTTCCTTATCCATACTCACCCCACTCAGCTTGTCGAGCTCTGCCTCACCTGCATCTAGTAAAGGGTCTGGTTGGTGTTTTAAAACACCATCCCAGAGTAGGAGTGAGTAGCTAACTTAGTGGTTACTATTAGCCTTAAGTTACAATAAGCAACAATTATATAATGAATTTAATGAAAGGGATATATTCACTGATCCCTAAATAGTCTTGTTAATATATATGCATGTATCATGATATGATGCATGACCTCGCAACAACACTCCCTCGAGCGACTTCGTCTAATGATCCCGCATGACCAACACTCCCTCAATGCGACTTCAACTGCTGAGTCGCCAAATCCTATCTACTGCGATGCTTGAATAATGTTAGACGAGTATTTAGTTAATTTTGTTCATCCAGTAGATTGGGGAAACTAGTACACCCCACGTATCATTACCCTTAACTGGTTGCGAGGCCAAGGCCCCTCGACGTGCGAGGCCAGGACCCCGCGATCCTTGATCCCATCAGGTTCCTCATCCCAGATTTCAAGCACACGGGGAATGCTAAGAAGAGGAGTCGCTCGCGGTCACTATGGAGAGGCTCGTCACCCCAGTGTAGGCCGACAGCTCGGACATAGTGTCTCATTCCATCATGCTCGGCTCTCGAGTCAATGGATCGGTTTTAAATGGTTATCAATAGGCTTTAGTAGTTGAAGGGTGTTCCAGGTTCCATACATGCGTGAGCAGACATGGCTAGCAAACATGGTTCGTCAGTAAATGAACTAGACTGTGCGAGTTCAGGCGAGTACGAGACGAACGACATTTAGTACAAGCAACCCATGTAGTCCAACTACTGTCGCATATTCGCATCCACCCAAAATCCACTGGTTTAGCCGCAAGATGGTCCTACCAACGGGACCACCCTCTCTCACCTCAGTTCCCTGACCAACCTAGAGATTTGATGACGTTCAATAATATTTCAACAATTCAGGATTTGTCTTCTAACCCAAGTGAAGTCATGCATTCACACATTAAATATAAAACTTAGATTTTTCTACAATTGCAACTACTAACAATTACGAAATAAATGTGTATGTGTGTTGCGTGGGGTTAACGAAGAGAACAAGAGCTACACATATTCATAGGACAAACATACAACAAAGATTTATGCAATCACACATGCCACAAGAAAGGTTATACTAGGATCGCATGTGAGATGAACATACCATACCAAATCAAGTCTAATCATGTTGAAGAGCAAATAAACAACATTCAATCATGTCATGGAATTTAGTGAAATCATACATGGGATGAACATGCCATACCAAAATCAAACTCAATCATGTCGAAGAACAAATAAACAACACTTATTCATTTCATGGAATTTAGGGGGACCTATCATGTAGGGACTTGGCTAGGTTCTCTCTAGATTACTCAAGCACATCATCATAACATTCATAATCATTAAACTCATAGTAAAGTTAGTGCTAGGCCACCTAAGGATAATAGTCTGCACCTTGTGATGATCCACTCGATTCATGATGCCCGTAGGGTTATGGTGTTAGGAAATTATTATTGAAATACGTAAATAAGCATACAAGCTTGTAAGAATTGGAAGGAATTTAACCCAAGACCTAAACCTACAAACATAACTCCATACTTACCTTCAATCGTCGCCAAATCGACACCAATGAAGGATGATGTTGCTATAGAGGAGATGAGAGGGTGAAGGTGCACAAACCCTCATGCTTCCAAGCTCTCCCTCTCCCATTCTCCTATTTTCTCCTCTTTCTCTTCTCCCTTTCTTTCTTCTAGGGCAAATTAGTATGGGGAGAGGGGGTGCCCAAATGAGGCCCTTTTTAATGCTAGATTTGGTGTAAATGGCCCCAAGGGCTAGGTTTTTACTATACTAGACCTATGTGAGGGTCTTTCTAACCTTTAGGGCCCACTACGGGGCGTACATATTGATATACATCGTATGATAATTAGCTCTAATGATGATCTATGTATGGATATGATCGGCCCATCATTTGGATGCACCGATTGACGTATATAATTAGAAGTCTATTCACCGGTTACCGATGGTCGATCGGGGCCACAACTATAAGGATATGAGTATGGAAATATTCTTACTCCACGTGTAAAGTTTGGTCGTAAACCGACGGTCCAAAATTCTTAACTTTGCATAAGAGTGGATGACCCAATTTACTTATATTTCAGCTTCTTCCTTTAGGATATTTACACTTCTCATGCACTTGTCCTTTGCCTCAAGTTGAGTGGTTTTGGACAATACCCAGGTCCGACTCCCACGATGGACGTCGAGCCCAGTAAGATGGACATTATTCTATAGTTTTGAAACTAGAGGCCCACCAACGAGTGGGCTAGAGCTTGTTCGGAAAATCGGGGCATTTCTGGAATGAATTAGGTATTGAGATTTCTCGTGGGTAATGATTAAGGTTTGGATTAACTACGTTCATAGTGTAGCCTATTTATAACTAGTGAAAGTGAAGATTTAGTTATGATTACTCTAAACCGTCGATTTTAGGCTAAAAGAGTAACGGGGTTGATTTGGTCTATTAGTAAAGATCCGGGCCTTATCTGACTCGGCTTTGGTTAGATCTTTAATTTAGTTATGATTGTCTTGATTAGTTAGCGATGGGTCGGTTAGATTTTGTACCCTATGTGAGTAAATCATGGGGCTAAACTTGATGTTCAAGTGATCGGGCGGATTCGTTGACTTCCTACAGTTGATTAATTGGACTTGTGCAGTTCTTTACTGGTACCACTCATGTATAAACTAACATGGAGTGTTAATGGTCAGTAAGTGACATTATAAGTTAATTACATAATTTTTTTAAAAAGAATTTTTGAAAATCCAAAACAGTGAAAATTCAGGACGTTGCACTTACGATCTCATGTATAGTAGGAAACTTTTAGGGTTGAAAAAATACTTCTAGATCTTGTGACGAGCATTAATCTAATACCATAGTCAATATATGAGTAATTGGGCCTTAGAAAGTTGAAACCCACAAAGACAATGTTTTAATTGGCTGACTGCTCAATTAGAATACCAAGAGGAGTGGTTGAAGATATGTTGGTCCAAGTTGATAAGTTCTACCTGGTAGACTTTATCGTCTTGGATACACACCCAATTGTGAATGCGAGCACTCAAATCCCTGTTATTATGGGTGAACCATTTTTAGCTACCAATAATGTTATAATCAATTGACATAGTGGAGTTATGAAGACATTCTTTGGGAATATGACCTTAAAGTTGAATGTGTTTAATTTGCACATGTTGTAAGAAGATGAGGATAAGATCCACAAGGTTAATTTGATTGATACATTTATAAATGAGCAGCATCTCCCGAATGAATTTCTTGAACCTCTAGAAGTATGATTGGCACACTTTGCATATTCAAACAATATTATAATTAGAGACATGGTGAATGCCTTATAGATTGTACCCCAGTGCCTGACACTGATCGGGAAGAACATTATTCTAAAAAGCCCCCTTCCACCAATTATGAATGATTATCATCAAAAGTGGAGGAGCTGGAATTTGACTCAAAGAATAAAACATTGGATTTCATTGAGACTACGCTGGCTAAAGATAATTTTTTTGAATTTCAATTATTTGTAGTTCCTTATTCACCATGGTCCACTGACAAAGAAAAATTTTCTACCATGGGTGAATTTTATACTCTTTGGACACCTCACGAAAACAAAAGGAAAATTTTAAATGATGTTCATAGATTTCTCTAGATGTTGATGTTCTAAGACATCCAAATTACTATAAAGTAGGTTTATGGATGATCTTATTGAAAAGTGTATTAAGAAATTTACTGAGATACTTGCCAGAGGAGGAACCCATTCCTTGGGATGATCTTGTTTATTCAGGATTGATCAGTTTTTATTTAGGAGTTTATTGCTTTATTAGAGTTAGTTAATTACTTTCCTAAGATTAATTTACTTTTAGTTGTTGAAGCACCAATTGAGAAGAAGCTCATACTAGCACTTATATATTTGCCATCTTTCAAGTACTTTCTACCATATACTTGCTTACAATTTGATTGTTCTCATATTTCTCTTATTGCATGACATTTTTATATTGAGGACAATGTATGATTTAGGTTGGGGGTAAGGTTTCCCTTAAAAAATTCCTCAATTATATTGAAATTTGAAAATTTGAGCAACTTTTTGCGAAAATACTTTTAAGATGATTTTTTATGAATTCAAATGATTTTTGAAATAGTTTGAATATAGAAAGGCGTATGGTTTTGAGAACATTTTAAGTCTCAGATCTAGTTATTTGGTATATTTTAAATTTTGATTTCATTTTATTAATTTTCAGTTGAAAATTGTAAACATTGATTGAGTCATGAATTTTCACAATGTACATCTACCTTACATTACTAGGATGGAAGTTTGATACGGTAATGTGATCTGATGATTGTTGAGAGTGCTAGGAACCAAGCGTGGAGAACTTGTCCATTATGATCAAGTGAAAAAAAAAAAAAAAAAAAGAGAATCCATCTAGAAAATAGTGAGCATTGAAAAGGGCTACCTATTGAAAAAGGAAAAAAGTATGAAAATTTTAAAAAGTGAATTTAAAAGAAAAAAAATAATAGAGTGAAAGCTGTGATGAATAAAAAATTAAAAATTAGAAAAGTACATTGAATAGTAATGCAAGTTTTGGTTTAGTGCATGGGTTGATCTGACCGCTCTTAATGATTAAGAGTGTTGTATTATGGTGGATGACTGAATTTTAGTGGTGATAGGTTAGATCTCACTATGCTCCATGAAACTCAATGTTTGGAATTTTTCAACTAAATGATTAAAGATTTGTACTAGATTTAGGACGTTAAAGGTTTTTCAGAATTGGTGTTCTTTAGAAGTATTTTATTTGAACTGTTGTAGAAATTATATGAAGGTACGGAATGAATTCTTCTGGAAAGAAATTTTACTCTTGGATTTAGAAAAAACCATTTTCATGCTTTACTTGGGATTAACAAAATGCTGGTTGGGGGGTGTGTTGAGACTTAAATATTACATATTTATGCCCTTAATTAAACTAGTTTTGCATGCATTCAAGTAATAAATTGATCTAATTAGATATGTTTTCTACATGCAAGATTATTTGGAAGTCTAAGTCGAATACGAGCTTAAAGTGATGATTTAAAGGCCAAATTCAAGAAGCGTGAAGGTTTGAAGAATCAAGAACTCTATGATGAAGATTTCAAGTCATGAAGATCCAAGAAAACCAAGTACCGAAGATAGAGAAAAGTCTGGAAAATTAAGCAGTCAAATAACAAAAATAACATTGTTCGGTCCCATCGAAGTCAGATTCAGTTTAACTAAAAGTGCCAAAGACAGTCAAACAATAAATAGTAGATTTTCAGATTAAATTTGGCTCGACAGAAGGACTATTTGGTGTTAATGAAGTGGTATGCAGTGTGACTGAAAGGTGGTTCGACCCAGATAAAAGGAGACAGAGAGTTTAAAGATTTTTTTGGAGAAATTAGATTTCAACTAAAGAATTTTTCAGCTGGATTCGGTTCGAATGAAGGTGTTATTTGGTGCGACTAAAGCATAATAAAATTGTACAATTTTAAAGTCGGTTCAAAATTGCTTCGGAATTTTCCTATTTAAAGAGGTGTTTAAGGCCATTCTAAAGACGAATTCAGGCCTGGGTGAGAGAGTAAGGGGTGATGAAGCTTCTACAGAGTCATTCTTCTTCTTCTTCAAACATTCAGTTCTAGTTTATTTTCATGTTTTCTTTTGTTCTACGATGTTAGTTATGCTAGGCTAATCTCTTAGTTAAGGCTAAGGGATGAAGCTTGTAGTTAATTACAATATTTAGTTTATTTGATTTAACAACAATGGTTTTGTAACACCCTGAACTTTTCAATATCCGAGTATTGAAAGTTTTCAAGTGTTACCATAAAATTTAACTTAGTATGTACATGTATACGATACCGATTTAGCCAATCCTAACCTTACATCTATTCTCCAACATGAATATGACCGTTGAGAATGATCTTCATCCATAGATCAAGCCATCCGACCGTTAATTTTAAGACAAGATCATCATATGTCCAAGTATTCCCACTTGTCCATCATAACCAACCGTTTAGTTAACTATCCACCGATAGGTAAAGATATCTGATCATCCACTTTGAGTTTGGACCATCTGATCATAGCAAACTAATTACTTGATATCTACATCTGCTTGTACACATCAAATAGCGATTCTGATCCGTCCATCTTGTTCACCACATATGAATATGCTTAACCCACCATCAAAACTACAATCTGAGAAACTGGCACATGTGAACAAGTCACTTGAATTTAACGATATACATGTTCTGCCTCTTGATCACTCTAAAAACTCACTTGTGATCATCTGTTTACAAAACTGACCGTACACCCACTCACATACATGATCAAAGTATTAACCATCAAGTTTTTCTATTTTTAACATGTCATCTGACCATCCATTATGTTTGTTGATATATGTACATTCTCTTAGTTAATTTGGTAAATAATTCTTAATTCATAATGATTTAGACATAAGTTCTTTTGTAAACATTACTTAGAAATATGCCTATAACCATGTAGAACCATTCGATTTCCCAAAACTCTCATATCAACAATAATTATGAAAATGCCATTAACCTAACCCTTGAATTCTATATCACATGGTTCCCATGATCTGTTTGATGTAAAATTTTATACCATTCCTATGTATCATAAATTAACCATACATGTCAAATTTCAACCCTTAGATTATTGTAAAAGTGATCCAATTGATAAATTGGACCCTTAACCGTTGATTTTGGTGTCCATCGAGTGAAGAAACCTAGTGGGTAGTCATAGTAGGATATTTCTCTTCATAAGAAAGACTTTGATTGCTTATAATATGGACCAAGTATGAAATATAAAGACCCCACTTTGGTAGACTTTTCCTTAGGTGCGAAGTTATCATTTCAAGGCCTACCAACTCCTTATAAATCTAGATCTTCCGATTTAACCACTTCCTGTTGTCCATCGCAACTCAAATTTAGACCACACTTTAGTCTCATATATAAATATAAGGTTATATAAAAATTTGACCCTGATCTATGATCGTACACTGTTGAATGTTGAAGTGAATTCATTCATTTTAGTACAAAATGTGAAATTTTAGATTTAAGCATTTTCCACCATTGATCAACCACTAAAATTTGTCTAACCGTTTGCTTATCCTGACTACGCATTTCTCCTAAAATTGGGCCTTGATCATTAAGTGTGCACCGTTAATTGAGATTAAGTTTATTTTGACACCAATTAGGAGAATTTTAAAGATATGCTAATCTAAATTTTGGATCAACAAGAAAATCATATACCCCGCCTCTATTCGGCGACCCCAACACACTGAATGAATTAGATTTAAAGAAAGATCGACAGAAAAGGTAAACTTGGAGAAACCCAATCTAAGTGGGATGTGAAACTGTAAAACCCCAAACTTTTCAATACTCGAGTATTGAAAGTTCTCGAGTGTTGCCATAAAATTTAACTTATTATGTACATGTGTATGATACCAATCTAGCTATCCCAACCTTACATCTATTCTCCAACATGAATCTGACCGTTGAGAATAATCTCCATTCATAGATCAAGCTATCTAACCGTTGATTTTAACATAGGATCATCATATACCTAAATATTCTCACTTGTTCATCATAACCTACTGCTCAGTCAAATATACACTGCTAGATAGAGACATCTAACCGTTCACTTTGATTTGAACCACCCGATCATAGTAAACTAGCTACTTGATCTCTACATCCGCTCGTACACACATCAAATTGAGATTCTGATCCGTTCATCTTGTTCATCGCCTATAAATATGCTTAATACACAATCAGAACTACAATCTGAGAAACTTACACATGTGAACAAGATACTCGAATCTAACGTTACACATGTACTACCCCCTAATCACTGTAAAAACCCACCTCATGTTCTTCCGTTTACAAAACTGATCGTATATATAGTTATATACATTATTATAGCAACAACCATTAAGTCTTCATATTTTAATATGTCATCTGATCATTCATTATATTGGTTGATATATGTACGTTCCCCTAGTTAATTTGGTGAATAATTCTTTATTTATTATGATTTAGATATAAGTTATTTTATAAGAATTACTCAGAAACGTGCCTATAACATGTAGAACCATTATTTCCCAAAACTCTCATATCAGCAATAATTACGAAAATGACATTAACCTACACCACTGAATTCTATATCACATTATTCTCATGATCCGTTTCATGTGGAATTTTGTATCATGCCTATGCATCATAAATTAACCATACATGTCAAATTTCAGTTGTTAGATCATTATAAAAGTAGCCCAATTGACAAATCATCCCCTTAACCGTTGATTTTGGTGTCCATGGAGTGAAGAAAAGTCATGGGTAGTTGTAGTAGGATATTTTTCTTCATATGAACGACTTGGATTACCCATCATATGGATCAAGTGTGAAATATGAAGACTCCAATTTGGTAGGCTTTTCCTTAGGTGCAAAGTTATCCTTTCAAGGCCTATAAACTCCTTATAAATCTGGATCTTCTGATTTAACCACTTTCTTTCGTCCATTGCAACTCAAATTTAGACCACACTTTGGTCTCATATGACTACGAGGTTATATAAAATGTAGACCCCGATCTATGATTCTGCACTGTTGAACGCTGAAGCTTGTTCCTTCCCTTTGATACAAAAGGTGATATTTTAGATCTAGTCCTTTTCCACCATCGATCAATTACGAAATTTTGTCTAATCATTTACCTATCCTAACTACACATTTCTCCCAAAAATTGGGCCCTAATCATTAAGTGTGGACCGTTCATTGAGATCAAGTTCGTTTTGGCACCTGTTAGGAGAATTTTCAAGATAGGCCAATCTAAATTTCGAATCACCAAGAAAATCAAATACCCCTGCCTTATTCGACGACCCTGACATAATGGATGAATTAGATTTAAAGAAAGATCGTCAGAAAATGGAAAATTGGAGAAACCCAATCTAAGTGTGATGTGAAACACGCCCCTCTCACACACTCACTCCCTTTTAAAAATGGGGCGTGCATTCCCCTCTCCACTCACACACCCACATCTAAAATGTCCATCATCCACAAGGAGAGAGAGAGAGAGAGAGTAAGAAAAAAAAAAAAAAGAGAAAGAGAAAGAGAAGCCTAGTCGTCCATCATCCGCTTCCTTCTCCAAACATCTGGTATCTCCCTCTTGCTCAAGCATGTCGTGATTTATGTAGAAGCTTTCCTACATGGTTATCTACCTAGGGTTTAAATCTAAGGCTAAGGTGAGGGATTCCTTTAAGCTTGTATTAACTTAAGTTGATATGAATTATTCTGTTCCCTCACATGCTTTGAATCCTCCATGTAAATATTTAATTTACCCCCATCAATTATTTATCATTTGGGAATTATGGTTAAGGGGGTGATATTAATTATCCATGATCTTTCTGAATTTATGTAAGGGAATCCTTTAAGCTTACCTTGATTTAAGTTGATATATTTTATTCTACCTTTTATATGCCCTGTTATCATGCCATTAAGATTCTCTTCTTACAATTGTTTTATTTACCACCAATGATTATTTACCCATTGGGTATGATGGTTAAAGCTTGACTTTAATTATGCGTATCTTTATTTATGTGGGGTGATGGATACAAGCCTTGCCCTTGCCTTTACCAACTTTATTGAGTTAGCCCTTGCTACTCTTCTCTTTATTGGGATTGGCCATTGCCACTTCCTCTTTTGCTGAGTTGGCCATTGTCACTTTCCTCTTTGTTAAGTTAGTCATTGCTACTCTCCTCTTTATTGAGTTGGCCATTGTCACTCCTCTTTGTTAAGTTAGTCATTGCTACTCTCCTCTTTGTTGAGTTGGCCATTGTCACTCTCCTCTTTGTTAAGTTAGTCATTACTACTCTCCTCCTTATTTTATTAGCCTTGTGCTATCTATCTTTAAGGCTTGGGCATGTGTCTTGAAATTTCAAAACTCCCATAATTCAGGTTATATTCTTTATGACGCAAGCGATGTATTGAAGGTATCACAACTAGTGATTCAATTATTATATCATGGACATAATGCGCCCTAGGTAGAAACCCTCTTGGTCGACGCGTAATTCCATGGGTTTTTGGGTAGTGGTACACAAATCAATATAAGTATTTCGTAATCGTGTTGCATCACTTTTGGGATTGGATGTCACAAATAGTCGCTACATGAACAAATCGTGTCACATAATTCATCCGACTCATGTGTTGTGCAGCCTCGAGGTATTCATGTAAATTCACGGTAGCGTTGGACATGCCGGTGAATATCTGTAGTTATGGGATGCAGGTCGAATTGGGTTTTTTATTAATTATATTCTACATTGTGATGATCACTACGTATGATGAGTCACACACACTTTACTAGGCATGCATCTCATGTAGATTGTTTGCGCATATTGATACCTCTCGTAGTAGTGGAGTACATAACGTATCAGAACCTTTACATTGCTTTTATGAATCTCTTGAATTATTGTTAATCTTAAAGGATAACCATCACTATGAGTAGGGCATTGACCTTCTCCAACTGTACAGATGATGTAGGTGATGTATAGATTGAAGATAAAGAGAATCATTTCCCTATGAAGATTATACTAAATGAACAAGAAGATAGTTTTATGATTTAGTTTTATATTTCTACTGCGAACTCGATAATGTAATAAGCTCCTATTGAGAGGGCATCTGATAATTTGTTAAATTCTTTTACTCTGATAAAATAATAAATACAGTTGATTTTATTCTCATGAATGGTTATCTTCATGAATGTAACTGGATGTGATCCAAATGAAAAAAAAGTGTGATTTTTGAAGCATCCAATTTATACATTATTAGCACTCAGTTTTGTCGGACATGAGTACAAACTCTGGCCGTGAAAATTTAGGATGTTACAGAATCACACCCTTCTCACACGCCTACTCTTTATAAAAAGGGGTGTGCGTCCCTTCTCCACCCACACGTCCAACTTTCCCAACACCCATGGAAGAGAGAGAGAGAGAGAGAGAGAGAGAGAGAGAGAGAGAGAGAGAGTCTAGATACCACCATCATCTTCATTCTCTACACGGATGGTGACTCCCTCTTGCTCAAACGATGTTGTGGTTCATGTAAAAGTTTTCATACATTGAGATCTACCTATGGTTTAAATCTAAGGCTAAGGTGAGGGATTCCTTTATGCTTACATTAGTTTGAGTTGATATGATTTATCTTATTTTTACATGCTTCTATATTACTGTGAATCCTCCATGTAATTGATTGATTTATCATTATTAATTATTTATCATTTAGGAATTATAGTTAAGATATGATTTTAATTATGCATGATCTTTATGAATTTATGTAGAGTGATGGATACAAGCCTTACCCTTTGCCAAATTTGAGAGTAATGCGTGCTTCCATTATATATTGAATTGGCCTTTTGCTCCTCTCCCCTTATTTTGTTGAGTTAGCCTATTTGCTACTTTCTCTTTTATTCAGATAGCTTAATGCTACTTTTTTCCTTTATTAGATTAGCCTTGTGCTACCTCCCTTTATGACTTGGGCATGTGTATTAGAATTCCAAAACTCCCATGGTTCAATTTATTTTCCCTTTGGTGCAAGTAATGTGTTAAAGGTCTCACAACTAGTGATTCAAATATTTTATTGTGTACGTAATGCGCTCTAGATAGTGACTATCTTGGTCTACACATAATTCTATGGATTTTGGATAGTGGTGCACAAATCGATGTAAGTAATTCGCAGTGCGTGTTACATCACTTTAGGGATTGGATGTCACAAATAGCCGCTCCATGAATAAATCATGTCATGTAATTCATCTGATTCATGTGTTGTGCCGCTTCAAGGTATTCACATAAATCCACGGTAGCGTTGGACACGTCGAAAAATCTCCATAGTGTGAGAATGCGGGGTGAGTTGGGTTTTCTATGAATTATATTCCACGTTGTGATGATCACTACGTATGATGGATCACACACACTTTGTTAGGTATGTATTCACACACACACACACACACACACACACATATATATATATATTAGTTGCGCATACTAATATCGCTTGTAGTAGTAGAGTATGAGACGTATTAGAACCCTTACATTACTTTTATGAATCTCTTGAATTATGGTTAATCTTAAATGATAACCATCACTATGAGTATGGCATTGACCCTCTCCAACTGTACAGATGATGCAGGTGATGTGCAGATTGAAGACACGGATGACAATCCTCCTATGGAAAATTATTCTGAATAAATAAAGTGACAGCTTTATGTTTAGTTTTGTTTATTTCCGCTGCAAGCGTTGATAATGTAATAAGCTCCCATTGAGAGGGAATTCGATAATTTGTTGAATTCTTTTAATATAATCGAATAATAAATATGGTTGATTTTACTCTCGTGAATGGTGACCTTCGTGAATGTAAATGGATGTGATATAAATGGAAAGAAAATCAAGGTAAGATTTTAATCCATCGAAATCTTTACATTATTAACACCCGAAGTTCTCGGGCATGAATTTGTACTCGAGCCGCGAAAATTCGTGATGTTACAGGTTTGAATGATGATATTAAATTAAATTGGTTTGAATTTGCTTTATCAAAGTCTTTAAGTTGTTTTTTTTTTTTTTTTGATTTGTTGTGAACTTTGATTACATTGGATGACGTTGAGGCACTAAAACCCTTATTTGAGACATAATTTGCATGATCGTGCAACAAGAAGAAGTTACATGGCCACGAGCAGTAAGATCATGAAGAAGGAGATGATGGGGAAAATAGTTAGAGTTCTAAAGAAAATTATGCTAAATGTGTGAAGGTGCAACTAGGTGGAGTTGCGCGGCCATACAATCTTAATAAGAGTTGTATTTATCCCCACAATTTGATTAATTTGAGCGAAAGTTGTGTGTTGCACATGCAAATGCCTATAAATGCCCCTTCAGCCTTCTCATTTGGTACTTTTCGAAGAATTTAGAGTTCTCTGGAGTTCCTACTTGAGGAAGAGAAACTTATCAAGGAGGATGCACACAACAACCCCTCTCCAGGAGTTGTGCATTGGTCGTAGTCAATGTATCCCTGTAATGTCCTAGATTTTCGTTATTTTGGATTTAAAAAATTCTCAAATTTGCATTCGCTATAATTAGCATATTTTGTCACTTATTGACCATTAACACTCTATGTTAGCTTATACGCGAGTAGTACCAATAAACTGAATAATCAAGATAACCACAACTAAATAAAGTCCTACCAAAAGTCAATACTACTAGGAGTTGAATCTTATAATTAACAAACCAAACTAACCCAATCACTTATTTAGGCTAAAAACCAATGGTTTAAGGTGATTAAGATTGAATCATCATTTCTGTTAATTTCGAATAGGCCATACTATGAACTTAGCTAATCCAAACCTTAATCATCACTCATAAGAAATCTTGCTATCCAATTAATTTCAGGAATCCCCTGATTATCTGAATAAGCTCTAGACTGTTCGTTATGGGCCATTAAACCTGAGACTATAGAAAGACATTCGTCTTAACGAGTTTGACCTCTATCACGAAACATCGAGCTGATATTGTGTCTCGAATCGTTCAACTTGGACTCGCAACGTCAATGCATGAGATGTGCAAATACCTTTAAAGTCTATTAGGAACTTAAGTCAAATGTCCAATTTCACTCTTGGCTTAAGTTGTGGCTTTCTGACTGTTAGATCATGACCAAATTTAGGGCAACAACCTAAGTTAATACCCTACACATATCCATATAGTCACGGCATTGATCGACCATCGGTAACCATTGAATTGACTTCTGATCATTCCTGTTAATTGGCGCATTCAAATGGCAAGCCGATCATATCCATACATAGATCATCGATAAAGCCAACTATCTTATGGTGCATATCGACCCCTGCATCCCATAGTGGATACCAAAGGTTGGAAACACCCTCCTATAGGGCTAGTATAATGAAAACATATCCCTTAGGGACGTTTACACAATTTACGGTGCTATAAATAGTGCATTTGGGGGCAACCCTTGCTCCCATCCTAATTTTTCCCTAGAAAGAAAGAGAATGAGAGAAAGGAGTAGAGGGAGAGCAAGTGATGGAGATTGGTATCTCCTTCAGGAATCCTTTCAATCGAAGCCTTAACCTCGATTGTTCTCCTCCGTCGAATCCACCCCACTCGTGATTAAGAGGTAAGTGTAACAGCCCAGATTTTTTCCAACCTAGAATTAGACGTCCTTAGGCGATGAGTCAATCCTAACACCGTTTTAACTTCTCAAACACTCAATTAAAGCCTCAAATCCCTTTTCAAACCATTTCCTTCATAAATCCCACCCTTCACCACCTTGATCTTTCAATTTTTCTAAGTACTTTCACCCTAGACACTATCTTAAAGTTTAGGTGATAAAGAAAAATACTTAAACTAAACATTACTACAAAGGTCTAAATACCACCTCAGATCGAAATCACTCAGGACTAAATCCTTTAGAAATGAGACAAAGTAACTAAGTGCTAAACTAGATTAGCTACGAAATCCTCTTGATCCACTTTAAATACGATCTGCAAGACCCAAAACTTGTAGAATCATTGACGCTGGGTTACCCTAAAATCTAGGATCATTCTCATTACCTGACTGCTCTCGGGAGCATCCCGAAACTCCGTATCAGATCTAGACCATACGTCGGAAGTCTGAATAACACGAAGTTAAGGATTTAGGACCGCCTCGCTAGGCTTGACAACCATCTCGGAAATCAAATCCAGACAGTGTCCTACGGCTATTCGCTTGAGTCCGGAGCGAGGAGTGTGAAAATACTTGATTTTCTTTAAAAATAAATATCTCAAATAGTAATCTGAGACTTGTCACTTGCGGGTCAGTATTAAGCAACTTTACTATCAGAATCTGACCCAAATACACCCTCGGATCAGGAAAAATTTCATAAACATATCCATGTACTCGGAATCTCCGATCGAGATCCACTGACCGTTGAACTGAAACTGGTCTGCCACGCATGATCTGGGAATCCGACTAAAATGAAAACTTAGTAAAACCTAGATCCAATGTCAGTGAGCTTAAGTCCAACCTTTGGCTCAAGGAGGCCCGCCAGAAGTGCTCCATTAAGCTGAAACTGACCCGCTTTGGTTATAACCTAAGTATACTTTGACCTGGAGTCTATTTTGGTGAATTTTTTGGCTATATAAGGACCTTAGAACCCTCTCTCTCATAGCCGTACGAATTTGAGATTTAAGAGAGAGAATGTGTGGGAGCAGTGGGAGAATCTCCCTGCCCTTCTTCCCTGCTGTTATCCATGATCCACCACTCCGATTCTCATCGCTTTCCCGGCGATTCCAGCTCCGTTTCTAGGTAAGAAACCCTAACCCTAATCTGATTTGAGGTGTTGATAGTTGTAGGTTATGAAATAGCTAACCTATTTCATTCTATAGGTTGCCAAACTGCCGAATACGGAAGCATAGCAAACCTATCTACTCCGTTACGATTCTACGACAAAAGGTGTAGACTTTAGGTGTATAGGTTATGGTTTTCAATGCTTTCAATGTCAGATAATGATAGATTCATGATTTGCATGCAATTACACATGTACAAAGTGCTATCTGTTTTCCGTTTCGATTAAAGGTGAAGAATATGAAATTTTATATACTTTAGGTATTTGTAGAAAGTACCGTATATGTATAAATTTTGGAAATATGTTTGACATGATTATTTGTTGTATGAATATATTATACATGGATAAAATACTTGTTTGGCTAAAGGGCTCGCCCTAATACATGTTTTGCTAATATACACTATGTATATTGAAATAGTGAATTCTAAGTGTTTTTGAAAATGACTGAATGAGTATAGAATTCTCATTCGTGCTCGCCATGACTAATTGTCATAGGTATATGATTGTTGTATTGGCGATACCCCTTTGACGAAAGGATTTGCCCTGAATCACGCCACGACCACTATACGCTAAATATGTTGAAATGTGTAGCCCAGGTGTTTGTGAAAATATTCAAATGAATATGGAACTTGGATTCTTACTTTCCATGACTATCCGTCGTGGGTGTACGCGTGTTATGATTGGGGCAACTCCCTAGTGAAAGGATTTGGCCTAATGCCTATGTGATCAACATATGTCATGTATGTTGATGTATATATTTTAAAGTGTTTGCTGAAATGTCTGAATGAGTAGTAGTTAGTAAATTGTAATGTTTAAGGGTGTTGAGATATGGTTCTCAACTTCTTTAACTATGTGTATGGTTTCTTTAGATATCTGTATGATTAGGAATTGAATAGGTACAAAATCATGCTTATGTTGTACTTCATAACATGCTCAATTGAATGTATGATTTTATCTATGTAATGTGTATGTTTAAATTCATGTTTACGTTGTATGATCCGTCATGGGTGATGGGGGAGTGGAGCAACGAGTGCGTGCAACAGCCCTGGCAGCCCTAAACGGATAATATCAGTCTTTGATTGTATGATTTGAATTTTAATCCATTACTACTTTAAATATCTGAAATTGAATGTGATTGGGGTTGTTGTATAGTCCAGGCAGTCGGTAATGGGATCGAATTCATGGATGAGTTTCATTTGCTACGTGAGATGTGTTCGACGAACCCGAGTCGTACTTCGGTTGGCGATAATGGTTGGCCACATGAAGTGCTTGTGCGCTTCATATCATTCAACTTGTTGTGCGCTCGAGCTAGCCGAGCTTGTCAAGCAACCCGATCTGTCTTATATATGTTCACCATGTTTGGACGCCACTGCTTGAACCTAGGGTACCAAACTTACTAGTGAAATCCCTTTTAACCATGATACCTCGATCCGCTAAGACTCATGAGCCGGGCATGGGACACCGTGGTCGAGTTGTCGGCCTACGCTGGGGCCACGTGCCTCCCCGTAGTGACCATTGAGCAACCAGACTCGTGAGCCGATTATGGTGGTATGGGACATTATATTCGTGTTGTCGGCCTACATTGATAAGATAATGGGGGTGTGGTGCAACGACTGCGAGCAACAGCCCTAACAGCCCTTTGTAGTGACTCGAGCATACTCTGAATTTGCGGTGAGGCGACGAGTTTTGTCGTAGTATAAAAAGTACTAGGTCTATTTCTGTATAGTGATGAATCGTTAAAGAGGTGATGGGGGAGTGGTGTAACCTTTGTGTGTAACAGCCCTGACAGCCTTTGCAGTGACCTAGAAAACACACCATCGTCTGAGATTAACTAGGACTGACGACCCTAGAATGGATCATGTTTGGGAATGATATAAGGGAGGTACCTTAGTTTCTCAATCCTGTTGTTTGAAATGGACTAATAAAAACTTGGTAATCATGCTCATCATGTATTACATGTGCCTGGAAGATGTGGAGCACTAAGGGATGAAAGCATGCCGCAAACGTAAGATGGTGTCATACGAGGGAGGGTGTGGTGAGGGCATCCATCATGATTGCATTCATACTTGCATTAATAAGAGTTGTTAGGAGTGTTTGATTGTACTACTTTATCATTACTGCTTGACTATTTTGATAACATGTTAACCTATGCTTTATTGTTCTACTGAGTTGATCACTCACTCCCATGTTATGGGACAGTGTTCCGAGCACCCACCAGACTTTGTCTGATTGCAGATGGCGACGCTACTCCTAAGGCGGAGCCGGACCTTTATGATGATAACTCTGCTTGTTCGTTACGCTGTATACTGATGGCGTCAAGTGAGTCGTGTCTTGATCGACGGGATTACAGGGATGTTAACTAGATAACACTACACCTTTAGTATAAATTGAAATTGTACTTGTAATTCATTAACCTGGTAACATTATCACACTCTAGAGACTCACCACTGTTTTTATATTTTATATATCTACCACAGTCTTCCACTTGCAATTTAACTGTCTCTGGAGTATGATATGCTGTTTTGGCTTAATCTCACTCATGTTCAATGCACTAATACAGACAACATTCAATCATCATTCATTTTGTTGCATAAGTGATGCGTTGGAACTCGGGAGTTGAGTTTATGCTCGACCCCCGATTTTCAGGGCGTTACAGTAAGAAACGAACTCTACTTCCCAACTTAGATTTTTTGAGGATGTATTGCGTGAATCTCACCCAATTCCTTTGAATTTGGTGTAGGAATCATTTTCCCCAAAATTCTAATCATAAGAGTTCAAAAATAAAAAATCCTTTCTTAAGGTGTAGCTCATTATTCTTAGGTTGTCATTTATCAACCCTTGAGGGTCTCAGTTAATAATTCTTGATTGTGAATGAATTAATGCATGATAATATGTTTATATTTCAATTTTAATTACATATTGTGCTAATTCTTGCTTATTAATGCTTACATGTTCGATGAAATGTGTAACACCCTGATTCTCAAAACATGAGTATATTGCCCGTTTCTGAAAAATCGAGTGTTAACCTTCAAAGATAGCCCAAATTTCACGTGTGTGTGTCTATATATATATATATATATATATATATATATATATATATATATATATATTTCTTTTTTAGAGTTATCATTTGAGCAGAAAAGAAACAAATCATGCATAAAGGAAATTTACATACGTATTCAGAATATACGAGCGGTTGCCCATAGGGCTCATACAAACCAATGTCTCAATGCAAATAATTACAGGAATGAACAATTTAATATATGAAACAGAATAATATGCATATGGACTTAAGCTGGAAGATCGAGTAGCTTTTCTCAGAGCAAATATGGCCATGCATCCCTGTTATCTGTATTCTACCCCTCATCAGCGTGAACATAAGTATCTTTTAAATCGGCTGCACATCTTTACGGTTACATATTCAAAGAATGAGTGACCAGCTTAGTGTGAATTCCCCTCAAGATTACATATCACTGCATTGGTTAAGCATAGTTTAAACAAGAAAACATATAAAACAATTCATAATGCAATGTGATTTAAATGTATGGATGCGTGAACGCACATCAAGTGAGGATGCTCATCCGGTTGGACAAATGAATGGACCTTTCAAACAGTCGGTGATCCCGATCATTCTAGACTCATGGGGAATATCATGTAATGTTTTATTTTGACAATGAGAGTGCATTAAATCTATGTTAATAGACCTAAATGACCATCACGCTTCCACTATGCACTTTGATCACCTAATGTGCCACCTAAAAATTTCAGGACCGTAATTTCTGCATGAAATTTGAGATTGAAATCTAGTCTCAATATGCTCAGCCTAGGGCTGAAAATTTTCCCAAAGATCTATAACTCCACCTTTGGTTATTCATAATTGATGGAATTTTTGAAAAGAATTGTTTTTAATTAAAGAGATGTATTAGGGAATTCAAATTACAATTCCTAGTATTATTCCTTAAGTTTAGAGAGTACTTATATTCGAACTGATGTACAATATGGTGGGTAAGCATTTTCCTATGATACCTAAGTTTGTTTCATTTGCTGAATCTTATGACAATATTAGTTCTAGTTAAGGAAAATTTTGGGGAGGATCAAATTTTTAGATTCCTAAAAATTATTCTTTAAAAGTCAAGTCTAAGGATTGTTTTGATTTGATCTTATTTATATCATGGTGGACATTTGTTCTCCCACGGTACCCAAGTATATTTTCTAAGTTCAAACAACTATCCTGATAGTTTGTAGTGGGGACCTAAGTTTTGTTTCTAACTACGATTATCCAAACAATTTGATATGGAATCTATAATTTTTAGTCTTTATATTCTTAATTTCTCCTAATTCCAATGGAATTTTACATAAGTTCGAATGACTATCGTAATAATTTTAAAGGGAACCTAAGTTTGGGTCTCTACATTCTCAAAATTTCTCCAAGTCTAAGGGAGATTCACGTAGGTTCAAATCTCTAATTCTAACACCCTAACTTAAGACACTTAAGTTTTGTATAAGTTCATTTCCCCAAGGCCTGGTTTGTCTAAATTCCGCTCTAATAGCACCTTGTAACGCCCCAGTTCTCGAACCTAAGTATACTACCCGTTTTCGAAAACTCGAGTGTTAACCTTCAAAGATATCCCAAATTTCACGTATATATATATATATATATATATTTTTTCTTTTCATTTTCAGAGCTAGCAGTTTAGCAGAAGAGAAGTAAATCAAGCATAAAGGAAATTTGCATACACATTCAGCATATACGAGCGGCTGCCCATAGGGCTCATACAAACCAACGTCTCGAATGCAAATAATTACAGGAATGAACAATTTAACACATGAAATAAAAGAAAATGCAACTGGACTTGAGTTGCAAGATCAAGTAGCTTTTCTTGGAGAAGATACAGCCATGTATCCCTGCTATCTGTATCCTACCCCTCACCATTGTGAATAGAAGTATCTTTTAAATCAGCCGCATATCTATACGGTTATATATATTCAACGAATGAGTAGCCAGTTAGTGTGAATTTCCCTCAAGATTACACACCACTGCATTAGTTATGCATAGTTTAAACAAGAAGACATACAAAATAATCCACGATTTAATCTAATTTAAATGCATGGATGTATGAATGCACATCAACTGGGGATGCTCATCCTATTGGACAAATGAATGAACCTTTTAAACAGTCGATCCATTCATGCAAAAGAATGGATCTTTCAAATAGTTTACCCATTCATGTAAGAGAATGGACCTTTCAAACAGTCGGTCTATTCATGCAAAAGAATAGATCTTTCAAACAGTCAGTCTATTCATGCAAAAGAATAGATCTTCAAACAGTCGACCCATTTAAATTGCAAAAAAGGGTCGTTTGAACAGTATACTGGTCTTTCAAATAGTTAACCAGGCTCCTGATAACGCTCACGTCCCAAATGAATGAATCTTTTAAACAGTCAACCCATTCACGCACGAGAATGGGTCTTTCAAATAGCTGACCCATTCAAAATGTAAAAAGCATCATTCAAACAACACACTGGTCTTCTAAACAGTTAACCAGGCACCCGATAACTCCCATGTGCCATGAATGTATGATTAGCCCAACCGTAATTATTCCAATTACAAGCAGGCAATTTAAGAAAGCTTAAAGGTCACTAAGGGGGCCCATCACCTAGCATATGTCGACAGCTCCGGCATAGTGGTTTATACCACCATCTCCAGCTCATGAGACTCCAACATTAGGATGTTTAATAGTAACCTCATCAAATAGTGGCCAATCATAGTTCAACAAGTGGAACTCACCATTGCAGGGTTATATGAAAATAATTCACCAAGCCACTTGGGGAAAATATCAAGTCAAAGCCACATAGGCAAATATTAAATCAATGCCACATAGGGCAAATATCAAATCAAAGCCACGTAGGGCAAATAGTCGATCAGGGAATGCAATAAAAAGGGATTACCCCCAAAGGCCACGTAGGTACAATGATCCACAAGATGTTAAGTCTACCATAACATTTCATTTAATCCATTAGTCAAAATGGCAACTAGGTCGAGGGTCCATTATAATCACAATCAATTAAGTTACATCTCAAGTCTAAATGTACATATACAAGTGAGTTTTTCCACTAATAAATGTAGAAATTTAACTTCTACAAACAATCCACAAGTATGAGAAGATATTCAAGCGAATATAAGATAAATGTTACACATATAATTTGAGGATCAATTCCAATAACTAGCACAAGTGATCATGAAACAAAGATATCAATTATTAGTCGAAATTAAAATAGAAACTATCACTTAAGTTAACATAGAAACGGAAAGCTCAAGGGAAAAAGTCATCACCTTATGAGTCGAATCACCTAATAATGTTGTTAGGAGGCACCCATGCCCTTAGAATCTTCCCGAGATAGATTTGACTCGATTCGCTCCCAACTCGAGCAAAGAGAAAGCAAAAATGCAATATTAGGCTATATCTTAATTGAGATTATGAAATCAATTAACCAACCAAAGCTCTAATTAGAACCCCAATGCAATGTTTGAGAGAAAAACACACCTAGTTGATTCGGTATGAATAAAATCCATCCCAACTCAAGTCTATTATCAAATTTGACTCCTATCCAAGCCTTTTGGATGTAGCTGGACCGAAACAACCCTTACTTGTTGTTTATGGGAACAGATAACCTTAAGCCAGGTTCGAATCAGTCTGGACTTGGTGAAACTCACCAAGTTAACTCATCAATGACCCGACTGTTGTACGGCTCCCATTCCTTTTTTTTCTTCCTTTCATTAACTCATCTTCTTTCCTTCACTTCCTAGTAATCAGGGCTAAACACAACTTCACCCAACTCGACCCCCACTGAGTCAACCCAACTCCACACAACTCAAACAAGTCAATCCGGCAAAAACCCGACAATACCCTACTCTCTTTCTCTCATGCATCTTCCTTCCTTATCTCTCTTAACCCGATCCATCTCCCCCCATTTTCCTCTTTCTCCTTCTACAACATCCAGCAACACTTAGACCTGTCAAGACATCGACCAAACTCAAAACTAAGTCTAGTCAGCGACTTGCACTCTCTCCTTTCTCCTTCTTTCTTCCCTCACTCTCCATTTCTTTTTCTTTCTTTCTCCCTTTTTTTCACTAGGTTTGGTCCAGTAATGGACACCAGACTCGAGCTCGAGTCATGCATGACTTAGCGAACTAATGCTCAACTCAGCCAACTCGGTCCGCACCCCACTACTCTCTCTCTCTATCCTATTCTTCTTCTTCCTCTTTCCTTCCCACTTCTCTTCCCTCTCTGGACTTTCAAAAATTCTGGACCCGACCAAACCTACACCCAACTCGGACCAATAGCAGCCCTAACTCAGTGTGGCATGACGATAGCGGCCCTAACTCAGTGCGACATGAGCGCACTCTCTCACTCTCTTTATTCTTCTTTTTCTTCTCTTTATTATTATTATTCTTCTCTTTCTTCTCCTTTGCTTTAAAACCTCTCCTCTCTGCTCAACTAATAACTCGATAGTGGTCCAGTGCGGCAGGAGCGCATGAGGAAGAAGCTCTGAGCGTTAATGGCGGATTCACCCTCGATGCATTTTCTTTTGATCCCATTATTATGGGATGATCTAATGGATTCCAGGATGCTTGGAGGATGGAAGGAATGAAGCTTGGACGCTGTTTGATTGGTGGGTTCGAGCTTGGAGGAAAATAGTGGGTTTTTAGGGTTTTTGTAAAAGATAGGAGAAGATGTGTTTTCTCTCCCTTCTTATAGCAACCTTAAATCCCTAACAACCCTTAGATGGATAATGAGCAGCCATGACTTAATCCTGGTGTCTGGTTTCTAGGAACAACCAATGAAAAGGAAGCTTTGGAGTGGGTTTTCTTTTGGAAACCCTAACTCTTGTGAGTCGTGAATGAACGGTTGGGATATGACTAAATAGAGGGATGGGATTGAAGTTTTCCTCATCATGCGGATCACCAACCTGGCAGTAGTAAGATGTGCTTTCCATTTTTAGAAAAACACTCATGTGCAGGTCCCATTTGCACAGAGAACTGTGCGCATTCATACGTGTTTCCACGTGCAAGAAGGGCCATGTCTTCATTGGAAACCCCATCTGACCAAGATGGACGGTTCAGATCATGCGTCTGGGTGATGGAGGTGGTCCCCATCATGATCGAATGAAAGTCTGTTTTAAATGAATGCAGGCAGGAAAAGAAAAGGGAGGAAAAATCCTTCCTTTTTTTTTTTAGAATTTTTCAAGTCAAACCCGATTGACCAAGGTCATGCGGTCCAGTGCATCGCGGTTGCACGTATTGCGCAATCAAGTCTGAAAGTGGGATCCACAGGGTTGCATGGTACAATCCACACCGTCCATTCAATTTGAATAATCTCATTAGGACATTAGACCAAAGATCAAGTAGATTCACAGCTTAGGTGGGCAATAATTAATGATTTCACGTTTAATTAGTGATTTTCGCCAATCCAATGATCGGATTTCTTCTAGGTTTAATCAATACCAACCTACAGGGTTCTAAGGTTCAAAGACTATCCACATAGTGATTAATAGTGAGATTTAAGGCCCTGATCATGAGTTCTTGCAATCTTACTCCCAACTTTATCTTGAAGTTAATGAACAATGGACTTGACGATTCGAGCCCCATAAATGATGTTTTTTAAGATCCATACAATCTAGGAGGCTCTATGGGTTTAAATAGCAGACCTGACCAGAGATGAGGCAAATCCAATGCTCGGGCGGGCCATACTTTTATATTATGGGTCTTTAATTGTGGATTCTCTCGATCTAATAGTTGGATCATTCTGAATTCAAATACTAATGGCCAAAAAGGGCCCTAAGGTTTCCCAAGGATGTTCAAATGAAAGTTAACAGTTAGATCGCCTTACCATCATCATCCAGACCATCGATCTAATAGATTGGCTGATTTAAGCCTCAAGAATGATAAAGGATGGTTCGTTTTACCTACCAGGGTATTATGCTAGGTTTTGACTAGGTTGGGTTTTCAGAAAGGGATCTTGTGAATAGATTACCTAATTTTCTTTAATACGAATGGTGATGTGATGGTCCATCGTAGAAATCGACAAATGGATGGCTTGACCTATGGTAAAGATGACTTCTAACAGCTAGATTTAGGATAAAATGAAAATGAGCGGTTCAATTAGCTAGGTTATTGGGTAACACCCAAGTACTGAAAAGTACAGGGTGTTATAAAATGCCTGAATGAATAATTTTCTAAATTTAGGGTTCATGCTAAATTTCATTGTGATTGTCTGATAAATAGTTAAACTTTAATTGAGATTTAAAACTGCTTAACATGTTAGCTTAGTCGGCAAATCGTTGAACTAAGGGGTGGCCCGAGTTATGTTGGCCACCTTAGGTTTGTTCGATTGATCTGGATCAAACATAAACTACCGATAGTAGTTGGACTACGTGGGATGCTTGCACCTAATGCCAGTTGCGTCGGGATTCTCACAAGTCAATCAAATTGGTCTAACAACTAACTAATCATGTATATTCACGATGTATGACAAGACCAAATCGAATCTAGTATACCTGAAAGGGCCTAGCTATATGCCCTAGAGGGGGGGTGAATAGGATAATGCCAAATAAAACTTAAAACAGCGGAATAATAAAAGATATAAATAACAATGCTGAAATAATAACAATCTCAAAGCACATGAAATATGAGAATGATACTGAATCAGTTCTAAGGACAACCTTACACCAAAAACCAATGGCTTATGGTAGGACAACCTTATTTCTAGAACAATCAGAAATCACAAATGATATGAAAAATAAATCAAGAAAAACTTACAGAGATAAATCCTAAGTTATTACACCATTCAACCACACCTGCTTGAAATGAAAATTACAACATTCATCCACAAAAGCAATCCACAATACTGAAGGAATAAATGAATAAAGAAATCAAGTACATCCACAACACAACGATATATAGTGGTTCGCCTGTATGTTCACCAACTGTTAGCCAACAGCCACACAGGATGCTACTCCACTCCTAATATCCTCACATAGGGGATATTAGCATGCACTCTCAAAAATAGGTTTTCACAGGTTCACCCAAAACCTTCACAATTGTGTCTTTTTATCTCGGGCTTACACAATCTAAAAACCCCCACAATCTGAGTTTTCTGGCTCTCCTCAGATAACCAATACAATGAGATTTTTCTGGCAAATCTCAAACAAAACCAGAGAAAGTAAATTACAAAGTAAAATACCTGGATCTCCTTTTGAAGTAGCCCAGTAGAACCAATCGGAGTAGATGTATGATACGTTGTTCAATGTCCAATACTCACTTAAAGAATTGTTCTATGTCTAATTGATTTTAGATTAAATCAAGAAGAGCAAGGTCTATTTGATTTTGATCCCAGAAGAAGGACTATCACAAATTCCTCTTTTCTAAATGAGATTGGAATGTGGATCAAAATCACAATAGAATAATGCTAACAAAAGGAATATTAAATATGCACAGTAGCTTAAAAAAATAATCACAACTTATCTCAGAGTATAGCCTTAAATCGCTTGAATGGAATGGAATGAAATGAATAAAACTCTGAAATTTGTGCATTATTTATAGCCTGAAAAAATCTCATCTTCGACTGCTCTTAAGATCCTTAGGACCGGTCGTAGCTTCAAAGATTTTTGAAAGATTTCCACGGGATTAGATTAGCTGTTCTCACGATTGGTCTTAGGTAACCTACGACCGGTCGTGGGCCACCTACGACTGGTCTGGGCCACCTATGACTGGTCGTGTGTCACCTACGACTAGTCCTAGGACCCTAGATAGGTCGCTGGAGTTCGAGTCGTAGGACTACGACCAGTCGAAGGATGAGTCGTAGAACTTCCCAGGACTGGTCGAAGCAAGTCTAGGACTGGTCGAAGGACAACTAGAAAAATCTGAAAATCTGTAACAACCTAGGACTGGTCCTGAGAAACCTAAGACTAGTCGAAGCAAAGCTAGGACTGGTCTTAAGATTTCTAGGACTGGTCTTAGAACAGTCATAACAAGCATATTAAAATATTTGGATTATGTATCCAGAATCACCTATCATACAGACCATCTTAAGGTCAATCTAAGGTCAAACAAACCTTGAAGTGAGATGAACATTGAAGTCTTGAAGGTATGTATTCTCGGATGATCTTGAAGGAGAAGATTGAATCAAGTTGACAGCTTTCTAGAGCTTGGTACTTTCTTGACTTGTCTTAATGAAGTCTTCTAATCTTGAACTTGTTAGAAGCAAACTTGAAGTCTTCTATTCTTGTAGACTTCATCCATGACATGTCTTGCAAACATTCTTCATTTATGATCTTGTCTTGAAAACATTCTTTATTCATGATCTTGTCTTAAAGCAGTGTGTAGTCACAAACAAGAAACACAAGAAGTACAAGACATATAGGTTTTAGCACTACAAAATTTGACAACCAAAGAGATATGAAATCATAGCACTAACAATCTCCCCCTTTGTCAAATTTGTGACAAAACACATTTATAAATATAAGAGTAAAATGAAGAAAGAATCATGAGCCATCAGAGCCATCAAAAATACTCTACTCCCCCTAAGTGAGTAGAAACAATCAACCATATTTTCCCTCTTTCAATTACTTCAATTACTCTCTCCCTTTCTCCCCTGTTCCATACTAATGCCAAAGGAGAAAAGAGAACACCAAATGAAGAGTCAAGATTAATTATCAAATTAGTACAACACTTCAATGTCATCAATCCAAATAAAGGATATACAATAAAACCAAACATACAACCAAAGTCATCAACCATAATAATATAGAATCCATCATATTTAAAAAGAAGGATAATCCACCTAATCAGATCCAGATGAAGGAGCAGGGATGGTTGGATCAATTTGAAGTAAGCCCCTATTAATGCGATGAAGATATTTTCGCATATATTTAAATTGCATATCATGGGCTACACTCAGGTTATCAACCTTCTCCTCCAATGCAGACGTGCATCATAACTAGAAGAGGGATTGTAATTAGAATCATTTTGGGAGTCAGTTTCAATTTCTTCAAATATATCATCCATATTTATATCAGCCTGTGGAGGAAGATCAATTGTTTCCCCTTCATTTCCTGCTTCAACACCTTCATCACCACCTTCATAGAATTGACCAGGAAGCAAATCCAACTTCATCTTATTTAAATTAGTATTATTGAATAAAAGATGATGAATTGGTGCCTCATTCTCAGGTAAAGAAACAAGCATATTCGTGGCTAAACAAGTCATAAGATAACCAAATGGAATATCACTATGACCCGGATGAAGACGAAACTGAATGATAAAATGACATATCAAAGAAGGTAAACAGACAACGATGCCGGACACAACAGAGTGCAATACCCGAACCATGAAGGCAGTTAACTCAGTTTTATTGCCGGACCGAGGATACAAGTTTGAAATGAAGATTCGGTGCAAAACTCTGTATCTGGGTAATAAAAATTTTGAGGGGAGCGCATTTCCTTTGTGTGTCCATTGTACTTCCATATTGCATAAATCTCTTGTCAACATTTGTTTTTTTGATTCTGATGGTTTATCATATAATGTATGAATCGGAATACCTTCATCCTTGATAGGTATATCCATAATACCTGATATCAAATATCGATCTATTAGAAATTTCCCTTCTCTAGTAGCAATTGAGAACGTTAAATTATCAAAGGAAAAAATCAGAGATACATGCAACCAATGGACTGGTATGCAGGCCCACCCCAAAACAAAATGTTAGTCCAGCCAACAGATTCAAGGAGAGGGGCAATCCTAAATTGTTCAATGTGATTGAGACTTATAAGACGCTCAACGATAACTTTACGGCTACGTAAATCCCGTACATCATTGGGATCATCTTCGGGTGACCGAAAGTGCCGTTTTGTTATAGATGTAGATCTAGATGAAGATGGACCATGGGATGTTTTCTTTTTCCCTCTAACATCCATTTTCAACAAGATTTACCAAGAAGCAAGCAAAAAAGAACACTAGAAGTGGTGGGTTTCTCTAGATCAGAATTTTAGAGAGGAAACCCTAAAAAATCAACAAAAGACGAGATCTAGCTTATGGAATAAACAAATCAAAGCATAGAAAGCATAAATCTTCAATAAAAATGAAGAAAAATGACTTAACTTGAAGAAAATCATGAAATCTCAAGATTGGTCGAGCCACGACTCATCGAAGAAAGAAGAGGAAATGAAGAAGAAAGTGATTTTCCCCAATTATAAGATGCTCACGATCTTCACAACCGGTCTCTACGACCGGTCGAGCATCGACAAAAATAAATATTTTTATACAAAAATTGAAATTTATACACATAAAAATTCAAAATATAGTACACTATGATACATGCAGACAAGTATATTCAATTTAAAATGCACATACCAAAATCAAATTTCATTTTAGTAAACCTGCTTTTGTCGAGTGGTTTAGTAAATATATCAGCAAGTTGGACATCGGTTGGAATATGTTCCAAAGAGATAACTTTTTCTTCAACTAATTCATGAATGTAATGATACCTAATGTCAATATGCTTCGTACGCGAATGTTGAATTAGATTTTTGGAAATATTGAAAGCATTGGAATTATCACAATGTAAGATCATTGAATCTTGATTAATTCCATAATCGCTTAACATGCGTTTCATCCATACGAGTTGAGTACATGCATATCCTGCTGCGATATACTCAGCCTCAGCAGTGGAAAGCGATATTGAGCTTTGCTTCTTGCTAAACCAAGAAACCAAACAGTTTCCAATGTAAAAACAACCACCACTGGTTGATTTTCTATCATCAATATTACCAGCCTAATCAGCATCTGAATACGCAGCTAATTTAACATTAGTATCAAAAGGATACCAAAGACTCAAATTAGTTGTACTTGCGACATATTTAATAATCCGTTTGACAGCAGTGAGATGAGAATCTTTAGGATTAGACTGATATCTCGCACAAATACCAACGCTAAAAGTGATATCAGGTCTACTAGCAGTTAGATATAATAAACTACCAATCATACTACGATATAGCTTAGGATCTACATCTTTACATGTAGAGTCTTTTGAAAGTCTCAAGGTTGTACTCATAGGAGTATCAAATTTTTTACCATTCTCAAATCCAAACCTTTTAACCAAGTTTGTAGCATACTTGGTTTGAGAAATGAAGATTCCATCAGGTTGTTGTTTTACTTGTAACCCTAGGAAGTAATTTAGTTCACCAACCAAGCTCATTTCGAATCTTGATTTAATCAACTCTGCAAACTTAATAGACATGTTAGAACAAGTTAATCCATAAATAATATCGTCTACATAGATTTGAACCATCAAAATCTCATTATTATGTTTCTTAACAAATAGCGTCTTATCGACACTTCCTACTTGAAAACTATGACTAAGTAAGAATTTAGTCAATTTTTCATACCATGCCCTGGGCGCTTGTTTCAGACCATAGAGAGCCTTTTTGAGACGAAATACATGATCAGAAAGCTTGGGGTCTTCAAACCCAGAGGGTTGTTCTACATAAACTTCTTCATGTAAATCGCCATTTAAGAAGGCACTCTTTACATCCATCTGATAAATTTTAAACTTTCTAAAGCAAGCGATGGAAATAAAAAGTCTGATAGATTCAAGGTGAGCGACTGGAGCAAAAGTTTCATCGTAATCGATGCCTTCAATCTGAGTGTACCCTTGTACAACCGGTCTAGCCTTGTTTCGTATAATATTTTCAAGTTCATCAGACTTATTTTTAAAGATCCATTTTGTTCCAATAATGTGTTTATCTTTAGGTCTAGGAACAAGATACCAGACATCATTACGAACAAATTGATTAAGTTTATCCTGCATAGCTACTATCCAATTTTCGTCAGAAAGAGCTTCTTTTACATTGACCGGTTCTATTTAGGATGTAAAATAAACATAATTACATATGTTTTCAAGTTGTTTGCGTGTATGAACTCCAGTGAGAGGGTTTTCAAGGATTTGATTGGTTGGATGATCTTTGACAATCCTAGGTTCAGATTGAGATGAAGAGGTATCTTGATTGTCGATTATAAGAATTTCATCATCATCTGAACTCGGAGTAAGTGTATTCAAATGATCATCAATGACCACATTGATGGACTCTTGAATCACACTTGTTCTTTTATTTAGAACCATATAGGCTCGACTGTTTAAGGAATATCCAAGGAAAATACCTTCATCACTCTTCATATAAAATTTTCTCAAATTTTCACGATCTCGTAAAATGTAACACTTACTGCCAAAAATTCGAAAGTATTTGACAGTAGGTTTCTTTTTGAACCATAATTCATAAGCAGTCTTATTTTCATATTTACTAGTATAAACACGATTAATAATGTAGCAAGCAGTATTAATTGCTTCAGCTCAAAGATTTCTAGAGAGCTTCATACTATTTAACATGACATTAGCCATATCCTTAAGCACTCTATTTTTTCTCTCAACTATACCATTTTGTTAAGGAGTTTTGGGTGCAAAGAATTCATGTGATATTCCCTGATCGCTACAGAATTTCTCAAAACTACTATTTTCGAATTCAGATCCATGATCACTACGAATCTTATAAACTTGAGAACCTTTTTCATTTTGGATTCGTTTGATGATCTTCTTTACTTCATCTAGGGTTTCAGATTTGTCTTTTAAGAACGATACCCAAGTGAATCTAGTAAAGTTATCTACGATAACCAAGATATATTTTTTACCACCTCGACTCTCCGTTCTGGTTGGTCCAATGAGATCCATGTAGAGAAGCTCGAGAGGTCTAGATGTGGTATTGGAGTTTACTTTCTTGTGAGAGCTCCTAATTTGTTTGCCCAACTGACATTCACCACATATTTTGTCTACTTTTTGTAATTTGGGTAGACCTCTTATAAGTTCTCTTTTACTCAATCTAAACAAGTTCCGGTAGTGTACATGTCCAAGCGTTTATGCCATAATTCAATCTCATCAGTATGGACCATGTAACACGATTGAGTAGATGAGCTAGCATCACTAACGATGTAGAAGTTTTCAGAAGTTCTGCGACCAGTTAATATAACAGAACCCTCTTTATTAACAATCTGACAACCTTGATTAGAAAACTTTACATTATGGTTGTTGTCGCATATCTGAGATATACTCAGTAGGTTGTGTTTCAAGCCCTCAACATACAATACATTTTTAAATAAGGGAAGGTTATAAAGCTGAACCGTACCTTGGCCAATGATTTTACAATTGCTTCCATCACCAAAAGTGACTGACCCATCAGTCCTATCTTTTAGATCGGTGAATAAAGCTTTGTCGCCTGTCATATGCCTGGAGCAACCACTGTCTAGGTACCACTTTGAATGGCTTGTAGCTTTGAAAGCAGTGTGGGCAACCAAGCAGCCAACTTTAGGAACCCATTTCAGTACTGTTTTGGGTTTAGGAGTGTAGTTGGACTTTTTTTGTCTGTTATTATACGAATGACCTATAAAGTTAAATTTCAATAGCTCCTTGAGAAGATCAATAATCTTTTCAACCAAAGGATTTCAGTTTTAAAGATTGAAGTTGGCATGGCTATTTTTAGGTTTTTGAAGGGTTCTCGAATTTTTTGGAAGACCTTGATAAGTATTCTTTACTTTTGAGTTCGAAGACTCCCCTTTCACAAACTTAGGAGCAGTATTTTTTTGTTTAGGAGAGGTATTCTTATCATAGCCCAACCTGGATCGATCGCCACATTTTCTTGATCCGGATAACAATTTTTCTAATTTAGGATCACCTTGAGCATATCTCCAAGTGTCTTTCAAACTCAAAAGAGAAGCTACTTCATTTTTGAGTTTCTCGTTCTCGGATTTCAAATCATCAACTTGGGAGGTTTTGATTTTTAAATCACATTTGGTCTTTTCAAAAAAATCAGAAATATGAGATTTTTCTAAAACAAGAGACTCATAATCTTCTTTAAGTTTAGAAAATTTTTCCTTTTGTAATTTAAGCTTGACAAATTTTACAACTCTCCTTATAAAGGGCATTGTATGCATCCTGAAGATCATCTTCATTGTCGCAATCACTATTCAGATTCTCTTCGCTAGTTACTTCATCATAATCTGAAAAAGTGACTTTGGCTAGAGTCATAAGGGCTTTAATATCATCTCCCGACTCGTTTTCAGAATCTTCGATTTCGAAGAGGATTCCGAATCGATGATTCATCCCAAGTAGCCAACATACTCTTCCTTTTTTATTTGTCCTTTTTAGGACATTTGTTAGCCAAGTGCCCATACTCTTGACAGTTGTAACATTGACTATCTTTCAAAGATTTTTGAGCTCTAGGTTTATATTGTCTCTTATCGTTTGATTTTTGAAAATCTACTTTTTTTTATTTATGAAAATTGTATAAAACCTTTTTACAAAAAGTGTCATATCATCTTCGGAATTTTCAAAGTCTGAAGTGCTCTCTTGTGGAATTTTTTAGATGATTTGAGAGCAATTGATTTTCCTTTTGGAGCTTTAAAGTTCAATTCGTAGGTCTGTAAAGAACCAACTAGTTCCTCAACCCTCATGTTATCTGTATCACGAAGTTCCTGAATCGCGGTTACTTTTGAATTGAACCGTTCAGGAAGTGAGCGTAGTATCTTTGCACATACTTTACTTTCTGGGATTCTATCACTAAGACCCCACATTGAGTTTACAATGTCATTCAATCTAGTGTAGAAGTCCATAAACATTTCATTCTCCTCCATATGAATTTTTTCAAATTTAGTTGTGAGGAGTTGGACTTTAGATTTCTTGACAATTGATGTACCCTCATGTGTCATTTCTAAAAGATCCCATGCTTGTTTAGCATTTTCACACGAGATGATTCTTTTGAATTCATCTGGTGACAATGCACAAGTAATTGCATTTAATGCTTTTGCATTGGCACTACTCTCACTTTTCTGAAGTGTGGTCCAAAGGGCATAAGATATTACTTTCATTGATTTTGAACCATCTTCATCAGTTACTTCAGTGATAGGTAGTTTCCATCCATTCACTTTGTGGCTGTGGCCACACACACTTTCATCCATGGATTTGAGAAAGATTCTCATCCTTGCTTTCCAATAGGCATAGTTTGTGCCATTAAAGGGTGGTGACCTAGTGACAGATAGGCTATCAAAATTTGACATCTTAATATAGCTTAGGTCGTTAGCTCAGGAAAAAAATCTAATAAATAAACAATAAGCACGAGCTATTTGGCTCTAATACCACTTGAAAGGGCCTAGCTATATGCCCTAGAGGGGGGGTGAATAGGGCAATGCCAAATAAAACTTAAAACAGCGGAATAATAAAATATATAAATAACAAAGCTGAAATAATAACAATCTCAAAGCACATGAAATATGAGAATGATACTGAATCAGTTCTAAGGACAACCTTACACCAAAAACCAATGGCTTATGGTAGGACAACCTTATTTCTAGAACAATCAGAAATCAGAAATGATATGAAAAATAAATCAAGAAAAACTTACAGAGATAAATCCTAAGTTATTACACCATTCAACCACACATGCTTGAAATGAAAATTACAACATTCATCCACAAAAGAAATCCACAATACTGAAGGAATAAATGAATAAAGAAATCAAGCACATCCACAACACAACGATATATAGTGGTTCGCCTGTGTGTTCACCAACTGTTAGCCAACAGCCACACAGAATGCTACTCCACTCCTAATATCCTCACACAGGGGATATTAGCATGCACTCTCAAAAATAGGTTTTCACAGGTTCACCCAAAACCTTCAAAATTGTGTCTTTTTATCTTGGGCTTACACAATCTAAAAACCCCCACAATCTGAGTTTTCTGGCTCTCCTCAGATAACCAATACAGTGAGATTTTTCTGGCAAATCTCAAACAAAACCAGAGAAAGTAAATTACAAAGTAAAATACCTGGATCTCCTTTTGAAGTAGCCCAGTAGAACCAATCGGAGTAGATGTATGATACGTCGTTCAATGTCCAATACTCACTTAAAGAATGGTTCTATGTCTAATTGATTTTAGATTAAATCAAGAAGAGCAAGGTCTATTTGATTTTGATCCTAGAAGAAGGAATATCACAAATTCCTCTTTTCTAAATGAGATTGGAATGTGGATCAAAATCACAATAGAATAATGCTAACAAAAGGAATATTAAATATGCACAGTAGCTTAAAAAAATAATCATAACTTATCTCAGAGTATAGCCTTAAATCGCTTGAATTGAATGGAATGGAATGAAATGAATAAAACTCTGAAATTCATGCATTATTTATAGCCTGAAAAAATCCCATCTTCGACTGGTCTTAGGATCCCTAGGACCGGTCGTAGCTTCAAAGATTTTTGAAAGATTTCCACGGAATTAGATTAGTTGTTCTCACGATTGGTCTTAGGTAACCTATGACCGGTCGTGGGCCACCTACGACTGGTCGTGTGTCACCTACGACTGGTCGTAGGACCCTAGATAGGTCGCCGGAGTTCGAGTCGTAGGACTACGACCAGTCGAAGGATGAGTCGTAAAACTTCCTAGGACTGGTCGAAGCAAGTCCAGGACTGGTCGAAGGACGACCAGAAAAATTCAAAAATCTGTAACAACCTAGGACTGGTCCTGAGAAACCTAAGACTGGTCGAAGCAAAGCTAGGACTGGTCTTAAGATTTCTAGGACTGGTCTTAGAACAGTCATAACAAGCATCTTAAAATATGTGGATTATGTATCCAGAATGACCTATCATACAGACCATCCTAAGGTCAATCTAAGGTCAAACAAACCTTGAAGTGAAATAAACATTGAAGTCTTGAAGGTCTGTATTCTCAGATGATCTTGAAGGAGAAGATTGAATCAAGTTGACGGCTTTCTAGAGCTTGGTACTTTCTTGACTTGTCTTGATGAAGTCTTCTAATCTTGAACTTGTTAGAAGCAAACTTGAAGTCTTTTATTCTTGTAGACTTCATCCATGACATGTCTTGCAAACATTCTTCATTTATGATCTTGTCTTGAAAACATTCTTTATTCATGATCTTGTCTTGAAGCAGTGTGTAGTCACAAACAAGAAACACAAGAAGTACAAGACATATAGGTTTTGGCACTACAAAATTTGACAACTAAAGGGATATGAAATCATAGCACTAACAATACCTCATTCCAATTGAATGAGTCTACTTATAACCATTAGCGGTATGATCCATATGATTTATGAGTGGGTCATGGTGGTATGGGACACCATGTCGGAGTTGTCAGCCTATGCTGGGGTGACGAGCCTCCCCATAGTGACTAATGGGTAATCATGAAGGATAAGAGCCTACTATAGTATAAATGGAATGGAAACCACGACTGCACCGCAATTGTGTTTAGGTGGTAACTCTTGCATCAATTGTGGTAGTCCTCCACCATGTCGATGAGGTGACTAACCCTTTATCATTCGGGTCCTTTGAGATTAGTCAAGCCAGTTGGTCGGGCCAGTGTTAATCCCACATTGGTTGGGGAGTCATCGCTTGGGTGATGAATCCAAAAAAATGGATCAATGGATACAAGTGAGGAGCCGCTACGGCTACCGTGAGTCTTGTGATACGGTTGAGACCATGATAAAATGGTAGTACCCTAGCTTCCCCAATATACTGGATGAATAGAATTTAATAGCTACTCGGCTAATATACACTTCAATACATAACATTAAATATAATGTTGCAATTAGACGATTGAGTCGCTTTTGAGGGAGTATTGGCATTTGTAAAATAGGCATTGAAGTTACTTGTGAGAGAGTGATGGATTGTAAGGGCATACATCATGTCATAATTTCATACATGAATCTAACAAGAGTATTTTGAAGTAATTATTTACCTGTTTATCAATACATATGCTGATTGTGTTGATAACATGTGTAACGTAGAACTAATAAAACCACTAATTTAGCTACTCACTCTCACCTGGGATGGTGTTTTAAAACACTAACCATAGGACATTATTGATGTATGTGCTATCGAGGCCTCCAATGGGTAAGCTTTGATCTGCTTGCACTTTCGCTTGGGAGTGTCGGGGGAAATTAGAAGACCTTACGTTTATTTCAATTTTGTGCATGTATATATTGGAGTCCCTGACTAGGAGTGTTTTATGTATTAATTTTGTTGTATTATCTTTGTAGCTTTTATAATCCTCATTTTGGGCAATCACCACAATTGCAATTATACTTTGATTATTAGCCCTATATTTATGGAGTTCTGTTATTTTTACCTCGCTTTGGATCCATTAAATTGAATTGCGCTACTCTGATTATTCATGTGTGGAATGAATGTGAATCTAAATGAGGTCACACGTGTGTTTTCATTTGGTTCACACTTGAGAACTTGGGACTGGGGTCTTTGTACTCGGGTGTTGATTTTCGGGGCGTGACAATCCCGAAAATGGAAGAAATCAGAGCATTAGCAAAAGAAGGCCTACAAATAAGTTGCGCGATTATGCAACTTAGTAGTCTTACGCAGTTGCGCAACTAGTCTGCAGATAAATTAAGTATTTTTACAAGTTCGGGATAACTCCATTATGAAGTATGAGGAAAGAGCTTAGAACCCGCACAATTATTATGTTATTTCGATCAATATCCAACAGGGACCAGAATGCTGCCGAAATTATTCTTTTCAGTTATTATTTAATTTCAATTACATCTTGTTTTAGAATCAAAGGCAATGCAAGGAATGTAATAAGAACTCAGATTAATAAAAAAAAATGTACCGACAGATATTCTTCTATTCAAGCTTTCTTTATTATTTTTAGAATAAAAATATTCCAATCTTAGAAACTTTTTTAAAAAATCAAAATAGATATTTTGATTGAGCAATTTCTTAGCTTGATTAGAGAAGGAATTAATTTATATAATTCATTGATCTATTGTAGACTTTGAGCATAATAGATGACCGAATTCCCTACGATTACGATTCGAGTGCTTCATGAAAGGATCACTTAATTGAATTCATGTTTTATTGGTGTTTATGATTGGAATTGGCTTAATAAAATTATTTTTTGATTGGATATTAAAGAATTTTGATTCCAATTGAGTCATAAGAGTTGAATTAATGAATTAGATAGTGTGATTGTTATATGTAGATTCTTGGTTCCTTAGCATGTTATTATTATTATTATTATTATTATTATTATTATTATTATTATTATTATAAACCTTTTTATATCACTGGAGTAATCTAAAATCTTTTCCGTAGTTCTAATTGTGTTCTCAACCTAATTCCCTGTGGATCGATCTGAGTCTCACCAAGTTAAAAATACATTGCAGCCTAGTCATCTTTTTGGATCAATCAACCATCTTTTTTTTTTCCTTAATGTGCCACATCATAAGAAACTATTGAAATAGGAATGTTTATCATCTAACCATAGAAAATATATAGTTACCTTTTTACCAAGCATCCCCATGATCGGAAGATCCTATCTATCAACTTATTGTTAACATAGTAATTGGTACTTTTGGGGAAAAATATACACGTCCATAGACCGGCTTATGGAATGGACCAACTCTACTGAACTAGCTCGGGCCCATTGAGCACCGAGCCTAAGTGAGGCCTCCACGTCCAAAGACAAAGTAACCTCCAAGGAGGGTGATGCAACTTTAAGGACATTCAAAGAGCCCACCTACGAGCCCTTTCAAGTGGCTATATATGCCGACCTAACTCATAGGTCAGCCATAGATCGACCACAAGTTGATTATGGATCGACCATAGATCGACCACAAGTCTATTACAGATCGACCATAGATCGGCCACAAGTCGATTACAGATTGACCATAGATCGGCCATAATTTGCTCATAGATCGACAATGCTCCCAACTGGCTTACAAATACTAAGGGATGATTCATTAATCGGGTCAAGACCCACCTTGGGTTCCGACCTAAGACCGACCTAAAGATTCAGGGAATCCCCCAATGTCCTAAAAGATCTCTCTTATCCTCAAAGGATAATATCGGATCCCGATTATCTCGGAGACCGATCATCTTGCGGAAATCCCGAATTATGACCAAGATATCAGGAAAGAGTCCCACCAAAATGGTATTCTGGTTCTCCTATAAATTTAGGAGTACCTCCCACCGTCCAAGGTACGTTCACTGAAAAACCCTAAATACATGACTGGTATCTCTTTTCTGGAGATCTTACCCTACTCTATAAGACCTCGATCTTGACTTAGGCATTGGAGAGCCCCTTGTATTAGTCAGGGCCTCCTTTGTCCTTCGTTATACTTGTACAGGTCCAGGAAAGGTCTATACAAAGGGTCTGCTGAAAAACTGCATCAACAGTTTGGCGTCGTCTGAGGGAATCGATGCCTTTAAGCCATCCCAGCTCTACCAATGAACCGCTAAAATTCAATAATGGCCAAGGGAAAGAAAAAAGCTTAATCCCCTCTGGTGGCAATTCCAATTACGACTCTGCCTGCGCCAGAAAGTGCCCTGTGATCTGTGGAATGACCTGAGCAGCTTGAGAGCTGTCAGGGCTCCCCACAGCATTAGGCCACTTCGGGTTTAAGCAGACGCGATCAATAGAATCATGGAAGGAATGGCAGACGGAACGCCCTTGAAAGGGAGGTCGGAGACATCAGGGCCGACCTAGGTTATATGAAACAGATACTGGAGCAGATGCACATCAGCGAGTGCAGATGTCCGATTAGAGGGAAGACAGTCAAGAGATGTCTGACCATATACCAACCCTCCTCGGCCTTCCACCGCGCTGGCCGCCCCCAAACCAAGCCAACAACACGTTCCTGCCGAACCTGTCCCATCTCATATTTCTGGTACTATCCCGTTGCATGCTTCTGACCTATGTCATGAAATAGATCGGAGAAGGCACAGCCGACCCCCGGCCGAAGCTACCGCTGATAGTGAGGAACCATGGAGGGTCAAACTCCAAAATCTATAGAAGAAAATCACAAACATGAAGAAAAATCTATCAAGCCAGTACGACTGCAGTGGAAGAAACTGAATGTCCATTCATGGTCGGCATAATTCGGGCACGATTGCTGGATAGGTTTCGACTGTCCCAGATCACGCCCTACACAGGGATTACCAACCCGACAGAGCACATGGAGTCCTTCCGGACATACATGGAACTTCATGATGCTTCTGACGCTGTCATGCGCCGAGCCTTCTCGCTAACATTAGCGGACGCTGCTCAACTTTGGTTCAAACAGTTAAAGCTGAGGTCCATCAGATCATTCTCCGAACTCAGCGAGGCCTTCATCATGAATTTCATCAGAGGAAAAAAGAGGCTTAAGGCACCAGCCCAATTTAGAAAGATGGTGAACTATTAAAAGATTACATTAAATGCTTCAACCTGGAAGCATTATAGGTTCGGAAGCACTTGGACGAAACAGCACTGAAGGCCATCATGACCAGGCTGAGAGACAAGTCATTCATCTTTTCTCTGGACAAGAACCCTCCTACTACATTGGCTGAGCTCCTAAACCGATCACAAAAATACGTTAATGCCAAGGAGTCCCGGATACTGTGGGACGCTGCCTAAAGCAAAAACCTCCCGGCCAAAGAGCAGGTGAAGAAAGAGCCTGATTCAACCAACATGAGCAAAAAGTGAAAAGATAATCAATTTCAAGAGGACCGTAGGTCAAACAAGCGACCCGATAGTAAGTTCACTACCCACACCCCTCTCAACAAATCTCAAGAGCAGGTCCTGATGAAGATAAAAGATGAACGGTTTGTTACTTAGCCGAACAAGTCACGAAGTAATCTCGATTGAAGAAGTAAGAAGAAATATTGCTATTTTCATCAGGATCATGGGCATAACACGATCGATTGTTATAACCTAAAGCAGGAAATTAAAAGGCTCATCCAAGAGGGCCACCTCGGTGAACATGTAGATCAGAGAGGAAATCGGATTACAGCTACCAAGGAACAATCGATCGACAACTAGCCAACTGAGGAGATCCTCATTATTTTTAGGGGCCACAAAGGTAGAGGTGATTCGAATAATGCCCAAAAGAAGCACGCGAGGAGCATTAGTCGCTCTTAGGGAGAGATTATGGTCCTCGGTCAACCCCCGAAAGAAAGAAAAATGGAAAAATATAGTGTAACCTTTACCGAGGAAGACGCCCAAGGTGTCCACCACCCTCACGACAACGCCTTAGTAATTTTTGTGACCATAGCCAATCAGAAGGTATTTCGAGTCCTCGTCGACACAGGGTCGTCCACAAATGTGCTTTTCATTCAAGCCTTCGACAAGATAGGTATAGGTCGATCCTTACTTTGACCAGTGAAAACTCCTTTAATTAGATTCTTAGGTGGACAGATCATCCCTAAAGGAGCCATTCAACTCCCACTTTCAGCTGGAGACAAGCAAAATAAGACCATTGTAATGATCGACTTCCTCGTGGTTGACGAATCATCCATCTATAATGCTATTCTCGGACGACCATCGTTATATCTCCTTCGAGCAGTAGTATCAGCCTATCACCTCTCCATGAAATTCCCAGCTAAGCATGTTGTAAGAATTGCCAAGGGTGACTAGCACGAGGCTCGACGATGCTATGTGACGGCCTTGAAAGCTCCACCCAAAGTAATGACAATCGAATCCTTGAAAGATTCACCCGAGGTAATCACGATCGAGTCCCTAGATCCACGCGAGGAATCTCATGAACGAGGTCAACCCATGGAAGAGCTTGTTCTGATCCCATTGAACGATTCCGACCCATCTATGACCGTACAGGTTGGGTCATCCTTGACTCCACCGCTAAGAGATAAGCTGGTAGCCCTGCTACGATGATATGTCGATGTTTTTACGTCATCCCACGAGGACATGCCGGGCATTGACTCCACCATTATCACACATCGATTGAACATCGACCCGATCTGCAGGCCAAATTGACAGAAGCAACACGCTCTTAGCCCAAAAAGATATGCCGTGATAGAGGAAAAGGTCAGCAAGCTCCTCAAAGCCAAGTTCATCAAAGAAGTTTATTACCCAGACTAGGTGGCCAACGTCTTACTGGTCAAGAAAGCTAATGGAAAGTGGCGAGTCTGTGTAGACTACACAGACCTGAACAAAGCCTTCCCTAAAGACAGCTTCCCTCTCCCCAGGATTGATCAGTTGGTCAACAGTACTGCGGGGCACAAGCTACTTAGTTTTATGGATGCATATTCAGGGTATAATCAGATTGTAATGCACCCAGGAGATAAATCTAAAACTACCTTTGTCACCGACAAGGGTCTTTATTATTATCGTGTGATGCCTTTTTATTTGAAGAATGCAGGAGTGACCTATTAGAGGTTGGTCAATAAGACGTTTGCCCACCAAATAGGGCAGATAATAGAGGTCTACATCGATGACATGCTTGTCAAGAGCATCAAAGCTACAAACCATATAGCCAACCTTGAGAAAATGTTCATCATCCTCCGTAATTACAGAATGAAGCTGAATCCGAGCAAGTGCACTTTTGGCGTAAGCTCAAGAAAGTTCCTCGATTTTCTGGTTAGCCAGCGAGGGATCGTGGCAAATCTCGAGAAAATTAAGGCTCTACTTGACATGCAGTCTCCAAAGACAATCAAAGATATACAGAGGCTAACTGGAAGGCTAGCTGCACTCAACCGCTTCATGTCCCGAGCAACGGATAAATGTCTCCCCTTTTTCAAATAATTAAAAGTGAGATAAATAGTAAACTGGACTGAAGAATGCGAGGCAGCCTCTCAACAGCTAAAAACATACCTAGGATCGCTGCCCTTGCTCTCCAAACCTGAACCAGGAGAATCACTACTGCTGTACCTAGATGTGTCCGACGCAGCAATCGGCTCGACACTAATTTAGGAGCACGAGGGAAAATAGTTCCTGGTTTACTATATCAGTAAAGCCCTTATTCCTGTAGAAACGAGATATTCGACCTTCGAAAAAAGTGGCCCTAGCTTTAGTTACTTCTTCCCGATGCCTGCGGCCATATTTTCAACCCCATTCAATCATTTTTTTAACTGATTAACCATTATGATAAGTCCTACGAAACCCGAGGTTTCGGGTCGACTAACTAAATGGATGATCAAACTACGTGAATTCGACATCAGATATCAGCCACAAGCTACAATCAAAGCTCAGGCTGTGACTGACTTCATAGTCAAAGTCACACAGTCATCCGAGCAAGATCCAATCGAGGTCCGACCTAATCCCAACTGACCCAGATTAGAGCTCGGTCTAGAGAGTTTGGTAGAACAACAAGTCCTTGAATTGTCTAACTCCCAAATTTCTCCCGATCCTCCCAGGTGGACGCTGTACGTTGATGGCTCCTGACCATACACGCATGCAATATGCCTTAAGATTTAGATTGCAAGCCTCCAACAATACAGTGAAATATGAGGCTTTTCTTACTGGACTAAAACTGGTAATAAACATGGGGGCTCAGTATCTCAACATCTTCAGTGACTCACAATTAGTCGTCAATCAAATAGCTGACGTTTACCAAGCTAAAAAGAAATGTCTACAGGCCTACCTCCGGAAAGCTAGAGAATTGATTGACAATTTTCAACATTGCAGTGTCGCCCTGATCCCACGAGCTGAGAATTTTTAAGCCGATATGTTAGCGAAGCTCACTATAGCAGATGATGATAAAATCCCAAGATCTATCCCCATTGAATTCTTGGCCAAACTGAGCATCGACGAAGTAGACATCCCAACCGTTTTTCCGATTAGCTCGGAACCAACATGGATGGACCCAATCATCTGTTACCTCAAAACCGACGAATTACCTGGGGACCAAAAGGAAGCGCGATGAATGAAGATTAAAGCCCCTTGGTATACCATGCTCAATGGGATACTCTACAAGAAAGGGTATTACCTTCCTCACCTGAGGTGTATATGACCAGAAGAAGACGAATACATTCTGAAAGAGATCCACATAGGAATCTGCGGGAACCACTCTGGGGGACAATGGTTAGCTCCTAAGGTCATCCAGTAGGGTTATTATTAGCCAACCATATAGCACGATGTACGAAAGCTCATCCAGAGATGTGAAAAATGTTAGAGGTTCGCGAATGTCCCTCGGCAGCCACCGGAAGAACTCACCCCTATGGTCGTCCCCTGACCGTTCGCTCAGTGGGGGATCGACATTATCAGGTCGTTCCCCATGGGAAAAAGTCAGATCAAGTTCGTCGTCGTAGACGTAGATTACTTCACCAAATGGGCAGAGGCAGAACCATTGGTAAAGATAACCAAACAAAAGATCACAAATTTTGTTTGGAAGAATATTATATGTCGATTCAGGATACCTCGGACTATCGTCTCCAATAATGGGAAGCAGTTCAACAACAGGCAGTACTAGGAGATGTGTAAGAACCTCGGAATTTACAAAGTGTACTCATCACCATGACATCCACAAGCAAATGGAAGTCGAGGCAGTCAACAAGATCATCTAACATCACCTTCGAACCAAGCTCGAGAGTGCCAAAGGAGCTTGTGCCTAGGAACTTCCTAAAGTCCTATGAGATTACCAAACTACTGCTCGAACAGCGACTGAAAAAACCCCATTCTCCCTAGTGTATGGAATAGAGGCGGTCACTCCCGTAGAAATCGGACTACCTACGGCCAAAACGACCTCGTTCGTCGAACAGGTCAATAACGAGCTTATGTCCCTCTATCTCGACCTTCTGGAGGAGCGAAGGGAGCAAGCTCGGCTGCGAACCACTATCTATCAACAACAAGTGTTGTAGTTCTATAATACTCAGGTCAAGGTCAGAAGGTTTCAAGTGGGAGACCTAGTTCTCCAAAAAATATTCCTGAACACCAAAGAAGCAGGAACAAGGACCTTATGCCCGAACTAGGAAGGGCCCATTGTGATTTCAAGCACTATCCGACCTGGTACATACCGACTAGAAGATCTGACCGGCTAACTACTCCTTCATCCTTGGAATGTCGAGCATCTAAAGATCTACTTCCCTTGTATTGGTCGATATGACCATTATTATGTCGCAATTTGTTTCGAAATAAAAAGTTCATTTGCATGATCAATGTTCAACTTAGTTCATATCTACACATGATCTTTGTCTGATCTATGTCCGAGCTATGTCGAGCTAGATCCGAACTATATCGCTTATACAGACTTTATTGAGAAATTTTGATCGACATTTAATGGTGTAACTCACCCTATAGTGGAAAAAGAAGATAGAAACAAATCTTCACAAGGAGACATTTTCATTGATAAAACCTAAAATGGTGTGACTACATCAACTTTACATCGACTATAATTCGAAATTTATACATCGAACTATCCACGGAATTCAAAAAAGGAAAAATATACGAAGGGAGATGGCGCTTGATGTACTTGAAGTACTTAAAGCTGAAAAAGGGAGCAGATGAAGGAAATACTTCTCTGCACAATTAACTTTAAGACTCGGGAGCTGCTTCAAGAGCCGCCTCAGGAGCCGCTTCATCGCCCGACCCATCAGAGCCTGACTCTAACTCATCAAAAGTAGAGAGATCGAGATTGGGAAAGGTCTCCTTCATCACCTTCTCACACTCGGCGTAGCCTCGAGAAAAGAGATAATCCCTCTCGTCGTGGAAATCCTAAGATGACCGAAATTCCTTCACATCGTCCTTTCGTGTGATAGCGATGGTGGCTTGGGTCTCCGTCATCAGCCTCTCTAGCTTGGCACTTGCATCGACGAGATTAACATGACATTCATCATGCAACACCTTCACCTCTTGCAACCGCGCGTCCATCTCAGCCCTCTCGGTAGAAGACGCTTCGAGAGCCGCCTTCGCCACCCTTAGCTCGGCCTCAACAGCTGAAGCCCGAGTCTCAGCCTCCTTCGCCTGATTATGCGCATGAGTAAGCTCAGTGAGCGCCTTCAATACGCACGGAGTGTTCACTCCCCAAGTATAGGGTAGTGATGTAGTAATAAACTCGGTGAGACTAAGGTCGAATCCATAGGGACTAAAACCTGTATGTAATCTGAAATTAAGTAGAACTAGAACTAGACTAAGATGAAATCTAAATTGATTATAATTTGAGGAATAATGGTGAAATATTAATTTAAAACTTAAGGAATTCAGAGGAAGGAACTAGGGTGCCGAGGATCGACTTGTAGTAATTGAGAAGTTACCTTGTATTGATTCAGGGACACAACTAGAATCAGAGTCCTATCTTATCCCGTTGTTAAGAAGAGATATGTCAGATCTCTGAACTTCTCATGGATCTAATCATCAATAGATAAGAGTGGTGAAGATTTGGAAGTGATCCAATCTCACAGCCAATCATAAGAGAATTGTGAAAGTTAGGAAAGGTTCCATCACCCAACCATGCCCATGAGACAATGGTGAACAACACGGTTCCCAAGTTCACAATCTCGATAATGGAAAGAAAATACTGAAAGCTATAGTAGATCCATTGTAATTTAAGTCATAAGAAACCATTAAAAACTAAAAGCATACCTTAATAATCAAATTAGAATCCATAAGGTTTAACAAGACATGAATCAAAACAAAGCAACCATCCTAATCATGCTACAAGCTTCACCTCTTAGCCCTAGCTAAGAGGTTTTGCCTAGCAACATGATTAGGATAAATCCCATAACAAAAAATAAAATAAACAAAAAAGAAAAATAACAACTCTACTCTTTCTGTTTCTCTGCTCCATGTTCAACCCAGGATCGAAGGATGATTTTCTCAAGTTCTCTCTCTCTCTCTTTTATAGGATCTACTGACGGTGGCTGGGTCGATGGAGTGCATAACAAGAAAGTTGGTTTCCAAAACCGACTTTGTTTCGCAGCTTCTTTCGCCATGAGTGCGAAGAAAAAAAACCTAAAAAGCTTCTGCGCAATACAGAGCTTCCACAAAGCACCACCTATTGCAAGATCTGATCCGACCAGACTTCTTGGCATTGGTCAGACCCACCTTTAAAAGATTTTGAATGGCCAAAATCATTGGACCGATCCTGTCCATGAACGCAAAGTTGTCTGGATCATCCGGGTTTTTAGACTTGCGTAAACAGAGGTGCGCTTCTTGCACTACCTACCGGTGGGGCCCATCTTTTATGATGTTTACATGATCCATGCCGTCTATCATCTTCTCCTCAAAATTTAGACTAGAGATGGTCATTTTTGGTCGTTCGTTGATGCGGCCCACCTTGATTGATCATGTAACATAGTTTTGCCGTTCATCCATGTTTTCACCTTCTGTCCGCCATGTTTCAAACCAAGATCAACAAGATCTTGGTCTAAATCCTCCTCTAATTTGAATGGATGGTTCTGATTAACCATACGGACGATGAGTGGGGCCCACAGCGATCACCCCCAGCCTCTATTGTGAAACAAAGCCGACGCATGTCAACTCTGAATATATGGTGGCCCGCTGATTGATGTCAGGTGGAAGATCCACACCGCCCATTGGATTCAGGACAAAAAACCATCCGGGAAGGAGTGTTTTTGGAGTGAAATTGGTGTGGCCCATAAGATCTTCTACTCCGTCGTTCATCCTGCGTTTAACGATTGGGAACATGTGGACGCTTGCACAGGGCCAAAGTTCCACCTTGGAGAGGTTCGTGGCCACCTCCCGGGACGAATGAACGGTTCGAATCTATGAAATGTGAGCTGGGTGGGCCCCACTACTCAAAACCAACCGTCGTGCGTAACACACTGGAGGTTTTTTTTTGAGAAAGTTTCAGTCAGATACTAGTGCACGGCGGGTTCTCTTGTACAGGGTGCACACGCACCACAGTATGGAGTCCACTGTGATGTATTCGAGAAATATGATCTGTCCAGACTGTTTGTAACTTCATTTAAGGGGTTGAGACCGAATTTGAAATATATCCAGATATCATGTGGGCCCCAAATCAAAGATTTGTGGTCTGATTTATCCATTGGGCCACTTTCATAAGGATTCAATGGCTGAAATTTGATGTGTATGGTTAATTTATGGCCCTCAGGCCAAATATGAAGTTTCGAGCCGAACAGATGGTGGAAACCCTGTGATCTTGCATTCTGGATGACTTTTAGGCCACTTGAGCTTCAATTTCTCGATTTTCTCGGATCTCTGGCATGTAAATCCGTCGATCTTGGTCCCCTAGTGTCCATCCCTTGCCTTGGTGACTTCTGAACATCAAATCCATGCTTTTAGCATCCTATTTCAGTCCAAGCTCATAAATACACCTTGCAGCACAAACATAGTTAAATTGGCCATTAAACAGTATCATGTTCATAAATTCAAGTAATAACTGGGGTCTAATATGCAATATTTGACCCTCAACACAACCCCCAACCAGCATTTTGCTAGTCCCGAGCAAAGTATGCGAAAAATAAGTTGAGAATTATAGGACAATTTCTATAAACTCGAGTGATTTTTGAAAAATAATCCAGATCCTAGAATTCGAAGATTCATGAATGTTGGGCATTACTGTCTCCTAGACTCGAGCGCATGGTAAACTTCATAGTCAAGTTCAAAGTATTAATCCATCAATCAGAAAAATTCTAAACATTGAGTTCCATGGGTGTATAGTGTAATCTCGGCTTATCAACATTAAGATTCAATTCGTTATTTCATGATATCATTGGTAACCAACAAGAGCATTCAGGATACCCAATACCTAAACTAAAACGTGCCTCACAAATCATTCATTTTCTTTCTTTCAGCCTTTGATTTTTCTATTAAAAGTAATGCTAAGGAGGGGAATCAAGTCCTTACCTATAGGGAGCAAACCTATGCTAAAGACCAGTCGCCCAATAATTTTTGAATGTCAACCTTAGGGAATCAAACCTTCACCTGTAGGGAGCAAACCTATGGTGAAGACCATTCACCCAATCCTTTCAATTTCTCAGGTTAGTTCATTTCAAGCTTAGTGATCACCAAGTTAATCCTTTAATATCGAACTAAACCTCAATGTGTAAGCGAGATGTGGCATGTGAAATCATGACTCAATCAATGTTTAAAACTTCTATTCATGAATTAACAATTCGAACTTGACTATGAAATCTAACAGATGGCTGAATGCAAGAGTCATAAATTACCAACATTACATATCTTATAGTTCTAAATCAAAGATGATCGTCAACATCACTTTGACTTCATAAGAATTTTCAGAAAAATTTTAAAAAATTTTCACAATTTTCGGTCAAGAACCACCCCCCCCCCCCCCTTAAAATCTACATTGTCCTTAAAATCTACATTGTCCTCAATGTAAAAGATGTAAGCATGCAATGCACATGGGACAAAAGTAAATGAGAATTGATAGGAAGATAGTACCTGGATAATGAATCAAGAGAGACTTGCCAAGAGATCGTAGCATAAAAGTTGGTCAGCACGAGAGTGAAGACACGAAAGCAAACTATCCTAAAACAATGCAGGAAGCAAACTAACCTAATAACATAAAATTGTCTATCCTAGAATAGCATAAAGCAACTACCCTAGTCCTATGAAAGCAGGGAAAAACTACTGAGTCATGCCGCAAGGTTCCTCTTTCGGCCAGTATCTTGATAAGTTTCTCAGTAAGTTCCTCAACATGGTCATCCAAAAGCCCTTTTTGCAATAAGCTTGGACACCCTGGAGCATGACTTTCTAGAGAGACTTATGTACCTCATAAAAAAAAATTCATTGAATTGCTTTAAGTATCCAAAGTATATATGATTCACCTGTGATAGAAGAAGTTTCAACGTTAGTATTCCATGGTGGATCAGAGACTACAAGTAAATAAAGTTTAGAAAACTCCTCAAGAAGTGATGTAGTCTCAACATATTCTGAAGTTCCAGACTTCGGTTCCATTGTCAGCTCCTCCTTTAATGGTAGACATTTAGGATCTGGGGAAGAAGAGGCTTCAGAATAAGGGTTCTCTCGATTAGTAACAACTACCGAGATATTCTCTTGCGAGGCATCCACTATTTCTTTAATCATAGGATCATTTGAATCTAAAAAATGTGTCAAGTAATTCTCCAAAGATCTGAGACATTTAGCTGAGAGTGACTCATTTTCCGCATTGAAGTGTGTGATGATCTGCCCAAGGATTCCATCGTCTTTAAAAGTAGATAGAGGTATGCTCTCTTGCTCCCCCCTGTGCAGACAAATCGAGGGTCAGTAAATGAAGTATTGATGTGAGGACTCTTTTCATTGATACTACTCAGAATAGGCATTGAATCGTCAAAACTCGATAGTTCAGATGGTGGCCTCAACTGGGTGGTTTTAAATTTTAGAGTTGTATCGAGCAACTCGTCCATCTCCTGAATCATATCATCAGCAATTCAGGGGAATCATCCAAACATGTCTCACAAGAGATAGAAGGATCGGTTGTAAGGAACTCATCCACTTTTAAATCAGACAGGTTAGATGAATGGAGCAGCTCGTTATAACCGCTCACTTCATGTACCTCTTGATCATTGACTTAGACCAAACTTAGGATTAATTCCAGAGGGACTAGGGCTACACATTCATGATCGTCATCCTAATACTCATCATATTCTAGTTCAGTGTAGTGCACACTTGGGATGGGATCGCTTTCCTCATATTCTATTCCCAGATTGGGTTGGGGTTTGCATAAACTAACCTCTTCCTCATCATTGAAATCTAGCGTGTCATGTGAGTGAAGTGTGTCATCATCATTATATTTGAAGGACACCCATATCTCTTGGTCATTCTTTTGAATCGTCATCGAGATCGACTCTTCGGGAAATTGAACCATATGCTCATTGACGTAATCCGACTCTTCATTCCAAATTCCAGATTTCTTCAAAAGCGAGTGAGGATCACTTTCCTCACATTTTATTTCTAGATTGGGTTGTGGTTGGGATGAACGAGCTTCCTCTACCTTATTGAGGTGCGAATTAAGTGCTTCCAACATTTTTCTCATTTCCGTAAGACACTCGATGGTATACTGAATTGAATCCTCTTGGATCGTTTCTAGTTGGGTCTCAAAGGCAAGGTATCCAAGAGAATAGTCATTATAACATGTTGTTGGTTCATTTCCCCAATTTTGATGTTTCCACTGATAATAGTCATACGGATCATAGGTGGGAAAATCTGATGGTTAGTAATACATATTATCACTCATAATATAATCACGCATTGTTTTCTTTTTATCGAATGGGTGATAATAATTCTTACTCCCATAGTTATGATATCCCCAACACTCACGTACTGTTTTGTTAATCGGTGGGGTGTAAGTATTCCCCCTCATATGATTGCATATAGACTTCTTAATCGGTGGAGAATTATCTTCCGGTCCGTTCTCAATCATGGTTTCAGAAAATTTTTGAGACATAGGTTGTTTTCTATCATAATCATCATCCCAATATATGTTATTCTTCTCAGCATACTGACATTTCCACTTGTGCATATACATGGTGAAACCCTAACTTTGAATCTAATTCTAAAGGAAAAATCCTACAGCAATATAGAAAGAAAGTAGAGGAGAAGTTAGAAAGAAGTTACCAGATTGGAGTTCCTACGTTAAAATTCTGCAAAAAGAAAATAAAAGAAATTAGTTTCTACAAATAGAAATCCTAAAATTAGAAAGTTTCTAAAACAATTAGGAAAGTTCTAAACCTAAAATTAAAAAGTATGTTAGTTTCTAAAAACAAAAGAAATCCTAGAATTAGAAAGTTACTAAAAATAGAAAAGTAAAGGAAAGATGAGTTAGTTTCTAAAAAAAGAAATATTTCTAAAACTAAAACCCTAATTCTAAAAATAGAAAAAGTAGAGAATTTAGAAAGGGATTACTAAATTAAACGTTTATGTCAGGATCCTACAAAACAAGAAAACAGGTTAGTTTTTATAAATTAAATAGAAAAATTCTAACCTAAAATTAGAAAAATCCTAATCTTAAACTAATCCTAAATTTAGTTAAGCTCAGAAAAATGTAACTGTCAATCCCCGACAGCGGCGCCAAAAACTTGTTCACTCCCCAAGTATAGGGTTGTAATGTAGTAATAAACTCGGTGAGACCGAGGTCGAATCCACAGGGACTAAAACTTGTACGTAATCTGAAATTAAGTAGAACTAGAACTAGACTAAGATGAAATTTAAATCCAATGTAATTTGAAGAATAATGGTGAAATATTAATTTAAAACTTAAGGAATTCAAAGGAAGGAACTAGGGCGTCAAGGATCCACTTATAGCAATTGGGAAGCTACCTTGTATTGATTCAGGGACATAACTGGAATCAGAGTCCTATCTTATCCAGTTGGTAAGAAGAGTTTTGTCAAATCTCTAAACTTCTCATGGATCTAATCATCAATAGATAAGAGTGGTGAAGATTTGGAAGTGATCCCGTCACCTAGCCATGCCCAGGAGACGATGGAAAACAATAACAATTTACCAATCTCACAGCCAATCATAAGAGAATTGTGAAAGTTAGGAAAGGTTCCATCACCCAACCATGCCCATGAGACAATGGTGAACAGCAAGGTTCCCAAGTTCACAATCTCAATAATGGAAAGAACACACTGAAAGCTATCGCAGATCTATTGTAATTTAAGTCATAATAAACCATTTAAAAATAAAAACATACCTTAATAATCAAATTAGAATCCATAAGGTTCAACAAGACATGAATCAAAACAAAGCAACCATCCTAATCAAGCTACAAGCTTCACCTCTTACCCGTAGCTAAGAGGTTTAGCCTAGCAACATGATTAGGCTAAATCCCTTAACAAAAAATAAAATAAATAAAAGAAAAATAAAAAAGAAAGAAAAATAACAACTCTACTCTCTCTGTTTCTCTGCTCCACATCCAGCCCAGGATCGAAGGATGATTTTCTCAAGTTCTCTCTCTCTTTTATAGGATCTACTGACAGTGACTGAGTCAGTGGAGTGTGTAACAAGCAAGTCGGTTTCCAAAACCGACTCTGTTTCGCAGCTTCTTTCGCCGTGCGTGCGAAGAAAAAAAACCCAAAAAGATTCTGCATAATACAGAACTTCCATAAAGCACCGCCTATTGCAAGATCTGATCCAACCAAACTTCTTGGCATCGGTCGGACCCACCTTAAGAGGATTTTGAATAGTCAGGATCATTGGACAGATGCTGGCCATGAATACAAAGCTGTCTGGATCGTCCGGGTTTCCGGACTTGCGTAAACAGAGGTGTGCTTCTTGCGTGCCTACTGGTGAGGCCCATCTTCTATGATGTTTACGTGATCCACGCCATCTATCATCTTCTCCTCGAAATTTAGACTGGAGATGGCTGGTTTTGGTCGTCCGTTGATGCGGCCCACCTTGATTAATCATGTAGCATAGTTCTGTCATCCATCCATTTTTTCACCTTCTGTCCACCATGTTTCAAACCAAGATCAACTAGATCTTGGTCTAAATCCTCCTCTAATTCAAATGGACAATTCTGATTAACCATACGAATGATGAGTGGGGCCCACAACGATCACCCGCAGCCTCTGTTGCAAAACAGAGCCGACGCACGTTAACTCTGAATATACGGTGGCCTACTGATTGATGTCAAGTGGAAGATCCACCCCACCCATTGGATTCAGGACAAAAAACCATCCGGGAAGGAGTGTTTTTGGAGTGAAATCGGTGTGGCCCACAAGATCTTCTACTCCATCGTTCATCCTGTGTTTAACGGCTGGGAACGTGTGGACGCTTGCATGGGGCCAAAATTCCACCTTGGAGAGGTTCATGGCCACCTCCCGGGACGAATGAATGGTTCGAATCTATAAAATGTGAGCTGGGTGGGCCCCACTACTCAAAACCCACCGCCGAGCGTAAGACGCTAGAGTTTTTTTTTTTTACAAAGTTTCGGTCAGATACTAGTGCACGGCGGGTTCTCTTGTACACGGTGCACACGCACCACAGTATGGAGTCCACCGTGATGTATTCGAGAAATTTGATCTGTCCAAACTGTTTGTAACTTCATTTAAGGGGTTGAGACTGAATTTAAAGTATATCCAGATATCATGTGGGCCCCAAATCATCTACCCGTTGGGCCACTTCCACAAGGATCCAATGACTGAAATTTGATGTGTATGGTTAATTTATGGCCCTCGGGCCATATATGAAGTTTCGAGCTGAACGGATGGTGGAAACCCTATAATCTTGCATTCTGGATGACTTTCAAGCCACTTGAGTTTCAGTTTCTCGATTTTCTCAGATCTCTGGCGTGTAAATCCATCGATCTTGGTCCCATAGGGGGCCTTGGTGAATTCTAAATGTCAAATCCATGCTTTTAGCATCCTATTTTAGTCCAAGCTTGTAAATATACTTTGCAGCACAAACACGGATAAATTGGCCATTAAACAGTATCATGTTCATAAATCCGGGCAATAATTGGGGTCTAATATGCAATATTTGACCCTCAACACAGAGCGAACTACAAAAGAAAAAGAAGGGATCAGGATGAGCAATCAGAAAAATGAAGCAGCCTAATGTCTGACGGTATTCTCACCCCGAGAAGGGTTGTCATCATGTGCGCAAGGGTTAGATCCATAGGAGGATCGAACAAGCCGACGAACTCCTCCTCGATGTTGTGGCGATCTGCCCATGGGAGGATCCCCTTCACAGTCCAACGGAGGCTCCCTCGCCCCTCCTCGGCTTCCTCCCTTCCTGAGGACTGAGCCCCAGTGGGAAGGTCCGAAGCTTCTTGAGCCTCAGCGGGAGCTACCTCCAAGGCTTCGTCCACGACCTCCATGACGGTTGGGCAAGAAGGACTAACTTTCCCCTTGCCCTTGGAAGAGGTATTCTGTTTCTTCTTCTTCGGCATCGGCAAAGCATCCTTGGGGGGGCACTTTGGAGGGAAGCCGAATGAAGGGCCGAGCTTTAACCATCTCTGTGTCGATACATGGAACAGTGCATCAGTACGTCAGAAGAATTTCTCAGCAAAATTAGAAGCTTGAAGGCTCAGTTGAAGGTCTTACCCAATGTCGTACATGTTAGAGTTGTGTCTAAGACTGATGAAAAGAGTCACTTTGGTTGGAGAAGCACCCTCCAAGATCTTCTCTTCCAACTTAGGGTCCACAAGTCCCTGATTCGAGATATCGATCCTCTGTCGAGCGACGGTGGGTGTTTGGGAATAGCTGTGGAAGAAGACACGTAAACAAGATCAAACGACAGAAAAGGCCGACCAACAGAAGTTAAAACAACTAAAACCGACCTGCTTGAAAAAGGCTCGGGGAACGAGAGGCTAGGTCAATCCTGGTTCAGCCATCTCCTAGCATCCAGAGGCCCAGAACCACTTATCCCTCAAATGTTTATTAGAAGATGAAGGGTCAGTTATTAGAGCCCCACCGGTATTCCGCCATGCGGAGAAGTAATACCAGTCAGGTTGGAGGGTGTTCACTTTTACCTGGTATAAGTGGAGGAACTTGTCCACTGATAGCTCAGGCTGGTCTAATTCCACCCACAAGACCACACAGTCGAACAAGTCCCTCCATTCATTTGGAGTCATCTACCCCAGGCTAACCTAAGGTGAGGCAGCAAACATCTGGCTATCTCCTGAAGTGGGAGTCACAGGTCGCATTGAAGCACGACTTGGAAGATTGCCACAGCCCCATCTGGAGCTCGATTCAGAAGTTCGTCCGACGAAGGGAGCCGAAGAATAACAGACTCAGGAACATGATATCTGAGCCTGATCCAAGTCAACTCATTCACAGACATAGTCGAAGGCACTAGCCCCCTCGGGTCCTCTTCACCCTCAGGCTCTCCTGGTTCGCCCTCATTGGGTAGGTCGCGCGGCTCAGTGACCTGCTCAGTTGCCTAAGACGCATCCATTACCCAAGCTCAGGCACTGTCCCATGCTCGGGAGACAGATTTAGCGCCCTAGCAGCGGGTGTCGGTCTCTATGCAGGATATTATTCTAGTGCTCTCCTCGACGACGAATACCGAAAAGCGGCATTCGCCATCACCACTAACAGCGATGGTGGGTTGGACATTACTCTAAGGCAACTGCTAGCCCCACTTTCATCGCCGGAAACCCCCTCCTGTGAGCTCAAGGAGTCAAATATGGCGATTGTTAACGGTAAAAGGAAATGAGGAGGGAAAAATGAGGCTCACTAGAGCATGAGTTGATAGAACCCCGGCTGGATTGTAGTGAGAATAGTCGCTGAAAATCGCATAGAGAAGCCGGAAGACGAAAATGGGAAGAAAATGAAATGAAAATGGGAAAGACCTAAGGGTTAAGGCTTCCCTTATATAGCAGTGCCACGTGTCAGCTATCTGAAACGTCCATCAATGTTGTGTCATACGATGCCTCTTTGGCTCCCCCGACTTGGTACGTGGCTTGACCCCATGCGCCACTCGATTTTGATATCGAGTATATCGCCACGCGTTGCCTCCTCGTTGATCTGCCACTAAAACGACCACTCGACAGTCCACGTGACCTCGAGTGATAAGCCGACACGTCATGATCTCTAGCCGGAACGCTTCGACTTCCGCTCTGGCCGCCATACCTGACATTTTTAACAATTCGTCTCAGCCCAGTCCATATATACCAATCTAGTCCTAACCAACTTGCTTCCTGAACCTCCACAAATTGCTTCGAAAAACAAGGGGGGTTTACTGTTGGGGAAAAATCTATAAGTCCTTAGACCGGCTTATGGAATGGACCAACTCTATTGAACCAGCTCGGGCCCATTGAGCGCCGAGCCTAAGTGAGGCCTCCACGTCCAAAGACAAAGTAACCTCCAAGGAGGGTGATGTAACTTTAAGGACATTCAATGAGCCCACCTACGAGCCCTTTCAAGTGGGTATATGTGCCGACCTAACCCATATAGGTCAGCCATAGATCGGCTACAAGTTGATTATGGATTGACCATAGATCAGCCATAGTTCGGTCATAGATCGACAATGCTCCCAAATGGCTTATAGATAATAAGGGTTGATATCAAGAAAGAGTCCCACCAAAATGGTATTCCTATAAATTTAGGAGTACCTCCCGCCGTCCAAGGTACGTTCACTGAAAAACCTTAAATACATGACTGATATGCCTTTTCTAGAGTTCCTACCCTACTCTATAAGAGCTCGATCCTGACTTAGGCATCGGAGAGTCTCTTATAAGCAAGGGCTTCCTTTGTCCTTCTTTATACTTGTGCAGGTCCAGAAAAGGTCTATACAAAGGGTCCGTTGAAAAACTACATCAACAGGTACATGGACAATACCAAAACAAGTACATGGACACATCTTGTGCATTTCCTTTTTGGTATTAGCAAGGTTGATAATGTAAGACAACTAGGAATTGATCCCTGGATCACTTGCACATGCCACGTTGTTTCTACCAGCTCATCCAAGGAGCCAGAGATATGTTGTACACATTTTTATATTTTGTTGTTTATCTAAATGGGACACCAATTCCGTTAGGTATTTTGAAACACAAAAGAAATAATTTTTTTGTAAAAAATCCAAGTTTAAACCATGTAGATCCTCATTTAGATATATCCAAGTTTCTATGAGGTAAAAAATCTGAGGACCAATGGTTATGATTTGCTTAATCAATGCCCATACCGTCATTTGTCGATGCTGATCTTAGAACCTAGAAAATCTCTTGCAGATTTATTCCAAATGGAAGAAAGGTGAGAACCAAACACGTCGGCCCTTGGGTGGGGCCATGGAAGACATACGTCATCCATGTGAATGAAACTCCACACATGTCACACATGTACGTGATAGGGGTGAGAGTAAGAGAGTGTGACCTCTCTCTCTCTACGTGATGCCCAAGGAGCCACGTTCAAAGGCTGTCTCTACTTTGTCTAGCTCTACCTAGGTGACGTGTAAAAAAAGACATTTAATGGCTCTGTGTATTTTGTTTAAGACTCGTATCTGGCTAATGATAGAATTTATTTACATAAAGGAATTTAAGGTTTCAAAAAGATATTAATTATTGTATTTTACCATCCTACAATATTTAATATTTTATATTGTGCACTACATTAAAATTTTGTAATCTTACCTTATCTTATGTATCCATATTTGATCCAAACATTTCACTATCATGGCAATCCTTCAAAGACCTAATATCCTTTCAACTTAAGTGGTGGACCCCATGATTTGGACTATTAAATCATCATTAAGTATGATAAATATATATATATATATACTTTTAATGGCAAAATGAAAGTTTAATGGCTGAAAAAGCTTGCAAAACCTTTTAAATTATTTTGAACGTTGGGCCCAATGAAAAATCCACTTGATGAACATCCAATCTCCCACATCAAAGTCATAAATAAGTTGCTACAAAACTAATGAATCCCATGTTAGCCCATGTAAGTATCAGATGTATCTAAGTATACCTACTTTATTAATGAGAAGAAATACTTGTAGAGTTAGGCAAAGCACATATAAATAAAAACCTGAAAGTGTCACATGATTTTAAGTCTAAGTATTGATTAGATTGAGTGCATCCTTAAGTTGACCATAATTTAGGCATGATGAGCCCTTAAACGAGAAACCTGATGTTAATCCATCAATACAAGTATCCAACATGTCCAAATGTAGTGATTATAGATTATATTCATGGTACACTCACACGCATATATGTGATAGGGCGAAGGCCCATCAATTTATCATATACCCAATGGTAGAGACTTTTTATGCTAACTCGCCATCAGTCCTCTTACATACGATGACCGCATATTTCACCACAATGACAACAACAATTATAGATCTATCTTACAACTTACTAGATAGTCATGGAACAACAAGGTACTAAGATTTATGGCTTACAATTCTCTACTGATCATGATCATTATGTTCAATCCCAAGTGCTGAAATGGTAAAGGAGGATACCCTCTTTTAATCTACAATCATATATGTTTTAAGGCACCCCTACATGTTAACTATGGCATTGCAATTTATCCATGGATTGGCATTTGTATTTTAGGCATAAACAGCCACCAGATCCTTATAACTCTTGCTCCGGTGGTGGACTCTTAAGGAGTTCCAACACCCGGCCGAGGGTTCGAGTGTCCATGGGTGGTGAAATCCCACCGTGGTGTGAGTGCCTGTGTAATATTAATAATAATAAATAATAATAATAATAATAATAATAATAATAAAAACTTCAACAGCCACCATTAGTACGGTGCCGTCCTAACCTTACTGTGGCATCAGCCAGATGTGGGGCCCACATGACGTAGTAACACCATCCAACCCATTCATTAGATGCATTACCCCAAGAAACTTTTAAGATCCAATGATCATCCTCATTCAAAACTGAAATAGGCCACAGTAAATGAAAAAAGCTGAGAGGAAACCCCACTCTTTGTTGTGACCCTTCATCTGCTCACCCCACTCTGATCAACGGTAGGTGTTTCCTCTCAACATGTTGCATGTGCTATAGCCCACCAGCGTTTTGTTCTGGGATGATTTTGGGGTGTTGGGTTTTGTTAGTTGATGCATCTGATGGACGGGTTCGATCCTGACAAAACCTCACTGGGCCCCACATCTTGCAGGTACCTACGTTATCTAATAGCGGCCACTCAAGTACTCCCCCATCTATTTTACCGACATTTTGGGAAGGTCCCACATCACAGCTAGCCGTAGGTGCAAAAACTTGCAACTAGCTACATGTATGACATCCAATCCATCCAACAGACTCCCCCCATCATGAGAATAGGATGGCCCAACAGTCATGCCGTTCCAATCACCACGTGGGCGACACATCAGAAAACAATAGAATACCAAATAAATAAATAAATAAATAACTTAAAATCATGTGGTGGTCCACTTGATGGTTGGATGGGCATGAATGTATGCCATACACATATCATGGTGGCCCCACACCCCAAGTTGCGTCTACCCATCTTGTAATTTACTTATTTACCACTCATTAAAAAACATCCTCATATGCAACTAGTTGGACAGTAAAAATAGCAAAATTGTATAGGTGGACGACATCCAACCCGTCCAACGGTCTGCCCCATCAGGAAGAATACATGATGTAAAGATTGGACGGTCCAAGGATCAAAAAATGGGCCACAACATAGAAAACAATGCACAAGCGTTGAGTAGATGTGTGGCCCACTATACTTCTAGATATGAGGAAGGAGATCAAGGATGACGACCGTCGGCTAAAGTGGTCAAGGAAATGTTTCATGAATGCGAAAGATAAGTCAATTGAAGTGATATCCTAACCTCCTCTATTTTGACCAAAGGGATGAAAGAAAGGTCTTCTTATTTTTTATTTTATTTTTTTATATATAAAATAAGGAGTTGTACCTTACGCCGACAGAGTATGGTGGAGTGTGTCAATCTAGACTTTTCAAATCATGGGCCCCACAGTAGAGAATGACCAAAATTAACAATATTGGATTGGCTCAGGTGATCCAACTTGTCTGATCAAATCGGAGCGCTGACATTTTCTCCCTCCGTTGATGGCATATTCAACCGTTAGAATCATTCTAGTCAGTGTAATTGTATCTGTGGGCGGCAGGGGGCCCGGTTCAGTCATGAAATGGCCCATCGTAACACATAAAGACTGTATGGTTTATAAACGTTTATTTGTAGGGCCCACCATGATATTTGTGAGAAATCTATATTGTTCATCCATTTTGCTAGCTCATGTTAGGATATGAGCCGAAAAATGAGGCAGATCGGGAACTAAATTAAGCTACATGAAAAAGAAAAGGTAAAATAAAAAAATGACTAACATTGAAACCTCCTTGGGTCCACCGGAATGTTTATACACCATCTAAGCCGTTCATAAGGTAATTCCTACAGGATCAACAGAAAACTTTTGTAGCCTCACGAATGTGTCATCGGTTGACATTCAATCCTCACTATTTTCAGTTGCATGGCCTAATTAAGTTTTGCATTTGCCTCATTTTTAAGCTCATGTCCTATTATGATCTGAAAAAATGGATGGACTGAATGGATTTCTCACAAACATTACGGTGGACCCATCTAACTTCTTATCTCCGCATAGATATCATTTGGATCCAAGCTATTTACAAAACAGGATAATGTTAACAGAAGATATAGTATTTATTTTTAAATTGGACTATTTTAAACATAGTTGTGGATACGCAGGCAAGCCAAACAAATTTTGAAATGGGAAAAGCCAACCATATGTCCAGCTCACAGAGAGGCATGGGCCCAGCTAGCTCAGTAGTGAGGCAAGGGCTAGAGCCAGGCCTTTTCAATCCCATTAGCGTTAGGGTTTAGGAGACTAGGACGATACCGCAGTGTACGAGATTATGGCTAGGTTTAGGAGACAGCCCACCGATTATTTAGACGATCTAGATCAAGATATATGAATGTAATGTCGACTGTAGGTGTTGGTGTTTGGCCATGCTCCACCCAATTAATTCTAATCAAACAGGTATTTTAAAGTGGAATATGATTTCCAAAATTACCCATTAACATGGTTAGTCCATTTAGGGTTGGATTTCACCTGAGAGTGAAGGCCCACAACCTTGGGCTCCAGATTGTTTGTTATTTATTCTTAATAGGCTAGGAAATGTTTTGTAAACTTAATAAATGGTTTAGATTAATTGACTGGACTGTCGAATTGAATTGGTGCAAGAGCACTATATCTTATAGTGCTTTGAGAGCTATGGAGCATTTCTCTTCACTTATTAAAATAAAAGAAAAAAGTGAAGAGAAATGCTCTAGTGCTCATTAGCTTATGTGTTTTATCTATGTTGTCCATCCATATTTTTCGAATCATTTTAAGATATGGACTCAAAAATAAGGTAAATAAAAGGCTCAAGTAGAGCACACAATGGAGATTGAACTCCCACTATTAAAGAGTTTTTGTGAGTGACAGAAGTTTTAGATCAATCGGATAATTTTCCCTTTCATCCATGTCTATATAACCTTACGCACAAGTTAAATGGTAAATAAATACCATGGTGACCCTCACGAAGGTTTCAATCATGAGTTTCATTATCGTCCACTTGAGCATTAGACTTGCCTAACTTTTAGAATCATTACCCAAAAGTATCTAAAAGAATGGATTGGCGTCATGGATAAAACCTATACATCACAGTGGGCCCCACGGAGCCCCTTCTTAGATGCATTAAGCATTTAATGTGACCAGGCGAGGCACGATGCAATCCGCTTTTCCATTGTTCATTTGGTCCAATCAATGGCTATCATATAAATATTCCACCAATGCAACAAATATAGACCATTGAACAAAGGCCTTTAATATAAATGGTCAGGATTGTTTACATAAAAATAGGTCCAATAAAAATCTAATCCATCAATTTGGTAGAGCCCATCATGGATTGTTTAGGTGATCATAGTCATTCCTTCAATAGTTTGGAAAAATAATGACTATAGAAAATAGGCCCAAATCAAGGATGGATATGTCACTAAATCAGCAAAAGATTTGCGTTTTGAACTTAATAGACGGATCATATTGAGCAATTGAACTATTTAAATGGACCCATCCTACTAGAAGCATTGAAAGTATGATGTTATGAGAGCACTGAAGCATTTCTTAGAAGTGATTATCACCTTTTATTTACACGACATATCATTGACTTTTCTAAAAGAATATTATGAGAGAATAATCATAAAGGCTTTCTATCAAGGAAACTAATTATGCATTGAGGTTCCTACAGAGAATTATTCTCCACATACATACACAGAGAAATTGTACACATGCACCTCAATTTAAACCGTCCAAATCATTGCCCCCACTATGGATAGATCAATACCCCAGAGACTACATGGAATTTGTACTCTAAATAGATGATTGATGGACATCTGATGGATAGTTGAGATTAAAATTAATCAAAGGTCCAAATTCAAAAAGCAAATGTCTATTAATCAGTGATCAAAGCCGTCCAATGAAAACCATTTTTGGCCCATGTCCCATCTACAATGGGCCATACTATTTGCTAGTTTAATTTGAATTACATGTGTGACATGTTAACCAATTTTGTATTTCCTGTATATCAATCATCACTCTGCTTAGATAATCAAAGATCTCTTATCACCTTTTATGTCACTTATCATTAACTTTTCTAAATGAATATCATGAAGGGGCCATCCACCTATAAATGAGGTGGACAACTACACAGCTTACACCTACTTTATTTGGGATTGAACTTTCTTGACTAAAAATTACCAAATTATCCCTATTTTATTATTTATATTTTTACTACCATAAATGAGAAATGCTCGAGTACTCCTGGAGGAGCACTATTTTGATCAGTCTGCATTTCTGCGTTTATTTATTTATTGTCAGCTCGTTAGTACACCTCACCGCTTAGTTGACACTTCACTGTTAGCCACCCCCACTAGGGATCGATACCAAGACCCCCAATGTTGAAACGAGGTATCTTTCACTCAGTCTACCACTGCGTTTATTTCAATGAGTGGGAGATCAAGTGGAATTTTTAAAACTGCTTTCAAACACACCCTGTGAATTGGAGTTTAGGTCAAAACAAGATTTAGGCATCAATTGCCTACAAACATAACTTGCGAACTGGAGTCTAGGTCAAAACAAGATTTAGGCTCAAATGCCTATTTCGAGGGTGCCCAAAAACGGCCCTTAAAATTTAAAATAACTTACTTCGGAGAGGAGAAACAGTTGGAAATAGCTTTTTAAGGTGTTACCAGGCACGCCCTTAGCTATTGCTTTGTGGGCCGATTGATGGGACCTCTATCTTCTTCTAATTTTTGAAGCATAGCTTAAGTATTTTAAGGGTCATTTTGCATCCCGGATTTGACGGTGGATGGGTGTATTTCAGATTCAAGTGGCTACATTTTGTGTGTGGTAGCTTCAGATTTAGAAGTATATGAAATCGAAGGTATTTGATATACATATTTTAATGTGTTTTGAAATCTTAACAAAAGGTGTTGTTAGGCTATTAATTTATTGTTAACGTATATGATACCAAAAAACAATCCAATTATCAACTACGATACTAAATTTGCATCTATAAAATGATCAAAACTGTCCAAAAGTTGGCCATCTAAATGAATGATCAAAATACGCTGGTAAGTTGTCCGTTTGTAATCCTTACATTTGTGACCCACTCGGGCCCTAAAATTTCCTCCTTTTAGCCAAAGGATATACTTTAATAGACTTATTACCATCATTTTGTCCAATATCACATAAGTATACTAATGTGGTATATTAAAGCTAATTTAATTATCAAATTCAAGTCTTGTAAATATACTAAAGAATTCCAACACATTCCAAATACAAGATGTTTGTTATAGGTAAAAATGGATTGACTAAAGAGGAGGTTAGCTCGGACATCTCTGCAAGACATGAGGTCGGCCAGTGCCAGTCATGACCAATGAGCTCTTCAATGGTCAAGGAAGACATGTCAGCAAATCCGCTATCTGCCCAATGATAAGGGGAGGCTCAAAGCTCATCCAAGTACCCAGGTCAGGCCGGCCAAGAGAGGTCGGCATACTACCCCTAAGTCAGGTCAGCCAAAACCACCTCAGCCTTGGCAGGTCGGCTTCAGCAAGTCAGGTCGGCCATCTGCCTCAACTTTCATAGGGTTTGACCACTTGATCTTATCTTCACTAGAGAGATGTCTGCTGAACGCATGCCTAATTCAGGAAACATCTCCACCCACGTAATCAACTCTTGCCCTATAAATAGAGCACTTATCTACGATGAAAGGTATGTACAATCTCTAGCCCTAAACCCTTGACACTCAAGTAGACTTAGATTCCTAACTTTGGCATCAAAGGGTCCCCGGCATGAGACAAGGTCTTCCTTGTTTGTTCTTTGTACAAGTTCACGAGCCCACGAGCTTAAGAAGGGTTAACCAGACTTCTGGATCAACATTTTGGCGCCGTTTGTGGGAATAACATCAAAGTCGTTCTTACTTTATCAAAAAACTACAATGGCAAAAGGAAATAAGAAATCTCTGGCTGTCATTGCTGCAGTCATCCCAGCTCTTCATGAATCATCAGCCGAGTAGGGTGCCCAGCCCTACCAACAGTGGGCCGACTCTACTCCCGCAGCGCCCACTTCTCGATCCCGCACCCGGGGTGGTTAATTAATCTCCTTAGAGAACCGAGTCGAAGCCCTAAATAAAAGCATGGATCGACTCATGCAACTCGTGAAGAGACAGAATCAACCCCTCGATCGCAATGTAGAAGATGGTGCTACCACTGCACCACCCCAAGCACTGATCAACTCGCAGAGAAATAAGCAACCTCCTGAGCTATCAGCCCAATCTCTTTCCCACACTTCGAGAGCAACCACGCTCGCGGACCCTGACCTACACCCCGCGCTAGAGAGGAAGAGCTGTGGAAAAGCCACTGAAGCATTGGCTGAGACCGAGAGCCCTTGGGAGGCAAAGCTTAGGAAACTTCGAAGGCAAATAAACGATATTAGACAAGCCCACCATGCCCGAGTACTGACCTTAGTGGAGGCCATTTTAGGAGAAACTGAACCACCATTCATCGATAACATTATGACATCTCCGCTTCTGCCCAAGTTCTTAATGCCGCAGATGACGCCCTACTCTGGAACCGCCGACCCAGCCAAGCACCTTGAGTCCTTCAAAGTCTGGATGGAGCTTCATGGCACCTCAGGCCCCATAATATGTCGAGCATTCTCCCTAACCTTATCAGGAGCTGCTCGACGGTGGTTTAGGCAACTGAAGCCAAGGTTCAACAATTCCTTCTCGCAGCTCAGCAAAGTCTTCCTCTCACAGTTCATCGGTGGGAGAGACAGAAGAAAGCCATCAGCCCATCTTCTCATAATCAAGTAGAGAGAGGACGAGCTATTAAGAGACTACCTCATCTGTTTCAACGCTGAAGTTATCCAGGTCAACGATTATTTCGACCAGATAGATCTGACCGCCATTGTAGCCAGCCTCAAACAAGGAAAATTCCTCTTCCCTATTGGTAAGAACCCCCTGACTACCATTGCCGACCTACTTAACCGAGCTAAAAAATATTTCAATGCCGAGGAGCTCTTTAGATCACGAAGAACTGCTCGAAGAGGAAATACTTAACTGAGGATAGGAAGTGAAGGGAAAGAGGGGAGCCCTCTGATGTTAACACCAAAAGAAAGAAAGAGGATAATTAAAACTGAAACCATCGTACCAATCGACATCCGTAAAGTTACTTCCATCGTACAACCCATCTATTCGACAAAAGAAGAATTCCCCTAATAAAAGGAAGTGCTCACCCCAACACTCCTACTCGACTAAAATGTCCGACCTTATTAAAACCAACTTACTTCCTAAGCCCGCTGTTATAACGCCCCGAATTTCGAGGGTCGAGCAAATGCTCAACTCCTGAGATTTCGAGCATCACTTATGCTTTGCGGAAGCTAGTTTCTCAGTTACTTCTACATCAAACAATTAAGCATGTATAGGATTATACTAAACAGTGTATCATACTCCGGAATAACATGATTAAAGCAGAAAATTAAATTGAAACGCATGTGGTATGATTATCTAGAGTATGGGTCCAGTTGGGTCCAATATACAATTCCAAAATCAACAAAAATATGAAAAGGTGGCATCTAGCTAAGATGATCGCTTGACTCTCCCTGTCGAGAAGTGCGCAGCCCACATCGGCCCATCAGAAAGCTAGAAGTAAGAGAACTCATCCTCATCCATGCCCATCTGGTCCAATGCATCGGCCTCGGTGGTCCCTGCATCTATATTAACGTCTGGTTGGTGTTTTAAAACACCGTCTTAGAGTGAGAGTGAGTGATCAACTCAGTGGTTCCATAAACATGGGTTATACATGTTATCAAGCCTATCAGCACTAGAATGATAAAGCAATGTAAAACAATCACTTCCTAATTATTCTTATTAATGCAAATAAAGGGGTTTATGAAATGATGCATGCCCTCACCATACAACACTCCCTTAACATGTAACTCCAACCACCTGGTTCACAAATGATAACGCTTCCTCATCACACGACTCCAATGCCTGCTTTTCCACATTCTAAGCTAATGCGATGCAGTGAATGATTATGTTAGCCGAGTGATTAATTATACCTATTCATTCAATAGTTTTGGGAAACTAGGATACCTCCCTTTTTGTCATTGGTCTCAACTGAATTACTAGACGCGGAACGACCATAACGGTCCTACACCTGTAATCCCTGATCCATCTGGGTTCGTCACTCCCAGCTGAATAAATACGAAAGATAAGTTGTAAAAGTAATGCTCGTGGTCAGTATCGTGAGACTCATCACCCTAGCGTAGGCCGACAACACAGACACAGTGACCCATACCACCATACCCGGTTCACGAGTCTTCAGGATCACGATGTAATAGTTAATAGTAGACCTTTGCAATTGGTAAGGGGGGTGTCCTAGATTCAAACAGTTGTGATCATACATGATGAACATATATAGAGTTATCCGGTTCTTTGGACAATTTTGGTTGATACGAGCGAACACCGGCATAACCGACATGGACTGTGTAAGCACTCCACGTGGCCCAGCCACTGTCGGTCGTCCGTGTTCGACCCGAATCGATCAAACTTGCCCAAGGTAGCTGAACTAATTTGGTCAATCCATATTCGAGAATCTGCGACTAACCATACTACTCTTGTAGTCATACTTCTTAATCTAATCAAGTCAACAAATATTAAAGATGATTGGATTCACATTTAATCATCAAAATCAATAATCAACTCATTCAGGCATTTCATCGAACACGTAGGTATCACTATCTTACGATTTGTAAATCATGGACTGAAATCGAAATACACATATGTTATCGTGCAAATTCCAAGTTGGCAATCGTAAATCATTCACTGAACAGTAGAATTAATAAACGACAACCTAAACATTTATGATCCGCACCTTTGTAATGATTCGTCCAACTCAAAGCACTCTTACAATTAGGGTTATAGGGAAAATCCACCAAAGCCTAAATAATCATATGAACCATTGTAAGGACTAGAAAACTTGATCCAAAATACTAGATTAGAGAGTATAATCTATTTCTTACCTCTAATTGCCGTCGAGAGAACTCCACAAAGGATTCATGAGTAGCAAGGTGGCTATAGAGGGAGATGTGAGGGTGAAGGTACACATATCATCATACTTTCAAGCTCTCCCTCTCTCTTTCTCCTCTTTTTTTTTCTCTTTCTCTTTCTCTCTTTCTTTCTTCTAGGGTAAATTCGTATGCGGAGAGGGGGTGTGAAATGAAATAGTATTTATAGTGTCAGATGTTGCACAAATGGCCCCAATGGCCCTTTATTAATTATACTAACCCTGAAGGGGGTTGTTTCCAACTAATGGGACCCACCAGGAGATGTACAGATCAATCTCAGTCATGGGATAAGTGTCTCACTAGGCGATCTATGTTTGGATGCAGCCATCTGATGATCGGACATGACAATCAATCGGAAAAGGCCCTAACCCATATCGACGGTCATCGAGCGTCAATAGGGCCTATAAGTATACGGATTTGTGTGGGGAAATGTCTTTAATAGGCACCCCAAATTTGGTCATGAATTGACGGTCCCAAAGTTACAACTTTGTGAAAGAACAAATGGACATATTTCACTTAAGTTCCATATTTTCATATAAGGTATTAACACAACTCAAGCACTCGACTTACGAGTCCAAGTTGAATGATTCGAGAAGTGATCTTAACTTGATGTCTCTCGGTGAACGTCAAGCCCACTAAGACAAACATATTTCTATAGCCTCGGGTTTAATGGCCCACTAATGAGTGGTCTAAAGCTTATTTATAGATAATCAGGGCATTTGTACAATGAATTGGGTAGCGAGATTTCTCGTGCGCAATGATTAGGTTTTAGATTAGATAAGTTCATAGTATGACATATTCGCAACTAGTGGAAATGACGATTCAATTATAATCACTCTAAATTGTCGGTTCTTAGGCTAAAAGGATACTGGGTCAGTTTGGTTTATTAATTAAGATTCGACCCCTAGTTGTCTCAACTTTGGGTAGATCTTTAATTTAGTTGTGGTCGTCTTGATTAGTTAGTGATAGGTCAACTAGATTTGTGCCCTATGTAACAAATCATGAAGTTATACTCGATGCTTATGTGATCAGGCAGATTCGTAGGCTTTCTATGGTTGATTAATTAAATTTGTGTGGTTCTTTATTGGTACCGCCTGCATATAGGCACACCACGAGTATTAAGGGTCGGTTAGAGACAACGCGAACTAATTATAGCAAAAAAATTACAAAGGTTTTTGGAAATCCAAAACAGTGAAAATCCAGGATGTTACAGGGGAACGAGCTCGAAAGTAGGGGGCTTACTGTTATGGGTAAAAACGGACTGACTAAAGAGAAGAAGTCAGCTCGGACATCTCTGCTGGACATGAGGTCGGCCAGTGCCAGTCATGATCAATGAGCTCCTCAATGGCTAAGGAAGAAAGGTCGGCAGGTCGGCAGGTCCGGCATCTGCCCAATGATAAAGGGGACTTAAAGCTCATCCGAATACCCAGGTCAGGTCGGTCAAGATAGGTCGGCATACTACCCCCAAGTCAGGTTGACCAAAACCACCTCGGCCTCAACAGGTCAGCCATAGACCACAAGCTCAGCCATCTACCTCAACTTTCTCAGGGTTCGACCACTTAATCTTATCTTCACCAGAGATCATACGAAACGGTTGAGAGATGTCCGATGAATGCACGCCTATAATTCCAGAAATGTCTCCACCCACGTAATCAACTCATGCCCTATAAATAAAAGACGTATCTACTATGAAGGGTATGCACAATCTCTAGCCCTAAACCCTTAACACTCAATTAGACCCAGATTCCTAACTTTGGCATCGGAGGGTCCTCGGCATGAGCCAGGGTCTGCGTTGTTTGTTCTTTATGCAGGTTCATGAGCCCAGGGAGGGCTAACCAGATTTCTGCATCAACAATGTCAAACAAAAGGTTTGGATTTTGGGACATTCCAGCCAAACACAATTAAGGATTCGGAATCACCTTATTTCAACATAATTGTGATTTAGATTCCAATGTATTTCAAACGCAAGCTCCCAAATGGGCCATTATAATTTTTACATAACTAACATATCCCTATTTAATTAACAAAATACTTGATGAGAATCATACGACCCACATATCTCTCAAGACTAAATTCTTACAAAGCTATGTTGGTTCCTCCATAAGTGCCTACTAGTCTTGCACTTGGGGTACATCGAGGCATGTATAACACACAACTTGTCTATTAAGGTGAACCCACTATGAAAGTTAGACACCTAAAAATCAAGCCAGTCTAACCATCATGTGGGCCATCATATGAATTTGGAGGTTTTTAGGTGGTTATCTATTCTTTTCTTTGGTGGGCCCTACCATATTGTGTATATATCATCTAAGTCGTTCATTACATGAGCCCCACTATGACAATGAAATTCTCCAAATTTTAGGTAGATAATCATTAGCTGGGCCATACTATGGAAAATAATGGACAATCATCCAAAAACCCTCCAAACTCACATGTGGCTTGAACAACACCATGTTGTTTGTGTGACATCCATTCCGTTTATGAGATACACCCAATTATAAACTTTGGGGTGGTGTGGTATGGTGTGTCCTACCTAAGTTGGCAGCCATTCCCATGGTTTGGTGTGGCTCGCATAATGTAACGACCCAGATTTCTAGATACTCGAACCTTAGATGTTCTCAAGCGTTTCAGAAACTTCCTGATTTAATAGGCCAATGGATGCACATATACATATGTAAAGACTCAGAGACTTAGGAAACGTGTACATGAAATTCTAATTCAGGAATCCCGAATCCATCAAAATTTTGTAAGACATTCGGATGAACAAATCTGTCCATATAAATTCAATTGGACACTCTTAGAAAGCCACTGATTTTGCTTGATCACACTGATTGTATATTAAGCCTTATGATTTATTAATCATAGGCCACAATCTAAGGAAACCATCACTGATCGAACCAAGTAATTAAATTAGAATAAAGATCCACTAAAGAATACATCTAATTAATAAATCAAATCGTGACCGTTTGATGTATATGACCCGAACTGACTAAACTACCCTTGTGACATAGAGAACCAAACCAATTCGATTAAATACACTTAGGTAGAAAATAAACACACCTTGTAAATTACATCTTATGCCTATCAATGTTCGCTACAAACCTATTATCAAGATCTATGAAATACTATTCCCAAAATTGCCTAAAGGTGGCCGAAATACCCAAGAGAGCTCCAGACCATTTTTTGGTAAACTATCGATCAAGAAACTATACAAAAACATTTTCCTTTGTGGACTTGGCATTGTACTTGGATCAAATTATTGAGACTGATTGTCAAATCATACAACTTGAACCCGACCCCAAGAACTTATGTTAGCGTGCATATCTTGACTTTTTCTTTTTCTTTTTTATTTTTAAAAAAAAAAGTCTATAAATAGAAATATCTCATTTGGGATTTAAGAGAGAAGTGAAATTAGGGTTTTGTAAGGTTTAGAAATGGGAGGTTTTTGTTGCATCTTCCAAATCAGATGTCGTTCTTCTGTCCAATTGCAGTTCATCGACAATCAAAGGTAAGCGTGCATTCTACATCCAAAATTAGGAATATGAATAGTAGTTTTCTTATTCTAAACAGATTTTATTCAAATTCATGTAGGAAATTAGCTTTTCCTTTCGAATCTCGAACCTCAATCGATGTTAGTATGTGACATTATATCCGCGGGTAAGCACTATTCTTCTAAGTGATCATTTATCAGCTCCTGAAAGTTTAAGTTGGTGATTTTTTTATTTATATTAAGATTTTCCCTATTTAAATATTATGATCATTGTATGATTATAATTCATATACAATTTGTATTGATTTGAATGCATAAATGCTTAGTCATATGTATTTATTATGGGTTTGTTTTTGTGAAAATGTGAGGTTACTTCTTGTACATGCCAAGTGTTTGGTTAAATGCTTAAGCAGGGTTTTTTATGGATTATTGTTCTTTTATGATTGTATTCCTGTTTAGGATATTATGAACCTATATTTCCTAAGATTTTCACGGACTTGTTTGGTTGATTTATGGTAGAACTCGATTGACCGACACTAGTTAGGGATTTTTTTATCAGTCTGCGTTTATTTCAAAGAGTGGAAGATCAAATTATGATTATTTTTTTTAACTGCATTCAAACACACCTTGCGAATTAGAGTTTAGCTCTAAAAAAGATTTAGGCATTAAATACATATTTTGAGGGTATGTCCAAAAACGGCCCTTAAACTTTAGAATAACTTACATCTGGGCCAGAGGGCCACCAGAACCGCCCCAACAACCAGAATGGGCCTCGTAGGGCCATTTAAAGATCGGAGCCGTGTGATAAAATCCCGTATCCGATTGTCTTCAGATTTGGCATGGCCCCTCATCGGGCATGAGACATCTACACACCAAATTTGGGGTGATAGGGCTGCCTCAAAGCTAAAAGGGGCCCCCACAGGGCCATTGTGGGAATTTGTTGAAACTTAAGGCCAATTGGCCTAAGTCTAGGAAATAAAGCCGTAGCTCCTCTCATAACTCCACCATTACTACATCCACTACGGAGAGTAAAGAGAGAGTAAGAAGAGTAAAGAGAGAAGAAAGAGAGTGGAGGTAGACCATAGATCGAGGTGGGGCCCAAGGGAGTTCAACCTTACAACTCCCTCCCTCTTCTTCAAGAAAACCCTCCACCACAACCACAAGAACCGTTTCCGTTGATTATATAGGTAAATCCCTCACCCCTTTTCCTTGAAACCCTTGTGTGAGAGAGGATTTGCATGAGATTCTAACATGCAAGTACATTATCTTAGGATTCTGGCCGATCGACACCGAGTTCGGCGCTTTTAGGTCGTTTTACAAGTCTTCAAAGATCCATAGGTGTGGACTATTATCCTTAGGTGGCCTAGCACCAATTTAATTATGAGTCTAATGATTTTGATTGCTTGGATGATGTATTTGGAGAATCTAGAGAAAACCTATGAAAGACCTTAACTTTGTTCCTCTCAATTAACATGGAATTGTATGGAATGTTTTTGTCTCTCACATGATTGGGTATAAATTGATGATTGCATGTTCATGTCTTGTTAGATTCTTGTATGATGTTACCTTATAGCATGTATGATTCATTAACCCTTGTGCGTTTTGGTCCTATGATATATATGAAATGCTTAGCTTCCTCACTAACCCACACAATACACATGCACCTTTATTTCACAACATTATTAGCTTTTACTTTGTAGAAAAATCTGAATTTTACGTTGGGAAGTATGAATGCATGAAATGCTTACGCTGGTTGATAACCCTGATTGTTAGTATGTTATGGAATATCATTAAAACCCTTGGGTTGTCAGGAACCTGAGGAGAGAGACGATGGTCCCGTTGGTAAGACTATCTTGAGACTAAACCCGTGGATTTGGGCAGTGTGTATGGGTGATAGTAGTTCGACTACATGGGTCACTCGTACCCGATGTCATCTGTCACGTACTCGCCTAAACTCATGTGGTCTAGCCTACTCACTGACCAACCTTACTTGTTAACCCTGTCTGCTCACGTATGTATGGAACCTAGAACACTCTTCAACCATTGTAGCCCATTGCTAACCAATTGAAGCCGATCCACTGACTCCTGAGTCGGGCATGGTAGAATGGGACACTGTGCCCGAGCTATCGGCCTACGCTAGGGTGACGAGCCTCCCCGTAGTGACCACGAGCGATCCCTTTTCTTAGTACTCCCCGTGTGCTTGAAGTTAGGGATGGGGAACCCAACGGGATCAAGGATCGCGGAGCCCTGGCCTTGTATGTTGAGGGGCCTCTGCATTGCAACTAGTTGAGGGCATTGATACGTGGGGTGAATCAGTTTCCCCAACCTGCTGGATGAATGGGAGTAACTAAGAACTCGGCCAACATTATCATATCGCATCGCACTAGTTAGGTTGGCAACTCGGCAGTCAAGGTTGCAATGAGGGAGTGTTGGTCATATGCGATCGTTAGACGGAGTCGCCCGAGGGAGTGTTGTGGCGAGGTCATGCATCATATCATTTATCATGCACCTGCATTAATAAGATTAGTTAGGTGTTTATGGATATTTGTGTTTCATTAAGTTCATAATATAATTGATGCTTGTAACAACTTAAGACTAATAGCACCCACTGAGTTGATCACTCAATCCCACTCTGGGACGGTGTTTTAAAATACCAACCAGACTCTTCCGTAGATGCAAGTGATGCAGAGTACGAGGATCCTGGCGGCGCGAGTCTGAGGATGAGTTGTCTTACTTCCAGCTGATGGACGGTCCTCCATCGGTCTAGTGGACGGGTTTTAGATTGCTGAGTGGTGGACTCAACGCACTATTCTTTAGACTTGTCATTCTTTTTGTGATTTTGTTGGGCAACGCCTTATGCGACCCGTTGATATTATTTTGGACTTGGATACATTTAGCCACTTTCATTTCAGTAGAATAATAATGATTGTGATTCGTATTTTAAGTAATTCCATACTGCGCAATTAAACCTGATTAAACGTAAAACAGTAAAATTGGTTATAAGTGATACCCAAGAACTTGGGAGTTGAGCGTATGCATGACCCCTAATTTTTAGGGTGTTACAGTGTGCATGGGTGTGACTGTGTGCGTGTGTGTGTGTGTGTGTGTAAAATCAAAAATTAAAAATAAAATAAAATTTTATAAGGTGTAATTTTACATTGTCCACAAATTACAGGTGTGACTTATAAAAATTCAAAATAACTCGCGCACAGGGGGACAGAGCAACAAACCACCCCAGCGCAATGGGCACTAAGGAATTAAGGTGGAATGAGCAGGGCTCCTGCCATGTCCGCTGGCCCTAGCCAAGGTGACGCAAGGATGCCGCTGCACATTCGAAACTTAAATATCTCTCGACAATGGATATCTACGAATGCTCAGGGAAACTTTCCCTCAGGCTACCCACTAGGCGTCCAGGTCAGACCATCTGATGGTTGCATGAATCAAATGATGGATGTGTGTGTGTGTGCACTCACGCTTGCACAGTGATAGATATAGGAATACTGTGTGCTCAGTTGATTCAGGCGATAGCATATGATGGCCCAAATCCGAAGTATATCCAGATCTAGTGTAACTCATAGCTAAGACCTCCATACCTAAATCTCGCAAAAGGATTAAGAAGAAAGGTTAATGAGTTTTATGTGCTTGGTTGATACGAGTAGTAGCGTATAAAGGCCTAAATCCGAAATCTATCCAGATTTAGTAAAACCCATAGCTAATACTTCTATACCCGAACCTCGCGAATGAGTTGATAAGAGAAGTTAATAATTATACTTATATCATTCGTAATCCCTTACGCAACATGCTCATATCCTCAGACGTTAAGTCTTGGGGGGTTGTGCACTTCATTTACAATAACTCAATATGGTTCTGGGTTGTACACCACCTTCCACAAGAGTGATAGAATGACTCGACTGAGCACTATTTTAGAGTAGCCACTAGACAAAATAAATGCTCCAGAATCCACAGTAGACTAGAATCCATGGAATTGTCTTGAGATTAGGAAAACAAAAGAACTCTCTACTCAAGTGACTCCTGGTTTGATATGTGCCATGGTTTTAGGGTAAGGGCCTTGGTTACAAAAAAATGAAGAGGTTAGGCACCCTTTTACCACTTTTGTGAAATGCGGTCTTTACTTTGTCAGGTTATAAGCTTTCAAAGGGAATTAAGAAAACTTTCAATAAAATACTAACTTTAAATGACTAAATTATAAAAGATAAACTGTAAATGAAATGACAACGGTAGGAAAATGTTTTTCGATAGAAGTACGGAAAGGAAAAAAGAACACAGAGTTTTCAATTACTCTTTTAAGTCACATATTCTGATACAGAGTATCCTCAAAAAAAGTAACTATAGAGCATACTTTATATGATGTTAGAGTAGAGACTACTACTCTAGGTGTTCAAAGTAGTGGGGTTGAGATATACAGAAGATTACAACATTAGCTTTGAAGTTGAAATATAATAGAATAGATTGAAAGAATGGAATGAATTGAGAGAATAGATGGGAAGCCAAGCTTCCCGCTTTTGGATGGTAGAGGTCAGGGCAGAAGCTTTACCTCTATCTCTCAGTTTCTTTTCCTGTCACAAACCCTTCTCCCTGAACCCTCTCGACATACTCTCTTTCCCTGAAAAAAAGAGATCTCCGAAGCTCTCTTGCTTTTTCTTGTGTGAAGGCAAGTCCTCTTTTTACAGGAGTTTTAAAGGGATACATAGCCAGGTTTGGCTTTCCTAAGCCGCAGGCTCGTTTAAAAAAGAGGCTCGTGCACAGCCGATCCCAAACTCAGGCAGAAAAACCCACAACCGGTGGAAGCAGTGCCGAGTTTGCTCCAAACTGGCTGAGGCTCAACCGTCTTTGTGCAATGCCAGCTGAGGTTCCACCTTCTCTACGCATGGATTGTGGGGTGTCAACAATATCATTACATTACTTAGCTTATATGTATCATCAACCAAAAGTAAAACTTGTTTTTTCAATATTCATATTGGATTAGGAGGCTTTTATTGTAAGTTTAAAAATGAAAAAACATTTAATAATCATATCTCATCATGCAAGTAATGTCATGTGGGTTGGACACTTTAGCAGGTTAATGTAATATACCACAATGATTATACTTTTTTAGTGCATGTGTACGAAAAAGGCTGTATATGTTGTTAGGCTGTCAAATAAGCCCTCTTTTCAATGGAGAGGTCACTTACTCCAGCACTACAAGTCCTTTTTAAGTCATTCTATAAGGACTAATGTGGGCCTAACAAGTTTTGTTTATGACATCTGACCTTCTGCAGGATGGTCCACCATAAAAGTTGGACGCCTTAAAAGTCACGCTTGGAACCACCATGTGAATTTAGAAGTTTTCAGATAGATGTACGTTGTTTTCTATGGCATGGCCACCTAATGATTGAACAGGCCTATTTTTTAAAAGAATTATAATAATTAATTAATTAATTAATTAAAAAAATAATAATCAGTACGAAGGGACTGGTGAAATGCACGGGTTGGATGCTATGTAAACAATACGGTGGACCCCACCCAAGGAAACAATAGACAACCATCCATTAAAAAAATTCAAATGGTAGCCCTGTTAGATTGGTCTACTTTTGGGGCATCCGACTTTCATCACTGGTGGGATGCCTTTTGGACGACGGACGCGACTTGCCTGTGCCCCAGGGCCAGGTGAAGTTCAAGTGGTAGGAAGCGATGTGGGGCCCACAGAGATGTTGGTGAAAAATCCATTCTGTCCATCAGTTTCGCAAGATCATAATAGTACAAAAATAATAAAAAAAAAAATCAGGTAGTTTCAATACTTATGTGGGCCACACTACACGAAACAGTGGGGATCGAAACCATTGGAAATATGGGGGGCCAAAGAAGTTTTGAATCAGAACGATATTTGTACCTACAGTTAATCTGATTAGTAATAACCCAATGAATGGTTTGGATGGCATATAAATATTATGGCCAGCTCCAGGAAGATTCCAACGGTGGACGTTTCAGTTCTAACTGTTTCATGTGGTGTGTTCCACCTGAGTCTTTCATCCACCTGTTTTTTGGAATCCTGTCCTATTGTGCTCTTGCGAAACTGATGGACGGCTTGGATTTGTCACTGGAAACTCTTGTGGGCCCCACATAGCTTCCCAGCACAGGAACTTCCTTTGGTGGGGGCACAGGCAAGTCGGTCCGTGCATACCCGGGTGGGCCACACGCCCAGCACTACGACTCCTCCCGGGGCAAGCTGGTTTAATTTGTTCTGTGCATCATGTTCGCCCACCAGGATAAAGGGAAACTCCAGAAGAAGAAAAGGAAACCTTGTGGATTGGATACAATATCATACATCATATAGGCTTTGATCCACCCCATCCATCACGCAGGCAACCTGATTTTAGTTTCCAATGCAAAAAATTAGCTATAACAACGTAGATGGGCCACACCATGGGGAACAATGCACAAGGGATGCTAACTATATTCTCATTGGCTGTAAGCTCTAAGTGATTTGTGGGTAAAATGTTTGTCAATATTTGGATAGCCCGGGAAATGTTGAAGTCCTGTAAACGATGGGCCAATCTTTGAAAAATATAATCGTTAGATTGCAAATGAACTCCCACATTTTTTTTTCCTGGGAATAAATGTTATATAAATGATTTACAAGTTAAAAGGGTCATCCAAACATAAGGTGTAAATGATTTCCCAATAAATTATTTACAACTTCCTCCATTTACTGACATCTAAACAACTTTCAAGGATTTTTATTTTTTTTATAATTATTGGAAGATCCACTTGAGTTTTAAAAGCAATGTGCTTTTTTGAGTTTATAACGAGAAGATGTGGTGGTACACCTTATGGATGGTGCATGTCAAACATAGCACATTGAGCCCTATAAAGAGCTCAAGTACCGACTAAATTCTTCATTTTTTATTTTTTATTTTATTATTATTTATTATTTATTTAGTTTTTTGGCAAATGTTCTTTGTAAGAAATTTTTGTTCCTTACATATGTTTTTTAAACTATTTATATTTTGTTTGCCATGGGCCCTATCATCAGAGGTTAGGGATTTGTGCTGCGGAATCACACATATCTAGATCTAGGATAGCAATCCAATAACGGCAAGCAATCACAAGATAACACAAAGATTTAACGTGGAAAGCCCTTGCAGGAAAAAACTACGGCACAAAACGAAAGAAATCCACTATGAAATAGAAATTGCAAGAGAGAAGACTTATTCGATTCGAACAATCTCGAATCTCACCCTTGCTTAGAAACCCTAAAACCCTTTTAGAAACCCTTGGAACCCCTTTAGAAAGCTTTATAATACTTTAAAATAGCCCTACGGACCCCTATTTATAGTTTAGGAAACACCCCTTCCGCACCTTTGCGAAACTGCCTCAAATTTATGCAGTCTGCACAAAATCTGCATAACCCTCGACTAGTCGAAGGAGGGCCTTGACCGGTCAAGGGGACCCTCGACTGGTCGAGAGCGCGGAATAATAAAAACTTTGGCCGCTGGACTTCGAGTCAAGTGGGCCTCAACCGGTAGCACGTTGCAGCTTAAAGGAATCCGTCTGACAACGATCTCTACCATGACTTCAATCTTCAACCGTGTAGGTTCAAGACCTCTTCTCTTATCTCTGCATCACATTATAGCTTCAATCAACACTTCTCGTGCACACTCCGTCCTTCTTTTACGCTATCGCTGAGCCTAAAGAAGTTGCATAGAACTTGAACTTCTTTGTAAGAACAACCTTGGTGAGCATGTCTGCTGAATTCATGCTGGTGTAAATCTTCCCCAGTATTACACCTCCTTCCTCAAGCACCTGTCAGATAAAGTGATGACGAACATCAACGTGTTTAGTACGTGAGTGATAAACATAATTTTTAGCCAAATTGATAGCGCTCTCGCTATCACAATTAACCGACACGGCCTCCTGCTGAAGTCTCAACTGATTTATCATGCCTCTGAGCCAAACACCTTCTTTAAACGCTTCCATCACTGCCATATATTCTGTTTTGGTCGTGGAAAGAACCACCACGGACTGAAGCTTTGATATCCAACTGATCGCTCCACCCGCTAGTACAAACGAGTATCCTGAAGTAGACTTCCTGGAATCTATACTGCCTACATAGTCAGAATCCACACACCCTACCAACTTTGTTCTTGTCTTCTCAAAAGTTAAGACGTAGTCTTTCGTACCTCGAATGTATCGAATTAGTCATTTCACCGCTTCCCAATGTTGTTTGTCTGGGTTTGGCATGTATTTGCTCATAACACTGACTGCCTGTGAAGTATTTGGTCTTGTACAGGCCATGACATACATTAAACCGCCAACTGCATTCGAATAAGGTACATGAGATATAACCTATTTTTCCTCATTTGATTTAGGACATTGTTTTGAGGAAAGCTTGAAATGAGTTGCGTGGGGGAACGCTCACTGGCTTTGTTTGGTCCATCCCATACTTGATCAACACCTTTTCAAGGTATTCTGCCTATGATAACTAAAGCCTGCTCTTTTTCTTGTCTCTATGAATATCTATGTCGAGAACCCTCTTTGCAACCCCCAAATCTTTCATCTTGAATGTCCCTAATAATTGAGTCTTCAGTACGTTGATTTCAGACATTTCATGATAGGTTATCAACATATCATCAACATACAATACTAGGATGATGAATTTTTCATAACTCAGTGTCTTGTAATTGACACAGTGATCGTATTCACTCTGAGTAAATTTCTGACTCACCATGAAAGAATCGAATTTTTAATACCACTCCCTAGGCAACTGTTTCAGGCCATACAATAACTTCATTAACCTGCAAACCTTTTTCTCTACCCATTTAACTTTGTAGTCCTCTGGTTGCTTCATGTAAATCTGCTCTTACAATTCTCTGTGCAAGAATACAGTCTTGACATCCATTTGTTTCAGCTCAAGATCGTATTAGGCAACCAACGCCAACACGAATCTGATAGACACTTTTTTAACCACCGCCGCAAATATCTCTATGAAGTCGATTCCTTCTCTCCGAACATAACCCTTCGTTACCAACCTTGCTTTGTATCTATCCTGTTCCTTTTGAATGATCACTTGTATCCGATCGCTTTTCGGCCCACAGGAAGCTCCGCCGGCTCCCACGTGTGATTTTTGTGCAATGAGTCCATTTCATCGTCCATAGCCGCCTTCCGCTTTTCTGCATTAGGCTCATCAAAAGCCTCCTGAATAGTAGACGGGTCCCCCTCATCTGTAACGAGGGTATATGTAATATTAGAATCGTCCATATATCTTGCCGGTAACCTGCGATCATGAGGTGGATTCCTTCTCACAGGTACCTACTCCACGTAATCATGTACCTCTGTCTTCGCATCTATCTCTGCTTATGTATCATCTGTGTCAATCTGGACGTCTACAATCACCCTTTCTGGTTCCTCTTGATCATTCTTACGAAATAGGGAGCTTTCATCGAATCTGACATCATGGCTAGTGATGACCTTGCGTGTGACCTTGTCGAATAACTTGTAACCTTTCACACCAATGCTATAGCTAATAAAGATATACTTTTTGGCTCTATGATCTAGCTTATTTCTCTCAACTGACAGTACATGAGAGTAAGTCTCACGACCAAATATGCGTAGATCTGAGTAGTCGATTTTTTAACTACTCCATACTTTCTCTAAAATTTTACATTCAATTGTCGTTAAAGGAGATCAGTTCACCAAATAACAAGTCGTGTTAACAGCCTCTATCCATAGGTCCTTAGCCAACGCAGCATTACTTAACATGCATCAGGCCCTCTCTAGGAGAGTCTGATTCATTCGCATAGGCACACCGTTTTGCTCGGGCATGTGGCGCATCGTGTTGTGCTCGATGATCATTTCATCCTTGCAATAATCATTAAACTCAGTGGAAGTAAATTCTCCACCATTATCAGTCCTTATAACTTTTATTTTTTGCCCTAACTATTTTTTCACCATTGCCTTCCAATGTTTGAATATGGTGAAAACTTCATATTTATGTTTCATGAAGTAAACCCAAACTTTTTTGGAGTAGTCGTCAATGAATGAAACAAACTATGACGACCCCTCAATGGAAACTTCTAGCGATGGCCTCCATACGTCAGAGTGCACATAATCAAGCACTCCCTTACAAACATGTTTTCCATATTTAAAAGACAATCTAGATTGTTTACCATATATACAATGCCCGCATATATCTAAATCAGGATTTTTAAAAGATGAAATCCAACATTGATCAGAAAGTACCTTTATGCCCCACTCACTCATGTGGCCCAGACAAGCATACCACATACGTAGAGACGTGGAGTCTACAATAGCTGCTACTGCTCCACCTGCTGTAGTGCTCCCAATCAACTTATAAAGGTTTTCGTACCTTTACGCTCTTATAACCACGAGTGCCCCTTTTGAAACTTTAAGGACACCATCAATACCGGTGAACTTGTACCCTATAGCCTCAAGTACACTGAGAGAAATTAGACTTTTCTTCATATATAGAACGTGCCTAACATCAGTTAGGGTACACTCCATCCCATCTAACATCTTGATGCTCACCGTACCAATAGCCATAACATTATAAGCATTATCATTGCCCATAAAAACCTGTCCACCATCACATTCTCTGTAACTGGCAAACCAACTCCGATGAGGAGTCATATGATATGATGCTCCTGTGTCTATGATTCACTCATCTGCATGATTGTCGTGAATATGTCAGATCATGGACACAGATAAAACATCACCACCACTTGTTTCTTCATCAGATGTGACAACATTGGCCTCCTTGGAAGAAGCCGCTGAATTTTCTTTCTTCGCTTTAGGATTTCTACAATCCTTCTTCATGTGTCCAGACAACCCATAATTCCAACATTTTAATTTTCATTTGCCCTTGCCCTTGGATTTGGATCTAGGTCTTAAAGATCATGTACCTCACTCAGAATCTCTGCCCCTCATAATCAGTGCATCGGAAGATGCCCCTATGTCACCGTTTAGCTTTCTTATAGCCTTCCCTTGAAGGGCTGAGATAATGATGTCGACACTTAAGGTTTTATTTGCGATGTACATCGTGTCCTTGAAAAAGACTCATACGATGCAGGAAAAGAATTCAACAATATACATGCTCGTTCCTCATCTTTGATCATTTCCTCCATATCCAGCAATTTGCACATCAATTTATTAAAGTTGTTGATGTGGGCTTCTAGATTTCCACCCTCTGCCATCTTGAAGGTATAACACTAAACTTCAAGTGTAGGAAATTTTCAGAGGACTTCTTTGCATAGATGTTCTCTAACTTTGCCCACAAACTAGCCGCAATTTTCTCCCTTAAAACATTATAGAGAACCTCATCCGTGAGATATAAACAGATAGAGGCTAAAAAATTACTATAAGGGTTTTCCCATTCTTTATCTTTCATGGTAGATTTCTGATCCTCAAGAGCCTTAATCTCGCCTTGCTTGGTTAAAAGGCTAATCATCCTAACCTTCCATAACTCAAAATTATTTTTGCCTAAGTACTTCTCAATATCAAACTTGTCATTTTTCATTATTATTAATCCTGCATATTCAGATCTGTGCCCTAACGATTTCTCTTATAACACTTGTAAGACCCGTATCCTAGACCGTACCATTCCGTAGGTTCCCACGGTCTTTCCAGTAGAATTCCGGCAACCTTCGACCCTTAACTGGCATTGCGCGCGACCCTGATTCACACGCCGTCACCCAAATCAACTCAACCTAAGACTAGTACCTTTGCGACCGCGCCGTCACCGTGGTTCCGGTGTAGCAACTCGCGTGCCGATCCGATTCTCTGGCCAGGAGATGTGGGCCAGCGTTCGGTGCAAGGAAAACGCCACGCGTACGAATTCCGAGAGAATCTCTACGATATGTCACATTAATCATCCATCAATCAATCCCATCAAGGGTCAAGTACACATCACTTTTCACCCATTTCCAAGCAACCCCAAAGTCAAAAAGTCTCTTACAAGCCCATACTTTTCTTACACCAATGGCCACAAAAGTCAAAAAGTCTCTTACACCCATCACTCACCACATCCATCACTCTATCAAACATCACCCATCTCTCTCTCCCTTTTACAAACCTCTCTCTCATTTCAAACCACTCTCCCAAGCAACCCAAGAGCATCACACGTCCAAGCTTCTCCCCATTTCTTCCAAGTAACAAGTGTGGCCCACCTCTTCCTACCCTTCCATCTTCCATCTCAACCATTCAAACCCCATCTCCTCTGTTGGAATCGAAGCTAAGGAGCAAAGGAAGCCTTGGGACCAAGAATAAGCCGGTGGGTGATCGTAGATCCTTGTTTTTCATACATTTTGTTTGATTAAGGGTCCACATATGTGGGACCCACCTTTATGTATATTTTTATGCAAGAGGGGCCCATAGTGGCGGGGTCCCTCCATCCTTGCCGAGCTCTCTCTCTCTCTCTCTATTGTTTCTTCTTTTTTTGTAGATTGCTTGTGGCCCACTTGATGCATGATCTTATCCATGCCATCCGTTGAGGTGGACCCCATTGTTTCCAAGAGTGTTAAATGCCTTGAGAAAAACACAAATATTAGCTTGATCCAAAACAGGTGGGCCATGTGGGACCCACCTTGATGGGGCATGCCACCGTCCTTCTGTGGGGTGGCTAAACAGTGAAGTGTCAACTGACAGGGGAGGTTGTGCACTGGCGTAGGTGTGCTAACTTGGAGTGTGTGTACTGACGTGTGTGTACTACAGGGGTGTGGGGTCCATAGGACCCATCCACACCGTACATCCATTTTGGTGGGCCGCACCATCCTGTATGTGTGGTGCATCCACCGTTCAGGGATGGTGAGACCCATCCCTAGATCAACTGGCAGACTGTGAAAGATACCTCGTCTCAACACTTGAGGTCTTGGTGTCGATCCCTATAGGGTGGCTAACGGTGAAGTGCCAATTGACGGTGGGTCAGTGGGACCCACCCCATCCACGCCGTCCATCCTTCTTAGTGGGTCACACCATCACGTTGGTGTCCACCGCCCTCAGACGGTGGGACTCACGTCCGTGTGGGCCCTCCTTGACACCCAAATCCGTGGCTCAACAGGCAGACAGAGTGGAGATATCTCGTTTCAACACGTGAGGTCTTGGTACCCCATCCCTATGTGGGTGGCCTGTGCGTGGGGCCCACTAAGGTTTGGTGCGGCTGAAACTTGGTCGGACCCTTCATTCAAGTAGGACACCCACAATGGGTGGGCTGGATTGGTGGACCCCATCTCGGTGGGCCTAAATAAATGATTATGAATGTTTTAAATGGAGGGTATCCCTCTCAACTGTTGCATCTAGTGTGGCCCACACAAGTCATGGCCTGACTTGAATTTTGAGACCCAGGCCCATGCTAGAATGGTGCATCTGGCTAGTGGGTTAGATGTTGGCAAACATCAACGGTGGAGCCCACACCGATCGACCTCATGGACGTTAAAATTAGCTTGAGCGTTGTACCCTTCCCATATATAATATATATGGTGGGCCCTACGTGAACCCACCTCTGTTGTGTTGTCAGGAAAGAAAAAAAAAAAAAGAAAAAGGTGAGATGAGGAGAGAGAGCAGCCACGTGCCCTCTCTCTCTCACTCTCTCTCTCTGACACTTTCTCTCTCTCTCTAACTCTCTCTCTCACTCTCTCTCTCTCTGACGCTTTCTCTCTCTCTACTCTCTCTCACTCTCTCTATGACTCTTTCTCTCTCTCTCTCTCTAGCTCTCTCTATATCTCTCTCTATCTCTCTTTATCCTTCTTTTCATGTCCAGAGACTCGTGGGTCCCACCATGATGCACCTGTGATCCGACGGCGGGACCCACCCTAGATGTATGTGTCTTATCCCTCTGGCATGGGCTCAATGATGTATGTGCCCTATCGACACCGTCCGCTATTCAAACGGCGGGGCCCACCATTATACATGTGTTGCATTCATACCGTCTACTATTTATAAGATCGTTTTATGGCATAGGAAAATGGGCGAAACAGATTTAAAGTGTGAGTGGGCCCCACCATTAAAATAGTAGACCGTGACATCCACCGTTCGAAAAACTTCCATGGGCCGCCATAGTCCCCAATGCGTTTTTACTTTATTTATTTCTTTGTTAGCTTGTGAATAGGTCGGATCTCAAAAATATATGAGGGTGGGCCCGATTTGATATACCTGAGGCCCACTTGACTCGGCCTATTTGATTTGGCCCAAATGATTCGACCCATTCGACTCAGCCCATATGTTTAGGCCCATCTTGATGTAGTTATGGCCCATCCGTTGAGGCCCACCTTGAAACACATGAAGCCATGTTAGGAGGTCCATTTGATGTAACTAAGGCCCATGGGTCGAGGCCCAATAGGATGTACACAAGTCCATTACAATGTGTAACCCTACCATACTTTGAGTAATGATGTTTATGGCAGTCGTGCCTTAGGAGCAATGTTGGTTTGACGTCCATATTAACGAGCAATGATGGTTAGATGTCCTCATTATGACCTTCCCATGGGCCTTGTTAGGCCCATTCACTTTATGGGTTAACCCCAAATACGTGGGTCCCATTCGCTGTAGACGAACAACTTCATAACCACTGCCGACGCCAATTATCGACCTTGATTATCGATGCCGATTGTCGAGGCCGACGCTGATTATCGACCCTGATTATCGGTGCCGATTATCAATGCTGATTATCGGTGCCGATTGTCGTGACCGATTTGCTGATTTCGATTATTAACCGATTCTGATTGTTGTGACCAATTGCAGATTAGCGATTGAGGCCGATTACGTGACCGATTGCCGATTTTCGATTCTCGTGACCGATTTAATTTTTTCGATTGACGTGACCGATTTACCGTTGTCGATTGTCGTAGCCGATTGCCGATTCCGATTGACTTGACCGATTACCGATTAGCGATCGAGGCCATTTATCATGATCGATTGCCGATTACGATTGACGTAACCGATTTGCCGATTCCAATTGTCGTGACCAATTTGCCGATTTCGATTATCAAGGCCGAGTAACGAGGCCGATTCTGAGTGGCGATTCCAATTGTTGAGGCCGATTCCGATTGTAAAGGCCCATTGAGATGTATTCGAGGCCCATGAGACATGGCCCATTGTGATATATTTCCGGCCCATATGGTGAGGCCCGACTTGATGTATATTAGACCCATGAGATGCGACCCACTTGATGTGTATGTGGCCTATGAGTGCGGCCCATCGAGATGTGTATTAAGCTCTTGAGTGAGGCCCATGGTGTTGTATATTTGGCCCTGGTGTGAGGCCATGAGTCCACTGTATGTTAGGCTCTATATGGGCCATTCCTTGGGGGCAATGTTGGTTAAATGTCTACATTGTCGAGGCAGATTGTCGATGTCAGTTATTAATATCAATTATGAGTATGTGACCGCATAGCATCATGATACATGCCCATACGCATCATCTGCATGTTTGTTATGAGATATGGTTGAGCATTGCATATGTCATTAGGCAGGTTGTTATGAGACTCCTTAATAGGCGGAGGTTATCTCACATGAGCGCATGATATGTGCATGACTGGTGTATGACTGGATTGTATGACTCATGCATCTTGCATTGTGTGTTGTGATTACTGTACGCCCTAGCGACATCAGGGTCGTAGCCTTCACAGGCATATCATGGATGGCCAGATGGGACGCCGGAAATGTTTGATTCGAGCATCGGGCTGCTATAGATGGCCCTGGGTGAAAATCCCTAAACACCCTCTTGGTACCAGAGGATACCCCAACGTCCAGACCGAGTAGATATGCATGAGCGCTCGAGTGCCGAATACCAGGAGGCCGCGTCTCCCACTGTGCGATGGTCGATTGGGAGGGGGTGTGGCCTTACCCGCCCGAGGGAGTAGGCATAGCTAGGCTGAGTTTGACCAGCTCGAGGAATGGGTTCGCTATCGATGAGCCGAGTAGGTATTGGCAAACTGCTGGCTAGGCGGATAGTGAGGTCTATTCCACTCACTGGGCTGTGCAGCTTGGAAGGAGGCAGTCGATGTGGAGTGTAATAGACCTCGGTGATTTTCCCAGAGAGTAACCGTACTGATATGTGGACTTATTGAGCAGACGTTGCATATTCATTCATTCATTCATTCACTATCCACTCGGGTTGGTAGTGCGTAACTATTTTTTATGTGTACCTTCGCACGGTCAGGATTTCGGTTGGGCGCGCGACTAACTAGAGACCAGGAGTTTACCACATTGTGTCTGACTATCCAAATTTAGGTATGGGACAGATTTGGATAGAAGTCCCTTGTGATGGACCCCATAGCCTATGATACTTCGTACTATCATCCCGACTTCACATTCCAGTATGGTCATTTCATTTGTACCACATATTACATTGCATCTGTAGTACTTAGCATTTTGAGTTACTATGTTTTTGCATGTATATGGCTTAGACGGACTTAGCAGGATTTACATATTGCATTGTACCCTCGACATCTGACATTGGCTCTCTGTGACTCCTCATTTACATAGTTGAATTGTCTTGCTAGTATTTCCGATATTGTATGATTTATGGGCTTATCATTATTTTCGTTTACTCTTATATCGTATGATTCATGATCTTGTCAGTATTTCTGCTTATCTCGATGATGTATGATTTATGGACTTTATTGTATACTTGACACTTACCTTACACACACTTTCACCACCCTCTAAGCTTTTTATAAGCTTATGCACGATAGATGTGTGCAGGTGGAGTTAGGTTGCAGTCGCGTTGAGCTTGGAGCATGCAACTATCTTCCGGAGCTTTGATTTCGATATATGTATTTCCCTTTTAGCACTGTATTCAACTGTTTATATTAGTGGATATGTGATGATGATGTTGCCTTTGTGACTTGGGTAAACTTGTGGTTATGCTTATTATGAGTTAAATGTACATTGGAAAATCCTCCTTATAGGATCTCAGGATCGGAATCTGGCGTATGGACACCGGGAACCGAGAATGGGGTACTACAGAGGCTGTCGGTACCGGATTCGGCGATCGAAAATTTTGTGAGCCCGGTTTTCGAGTTTGGGGCGTGACACCACTTGATGGGGATTTGTGTTGCGGAATCACACAGATCTAGATCTAGGATAGCAAGCCAATAATGTCAAGCAATCACAAGAGAAACGTGGAAAACCCTTGCAGGAAAAAACCAAAACACAAAGCGATAGAAATTCACTATGAAATAGAAATTACAAGAGAGAGGACTTACCCGATTTGAACATTCTCGAATCTCACCCTTGTTATACCCTTTACAAGCCCTAAAACCCTTTTAGGAACCCTTGTAACCCCTTTTGAAAACCTTAGAATACTTTAGAATAGCCCTAGGGACCCCTATTTATAGTTTAGGAAACACCCCTTCCGTACTTTTGCAAAATCGCCTCAAATTTATGTAGTCAGCAAAAAATCTGCATAGAATCTGTGTAACCCTCGACTAGTCGAAGGAGAGCCTCGACTGGTCGAGCAGCGTGGAATAATAAAAATTGTGGCCGTCGGACTTCGAGTCCAGCGGGCCTCTACCGGTCGAGTGGACCCTTGACCTATCAAGCCAACCACTCGACTGGTCGAGCAGCGCGTTGCAGTTTAAAGGCATCCGTCTGACAACACGAAGTGCCCATGCACTTGATGAGTTAAAGATTGGCTTGTTTGTTTTGAGTTCCAAATAAGACATTTAAGAGATTAGCTAGCATATAAGATTCTTGCTTTTAATATTAAATAAGATCACATGCCTAAACTACTAAAGAATCTAATGAGTGAAGTTATATTTAGATAAAATTTGTGTAGGCTGAAGAAGACATTTTAAAACAAACTCTCTCTCTTAGGCTTTCCTCTAGTATAGGGTACAACGACCTTTGCGCCACCATTAATGAGGGTCATCTGACCTTCATTCTATTGTGAAAAATGTTGATTAAAAAATATTTTAAAATAAAAATATATATGTATATTAAAAGAATTTTGTTTGAAAAAACTTGATTTTTTTTTTTGTATTTTGGGAATAGTCCCGTATCGGAAAGGAGAGAATAAAATATTGTGTTTATATTTGGGGGCGTGGAGTACCTTATTATTTGCTTCGTTGATCCGTGGAGTACCAGGACTTACGTATTCACGCGTGCGCACAGGCTCAAGCATGGGCACAGGCACGAGCATAGGCACGGTCTCAGGCTCGATGTGAGGGCATGGGCAAGTGAGGAAATGTAGCTGTAGAGGCACTAATGACACACTTTGCACTTCACACGTATGCATCGTGTTGCAAATGGGTCGCTCCCTCGCGCAAACTAGTGCAACAAAGAATATGGGTCGGGTGGTTGGAGTGGGCGAATGATCTGAATGACACTAGTATGTCTTTTTATAGAGGTTAAAAGCTAGCTGTTTGAGAGAGGTTTAATTGCACATGCAACTTTAAACCAAACTATGTAGAAACTACTGCGTGTGGCTAACCCAATGGTCATAAAAAGGCCCGATGCCAGTCGCGGTGTGACAGAGAATATGGGTCAGGTGGCTGGAGTGGGCAAGTGATCTAAATAAGACTAGTGTGTAGCCTGAAAACTAGCAGTTTGAGAGAGGTTTAACTACACATGCAGCATTAAACCAGACCATGCAGAAACTGCTGCATGTGGCTAGCCCAACGGTCATAAAACAGCTCGCCAGTGAATCTAAACAGCTAGCATGCAGTAGCTAGTTGTCCCACATGCATAACGATCAGAAACAACCAATAACGGCTAGTTTCTCACAAAAGCCATAAAACGGTCATATTGAGTAAGCCATAAAACGGTCACAAGAGCCATAAAATGGTCATATTGACCCTACACCAAAACGGTCAATAACCCCGACCTATATAAACAGTGCCTAAGTGGTTCATTAGACCATCACCAACAACACGAACCACTCTCAAATACGACCCAACGAGAAGAGCTAGATCAATCTACCCATGTTCAACACGAACCTTAGCTAGTAGTCGTCAAGAAATAGACCAAAGCAGTGGTCTAAACAAACAACAAATTTTCTAATATTCTATCTAATAGAAAGAAGTTTGTGTACATTGTTTCGTTCGTGGTTATTCATGTTTGATGAACATTGAAAGTTTCATTTGTGGTTATTTGTGTTTGATGAACATTGAACCACATACAGGCTCGTCATATCTTATAAGTTATTTGTCTGCAACCTATCAACATTCTCAATCACTTTGAGAAGTGGCGAATAATGCTATAAGGACAACATTATCACATGTGCTTCAACCTATTCTTATTTTTCACGGTTTCTTTATTATTTTTATAAAATTTATAAATTTGTAATTTGCGATAACACATTTGTCATTCCGTAGGCTTCCATCGTGACCGAAGTTAGTAGAGGCATAAATTGGTTCACCGTTCTCTTGTAAAATGCATATGTTAGGAGTTTGTTCAAATCATCACACAAAAGTAATGTGATACAGCGCCAGGTTCGAATTCGTTTCTACTAAGTTAAGTCTCAAACACTAGATATGTCATTGCCGACATATTTATTAGGAGTCAATTTTATATGATTAATTCTCGATAAATAATTTAAGAAAAGTGCTTGTTGATAATATACTCTGAACTTTGTAACAGAAATATCTAATAGACCTTCACAGAATAAGCTTATTTTAAAAGTCACTCACCACTATTTAAAACTAATTCATCTATCATTCACTTCTTTTTTTTTTTCGAAATTCCTACAATCAAAAGTTAGGTGGGCCCACTATGATGTTCGTGAGAAATTCACCACATCTATCATTTTTTTCATATCATGTGATGACATTAGCCTAAAAAGGAGACAAATCCAAAACTCAAGTAAGCTGCATGATAGCAAAATGCGGGAGGAAAATGCCTACCGTTAAAACCTTCCCGGGTCCACTGCTATGTGCATATACCATCCAAAACCTCATTGGGATGAATTGAAAACACACAAAAATTAGCTTGATCCAAAAATTCTGTGGCTCCACAAATGTTTCAACGGTTGGCATCCAATCTTTATTATTTCCTATCCTTTGGTCCATCTGAGTTTTGAATTTATCTCATTTTTTTAATCATACTTTAAAATGAGATAGAAAAACGGATTGATGGGTTGGATTTCTCACAAACATCACACTGCGCTGCCTATTGGAAACTTTAACCCCTGTTGTGGGGCCCACCTGTAGTGTGTACACCCTCCAATAAATATTGAGTGAATCCCACCATACTATCATCATGGGATGGCCAAAAATTCAAACCTATCTAATCATTAGGTAGGCCATCTCATAGAAAATAATAGACAACAACCTCAGAGCCTCCAAATTAACATGGTGGCCCACCTAGTGGACAGATTCGATTGATTTTTTACGCATCTAACATTCACGGTGGGACAACTCTGCTCAGTGGTCATACCAAGGCCACCAATTGAATGGTACAGATGTCCTCAACAAGTGACACGTGGCCGTTGGACAGTAAGTAATATGGTACGTACAATAGAGAAACATGTATGGTTGTACAACAGCGCATGCATGCAGTCCACTTGTATACAATTACATCATGTATGTGTGCAATAGCAATCAATCGTCCATTACGACCGGTCAGAAAAAAGATGCTAGCCAATGGTTCACATTCAATACCCACATGTAGCTGATGTAGAGAGGGTCATGGATAATTCCATGGCTAAGATGGACTAGAAAAGACCTGATCGAAGGCCGAAGTATTTTGGACCATCATAACCTTAAAAACTGTAACGAGTTATTCGACATACTATATATATATATATATATATATATATATATATATATATATATATATATATATATATATATATATATATATATCCAATTGCTTAGAAAAATTAGAAAAATAATATGGTTAAACAAGTAGTACACTAACTATTTTTTGCCGAAAACCAGGAGGAATAGTAGGACTCCTGATTGTAGGTAAATAGTAAGTTTACTATTTATAATAAGTCACCATTTTAGTAAGAGTTTTAGTTGTAGTTTAATTCTGAAACTTATTTATAGGATTCATATCACTATTTAAGAGATGGTAAAGTTTTTTCTTTTTTCTTTTTTCGTACATCAATTTATTTCGAATTTTTTGAATTATTTCTATTTTCTTATTTTTCTTTGTGGATATGGATACGAGAAGCTCCGTAGATTCCGGAGTAGTTATCACATCCTTCCCTGCGTCAGTACCTCACCTAATGGGTGAACAATCTTGGTTCTTTGGTTAATGCATCTTCATGTTTGGGTCCCGAAAATGGATTGGTTGGATCTCACACATGTGTGCAATTCGGGTTACGTTAAGACATGCACATGGCAACAGATGGTGCATGGCCCAAATATCACACGGATCGAATAATTTTAGTGGAGCTGGAATATATAAAAATAATTAGCCATCTCTCCCCGCAGCCAAGTGGCAAGGTAACGCGTTAATCGGGTCCATCCATATACTGGTCTGTATCATGGACTGGCGTGGACGGTGCTGGAGCCCACCTTGATTTATATGCTTTATCCACACCATACATTCATTTTGACAGTTCATTTTAGGGAATGAACAAAAAAAGAAGGCAGATTGAAGGCTCAAGTAGACCACACCAGGGAAGTTATGTGAAAGCTTACCATTGAAAACTTCAAGTTTTGGATCAAGCTAATATTTATGTTTTCCCTTCTGACAAATCTATATGACCTTATTAAGAGGTTGGATGGTAAATAAAAATCACAGTGGCACTTGAGAAGTTTTCAACATACGGTGGGAATTCTACTTCCTGTAATATGGTTCAGCTGGGCATTCAATCTGTCTCTTCTTGGGCTCATGCCCTGAAATGATCAACATGAATGGATGGACAACATGGAAATATATGTGTGTGTGTGTGTGTGGGGGGGGGGGGGGGGGGGGGGGGAATGGTATTATAAGGTCGAGCGGGGAGGGAATGGTATTATAAGGTCGAGCGCATATAGAACCTTAACATAAGGTTGAGTCTTGCCTTAAGTGTAAGCGTTGGATGATAAACATTCAAAATGCGTGATGTGGCGGGAAGATGCGACAACCTCTTGGGGAAGCTTAGAAGCTAGTTAGGGCCCACCATCATGTTGTGAGAAATCCACACCATCCATCTGTTTTTTCATGTCACATTAGGATATGAGACAAAGTGGGGCAGATCTGAAATTACGTGGGTTCACGACAAGAAATAGTGAGGAATGGATGTCTGCTGGTGAACATTGGTGGGGTTACAGAAGTTTTGGATTGGGCAAATATTTTTGCATTTTCAGTTCATCCTAGTAAGAATGACCCTGTGAACAGTATGGATGGCATATAAGAATAATGGTAGACCATCGGAAGGTTTCAATAGTAGGCATTTAACTACTCACATTTTCTTGTTGTGTGGCCCAGTTGAATTATAGATAAACCTCATTATTTTTTCCACGTCCTAACATGATCAGAAAAAATGAATGAACGTGGTGGATTTCTCTTAAACATTATAATGGACCCACCTATATGTTTAGATAAAAATTCCTTCTCACACAATCCAGACGACGGGCTGTCTGCGTGGTGAGTGTATTAGGTGCGGCTCAGGCCTAGCCCAAGATGGTGTGACCCTTATTGTAGTCCAATGTTGACGTATGAATTTTATATCCACTCCACCCATCTGTCTTTATAGATCATTATAAGATATGATTCAGAACCTGAAGCAGATCCAATTCTCTGGTGGACTAAACCATAGTAAAAAGTTGTGATTGACAATTAATGGGCCACTTATATTTTGAATGAAGCTGATATATATATTTTTTTATTTTACTTCATCTAGGTATATGTAACGTATCAACAGGTTAGATGGAAAATAAGCATGATGTAAACGTTACAGTGGGCCATGGGAAGTTTTTAATAGTAGAGTATTCAATCACTACTATTTCCAATAGTATGGTTCGCCTTAGAATTAGATCTTCTTTATTTTTGGAATCAGGACCTAAAATTGTCTTCCAAAATAGATGGATCGTGTGGGTACACAATATGTAGATCAAGTTGGGCCCCACGATGAGGGACGCACTGTCGTAGGTTAGGTGGAGGCCACACCTAATCAACTCCCTTCCGCGGGGCACAGATTAGCTACTGACAGGTTGAGTAGCGAGACTAGCTACTGAAGTGACATCAGCAAGTTCCGTGGGCTCCACCATATGTATGTTTTTTATCCCCACCTTCCATCCATTTGGAAAGATCATTTTAGGGCAATATCCAAAGAACGAGTTAAATCCAAAGCTCCAATGGACCCTAGCACAGAAAACAGTGAGACGGTGACGCCCACCATTAAAAACTTCTAAAGGCCACAAAAGTTTTAGATCAAGTTGATATTTGTGTTTTCCCTTATTTCGTGTCTTTTTAACTTTTGAACAGGTTAGATTTCAAATAAACGTTATGATGGGCCTTAGGATAGTTTCAACGGTGGGAATCACTCTCCCGAGTATTTTCTTTGGTGGGGCCCACTACATATTTTTATTTGCCTCATTCTTTGGTTCATACCCTAAAATGATATCTAAAAATGGATGGACAGTGTAGATATAACACATACATCATAGTGGGGCCCACCAAACTTAGTGACATCACTTCAATAGCCGACTCGCTACTCAACTTGTTAGTATCTAATCCGCGACACCCTGATCCATAGCTCAAGTGGTAGACTGGGTGAAAGATACCTCGTTTCAACACTGAGGTCATGGTATCAATTCCCTAGTGGGGGTGGCTAACAATGAAGTGTGAATTGATAGTGGGGTGTACTAACAAGCTAACAAAAAAAAAAAAGTATCTAATCCGCGTCCCCTTCCGCGTGGGAAGCGGAAAGGCTGGTGTGCCACAAGCCACCGACCTTGGTGGTGTGTTGCCATCACTAATTTTCGTGAGCCCCACCATGATATAAGTATTATATCCACGTTGTCCATCCATTTGGAAAAATAATTTTAGGGCATTAGCACAAAAATTAAGCAGATCCAAAGCTCAAGTGGACCATAACATAGAAAGTAGTAGGGATTGAACGCCTACCATTGAAACTTCTTGGGGCCACAAAAGTTTTGGATCAAGATGATATTTGTTTGGTCCCTTCATCCAGTTCTGTGTGACGTTACATACAGGTTGGATGTAAAATAAACATCATGATGGGCTGTAGAAAGGTTTCAACAGTGGGTATCATTGTCCCCACCGCTTTATGTGTCGTGGTCCACTTGAGGTTTGGATCTGCCTCAGTTTTACAGTCAAGCCCTAAAATGATGTCTCAAAATATATAGACGGTATGGATATAACACATATGTCATGGAGGATCATATAATTGGTGACGACAATGCACCCCAAGATTGTATAACGCCGATTTATCCAGTTTTGCCCTTTTTTGGGGGGATGGCATCTCTGTTGTATATTTTGAAAATTTATCATCAAATGGTTCAGACTAAGACATGACTCGACCTTATATTAAGGTTTTATGTGCTCGACCTTATAGTATCATTTCTGTATGTGTGTGTGTGTGTGTGTGTGTGTGTGTGTGTGGGAAAAGGTTCTATGCAATTGAGCTCATGGAAACATCTCATTAGGTCGAGTTGTGTGGGCCCACTATGATGCGTGTCAAACATCTACTCCATCAGTCAGATGCACCACTCGATGGTGGACCTAAGGCTTAAAAATCAAGTCAATTAGTGACTTGTGTGGGTCACACCACATACAAAAGTTGAGACGGGTTACCCTCCATTAAAACATTCATAATCATTTATTGGGCCCACCGAGATATGGTTCACAAATCCAGCCCATCCATTATGTGTGTCCCACTTGGATGAGGGGTCAAACTAAGTTTCAGATGCATCCCAATTTCAAGTTGGCCCCACCAAGTGCTTTTATATGTTTTAGGCATGTTTTCACATGATTTTAGATGGTATGGCCCACCTGAGTTCCGGCTGATTTTTGGGATATCCCATAATTAAAAGGGGACCCATCAAACGCACAGTGTCAATGGTCGGCACACATCATGGTGGGTCCCACACAACTCAACCTCATGGGAAGTTCCCATGAGCTCCACCGCATAAAACATTTTCTATATATATATATATATATATATATATATATATATATATATATATATATATATATATATATATATATATATATATATATATATAGGGAAAAGGTACAATGCGCTCAAGCTGATTTTAATGCCCCATGAGGTCGAGCTGTGTGGGCCCCACCGTGATGCATTTCGAACATCTACCTCATCAGTCAGATGCACTATTCCATCATGAGCCTAGGTCTCAAAAATCAAGTCAATCCTTGACTTGTGTGGGCCACACCACATACAAAAGTGGGGAGGGGCCATGCACCATTAAAACATTTATAACCATTTTTTAGGGCCCACCGAGATGTAGTTTGCAAATCCAACCCATCCATTATGTGTGTCCCACTTGAATGAGGGTTCAGACCAAGTTTCAGGTGCATGCAAAACTCAGGTGGGCCCCACCAAGTGCTTTTATATGTTTTAACAGTGTCTTTACATAATTTTAGATGGTATGACCCACCTGAGTTCCGTATACGGCTGATTTTTGGGATATCCCATAATTTAAAGGGTACCCATCAAATGCACGGTATTGATGGTCGAAACACGTCACGGTGGGGCCCACACAGGTCGACCTCACAAGAGCTTATCGTCAGCTCCAGCGCATTGTACCACACACACACACACACACACACACACACACACACACACACACATATATATATATATATATATATATATATATATATATATATATCCAAATGCTCAGTTGCGTACCAGTTCGCACAGAACTCGTGCCAACATTTTTTGAGAACTTATCATACTTAATGTAACTCCAAAATCCGAATAGTCCACATGAAGCAGCACCTCATGAAACCCCGGGCCCAATTTTTACTTTGATCCAAAACTTTGGTGGGCCATAAAAGATGAAAATAGTTTCCTCCATTGATTTGCATTTCTCTTTGATATGTCCCAGCAGAATTTTAGATCAGGGAGAAAATTTATGCCTTGGGGTTTCATGGGATTCTGCATCACATGGATTGTTCTAACGCCCTTGACACATGTGCATAGGCGCACACACACGTAGGTGAGCAGGTGAGCATGACTCTATATATATGAGAAATGGTACTATGTGGTCCACCTCATGGGAACTTCCCATGAGGTCGAGCAATGTGGGCCTCACCATGGTGTGTCAAACATCAACACCGTGCATTTGATAGGTCCCTTTAGGTTATACCATCTAAAATCCTAAAACACATAAATCCTAAAACACATAGTACCATTTCCACACACACACACACACACACACACACATATATATGGTGGGCCTCATAGATCCCCTGATACGGTCGTCTGTCTCTAGCTAGGTCCTGGCGGATGTAGTACCAATCCTCAACCATCATGGAGGGCTTTTGTATGAAAAAGCCCTCTACCGTATTCTCTCCCACGGCACTAGGGCTGAAAGTCAGGCGGGTTGGGTTGGCTTGGGTTGGGTTGGTAATACCTTAGCCCAACCCAAGGTTCCTATACCTCAACTTCAACCCATCCAACCCAACATTGTGTTGGAATTCTCAACCCAGACGGGCTCGGCCAGGTTTGTTAAGTGGATACATGCTAATATTTTCGTCATTACGTACATTAGTTTATTATATTTTCAATACACCTTTTAATTTTTGTACCTATGATTTTATTAATTATATATATAATTATTTATTGCCAAGAACTTCATTTTTTTTTTTTTCTAAACAAACCAGGGACAATTACTCTTTGAAAAGTCGTGTTGTGTAGCACGCAATCTATTTTGGAGAGACAATCCAACATATCTTGTTAACTTGAGTCATCGAAAATGTGGACCAATGAAACCCGTCAGTATTGTAATTTAATGTGCATTCAATTCAGATGATCCGCACTCAATTATAATTTATTAGTAACTTATATACTGTTAAGGTTTGGAGTGGGTCTGGCAATGCAAGACCTCAACGTGAGCCCAACCCAAGTTTTATTGGGTTGGTGTTTGTATAGCCCAGAGACCGAACGCGATACATCCTGCCCAGGCCCAACCCAATGTCAGGTCAATCAAGAATCGGTCAGGTTGAATCTGCCCGACTTCCACCCCTACATATCATCCACCTTGTTTGGGCTTGGAGTGCACGTCAGAGATCTAGGCTATGCAATCCAGACCGTCTAAATAGCTGACCCAGCTAGGAAGAGAGCATATCTGAAGATTTGCACTGAGACGGACTATTTTACATTTAACCTTCCACCAGATGGAAGTTGATTTTATGGACAAGATTGATTGATCATTGTAACTTTGCACATAATGCTCCATCCACAGTGGGACCCACATTTTGGATGGCCTGGATAGACGTACACCAAAAATAAGTCACCACTAATTGATTTTAAGGAGTAAAACTTACCAAGGACTCCTGCGCTAGCAGGGCAAGCTTAGTTTCTATCAAATAGATACAGCTGAGGCAGGGGATGAAATTCTGACTATGGGCCCACCTCAATGTATGAGTTGTATATTCATCAGGTGGCCCATTAACACCCCTACCCGCTATGCTTGAATGGTCCCAAAATTTATAAACAGATCAATGGACTGGATTAGTGAACCATAGGCCCCACTTGTCAGAAATCACCCTGTGTATTTTGCAAAGATGCAGACCACCTGTCCAGACTTTATCAATTGGAATTGGAATTTTCAAATAACTCAGACTGCTTATGTGATAGGGCTTCCCTTAGATATTGGAGGCCCTAAAAATTCATTAGACTGAATATTTCAACTCCATGATTACATAGACGTAAGATTCATTGGACTGAATATTTTAACTCCATGATTACATTAAGGTTCATGGTGACCGGCCATTTTCAAAGCAAAAGCGCTAAATTTCAAATGGTTGAGATAATCTAAGTTAAGAGATTTTATTTGCCGTGCATCTTTGACATAAGTTGATACTCATCATAAAAACGGCTTGGATTATTGAAAGATGATTTAGATTAATGGCTAAAGTCCAGACGAATCATATTGCGAATATATTACGATGTACTTGAGAAGGCATGGGTCAAAAGTGATGGCTCAGAGGTAGACGGACTGCGTTTAAACACTAAGGTCATGGGTACGAGTGCTCGTGTGGTTCCTGTAGTCGAAAGTCGTGTGGGGCCCAAACCATCAGTATTCGAGGGGAGCGGATTAGGTGTTAATAAAGTAACAAGTTAGTGGGTGTTTCCCTGACTGTGGGGCCCACCTTGATGTATGTGTTGTATGCTCATTTTAGCGCATGGTCTAAAAAATGTAGTATATCCAAATCTCAAGTGGACTGTAGGGATTGAATTCCCACCGTTAAAAGCTTCCTGGGGCCGCAAAAGTTTTGGATGAAGCTGCCATCCAGTTTGTTGTGGCCTTATCAACAGGTTGGTAAGCATATAAACATTATGGTGGGCCCTAGGAAGTTTTTAACGGTAAAAGTTCAATAAACATTGTTTCTTGTGGTGTGGTCCACTAGAGATTTGGATCTTCTTTCTTTTTTCTTTTTTCTTTTTTTTACTGTGCCATAAAATGAGCTGAAAAGCCTGATAGATACAACAAGTACATCAAGGTGGACCACATATTCAGGGAACATACTCATGAATGGCGGTGGCGCATCCCAACTTTAGACCAGGCTCGGGTCTAACATGCATGGGTTGAACAGGGTTTTGACTAAGTCATTTTAACCTAACCTGACCTAACCCAGATCAACTAGTCAACGTAGCGGGTGCATGGATAAAGAAAAAAGCTCACCAATTTATTTTCAAGAAGAGCCCTTGAATTTAATATGAAAATAAAAAGTGATATTATTAAATGGAAAGTGCTCTCTACAACGTAATTGATGGCCTTATATTTTTTAGATCTGGTCTATCCATGGTGGCCCACCGCAGACTAATGGCCTGGATTGTTGGACCATTGGATGCCCGCTTGTGCAAATCATCAGTCAAGGACCACACCATATGAACGACCTGGATCACCAACAGGTGGTCACCAATTTCATGTTATCTGGGAATTAAATAATAATTAAAAAGAAAAGTGGTCCATCTTCTTGATAGTTTTGGGCCATCTCAGACCAAGTTGTTGATATTGACGAACTGATTTATTCTGATGGTGGGCCCATCCGACCCAAGCTTGATTTCTCGGCGGGGAGGCTTGGTTGGTCTCGAATTTGGGATTTAGCCCATTGGTTGGTCAGCCCACCTCGTGGTGACCCATTACAACCCTAGTTATGCAGTTTATTATTATTATTATTATTATTTTATTTTTTTATAAATTTAACACACGCACACACACCCCACACACTCACGCTAGTGGAATTTCACCACCTATGGATACTCGAACCCTTGACCGGGTGTTGAAACTCCTGAGAGTCTACAATCCGAGCAAGAGTAAGGATCCAACCCTAGTTATGCAGTTGGGTTTCACTTGGATCCATGTATCTATGGTCCAGACACTGGGCCTAGTCCTAAACCCACCAGCCCTTGCTCGTGAGATGCATAAAGATCTGGACTCATGCAGGCCCAGGCCCCTTTAGAAACGTAATTACACGGCCCGACGCTATCATGACACATGCAATTCATTCCAATACATCCTGAGATTTTAAACTAGTCTTACAGTCTAAGGCCAGAAAAACCGATGCCCGGATGCTCGTCGCCAGTTGGGCTGTGAATGGTCGCAGGGCCCGGGGTCGTCTCCGGTCAGGTTTTTGAGACATTTGAGTTGGGTTCGTCAGGAGAGCCCAACTTGAAATTTTTTGTTTGCTAGACCCTAGACCGACCCGGACGCGGATTGCGTCCTACAGGCAGGGCTCTGTGGGGCCCATTGTCATGTAAGTGTTTTATCAACACTGTTCATCGATTTTCTCAAATCATTTTATGTTATTATCTAGGTAGGACACAATCCGCATCGAGACCAACCCTGCCCATTGATACCTCTAGTCTTGAGACAAAATGTTCAAAATTAAAGCTGTACATGAGCTGAACCAAGTCGAGCTTGGCCCAGCTTGGCTCGTCTCGACCAACAGGCTCCCCAGCTCCAACTCAACTCGCTCAATCTTTGAGCCGGTCTGGCCAGCTCGGCTCAGCTCGGTCAATAGCTTGGGTCAGCTCAAATCAAGTTCAAGCCGAGTTCAAGCTTGAGCCAACGAGTTGAGTTTGAGTTTAGGTTTTAAAATTTTTAATATATATATATATATATATATATATATATATATATATATATATATATATATATATATATATATAATACATAATTGATTTAAATATATAAATATTTATGAAACATTTATATTAAGCAAAACTGATCCGATTCAAACCGAGTCAAGTTCGAGTCAAGTTTTGAGCCAAGTTGAATTGAGCTTGGTCTAGCTCAGATTGGGCTCGAAATTTTTTCAGACTAAAAAACTCAGCTCGACTCAGCTCAAACTCAGTTTCAAGCCGAGTCAAATCAAGCTTTTTCGAGTTGAGTCGAGCGAGTTAACCGATCTGACACGGTTCGTATACAACTCTATTCAAAATAGAAGAAAGGTGGACCCATGACATGTTTGGGCATGCTGTAGGGGGAGGAGATTTTTGGAGCATGGAGTATTCACCATGGAGCCGATAAGATCAATGGTTTGGATCACTTAAAAAAGGGCCCCACTCATCAGTACTGTGCTATAAAAATCCCTGGGCCCAACATTGAATAATACTAGCGGAGCTTTAGTCCCATTACAGGCCCAGACCAACGTCCCAGCGCAGCATAGAGAATCTTCTGTGCGCTTCAGGAATGGAGCGCAGATTAGACGAGGCAGGGGTAGCAGCTTAGTAGGATTGACCCTAACCGTGGGGCCCACATTGATCTATATGTTGTATATCCACGCCGTCCAACCGTTTTTCCAGTTCATTTTACGGCATGGTCCAAAAAATGAGGCAGATTGAAATCTCAGGTGGACCACACCACAGGAAAACAGCAGTGATTGAACACCCACCATTAAAAACTTCCTAGTGCCCACTGTAATATTTATTTGCCATCCCACCTGTTGATAAGGTCATACAGACATGGATGAAGGGAAAACACAAATAGTAGCTTGATCAAAACTTCTGTGGCCGCAAAAACTTCTTATGGTGGGAATTCAATCCTTACCATATTGTCCACCTGAGATTTGGATCTCCATGCCCTAAAATAAGCTGGCAAAACGGATGGACAGCGTGGATATAAATAGAGGTGGGCCCCATGGTCAGGGCCTCATTTGCAAGAATTGTGCAGAGTACCCTTTTTCTTTTTCTTTTTTTGCTACGATCTCATGGACCCCACAGGAAAAGATTGTACAATAATCTACACCGTCCCTCAGTTCCTACCTATACAGGCCACACTGCAAGAAAATCAACCCGAGCGCAATCGATGGTCCGGACCTCCATATGCATGGGTGAATGTAGACCAGAAAATTCTATCTTTGCCTTGCAACTCCTCAAATAGATGGCCAGCATCACCATTTAGCCCCAATGGACTGTCCTGATCCTCATGCCCCACGAGTGTTAGCTTTAATCGGACATTTTGATTTGAAAAGTAATAATACATTCCCGGTGCTTCCATTTCCTACAAGATTGGACCGATGGTTCATTGATCCAGACCATTGGTCTCATGAGACTCATTACAGATGGGGAACATGATAAAACTCCTGAAGATTAGAATATCCTCGCCATTAAATTTGTCCACTTTTACCAGCGATTGCTTTATTTTTATCTTGACCGTCTACTGCAAGTACACTAGTACACTGATCGAAATGTTAGGACCTCTAATCTTAGAGATCTTACTGGGATTTATGGTGCGAAATCACACATAAATGGATCTAGGATAGCAATCCAAAAGCACCAAACAAACCAAAGATAAATACAAAGATTTAACATGGAAAACCCTTGTGGAAAAGAGGAAAAAAAAAAAAAAAAAAACCCACTGCACAAAGCAACAGAATTTCACTATGAAAGAACAGATTACAGAGTTAGAGAACTTACCTGGCTTGAGCAATCCTCAAACCTCACCTTTCTCACCCCTTGAAACCCTAGAGCTCCCTTTTAAAAATTCTAGAACCCTTTCAGAAATCTTAGAATGCCTTTTAATACCTCTCAGTCCCTTATACACCTATTTATATGGGTTTAGAAAGAAGCCAAAACAGAATGGGAAACAAATTTTACAAAATTTGTGTTTCCGCAGAAAATCTGCATAAAACCTTCGATGACATCGAAGTAGCTTCGATGTCATCGAAAAATGACAAAGTATGTCCAACGAGCAAGGGTAAAAAAATCCCGAAAAAATTCGATGGCATCGAGTTGGCTTCGATGTCATCGAGCCCAACTGACAGATTGAAGACATCTGTCACTAACAATCTCCACCATGTCTTTAATCTTCAAACGTAGCTCTCTGTCCTCTTCTCTTATCTCTTCCTCGCATCATAACTTCATCCACACTTCTTGTGCACACTCCGTCCTCCTTTTACGTCATCGCCAAGCTCAGAAAAGTTGCACAGAACTTGAACTTGTCCGTATGAATGACCTTAGTGAGCATGTCTGCTGGATTCACGTTGGTGTGAATCTTCTCTAGTGATATGCCTCCTTATTCGAGCACCTGTCAGATAAAGTGGTGGCGAACATGAATGTGTTTAGTACGAGAGTGATAAACAGAAATTTTAGCCAAATTGATAGAGCTCTCACTATCACAGTTAACCGGCACAACCTCCTACTAAAGTCTCAATTGATTTATTGTAACATCCTGGATTTTCACTGTTTCGGATTTCCAAAAATCCTTGAATTTTTTTTTAAATAACTTATATTATCACTTGCTGACCATTAGCACTTAACGTTAGCTTATATACGAGTGGTCCAGTCTGGTCACGATTAGACCGTGTGCAGGCCATCAAGTCAGATGATCGGTTTGTACTTGGCGATAGCTTATGCAGGTCATGCAGCAGCCGAGGAAGGTCAGAAAAATCTAAAAATTTGGGAAAGCATAGATCTCACTGGGCTTGTAGTCCCTAGCGGACCACGGACTCGTTGGACACCCAGAAGTTGATTATCCGTGCTGTTCCAACAACACTTGTCAACCCACCCAAGGCCAGAGTTAAAATCTGGCACTAGTCAATGAAACTGAGACTATGGACTTTCCAGCCGTCAGATTTCTTCATAATTTACGGTGAAGGTCTAATGTACGTGCCTACGTCCGTCCACGAAATCTGGGACCCGATCGTGGGACGGTGACCGTTGATCGTAAACCGGACCCGTACGATTAAATCTCATATCCGATCGTTCCCAAATTTTGCATGGCCCTTCATCGGGCCGTGGAACACCTACCCTATAAATTTCAGGACCAGGGGGCCACTAGAGATTCTTCAATCACCAGAATGGACCCCACAGGGCCATTTAACAATCGGAACCGTTTGATCAAACCCCATAATCGTTCATCCATTTGTTCTCAAACTTTGCATGACCCTTCATCGGACCATGAAGCTCCTGTCCTATAAATTTTGTGACCAGAGACCCATCAGAGTAACCCCGTTACTCTTTTAGCTTAAAACCGATGGTTTAGAGTAAGCATGACCAAATCTCCACCTTCACTAGTTATAAATAGGCCACATTATGAACATAGTTAATCCAAACCCTAATCATTGCCCACGAGAAATCTCACTACCAAATTCATTCCAGAAATGCCCCGATTTTCCAAACAAGCTCTAGACCGCTCGTTGGTGGGCCACTAGTCCCAAAATTATAGAGTAATGTCCGTCTTGTTAGGCTCAACGTCCATCGCGGGAGTCGGACCTGGGTAGTGCCCAGAATCGCTCAACTTGAGCCAAAGGACGAGTACATGAGAAATGCAAATACCCTAAAGAAATGAGCTGGAACTTAAGTGAATTGAGTCGTCCGCTCCTATGCAAAGTTGAGGATTTCGGAACGTCGCTTTACGACCAAACTTTACTCGTGGAGTAAGGATATTTTCTTGCTCATATCCGTATAGTCGCGGCCTTGATCAACTATCAGTGACCGTTGAACAGATTTCTAATCATATTTGTCGATCGACACATCCAAATGGCGGGCCGACCATATCCATACGTAGATCATCATTAAGGTCAACATCCTACAGTGTATATCAATATGTACACCCCATAGTAGGCCCTAAAGCTTAGAAAGACCCTCCCATAGGTCTAATATAGTAAAAACCCAACATTTGGGGCCATTTCCACCCAATCTGGCATTATAAAAGGGCCTCATTTGGGGTACCCCTCTCCCCATACGAATTTTGCCCTAGAGAAAGGGAAAAGAGAAGAAAGAAAAGGGAGAAGAGAAAGAGGAGAAAGGAGGAGAAGAGAGAGGAAGAAGAAAGGAAAGGAGTGTGTGGTTGGAGGTGGGGCCCAAGGAAGCTCAACCTTGCAACTCTTTACCCCTTTTCCAAGGAAACCCTCCACCTCAACTGCAAGAACCGCTTCCGTTGGTTGTCTAGGTAAATCCCTTACCCATTTTTCTTGAAAACCTTGTGTTGAGAAGGGAATTGCGTGGGATTCTAACATGCAAATGTTTGCTCTAGGGATTCCAGCCATTCGACCCTAAAATCCACCCTCCTAGGTCATTTTTCAAGCCTTCAACGACCCGAAGGTGCGGACTATTAATCTTAGGTGGCCTAGCACCAATTATATCATGAGTTTAATGATTTTGTTTGCTTGGGTGAAGTATATATAGAATCTAGAGAGGCCTTAGGATTTGGGTGCCTGTTTGAGATATATGGAATTGTATGTTGCTTACCCTTTCTTATGATGTTGTTTGTACCTCACTTGTTTGAGATATTGTGGATGACTATATGCTCATGCGTTGAGTGATTTTCTCATATGTTGTTGCCTATGATGTGCATGGTGATTGTCCATATGCATTTGATTCCTTAAAATGTTGGAAGTATTCAACTTCCTCGCTAACCCACACACTCACATGCACCTAGCTCCTGATAACGTAGTATGCTTGCTAGGAATATTTGACTTGTAGGTTGTGATATATGTGAACATGACATTTTTATGTTAGTTGATAATCTTGATAGTTGGCATGCTATGAATCAACATTGAACCCTCGGGTTGGTCGGAAACATGAGGAGAGACGGTAGTTCAATCGGTAGGACCATGCTAGGGCTAAACCCGTGAGTTTGGGCGGGTGTATACGAGTGGCAGTAGTCTGACTACATGGGTCCCTTGTACCCGATGCCGCTCGTCGCATGCTCGCCTAACTCGTGCGGTCTAGCCTACTATCTGACCAACCTTGTTTGTTAACCATGTTTGCCCACATATGTATGGAATCTGGAACACCCTACCATCGTTGTAGTACATTGATAACGAATTGAATATCGATCCACAGTCTCGTGAGTCGAGCATGGTGGAATGGGACACCGTGTTTGAGCTGTCGGCTTACGCTGGGGTGACGCGCCTCCCCGTAGTGATCGCAAGCGATCCCTTTCTCTCGGCACTCCCCATGTGCTTGAAGTCGGGGATGGAGAACCCGACGGGATCACGGATTGCGAGGTGTTGGCATCACACGTTGGGGGGTCTTGGCCTCGTAACTAGTTCAGGGCATTTGATATGTGGGGTGTATTAGATTCTCCATTCTGTTGGATGAACGGACTTAACTAAGAACTCGGTTAATATTATCACTACATTGCATTAGCTAGGGTGGAAACTCGGCAGTCGAGGTCGCTCTGAGGGAGTGTTGACATACGCGATCGTTAGACGGAGTCGCTTGAAGGAGAGTTGTGGTGAGGGCATGCATCATATCATCATCATGCACATGCATTAATAAGATTAGATAAGTGTTTATGAATGATTATTTTTCATTAAATTCTTAGTATAATTGATATCCGTTGTAACTTAAGACTAATTGCACCTACTGAGTTGATCACTCACTCCCACTCTGGGACGGTGTTTTAAAACACCAACCAGACCCTCCATTAGATGCAGGTAATGCTGAATATGATGAGCCAGGCAGCGAGAGCCTGGAGGAGGAGGACGAGTTCTCTTACTTCCAGATGATGAGTGGGTCTCCATCGGCTCAGTAGATGGGATGTTAAATCGCTGAGTAGCAGACTCAGCCCTATTCTTTTGGACATGATATTTTTGTGATTTTTATTGGGCAACGCCTTAGGCGACCCATTTATATTCATTTGGACCTGTGTGTGTGTGTGTGTGTATATATATATATATATATATATATAGATATCTTCCATTCCAGTAGACTAGTTGTGGTTGTGTTTCATGCTCCAAATAATTCCAAGTTGCGCAATTAAGCTTGATTAATCATAAAACTATAAAATTGATAATAAGTAACACTCGGGAACTTAGGAGTCGAGTGTATGCACGACCCCCGATTTTTAGGGCGTTACAAGATGGTATTAGAGCAATAGTTTGGAATCAATTGGGCCATGGGTCATGAACTCACTAACGCGCCCGCTGACTTGAGAGGAAACGCAATAGAAAACACGAAAATGCTAGGAACCACCCCAGTCCATGAATCTGTTTGCCAGAATATGACATATATCTTCTCACAATACCGACTGCATATAAAATATTTAGTCTCGTACTGACCATGACATACATTAAACTGCCAACCGCATTCGAATAAGGCACATAAAACATAACTTGTTTTTCCTCATTTGATTTAGGACATTATTCTAAGGAAAGCTTGAAGTGAGTTGCATGGGAAACGCTCACTGGCTTTACTTGGTCCATCCCATACTTGATTAACCTTTTCAAGGTATTCTGCCTATGATAACTAAAGTCTGCTCCTCTTCTTGTCTATATGAATATCGATGCAGAGAACCCTCTTTGCAGCCCCCAGATCTTTCATCTCGAATGTCCCTAATAACTGAGTCTTTAGTACGTTGATTTCAAATATATCATGATAGGCGATCAACATATCATCAACATACAATACCAGGATGATGAATTTATCATCACTCAGTATCTTGTAATAGACATAGTAATCGTATTCACTTCGAGTAAATTTCTGACTTAACATGAAAGAATCAATTTTTTTATACTACTGCCTAGGCGACTGTTTCATTCCGTACAATGACTTTATTAATTGCAAACTTTTTTCTTCTCCCCTTTAATTTCGTAACTCTTCTATTGCTTCATATAGATCTGCTCTTTCAACTCCCCGTGCAAGAACGCAGGCTGGACATCCATCTGATCCAGCTCGAGATGGTATTGGGCAACCAACAACAACATGAATCTAATAGATACTTATTTAACTATTGGCGCGAATATCTCTGTGAAGTCGATTCCTTCTCTCTAAGCATAACCATTCACTATCAACCTTGTTTTGTATCCATCATGTTTCCTTTTGAATAACCACTTGCATCCGATCACTTTTCGGTCCACCGGAAACTCCACCAGCTCCCATATGTGATTTTTGTGCAACGAGTACATCTCATTGTTCATAGCCATCTTCCACTTTTTTGCATCAGGCTCACCAAGAGCCTCCTAAATAGTAGACGGGTCCCCCTCATCTGTAACGACGGCATATATAATATTAGAGTCGTCTTTTTATCTTGCCAATAACCTATGATCACGCGGTAAGTTTTTTTTCACAGGTGGCTACTCCACCTGATCTTGTACCTCTGTCTGCACATCTGTCTCTACATGAGTATCATCTGTGTCAATCTAGACGTTTACGATCAACCTTTCTGATTCCTCTTACTCATCTTTATCATTCTTGCAGAATAGGGAGTTTTCATCGAATCTGACGTCAAGCTAGTGAAGATCTTGCGTGTGACCTTGTCGAACAACCTATAACCTTTCACACCAGCACCATAGTCAACAAAAATATACTTTTTGGCTCTATGGTATAGCTTATCTCTCTCAACTGGCGGTACATGAGAATAAGTTTCACAACCAAATATGCGCAAATCAGAGTAGTCAATCTTATGACCACTCCATACTTCTTCTGGGATCTTACATTCAATTGTCGTAGAAGGATACCGGTTCACCAAATAGCAGGTCATGTTGACGACATCTGTTCATATGTCCTTGCCCAATGTAGCATTACTTAACATGCATCAGGCCTTCTCTAAGAGAGTCCAATTCATTCGTTCAGTCACACCATTTTGTTCGGGCGTGTGACGCATTATTTTGTACCTAATGATCCCTTCATCCTTCCAATATTCATTGAACTCAATGGAAGTAAATTCACCACCATTGTCAGTCCTTAAAACCTTTATTTTTCGTCCTAACTGTTTTTCCATTATTATCTTTCATTGTTTAAATATGGTGAAAACTTCGAATTTATATTTCATGAAGTAAATCTAAACTTTTCTAGAGTAGTCATTAATGAATGAAACAAAACATAACGACCCCCCAATGAAAACCTCTGGCGATGATCCCTATACGTCAGAGTGCACATAATCAAGCACTCCCTTACAACATGTTTTCCAGTTTTAAAAGATAATCTAAATTGTTTACCATATATATAATGCTCGCATGTATCTAAATCAGAATTATTAAAAGTTGGAATCAAACAACGATCAGATAGTACATTCATGCCCCTCTCGCTTATGTGGCACAAAAGAGCATGCCATATACGTAGAGACGTGAAATCTACAATAGTTGTTGCCGTTCCACTGCTAAAGTACTCCCGATCAACCTGTAAAGGTTACCATACCTTTGCGCTCTCATAATCACGAGTGCCCCTTTTGAAACTTTAAGGACACCATCATACCAGTGAACTTGCACCCTATAGCCTCAAGTGCACCGAAAGAAATCAGACTTTTCTTCATATCAGGAACGTGCTTGACATCAGTCAAGGTATGCTCTATCCCATCAAACATGTTGATGCTCATGGTACCATAGCCACAATAGTACATGCATTATCATTGCCCATAAAAACCTGTCCACCATCGCATTCCTTGTAACTAGCAAACCAACTCCGATGAGGAGTCATGTGATATAATGCTCCTGTGTCAAGGATCCATTCATCTCTAAGATTGTCATATAAGTGTCCGACCATAGACACTGACAGAATATCACCACCACTTGTCTCTTCATTAGATGTGACAACATTGGCCTCGTTAGAAAAAGACTCTGAGTTTTCTTTATTTTCTTTACGATTGGTACAATTCTTTGTTATGTGTCTAGTATCCCACAGTTCTAGCACTTTAGTTTTCCTTTGCCCTTGCCCTTGGTTTTGATTTAGATCTTGAGGATCCTGTACTTCGATCAATATTCCTGTCCCTCGTAATCAGTGCATCAAAAGATGTCCTCATGTCACCGTTTAACTTTCTCATTGCCTTCTCTAGAAGGGCTGAGATAATGGTGTCAACACTCAGAGTTTTATTTGCAGTGCACATTGTCCTTGAATGACTCATACGATACTGGAAGAGAATTCAACAACATACATGATTGTTCCTCATCTTTGATCACTTCCTTCATATTCAGCAATTTGCAAACTGATTTATTAAAGTTGCTGATGTGGACCTCCAGGTCTACACTCTCTGTCATCTTGAAGTTATACCACTGTATCTACAAGTGTAGGCAATTTTCAGAGGATTTTTTCGTATAAATATCCTCTAACTTCACCCATAAACTAGTTACAGTTTTCTCCCTCAAAACATTATAAAGAACCTCATCTGTGAGACAAACGGAATGAGGATAAGGCCTTCTTATCAGAGGCATTCCATTCATCATCAGTCATAGTAGAATTTTTCGGCTCAAGAGCACCTTCCTCACCTTGCTTAGTTAAAGAACTGATCATCTTGATCTTTCATAACTCAAAGTTATTTTTGCCTGAGTACTTCTCAATATCATACCTAGTACTTCCCATTATTGTTAATTCTACAAATCTATATCTGTACCCCAGCGATAGCTCTGATATCACTTGTTGGGATTTGTGTTACAGAATCACACATAGATGGATCTAGGATAGCAATCCAAAAACAACAAACAAACCAAAGAAGAACACAAAGATTTAACGTGGAAAACCCTTGCGAAAAAAAAAACCACGGCACAAAACGATAGAATTCCAGTATGAAAGAAGAGATTACAAAGTTAGAGAATTTACCTGACTTAAGCAATCTTCAAACCTCACCTTTCTCACCCCTTGAAACCCTAGAACCCTTTTAAAAACCTTAGAATGCCTTTCAATACCTTCTAGTCCCGTATACACTCCTTTATATAGGTTTTAAAAGAAATCAAAACGGAATATGAAACAAATTTCGCAAAATCTGCATTTTTACAGAAAATCTGTGTGAAACCTTCGATAATATCGAACTAGCTTCGAGGACATCGAAAAATGCCAAGTATGTCTATGAGCAGGGGTAGAAAAATCTCGAAAAAATTCGATGGCATCGATGTCATCGAGCTGGCTTCGATGACCTCGACACTTGCTCGATGTCATCGAGCCAAACTGACAGATTGACGACATCTGTCACTAACAGTAAGGTCCATGATATCAACGGCTACAGCTTTATCACAAGTATCATCTGTACAGAGTGGCATAGGTGCTGTTCTGTGAAACGAGGCCCATAGTTCAGTAATCCAGACTGTTCATCTGATGGGACCCACCATGTATGGACTGGGAGAAAGATATCCGAAATCCAAAGATCCTAGGCATCAACTCCTTGGACTTCCATCCATCCAACGTATACATAATCTGCAACCATTGAATAGTTAGGATGATGTTGGAGTATGCAATCAACGGTCTCGATCACCAGAATGGGCCCCACTTGTACAAATTCAGCAGCCAAGGATGTGATCATAACATAATTACCCTGATTTGCATGATACCCCTCACAGAAGTAGGGAATAAGCCTTTTTTTTCCCCACATGGTTAACCTAGCCAAGCAATGTGTAAGAGCTGAAGTTTGTGTGAACACAACCAATAACCAGACATGGGTGCCTGTCGACGTGCAAGATCCTGGACGTTTGTTAGGCTGGTCCCACAGTGGATACACTCAAAACAAAAAATCAGGACCAGCCATTTATCAAGAGTGTCATACATGTACATCAAAATTCAGACCTCATCCACAAAGCTAGCATGGCAAGTTGATCAGCCTGAATTTAGGGGACATTCAACAAGGGCCCACCTGATGAACTGCCCAGATCTCACACACACACATGACATGTGCCATTTTGGGACGTACATCTATGGATCTTTCATTAATATAACCATTACGTGGTTTATGGTTTACAAGAAATGGAAGAGAAGTTCATTCCAAACATCAGGGACACCAGGCAAACACCAATGGATGCAATCAGAGCGGCTCGCCGGATTCGACAACTGCTGCGGTGAAAATGTCTCCCAAAATTTCCGGTAGATGGACGGGTGACCATCTTTCCGATACTCTGAGAGCTGAGTAATGTTGAGAATGGAAACTTTCGATTCTAACCTGCCCAAAACACTCTTGACCATGCGCATTGTTGGCCCATCGGACCCGCTTCCCCAATAACCGTCCATGTCGATGGGAGTCTTCTCATCGAAGCAGTTCCCATCACTCCCCGGCTGCCACTCCCGACTCCTGCAGACCATAAATACTAGTATATATAAGTCCATATTCATCAAGGAAAGTTACAAAATTGCAACTTTCTAATCCAAAATGGTAGATGTTTGAATATTTCTGCTTTTGCAAACTCCCAAATTAGACAAATGAGTGAGATTTTGAGTGTGTTTGCTCACTTGTATAAATGTACAAAGTGGGTGACATTTTTTGGGGCTGGTTTTGGTATCAGCAAAAGAAGTTCAGTTCCAAACAAGTTATCCAGGTTAGGCTGACCTGGACCAAGCTATTTGTGTTAAACTATTCTTTTTTCTTTTTTACATACACATTAGTAACAGTATACTTCACCAAAATTCAATGAAGTTTGTCAAATTACATTGAAATTCAGTGACATCCAATGTTCCAAGTATTGGCAATGTTATCAATAATATCACTGATGTCATCAGTATATATTGCCAGCTTGGTGATACCAATAATCCTGATAGTATAAAAAATTCTAGGTATCAATGATATATTGCCGATATATCGAAAAGTATCACCACTGTATTGTGATATTTTCAACTGTATAAATTCCAGATGTCACTTATATCACCAATGCATCAGTGATATTATCAATAAATATAACCAATATATTGCGAATGTATCAATATTGCTAAAAATCTATTTATTAAATAAAAATTCCATTTCTATTTTTTTTTATGGATGTATGGTTGTATGATGAAATGCATGCATGTATGTGTGTGTGTGTGTGCACACGCATGCATGCATGGATGGATGGATGGATGTGTGTATGTATGCATGGATGGATGAATCATGCATGTGTGTGTTATTGTATTTATGTATATATGCATGCATGGATCATTAGATGGATGGATGGATCATGCATGTGTTTTGTATGTATGTATGTATATGCATGCATGCATGCATGGATGGATCCACCATTTTCCCCATGTTTCCCCAATGTTTTCCTGAGTCCGTGATACATGCTTTTAGGCCCCCATTAAAGGAAAACTTATTATGCATGCGTCTCTTTTGCAATTATTTGATTCCTAAATATGCACATATGTATATTTTAGCATCTCCTAAGGTTTCATTGAAAATTTCCACAATTTTCCCATGTTTTACTCAGTCTAGTGATGCATTTCGGAGTATTGGCAATATCGATAGATGTTTCCATGTCCCTAGCCAGCGATACATGTAACGATACTGGTACTACTAACACTAGTGACATCTACCAGAATTTTCTTCATATATAATCAATCATCACAAATAAGGGGAAGACAGAATCACTCACCAAAGATGTGTAGGAGACATGGTGACAAAGAAGACCTTTTTTTCAAGGGGATTCACATTGGAATCCACCCAATCCGCCCATGCTTCCATAGCAAACTTCATGGCTCCCAATCCATCTAGTTTTTCACAAACTCCATCGTCATCGCCGCTCCATCTGCATCACCCCAAAGCCATTCTAAATTAATGGAAATGAAATTCAGGACATTGTGCAGTTGGAGATTGAAAAAATAAATAAATTTGAGCATGATTTTATTTTTTGAGGTTATCAATTGAGCAGGAAGGTGCACAGCTCCAGGCATCCCTCTCCTTATTTGAGCACCACAAGAATGGGGATACATGGCACAGTGGTTAATGATCCTGACCTCCATTGCGTCAGTCCCACTCCGAATCAACCACAGTAAAAAAAATCTCACTGATCCATGATCTTATTCATCTGACTGGCTGGCCTACAAAAGGAATGGTCAGCATCGAATGGAAAAGATCCACGAATAGGATGGGCAGATCGCCCAGTCTGTCTCATTTGCAGATGGATGTAAATATGTGGTGGCACCCAGCTGACATGGACTATTTACTGTGTTTGGCTCATGAACACTTTAGAAGCGGAGAAAAATAATTTATCATTTTAAAATTTCTCTCTTAGGGTGTGTTTGGTTGCACAAAATGTCATGAAATTTCTTGATATCTCATGATAAATCAGTCAAATAAGGTGCAAAATATCCTAAAATTTGATGGTATTTGGTGCAACCAATTGCACCCTTAGTAGTATTTCCAAATATTGCAAAACGGGGTCTTGTGTTATATTGAAAAGAAAGACCTCTTTAATATCCACAGGAGTACCATTTTATGATTTTTGGAAATTATATTATGAGTAGAAATCCTAGAAATCATGAACTGTTTTTCCCCTGAGCCCTAGCAAATGCATTTAGATTTTCCCCTTCTTTCTTCACATCTCTTTATTCTAAATGAATCAGCATGAGAATCATACTCACAGAAGTTTTATATTCCCTTGTCTCCACCATAGGTACGTATTAAAAATCAGTATATCTGCCTTTTCCCACTCGGATGCATGCTTGAGAACTGAATCTGGCCGGATAATCCGATCAGCCATTCTATGGTTTACTGGATCGTCAGAATTTGACTCCACGAGAAGCGGAGCCCAGTAAAACTCAACTGAAGCATTGTATTCCTATGCCACACATGTATACATACTTCAGCATAAATCAGTAGTTACGTATCAACAAGAATCATCTGAATGATTTTTATGCAGCCCAAGAGTAGCCATGACCCAAATATCCAACAAATGGATTGGGTCCATGAAACTGTCTAATCAATTGGTGGGCCCATATGGTAAATATTATTGAAATATTTCATATATTGAATAGCTTTTTATAGGAAAAAAAATTATTTATGCATGGTCTAAACATAACCTTAATTTCAGTACTTATTTCTACTTATCATGTTATTCAAAAACGGTTACGTAGGCCGTTATGCGATACAGGGATGTACTAGCCATTCTGATAAATAATAAACAGGCCAATACAGGGCTGTAATGAACCGTTACAGGCCAATAAATTTTCTTCCTTTGAAAACCTTTTTTTTTTTTTTTTTTATAGATAACGCAATTTCATTAAAAAGGAGCGAAAACTACAGGAGAAAGAGAACAAGAACACACACACACACACACACACACACACACACACACACACACACACACACACACACACAAAAAAAAAAAAAAACATGGGAAAAGCTAAGAAAAAGGCTACGCGGAGCTACGTAAGCCATTAAGCAACAAGGAAAATAAAATCCGCTTCCCTTAAGGAGCTGTCATACGTGGCCCATTCAATCACCAAGTTGAGAGCTTTGAAGGCAACTTTCTCCATGGAGGAAGAGTTACAGAAACATCTATCGTTTCTTTCCAGCCACACTGACACTAAATGGCGAGGGTGGCCATTCTCCAAAGCTGAGTTTTTGGCTTCCCTAAATTGATGCCGTGCCAGGCTTTGAGCAGCAAATTGATTGACCCAGGGATGCACTAATGAATATTGAACCTTCTGGTGAAATCTGTCCAAATGGAATAGAAAAAAGGGTAGTGGACTAGGAGATGATCGGCCGATTCCACTTCCTTCATGCAGCAGAGGCAGATGTTGGGTAGCACCATCCCTCTTTTCCTCAGGTTGTCTACAGTCAGAATTCTCTTGTTGGCTACCAACCAAGCAAAAGCTAGAATTTTGGGGGGAGCTGAATAGAACCAAACGTGGTGAAAGGGGGCAAAGAGCAGAGTCTGAAGAGGGGCGAGAGCATTGTAGAAGGATTTAACTGTGAAACGCGAGGACTTGTCCGATTTCCAAATAATTTTATCCTCAGCAATGGAGTTAGAACTGGTCCTGTAGACGCATTCTAGCAGCTTGGCATAGTCAGGAATCTCCCAGTCTTTGAGATGTCTCCTGCAACAGATGTCCCAGACTAGCTTTCCTTCTATGTAGGAGAAACAGTCAGCCACCAAGATGTCTAAGTTGAGGAGCAATTTGTAAATAGAGGGAAACACGTCTTTGATGGGGCTGTTACCTACCCAAATATCCTTCCAGAATTTGATTATGTTGCCCTTTCCGAGCTCAAAACCAACATCTCTGAGAACCTCTTTTTGATGGCGAATGATGTTCTTCCAGATAATCGAAGCCTTATACTTAGACGACGGATTCGTCCGCCAGCCCCATTATCGAACTCCACAAACTACCGTCTTCCGATCCTAACCTCCAGATCCATTTCCCGAGCATAGCCCTATTCATGTGGCTGAGATCCTTGATGCCTGCTCCACCCTCTTGATAATGCTTGCATACTTGCTTCCAATTCATGAGATGAAATCTCTTGGGATTCTCTTTGTCGTGCCATAGGAAGTCACATATCATGTTGATGGCTGCTAGGACTGAGGTAGGGCATTTGAATAGGGACATGAAATAAACCGGCAATTTTGAAAGGGCGGATTTAATGAGAGCCAGACGACCACCAAGCGAGAGGAAGTGGCATTGCCATTTGGCGAGACATTTTTCGAATATGAGGATTACCTTATTCCAGGCCGATTTAGGAAGCGCACCTAGCCCCAGTGGCAGCCCCACATATGATGTCGGGAAAGAGTCTGCGCAACACCCGAACCGAGCAGCAAAAGCCTGGATTTCTTCTTCTGCTAGGTTCACCCCGAACATCTTGCACTTTGCCATATTAATTCGTAGGCCCGAGACCACCCCGAAACAGCGGATGGCCGTGCAGAGGTTGTCCATTTTACTGGGAGAGGCCTCAAAGAAGATGAGGATGTCATCCGCAAACTAAACGTGTGAGATCTGATCGGGCTTTCCTTCAATGCTGATGCCAGAAAGGATGCCTTCTGCCTGCCCTTTGTGAAGCATCCTAGACAAAGCCTCGGCAACAATGAGAAAGAGAAATGGGGATAGAGGATCCCCCTGCTTGATACCCCTGTGACTCTTGAAAAAGCTTTTTGGCGAGCCATTGATAAGGATAGAGAAAAGGGGAGATCGAACGCACTCAACAATCCACCTACACCATCTATCGCCGAAGCCCATCTGCTTTAGCACGTAAAGAAGAAACTCCCAGTTGACGTGATCATATGCTTTCTCGACATCCAAGCTGCAGAATATGCTTTTTGAGCCAGATTGAGAAGAGAAACGGAGGCATTCATTGGCTATCAAAGCACAATCAGTGATCTATCTACTCGGGACGAACGCGCATTGATTAGGAGAGATCACTGATCCGATCACATTCTTTAGGCGGGACGCTAGAACCTTCACCAGAATTTGGAAGGGCCTCCGATCAGACTGATAGGACAAAAATCGTTAAAGGAAGTAGCACTTGCGACCTTGGGAATAAGAGCAATGAATGAGGATCCAATGTCTTTGGATAACCTACTTCTCGCGTGGAATTCAGTCAGGAACTTCAGAACGTCTATTTTAATGATCTCCCAGAAATGCTTAAAAAAGCGAATCAGGAAGCCATGGGGATCGGGCGCCTTATCCCCTTGAAGCGAGTTAATAACAGCTTTAACTTCGTCTTCGGAGAACGACAATTACAGGGCCATAGCGGCCTGTATCGTAATGGCCATGACGGCCACCCTAGCGGCCTGTATCATTTTTATTTTTAAAAAAAAAAAAGAAGAAAAAAAGAGACTATTACAGGGCCGTAGTGGCCTGTATCATAATGGCCATGATGGCCACCCATAGTAATATCGAATACTATGCCTAATGACATTTGAAAGACTTGAAATTGATCGTCTGAAAAGCCTTTTGAGTTAGCTTTCAAATGAGCTCAAAGTCTGTGATTGTAACATGAATAGGGTGAATTATGATTGAATTAAACGATTTTATAGTTGTGATGGAATTAAATGATAATTTAGTCATGGTTAACATTTTTTTTTAATCAAAATAAAAGGTTGGAATTAGAAAGAGTGGACTGTCAACAATCTTAACAAATTCCTTGTTTTTCACTTGTATTGTTACTAAAATTGCACTCCATATAATATATTTTAGTCTGACAAATTTTAAATCATTTAAATTCTAAAGCATACCTCTACAAATCTATATTTGTGTTTAAGCCCTCTCTCGTCATGTCAATCAAAACTATGTCATCTGTAAACAACATACACCATGGGATCTCTTCTTGCAAATGCCTTATTAATTCATCCATAACCAATGCGAAAAGGTACAAGCTCAATGCCGATCCCAGGTGCAAACCAACAGTAATTGGGAACTTGCTTTTCTTTACATTAGTAGTCTTCACAATTGTTACCACTCCCTCATGCACATCCTTAATGGCGTCAATATATACTCTTGAAACTCCTTTCTTTCCTAACACACCAAATTCACTCTCTAGGACCTTATCATATGCTTTCTCTAAGTCAAATAAAGACCAAAAAGACATCCTTCCTCCTCTCCTCATATTTCTCCATCAATTGTGTGTGTGTGTAACTGGATAACCTCCAACATATCATATTCATGTGCATGCGACATCCACCCCATCCAATATGTTGGCCCCACCATGAGGATCACCTTGTGCATAAATCATATCAATCCACTCATCAGGTGGCCCACACAACAGAATGTAATGTATAGCCACTAATAAATAACAAAATACAAGTGTTGTCCTCCTGATTAGTGGATGGGCTGATTTTTGCATGAGGTGATCCTCATGGTAGAGCCATCCATTGGGTTGACGTTAGCTTATCATCGAATCAGTTGCATGACTTATTATCGAGCCATCTCTCTCTCTCTCTCTCTCTCTCTCTCTCTCTCTCTCTCTCTCTCTCTCTCTCTCTCTCTGTGTAGGAATGTAGGGAAATGCTAATGTCCCCACCGTCATGGGGATATTAGCAATGTAAGCTTTTAGATGACATGTGGTATGGCCAAACATCAATGTGGACAGCCAAACATCAATATGGACCTTTCATTCATCCATACTATTGGGGTCAAGCCATGCTGAAAAAATCATGACGATTTGGAAATCCTCACCATCCAATCAATATCATGAAAATGGGCAGTTAAGATCAAACAGAGAAACAAGATAGTTCCCGTCGTCATTTTGAAATGTTCATGAAATAGGTCCAAACATAGACTGCTTATGATCCCAAAGAAGCAATTGTTTTGATGATGCAATACATATGATCTATCGCTCGTAAACAATGGATGGTTTCAGGATGCTAAATATCCAATTGGCGTGATTTTTAAACCACACCTATCGTTAGTCGGTATGAATCAATGAACAGTTTGGATCGATGAATGGCAGTGCAACATATCAATTACACACAGCCATCCAGCCACTCACCCTCACGCCCACCACCCACCTTGTCACCCATGCCATAACCATCCCCACACACACATGCACGAGCACACAAGTGCACACAATCACACTCTTATGGATGTATGGTGAATGATGGATAAAAGATGAGTTCTTTATTTATTTATTTATCTTTATTTTTTTTTGGAAAGATAAGTTCTTTATTAATCCTCAGTTTGGATTAAGTTGGAGACAATGCTACAATAACTGGTGTGACTCAACTAAGAGTTCAGCTTTAACACGACTTCAAACCCAAAAATTTGAATCAGGTATTCGAATTATTGCACAGATTCATCTGTCCATCATTCTTGTTGACTTGATTATTAAATAAATGAAATCCCTGCTTCATATTCTGTGCACTACCTACCATACTATTTGGTCCAATGGAGCTTACTCAGGGAGAGGACAGGACCTGCCACTGTCCATTTTGAGGACCAACGCTGACGCAGGGGAGGACGTGAGGTCGAGCACCGTCTTCCTCAATAGGATAACTATTCTGAATCCACGGAACTTCTCTGGACTCCTCACAAAGACTTCTCGAATCCACGAGGAAAGAAAGCAGAAAATAGAAATAAATTCTAATAAATTCGAAATTGATTAATGAATGAAATAAAACGAGTTCACAACCCTTTAAATAGGGGTACCAAGCAATGAGAAAGAAATCATAATCAAATTACAACTAAAACTACTAGAATTCGCGACTTACTATAAATAGTAAACTTACTATTTATAGACGGTTGTGATGTCTACTAGTGCGCAAAGTTTTCGGCCAAAAATAGTAAGTGTCCTATTTGGCTTCACCAAACCGTTCTCCTAATTTTTCTAAGCTCTTTTCACATTGGACGCAACTCCTAAAGCCCAATGGATGAAGAGTTATAATCAAACTAAAACTTACTATTTATAGTAAAAACGAAATTAAAACAGGGAAATGAACGTCGATCCAGGGGTATTTCGCAAATCCGGGTTGTGCAACCCGGCGTAGCGGGGTTGGTTGGCTGAAGTAGCTTGTTCTACCCCAAAATCATATATTTTACATCAAATAACTCGCTCTGGATTGCGAGATATGCCCGATTTAAGGTCCGATGGTCTGGATCACTTTTGTCGTCGACCGGGCCTTTTCTGATCCATCTTGGCCATGTAACTGTTCGCGACCCGCTCTACATCAGTCTTCACTTCAAAAGAACTCGTCCTCGAGTTCTCCTCATGCTCTGGTTCATGATACTCGGTTAGGTCCGCGACGTTGAAAGTCTGTGAGATCGCTATGTCATCTGGAAGATCAACAACATAAGCGTTATCAATAATCTTTTGGATGATTGGTACCGGTCCAATCTTTTTATTCTTCAACTTCTTATACGTTCCGGTCGGAAATCTTTCTTTGTGCAAATGGACCATTACTTGGTCGCCCACCTCAAACACTTTTTGTCGTTAATGCTTTTCCGCTTGCTCCTTGTACTTTTCGTTCGAGGTATGTAGCTTGGTCTGTACCTCCGCATGAATGCCCATGATCTTGTCTGTTATATGTTCTGTTGCAATGCTGATGCCTGAGAGCTTGGGCAGAGAGACCAAGTCTAGTGTGTGGTGAGGTACTCGCTCGTAAATAACATGAAACGGAGATTTCCCTATCGAGCGGTTCACCATGTTGTTGAATGCAAACTCCGCTTGAGACAAAGTCAAATCTCATTGCTTCGGTTTTTCTCCTGAAATACATCGAATGAAGTTTCCCAACGTGCGATTCACAACCTCCGTTTGCCCGTCAGTCTGTGGGTGGTAGGCGCTGCTAAATTGAAGTCGTGTATCGAATCGAGTTCGCCAAAAGTGGCTTATGAACTTCGTGTTACGGTCAGAAGTAATAGTCTTGGGAACCCCGTGTAGCCGCACAATTTCCCTGAAGAATAGATTCGCCACGTGTGTTGCATCAAGAGTCTTCTTGCATGGAATAAAGTGCGCCATCTTGGAGAAACGATCTACTACCACGAACACCGAATCCATACCACGTTGTGTTCATGGGAAACTAAGAACAAAATCCATAGATAAATCGTCCTAAGGGCCGACAGGCATGGGTAACGGGATGTAGATGCCCGTATTATAAGATTGCCCTTGGAGGTCTAACAAATATAACAACGTTGAACTGTCTTTCCCACAACACGTACCAATTGCGGTCAGTAATACCGTTCTTCCACAAGAGCTCGCGTCTTGTCTCGCCCAAGGTGTCCACTGAGGCCACCTCCATGTAGCTCTTGAATTATCTGTTCCCTTAACGAACTGTTTGGGATGCACAGTCGATTTCCCTTGAAAAGGAACCCGTCTTGCATATGTAAGTCGCCGGAGTGACCTTCCTGGCATCTAACCCATGCGTCCTTGAAGTCGTCGTTGTCGGCATATATGTCTTTGAGGCGCTCGAACCCGACAACCTCATTGCTCATAGTGACTAACAAAGTTGCACCTCAACTCAGCGCATCGGCTACTTTGTTCTGTTGCCCTGACTTATGTTTTAGCATGAACGTGAATTCCTGCAAAAACGAGATCCATCTAGCATGCACACGATTAATGTTAGCTTGGCTATTAATGAATTTGAGAGCTTGATAGTCCGTGTAAAGTATGAATTCCCTTTGAATCAAATAATGTCACCAGTATCGCAATGCCTGGACCACCGCGTACAACTCGATCTCATATGTAGACCACTTTTTGCGTGCATCACTAAGTTTCTCACTGTAGAAGGCTACCGACTTACTGTCTTGAGACAAAACTCCCCTAATCCCGACATATGAGGCATCACATTCGACTTCAAACAGTTTGTCGAAGTTGGGAAATACAAGAATCGGGGTCGTGGATGTTCGTGGATAATCTGCGCTTGATTTCGGCAAAGCTCTTGTCGGTTTCGTCAGTCCGCTGAAACCGTCCTTTCTTCATGTAATCTGTGATTGGTGACACAATGGTACTGAAATTTTTCACAAACCGACGATAGAATGTCGTCAGTCCATGAAAACTTCGCACTTCGTGAATGTTTGTGGGAACCGGCCATTCTTTGATTGCCTTCAACTTTTCCTCATCCACCCGAATGCCCGTAGATGTTACGACAAAATCCAGAAACAATAGGCTATTAGTCATAAAGTTGCACATTTTAAAATTAAGATACAGTCTATTCTTAGTGAGCACTTGAAGGACCTTCTTAAGGTGTTCCATATGGGTGGTTTCGTCTTGACTGTATATCAAAATATCATCGAAATAAACCACAATGAACCGCTCAATGAAAGGTTTTAGAACTTGGTTCATCAATCTCATAAATGTGCTAGGCGCATTCGAAAAACTAAAGGGCATAACCATCCATTCGTACAATCCTTCCTTGGTCTTAAAGGCCGTTTTCCACTCATCACCCGGCAGTATTCAAATCTGATGGTAGCCGCTCCTTAGGTCCAATTTAGAGAATATTTTTGCGCCCTCTAGCATGTCCAACATATCATCCAACCGTGGTATAGGAAACCTGTATTTTATGGTGATTTTGTTGATGGCCCGGCTGTCAACACACATGCGCTAACTCCCATCTTTCTTTGGAGTTAACAGAGCTGGTACGGCACATGGGCTCATGGTTTCTCGAATAAGACCCTTACGGATCAGCTCCTCCACTTGTCCCTGCAGAATCTCGCACTCATTCGGCCTCATTCGATAATGATGACAATTAGGTAAACTGGACCCAGGGACAGTCGATATGGTGTTAGATATCCCGCATAGGAGGTAACCCATCGGGAAGGTCATCAGGCCAGATTTCTTTGTAACAAGGGCCTTAGTCTTCCAGGGATGATGGTAGGCTCGAGTTTTTCCCCTTTCACAATTAATGCATAAGTCTGTCCTGTTTCTTTGAATTCTTCTACGAAGTCCCGTATGGTTAAGAGAAAATGGCCCTCCACTTTAGAAGTTTCAGGTGGTCCCTCTGGATCCAATATGGTCTTCCGACCGTTTTTGACGAAGATATATATGTTATCTCGCCCTTTATGAGTGGCGTCACGGTCAGATTGTAAGGGTCAACCGAGTAGTATGTGACATACTTTCATGTCAACCACATCGCATACTATTTCATCCTTATAATGTTTGCCAATTGAAAAGAATATGGTGCACCGTTCAATTACCTTTGTTTCGCTGACCTTCTTGATCCAACCAATCATATATGGGGAGGGATGACGCTCCGTTTTCAATTGAAAATTTTCTACTATGACCTTGGAAACGATGTTTTCGCTGCTTCCACTATCAATGATCACGTCACAAACCTTTCGATTCACCGTACACCTAGTGCGGAAGATGTTATACCGTTATGGATACACTTCTTTTCTTGGCGCATATAATAGTCGCCTCATGACGAGCGACTCACCGTGATCTTGTTGAACCCATCCTGAATCATCTGCCTCGTCCTTGGTAGTATACTCCTGTTTTTCAACATTTAGATCTTTATAGGCGTTATCAGCACTACCATCATTGATGGTGAGATTTACCACTTTTCATTGGGGACAAGTATTTGATAGGTGGCCTAGTTGGTCACAACGATAGCAGTTGTCGGGCCTTGGCCGAGCATAGGGGTTCGGGATTCTACTTGGACCAACAACAGTCGATACGCCCCTCTGGGGTCTAGCTTGCTCGCTTCCCTAATCTCGGTTCTCAGACGTAGGAGGTTGAGTGCGTGCTCCTACGGGCTCCTTCTCCTTACGCTGTGGAGCTCCCTGGGGTGGACCTGCCGCAGTGATCCTTGCGGTAAGATGGGTCCATGTGTTAGGACGTTCAAGTTACGCTTCCACCCTAGTAGCCAACTTTATCGCATCATTCATCATCCAGACGGACTGCATTTAGATGATCCTGGATCGCCATACGCAATCCACCATTGAATTGGGCGACTTACTGTGATTCAGTCTCGACCAAATCGTTACGCGCTGCCACGCGTAAAATTCTTCTGCGTATTCTCTCACCGACCGACTACCCTGTCGACAATTTTGGTATTGTTAGAATAATACCTGATCGGAATCGCTAGGGAGGAATCGGGCATGTAGTAGCTACTTCATCCGCTGCTATGTGCGGATTGGTGCTTTCATCTGTTTGGTTCGTGTAAGTTGTAGTTGTTCCCACCAAGCTGAAGTTCCTCCTTTCAACTTGTAGGCCACAAGCTTGACCTTCTTTGCTTAAGGGATGTCCATATAATCGAAAAATCGCTCAACTTCAGAAAGCCAATTGAGATAATCCTCAATGTGTAGTTGGCCATTGAAGTTAGGAATATCAACCCGCATCTTGAATTCTCGATCTGTTCGATCTACTCGATCGCCGCCTTGTCTGGAGTGTTGGAAGATTATGTCGTCGATCTCCTCCTCACTGGAGCCCCCGTCCTCAGGAATGACCCTTGGATGCATTGCCGATACTATCCTGCGATCAGGGCGATTATGAGTTTCAGCAATTGGCGGTGGAGGATTACCACCAGGAACACGGAGTTGCCCTAAGGTTTCCGCCTAGAGATCCGCTATACGGTCCATGGAAGCCTACAGCCCTTGCAAGGCTTGCTAATTCTCTTGCTGCGCTGCTTCGAAAGCTGCCGCCATTAAAGATAAATTCCCTGGAGCACCGCCCATGGGATTGTTGCCCGACCCGTCGTTAGAAGCCATCTATCTGAGGAAAAACCTCGCTCTGATACCAAACTGACGCAGGGGAGGACGTGAGGTCGAGCACCGTCTTCCTCAAGAGGATAACTATTCCGAATCCACGAAACTTCTCTGGACTCCTCACAGAGACTTCTCGAATCCACGAGGAAAGAAAGCGGGAAATTGAAAGAAATTCTAATAAATTCGAAATTGATTAATGAATAAAATGAAACGAGTTCACAACCCTTTAAATAGGGGTACCAGGCAATGAGAAAGAAATCAGAATCAAATTACAACTAAAACTAGTAGAATTCGCAACTTATTATAAATAGTAAACTTACTATTTATAGACGGTCGTGATGTCTACTAGTGCGCAAGGTTTTCGGTCAAAAATAGTAAGTGTCTTATTTGGCTTCACCAAACCGTTCTCCTAATTTTTCTAAGCTCTTTTCACGTTGGACGCAACTCCTAAAGCCCAACGGATGAAGAGTTATAATCAAACTAAAACTTACTATTTATAGTAAAAACAAAATTAAAACAGGGAAACAAATGTCGATCCAGGGGTATTTTGCAAATTCGGGTTGCGCAACCCGGCATAGCCGGGTTGGTTGGCTAAAGTATCTCGTTCTACCCCAAAATCATATTTTACATCAGATAACTCATTCCGGATTGCGAGATACGCCCGATTTAAGGTCCGATGGTCTAGATCACTTCTGTCGTCGACCGGGCTTTTTCTGATCCATCTTGGCCATGTAACTGTCCGCGACCCGCTCTACATCAAATGCCATACAGTTATAAATTGTCCAAGGATAGAGCAAGGACTGAAGTTGGTGAAAATCATCCATGGGCATGCATCATCATTATTATCTTAGCCTTCTTCCAACAATTTGGGTAGGATTTTAAATGGCAGATAGGCAGAAGTTACAATCAGATGTCTGTGACTGTCCGCCGGTCATCAACCATCCTGCTTTACCCACTCACATGCCAGCACGGGCAGAGACTCATGTTGACACCACTCACATGCCAACATGGTCCCACCTCGGATCGACTCCCAGGCCCCAGCTTATCCATTACACATCCTCCCCAAAGGTTGAGAAAGAAAAGGGCCATGGAGGGGTAGTTGCTAGTCAAACCGCTAAGTACCAAGTGGCAAAGCATGGTATCTATTGGACCGTAGATGAGAACCATGAATGTAGTAGCATGGCATAGCCGTTTTCTGAAAACTGAACATTGATTGACAATAACTCTACAAACTTGGAATGTATCAACCAACAGCTAAAACAGTTGGACGTGGCGCCGTCGGGAGAAATTTACATAACTGCACATTTCTACAAACACGTGCACATGGCCACAAAAATGACCACATCTACGTGCATGCATGTTCTATCAATAACATTTAAAAGACCAAGACATGTTTCCTTATTCATTGTAAAGTCATGTAAATATCATGTTTGGCAGCACTTTCGAAGTATATCTATTGAACTTGGTGTTATCCACATTAAACGTGTTTCTCTTTTTTAGTTCTCTGGCCCAGATCACAAGTGAGATTAGAACGGGAAGGTCCCCTTATCGTCTCACTTGTTACTTGGAGATACTTCAACATGGTCACCTTGGTGTGTTTGGATCCACTATTGAATTGAATATCAACAATTTATTTAATGAAGTAGAAATGAACAAATTGCATTTACCTTAGCATTAATATTTGACAGATTCAGCTCCAAATTGCAACCATGTCACTTTCAGGTTGGCCTTGAAAGGAAGGTATGTGCAATTTGAGGGTTTGATTTCACTATGGATACTCGGCAACAACATTAGAATTTGATCATTTCCTCTTATTTAAATTGAATATTAGCAATTCAAAGCATTAATGTATCCAAAAGCAATCAAGTGATGTACTCATTCATTTATTCTGGGATATATTTCAGCTTACCTCTGCCCTGAAAATGGTGAGACGGGCATTGGGTGACATGGATTTGCTACCATTCCCGATGGCTGATTGTAACAAACAAACCATGGATATCCACTGTCCTCTGTTGAGAGAATCACCAACAAACATCAACCTTTTGCCTCTTAATTTCTCCAGCATTTCAATTGCATTCCACCTTAAAAAATAATTAATAAATAAGTAAGAAGTCATAAGACATTTTCATACTCAAAACAACCATACACCCAAAAGAAATCCGGAAAATGAGTTTCCTGCAGAAAAGTCACCATGCCACGAAACAGAACTATATTTAAAACAAGCATGGATAACTGATTTTCAAATTGAAAGGAAAAAAGATACATTGCAATATATCCAAATTGTAAAACTAGCATACACCCAAAAGAATGTAGTTGTTGATAACCTAACAAATGCTTTTTTCCTGTGAAAATGTTGAGTCATTTCCATGCCACAAGACAGAACTATGTTTAAAACAAGCATGGATAGACCACAGTGGCATTTCCCACAACTAGTAAATTTTAGCAATTCATCCACCATATATGTGGCACATACAAGTACCCCCATCTAGCCCATCCAGATCATGGGCCTCATTTTGGATGGAGCATAGACCGATGCCAATATAGATTGGACAGTCCCAGATATCTTATTTCACCTGTTGAGGTTGGACAGTTGATCATTCCCTTTCCTGACCACACATTGATAACCACCAATTGGATAGTTGAGATTGTCCAATCAACATTAATTTTGGTCCATGCTCCATCTACCATGAGGCCAGTGATTTGAACAGCCAGGATTATTGTACATGTATGCCACGTGTACAGTGAAGGAGTTATCGAAATTTAGTAAGATGTGGCAAATTCTCCCAACAGTCTAGCCCAACTAACATATAATGAAAAGAATATTACCTCCCATATCCACAGAATGTTGAATTTTGAGCATGTACAATTTCAAACCAGGAAGTTGTACTTACCTCTTCAAGTTACAGTCATGAGGTTGCCACCTCCACTTCTGGTACATTGAATCTGGCCTGCCATGTTTCCTGCAAGCTAACTGATCTGACATATATGGGCAATCTCCCTCATTGTAGAGCGGATGTGAAGCATTGTCAATGATCCATCTTCCTGAAAATACATCACACCTTGTTGGGCTTCCACTCTCTCGATCTGGTTTCCCCTTTGAAGAAATCCATCCTTCGTGGATGCTGTAGTTTCGACTCGAACTGCATGCTTTGGACCAGTTCAACTTATCTAAAATTCAAAACCCATCATTCCAAGAGATCAAATAACAACACTAAATCATAGAGAAGCAATCAAATGATTCCAAATCATGAAATTCAAAGAACATCACATCGCCCCAGAGTTTTCCAAACTTAAACTCAAAATCCATCGCCCTAGAGTTCAAATAAAGACACTAAATAGAGGAAATGAAGAAACCAATCCAATCTTCATAAAATTCAAATTCTCACTTCAATAGATAAACGAAACTAATCTAGCATTCATAAAACTGAAAACTCATCACCTTTAATTGTTCAAGGCATCAAAAGAAAGGAGGAAGGGCAGGACACAATCTAAACCTTCATGAAATTCAAATTGCATCACTCCAATAGATCCAATAAATGAATTCATCAAAAAGAAAAAAAAAAATCCAAACCCATAGATCAAATATACCACCCCAATCTTTCTAAAACTCAAAACATATCACCACAATTGTTCAGATATAGACACTATAAAAGTGAAGATACCAGTTCAGCAAATCTTAAATGTTAAAGATCCACCACTCCAATCAAATATTAATTCAACTTTCCTGAAACTCAAAGCACAATGGTCCAATAGTTTAAACAAAGACACTAATGCCCTGTTTGGAACCTGCCGAAGAAGTCTTCTAAGATTAAGAAAACTTCATCCGACATGTGCTATCATCACAGCCACTTCAGCAAAAGGATGGTTTTTTGTGGGATAACAAGGAGATATTGTGGCACTTTATAACAAAAATTCAGCTATTCATGCTTATATGACTTTGATGATAGGAAACGTCAAGGAATTTATTTTATCAGAGTATATTTTCCTCGCAGGTGCCAAACACAGCCTAAATCACAAGAAATGAGGGGAACAAATCCAACCTTCATAACATTTAAACCCATTACTCCAGTGGATCAAATAAACAAATCCTGCATTCCTACAATTCAAAGCCATCACTCCAATAAATGAAGTTCAGCAATCCAATCTACCTAAAATTCAAAACTGACAACTCGGATAAATGAGTTAAATGCATCCAACCTTCTTTGTTCAAAATTCATCACAGGAATAAATGAAATAAACCAATCCAACCTTCATTAAATTCAAAATCCATGTCCCCAGTATATCACAGTAATCCAACCTTCCAAGAACTCAAAGAGGATCTATCAACTCCCAAGCCTTAGAATATTTGCACCGTCCAAAAGAGACTGACCAGGACAAGCAGAGCACATGGATATTGATCCAGGCCATTTATCCGATGGCAACACTGGATTAACTGATGTAGAGCGGGTCGCGGACAATTACATGGCAAAGATGGATCAGAAAAGGCCTGGTCGGCGAAAGAAGTGATCTAGACCATCAGACCTTAAATCAGGCGTATCTCACAATCCAGGATGAGTTAGCCGACGAAAAATATATGATTTTGGGGTAGAACGAGCTACTTTAGCCAACCAACCCGGCTACGCCGGGTTGCGACGCTCGGAATTGCGAGAAACCCCTGATTTGACGGTCGTTTCCCTGTTTCAATTTCGTTTTTACTATAAATAGTAAGTTTTAGTTTGCTTATAACTCTTCATCCGTCGGGCTTTAGGAGTTGCGCCCAACGTGAAAAGAGCTTAGAATAATTAGGAGAACGGGTTGGTGAAGCCAAATAGGACACTTACTATTTTTGGCCGAAAACCTTGCGCACTAGTAGACATCACGACCGTCTATAAATAGTAAGTTTACTATTTATAGTAAGTCGCGAATTCTAGGAGTTTTAGTTGTAGTTTGATTATGATTTCTTTCCCATTGCTTAGTACCCTTATTTAAAGGGTTGTGAACTCGTTTTTATGGATTAATTAATCTATTTCGAATTTATTAGAATTTATTTCTATTTTCTGCTCTCTTTTCTCGTGGATTCGAGAAAGTCTCTGCGAGGAGTCCAGAGAAGTTCCGTGGATTCGGAATAGTTATCCTCTTGAGGAAGACGGTGCTCGACCTCACGTCCTCCCCTGCGTCAGTTTGGTATCAGAGCGAGGTTTCTCCTCGGATCGATGACTTCTAACGACGGGTCGGGCAACAATCCCATGGGCGGTGCTCCAGGGAATTTACCTTTAACGGCGGCAGCTTTCGAAGTAGCGCAACAAGAGAATCGGCAAGCCATGCAAGGGCTGCAGGCTTCCATCGACCGCATAGCGGATCTCTTGGCGGAAAACCTAAGGCAACTCCGTGTTCCTGGTGGTAATCCTCCACCGCCAATTGCTGAAACTCGTAATCGCCCTGATCGCAGGATAGTACCGGCAGTGCATCCAAGGGTCATTCCTGAGGAAGGGGGCTCCAGTGAGGAAGAAATCGACGACATAATCTTCCAACACCCCAGACATGGCGGCGATCGAGTAGATCGAACGGATCGAGAATTCAAGATGCGGGTTGATATTCCTAGCTTCAATGGCCAACTACACATTGAGGATTTCCTCGATTGGCTTTTTGAAGTTGAGCGATTTTTCGACTATATGGACATCCCTGAAGCAAAGAAGGTCAAGCTTGTGGCCTACAAGCTGAAAGGAGGAGCTTCAGCTTGGTGGGAACAACTGCAACTCGCGCGAACCAGGCAGACGAAAGCACCAATCCGCACCTGGCAGCGGATGAAGCAGCTACTACGTGCCCGATTCCTCCCTAGCGATTACGATCAGGTATTATTCCAACAATACCAAAATTGTAGACAGGGTAGTCGGTCGGTGAGAGAATACGCAGAAGAATTTTACCGCCTGGCGGCGCGTAACGATTTGGTCGAGACTGAATCGCAGCAAGTCGCCCGATTCAACGGTGGATTGCGTATGGCTATCCAGGATCGGGTCCAGATGCAGTCCGTCTGGACGATGAATGATGCGATCAAGTTGGCTACTCGGGCAGAAGCGCAACTTGAACGTCCTAACACACGGACCTATCCTACTGCAAGGATCCCTGTGGCAGGTCCACCCCAGGGAACTGCACAGCCCAAGGGGAAGGAGCCCGTAGGAGCACGTACTCAACCTCCTACGTCTGAGAACCGAGATCAGGCTAGACCCCAAAGGGGCATATCGACTGCTGCTGGTCCAAGTAGAATCCCGAACCCCTATGCTCGGCCAAGGCCAGACAACTACTATCATTGTGGCCAACCGAGCCACCTATCAAATACTTGTCCCCAGCGAAAAGTGGCAAACCTCGCCATCAATGATGGTAGTGCTGATAACGCTTATGAAGATCCAGATATTGAAGAACAGGAGCATACCACCGAGGACGAGGCAGATGATTCAGGTTGGGTTCAGCAAGATCACGGCGAGTCGCTCGTCGTGAGGCGACTATTATATGCACCAAGAAAAGAAGTGCATCCACAGCGGCATAACATCTTCCGCACTAGGTGTACGGTGAATCGAAAGGTTTGTGACGTGATCATTGACAGTGGGAGCAGCGAGAACATCGTATCCAAGGTCATGGTGGAAAAATTGCAATTGAAAACGGAGCGTCATCCCTCTCCATATACAATCCGTTGGATCAAGGAGGTCAGCGAAACAAAGGTAACTGAACGGTGTATCATATCCTTTTCAATTGGCAAACATTATAAGGATGAAGTAGTATGCGATGTGGTTGACATGGAAGCATGTCACATACTACTCGGTCGGCCCTGGCAATCTGACCGTGACGCCACTCATAAAGGGCGAGATAACATATATATTTTCGTCAAGGACGGCCCGAAGACCATATTGGCCCCTATGGATCCAGAAGGACCACCTGAAACTTCTAAAGTGGAGGGTCGTTTTCTTTTAACCATTCGGGACTTCGTGGAAGAATCCAAAGAAACAGGACAGACTTATGCATTAATTGTAAAAGGGGAAGAACTCGAGCCTACCATCATCCCTGAAAGAATAAGGCCCTTGTTACATGAATTCCAAGAAATCTGGCCCGAGGACCTTCCCGATGGGTTACCCCCTATGCGAGATATCCAACACCATATCGACCTTGTCCCTGGGTCCAGTTTACCTAATCGTCCTCATTATCGAATGAGCCCGAATGAGTGCGAGATTCTGCAGGGACAAGTGGAGGAACTGATCCGTAAGGGTCTTATTCGAGAAAGCATGAGCCCATGTGCTGTACCAGCTCTGCTAACTCCAAAGAAAGATGGGAGTTGGCGCATGTGTATCGACAGCCGGGCCATCAACAAGATCACCATAAAATACAGGTTTCCTATACCACGGTTGGATGATATGTTGGATATGCTAGAGGGCGCAAAAATATTCTCTAAATTGGACTTAAGGAGCGGCTACCATCAGATTCGAATACGGCCAGGTGATGAGTGGAAAACAGCCTTCAAGACTAAGGAAGGATTGTACGAATGGATGGTCATGCCTTTCGGTCTTTCTAATCCGCCTAGCACATTCATGAGGTTGATGAACCAAGTTCTGAAACCTTTCATTGGGCGGTTCGTTGTGGTTTATTTTGATGATATTTTGATATACAGTCAAGACGAAACCACCCATATGGAGCACCTCAAGAAGGTCCTTCAAGTGCTCACTGAAAGTAAAGTGTACCTCAATTTAAAAAAGTGTAGCTTCATGACTGATAGCCTATTGTTTCTGGGTTTTGTGGTTACATCCACGGGCATTCGAGTGGATGAGGAAAAGGTGAAGACAATCAGAGAATGATCGGTTCCCAAAAATATTCACGAAGTGCGAAGTTTTCATGGACTAGCGACATTCTATCGTCGGTTCGTGAAAATTTTCAGTAGCATTGTGTCACCGATCACAGATTGCATGAAGAAATGGCAGTTTCAGTGGACTGACGAGGCCGACAGAAGCTTTGCCGAAATCAAGCGCAGATTATCCACGACCCCAGTTCTTGTACTTCCCAACTTCGACAAACTATTTGAAGTCGAATGTGATGCCTCATATGTCGGGATTGGGGGAGTTGTCTCAAAAAGGTAGGCCGGTAGCCTTCTACAGTGAGAAACTTAGTGATGCACGCAAGAAGTGGTCTACATATGAGATCGAGTTGTATGCGGTGGTCCAGGCACTACGACACTGGCGACATTATTTAATTCAAAGGGAATTCATACTTTACACGGACCATCAAGCCCTCAAGTTTATTAATAGTCAAGCTAACATTAACCGTGTGTATGCTAGATGGATCTCATTTTTGCAGTAATTCACATTCGTGCTAAAGCATAAGTCAGGGCAACAGAACAAAGTAGCCGATGCGCTGAGTCGCCGTGCAACTTTGTTAGTCACTATGAGCAATGAAGTTGTCGGGTTCGATCGCCTCAAAGACATATATGCCGACGACGACGACTTCAAGGACGCATGGGTTAGATGTCAGGAAGGTCACCCCGGTGACTTACATATACAAGACGGGTTCCTTTTTAAGGAAAATCGACTATGTATCCCAAAGAGTTCGCTAAGGGAACAGATAATCCAAGAGCTACATGGAGGTGGCCTCAGTGGACACCTTGGGCGAGACAAGACGCGAGCTCTTGTGGAAGAACGGTATTACTGGCCGCAATTGGTACGTGATGTGGGAAAGGCAGTCCAACGCTGTTATATTTGTCAGACTTCCAAGGGGCAATCTCATAATATGGGCCTCTACACCCCGTTACCTGTGTCTGATAGCCCTTGGGAGGATTTATCTATGGACTTTGTGCTTGGTCTCCCGCGAACACAACGCGGCATGGATTCGGTGTCCGTGGTAGTAGATCGTTTTTCCAAGATGGCGCACTTTATTCCATGCAAGAAGACTCTCGATGCAACACACGTGGCGAATCTATTCTTTAGAGAAATTGTGCGGCTACACGGGGTTCCCAAGACTATTACTTCCGACCATGACACGAAGTTCATAAGCCACTTTTGAGGGACTTTGTGGGCTCGATTCGATACACGCCTTCAGTTCAGCAGCGCGTACCACCCACAGACTGACGGTCAAACTGAAGTGGTGAATCGCACGTTGGGAAACCTCCTTCGATGTATTTCAGGAGAAAAACCGAAGCAGTGGGATTTGGCCTTGTCTCAAGCGGAGTTTGCATTCAACAACATGGTGAACCGCTCGACAAGGAAATCTCCGTTCCAGGTTATCTACGGACGAGTACCTCGCCACACACTAGACTTGGTCCCTCTGCCCAAGCTCCCAGGCATGAGCATTGCAGCAGAACATATGACAGACAAAATCATGGGCATTCATGCGGAGGTACAGAACAAGCTACATGCCTCGAACGAAAAGTACAAGGAGCAAGCGGACAAGCATCGGCGACAGAAAGTGTTCAAGGTGGGCGACCAAGTAATGGTCCATCTGCGCAAAGAAAGATTTCCGACCGGAACGTACAACAAGTTGAAGAATAAAAAGATTGGACCGGTACCAATCATCCGAAAGATCAATGACAACGCTTATGTTGTTGATCTTCCAGATGATATGGCGATCTCACGAACTTTCAATGTCGCGGACTGGTCGAGTATCATGAGCCAGCGCATAATGATAACTCGAGGACGAGTTCTTTTGAAGTGGAGGAGACTGATGTAGAGCGGGTCGCGGACAATTACATGGCAAAGATGGATCAAAAAAGGCCTGGTCAGTGAAAGAAGTGATCTGGACCATCAGACCTTAAATCAGGCGTATCTCACAATCCGGGATGAGTTAGCCGACGAAAAATATATGATTTTGGGGTAGAACAAGCTACTTTAGCCAACCAACCCAGCTACGCCAGGTTGCGACGCTCGGAATTGCAAGAAACCCCTGATTTGACGGTCGTTTCCCTATTTCAATTTCATTTTTACTATAAATAGTAAGTTTTAGTTTGCTTATAACTCTTCATCCGTCGGGCTTTAGGAGTTGCGCCCAACGTGAAAAGAGCTTAGAATAATTAGGAGAACGGGTTGGTGAAGCCAAATAGGACACTTACTATTTTTGGCCGAAAACCTTGTGCACTAGTAGACATCACGACCGTCTATAAATAGTAAGTTTACTATTTATAGTAAGTCGCGAATTCTAGGAGTTTTAGTTGTAGTTTGATTATGATTTATTTCCTATTGCTTAGTACCCTTATTTAAAGGGTTGTGAACTCGTTTTTATGGATTCATTAATCTATTTCGAATTTATTAGAATTTATTTCTATTTTCTGCTCTCTTTTCTCGTGGATTCGAGAAAGTCTCTGTGAGGAGTCCAGAGAAGTTCTGTGGATTTGGAATAGTTATCCTCTTGAGGAAGACGGTGCTCGACCTCACGTCCTCCCCTGTGTCATTAACCATGCACCAAAAGTATCTCATATTGGAAGACCCCAGCCATCTAACCTTTGGCCTTCTTTGCATTCTATGTAGAGTATTGTTGTACTATACTCCTACTGTCAATTGCCCTTAGCAAGCCACTGATAGAAGGATTAGGATTGTCTCATCAAGGAATACTTTTGGGTATGGTCTGACCATGATTGGACCCATCAACAGATAGGACCTCTGAACCATGGTCCCACCTGTATGGAATAGGTTCCTAAAAGAGATGCTACTCTATGGCTAGCATCATTGAAATGATGTGCAGGTCCCTCATGGTTTCACATGGTAAACATTTGCGATGAATGATAAAGACAGTTGATCTTGAAGGCAACCATGTGGATAGTAAAGTGGGCCAAATATCACAGGAATTGAACAACACCAAACATCCATTTGTGCATTTTTGTGATTAAATGTCAACGGTTCCTCTTAACATTCCTCATTCTGGCAAGATAGGGCAACTACCAGAGTCCAAACCCCTGGCTTTTGGGATGCCCCATCTGTGTGGTAGCCCACCAGATTAACCATCCATCCCTGATCATTTCATAAAGTGATGTCTGCGATGAGAAGGGAACTGCATGAACTTCTAGTGCTGCATTGAAGCATTCCTCTTCCTCGTAACAATCACCACAACAGATCAAAGAGACTGCTAAGGCTACCCTTGAGAAAATTTCCAATCCCCTTGCTTGGCACATCTTATGTAAAATCAGGCCTGTTCATCGCATAGGCCCCTCTACGTACATAGCATTGCCTGAAAATCATAAAGGCCCCATCATCAGTTGGGGCATATCCATACATGTGTCGAGCATGAACCGTTAGTTATTCTTTCTAATGTCCAGTTTGTTGTTGATTAATGTCTTAAATCTGTAAATCAACATGCATGTCAATGACAGTTCGATGCCATCAAGCAGGCTTCAATGCCATCGAAGTCGGCTCAATGCCATTGGTAAAATCCAAAATTTATCGAGTTGGTTGCTGGACACTTTAGGTGCCCTGTTCAATGCCATCAACGGCTGGTCAATGCCATCAAAGGTTGTTCGATGACATCGAAGGCATGTTCGATGCCATCGGTAAAATCCAGAAAAATCATGTTTAGTCGCTGGAACGTTTTGGTTGTTAGTTCGATGCCATCAATGGTCTATCAATGTCATCGAAGTACCATAGAAGGTGCCATCGAACGAATGCACAAAGTTACGCAAATTTGCGTATCTGCGGGATTTGTTTCCGATTTTGATTGTGATTCTCCTTAAGGCTATATATAGGGGTGTAATCGGGATTGGGGAGTATCTCAAGGTTTTTTGATTCATTCCTAGAGTTTTCAAGGGCTTGTAAGGGGAGATTCGAGGCTTGTTCTAATCAGGTATTCTCTTTATCTCTTGTAATTTCTGTTTTCATAGTGATATATGTCGCTAAGTGCCGTGATTTTTTCCCGAAAGGGTTTTTCCACGTTAAATTCGGAGTCTTTGTGATTGGGAGTGTTTGTGCTATTGGAATACTTTGCTTGATTACCACTGTGTGCTTCCGCGATTCCCCAACACAGTTTTCCTGTAAAAGCCCAACCCACCCAGTGACTGGACCAAGCCTAATTATCAAACCACGCCATGCCACACAGATAGTACGACCCACCTGATGAAGGCACCGGATTTCATACACAATGGGAAAGTCCTACAAGTAGGCCTGGCATTTCTGTTAGCTCAAACAAACCATCCCACAATAAATTCAAAAACCCCATCACATCAAAACATTGGTAAATAAGCAAATCCATGATCCATACTTCATAAAATTCAAAACCCAGTTCCCCAACTGACCAAAAAAAAAAAAAAAAAAAAAAAAAAAAAAAAGAGGACTGGCAAAGAAAAAACTCCTACAGGAATGATATTTACACCCCCATGTTTCGCAATACATGCACCCAATTTTCTATTCTGCGTATCAAACAAAAACAAAAAAAACACTATATGCTATCACCAAAAGTTGAGAAAGGGTGTAATGAATACGTCATATGTGGGGGCCTCCCAGATTCAAAACACATCAAAATCCAAAACCCATTTCCCAAACAGATCAAAAGAACAAACAGAAGAAACCCAAAAAGCAAAAATAAATATAAATAAATAAACAGAGAGATCCAAACAAACTAAGAAGAGTTCAAGATTCACCTGAAAACAATCTCTTGGGAAAGTGATTGGAGAAGTTGGTGGGAAGAGAAGCAGTGAACAAGGCATGGGAAGTGACATCAGTAACAGATGCTTGAGACTCTACTTGGATTTGGATTTCTCTATTGCTTTCAGTGTAGAAGATGGAAGCTACAATGAAAGCACAGAACAGAAGAGCAAAGAGAGGAAATGGAGTCTTCTTTTGTCTCCATCTCTGCATTTTTCTATAATCTCTCTCCCCCACTCTCTCTCTCTCTCTCTCTCTCTCTCTCTCTCTCGCTCTGATTGTCTTTCTTTTTCTTGGATGCCTAGCTCTAAGTGATTTTCTTTCTTTTTCTTTGACGTTTGGATTCTCATTCTTCCGTCAGTTCAAGGAGTAGACGAATGTTGGATGGACCATACTAGGTTGACTTGCGCGCGTAGGGTTATAACAAGAGTCGCGGTAACCGTCTCAGTTCGGCATTCGCATGACTGCAGGAGAGATCTGGAGCGCTGATTAGGTGGGAGCAAGAACTAACATGCGCCTCTTTTGTAGGACATCTGATACCATATAAATGGTGGACCACACCATGAAGATCATCTGACCCTTAAATCTAGCCCATTCATTTATAAACAGGCCACGTATGGGACGCCAATTGCGTGGAGCTTCGTTGTTTAAGTACTCTGTGGGGCCCACCGTAATGTATGTGTTTTATCCACGCGGTCCGTCCCTCTTGTCAGCTAATTTTAGTGCAGGATCCCAAAATTGAAGCATATCCAAATCTCAAGTGGACCACACCACATTAAACAGTAGGGATAATGACATCCATCCGTTGAAACATTTCTAAGCCGATGGTGATGTTTATTTTTCATCCAACCTGTTCATAAGTTCCCACATATCTGGATGAAAGTAAAACTTAAATATAACCTTGATCCAAAACCTCTATAGTACCCTAGAAGCTTTCAACAGTAGGCGTTCAACCCCCACTTTTTCCTGTATGTGGTCCATTTCAACTTCCTATATGATTAAAGTTTTATCTGATACTGTAAAATGATCGGGGGAAAATGATGGACGGCGTGGATAAAACACATATATCACGGTGGGCCCTGCAAAATCCTAACACCACCTCGCTTTTTCCTCGTGTTGGATTCACCACGCAATACGCGTTCCCCTCGTGTCGGAGTCTTAATAAATGGGAGAGAGGACCGAGGTGAGACCGAGGTAGCGAGTGGATCAACGGTGGCACTCTTGCATCCAACGGTCTGTATTCAATGTACGGGTTTTGCACGACTACATATTTAAGGTATGAATGGGGCACGTGACGAGAGATCCGGACCACTTGTCAGGGGAAGCGAATTTTCTGGTGTACCACACACCAGCTGTCCAGCTGATGTATTGACGTCACCAAGTTGTGGGTCATATCATGAGGTATGTGTTATATCCAAACCGTCCATCGATTTGGTGAACTCGTCATGAGTATTTAGTCAAAAAATAAGATAGATCTAAATACAAGTTGACCACACTGAAAATAGCAGTGGGAATTGAACGTCTACCATCTAAACCTTTTTAGGAATCACAGAAGTTTTGGATGAATATGATATTAGTTTTTCCACTTAATCCAGGTCTTTGCGACCTTATAAATAGGTTGGATGGAAAAATAAAAGTCACTGTGGGCCTTATGAATGTTTTAACGGTGAAAAGCATTCTCCCTGCTGCTGTTTGTGGTGTGGTGCGGTTGAGATTTGTATATGATTCATTTTTTATCTCAGTCTTTAAAATAATCTCTAAAAATGGATAACAGTGTGGATATTATAAAACATCATTTTGGGGACTTTGATCTCATTTGAACCGTTCATACAACTGGGAGCTGGAGGAGCGCCAGCAGTCGTCTTCACACTACACGTACCGACATCAGGAATATGGGTGGTGTGTGGTACACCAGCCAATCCGGACAGTTGACTTAAAATTACTTGGGCTGAAAGTCGGTTGAGTTGGGTTGGGTGGGTTGGTGTTCAACCCTAACCCAACCCAAGATTCCTGTATTTCAATCCTACTCCAACCCAACCCAATCTCGGGTTGCGAATTCTCAACTCAAGCCCAACCCAAGCGAGCTCGGTCGGGTTGATTGGGTTGGTCGAGTATATACGTGCTAATATTTTTGTTATTACATTAGTTTATTATATTTTAATATATGACTTATTTTTTGTATATATAATTTTATTAATTATATATGTGATTATTCATTATAAAGAACTTCATTTTTTTCTTTAAAAAAACAAGCTAAAATATAAGACAACTATTCCTTTAAGGGCGTGTTTGGCCGGGCGCTGGATATGAGATAAAGACGTTTTACGAGGGTTATACTGTTTACATCTCATCCCCTTTTATGTTTAGGATAGCGGGATAAAAACCATTCCACCTCACCCTCGTAAACAACGCTTGGATTCCGCCAATCCCGAAATATAGGTTTTCACCCCTGTGTAGGGCCCACCAAGATATCAATGAGATATCTACTCCCTCCATCATTTTCACCTGCCTACATTCAGCCATGAAGTTGTTTTGAGGCAGCTATAAAGCAGTGAGTGGGGCACACCATAAGAAGTAGTGGAGATGTAAACCCATCCATTTGTGACCATCCAAACACCTTGCTGGATATCCCATAGGCTATCCCAAACCCATAGGATCAACAAACAAATACTGACACCACCATCATTACCTTAAAAACCATTACATCCTACTTCCATCCGACCTAATCCCATGGGATCGGTCTAGCCAAATACGCCCTAAAAGTCATGTAGCATAACATGAAGTCCATTTGGGAGAGAGAAATCTAATATATCTTGTTAGCTTGAATCCTTGGAAATGGAGTGGACAAATGAGACTCGACATCACTAGTGTGCTTTCGACACAAGTGATCTACACTCAGTTATAATTTATAAGTAACTTATATATTGATTAGGTTCAGGTTGGGTCGAGCAACTCGAGCCCAACCCAAGTTTTATCGGGTTAGTGTTTGTATAGTCCAAGCTTAAGATCGGACCCGAAATATCTTGCCAGAGCCCAACCCAATGTCGGGTCGGTCGGGTTGAACCTGCCCAACTTTCAGCCCTAAAAATTACCAAATCTCCATATTTAAAGTACAGCTTTGGCCCCTTTGTTGAATGTAACAGCATTTATTTCGGATGGAAAACTTTTCAAGTGGAGCTCCAGTTGTTAGATGGACCAGATCTTTAACACGTGTGCCAAGTTAGCTTATGTGCTGCGATTCTCCTCTCCCATATCTCCATGCGCGAATCGCTTAGCATTTCTAAATACTATGTCGTCCAGCTGAATATACAAGATACCGTCCATATGAAGCGACAATACGGTGATCCAAACCGTTGATATGATGGGCCCGATCGTTGAAGGTAGAAGTATTCTAGCTCTCGGATAAATGGCCCACCATTACTCGGCGTACGACAAAATACCACAACCATCCAACTTCAATAGAAAACCGCACAATAATCAAGGTTTTCAACCAATCCGCTTCCGTCGGCAAGCTGTTGCTGCCCATAATCAGTTTGTCGGAAGGCTTTGATATTCTGGCGGAGTACGATGGATGATACGCGAGCACTTAGAAATTGCATTCGTAGCATCGAAATAATTAAAATTAAACTCTTCAAATTATGCATCCTATTTAAGATGTATCATATACCAAAAATTACGCTTATCTGAATAGCTGACTATTGGATTGGTGGACATTATATTGGACGGTTGAAATGAAAAGCTGTCCATGAATTGAACTTTAGGATTTTTCAACCAGTTCGATTTTTCAAAATAGGCTTAGTAGCAGTGGTTTTATAATTTAATACTTTTGTGAAACTTCTCGGTGTCTGCGTATCAAGAGGCGTACACCTCCAGACTATCAAATAAGGGAGCGGATTAGGTGCGGCCCTGACCGTGAGCCCCCACCTTGATGCATTTATTGTATATCCACGCCGTCCATTCATTTTATCAGATAATTTTATTAACATATTTAAAAAATTAAGCATATAAAAATTACATCTGGATCACACCGTAGGAAACAATGGTAATTGAACAATCACCATTAAAGCTTCCTAGAGAATATCGTAATTTTTATTCGCCATCTAACCTATTGATAAGGTTAATCAGACCTGGATGAAGGTAAAAAAAACAAATATTATCTTGATCCAAAACTTTTATGTCACATAATAAGTTTTTAATGGTTGATCACCACTGTTTTCTACAGTGTGGTCCACCAGATATCTTTACCTATTTCATTTTTTTCCTAACCCTGAAATGATATAGATAAACTAATGGACGGAGAGGATATAGAATTCATACATTAATGTTCTTCCCTCGAGGAGGGCCGCACTGTGTTTGGTACCGCAGGGACCGCAGCTAATCCGCTCCCATCAAATAATTCTCTGTCGGAAATATTACTTTTGAGAGGGACGTTGAGTCGAGACAGTACGCTTTACCGGTACTCACCACTAAAAAGAGTAAAACTTCACGTACCTGAGAAGATCTAAACCGTTCATTAACTGTTTCTAATTCTGACTATTCTTATTACCGTTTATTATATTGGACATGCCTTTAAGAAATGGATGATGGATGGAAATTGATCAACGATTCATATTCAACTTACAGTTGTGGAGCATTCCAGATGTGAGAAGCTGTATAATTCTGGGAAAGCGTATGTTCACGATGGGCCGAATATGATGAGAGTCCAGGATCTGGTTCAGATTTTCCACGTTCTCTCACCTGCAGAGAAAATACTCGTCCATCTCACGCGTGAGAGTACACTGACCGTTGATGTAGATCTTATCGTACAAGATCAGAAAAGTGATTTCTTTTTACGTCTGTCGCGACTGAGAATCCAGCCTGTGTCGCCACTCATTGGGCCCTGATGTTGAGATGGACCAATGAGCTATTTATTCCATAATCACACTTAGTGCTAATCTTAACCTTCGACTTTTTAGAGTTGGATGTGAGCCGTTGAAATTTACTTTTCGTTAATTCTAAATACATCTACAGATATTGATGGTCAGAATCAAATGATCAGAGCATTGATTCCCACAGTGTGGACGTTTTCGATCGGTAGATCACTCAAAATGTGGGCCCAGTGGCCGCGACACACGCTGCACGAAGAGTCGCAACAGAGGCAAAACGAACTCCAGACAGAGTGGTCCATATCGTACAGTACAATGCTCCACCCGAGAGTTTCTGCGCAATCCTCGGGTTTACGTAAGCGGATTGCTTCGGAACAGTGTCACCACGGGTATCCCAGGCTCCGTAGGGCCCACTGTGATGTATATTTTTTATCTGCTGTGACATAGGCCCACTCGAACCGTTACGTGCTGTGTAAAGATGAGCGGAGACGCGACTCGAGCTCCGAGTTATACGAAGGGATCAAATGAGATCAAAATTTTTATTCATTTTTTTGATCATTTTAGAGAATTTAAAAAATAAAAATAAAAAATGAATCATATATAAAGTTTGAATGGACCACACCGAAAATAGCAGTGAGGATAATAATTTTCACTGTTAAAAATTTTGATTCAAATCGTATTCAACCCGATCTGACTCAGTTTCCTTGACCGAGTCTGACTCAATTCAGGTCAGGCCAACCATGCATTGGATGGATTCAATTCAGATGTCCTAGACTCGGTTCCAGATTAGATCGAGTTCAGATCAGCCTATATAAATTTTGGACTGAATCGATTTAGACCCAATCCAATCTGACTCTGTCCGATGCCCAGTTCTAACCATTTGTAAAGATGTGGCCCGACAACATTGTAACAAACAGGAAATTATTGTTTCCGGCAAGTATTGAATCCAAACCCAATGTAACCCACGTTGATCAAATCATCTACCACATTACATTATTCTTTTGAAATTTTCACTGACTTGGATGAGTGGAAGTACATTTTAGTGCCATAGTTTTGTGGGCCTTACCTATATATGTGTTATATCTATATTGTCCATTCATATTGAAATTTTCACTGACTTGGATGAGTGGAAGTACATTTTAGTGCCATAGTTTTGCGGGCCTTACCTATATATGTGTTATATCTATATTGTCCATTCATATTAAGAGGCATAGTTTTGTGGGCCCCACTTTTATGTGTTATATCTATATTGTCCATTCATATTCAGATATGACTGTATAAAAAAGAGACAAAAAAAAATGAGTCACATTCAAAGTGAAAATTAACGGCACCATAAAAATCGGTAGGGATTGAATGTTTACCATTGAAAACTTTCTATGGTCGATATAAATATTGGATATTTATGTTTTCCCTTTGTCTTGGCCTATGTGACGTCATGAATTGATTAGATGGTTTCTCCTGTTGTTTTCCATGGTGTGGTCCGCATATGCTTTGAATCTTTCTCATTTCTGAATAATATTCTGATTTTTTACCTCCAAATAATAATATTGTAAAATGGATGGACGGTGTAGATATATATATATAACCCATATTTAGCAAGTTATATCCATGTGTATATAATCACGTAAGTACTTTACTTTACATTCATATCCAGCATGGAAAGTAGTATTGATAATCGTTACTCATTTACCAAACCATTAATTCCTGAAACAAACAAACTCCTATGTATCCATAAATCAGATGGGTCAGTAAAAGAAATCCATCAGTGGCCCACGTTCTACCTGAAAATGTTAAAATATTCCATGGCTACGATTTCCCAATCCGGATGTTTTGAATCCTACACCATAAACGGTGGATGTTCTTATATCAATGGCTTGGATCACTGAATCGCGGTCCCCACTTGCAGAAACTGGAGATCCCTTTTCAAAGTTATCAGGACGGGCATCCTAAGATAAGAAAAGGGCTGACGTTGTTTTTCCCCTCGATAGCTATTTGCGATACTGGGATTCCGAGTCCTACTCACCCTGATATTGGCAAATGTGAAACCTGTGTGAGCTCTTCAGGTGGGCCCGGACTGTATTTTTGGGTCCCACAAAGCGGTCTGGTCTGATAATCAGGTGGATTAAATTTGTATGAATGATGTGGACCTTTGATCATGTTCTCAGCGGTTAGATTTCTTTTTATATACAATGTGATGTATCTGGTAACTGTATCTAAATCATTTCTATCCAATGGCACGTGCAAAGTGGGCCCTACCTTTTGAACGGATCAGATCTTTCATGAATGGAGAGTAATAACACGTTTCAAAATCTTACTCTAAGTGAATGGTGGGGGCAGTTGAGTTTGCGGTGCCGACAAGGAAATGAGTTAAAGAAAATCGATGCGTGGCTGCAAATGCAAGTTGCCCCTCGATTCTAACTCTCCCACACGAACCAATTTGAAACACGTGTGAGATCCAGAATGGATTTGGTGTGGCCATTCGTGTATGGTCAGTAAACAAAAGTCATCATAAGGCCCAGTCATCACATCAGGCTTTTTAAACGATGAAGGGCCAGGATGAAAGATGACCAATGGTTCATGTTTGAAATTGTGTGTGTGGCCCACTTGAGAACCAGAATGATTAAAGTGGGCAGATAGAAAAATCTAATGGCTGAAATTCAACGCACATGTTTGCTCAATTGATGAGTGGATGAACGTGATCTTTGGTACATGGGCACTGCTTAATGAACGGCTCTGGTTAATCACGTGTCTACATCCAACGGCAGGAGCGAGGTCTTTCGGAAGGAAGCGGGTTAGCCATGTGGCCCTCTGGCACGAACTAGCCCAATTTTTATGGGGGCCCACGGTGATGCTTTTGTTTTATCCAAGCCGTCCATATGTTTTTTCAGCTCATTTCAGTGTATAATCCCAAAAATAATGTAGATCCAAAGTTCAATTGGACCACACGATGGAAAAAGTGGGGATTGAACTCCCACAATTGAAAACTTCTCCAGGGCCACAGAAGTTTTGGATCGAGCTTATATTTGCGTTTTCCCTTCATCTAGGTCTATATGACCTTATGAACAAGTTAGATTGAAAATAAAACATGACGGTGGATCCTATAAAGTTTTCAACGGTGGACATTCAATCTCCATTATTTTTCTGCGGTGTAATCCGCTTGAACTTTAAATCTTTATCATTTTTGGGCTCATGGTTTAAAATGAGCTGAAAAAATAGATAGACAGCGTAGATTTAAAAAAATAATAATAAATAAATAAATAAATTACACCGGCCCACAAAGCTTGTCCAACATATGCTTTCCTTTCAAAAGCCATTTAGATCCCATATTAAAAGGGCAGCAGATTAACTTATAATTATATATCCACTCCACCCATCGGTTTTTCCTGATCATTTTATGATATGAACATAAAATTGAAACGGATCCAAATCTCAGCTGGACCATAATATATGAAAGAGTGGCGCCGGACCATTAAATATTTATTGTTACCGAAACATTACGGTGGGCCTTGGGAAGTTTGCATTCAATCACTACTGTTTCCTATGATATGGTCTGTCCGAGGTTTCGATCTGTTGTATTTTCCACATCATGCTCTAAAATAATCCAGGAAAACAGATAGATGGCATAGATATAGAATAAATACTTCAAGGTAGGCCCCACAGTAAGGGCTGCACCATCTTTGGTGAGGCCTAATCTGCTCCCAAAAAAGGGAAACGGATTGAATACTCCCCCTGCCACCGGCTGGTGGTCGGTTCTCTGTGGGCCCCACCATAATGTATGTGTTTCTTCCATTCCGTCCATCTATTTTTTCAGATCATTTTATGATATGAGACCAAAAATGAGGTATATCACATTATCAATTGGACCACATTACAGGAAACAGTGTTGAATAAACGTCAACCATTAAAAACCTCTTGGGGGCATATAAAAGTTTTGAATCAAGCCGTTCTTTGTTTGTTTACCTTCATCTGGGCCTTTATGACCTAATCAACAGATTGGATGTCAAATAAATAGTACAGTGGGCCTTAGGAGGAATTTAATGGTGGATATCCAATTACTATTGTTTTCCTATGGTGTGGTGCACCTCAGATTTATATCCCTCTCATTTTTAGCATCAAGCCCTAAAATGATCTTTAAAAATGGATGAATGGAATGGATGAAACACGTACATCATGGTGGGGCCTGCGGAGAAACAACCACCAGCCACCAGACGCTGGGGGAGTAGCCAATCCGTTTACCAAAGAAAACGGTCGACCCATGTCTCTGTCAGGCAAAGGAGAAGACTTCACCGAGTACTCGAAAACTGATAACGAAAAAACTCAGAAAAAATATATTATATTAAAAAAAGAGAAAATCCCAAGTCCAACCGGTTGGCCAACCGTTATGATCCACCCAGCTAATATATTCCAATGTATTAAGTGAACGACATCCAACCGTTCCTATAAGTTTGCCCATCATAAAGATCATACAATACAAAATTCAGCTCCACCTACTTATCAAGTGGGCCAACCATTAAAAAAACAATATTAGCCATTGCTAAATAGCAAAATACAAGTGTTGTCTTAATCATTAATCGATTATTAGATTTGGTTGATTTTGTATAAGTCAATTATCATGGTGGCCCTAACTTATTAAAAGTATTGAATATCTCATGCACATAAAAGATTGAAAGTTATATACTTGGTGGACTATAACATACGATGAAACCGTCTAACTTTGAAAATCATCCTTAACTAAAAATAAAATTTAAAAAAAAAATTCCAAAAAAAAAAGTAATCAATTTTGAAAAAAATTAAGCCATTAATCAAATAGTCATAACCACAAATTTATTCTTGTTGTCGTGGCTGTCTGTTGTTGTACAAATCAAGCCAACGGTCTCATAATAATCGGTGCTGCAATCTCTATATATTATTCCACTTAAATAAGCAAGAAAGTTTTGATTATTTTTTTGGTGTAACCTGTATTTTATGAAATGAGCCCACAACCAATATATTAAAGTTGTCTACATATGTAGAAAAAATCATAACTCATTCCATGATCTTTACTAGCATCAAATGTAGTGTATTCAGGTGTTTTTAACGCGTATCTTGTATCTTGATTGACCATTACTTTGTCTCTCAAGGATATTGAAACATGTGATGTGTCGTTGGTCTTTTGCCTCCTCCACACCTTCGCTTATACGCTCTCCACTGGGAAGAGGAACATGCATGTAACCGTGTATAAAGTCGGGCCGGAACACTCCTAATAGAGTGGCTATGTGAAGAAACTCTCCTAGCGTGGGACTCTTTCATGCTAATGGCTCCTTAATCTTGGACTTAGGAGAGAAGCCATCTTCTAATACAACTCTATCAAGAGTTGCATGATGTTTCATGCCCATAAGACCGTGTATACTCATTAACATCATGGGTTCCACCTTTATGGTCATGAGAATGATCCAAACTTATCAATATTGTATTACCAAACATGCCATACATGGCCCGTAATTCCAACATTCTCCCACTTGGAACAGTTGTAGCATTCTTCAGTATGCAATGGATTACCTAGTACCTCCTTAACGAGCTTGACACCTTACTAGATATTTTAATGAATCTTGTAAAGTTTTCTAAATTATCCGGTCCATTGAAATTATTGACTTTGGAACACGACAGTCACCACCTCATTTGTTGAGGCAGGACCAGGCATGATCACAAATATTGTCAATATTCCCAACGACATGGATACTAAAAAAAGGAGTGAAATCTCATGCCAGGTATAACTGGCATGCATATTTCCAAGCGGTCCAATATCACTATCAAGATATGCCTCAGCCTCAATCATACCCAACCCTATCTGTTCATTTCTCTCTATGCATACACAATGAGAACATATGTCAAAACTTGAATCATTAATTAACCTTAATTTTCTAGTGTTTGTATGCCACCTTAATGTTTGTACTCCCACAGATCCTAAGCACTTTATGATGCAATTATCAGTTGTGGTTTACAAACAATTGACAATTATAGATTCTCTTCCTTTCAAGAAACTTTAGCATATTCTCTTTTATCCCTATCTTAATTTAGAGGAATATAATACCGTAATGTCTAACACTTGACTTCATGATAGACGTTAAATTCTGTTCTAACGCATGATGTCGTAAGTGCTGGTATTTCACCCTATCAAGCAACAACACTCAAGCCTCGAAACAAAACTTGAAACCGGACTTCCCACTGATGATGTATTTAGTGTAGACCAAATTTATTCATCTGATCAATTTCACCCGATTGGTGTAATATCCTAGATTTTCGCTCTTTTGAATTTTCAAAAATCCTTAAAATTTTTCGATATAACTAGTATACATTGTCACTTACTGACTCTTGACGCTCGAGGTGAGCCTATACATGCTTGGTACTAGTAAAGAACTGCACAAATCCAGTTAATCAACCGTGGGAAGCCAAAGAATCCGCTCGATCACTTAAACATCAAGTTTAGCCGCGTGATTTCTTCATTCATCGCCGAATCTAACCGACCTATCATTGACTAATCCAGACAACTGTAATTAAATAAAGATCTACTTAAAGCCGAGATAACTAGGGGTCGGATCTTAATTAATAAACCAAATCAACACAATTACTCCTTTAGCCTAAGAGCCAACGATTTAGAGTGATTAGGACCGAATAGTCTTTTTCGCTGATTGCGAATAGGCCACATTATAAACTTGGCCAATCCACACCTTAATCATTGTGCACAAGAAATCTCACTATCCAATTCATTTCAGAAATGCCCTAATTATCTAAACAAACTTTAGACCGCTCGTTAGTGGGCTACTAAACCCAAGACTATAGAAAAATATTCATCTTAGTGGGCTTGACGTCCATCGCGGGTGGCAAATCAACAAAGTGCTCAGAAAAGTTCAACTTGGGCCAGAGGCCGAATGCTTGAAATTCGTGAATGCCTTTGGCTGAAACCTGAAACTTAAGTAAAATAGACATTCCACTCTTTTGTTGTCACGCCCCGAACTCGGAAACCGGGCTCACAAAATTCCCGATCACCGGATCCGGCGCCGACAGCCTCCGTAATACCCCATTCCCGACTCCCGGCACCTATATACCAGGTTCCGATCCTGGGATGCTACAAGGAGGATTTCTAATATTAATTTGATTCGTAATGAGCATAACCAAGTATAACTCACGAATAATAACCACAAGAATACCACCACAAAATCCACTATGATCAAAAACTTTGAGTACAAGGTGTATAAAAAGAAAATACAAGATAGTGCAAATAACAAAAACTCCAAAAGCTCGGAGGCACGCTCCAACTGCGGTGAAACTACAGCTGCGTCCTGGCGTCACCTGCACGTATCAATTGTGCATAAGCTTATAGAAAGCTTAGAGGACGGTGTAAGTGTGTGCGAACATGCTCAGAATGCAATGCCGGAGTAATGCGGAATCATGCTGATGAGTACGAAATGCAACTAGCCGTACTAAGGCTATGCAGTACAAGATGTGAATGCTATCGGTCATACCAAGGCCATGCGATGCAATATGTAAGTCAAGCATGCCAATCCTCATACCAATGCAACTCCTCACTAGAGCATTAAATCAGTACGGTTCTCAGTCTGGATAATCACCGGGGTTCAGTACACTCCAAATGACACTGTCTCTCTCTAAGCAGCACAGTCCAAGTGAGCGTAAGAAACCTCATTATCTGCCTGGCCAATGGTTAGCCAATACCTATCCGGCACATCGATAGCGAACCCATTTCCGAGCTGGTCAAAATCAGCCTAGTAATGCCCCCTACTCTCGGGCGAGTAAGGTCACCACTCCTTTCCAACCGACCACGACACAGTGGGAGACGCGGCCTCATGATATTCGGCCCTCGTGTGCTCATATATCCACTCGGTCTCGACGTTAAAGTCATCCTCTGGTACCATCGGGTTCAGGGACTCTCACCCAGGGACATCTATGGCCCCTCGATTGCTTAGAATAAGATTTTTCCAGTATCCAACCAGCCACCCATGATATATCTGTGGAGGCTATGTCCCTGATGTCACTAGGGCATATCACAATCACACAGATGCAAATGCATGAACCACACTACCAATCATGCAACCATCTTGCGTGAAGCACGTGCTCATGTAGGGCAACTCCGCCTATCAGGGAGCCCGTAAACAGTCTGCCCGAAGGCATATGCTATGATCAGATACTCCTCATCTCAAGCATACATATGATGCGTATGATCATGAATCACGAGGCTGTGCTAAACATGTTATAAAGCAATAAACTATCCTCTCAATGAAGATGGGCTTAGATGGCCTACATGAAACAGATACGGGCCTATCAGTGGCCTTAGGGAGAGTTATAATGTGGACATCGAACCAACATTACTCATACAATGTGGACGTCCAACCAACATTGTCCCCAAGGCTTGGCTCACCTCAAATACCATTAAATAAATCCTGGTGGAATCACACATTGCAATGTGCCTTAAGTACATCCCACTGGGCCCTAAATACATCAAATGGGCCGTATCTCATAGACCTTATATTCATCAAGTGGGCCACCTCAATGAACCTCACCAATGGGCCTTAGGTACATTGTAATGGGCCATCATCCATGGGCCTAAAAATGTATTAAAATGAGCCCGATCGCATAAGCTTTATGTGAATCAAATGGGCCTAATCACATATGCCATATACATATCAAAGTGGGCCTCAACAATGGACCACAGATACCTCTGATGGGCCTCATGACCTGGGCCTATACATATCAAGTTAGGCCCCAACAACGGGCCCATAAACACATCAAGATGGCCTACATACATGGGCCCATATATATACCAAAGTGGGCCTCAATAATAGGCCTATAAATATCCAAGCGGGCCTTAATAATGGGTCCAAAAAAATACATCAAGATGGGCCTAAGTACATGGGCCCATATGCATCCAAGTGGGCCACATGTGAAGCCCACCATAATGTTTATTTTACTATCCAATCTGTTGATAAGGCCACATGAATAGGGGCCCCACCAAAATGTCTATTTTCCAGCCAACCTATTGATATGGTCACATGGACCAAGGGGCCCACTGTAACGTTCATTTGCCACCCATCCTATTCATAAGGTCATGCGGATCAGGAGGGGACCCACCGTAATGTTTATTTGAAATCCAACCTACTCACGAGGTCACGTGGGCAGGGCCCATTGTAATGTTTATTTGCCGTCTAACCTATTCACATGTCACGTGGACCTGGGTGGGTGGGGCCCACCGAAATGTGGTTTACAAATCTAGTCCACCCAATGTGTGTGTCCCACCTGGCTGAGGGTTCAGACCAAGTTTCAGCCGTGTCCAAGTCTCAGGTAGGCCCCACCAAGTGGTTTTATATGTTTAGGCATGTCTTCACATGACTTTAGATAGTATGGCCCACCTGAATTCTGTATACGGTTGATTTTTGGGGACACCCCATAGCCAAAGGGGAGCCATCAAATACACGGTGTTAATGGTCGAAAAGCATCATGGTGGGGCCCACAGCTGGGCCGTAAGGCCTAGCCCGTCCGTTCGCTAGTGGCCAGGAGCAGCAGCAGCGCTGCTGTTTTCCATTTTTTTTGTTTTGGGGCCCACCGAGATGTGATTCACAATCCAGTCCACCCATTATGTGTGTCCCACTTGTCTGGCCGTCCAGACCGAGTTTCAACTGCATCCAAACTCCAAGTGGGTCCCACCAAGTACATTTATATGTTCTGGCATGTCTTCACATGGTCTTAGAGGGTATGGCCCACCCAGTGATCAGATCACCTTACGATTTTGGCTCAACGCCTAAAATGATCTGAAGGACAGAATGGACGGCATGGACCAGTCTCATACATCAAGGTGGGGCCTATATGAGCGGACACCCCAAAAGCTACTTATTATTATTTTTTTGTTAGCTGGTTAGTACACCACCATGTTAGTACACGCACTCCATTTTAACTCAACCCGTCCAGCGTCCAGAGACGCTGGACAGCATGGATATACACTCCACGGTTGTGGGTCCCACGTACACATGGTCCACTCATCAAGGTGGGTTCCACATGAACGTGGCCCACCGTAATATTTATGTTTTCCTTCCATCTGGGCCCGCTAATGGGCTGGATGGCATAGATCTAACCCATTCATTCGATGGGTCCCACATTAAAAAAAAATATATGTGATTCATAGTGGGCCACACTCATCCATTCATCACCATCACCATTCAAAGAAAGAGAGAAAGAGAGAGAGAGAGAGAGAGAGAGAGAGAAAGAAACAGTGATCATAGAGGGACCCCGCCACTATGGGCCCCTCATGAACATATTACATACATCGAAATAGGTCCCACCAATAAGTGGGCCCTTAAATCATGCAATCAACGGTAAAAATCAAAGTTCACCCACCTTATTGGCCTTTCCCTTGCTCCTTAAGCCTCCTTAGCTCCTTTGCTTGGGTTTTAACGGTGCGGATGATGATTGGACGGTCGAGGTGAAAGATGAGGAGGTGGGCGATACTTAGAAATTTTTAGGAGATTGGGTTGCTTAGAGAGGCTTGGACGTGTGAGAGGGAGGGAATGAGAGAATGAGAGAAAGAAATAAAATAAAGAAATAAGGGATGGAGGGAGTGGTGTGATGATGTCATGGGTAAGGGTGGCTTTGAAAAATGGGAGAGAGAGTTGACTTTGAGTAAAGGAGGGATGGGTTGTTGTACTTGGGGTATAGAGTGACTTGACATTGATTGATTGATGGATTGATGGGACATATCGTAGAGATTCCCTCGAGATTCGCAACGTGCGGCGTTTCTTCGAACCGAACGTTGACCCGTATCTCCTGGACTGGGTATCAGTTCGGTGCACGAGTCGCGGCATTAGAATCGCGGCAACAACGCGGTCGCCAAGGTACGAGTTTCGGATCGAGCCGCCTTCGGTGGGCAGGACTCGGCTTAGAATCGTGCGCAAACATCGGAACGGGTCGATGGTTGCCAGAATTCGACCGGTAGGATCACGGAAGCCTACAGAACGGTACGGACTAGGGTACGAGTCTTACACAGAAGTTGTATCTTTCTGACCATTAGATTGCCACCAAACTCGAGGTACAATTTAAGATATTTCCTCGCTCATATTCGTATAGCCGCTAACCCGATTAATCACCAACGACCGTCAATCGTAAGTGAGGCCCCACGGTTGATCAAAGTGTCCGATCGTAGCCCAGTTGTAACCAAACATAGATCCTGTAGCAGGGAACCTGTTCCATAGTGTAGTTAGGTCAGTGAGCCCCGGAAGGCCCCGTAAGTCAGGAACAACCTCCCTCAGGGTAGTTTTATTAAGAAAATGGGCACCGAGGCTATTTGTGCACATTCTGGGCACTATAATTAGCCCCCCCCCCCACCCCCTATTTTCACCCTCTCACTCCCATACAAATTTCCCATTTGAAATTGAGAGAGAGAGAGAGAGGAGAAGAGGGGGAAGAAGTGTGGGAGAGTGTTGATTAGAGGAATTGCCCCATCCTTGCTAGTTGGTAACATAGCTGTGACCGCACCACATTGTCGGAGTCACCCCGACAACCATTTGAAGTAATTAATGAAATCCCGTTTTGATGTTCGAGTCTTGAAGGTTGAATGTATGGATCCTTATAAGTGAATTGCAATGGTATAACGCATCAATGAACTGTCCCGCGAAGTCCTGACCCTAAGAGAGAGTCCGAATTCGATGAATCAACCCAAGGTGCGGACCATTATCTCTAGGTTATTGTTTGTCAACCCTTGAGGGTCTCAGTTAATGATTAGATGCTTGTAGATAGATTCGTGCATGCTAATATATTAACATTTTGATTTTTTCTATAATATATGTATTGGTTGGATATGGATGCTCACATGTTTGATAAAATGTCTAGGTGATTGAATGTGTTGTTTTATGGATGCTCATATATTTGATCGAATGCTCGATTGAACTATTATTTTCTTGTTGCCCACATGTTTGATAAAATGCCTAAGTAGATGTATTGTTTCATTGATTCTCATATATTTGATAAAATGCCTAAGTAGGTGTGTTGCTTCTATTGATGCTCATGTGTTCGATGAAATGCTCAAGTAATTGTGCAGTAGAACTTATGCTATGATTACATGATGCAATGCTTAGTCCATATCAATACTTATGACTTTTACGATGTTGGGTCTGGCCAACTGCTCGAACTAAAGGGGTGACTCGAGTTGGGGTGGCCACCCTAGATTGGTTTGATCGACCAGGGTCGAACACGAACGATCGACAATAGTTGGACTACACGGGATGCTTGCACCCAATGCCAGTTGTGTCAGGGTTCTCCGAGGTCAATCAAATCAGTCCATTAGCCAACTAATTATGGATGTTCAAAATGTGTGACATGACCAGATATAATCTAGGATACCTTATTTTCAATAGATGAGTCTATTCATAACTGTTAGTGCGATACGATCCCACTAAGACTCGTGAGTTGTACATTGTGGTATGAGACACTGTGTCTGAGCTGTCGGCCTACGCTGGGGTGATGTGCTTCCCCGTAGTAACCAATGAGCACTAATGGAGGTGATAGATCATTTTTCGAACGACCCCCCTCAAATTACTAAGCCGATGGTTCGATGCCAGAGCAACGTTAGAACGACCCGGGTATGAATGGAATTGGGTGACGAGCCATTTTCAATTTGTGGTGATTTAGTTTTATGTGACAAGTCGACACCTCATAATTGAGTAATCATATTCGGTGTTTAGGTGACGACTCATACCGAGTTGATCATCATACATTTATGTATCATGTCATACCTTTGGAATTGGTGAATTATGAGATAAACGGGTGATACCTAAATTTAGATTAAGGGACATTGGTGAGGAGCTGCAATGTGCTATAACGAGCCAAGTGATCTGGATAACGACTCGTAATATAATGTTAGTATCCTAACTTCGCTAATCAACTGTATGAATTGGAATTAATAATTACTTGGCTAATCATGCATACCTTAGGATAAGTTGTGATTTGGCATTGGAGTCGCTTGTGAGGGAGTGTTGACATTTGCGAAATAAGTATTGAAGTCACTAATGAGGGAGTGTTGGATTGTAAGGCACATGCATCATTTCATAATCTCAATTATACATTTAACAAGAGTATTTAGAAAATACTTGATTAGTTGTTTATCATTAACTGCGTTGATTGAGTCGATAATATGTGTAACTTAGAACTAATGGAGCCACTGAGTTAACTACTCACTCCCACCTGGGACGGTGTTTTAAAACACCAACCAGATATCGTTGTTGTTGCAAGTTCTATCAAGGCCTCCGGTGGGTAGGCTTGGATTGGCTTGCACTTCCGTCGTGATATCTCGGAGCTTCAGGCGAAACTAGAAGACCATGCACTTATTTAATCTTATACTTGTATATGCTGGAGTTTTGACTCGATGTGCTCCGTACGATGATTTTATGGTATGTTTATTGTGATTTGTATAATCTCCATTTTGAACGATCACCACTATTGGAATTGTATTTTTGACAGTTAGACTTATATTTCTGATTTTTGTTATCTCTACCTCGCTTTGGATCCGCTGAATTGAATTATACTACTCTGATTGCTCGTGCGTGAAATAAATGTGAATTTGAACGAGGTCACCATGTGTTTTCATTTGGTTAACACCCGAGAACTCGGGATCAAAGTATATGTACTCGGGTGCCGATTTTCGGGGCATTACAAATGGTGTTATTGTACATTAGTTGAACATCTTTATCACCTTTCTCTATACACCTAATTAATAGATTCTGTATACCCACAATTTTCACCCATAATAAAGATTATCAACGTGTCTGTAAAGGTCAAGTGCAGACCTTAAACTATCACAACATTCAAGACTGACTCCCACTATTCCCTCACTAATCAAGTGATTAGGGAGCATGGGTCCTTACTCTGGCTCTAGTGGTAGACTCTCGGGAGTTTCAACACCTGGTCGAGGGTTCGAGTACCCATAGGTGGTGAAATTCCACTAGCGTGAGTGTGTGGGGGGTGTGTGTGCGTGTGTAAAAAAAAGAAGTGATAAGGGAGCATATATGGTTTTGAGAGAGGATCTCATGTTACATATATCTTGATTCGTCAGAATTTGAGATAGATCAATGTCTCCTATCATTTACTGGTCAAACTTTTCTCATGGATTCCTAGCTCAATGTCCTGAATGTCATTATAGGTACACCTACCACAAAGTGATAACACTACTTGTCTAGACTAGAAATCATTGTTTACATCACTTTTAGGAATATTATTGTATGTAAACAAGGTTGCCTTCATTCACATCCATATTTCATGCAAAAATAGAGTATTGATGCCTTAATCCAACATTTGAATTTAAAAGAAAAGTAAATGACCTATTTTATTTCAAACTAGTGTAAAATAAATGTAGCAATTTTTTTTATTTTTATTTTAAAATCAAATGCAGACTATTTTTTTTTTTTTATAAAAGAAATACAAAATTATCAACATTGATTCTCCTACTTGAAAGCCACGCACTGATTACATAGCGCTCTGCATCACTAGGTCTAAGGCTCCTTGGGTGCCATTGCACGAGACACAAGGCATAAGTATACGATTTCGAATTAATTCACATCATGACAAATGTGTATCAATTAAAGCCTTATAAACTATCAAACAAGAATATTTATCTTTACTTTTGTTCGTTTTCTTCTTGAGCCAAGCTTTATACCAATGACACTATTTCTTTAAGTGATCTTCCTGATCCTAAAAGTGACAAGATCTGACTATTTGGTTTTGGTCCTTCGACTCTACACCATCGCCTACAACCTTCCCCTTGCCGTTATTACTAGAACTTATCTTTCTTTTCTTTAGGTTATTCCCATAAGAGAAGTAGTGATATGAGCACTCTCTAATCACTCTTGCATAAGTCTCTCTTCCTCTTACACATAGTGCAATATCAACTGAGTAAATGTTCATTTTTCTTTTTAAATGTTATAATTGACCATGAAAGTGTTAAAACTAGAATGGAGAGAAATCAACACTAAGCAGACCACCAGGTCTTCTGAAATATTCAACTAGAGTGCTCTTAACTTAGCTATGAAGTCAGTCATCGTAATGATATGCTCCCTAATTTGATCGTCGTTATATTTTAGATATACGAGTTTAGAAAGAACCGTTATAATATCTGCCTCATCGGATTTGGTAAACCTCTTTTCAATTTCTTTAATGAATTCTTTAGAATTCTCCTTCTTAGGTATACCCTCACGACAAGAGTTGGGAATGGAATGTCTTATTATCTTTATTCTTAGCTTATTCACATGTTCCTACCTGTTATATTTGGAAATATTACAAGCCTAGTTAGATTCATTTGGTTTTGAAAGTTGATCCTTGTTAAGGGCTAAGTCTAATTCCATACAACTAAGAGTTATCTCTAATGGCTTTTTCTATTTTGAGAAATTAGTGTCATTAAGGGTAATGAGTATTTTAATTTGGGAGAGAATAGATTCAATATTCATAACTGCAATATATAAAAGGTGCAACAACTCACATAAGAGGAAATTTCCGTTTAAACCTTAAGCATCAAATAAAATATATTTATTATATTAATCTTTATCTAATCAATGAGGCAATTGACTAGATTATCAAAGATCATGGGCTTAATCATCAAATCCTAATATGAAACCCAATGCATTATTATGACCCCCTTCCTTTGGGTTAAGCTTGCAACACGAGACCAATCTTCACAACATGGGACTGGCCGAATGTTAATAATGTAGGCCCAAATAGTACAACACCTTTTTGTGACAAGATGGACTATCTAATCTCATGATGTTAACACCATCCACCCCACCTCGTTTGGCTCCAGCCAGATGACAAACTCCTTTGGGTTAACACTGCTTATTTGGAGATAAATGTCACCTCAATGGTCCTAAAAGCATAGAAAATGCACCATGCCCTTGAATCCAAGACCTAATGGGTATCATCAGTCATGACCACTTTAGTGGGACAAGTAACCAAAAGTATCCATTAAGTCTTATAAACTAGAATTTCCCCTAATGGATATAGTCAATGTCTCACAGACAAAGAGACATGTGAACTGAACCATATGGGTCACTGTCTGTAGTCTATCTAGCTATTAACAATGCATAGACCCTTATAGATTGGATGAGCATGATACCCATAAATGTTGTTATTGACGCTGATAGGAGATTTTTTCCTTAGGTGGCTCAATAGGTGTCCGAGTTGGACCATTAATTGGTTGCATGAGTCGAACAGTGGGTATATATGTATATGTGGTAATAAATATAGAACTAGAATTCACTTAGATTTTTTATATGACATGAACTGAATACCTGGCAAGCCATACAGTATGCGTCTTTTGTAAACCTAAAACGTATTGCATGCTCAGTTAATACGAGTGATAACATGTGAATGCCCATATCCAAAGTCTATCTAGATCCAGTGAAACCAACAATTAAGACCTACGTACCTGAACTTTGCAGAGGAGTTGAGAAAAGAATATATGATTTTTTAGGTGCTTAGTTGATATGGGCGATAGCATGTGAAGGCTCAGATCTGAAGTGTAACGCTGTTGATTTTTTGCCAGCTGGGAATTGGACATCTTTAGGCATTACCTTTGATTTTTGATTTGATTACATGTCCGTGCATGCATTTACATATGTTTGAGACCAAAAGGAGTGATATGGGGTCTGCCAAAACTGTCTAAAGGGGTGAAAGTTGAAAATTTTCAAACATCTGGTACTTCCGTAAATTTTAGAATTTTTTCATAATTCAAAATGAGATAAAATTTGGTGGGGATAAAGTAGACTTGATGATAAATTATTATAAAAAATAATAATAATATAATAACTAAAAGTGCTTAAAATATTATATGAAATGGACTTATTGAAACTGAAAATTTATGCAACTACACGTTGTCGATGGACACTTATATCTTTTTCATCTTAGAGTTTTTTGTGTTTGGTGTCTTCTTAGGAATTGCCTCTAATCATGCTAGGAATTATCCCGTGTAGTTAAATTTGGATTTTTCTATTTTTAGTATATCTTATTAATTAGGGTAGTTTCTAGTATAGTTGAATTAGGGTTCTTTATTAGGGTGGTTAGATTCGAATCCTCATTTTTATTAATTACGAATAGGCCACGCTATGAACTTAGCTAATCCAAACCCTAATCCCTATATACGAGGAATCTCATTACTAAACCTATTCCAAAATACCTAGATTAACCGAATGAGCTCTTGACTGCTCATTAGTGAGCTACTAAACCTGAGGCTATAAAAAGACGTTCGTTTTAGTGGGTTTGGCGTCCATCGCAGGTGAAAAACTGAGAAAGTTTCCTGAATTGCTTAACTTGGGCTGAAGGTCGGGTGCATGGGATATACAAATGCCTAGGTAAAAACCTAAATTTTAAGCGAATTGGGATCTTTGTTCTTTTGTGAAGTTGCGACTTTTCAACCATTGGATTTCAACCAAACTTGAGGTGCAAGTTAAAGATATTTTCTCGCACATATCTGTATAGCCGTGACCCCTGATTGATTACTAACGACCCTTAATCATAAGTGGGGCCCCCACAGTTGATCGGAGTGTTTGATCGCCACCTGGTTGTGTCCAAACATAGATCCCATAGTAAAGCACATGCCCCATGGTGTAGATAAGCCAGTGGGCCCCTAGAAGGCCCCATGAGTTGAGAACAACCTCCCCAGGGTAGTTTTATTGAGAAAAGAGTCATCGGGGCTATTTGTGTATATTTTGGCACTATAAATAACCCTAATTTCCACCCTCTCATTCCTATATAAATTTCCAATTGCAATTTGAGAGAGAAAGATATATAGAGAATGAGGGAGATCTTTTGAGGGAGATCATGGAGTATTCTTAATGGATTTCCTTCAATCAAGCCCTAGCCTTGACCGTTTTCCTTCGTCGAATCCATCCCACTCTCAATTGAGAGGTAAGAAATAAACCATGCTTCCCAACCTAAATTTTCTAGGATTAATTATATGAATGTCACCCAATTCTTTTGAATTTGGTGTAAGAATTATTTTCCCCCAAATTCCTAACCCTATGAGCTTCAAATTGGAGATTCTTGCTCAAAGGTACGGACCATTATGCCTAGATTTCCATTTATCGACCGTTGAGGATCTTAGTTAATGATGTCTTGTGGTGAATGGTTTGTAAATAACTAGTATATCCATATTTTATGTTTGATTATAATATGTGTCATTGGTTTTTTTTTTTTATATATATATATTTATGGATGCTTACATGTTTGATAAAATGCGTAGGTGATTAAATGTGTTATTGTAAGGATGTTCGCATGTTTGGTTGGATACTCGATTAGATGTATTGCTTTGTGGATGCTTACATGTTTGATTAAATACTATAGTGAATGTATTATTCCATAGAGGCTCTCATGTTCGATAAAATACTAAGTATGTGTTGTTTTATTGATGCTCACATGTTTGATGAAATACTTAAGTGGTTGTGTTGCTAAATTTGAGTTTCACATGAAATCTTATTATATTTCCTGATGAATTGTTAGTCCTTAGTGATGTTTAGAATTGCTTACGATGTTAGGTTAGTTGCTAAATCACCCAAACTAACTGCTGGCCCGAGTTAGGTCGGCCACCCTAGGCTTGTTCGATCGATCTAGACTTAACACGGATGACCGACAGTAGTTAGACTACACGGGATGCTTGCACCCAATGCCGGCTGTGTTAAGGTTCTCCCAGGTCAATCCAATTATTTCACTATTTTAGTGCACTTATTTGCACATATGTTTGTCAATCACATGACTAGTTGTGTCAAGTAGTCGGATGAGTCCTTGACAAATGAAGACAGACGACGCGACTGGAGAAGAAGCCTAAGCTACAAAGTTAGAATACAAAGAAGCTTCTACGATCTAGATCTTGCCTATAGATGACTCTAACCCTAATAAGAAAACCTACTTAAGTCATCTATTCAAGTCAATTCTAAGTTCATATTTTCTATCCTTTTAGTCTTGGCTTTAGAAAGTTCCAAGTTGTTGAATGATTTAATGGACAAGAAGTTAAAATAGAAAAATCTGTCCACATTAGGTAGAAAAAGTTACCACCGAGCAGCACCTTCAGTAGCACCAAAGATGCCTTCAGTATTACTGAAAGTGCCCAAATAGTCTAACAGCTTTTGAAGAATATTCGGTACCACCGACTGGAAATTCGATACCACCAACTCATACCGATAAACCACTTTTGGCACCACCGATAGTAATAAAAATCATCCAGTAACTTCAGGATCTAATTTGATGCCACCGAGTGATATTTCGGTACCACCGATTGAATTTTGGTACTACCAAAGGTTCCCTTGGTAGCACTGATAACTAGCCATTATAGATCCATTGGGGCCTTTTCTCTATAAATATAGGACCTAGAACTTTATGGAAAGTATGGATTTAGGCATTCCAGAGTCCCTAGGATATCCCAAGCTCTAATCACTTATCCTAGACTTTATCCACATGAGATTCATGTTCTTTTGATTATGATTCATCATCTCAATGAGCATTCAAAGCTTACTTTAATGAAGAACATGATCTCAAGCCTTCACTAGAGTATTGAGACCAAACTTATAGATATATCCTTGATCTCAACCATACTTTAGTGTATCCATCAGTTGAATCTCTTAGGAAATTCATTCATTATCTTCGTTAGAGATTCAACCAACTCACATTACCTTGGTTACCTTAATAGGAACATCATATGCAAGGTTCTTGATCGTGAAGCTGAAGTAACAGGTAAACCACAGTGTAACGATCGGGGGAGCAACAACAAGCTGATTAAAGCACGAAGGAGTGAAGATCAAGCAACCCAAGATAAGTTATAAAAAATGATTCATCTCGACAAGTTGGTGTCATTATTAAGAGTCCAAAGTTTAGTCTTTATCCTCGTGTAGGATTGAGGCTAAGAGTTTGTTATCAATAAACTTGTGTAGGTGCATTGTGTGGGACCTTGGTCGGTGGGCCTAAACATAGGTGCCTTGAGTGGGACCTTGGCCGGTGGGCGTAAATGTAGGTGCCTTGTGTGGGACCTTAGCCGGTGGGCCAAAATGTAGGTGCCTAGTGTGGGACCTTGGCCGTGGGGCCTAAATGTAGGTTCTTAGTGTAGGACCTTTACTCATGTGAAGAGCATAAATTGTTAAGTCCTTTGTGTAGGGCTGTAAATGTAAGACTCCATACTTTCAGTACTCGGGTGTTACCATGGAAACCAACCTTAAATGCGATCTTACTGTTAGGGACCGATCATCAATGACTCTGACCATTAAATCATGACCTCGATATGAAAACGAGTGCTTTGTACCATTGAAATCCAATCCTAACAGTGGGAAGTACACCATAAAGCGTCGCAAGCCTTTCACAGTGTATGTGTGCAGATCTGGCCTTTAATCATATGGATCATCCATACATCTAGTCTTGAATGTTCCAAGAAGACGTTGTGGGACACTATAGTGCACTTTTTGAGACAATCTAGTTGTTGGGTTACAAGGACGGTCATCAAATGAGTGAGACTTGGGTTAATTGGAAATCTAAAGCAGTTGACCCCTAAATCGACCATCAGAACCATCCAACGCGGGCCATGGAAGGCCTTTATCTTAGATCATCTCAGAATCGGGACCCAAATCATTAGGATCACCATTTATTCACTCCACGACGAATCACCAATCAATGCACAATGTAACTACACCAATCCAATAACCAGCCTTTTAAAACTCAACTTTAAAACCCTATCTAGATAGTTACTAGGTCCATGTTTGATAACAATCTGACCGTCAAATCAATAGAAATTGACACTCTTCCGTTCATAGGAACCCCTGGATATTAGAGATACTTGATCACTGGAAATATATCCTATTAGGAGTCTTTTGACCATTAATATTCGAATTCGGAATGATTCGACTAGCAGATCAGCAGGAATCTATAAGTAAAACCTAAAATCACTTGGTACGACTTTAACGACTCGAAAAATTCCGTACAATGACCCAAGTACCACCTCTAGCAGAAATCACACAGGATAAAATCCTTTAGAAATTATACAAAATTAACTAAGTACTAAACTAGATTAGCCATGAAATCTGCTTGAATCACTTTAAATATGATCTACAAGACCCAAAACTTGTAGAATCATTGACGATAGGTTACCCTAAAATCTAGGATCAAACTCATTACCCGACTGCTCTCGGGAGCACATTGAAACTCCGTATCAGATCTGGACCGCACATCAAAAGTCCGAATGATACGAGGTTATAGAATTAGGACCACCTCGCTGGGCTTGACAATCATTTCGGAGATCAAATCCAGACAGTGCCCCACGGCTATTCGCTTGAGCCCGGAGCGAGGAGTGTGAGAAAGCTGGGTTTTCTTTAGAAATGTAATAACATTTAAGTAATTTGAGACTTGGCGTTTACGGGACAATTATAAGCAATCAGACCGTTGGAATCTGACCCAAATATACCCTCGGATCAGGAAAAATTTTATATACATGGCAGTGTACTTGAAATCCCCGATCGAGATTCGGTGACCGTTAAACTGAAACTGGTCTGCCACGCGTGATTTGAGAATTCGACTGGAATAAAAACTTAACTCCATCTATATCCATAGTCTGTGAGCTTAAGTCCGACCTTTGGCTCAAGAGGGGCTCCAGAAGTGCTCCGTTGAGCTGAAACAGGTCCACTTTGGATATAACCTAAGTATACCTTGACCTTAGGTCTATTTCAGTGTGGTTTTAGGCTATATAAGGACCTTAAACCCTCTCTCATTCAGCCATACGAATTTGAGAAAAACCTTAGGTGTGAGAAGAGAGAAAGTGTGAGAGAAGTGGGAGAAGCTCCTTGCTACTTATCCTGCCACTCTGCAAGCTTAACCACTCCATTCTAATCGCTTTCCCGGCGATTCCGACGTCATTTCTAGGTAAGAAACCCTAACCCTAATATGTTTTAGAGTTTTGATAGTTGTAGGTTATGAAATAGCTAACATATTTCATTCTATAGGTTGCCAAACTGCCGTATACTAAAGCTTAGCGAATCTATCAAGTTCTTTACGCTTCTACGGTGTAAGGTGCGGACTTTAGACGTATAGGTTATGGTTTTCAATACTTTCAATGTCATATAATGATAGATTCATGATCTGTATGTTATTGCATATGTACAAAGTGTTGTCCGTTTCATTTTTCGGTTATATGTTAACTATGTTGAATATACTATATTCCTCGTATTTGTAGAAAGTACCGTATACGTATAAATTTTAAAAGTGTGTTTGGCATGATTATTTACTGTATGAACATGCTATATACGTATATAATACTTACCTGGAGAAAGGGTTCACCCTAATACATGTTTTTGCTAATATACACTATGTATGTTAAAATAGTGTATTCTAAGTGTTTGTGAAAATGCTTATAAGAGTAAGTGCTTAGATAATCGTGCTTTAGGTAGGTGTTGGATGGGATTCTCAACTACCTTAGAGATGTATATGATTTCCTCCATGTTGGTTGTTTAATTTAATTGGTTACTTATGAAATATATGTGTTTGTATTTCTTGTTTATATTGTGCTTTATAACATGCTTTATAACATGCTTGAATTACTTTGTTTATTCTGCTTTACTTTACATGCTTCTGAATAAAGGATTGATTGTGTTTGGGGCTATGATTATAGTCCAGGCAATCGAAAACGAAAATGAATGCATGGCTGAGATTCATTCGCCATGCGAGATGTGTTCGATGAACCCGAGTTGTACTTCGGTTGACGATAGTGGCTGGCCACACGAAGTGCTTATGCGCTTCATATCGTTCAACTTGTTGTGCACTCGAGCTAGCCGAGCTCGTCAAGTAACCCGAGCTGCCTAATGTATGTTCACCGTGTTTGGACGCTACTGTTTGAACCTGAGGTACTAACCTTACCAGTGGAATCCCGTTAACTGTGGTACCTCGATCCACCAAGACTCATGAGCCAGGCATGGTGGTATGAGACACCGTAGTCGAGCTGTCGGCCTACGCTGGGGCCACGAACCTCCCCGTAGTGACTATTGAGCAACCAGACTCGTGAGCCGATTATGGTGGTATGGGACACTATATTCGAGCTGTCGGCCTACACTGCTTTGATGGGTGATGGGGGAGTGGTGCAACGATTCCGTGTAACAGCCCTGACAGCCCTGACCGTACCCGGTGTAGTGACCTCGAGCATATTCTAAATCTGCGGTGAGGTGATGAGCCTTCCCGTAGTAACAGAGTATAAACTGGGCCTGTATTGATAAGGTGATGGGGGAATGGTGTAATGATTCCGCGCAATAGCCCTGACAGCCCTTGCAACGACCTAGAAACACACCATCATATGAGATTGTCTAGGACTGACGACCCTAGAATGGATCATTGTTTGGGGAATGATATAAGGAAGGTACCTTAGTTTTCCAATACTGCTGTTTAAAATGAACTAATAACAACTTGGTAATCATGCTCATCATCACATTGCATGTGCCTGGAAGATGTGGAGCACTGAGGGTGACAGGATGCTACGGACGTAAGATGGTGCTGCACGAGGGAGCATGTTGCCGAGGGCACGCATCATAACCGGATCTCATCCTTGTGTTAATTACAGTACTTAGGAATGTTAATTGTATTGCTTTATCATTACTGCTTGACTGAATTGATAACATGTTAACCTATGCTTTATTGTTCCACTGAGTTAACTACTCACTCCCACGTTACGGGACGGTGTTCTAGATACACACCAAACTCTGTCTTAGACGCAGGTACCGACGATCCACAGGAGGCTGACCCTGATTATTATGAAGATCAGGATGAGTTTTCTTTCATGCAGTTCTCCGGCGGCTTTGCTTAGGCAATCCGGATTTACGGGACTACTGGGCTATCACGACAGTTGGACTATTTTTGACATTTTGTTTTGATTCAGTACATGTATATGATGACTCAGCAAAGTAGTTATACTCTGGAGACAGATCGAGATCGTTTTGTTCTTATACGCATCAATATATGTTTTTCAGTCTTCCACTTGCGTTTTATACATTGATCTGGAGTATGGATTATTGTTTTGGTATAATCTCACTCATGTTTATTACACTAACACAGACAACATTCAATCATAAGCATTTGTGTTGCATAAGTGATGTTTTGGAACTCGGGTGTTGAGTTGCTACTCGACCCCCGATTTTCAGGGCGTTACAATGACCCACCAAAGCTTTGGATCCACCTCATCTTTAGCCAAGCATCCTGATATGACCCATAAAATCGGTTGAACGAAGTGGATTGGATCACACATCTTAGTGGACCCTACTTTTAGGCAGTGGGTGTGCATGTTGTGTGTGCACCAGTTGTGCATCGAACTACACGGTCGGGTCAACTAGATGTTGATGAAAAGGCCAAGTTAAGAGTCCTAGAATGGGGGGGGGGGGGGTGAATAGGATTATGCTAAATTAAAAACTTAAATGTGGAATTAAACAAATATAAATAAAGATAGCACTTAAACATTCGTCCAATGCAGAAATGAATAACAACCTCAAATGTACAAGTATTGAGAGGTTGATACAGATGTTGTTCTAAGGACAACCTTACACTAAAAATGTGAGACCCGACCCGAGTTTGCATGTGTGTGTGTGAGTATGCATCTTTTTCATCATGGTCTCGCGGTCCTACCAGTTGAATCCCTACGACCCATGACCCTTGGATAGTGTTTGCAGTCATCCTTGAGTTCGGTCATGTAGACCCGACTCGGATTGACTCGAGACCTATGCCATTGCGACCGCATCATTGCCGCGGTTCTAACGTCACTTCTCATGCATAAATCCGATATGTAGATCAAAAGTTATGTACATTTCATTATTTGACCATTGATTATGTGGCCCACTTAGGTGGAATGCATATAGACCACCATCACCCATGACACAAGTCCCTGTACACACTACACACACACTACACAAATCCTATGGAAACACCACCCATCTCAACAAACACCACCCAAGCCTAGTCTAAAGGCCTAAACATTGTAATCTCCTCCCTATGCGATGATAACTTCTCTTACAAAATAATTATGGCATTTTTCTCTCTTTATTCTCTCCCTCCCTCTCATTTCCCTCCATTGCTAGAATTTCCAGCAACTTCCCTTCCATCTCCCTTTCTTCTCCAGCCCCTTCTCCCTCTAATCCCCTCCCATCTAACCTTCAACAATCCATCTCACCCATTGAAATATGTCCCTTGGAGCATGAAGAGTAGATTGATGTAACTTTGGAGTGGGATCTATTAAGGTGGGTGATTTTAATTTCTGATATTCTTTCTACCCTTTGATCTTATTTTTCTTCTTAAATGGATCATATAGGACCCACCAATCCATGGTGGGGACCCCATTTGACCCCATGGATGTGGCCTTTTGGCCCATCCTACATGCATATCATGAAACATGATGGGCCATTCTCCATGGACCCCATCATGATGTATTGTATCATCCACCTTATTTCAAGGGCATATAGACGCTAGAAGTCATGTTGGGACGGCATCCCAACCACCCATTCTAGTCATAGATCATGCATGCATTAGTTTAATGTTGCATGTTCAAGTAATATTGTTGTATGGTTAAGATTGACTCTTGGGAGGGCCCATTAGTGGCGGGGCCCTACCCCCATGGCTGGATTACTCTCTTTTCTCTGATGTATGGATGACGATGTGTGTGTGGCCCATTTAGTGGGCCTAGGATGTCCCAAAATAAATAAAAATAAAAATCCAGCAAGGTGGGATGCCCTTACCACCCAACTCCATGAGATCTTTAGACATCTTAATCAATGCATGCAAGTGTCCTAGTCTTAGTCTGTGATCTGGACTTATGTGGGGCCCACTAAGGAAGGCCACACACCCTTTTTATGGCTGAGATTATTGAGATATAGGCTGATGTGTCCAGCCATGTATTGCTATTCAAAAAATTTGGATTGTTGCATGGACTGTCATGTTCAATGTTTGGCATGGATTTTTGGATCATGATTTCCATTATTTTCTTTATAATTATGGGGTGTAATGAGAAGGTGTGGACCCCACCTTGAGGTGTGGTGGGTCGCACCTCAGATGGCCCATCAAATGGTACCCAAAAAGGGAGGCCCATAGGGGTGGGCGGTCCACCTTGTTGGGCTGTCCAGCCCACATGTATGGAGGGAAAACATACACTTCAGCTTGGTTTCTCTGAGGGGTGGGCCACTTTTGTGGACCCCACCTTACTAAATTTTATGAAAAAAAATACTAAACCTCCATTTTCCCCTCCTGGATGAAGTTTGGGCCCACCTTATTGGGTAAACAATGCATGGACAACAACATCTCTTCCTAGGCAAATTGAAATTCCTAATTTAATTAAAATATTTATGAGTATTCAAAAATCATAAAATTTTTCAGAGAGGTGTTCCACCCATGGTAGGATCCACCTAAAAAATTTTGGGGCCAATCGACACCTGTACACACCATGGTAGGGGCTAGACTGGCCCATTACAATATGGTGTCCAGATCAGTCTGATTTTCAGGACAGATTGATTTCTTTAAATAAATTAAAATATTTTTAGATGTCTAAAAATTCTGAAATTTTGTGAAGGTGTGTTGCACCCATGGTGAAACTCACCTACCAAATTTCAGGTATAATGAACACCTGTACACACCATGGCAAGGGCCGAACTGGCCCACCACGTTGGGATGTCCAGGTCTATCCGATTTTCTGGACAGACTGTCTTGTTTAAATTAATTAAAATACTTAGGAATATTCAAAAATTCTGAAATTTTGTGAGGGTGTGGCCCACTTATGAAAGTGTCACTCTGTAAAATTTTAGATGTAACGGACATTTTATCTGGCCGTAGTGCAGCCGGGAGTGGCCAGCTAGGTAGGGACGCCCAGGCTGGGGCGTCCAACCTGGGCTAGCCTTCCAGCCTGCTTTGTGGGCCCACCTTGATGTGTTGTATACTTCACCACCCATCCACGTGAGGCCCTTAGGAGATTTATCATCCTACTTTTTTTTTTAAGTATTCAATTGGGGCCCATTGGGTGGATTTTTGGGCCAGATACCCCGGGCCCATAGGGCTGCCCACACATGGGACATCCCTGCCTTAGGCTACTGCTGGGCCTGCATTCCAACGGCCTAGCCCATTTGATATATGTGTTGCATATCCTCTCTCATCTGGTGGGGCCCACAGTGATGTGTGTGGGCCATCAGGGATTAATTATACTAAGAAATACTTTTATTGTTGGACTCCAACCAACCCAGAAATTTGGGTGGGCTGGAATTTGGCATTGAGCCGAATAATTATTGCCTATAGATGTTCTTTTGGTGCAATGTGGCCCACTAGATTTGAGGAGGATTTAAGTCAGCATCTTACCATCTTAATTTTATATTTTCTGAGCTTAATTAGTGCATTATTAAAGGCCCATCTCAGATGGGATTCTTCTTGGGCTAGTCTCTTAGTTAAGTATGGGCCTTATAGCCTTGGTTGGGCTGGAACTTTTGATAGGCCCATTGAACCTTGGGGTCCTATATTTACCATGCCATTGTGATGGGTCTTTATGGGCCAAATACTCAAGTAGTTGGGCCCTTGTTTGTCCACTATAATAAGATCCATACTTGGGCCGAGATGTGAAGCCCAACTTGTGTTAAAAATATAAGGATTTCCCATATGTTGGGAAAATGGGCTGCCCATTAGGCCCACCACAATGAGTGAACTCATGACCCTTATGGTTGGGCCCCAACCATGCTCAAGGGCCCACTAGGTTGCCTATGTTTTGAGCTTAGGGTATGGCCTACTAGGCCATGGATTGATTGTGCCTTGGACCTTTTTTTGCATACGTAGCAGGCTACCTCTTGGAAACTACTTGGGGTTGAATGTCCTCTTGGGTGATCCTAAGGTAGGCCCATGGGTTTCTCTATGGATGGTTAAAGGCCCACCATAGACCCTGGGCCATTTATTTGAGGTTAAATATAGATGTATGTGGAGCCTACCTCAACGTGTGTTGGTCCAAGCCATTCAAGCCTTGGATCACCCAATCATGGAAACACTCTCTGCCTTGGGTTGCTGCTGGACTCATAATCCAGTAGCAGGCCCACTTGATCTTTTCATGATATATACACACTCACCAAATTGAGAACTTGCGTATGTGTTGCATGCTTGTGTTTTCTTATAATCTTTAGGCTTAATCAGTGCATTCTTTTGGCTTACCTTTAGTGATCACATGAGGACCCCATCTTAGATAAGATTTTTGGGGCATCCCATGGGCCCAGAGTGGGTTGGGACATCCTAGCTTGGCCCTGCCATATATTGGGCCAACTTTCACCATTTTGATGGACTTGTGGGCTGAGATAAGGATAATATTTTGGGCCCTTGGTTGCCCACTTAATTTACTAGTTATTGGGTTGATGTAGTTGGGCCCATTTCATCATCCAAACTTAAACTTATTTTGGGCCATATATTATGTACGCGGGTAGCCCACCAAGTCCAACTTAATGCATGGATTCTATGGCCATTGGGAATTGGGCCTTGGGCCTTAATTTTCCTCTTGGGGCCCATATTGTTAAAAGTGGTATTATATCTTTTTATGGCTTATTATGAGGAATGTATGTATGTGGTTACCTGTGTTCTTATCTTGAATGTAGGGCCTTGGGCCTTGTATCCATATAGTTTGTGGTTAAGATGCCTCTTAGGGAATGATGGTTAAATGTCCCTATTATGGACCCCTATAGGCCCGTTTGTATTTAAATGCCATTAGATGCTCATCTTAAACTCTTGCTAGACTCACTTCTGTGTTACTTAGACATGTAGTTGTATGCTTAGTCTCGTGGGCTACCCCAGGTAAATGGGCCCCCACCAGAGGTGGGATTCTTTATGGATATTGTCTAAATACCTAGTCTGGGTCCCTTCTTGGATAGGAGGAGTGTACTACTTTGTATATCGCCGCATAATACGTCTAGACCCATCTTCATGGCCCATGTGCATCATTGTATGCTTGGATGACACTGTGTGTGTGGTTATGATTGTGTCATTGGGCATTGCATGTTGCCTTCCTGAGGGACGTAGGATTCCCTCTTGAGCATGTTGGATGCTTGGAATTGATGCATAGTTGATGATGTGATTCATGCATCTGGCATTGCATAACATATGAGCATTATCACCCTCACTTCATCAGGGTTGTAGCCTCTACAAATACATCATGGATGGCCATGTTTGGACACCGAAAATGTTACTTGAGCATATTGGGTGCATAGGATGCCTATGGGTGAAATTTTCAAGACTTCCATGGTACCAAGGATCTGTTCCAATGCCGTGACCGAGTGAAAACTATGAGCACACGAGGGCCTTACACCGTTAGGCCGCGACTCCCACTGTCGTGTAGTCGGTTGGATAAGGGTGTGGCCTTACTCGCCTGATGTAAGGAGGCATTGTTGGGCTGAGTCTGACCAGCTCGTGAATGGGTCTGCTACCTTTAGGCCTTACTGGTGATTGGCTATCCGCAAGCAGGGTAGTGAGGTCTCTTACGCTCATTTGACTATGTGGGGTCTGTAGAGCGGCAGTCATCCAACAGTGTAATAGACCCCGGTGATTTCCTTATGATGGAAATGTACTTGATATGTAGATTAGATATGAGCACTAGTATTACTTTACATTGCATTTGCATCTGTTGTATAAGCCTCATATTGCATCGCCTTGGCATGGCGCCCAATCCTCATTGCATTACAGTACTCATTACACTATATAGCCTTAGTATGACTTCCTACATTATCGTACTGCCTTGGTATAGTTTTTTGCATTTATGATAGCCTTGGTAAGACTAGTGGTATTGGTATTGATCATGACTCCCTTCTGCATTCTCTATCTTCTTCTGAGCACCATTGTCACACACTTTCACCACCCTCTAAGCTTTCTATAAGCTTATACACGATTGATACGTGCAGGAGATCCTAGTCAGGCGTCGTAGTGGCAGAGTTTGGATTAGAGTTGAGCTTGAGGACCCAGTGTTGCAGACTTCCTTTCTTTCTTCTATCATCTTACGTATATCCTTTTGGACCTTATATAAGCTTGTAAAAGTTCAAATTCTTAGTGGATTTTTTGATGTGTGCCCTTTGTTATTCTCAGATTTACTTACTGTGATCTTGGGTATGTTCGTATTGGTAATGATTATACTGTTATGAAAATCCTCCTTGTAGGATCTCAGGATCGAAACCTGCCTTAGGAGCCGAGAATGGGGTACACGGAGGCTGTTGCGGCCAAAACTGGCCATCGGGTTCCTTGTGAGTCCGGTTACCGAGTCTGGTGCATGACAAAAAATCAATGGCTTATGGTAGGATAACCTGATTCCTAGAACGATCTGTGTATCAAAATCTTAAACAGATATAGAGGAATAAATAATAAAAATAGCAAAGAAAATAATTAAGCTATCATAGCATTCCCACACTTGCATAAAAAGAAAATTACAACATCCACACAATGTCACAATCAATCATTCACCACAAGGCTAGAAATTATAGTGGTTCGCTTGTGTGTACACCAACTGTTTAGAAAAACTGCCACACAACTACTCCACTCCCAATATCCTCACACAGTGGATATTGGCATTCACTATGAAATAGGTTTTTCAATGTTCACCTAAAACCTTCACAATTGTGTCTTTCAAGTGGGCTTACACAATTCAAAAATCCCACACTCTGAGTTTTCTGGATCACCTCAGACAAACCAATAAAAAGAAAGAGATTTTTCCTGGCACATTCTCAAAGAAACTAAAAGAATAGATTTACAGAAATGTAAAATACTTATCTGGATATTCTCCTTTGATGTAGCCCGGTAGAACCAATTTGGAGTAGAAGTTTAACGTAGATGTTCAATGTCCACACTCACTTATGAAAAGGTTCTAAGTTCTAAATGATTTTTAGATTAAATCACTTTGGGCTAGCTTGATTTGATTTTGATTACAAGAAATGGGAAAACTTCAATCCCTTCTTAAAATGAGATTGGAATGTAGAATACAAAATCAAATGTAAAAAGCTAATTAAAGAGTATTAAATGAGCACTAAATAACTTAAGAATATCACAAACTTATCTCTCAGAGTGGTGTCTTGATTTTGCTTGAATTCAATAAAAAACTCTGAAAATTGTGCTCTATTTATAAGTGCAGAAACTGCTCATTCGATTGGCCCAGAGGTCAGCTCGACTGGTCGAAGGACCAACAAACTTTTGAAAATTCAGTTACGATAAGATAAAGTCATTCCACGACTGGTCGAATGGCCTGCACGACCGGTTGAGTGGCCTCCATGACTGGTCGAGCCATGTCCATGACTGGTCGTGTGGGACCCAATTTAGTTGCAGGACTTTGAGTCGAGCCTGCTTGACTGGTCAAGCACTGTTCACTCGACTGGTCGAGCAGTCTCCAGGACTGGTCGAGGGTATAACAGAAAATCCCGAAAATAAGTAACAAACCTTGGACTGGTCGATGAATGTCTTAGACTGGTCGAGCCAGTACTAGGACTAGTCGAACATAGGCTAAGACTAGTCGAGAAAATAGTCTATACACTTATGTAGTGACCCAATTAAAGTATGCAATCAAAATAACCTAACCTATGGTTAATCTAGGGTCATTCATACCTTATAAGTGATATTGAAACGTTTTTTGTTTCCGTTGATGGTTAATCTTGAAGTTCATGAAGCTTGATATCTTAACGTATGTTGAAGCTTAAACTTGTAACACTTTGAAGCTTGAATTTGTAACACTTTGAAGCTTGAATTTGTAGCACTTTTTGAGTACCAAAGTAAAGCATTTCGTCTTGACATAGGTCGAACCTTGAAATCTTGATCTATCAGTTGATGTAGTTCTTGAACTTGTATATCTCTTATACTTGTGATGCTTGAATCTTGAAGTGGAACATCTTGAACTTGTACAAGAATTGAATGATCTTGAACATGAAAATGAGCTACACAAGATATAGATTCCAAGAGGTTTTGGCACTACAAAATTTGACAATCATAGGAGCTAGAAAACATAGCACTTACAATCTCCCCCTTTGTCAAATTTGTGACAAAACATACTTCATTAAAATAAGATAAGCATAACACTCACTATAAAGAATCATGCACCATATATGCAGAATAAAGTATCATGCACTGGTTACAACAACCTGATTAAAGAATCATTCACCAGTTACAACAACCTGGTAAAATCAATACGCACCAAACGCACCAATACTCTCATCAATACTCAACAATACTCTCCCTTAATATCATGTAGCAAAAAAAAATGTACCTATCTACAATTCTATAGTTCATAAGGATGATAAAACTCTCCCCCCTTTTGTTACAATATGACAAAGGAAAGAACCAATAAAAGATAATAGAAGTAGATATATAAGGATGTAAATAGAAGAGTAATGAGGAATAAGAGAATATAGGAACAATATTACTAAGTTAACCAAGATTACCAAGTCCATAAGCAAGCAAGTCCAAGTACATAAAACAAGAGAAATTCAAGTAGTTTAAAAGTTATTACATAAATCATATTCAAATACTAATCTGAACCCGATGAAGGAGTAGGTATAGAAGGATCAATTTGATGAAGTCCATTGTTAATGCACTTTAGATACTTGCGCATATATTTAAATTGCATTTCATGGGACACATTCATACTTTCAACCTTCTCCTCAAGTGAGCGCAAATGCGCATCAAAGTCAGATGACTGATAATCAGGATCAGCAGCAAAATCAGATCAATTTCATCAAAGAGGTCATCCATATTAATATCATCTGGAGACAATTCACATTCCTCTGCATTTGCGGCAGCAACTCGACCAGCACCCACATCAACTTGGCCTGGGGCTAACTTCAATTTCATCTTGTTAATATTAGAGTTGTTGAATGGTAGTTGGGTAATGGAGCCTCTCCAACAGGCATAGCCACTAAACAATGGGTGGCTAACACAGTCATAAGATAAGCAAAGGGTATGTCGCTGTGACCTGGGTGGAGACGGAACTGAATTATGCTATGATAAATCAAAGAAGGAAGACATACAGAGACTCCAGAAATAATAGAATGGAGAATACGAACCGTGAATGTAGCAAGTTTGGTTTTGTTACCAGATCGAGGATAGACATTTGAAATGAAAATCCTATGAAGGATTCTGTATCTGGGTAACAGAAACTTGGAGGCGAGCGCATTACCAGTACTCCATTTTGCATCTATATTACATAAATCGCTAGTGAGCATTCGCTTTTTAGTTTCAGATGGTTTTGCCACTAGAGTACTAATCGAAATACCTTCGTCATTAACTGGAAGGTCCATTAAACTAGAAATAAGATGACGGTCCACATCAATTAGACCTTATCTGGTCGCAATAGTAAATGTCATATTTTCAGTAGAAAAATCAGTAATGCAAGCATACATAACCTGCGAAATGGAGCGATATACCGGCCCACTCCAATGAAGTATGTTATCCCATCCTACAGACTAAAGAAGAGGAAGGATATCAAATGGAGCCAAATGATCAACATTAACAGGCCGTTCTACTATCACATTGCGCAAACAAATATCCCGCACAAAAGTGAGATCATCCTCGGGCAACCGAAGGTGGCGCATTGTGATAGGAGTCGAATGAGATGAAGAGGGACCACGAGATCCTTTCTTCTTGGTTCTACCCTCCATTTGTAATAAAGAAATTAAGAAAGAAAGAGATTGCAAAATAGGCAAAATGGGTTTCTAGTAGATCAGATTTTTTGATAGAAAACCCCAAAAACTAACATAAAACATGAAATAAATCACATACATGAAGAAAAGGAAGTGCAAAGGACTTGAATCTACAAGAAAATCGAAAACAATGCACTAACCATGGAGGAATTGAAGATGGGTTCGATCGGTCGACGTAGGGCTCGTTAGAGAAGAAGACCCGAATGAAGAATAAGTATTTTTCTCCAAATAAAAGGGCAAACCCGTGTTTCACGACGGGTCGAGTATATGCTCGACCGGTCATGCCATGACTAATCGAGTATGTATTCGACTGGTTGTGCACAACACAAAATGTGCAATTTTTCATAAAATTTGAATTTTAAAAATTTCAAAATAACAACTATATATATTATGATATAGAAAGACATGAATCATCAATTCATATTGCACATACTAAGATCAAATTTCAATTTAGCAAACCTACTTTTGTCGAGCGATTTTGTGAATATGTCAGTAAGTTGAGTCTCGGTCGGAATATAATCCAAAGCAATTGTCTTATCTTCCACTAATTCACGAATATAGTGATATCTAATGTCATTATGCTTGGTTCGTGAATGCTGGATTGGATTTTTGGAGATATTAATTGTGCTTGAATTATCACAATATAAAACCATAGTATCTTGCGTAATTCCATAATCACTTAGCATTCTTTTCGTCCATATAAGCTGAGTACATGCATTACCTGCAGCAATGTATTCGGCCTCAGCTGTTGAGAGCGATACGGAACTTTGTTTCTTACTTAGTCAAGAAACTAAACAATTCCCTACATAGAAACAACCACCACTGATTGATTTTCGATCATCAATGTTACCATCCCAATCAACATCCGTGTAACCAGCTAATTGCACACTAGTATCATGTGGATACTAAAGACCAAGATTAGCTGAACTAGCGACATATCGCAAAATGCGCTTAACAGCTATCAGATGTGACTCTTTAGGATCCGATTGATATCTTGCACAAATTCTTACGCAAAATGCAATATCAGGTCAGCTTGCAGTTAAATAAAGCAAATTATCTATCATATTACGATACACCCTAGGATCCACATTCTTACCTGTTGAATCTTTAGAGAGTTTTAGAGTAGTACTCATAGGAGTATCAAATTTTTTGCCACTCTCAAATCTGAACTTCTTAACTAAGTTCAGAGCATATTTGGTTTGAGAGATAAAGAAACCATCAGGAAGCTGTTTGACTTGCAACCCTAGAAAATAGTTTAGTTCTCCAACCTTGCTCATTTCAAATTTAGACTTCATAAGATCTGCAAACTTAACAGTTATGTTAGCAAAGGTAGATCCATAGATAATATAATCAACATAGATTTAAACTATTAGTATGTGATCATTATGTTTCTTTACAAACAATGTCTTATCAACACTTCCCATTATAAATTTATGACTTAGTAGAAACTTAGTCAACTTTTCGTACCATGCTCTGGGAGCTTGTTTCAAACTGTAGAGTACCTTTTTTAGGCAGTAGACATGGTTAGCATGCTTGGGGTCTTTAAAACCTGATGGTTGTTCAACATACACTTCTTCATGCAAATCACCATTTAAAAATGTACTCTTTTTATCCATTTAATATATTTTAAACTTTCTAAAACATGCAATGGATATAAATAGTCTGATTGATTCAAAACAAGCTACTGGGGCAAAGGTTTCATCATAATCGATGCCTTCAATTTGAGTGTACCCTTGTACAACTAGCCTAGCCTTGTTTCTAATAATATTACCAAGTTCATCAGACTTATAATTTTCAAAATCCATTTTGTTCCGATAATGTGTTTATCCTTCAGCCTTGGAACTAAGTACTAAACATCATTTCTAACAAATTGATTGAGCTCTTCTTGCATCGCAACAATCTAGTTTTCATCAATAAGAGCTTCTTTTACGTTAGCTGGTTTTATTTGAGATGTAAAACACATGTAGTTACACATATCTTCAAGTTATTTACGAGTGCGTACACCAGTGAGAGGGTTTTTAAGTATTTGATTAGATGGATGGTCTTTAACTGTCCTCAGTTTAGTGTTATTTTGAATTGATGAAGAGTCTGGTTTATCAATTAAAAAAACTTCATCATTTTCTGAACTTGAGGCTGGTGTATTCAAGTGATCATCTACAACCCATTAATGGACTCTTGAATTACACCAGTCCTTTTGTTAAGAACCTGATATGCTTGACTATTCAGAGCATACCCTAAAAATATTCCTTCATCACTTTTGGTGTCGAATTTTTCTAAAATTTCACGGTCACGTAAAATGTAGCACTTGCTGCCGAAAACTTGAAAGTATTTGACAGTAGGCTTCTTATCAAACCACATTTCATAAGCCATTTTACCATTTGATTTTCTAGTATAAACGCGGTTAATTATATAAAAAGCTGTATTTATGTCTTCGGCCCAAAGATTCTTAGAAAGCTGCATACTATTTAGCATTCATTTGTCATTTTTTGAAGCATTCTATTTTTTCTTTCCACTACACCATTTAGTTGTGGTGTTTTGGGCGCAGAGAATTCATGTGATATTCCTTGATCACTGTAAAATTTCTCAAAATCGCTGTTTTCAAATTCCGAACCATGATCACTACGGATCTTAGATACTTGTGATTCTTTTTCCGTTTGGATATGTTTAAGTACCCTCTTTACTTCATTGAGAGTTTTTTTATTTCTCTCTCAAGAAGACTACCCAAGTATACCTGTTAAAGTTATCAATAATTACCAGAATGTACTTCTTGCCACCTCGACTCTCCGTTCTAGTTGGTCTAATGAGATCCATGTGGAGAAGTTCGAGTGGTTTAGATGTGGCATTGGAGTTCACCTTTTTATGAGTACTCCTAGTTTGTTTACCAATTTGGCATTCGCTACATATTTTGTCTACTTTCTGTATTTTGGGTAAATCTCTTACCAACTCTCTTTTGATCAATCTATACAAATTGCGGTAGTGTACATGTCTGAGGCGTTTATACTATAATTCGGTTTCATCAGTATGGACTATGTAACACAATAGATTAGATGAGCTTGAATCACTCATAATGTAGCAGTTTTCAGAAGTTCTACGACCAGTTAATATAACATAACCATTTTTATTTAGAATTTCGCACCCTTGGTTGGTGAATTTTACACTATGATTATTATCGCATATTTGAGAGATGCTTAATAAATTATGTTTTAACCCTTCCACATATAAAACATTCTGAAATAGAGGGAGGTTAAAGAGTTGAACCGTACTTTGGCCAATAATTCTGCAGTTGCTACCATCTCCGAATGTGACTGAACCATCAGTCATGTCTTAAGATTGGTGAACAGACCTTTGTCACCTGTCATACGTCTGGAGCATCCACTGTCTAGGTACCACTTTGAATGGCTTGAAGCTTTGAAAGCGGTGTGGGTAACCAAACACGTAACCTTGGGGACCCATTTCATTACAGTCTTGGGTTTAGGAGTATAGTTGGTCTTCTTATGTTTGTAGTTGTTATAAGACCGACCCACTGAGTTAGATTTTAAGAGCTCCTTAAGTAAATCAACAATTTTCTCAGCTAAAGGATTACGATTCTGATTTTTATAGTTGATATGGTTGCTTTTAGGTTTTAAGTTTTGAAAAGTCTTAGCATATTTAGAATAATTTTGATTCAGACTTTTCCCTTTTGAGTTAGAAGACTCCCCTTTCACAAATTTGGGTGGAGTATTCTTATGTTTTGGAGGAATATTTTTGTCGTAGCCCAATCCAGATCAATCGCCATATTTTTTGGATCCAGATAAGAGTTTTCTAACTTAGGATCGCCTTGGGCATACCTCCAAGTGTCTTTTAAACTCAAAAGTGAAGAGACTTCTAGTTTTAGCTTATAATTTTTAGATTTTAGGTTTTCAACTAGGGAGGTTTTGAAATCCAGGTTGCACTTAGTTTTTTCAAAACAATCTGAAATATGTGATTTGTCTAAGACTAGATTATTAAAATTTTCCTTTAGTTTTGAAAACTTTTCTTTCTGAAGTTTTAGTTTTACAGCAATTTTGTAACTTTCCTTGTATAGGGCATTATAAGCATCTTGAAGATCTTCTTCATTTTCATGGTCACTATTCAGATTTTCTTCACTGGTTGAATCATTATCTAAAAAAGTAAACTTGGCTAGAGTCATAAGGGCTTTAACTTCATTACCCGACTCGGTTTCAGAATCTTCTGACTCAGAAGAGGCTTCAGAGCAGGAACATTCATCCCAAGTAGCCAACATACCTTTCTTTTTAAGTTTGTCCTTTTTAGGACATTTGTCCGCTAGATGCTCATATTCATGGTAATTATAACATTGACTGTCTTTTAAAGATTTACAGGTTTTAGATTTAAATCTTTTCTTTTCATTAGGTTTTTGCAAATCAACCTTCTTTTTACTTTTGAAAATCTTATAAAACTTTTTAACTAAAAGAGCTATATCATCTTTAGAATTTTCTAAATCAGAATTATTACTATTTTCTTGAGAAATATTTTTAGAAGATTTAAGGGCGATGGATTTACTTTTAGGATCTTTAAAGTTTAACTCATAGGTCTGTAAGGAACCAACTAATTCTTCTACCCTCATATTATCTGTATCACGAAGTTCCTGAATCGCAGTCACATTTGAATTGAACCGTTCAGGCAATAGCATAGTATCTTTACACAGACTTTACTTTCTGGGATTCTATCACTAAGACCTCACATAGAGTTGACAATGTCATTCAATCTTGTATAGAAGTCTATGAAAGTTTCACTTTCTTCCATATGTATTTCCTCAAATTTGGTTGTGAGGATTTGGACTTTAGATTTCTTGACAATTATTGTTCCCTCGTGTGTCATTTCCAAAACATCCCAGGCTTGCTTTGCAGTATCACAGGATATAATTCTCTTAAATTCATCTGGTGATAGTGTGCAATTAATAACATTTAGAGCCTTTGCATTGGCACTACTCTCACTTTTTTGAAGATTGGTCCAAGTAAAATAAGGTGTTACTTTTATAGTTACAAATCCATCGGAACCAGTCACTTCAGTGGTAGGAGGGGTCCAATTGGTCACTGTGGCTTACCACACGCTCTCATCCATAGATTTTAAGAAAATCCTCATTCTGTCTTTCCAATAGGTATAATTGGAGCCATCAAATGGTTGAGGCCTAGTGACTGAAAGGCTATCAAAATTTGACATATTAAAAAGCTTAGATCGATTAGCTCAAGAAACAAATCCAAAATAAAGCGAACTATTAGGCTTTGATACCACTTGAATAGGCCAAGCTAAGAGTCCTAGGACGGGGGGGGGGGGGGGGGAGTGAATAGGACTATGCCAAATTAAAAACTTAAATGCGGAATTAAACAAATATAAATAAAAATATCACTTAAACAATCTCACAATGCAGAAATGAATAACAACCTCTAAAGTACAAGTATTGAGAGGTTGATACAGATGTTGTTCTACGAACAACCTTACACTAAAATCCAATGGCTTATGGTAGGACAACCTGATTCCTAGAACAGTCTGTGTATCAAAATCTTAAACCGATGCAGAGGAATAAATAATAAAAATATCAAAGAAAATAACTAAGCTATCACAACATTCCCACACTTGTATAAAAAGATTACAACATTCTCCACAAATGCATAAAAAGGAAATTACAACATCCACACAATGTCACAATCAATAATTCACCACAAGGCCAAAAATTATAGTGGTTCGCTTGTGTGTACACTAACTGTTTGGAAAAACAACCACACAACTACTCCACTCCCAATATCCTCGCACAGTGGATATTGGCGTTCACTATGAAATAAGTTTTTCAAGGTTCACCTAAAACCTTCACAATTGTGTCTTTCAAGTGGGCTTACACAATTTAAAAACCCCACACTTTGAGTTTTCTGGATCACCTCAGACAAACCAATAAAAAGAAAGAGATTTTTCCTGGCACATTTTCAAAGAAAATAAAAGAATAGATTTACAGAAATGTAAAATACTTATCTGGATATCTCCTTTGATGCAACCTGGTAGAACCAATTCGGAGTAGAAGTTTAACGTAGATGTTCAATGTCCACACTCACTTATGAAAAGGTTCTAAGTTCTAAATGATTTTTAGATTAAATCACTTTGGGCTAGCTTGATTTAATTTTATTCGAAGAAATGAGAAAACTTCAATCCCTTCTTAAAATAAGATTGGAATGTAGAATACAAAATCAAATGTAAAAAAGCTAATTAAAGAGAATATTAAATGAGCACTAAATAACTTAAGAATATCACAAACTTATCTCTCAGAGTGGTGTCTTGATTTTACTTGAATTCAATGAAAAACTCTGAAAATCGTGCTCTATTTATAAGTGCAGAAATTGCTCATTCAACTGGCCCAGAGGTCAGCTCGACTGGTCGAAGGACCAACAAACTTTTAAAAATTCGGTCGCGATAAGATAAAGTCGTTCCACAACTGGTCGAGTGGCCTCCACGACCAGTCGAGCCATGTCCATGACTGGTCGTGTGGGACCCAATTTAGTTGCTGGACTTTGAGTCAAGCTTGCTCGTCTGGTCGAGCACTGTTCACTCGACTGGTCGAGCAGTCTCTAGGACTGGTCGAGGGTATAACAGAAAATCTCGAAAATAAGTAACAAACCTTGGACTAGTCGAGGAATTTCTTAGACTGGTCAAGCTAGTATTAGGACTAGTTAAACATAGGCTAAGACTAGTTGAGAAAACAGTCTATACTCTTATGTAGGGACCCAATTAAAGTATGTAATCAAAATGACCTAACCTATGGTCAATCTAGGGTCATTCATACCTTATAAGTGATATTGAAACATCTTTTGGTTCAGTTGATGGTTGATCTTGAAGTTCATGAAGCTTGATATCTTAACGTATGTTGAAGCTTGAATTTGAAACACTTTGAAGCTTGAATTTGTAGCACTTTCAAGCTTGAGCTTTGAGTACCAAAGTAAAGCATTTTGTCTTAACATAGGTCGAAGCTTGAAAGCTTGATCTATCAGTTGATGTAGTTTTTGAACTTGTATATCTCTTATACTTGTGATGCTTGAATCTTGAAGTGGAACATCTTGAACTTGTACAAGAATTGCATGATCTTGAACATGAAGATGAGTTACACAAGATATAGATTTCAAGTGGTTTTGGCACTACAAAATTTGACAATCATAGGAGCTAGAAAACATAGCACTTATAGTTGACCAAATAATCCTAAAAGAAGAATGGATCTCTATCCCTTTTTCCCACTTGCAGCCTTGTGAAAACGGATTGTTTTCGTTTGATTAAGATGTGGCCCACCATCCTGGCCCGGTAGCTCGATTTGAACCGTCCATCTAATGGAGCACCCTCGTATGACCAAAACCCTACCTCCCACTCAAGTCACTGCACATTCACATGTGCACAAATCCCAACCCAATTAGGCTACGTGCAGCAGTTTCCAAAAACGGAAATAGTTGCCTTACTAGCATTGATCATGGCCCACCATCTGTGGTCACATGCATGATCCGAACCATGCATCTGATGGAGAGCCCTCGTCTGACCAAACTCTACCCTTTTAGCTTCTAGGAAACGAGTGCATGGCCATAAACTCTAGCAGAGACAGCGTGCGTGCAGCTGTTCTTTTTTCCAAAAATGAGTTGAGCTGGCAACTCACTGCGATAACTCTTACAACATCTCAACCCTCCATGTAGAGTCATCGTAGCCCTCCATTCGAATACTATGGTTTAGGGTTTCCTTGACAAACAAAAACCAGCGGCTGGTTTCGGTTTTGATAGTTGTACTTAGCGGTTTAAAGTAGATTAAATCCTGGCCACTCATTACCCATCTAAGGGTTGTGAAGGAGCTAGGGTTGTTATAAGAAGGCAAAGAAAATGTCTCTTCTCCCGTCTTTTATAAAAACCCTAGAAAATAGCCGTTTTCCTTCCGCCAACGAACCCACCACCCAAACCCTCCTAAAGCTTCAAAAGAGCTTATCCATAAGCTTCTTACAGTCCACATGGACCGTCTAAAAGTAGCAGATTGGAGGAGGAAGCATCGGTTTCAAAGACGCCATTAATGGCTACCTCCTTCTCTATCTAACACCACAACGTAGCTGTTGTTGCAGCCACTGACTTCGGAGCCACAATGTTCATTGGGTGGGCAGCAACTCCAGCGTTCTATCATGCCGACCAAAGACAAATGAGGAGTGTTGGATTAGGTTACTGGGTCGGTGGTGAAGTTACCACATCACTTAACTTGACTGAGTTTGGGTTAAGCCGGGCCGGATGTCCATTGCTGGACGTTTTCAACTAGAAGAGAAGAGGAAGAAGAAGTAGATGAAAGGAAGGAAGAAGAGAGAAGCATGAAGGAAAAATGAAGAAGAGAAGAAGAAGGAGAGTGGGTGCGTTACTGCACCAGCTCAAACTGAGCCACCCTTACTCACTGACGAGTTCGACTCGCTAGATCGAGTTCGGTCTGAGCTAAGGATGGGTCTGGTCAGATCTAGACACTGTCTGGTTATGGGTAGGGGAAGAAAAGAAGACATAGAAAGAGAGAGAGAGAGAGAGAGAGAGAGAGAGAGAGAGAGAGAGAGAATCAGGAAGGAGTAGAGGGAGAGGTCGAGTTACATCAACTCACTGCCGAGTCGAGTGGGGTCGACCCACTCGGCTGAGCTCAGTCCTTGTTGGGTGATCACGAGGGAGAAAGAAGAAGAAGAAGGAAAGTGCAGAGAGAGAGAGAGAGGGAAGGAGGTGGCTTGCTGATCGGATCCCTCCTTAGCCAACTGAGTTGACTCGGTTGCTAGCCAAGTTGATTTGAGTTTGGATCGAGTGGGTGACCCTATTTTCCATGAGAAACAGGATAGGAAAGGAGAAGGAGGAAGAATATGAAAGAAAGGAAGGAAAGAAGAGCAGAAATTGATACATGCTATTGAGTTGACTCGGCTGAAACTCACTGAGTTGAGTTGCTTAAGTGGGGAGCAAATCTAGCTTGGGGGTTGGATTGAGCCAACTACTGTAAGTTAACTTTCTCCCTAAAGTAGATTATTTTTAATTATCTTTGGCATTACCATAATTATCACGATTATTAAACCTGATTAGCCACTAACGTATTACTTATACTAGTATTAGTGATTATAGGTAAAACTATAACTATTAGACATTAGAATTTTATTCACCATTTCTAAATATTATCATTGACAATAGAAGTGCACTAGTTATCACCATCATAATGATTATGATTGCCATATTAACTAATATTAATTATATCATTAATGTTAATAATTATCTTGTAATTATAAAATTAACATTATAATTAATTATACACCAGTTAGAGATTACATCCTAAGATCTAAGCCTAGACCTAGACTTTAGGGTGAAACCCTAAACCTAAGTGATCTAAACCTTAGGTTAGAACTATAACTAAAAATAGTATGTAAAACTTGGATCTAACTATACAAATTTCATAATTTGTGGTAGGATTTGACTGTAAGGGTGCATACTCCTCCTAACGATTCTAGTAGGTGATTTGACATGTGAGGTGATGATTTCTTCCCCTTGAGCTTTCCATTTTCTTATTAGCGTAAGTGATAGTTTATACTTCAATTTTAGTTGATAATTGATATCTCTATCCCATAATTATTTGTACTAGTTGTTGGAATTAAATTCTAGATTATGTGCTCAATATTTATCCTGCATGAATATCTATATGTTACACTTGTATATTTTCTCATGCTTATGGATTAATGCTTCTGAAGCTTAAATTGGTACATCGTGGGAAAATCCCACTTATAGATGTACATCCAAACTTGGGATGTAACTTGATTGATTGTGATTATAATGAACCTTTGATTTAGTGGTTACTTGAATGAAGGTTTAAATGGAATATTGATGTGGGCCTACCATCCATGAGTTGTTGTATCTAAGTGATTTTTGAGGATGATATTTTATCGCATAGTTTTGATATTTGCCCTATGTGGCTTAGTTTTGATATTTGCCCTATGTAGCTTTGTTTTGGTATTTGCCCTATGTGGGCTCGATGTATTATTTTTGTGTAACCATGCGATGGTAAGCCCCATATACTGAATTATGATTGGCTACTAGTCAATGGGCTTCCATTAAACATCTTGAGGTGGAGGTCTTATGAGTCGGGGACGGTGGAATGGGACACTATGCCCGGGCTGTCGGCCTACGCTGGGTGATGAACCCCCCGTAGTGATCTTTGAGCTTTCTTAAATTGGTTGGTTATAATCAGAATAATAATGGTTTGGCTAATCATACATTCATAGCATACGGGCAATAACGAGCGGCTAATTCTGGATGCCGTAGCACGTGCCCTTAGTTGTGGTATTGTTTCGTTAGCTCCCGACCATCGACTATCGACCCACCTTTGGTAAGTTTGGCACTATGCATGTGCAGTGTACTTTCACTGGTGACCAGCCACATCATGGGTTTCTCCCAAAAGCCAACTAAATGAGCCTTCCCAGTTGATGTGCACTTATGCATCCATGCATTTAATAAGACTGCATTGTTTATTGTTTTGAATGTTTTTTTATTTACAACTATACTTACCTAATGCAGCAGTATGTAATCTTGAGGGGAATTAACACTGAATGACCACTCATTCATCAAATATATAACCGTACAGGTAGTACAGGTGGCTTAAATGATATGCATGTTCAGGCTTGATGAGGAGCAGGGTATAAGTGCTAGGGATACATGGCTGTATCTGCCAAGAGAAGTTGCGTGATCTTGTGGCTTAAATTTATATGCATTTTATTATTTCTCATGTGTAAATTATGTAATTCTTGTATTTGTTAATATAGAGACATTGGTTTGTACAAGTCATTATGGGCAGCCGCTCGTATATTCTAAATGCAAATAAAATTTTCCTTTATATTTGATTTGTCCATCTTTTGCTAAACTGCTAACTCTGAAAGAAAAAGAAAAGAAAAGAAAAAACCTGAATTTGACTATCTTTAAAGGTTAACACTCAAGTTTTTGGAGAACGAGTCATATACTCGGGTTCCAAAAACATGGGGTGTTACAGTAAAGGTTAATGGTGAACCTGATTTAAAACCATTCATAGTGAAATCCGACACACTTTAGGAGAGAGTGTGGTTGTCGAGAGTGGAGTAGATTAGTAGCTGAACCATTATACATGCTTGTGTTTGGAATCATTATTTGCGCATCTATTAATCATGATTATTTAAGTTTGAATGCTTGATTGTTTATGCATGATTAGATGAATGCTTAAGATTGATAAGTAACACATTCCACTCACAAGTTCACAATACTATAGGCTAGTTATTTTATTTGTATATCTTGAGTAGCCTTTGTGATTGGACCATCTATTAGCTTAGAAGCCTTTAAAGTTATATTGCCTTATTTGCTTTAAACTAAATGATTGTTTAAGTTAGGCAATTAGGATTTTTAAATAGGCAAAATATTTGAAAAATCCTATTCACACCCCTCTAGGACCTTGTTTCATATTCATTCTTCAGTATTAGCGGTATAAACCGCAATATCAATTGGTATCAAAGCGAGGTTCCTCTGAAAAGGTCTAATAACCTAGAGGAAGATCTTGACTGAAGATAGAATTATGGGCAAAGGAGAAGGACCATCCGTCTCATGGCCATCTATCTTTAATGGTCAAACTATGCATACTGGAAGGCCAAAATGATATATTTTCTCCAGGCCTTAGATGATGATGTATGAGAGATTATTGAAAATGGATACATTGCACCAACAGAACAAATCGTTCTCGAGGATGGCACAACAATCATCGAACCAAAACCAAAGGCAATATGATAAAGAGATGAGGATGTGTGAAGATAAAGCCATGAATGCAATTTGTTGCGGAGTTTCAAAAGAATTATTTCATCAGATAAGTATGTGTGCAAACTCTAAGGCGGCATAGGAGTTATTAGAAAATACTCATGAAGGAACTAATACAGTTAAAATGTCAAGGCTTCAACTTCTAACATCTAAGTTTGAAAACATAAAGATGGAAGAAGATGAGACGTTCATGGAGTTTGTCACAAGGTTAAATGGCATATGCAACTCCATGGGAGGACTTGTAGAAAGAATTCCGATATCCAAAATCTGTAGGAAAATTCTAAAATCCTTACCAGAACGTTTTAATTCCAAAGTTAGTACCATTGAAGAGTGTAGGAATATAGGAGAAATGAAAGTAGAAGAGCTAGTAGGTTCCCTACAAACTTTTGAACTACACGTCAAACCTTCTACAAAAACTAAGAACAATGCTCTCAAAACTGCCAAAGAAATGAATTTAATTGAGGAAGAAGAAAATGAAGATGAAGATGTTGATAAGGAGGTAGCTCTGTTGGCTCAACGGTTCAAAAAATTCTTCAACAAGAACCGTGGGAGACCATACAACAATAAAGGAGTTCAACTGGACCACAAATGTCAAATAGGAAAACCTTTTAGGAAATCTAAAGAACTCCAATGTTATAACTGCCAAAAGTATGGATATATATCTACTGAATGTCCAGCCAAGAAATCAAAAGGAAAAGCCATGACAGTAGCATGGGATGACACAGATGACTTTAATTCAGAAAATAGTGAGTCTGAAAGTGATGATGACCAAAAATCATTAAAAATACTTATGGCATCTACAACTACAGTCACTCCCAAACTGAAGAAGGATGAGAGCCAAATGTGTAGCTTATTGGCTCACATCATATCATACCCTCAAGAATGTTGAAAAGCGACCCCAGAGGTCCACTTGAGCTGAATCGGTATATCTGAGGATCACGCTTCCCATATAAGCATTAGAGTCAAACCAAAGGATTAAGCCTGATAACTGGTCTAATTGTTAAATCCGAGGATTCCTAGCCTCTAACCATTTTGGTAATTTCATGCTAGATTTTCACTCTCAATCATATTATGAAATCTTATTTTAGAAACAATGTGTATATTAGGAAAATCTGTCGTAGAAAATTTTAAGTTCCAGGAACACTTCGGTAACACCGAACTCATCTTCGGTGCTACCAAAATCGAGCTGCATCAAATTGTTTAAATCCCTCACTGCTCAGTTTTGTTTAGACTGTCTCCTCCTATTTCTTCCAAAGTTTGGTTGAAGGGCTATGCAACCAAAATCAGCAAAATCTAAGGTATCCCCTAGTGCTTTCTCTTTACATCTCAAAAATTAGGATCATTTGCCTTAGGTTTATCTTCTCTTGATAGGTCCTTATCATTCCACTTCATTTCCACAAAATGGAGTCATCTTCACCTAAAGAAAGCAGATCCAAGATGAAGCATGACAAAGAAGATTCAACCAGAACTAGGAAAAAACTCTGTGTTCCAAAGCGTGGAAGATTCTCTAGTTGATCGTCTAGACCCTCATCACCTTCAAACCCTAACTCTTTTAGACTCATTGCTACCAGATTTTTGAAGAGAAGATTGTATGTGAAAGATGAGTAGATGTGAAATGTCTTGAAAAATTTAAAGCTTAAGAAATTCTTTCCCACCAAGGATGGTTGTTAGTTCTATCTTTTGGGGGGCCACTTAACGAAACTTTAGTCCGTTCATTCTTATCTCATTGCACACTATCTAGGGGTCTTGAAGTTGACTGCGATGGTTGAATAGTTAAAATCACTCCATATCGCATTTCAACTCTTATATGAATACCATTGGGCTCCAAACAACCCACTAAATTACACCTACGCACATAAGAAAAAAGGGTTGTTTGGGCCAAATTCTTGTGTAATGGGAACAATGTACCTTGGCATCATGGGAACGCATTGCGAGCCACAAATATGGCCCATGATGATCGTATACTTCATTTGATTTGCATTTCCAATATCTATCCTAGATACAGAAATCATACCAAGCTCACACTATTCATGGTGGAGACCCTATATCACATTGGTAAAGGGGAGCCACTATGCCTACCTACTATAAAATACGATCAAATAGTTTCAGGGGTTGAGTCTAACTCTACAGCAATACCTTTCGGACATTTGTTGGGCAAGTTGGCCCGTCAATGTGGGTTCAGTATGCTTGAAGGTGAATCTCTATCAGCCCCAGAAATTGGTGTGTAGAGTATTAGGAAAATGAATCTCTCTTCTGTGCATGAAACTGATGATCCAATATCGATAGACCAAGAATTTCCAGACAAGGAGGACGAAACAGTTAAAGAAGGCCTAGATACTCATCTACCAACCTTTGCTCCTACAGCTTCTATTTCTTAGAATGACACTCTCATATAAATGTTGGAGGAGCAATCAAGACTTGGTTAGATGGTAAAGTTAATGGAGGAGAAGCTCACAAGAAGATGTTGTTGGTGGCTCATCCTAGATGAATTGTGTGTCAAGATCAATATATGTTTGTGTACTATGGATTTTTAGATACTTTGGTTAACATCTGGAAACATTTTTTGTTATTATTGATGCATCAATCATCCATTCTTTTGATAATTGATTTTCCAGCTTCATGTTGTGTAAGATTGGTGAAGTTGAAGTTTGAACCTTATTTTGGAGATAAGTTAATCTGAAGTTGCATATGTATAACTTAATTCTTGTTGATATAGTTCATCTGTTTTTCCTGGTATATCTGAAAAATATGGAACTTTATATGCATATTGTTAAGATTTGTTAATCCTTCCATTAATATCTCTAATATATGATTAAGCACAACAATGGTTAAAGACAAAGGCAAGGCTCCTGCAAAAGGAGAACACTCCACTAGATGAACTAATAATTGTCATTCTCCCTATTCCAATCCTACTAAAATGGCTATGTCAAACAAAACAATCTTTAATAGATTGATCAGATCCCTTCTCATCAAACCATATGGGATTGATCTCTACTTATGATCAATTGGGTGGGATAACCTATTGTACTTTGGAGGTGAGGTTCAACATGACCTCATTCATCAATTTTAAATTCTTGTTATAACACTCACGATGACCCTTCATCCATCAGCATCAACTTCATGAACAAAACCAAGGAGATCACTCCTTTAGTGCTGAGTCAACTATTGCACCTCAGAGTAATACAAATTCCCCCCACTGATCGTCTTCTAAATCATCTTGGAGTTTGGGGTGAATTAACTCAAGCATTGTGTAATGATGACACAATCCCCCGGAACAAATGAAACTTCCTTCAATCATCGCATTTAGACTCAACCACAAAAGTACTGCACAACATTCTGAGTACAAATGCATACCCATGTGAAGTTTCTAGAGATATGATCTCCCCATTTGTTCTGAATATCCTATATGACATCCTTCAGGGGATTGAAGTATGCCTACCCACTCTTATCTTAAAACAATTTATCCTAGTCGTCAAGGGTATTCATTGTAATAGCCTTCCCTTTCCAAGTATTATCTGCAAACTCTCAAAATTTCTTGGTTTGCCACCTACCCACGATATGGTATATCCTATCGTGTGCTTTACTAAGGAGACTCTGATTCAATTAAATACATTTACAACTACATTTGAGGAGAATCAGGAATGCAGGAGTGGCAAAGAAGCTCAAGACACTCCTATGGACACTGGATGTGACTCTTGTCGCACCCCAGTGCTTGCACCAGGTCCATTATCAGTTAGCATTGGGCGCCTCCTTCGCTAGAACGATCCAATTCGTCAACTTCTTGAAGGGCAGTCAAATGTAGAAGCTCGACTTCGGCAATGTGAAAATTGACTCTCCGGGATTGAACCGCGTCTTAACGCTCTTCAACATACTGGGGAGCACATTACAGAATTGCTTCTGACTCGTCGCCCTTATATCCCTCCATATGAGGGTGGATCTTTTAGATGATCCTTTTCCAGTGTTGTTGCTGGATCATAACGCTTTTTATTTTTAGATGATTATGCCCTTAAGGGCCTGTTCTTTTTGGATGATGAATGATAATACCTAAGCTTGGGGTAGTAATTTTGATGAATTCATGATGATATCTTTATGTTCATGTCATTGGTTCCATTTCATGGTTATATTTTATTTCTGACATGAAAATTTTCACATAATATTTACAGATCTTTTTTCTTTTTATATTATGCCATTATGTGATCTATCTACTCTCTCTCCTAACTGTGTTTTAACATATATATGGTTATTGGCTTGCTTCTTAGTAAAATCCTTACCAATGACTAACAAAAAGGGGGAGAAGAAACCTATCCACCCACTAAAACACTCCGTTGTTTTCTGCAGAGTATAGGTTGATCATGAAAGAAACTACGGGAGAGCAACATCTCTATGTTACATATCTAGTCTTATGTTTGAGTTGTAATTTGGTACATGATATGTAATCTTTCATTGTTTTGGTATGTCATTGGTATGGACCATGACATTGTTATAGGAAAGGTTGTTTTTGTCACGTAATTGACAAAGGGGGAGATTGTTAGTGCACTTATTTGTACATATGTTTGTCAATCACATGACTAGTTATGTCAAGTAGTCGGATGAGTCCTTAGCAAATGAAGACCAACTGTTGAGGTATAAAAAAATTAGAAGAAAATAGAAGAATCCTAAAGAGAAAAAGAAGAACTCTTTCTTGAAATATTTGTGTGGCGTACAATAAGGGTTGCTATGAGAGGAGTTGTGCGGCACACAAAGAAGGGGACCACACAACAGGTGTGACCGCATAAGGGGTCAACGCACAACAGCTCCAGTGGGATGTTGGCACCTGCGGAAGGCTATATATACCCCACTATCCCCATGTATGATTAATTGGAGCAATATTAGGATAGCTAAGAGAGATCCAGACTTCAGAAAGACTCAGGTACTGGAGGAAGTGGTTGTGCGGCGCACAACCCTATGGGCGCATAACCCTATGGGTGCACAACTCCCATGGGTGCACAACTCTATGGGCGCATAACTCCCATGAGCACACAACTCCCATGGGCACACAACATTGCAGGCATGCAACAATTCTGCATTTAGGAGCCATTAAATGAACAACCAGCATAGCCTAAGCGATATCAGAAACATGGAATCGGTTGGATCAAAGAGAATATTAGTCTGGCACAATCATAGTTCCATATTAATGATCATGATGCAATCCAAGATGCTGCAGAAATCGATATACAACATTTAATATTTGTATCTTGGATTATGTAAATGCTTTACTTTGGAATAAAAGGAGATAAAGGATGTAAACGAATTTAGAATAAATGAATATTGTGATTGTTCTCTTCATTCTTCCTTTGTTAATTATTGAGTAAAATGAATTCTCCCAAATCCAATGCATTTGTTTCTTGTCAAAACACCGACGGCGCGACTAGAGTAGAAGCCTAAGCTACAAAGTCAGAATACAAAGAAGCTTCTACGATCTACATCTTGCCTATAGATGACTCTAACCCAAATAGGAAAACCCACTTGGGTCATCTATTCAAGCCAATTCCAAGTTCATATTTTCTATCCCTTTAGTCTTGGCTTTAGGAAGTTCTAAGTTGTTGAGTGATTTATGGACAAGAAGTTAAAATAGAAAAATCTGTCCACATTCGGTAGGAAAAGTTGCCACTGAACAGCACCTTCGGTCGCACCGAAGATGCCTTTGGTATTATCGAAAGTGCCCAAAACAGTCCAGTAGCTTTCAAAGAATATTTGGTACAACCAACTGGAAATTCAGTACCACCGACTCCTACCGATGAACAACTTTCGGTACCACCGAAAGTAATAAAAATTATCCAGCAACTTAAGGATTTAATTCGATACCACTGAGTGATATTTCGGTACCACCAACTGAATTTCAGTTTCGGTACTACCGAAGGTTCACTCGGTAGCACTGATAACTAGCCGTTATAGATATGTTGGGGCCTTTTCTCTATACATATAGGACCCAGAGCTTTATGGAAAGTGTGAATTTAGGCATTTCGGAGTCCCTAGGTTGTTTCAAGCTCTAATCACTCATCGTAGACTCTATCCACATGAGATTCATGTTCTTTTCATTATGATTCATCATCTCAATAAGCATTTAAAGCTCACTTTAATGAAGAACATGATCTCAAGCCTTCACTAGAGTATTGAGACCAAACTTATAGGTATATCGTTAGTCTTAACCATACTCTAGTGTATTCATCAGTTGAATATCTTAGGAAATTCATTCATAACCTTTGTTAGAGATTCAACCAACTCCCATTACCTTTGTTACCTTAATAAGAATATAATATGTAAAGTTCTTGATTGTAAAGTTGAAGCAACAAGTAAACTACAGCATAACGATCGGGGGAGCAACAGGGAGCTGATTCAAGCACGAAAGAGTGAAGATCAAGCAACCTAAGACAAGTTATGAGAAGAGGACTCATTCCAACAAGTAAGTGTCATTATTAAGAGTCTAAAGTTTAGTCTTTATCCTCATGTAGGATTGAGGCTAAGAGTTTGCTATTAACAAACTCGTGTAGGTGCCTTGTGTAGGACCTTAGCTGGTGGACCTAAACGTAAGTGCCTTATGTGGGACCTTGGCCGGTGGGCCTAAACGTAGGTACCTTGTGTGGGACCTTGGCCAGTGGACCTAAACAGAGGTGCCTTATGTGAGACCTTTACCGGCGGGCCTAAATGTAGGTGCCTAGTGTGAGACCTTGGCTGTGGGGCCTAAACGTAGGTTCTTAGTGTAGGACCTTTGCTCATGTGAGGAGCATAAATTGTTGAATCCTTTGTTTAGGACTGTAAAGGTTAATGGTGAACTTGATTTAAAACCATTCATAGTGAAATCTGACACAGTCTAGGAGAGAGTATGATTGTCGAGAGCGGAGTAGGTAAGTAGCCGAACCACTATACATGCTTTTGTTTGGAATTGTCATTTACGCATCTATTTAATCATGATTATTTAAATTTGAATACTTGATTGTTTATGCATGATTAGATGAATGCTTAAAATTGATAGGTAGCACATTCCACACACAAACTCACAATACTATAGGCTAGTTGTTTTATTTGTATATCTTGAGTAGCCTTTGTGATTAGACCTTCCATTGGCTTGGAAGCCTTTAGAGTTATATTGTCTTCCTTTCAACTGAATGACTGTTTAAATTAAGCAATTAGGATTTTTAAATAGGCAACATATTTAAAAAGTCCTATTCACCCCCTCTAGGACCTTGTCTCATATTCATTCTTTAGTATCAGCGGTATAAACTACAATTTCACACTAGCCCATTGATCATGTATGTTCACTATGTATGACACGACCAAATTAAATTTAAGATACACGTTCCTAGTGGATGAGTCCATTCATAATCGTTAATGCGATATGATCCTACTAAGACTCATGAGCCGGGTATGGTGGTATGAGACATTGTGTCCGAGCTGTCGACCTATGCTATGGTGACGAGCCTCCCCTTAGTGACCAGTGAGCACTACTGGAGGTGATAGATCATTGTTCGAATGACCCTTGTCAAATTATCTAGCCAATGGTTCTGTGCCAGAGTACTGTTCGAATGACCTGGGCATGAATGCAATTGAGTAACGAGCCCTTTCCTTTGTGGTAATTTAGTTTTATGTGACAAGATCGCACCTCAGTACTGAGTGATCATACTTAGTGTTTGAGTAACAACCCATACTGAGTTGATCCTCATACCTTTGGGTATCATGTCGTACCTTTGAAATTGTTGATTTGTGAGATAAATAAGTGATACCTAACTTTGACTCAAGGGACACTGGTGAGGAGCCTCTATATTCTGTAATGAGCCTCGATATTCTGTAATGAGCCACATGATATGTATAATAACTCATGATATAATGTCGGTATCTTAGCTTTGCTAATATACTAGATGAATGAAACTTAATAATTACTTGGCTAACATATGCAATCACTGCATTGCATTAGATAGAATTTTACAATTTGGCATTAGAGTTGCTTGTGAGGGAGTGTTGGCAATTGTGAAATAGGAGTTGAAGTCGCTTGTGAGAGTGTTAGATTGTAAGGTGCATGCATCATTACAAAATCTCATTCGTGCATTTAACAAGGGTATTTAGGAAATGCTTGATTTTTTGTTTCTTATTAACTGCGTTGATTGAGTCAATACCATGTGTAACTTAAAACTAATGGAACCACTGAGTTAGCTACTCACTCCCAGCTGGAATGATGTTTTAAAACACTAACCAAGCATTGTTATTATATAAATTCTATCGAGGTCTTCGGCGGGTAGACTTGGGTCGGCTTGCACTTCGTCATGATTCCTTGGGAGCGTCGGGTGAAGCCAGAAGACCTTGCATTTATTTTTGTTTTGTGTATGTATATGTTAGAGTCCCCGATCAGGTGTGCTTTATGTGTAAGTTTTGTCTCACGTTCGTTGTGGCTTGTATAATCCCCATTTTGGGCGTCATCACTATCAGAATTGTATTTTTTACTCTTAGCCATATATTTATGGATTTTGTTATCTCTACCTCGCTTTGATTATGTTAATTTGAATTACGTAACTCTGATTATTCATGTTTGAAATGAATATGAATTTGAATGAGGACACATTTGCATTTTATTAAGTTAACACTTGGGAACTCGGGACCAGAGTCTATGTACTCGGGTGCCAATTTTCAGGGCATTACGCGAAGTTTATACAGATCCAGTGAAACCCATAGCTAAGACCTCCATACCTGAACCACATGGAGGGGTTGAGAAGAAAAGATTAATAATTATATGTATACCATTCGTAAACCTCATGTAATATACTCGTGTTCATATATTGATAAGAGTCACCACTAGGTAAAATGAAGGCTCCATAATCCATGGTTAGCTATAATAAATGGAATTACCTAGAGATCAGGAAGACCAAAGAATTCCTAACTCGAGTGACTCTTAGATAGATCTGCACCATGGATTCCAGGTAAGGGCCTGGGTTATGGAAAAGGAAGAGTTTATGCACCCTTTTACCTCCCATGTAAAACACAGTCTCTACTTTGCTAGGCTGTAAATTTTCAAAAGGGATTCAAAGAACTTCCAGTATAATACTAAGCTTTAACTAAACTACAAAATATAAATTGAAAACAGAATGAAAATGGTAGAAAAAGAGATTTCCAATAATAATATGAAAAAAAAAACACAGTTTTTGGTTACTCATTTAAGTCGCATTTTTTGATATAGAAGATCCTCAAGACAGGTGACTATAGAGCATACTTTACGTGATGCGACAACAGATCCTACTTTCTCATGTGTTTAAAGAAGGGGGATTGGAATGAATTGGAGTATGCAAAATGAAAAAGGATAGATTGAAAAATATGTATTTGGCTTGTAAATGGCAAATAAAGATTTCATTTTGAAATAATAAAAGAAAATAAAGAAAGAAAAGATCACAAAAGGGTTTTAAGATCAAAGCCTCTAGACTCTGGGCTCTCGCTCGTTCTCTGAACTTCGTCCCGCATTCTTCATTATTTTTTTTTGGTATTTTACTCCTTTGGAATATTTCCCCTAAAAAACCTTTGCTCTTATTAAAACTCTCCCTCAAGACTGAAGGCAAGAACTTGCTTTTATAGGCGTTTGGGGAGAGTAGGTTTGGAGCTCACGGACCTCACAAGTTCAGTTTTAAAAGTAGGTTTGTGTGAACCATGCCATCCCATGAGTCATGGATGGGCATGGATCATCACCCACGTGAGGCTCGTGTGAACCGTGCCAGTGCATAAGCAACGAGATTCGTTTAGTGCTGATGTGTAATTGTCGAATTGGTCTAGGTTACCAAGATGGTGGAGCTACCACCGCATTTGTGCAAAGATGGTGTGCCAGGTTTTAAAATGATAATCCTTTCAGTTTATAATATGACATGGTTTAGAACATTATCATTCTTCAAATATTCATCAATTATTTTATGGAAATGATAGATGACTGGTGAACATAATCCATTAATTAACTTTAACCAAAGTAATCAGGACTATATACTCCAACCTGCTAAAGAGGTGGTTTACCAACGATCCATGCAAGGACAATAATAGAAAATTTGTCCTTTAAATGCATCTCAGTTAAGTGCGTGGAATTAGGCTTAAATAGGCCTACAACTAGGCCACAATAAGATATTATTAATTGGGCTCAAAACATGCTCATAGCCTAGCCCATAAATAGCCCCAAAATATGCCCAAAAAATATATAAAAAATTGGCCCAAAATTACGTCCAAAATCAGCCCATAACCAAGCTAAATTTAGGCCCAAAATGGCTAAAATCAGGCATAAAAATTGGTTTAAAACCATCCTAAAATCAGGCTCATAAATGTTCTTCCAGGTAGGCCCAAAGATAGCATAAAAACAGGCCCAACTTACAAGCCTAAAAGCAGACACGACTTGCTGCCTGACCCAAAAAAACTGACCACCCTTTTTTTTCTATAGTAAGGGCAAAAAACCAGCCCCAAAATTCCATTTAACAAAACCATTCACAAATAGGGCATAAAACCGGCCCTTAAAATCCTAGCCTCTCATCATCCTCAAGAAAACCTTGGTTGTACCCACCAGAACCTTTATGGCCTAAAACCCTAGCTGCTATTGCATTCGACCATCAACTTAACCATCATTTTCCATAACAGGGGTGAAACCTTGACCAAAACTCCCCTACCATCAATGCATCTTAGTCATCGACACAACATCTATAATCGACAATTCTTGCAACCTTGCATCATCAACAATAATGGTGTCGAGGATTCAACACACAGTCTCCGTTACAATCAACAACAATAACTTCATCTATATCTAGCAATGATAGGCATTCCTTCCACGACGTCAATAATGAACGATAGGCATTATGGTTGCTTAGACCGACAGTTGTATAATCACCATTGACAATATATAAAATAGTAACTACGACGGCCTAAAATGGAGAAGGAGTAGAGAAAAGGGGTTCACTATTGTCGCTGCTAAAGACGTTTGTTCGAGGTTGATGGCTATGATTACTAGAGGAACACCATCAATGGCTGACTTTGTGATGAGGAAGAAGACCAAAAGCAAATTCCGAGCAACACCAACGATGCCACTACCCAAAATAGGTGCTCGTTTCTAAGGCCGTCCGTGGCTTCTACATAATTCTGCGAGGACAACCAATAATAAATGTTTTTTTTTTTTTTTTTTTTTTGGGGGGGGGGGGGGGCATTCATAGCAGCTCTAATCACAGTGTCGTATAATGAGATCCATCGATGCACAGTCAGACAACTACGGTTGCCCTCCCTAAACCCTTTAATGGTAAATTCCATTAGGTCTTGGTCATCTAGTAGTTTGAATTGATCAGACACGCATAACAAATTTCTTAATATGATTAGATTTTAAGGCCAACCCGAAACCCATTGGGAAATCCATGTTAGGGTTTAAATCAAGCTCAAGGAAGAGTAAATTTAATCTATTTTAATTCAAAACAATGCCCAAGATCGATGCATAGTATCGCTTTGATACCACGTGTAGAAAAAATCACAGTGGATTCCATGATCTTTACTAGCATCAAATCTAGGGTATTTAAGTGTTTTGAATGTGTTCATTGATCGACCATTACTAACTATTAAGGTTATTGAAATAGGTAATGTGTCGTCGATCTTCCGCCTCTTCCACACCTTCACTTATATGCTCTCTAATGGGAAGAGGAATATGTGTGTAACCATGTATAGAGTCAGGGATCAGACACTCCTTTTAATAAACTGGCTAGGTGAAGAAACACTCCCATCATAGGACTCTTTAAAGCCCACATCTCCTTAATCCTGGACTTAGGAGAGAAACTATCTTCCAATACAATTATATCCAGAGTTGCATGACACTTGATGCCCATAAGATTGTGTATACCCATTAACATTAGAGAATTGATATGCTTTATATTGTAAAATTCTCTATCTAATTTATTTAAGTAGAATATCTTATTTGTATATTGTTGATATAATTATAAGTTCATAGAAGTGATGCTTGTTGTATTTAAATGGTTAAATTGATTGTGGCTTGGGTTGATACTTGATTGTGTTAAGGAGTTATATTTGGAATATAATGTTATATGTTGATGGATATGTGCATTAGAGGTTACTTGAACTAGTGGCTGATTATGAATGGATTAAATCTTATTTGGTCGTAGACTTACCATCTTGTGGATTATTTGTGCCCTTGTGGCTTGTGAATTGCATTATTTTATTGTGTCCTTGATAGACTTGGTGCTGATGTGGCTTGTTGGGAGGACTCTTTTTATTGGAAGTATATCTAGACTTGTGATGGTAATGTATATGTGTTAAATCATGAGTGACCAATAGTTGTAGAGGTTCTTATAAATGGAATACATTGAATTCTTTATTTTTTAAACACTATTTATAATCATTTAAGTGTGCTAGAATCTTACTTGTTAAAGTCTCATGAGTCAGGGATGGCGGTATGGGATACTATACCCGAGCCTCCCCATAGTAACCTTTAAGCTTATTTGATATGATGTTTGTAAATTGGACGAATAACGGGTGAGTTTATCATGCATGACATGTGGGTGTTATTGGATGCCTACTTGACTTTTTGAAAGACCAGTGTATTGTTCGAACAACCCTTTTTGCATTTTGAATGGGTCGACTGTCTGAAAAACCCATTCTCTTGCATGAATGGGCCAACTATCTTAAAGGTCCATTCATTTGTTTAGCTGAATGTGCATCCCAAGGCTAATTGCATTCATACATTCATGCATTAATCAAGATTATAACGGTGATTGAATATTATGGTGGTTTGTATTATATTGGTGAAAAGTGGATTGTATCTCCTTGTGTTATACCTTGATTTGTATTTTGAATGTTATAGTTATTTGTGTTATATTTGTGAGGAGTGGATTGTAACTCCTTATGTTATACTTTGAATTGTAGTTGGATGTGTAATTAGTATTGTACTTGTAAGTTGTGAATTGAATTAAGTATTATAGATTCTTGTATTCCAGTTAAAAAATGCGAATTATCTATTCTTCTTATTTGTAATGGTATCCTCTTATATTCTACTTATGAAGTGTAAATTATACATTCTTGTATTCGACGTGTAAAGTGTAAATTGAATATTATATATATATATATATATTTATTTTTATTTAGATATTACTCTTAACTATTGTAATGCCTCGATAATCTTGAAGGGTATACCTCACTGGGATAGCCATTGGCGCTATTAAAACATATTCAGTTGGTGCATGGTACGTAATGATGTGCAGGTTGACACTCACGTGGAGCACGATGAGCTATTTGATTTTACAGTTTAAATTTATTACTTTTTACTTGTCTTTCATATTTGATATAGTATATTCTTTTGAATTTGTTTGTCTAGAGTCATTGATTTGTATAAGCCCTTTAGGCAACTACTTGAATATTTTGGAATGGTTATATGGACTTTCCTTTTATGCTTGATTTATTTTTGTTCCTTTGTGATGCTCACTCAACTTTTTTTTTTCCTAAAAAAATACCGTGAAGTATGGGCTATCTTTGAAGGTTAACACTTGAAATTTTAGAAAATGAGCACTAAACTTAAGTTACGAAATTCCGGGGCATTACACCAGCCAACACAAACACAAAGGCAGGCAATGAATCTAGATTGTAATTCATGACTGATCGGCAAAGGCGGGGTGTCCACTAGCTTTGGCATTTGGTTGCACACAACCTCTGTCAAAGAGGGACATCTGTAGATACTCCACCCAGGCTAATAAGCTGATAGAGTTTGAGCGGATAGATGGACAACCGAACCCCAATCCTAAACCTTAACCCTATAAGCCTAAACTCTATGAATCCTAGTCATAAACCTTAAACTCAGCCCATTCAACCCAGTCAACCTAACCTTGAACCCTAAGAACCTAAAATCCTAGAGCCTTGAGTTAACTCGACAAATCAACTCACACGGTCAGCTCATTGATTTAACTCACGCGATCATCCTACACAACCCCATAACCCAGTCAACTCACCTTGTTAAGCCCAAAACCAAGCCCGAACTCAAGCCCAAAACCAAGCCCAATCGGAGAAATGATCGAAACCTTAAAGCAGCAACCCTCACAGCAGAGCCTCCACACGCTTGGAAGAGGATGACTGCCAAAGCATGAAGTCTAAGTGAGGGCAGGCGGCCGCCGGCTAGGTGACACTTCCTTTCTTTGGGGCAGCATCCCTGAAACATGTGGAACTCTTCTCTTTTCTAACTTTAAGTGTGTGGGTGAAGTGTATTTACTCCGATGCCCATCTCTTTACCCAAAATTACCATTTTACCACCTCATCTAACTCATGAGATGATGCCACATGGTAATCTCTAATCCTAACAATTCAATCACTTTTTGCCCATAGGATCACCAGGATTTACCAGAAAAATGGGTTGGGAGACTATAAATAGCCCTCTCCCCTTCTCATTTCATGCACTCATTCATCCCCATTTAAGACATCTAGAAGAGATATCTTAGCTTAAACCTTCTCCATTTAGCCATCCTTCCACCAAGGAGAGTGTGAGTGAGTGAGTGAGTGAGTGAGTTAGAGAGAGAGAGAGAGAGAGAGAGAGAGAGAGAGAGAGAGAGAGAGAGCCCACTTAGGCAAAGTCCAAGCCTCTTGATCACCTAAGTTCAAATTTGAGCTACTCAATCTAGCCTTGCAACACTACCGTTCATCCATCCATTCAAGCCTCTATTAGTTTCATTGGATCAACTCATTATCATTCTCCAACAGTAATTCTCTTCTCAACCCCATACTCCTTATATATATTAGCATCATATTGCATTTTCATCATTTTCACGCATATGATTGGCGGACGTATGCTCTGTGGCTTATTAATATAATTGGATAATGCTAATCAGAAACCTTAGCCAGTTAGCTGTTGTTTTAGCATATATATTGCATTCCATCATTTTCTATCGTATCTGACTGGCGGGCGTATGCTCTGAGACCTGCCGATATAATTGTAACAGGTCTATCAGAAACCTTAGCCAATTGGTTAACATTTTATCATAAGCATAACATTAAGCATCCTATACATATATACTTTGCACTTTACACTTGATCATTTCGAAAGTATGTTATGCAACTTGTCAATATAATCGGATCTCGAACCATCAAAAATTCGGATCGATCAATTACTAGATCATTGCACTGTATTACATTTTCTGCATGCAAGAACTACCCTTATTCTTCAAGAATTAGTCAGATCTTGTGAAGTTAAAGCTGTACACCTATACGGGTAGAGTGGGTGCCTAACACTTTCCCTCTTTGTAACAATGGTCCGTTACTTGAAATATCTGAAACATAAATTTACGAGTCATTTTGGGGTTAAGGATTCTCGGGTCCTCAATCTTAAGTGTTTCTTCGGGGTCTAACCAATTGTAGAATCGTAATAATTGGTTAATGGCGATTCTGGTAAAAAATCACACCCTTTTACCCCATCATAAAAGCCCTTGAGAGAGGCAACTGGTGGAAAAAAGGAGAGTATATCTCCCGTACCCTTGGGGAATCCGCCCTCTAGCGTCCACAGGTGATTCAAGTCATCACATTTAGGGTTGTTGTAGGACCTGTAGCTCAATGGGCTCTTATTGCCCGGACCATGTGGGCCAGCTTGGGAATTCTTTCCAGCGGATTGGGGTGTAGGCGGTGGTGTGATGATGTATTGGGCAGTGTGGGGCCAATATGTTGTACGTGTTTTACATCCCCATGTCCATCCTTTTTTCCAACTCATTTTAGTGTATGAACCCAAAAATTAAGCAGATCCTAAGCTAAAGTGGACCACCTCATATGAAACAGTGGGGATAATGACACCCACCCTAGAAACCTTTATGGACCAGGTAATGTTTATTTGTCATCTATCCTCTTGATAAGGTTACCTAGACATGGATGAAGGAAAAAACTATCCAAAACTTTTGTGGTCCCCAAGAAGTTTTTAATGGTGAGAGTTCAATCATCATATTTCCTATGATGTGGTCCACTTGAGCTTCGGATATGCTTCACATTTGGTTTCATGCCCTAAAATAAGGGAAGAAAAATGAATGGATGGCATGGATATAAAACAAATATATGAAATTACTACGTGAGACCCGGGATCCACCGAAGTGGGTGGACCCCTGACTGTAGGGCCACCGTGATACATGTGACTTAAATCCATGCCGTCCAACCATTTTAAAAGCTCATTTTAGGGAATGGTCCCAAAAATGAAGCTGACTCAAATCTTAGGTGGAACACACCACAGGAAACAGTGGTGATTGAATCCCCACCATTAAAAACTTCATGGATTCCACCGGAATGTTTATTTGCCATCCAACCTGTTAATAAGTACACAAACACCTAAATGAAGAGACCAAGTATCATTTTGATCCAAAGCTTTGGTGGCCCACGAGAAGTTTTTAATGGTCAATCACCACTGTTTCCTATACCATGGTCCACCTGGGAATTGCAACTGCTTCATTTTTTAAATCACGCCATAAAATGAGCTTTCAATAAGGATGGACAGCATGGATGCAGTAACATACATCACAGTGGGCCTACAGTCAAGGGTCCCACCCGCATATGTGGATCCGGGGTCTCACCTAATCCGCTCCCCATTCACTGGGGCTGAGACTTAGCTGTTATCCACATAAATTTAAAAAAAATTACGCATCTTATAAAATAATAATAAAAAACTTCAATTGAACTATAATGCACTAAGAGTTTAGGTTAGTTTTTTATTATTATTCTTTTATTCTTTTTATTTTTTAATAGATTACATCCAGAAAAAGTCTAACTTGTTGAACGTCCACCTACCTTAGATTTTGGTGATTAAAAAATCAAGGACCGGCATCCGATGAAAAAAAATTTAAAAATGAAAGATTTACAGCTGATATATATATATATATATATATATATATATATATATATATATAAAATTGGGATACTCACCATTGTTTTTGTGGAGGCCCATGATGATCAGTATGTGAAATCCACTCTACCCAATTGATATGTTACTGCACGTTAGGCCCATAGTCAAAACATTAGATTGATTCCTGATTTAGGTGGGTCACTTCAAAGAATATAATTGAAGAAACATATCCACCCTTCATTTTCACATAGCCCACTATGATGATTATTTGAAATCCACTCCAACTATTAGATGCCACAAGAAAATTTAGACACAGTATCCAAAACTTAGGTCCATCTGTGATTGTAGTGGGCCACACTGAGGGAAATAATTTAGAGGGTAAGCGTTGTCCCATACAGTATCTTCAATCATGTGGTTCACCTAAGTTTCAAATGGGCATTTTTTTGGACTGTAGGCTTAAAATGGGGGGAAACATCTAATGACGGGGTGGATTTCGCATAAACACTAGGTGGGGTCCACTCAATCCATCAACCCTTTTTCCAAAGTAACTCCTTTCCGTACATATTTATTACCATTAATTAATCAATACCATCCAAACTAGGAAGATGTTGGACTTGGAAGATTTCTCTATTACGTCATTAGGTAATTTTTTAGGGCAGCCAATGAATCGTGTCAGACATAAATATAATTTTAAATAGATTTAGCTGACCACTTCAAAATCTGGTCCTAATAAGCAATCTCCACCAATTTCAATACCACCACAAGAGGTAAGTTAAAATATTTTATTTGGGTTTCTATTTATTAAATAATGTATTTTCATGTACTTTGCATGATGAAGTACCCTAATCAATTCGAGCTCCATGCAATAAAATCAAGTGGTTAGGATTGCCTGTCACTGTGATTTTGGGACATGCCCATCTTAACTAGGGGCTGTGATTTTGGGACATTACTGACATAAAAGACCTAAGGCCTGAGCCCTGGCGTGGGTTTAGCACAGCAGGCTCTAAGACTAAACAAGAAGAAATGGATTGGCTCCATCCCCGCCTACTTGGTGTGGTCCAAAAAGTTAGCCAGTTTCCTGATCCATTTGTTAATCACATGCACGTAGACGTAGACAATTAGAGAACGTATCAAATAGGGACCGTTCATCTGTTGGGGTTTATCATGGGATACCCTGTATTCAAAAGCTTACATTGATGGGACAATCCTGGCCGTTACATGCATTTCTAATTTTTAGCAATAAAAGTAAGCTTGCATTGACAATATTCTTCTCTAAACCGCCTTAAGAGTCTATTGATCAGGTGGTTACCATCGTCTTTCCATGTATTTTTTGAACCATTTTCCATCTATGGTTGGAGATAAGATGGAAGATAGTGACCGGCCATCATCTTCTTGTGTCTAGTATGGACAGCTGGTCAACCATACTCCATCTGACCAGCTCTATGGCCTAACCTACTTTTGAGGTGATGTAGACTTATTCTTGGCATATATGGACTAAAAGAAGCCTCACGAAGTGGGCTTAGTCCATGGGATCTAGGAATATTCCTACCTAATTAGACCAGGAACATTCATATGGAAGAAATTCATTTTACTGTCACGATTCGGACTCAGTAACCAGACTCACAAGTAACCTGATGATCGGTTCTGGCTGCAATAGCTTCTGTAGTACCCCATTCTCGGCTCCTGAGGCAGGTTTCCATCCTGAGATCCTACAAGGAGGATTTCCATAATAGCATAATTATTCCAATACAAGCATGCCCAAGATCACAACAAGTACATTTGAAAATAACAAGGGGCACACATCACAAAATCCACTAAGAATTTGAATTTTTTACAAGTTTCCATAAGGTCCAAAAGGACATACATAAGATAACAGAAGAAAGAAGGAAGAAGATCTGCAACACTGGGTCCTCGACTCGCACACTTATCCAAGTTTCACTGCTAAGACGCCAACTTAGGATCTCCTACACGCATCAATCGTGCATAAGCTTATAGAAAGTTTAGAGGGTGATGAAAGTGTGTGACAATGGTGCTTAGAAGAAAATAGAAAATGTAGAAGGGAGTATGATCAATACTAATACCACTACCCTTACCAAGGCTACCATGAACACAAGAAGCTATACCAAGGCAGTACAATACTGCAAGAAGTCATATCAATGCAATGAGTACTGTAATGCAATGAGTACTGGGTGCCATGTCAAGGCGATACAATATGAGGCTTATACAGCCGATGCAAATGCAATACGAAGTAATGCTAGTGCTCATATCCAAATCAAGTACATTTCCATCATAAGGAAATCACCGGGGTCCACTACACTGCTAGATGATTACCGCTCTACAGACCCCGCACAGTCAAACGAGCGTAAGAGACTTCACTACCCTGCCTGAGGACAACCAATCATCAGCAAGACCTGAAGGTAGCGGACCCATTCAAAAGCTGGTTAGACTCAGCCTAGCAATACCTCTTTACATCAGGCAAGTAAGGCCACACCCCTATCCAACCGACTATACGATAGTGGGAGTCGCGGCCTAATGGTGTAAGACCCTCGTGCGCTCATAGTTTCCACTCGGTCACGGCGTTGGAGCAGATCCTTGGTATCATGGAAGTTTTGAGAATTTCACTCATGGACATCCTATGCACCCGATATACTCAAGTAACATTTTCGGTGTTCAAACATGATCATCCACAATGTAACTGCGGAGGCTATAACCTTGATGAAGCAAGGGCGATAATTGTCCATATGTTATGCAATACCAGATGCATGAATCACATAATCAACTATGCATCAATCCCAAGCATCCAACGTGCTCAAGAGGGAATACTACGTCCCTCGGAGAAGGTAACATGCAATGCCCAATGGCACAATATGACCACACACACAGAGTATCAACCAAGCATATAATGATGTAGCTGGGTCATGAGGATAAATTTAATCACACTATATGGCGATATACAATGTATATTACATTCCTCTTATCCAAGAAGGAACCAAGACTAGGTACTTAGACAATATACTTGAGGAAATCCAACTTCTAGTGGGGGCCCATTTACCTGGGGTAGCCCACGAGAGTAAGTATACAAGTTACGGGTCTAAGTAATATAGAAATGAGCCTAGCAAGAGTCTCAGATGAGTATCCAATCACTCTTAAATACAACCGGGCTTAGAGGGGTCCATAATGGAGAATTTAACCACCATTCTCCAAAAGGCATATCAACCATGAACTATATAGATAGAAGGCCTGAGGCCTACATTTAAGATAAAAATAAAGGTAACCACATACATATATTCCTCATAATAGGTCATAAAAAGATATAATACCACTTTTAACAACATGGACTCTAAGAGGGGAATTAAGGCCCAAGGCTTAAATCCCAATGGCCATAGAATTCATGCATTAAGTTGGACTTGGTGGGCAGCCCGTGTACACAATATACGGCCCAAAAATAAGTTTAAGTTTGGATGAAATGGGTCCAACTACGTCAGCCCAATAACTAGCAATTTAAGTGGGCAACCAGAGGCCCAATACTATCCTTATCTTAGCCCACAAGTCCATCAAAATGGTGGAAGTTGGCCCAATATATGGTTGGGCCAAGCTGGGACTTCCTATCCCACTTTGGGCCCATGAGATGCTCCAAAAATCTGATCTAAGATGGGGTCCTCATGTGATCACTAAAGGTGACCCAAAATAATGCACTGATTAAGCCGAAAGATTATAAGAAAACATAAGCATGTTAACATATACACAAGTTCTCAATATGGTGGGCCCCACAACCAAATAAAGTTTTAACCATAAAATTGTACATTTAAGGCCCCTTGATAAAATTTTGGCCCGTTTGACTTCCTAGACTTGCTAAAGTCCATAAATTAGTTAAATATGTGGAATTAATCTCATGAAGGTCAACTATACTCACTGGAGGTCCCCACCAGATGGAGAGTGTGTATATATCATGAAAAGATCAAGTGGGCTTGCTAGATTGTGAGTCTAGCAGCAACCCAAGGCAGAGAGTGCTTCCATGATCAGGTGATCCAAGGCTTGAATGGCCTGAACCAAACGTGCGTTAAAGTAGGCTCCACATACATTCACATTGAGCCTCAAACAAATGGCCTAGGGCCTATGGTAGGCCTTTAACCATTCATAGAAGAAACCCATGGGCCTACCTTAAGATCACCTAGGAGGACATCCAACCTCAACTGGTTCCCAATAGGTAGCCCGCTACTACTCGAACATGAACTAAGGCCTAAGGCCTAAGGTAATCTATGGCCTAGTGGGCTTATACTCAAAGCCCAACACATAGGCAATATGGTGGGCCCTCAAGTAAGGTTGGGCCCAACCATAAAGATCATGAGTCCACTCATTGTTGTGGGCTTAATGGGCAACCCATTATTCTAACATATGGGTGATCCTTATATTTAAAATAAGTAAGTTGGGCCTCACATCTTGGCCCAAGTATGGTTTACTTTAATGGGCAAGAAAGGGCCCAACTACCTGAGTATTTTGGCCCATAAAACTCATCACAATAGTGTATTAAATATAGGCCCAAAGCTCAGGGGTCTATCAAGGAAGTTTCAAGACATTGGGCCTAGGAAACCCAACAGCCAACTATGAATAATATTGTTCTAATAAAACCCATTTAAGGTGGGCCTTAAGAGTGTATTAATGAAGCCCAAAAATCCAATCAAGATAGGGCAAGATATGTGTAATAATGTCCTCAAATATGGTGGGTCATGCTGCCCCAAAACATACATTTGTGGGTAGTAACCTTGGGCCAAATGCTGAAATTCTAGCCCACCCACTATCTGGGCTTGCTGGAAATTCAAAAAAAAATTATTTATAGTATATTTATTTCCCTGATGGCCCACACACATCAATGTGGGCCCCATCGGATGAGAGAGGAAATATACAATACATATATTCAAGTGGGCCATGCTGTTACAATGTAAGCCCAGCAGCTCAGGGTAGGGGCGTCCCATGGTGGGTAGTCATACGGGCCCGGGTATTTGGCCCAAAACTGATCAAACTTGCAGGCCGTACCACAGTCCGTATTGGGGCCCGTTGGCCTTGAAAATTTTCAGGGTGGTCCTTCCATGGGTGGGGTATACCTCCATAAAATTTCATAATTTTTGGATTACTATAAGTATTTTAATTTATTTTCAAAAAACAGTTTGTCCAGAAAATTGGACTGACCTGGATGTCCCAACGTGGTGGGCCAGTCCGGCCCTTGCCACAGTGTGCAAAGGTATTCATTAGCCCCAAAATTTTGTATATATGTCCTACCATGGGTGTACCACCTCCCTGTAAATTTTCATAATTTTTGGATACTCAGAAGTATTTTAATAAATTCTGGAGTTACAATCTATCCAAGGTGAAATGTTGCTGGAAATAATTATCCCAAATTTGGGCTATCCAAATGGGTGGGTTTTGGACCTCCAAAATTCATGAAATTTGGGTCCAAGGTCCCTCATCAAGTCTACAACAAGGTGAGACCCATAAATATAGCCCACCTTCTGAGAAATTATTTTTAAAAAATTTATTTTTATGGAACTATGTTATTGGACTGCACAACTGAAATTTCTGGCAGCCCAGTATGTTGGCCCACCCTTTTGGATGCCCAAATGGGGTCCATTGGCCCTAACATTTTACAGGTAGGTCCTACCATGGCTGGGACACCTCTCTACAAAATTTTAGAATTTTTGATGCAGCATAAGTGTGTTATTTAATTTATACAAATTATGGTCAGCAATGAATATCAGAAAAAAATCTGCTGGTATAGAAAATATTGCTGTCCCACGTTTGGCATCACATGGGGTGGGCCTATACTTGCCCAAATTACTGAAAAATTGGTGGGTTTGATGGTCCCATATATAGACAACAAGTGGGATCTACTGGAGTGGCCCACTTACTCCCAAATCAAGATGGAAAATGAGTATTTCTAACATGCAATGTTGCTGGACTGTCCAGAAATTTCTGGACAGTCAGCCTACTTTGGCCCATCCCATAGGCCTCAAGCATGGGGAAAATGATGTGGGCCCTATTCCACATCAAAGTGGGGTCTACACTCTAGAAAACCTCCAAAGAAATTTGGGAGAAAAAGACAAGCAAACAGATCCAAACATTAGCTCAAAAGTTATGCTTAAACTGGGCCCACTACCAAAAAACTGGGTAAAGGCTACGGATAAAAGCCGTAGCCATAGACCTATGTCTACGGTTTTAGTCCGTAGCACGACCGTAGTCGTAGATGCCGTAACAATAGGTTTTGAACCTATGGCTACGGATTTAATCCGTAGCTATAGATTACAATAGCTACAGATATAATCCATAGTAATTATATCTGTAGCGAAAACCACAAACAGCTACGGATATTATTTGTAGCTAAAAGTCTGTAGCAATTTGCCAAATTTAATAATGGCTACGGTTGTCAGATTACCGGCTACGGTCAATATCCATAGCTATTTCATACTTTAAAAAAATATATATAATCATTTGTTCATTCAATTACCACCTGCATAATCATTCATTCATTTCATTACAATCAATTACAATCATTCATTCATTCAATTACAATCAATTACAATCATTTATTCATTCAATTGCAATCAATTACAATCCTTCATTCAATTAATTACAATTACAATTAATTACAATCCTTCATTCAATCAATTACAATTACAATTACAATAATGCTGAAAATACAAATCTTTGGCTTCGTTAGAGAAATTTGCTCGACTTCAACCTGAAATTTCAATGATAAAGAATTGAAAGAGAAGATAAATTTTGACGGTATGATATTTTTTCACAAGTAAATAGGCCTTTTTCAGCCATCAGCCCATCACCCATCTAAAGAATCAAAAATCGATTGTTATCCAAGTCCACTTCTTTTCTTTTCAATTTCTTAGTGACCTCTGTAAAATTACTTCCATGATCATTTATGTAGTACTTTGAAGAGTTGTCTCGATATGTAACTCTAGTAATAATAAAGTCGCTTCTTGCAACTGCTTCGTATATTCCATCATCCTACAATAGTCATGGCATTCATAAATCGAAATGACCATTGGGGGAAAGAAAGACAAAGTGAAAGAAGTGCATTATGTATAACCATATTTTTTCTTAATGAATTAATAAAAACTCAAAGAGGGGAATAAAATTGACACAAAAGGAATGGTCTCACTATATGGTTTGTAGGGCCAAAATAAACATCTGGACGATTTCTGCAAGGAGGACCATCGATAGCCATAAGTATCCACTTCCCAAGTGGAACAGACACTGACCACTATTATCTATGACCTGAAAAATGTGTAAGCAGAGCTGATTATCATGAAAAGAAAATCACCATTTACTTGTCAATTACAAGTAGGACATGCCAGTGATTAGTGGCAATGCCTCGTGTTCTAGATAGTTTATAGGGTATACAGTGCATCACGTTGTATAGAGAAAAGATCATCATCAGAAAATAATCTAATGATGTTCAGAAGCAGCAGGTTCACCGCCTGCTAGAAATGTGCACCTTCTTAGTATAGCCCACCTGAGGAAGGAAAAGAGATTTGCTAAGCTCACCTGCATGTGTAAGTGAGCTAATGCACACACTACCACTTGCTGGCATGGCAGACAAGTGTAATATCCAAGCCATCTATCAGAAAGGTAAACTGTAGATTCCTTATCCCAAGAATCAGGTCAGTCCTTTAGTCGGGCCACAATCAACTGAACGAATCTATAGCTATGAAAGACCTGTCTGAAGTTTTCTAACACATCCACTTATTTCTAATATCATAGCTATGAAAGACTTGTCTGAAGTTTTCAACTAAAGGTTTAGGTTATAGGTTTTGGGATTTGAGAATAGGTTTAGGTTATAAGTATAGGTTTAGGTTAATGTTGTAGGTTATAGGTTTAGGTTATAAGTTTATGTTAATGTTATAGGTTATAGGTTTAGGTTTAGGTTTAGGGATTTGAGAATACATTTACGTTTTAGGTTTAGGTTTAGGTTTTACGTTTAGGTTAAGGTTATAAGTTTAGGTTTAGGTTTTAGGTTTAGGTTATAAGTGTAGGTTATAGGTTTAAGTTTAGGTTAGGTTATAGGTTAAGGTTTAGGGAATTGAGTTTAGGTTATAGGTTAAGGTTTAGGTTTATCTTATAGTTTATAGGTTTAGGTTATAGGTTTTGGGATTTGAGAATAGGTTTAGGTTATAAGTATAAGTTTATGTTGTAGGTTATAGGTTTAGGTTATAGGTTTAGGTTTAGGTTTACGTTTAGGGATTTGAGAATACATTTAGGTTTTAAGTTTAGGTTTAGGGATTTGAGAATACGTTTAGGTTTTAGGTTTAGGTTTAGGTTTAGGTTATAGGTTATAGCTTTTAGGGAATTGAGAATAGGTTAAGGTTTAGGAAATCGGGTTCGGGTTCCTGGATTGGGTTTAGGTTTGAGTTTTCAAGTTTTGGTTTAGGTTAAGGAGTTGAGATTAGGATTAGGTGTAGGTTTAGGTTTAAGGATTTGAGAATACATTTAGGTTTTAGGTTTAGGTTTTAGGTTATAGGTTTAGGTTAAGGTTATAGGTTTAGGTTAGGTTTAGGTTTAGATTATAGTTTATAGGTTATAAGTTATAGCTTTAGGGAATTGAGAATAGGTTAAGGTTTAGGTTTAGGAAATTGGGTTCGGCCTTTGGGATTGGGTTTAATTTTGGGTTTTCAAGTTTAGGTTTAGGTTTAGGTTAGGGAGTTGAGATTAGGATTAGGTGTAGGTTTAAGTTTAAGGATTTGGGAATACATTTAGGTTTTAGGTTTAGGTTTAGGTTATAGGTTATAAGTTTAGGTTTAAGTTTTAGGTTTAGGTTAAGGTTAGGTTATAGATTATAAGTTTAGGTTATAGGTTATAAGTTATAGGTTATAGGTTAAGGTTTAGGTTAAGGTTAGTTATAGGTTTAGGTTAAGGTTAAGGTTAAGGTTAAGGTTATAGGTTATATGTTATATGTTATAGGTTCTAGCTTTTGGGAATTGAGAATAGGTTAAGATTTAGGTTTAGGAAATCGGGTTCGGGTTCAGGATCGGGTTAGATTTGGGTTTTCAAGTTTAGGTTTAGGTTTAGGTTAGGGAGTTGAGATTGAGATTAGGTGTGTGGTTTAGGTTTAGGGATTTGAGAATACATTTAGGTTTTAGGTTTAGGTTTAGGTTATAGGTTTAGGTTTTAGGTTTAGGTTAAGGTTAGGTTATAGGTTATAGGTTATAGTTATAGGTTAAGGTTTAGGTTATAGGTTTTGGTTAAGGTTAAGGTTATAGGTTTAGGGTTTAGGTTTAGGTTAAAGTTATAGGTTTAGGTTTAGGTTATAGGTTATAGGTTATAGCTTTTGGGAATTGAGAATAGGTTAAGGTTTAGGTTTAGAAAATCGTGTTTGGGTTCGGGATCTGGTTTAGGTTTGGGTTTTCAAGTTTAGGTTTAGGTTTAGATTAGGAGTTGAGATTAGGATTAGGTGTAGGTTAAGGTTTAGGGATTTGAGAATACATTTTGGTTTTAGGTTTAGGTTTTAGGTTTAGGTTTAGGTTAAGGTTAGGTTATGGGTTATAGGTTATATGTTAAGGTTTAGGTTATAGGTTTTGATTTAGGTTAAGGTTATAGGTTTAGGTTTAGGTTATAAGTTTAGGTTAAGATTTAGGTTTAGGTTATAGGTTATATGTTATAGGTTATAGCTTTTGGGAATTGAGAATAGGTTAAGGTTTAGGTTTAAGAAATGCATGGCCTTCATGAGCATACCTAATATTGCCAATGCATGGGATTGACACATGTTAGGCCCATAGGGTTCGGGTTCGGGATCGGGTTTAGGTTTGGGTTTTCAAGTTTAGGTTAGGTTTAGGTTAGGGAGTTGAGATTAGGATTAGGTGTAGGTTTAGGTTTAGGGATTTGAGAATACATTTAGGTTTTAGGTTTAGGTTTAGGTTATAAGTAGTTGAGATAAAATTTTAGCTACATACAAAAAATATTGAACCTAGTATTATCTACTACATACTAGTAACGTACAACCAATATTGGGGCACCATACCATAAGCTACAAGAATTTCATGTTCCCCTAATCAAGGTATCCTCCATTGATAACATATATATATATATATATTATAAGTTGTTTATTTTCATTCACATTCGCAAATACAATACCTTTTCATGATTCAAATAAGGGAACTCGAGGGTTTTCCTTACCTTCCATTGTATACTTCTAAAGTGCAGATGGCCCCTGAAACACATATAATGAATAACTGTAACCACAATGATAACTATTGTGAATGCATTATAATGAACAAATTATTAGTTTAGATAACTATAATTACAACAGGACAGATTAAGAAACAACACCAATAAAACAAAAATTTTCTTGGATGTAAAAGTTGAATGCCAATTTGCAACACAGAAGCAACAACCAGAAAATTGTGCATATGAAAATATAAATAAAGAGCTAAAATTTGAGTGAAAAAATAACCAAGATTTACTGACTACTGATAACACTACCCATAGAAAGTCAATACCCCTTGGATAACTCAATCCTCTATTAATGCAATTAGCATTTCTAAAGGAAATCTAAAAATAAATAAATAAAATTTAAATCTGCCTTCTAAATTGTACTTACCGATAGTTGGAATTGTGCCAACAATCTCCCCAGCTTGAGCTTGAGTATGTTTTCTATTACAATTAGCGAAATCAATAGTTGACATGCCCCAACCCCACCTCAGAAATTCATGGATAATTCATGTGTCAACTATAGGCTTTTAAAAGATGAAGAATAAGTCAACTACAGGCTTTTAAACAGTGATAACTAAGATTGAGAATAATACCTGTTGATTACGGAAAGAAACAAAGCCAAATCCTCTTGAACACCCAGTTTTATGATCCCGCATGACCCGTGCATCTCTGCAAAATGAATTATGTAAACACCAAAAGATGACTGCAAGATTCCAACAGAGCAATTCAGCAGTCATAGGACTGGCACTAACATTAAATAAGCCAAGTTTCATTGATCTCAGCACAATATCGACATGTTGCAATGACCCATAAACAAATACAAAAATTGTGTCAATGTGTATTTTACCGTGATATTTTATCAATAAAAACCTAATGAAAGATGACGTAATTAGCCAACAAAACAAGGAAAGGTAGTTCCAGATCCGAATGACATGTTGGTTAACACCCAACACTATGCCCCACATCAGTATGACATTGGTAGAATTCTCGTGTTGTACAGTACAGTTCTTCAAGTGTGCTCAGCCAAATTGCTCTCAGACATTATCACAAAAAAAGGCATACAAAAACCACTACGAATCTCACATGTCATGCAAAGAATTTAAACAGAAAAGGAAACAATTGTGAGATCAATTATGCCTAGATCAAAGAAAGAAAAATAATATCTATAAGAAATACCTGCCCTGGACATGGATTTCTTGATTGCAACCTCTGGTCATGTTAGCATTTGCATTAATAATGTGTGGAATTATTTGAATATTTTTCACTCCTACGCAGACTATTCAGAAAAATCCTGATCTTGCCAATCTAAGAACGTCTGAAGAATTTCTCAAGTTAAGGCACTAACTTTAAGAGATAGAAGCCCATTGTGTTTACTATCATGCAAGGCCTATGCATTGACAGACTGATTATCAGAAGACTAGGATCGTCTGATGGTGGAGTTTCCTTGCAGCATTGACCATTGACAGTGACCCCAACAGGCAATCACAGAGTTGGGGAGTCGATATGAAATCTAGTAATTCATATTGACCATTGTATATTTCCTCTTATATATAAAAGAATAAGGGAAAATTCTGATATTTTTACCTTATAATTCCGAGTACCAGATTACCAATAGGAGAGGTCTCCTTCCAATTCTATCAGTTAGGATTGCACCCAATGTGATATCTAACTCCTGAAAAACAGTACCATATACAAAAGTTTGAAAAAAAAGGATCTTAAAGTGGAGAAATTTCTGATGTGATTTGCTCACAGCAGCACATGTGCCAATGTAGATATATTAGGATCTAGTCCACTCATCAGGGGAGTTGCAAGCATACATTGAGTATAGGATGTTGGTCATCTTTTTTCCAACCTCCTTTGGTTGATGATTGGAGAAACCCATGTTCATAACAGCCCCCAGTTGATGAATGCTCATTCAAAATATAATCTCTGAGCTATCAGATCAATGATTACAGCAAGACGAAAGCTAGTGATGGAAATGAAGAATCAAATATTTCCAAACATTCTCACAACAAGCATATTTTGTCAATTGTAAAAACATTAAAAGAATGTAAGGACCAAGTTATTTATGAAACTATTAATCAGAGACAATCTGTCAGGAACAGTGAGAAAATTCAAATTTGAAAATTTTCCCACTCAGATTTTCCTTCACACAGCATCTATCAGACAACCTTGTACCATATCATTTCCTTTTAACTGGAAACCAACTCTAACACCAACAGAAATGGCACAATGTGAACATAGTTCGGGATAGAGTACTGCACACTCAAAATTCGCCGCAAGAAAGAAGAACATGATTGATTGATTGAATAAATAAAAACTGATATATGTGCGGCAGTAATGACAAGCCAAGTACTAACCTGTGTTGTCTTCCTAAAGTTCTTGGACTCCTCAGGGTCCTCAAAAGGGTATGCACCCACTAGCATGACATAGAGGGTTACTCCACATGACCACACATCCGCAATCTGAATTGTAGTAGTAAAAACAGCTAGTAAGTAGAGTAGATTTGAAATCATGATCATAAAAATAAGAGACAAAAATACTTTTCCTTTGAGGTTTACAAGTGCTCATCTATCAAAATCATACCAATAGGAAAATAGCAGGTGTGTATAATAACGAAAATTCTTGGATTTCATGTAATGACAACAATCAATACCTCTTACAATTTCATAAAGCATGGGAAAGAAAAGGAATTGATATTTGCATCCACTTTTTGATATGCCCAACTTTTTCTATATCAACAATAAAATATTTGCAAGTGAAAATAGTTGAACTAATGTACTATCGAATGCAGATGTGAAGGTGCATGTAAAAAAAAGCAAGGGTAAGAATAGTAGCTCTCACTGAAAATCTGCACCCACCAGGTTTAAATCGATGAATTAAGTGTTCAAACCTCTATATGATAATAACCACGAGATTGAATACTTGATAACATTCCTGTATTCGTGTTTTCTCCTATATGGAAATAACTTCTTGATTTTGAAAGACCTTTAGCATGTATGATGCCTTTCTCTGAGGGAATGCATTAATGCAATGTAATCTCTTTTGCCATAGCTCTCTCCAATGAAAAGATAGACAATTTCCATGCATTTGGATCAACCAAGATACAAAGGATTTAAGCAAGTAACAGTGACACTTCAATTAGCACAAACTTCAATCCTCCAGCAAAGAAAAAGATTCTTCTCTATCATATAGAAAAGAGAAAACAAAAGAGTATGACTTCAACATACACAGGAAGCACCCCGTCACTTTGTCATTAATCTCCTACCGTTAAAGACAATTGGCAGGAATCTAGGATGCATTTCAAAACAATTAATTCTGAGCACACATTTTGAAATGCATGTTAAGATTCCTCTAGTTGCTTGATTAGTTTCCAATTCCTAACTCCACACCAATCTTACCACTGACTCAATCTTGACACACAAGTTTCCTAGACCTAACAACCTTCTAAAACCAAAAGTCATTAAATCTAAGAACAAACTCCTAGAAGGAATGTTGTTGGAGATTTTTGCACTATGGCCTGCCCCTAGTAGAATGAATAAATGGAGAGTCTGTATTGATAATCGGCCATCTGATGTGTCTTTCAATAGATCCGGGGATGTTGTGGGGACATTAGTATTCCCCTATATGTCATTTCGAAAAGTTAGTATTCCCTATATATGAATTACCTAAGTTTCTTGACTAGTTTCCAACTCCTTATTTTCCAGCTTTACACCACTACATCCAGTGGATCAAACCTCTGTATGACACCACTACCAACTCTGAATATGAAAAAAGGGCATCGATTTCGCGATAAATCAATAATATTATTGGCAAGTAGATATCTTTCAGATTACCTTTGCTCAAGATGCATCAACAATTGTATGAGATGGCGACAAAGTGCAGGCAGAACATATGCCGGATTCTTTTCAAATAATCTGCCAGCAACTGATATAGCAAACTCTCGAACATCAAAATCCTATGACATGGAAAAGAAGAAGAAGAAAAAAAGATAGTGAACATGCCCCTATGTTCATAAATGTTTCTCAAATAAAGATAACAGTTCAAAAGCTCATAGAAGAGTTATTGGTAGGTTGTGCCAAAAATTATACGTCATCAAAAGAAAATCATTATACAAGTAATTACACACAAAAGATAGACAAGCATACCTCACGACTCAAGAAGAACTTCAAATTTTTAAAGAGAGACTTGCACTCTCTGGTCTCCTTATCTTCTTCTTCATCCTTGCCAGAGGCCCACAAGATGAGTGGGACTTAGAGAAGTTCCATCATAGGAAGCTCTAAAATGAAAATGTGATGCCTCAAAAATCAGGCTAACCATAAAATCCAATGATGCACAACCATTCAAAAGACTCTAAATTCGCAATTGTAGACCCATATACCAAATAGTTGCACAAATTTCTCATCTGCAATTAGTACATTATTTTAAATGGCTTCAAATTGCTCTTGCCTAATGATACAAACATGAAATTGGAACATAACAACAGATGCTAACCAACATTTGGGTGTATTAGAAAATGTTTATAAATACAAAATAAGGCTTTCGAGAATCAAAGGTAATGAACCTTGATAATATACATAAATTGCAAACAAATAGAAAGTATTTTTTGAGCTTGAAGCCTCAGTGGTTATGATGCAAGGGCATCAAAGCAATGTCACAGATTCATTCACAACTAATCTAAAAGGAAAAATAGCCATTAAATTGTATGCCATGTCACTAGACATAAGGTCACAACATTAATGGAAAAAAAGAAGATAAAATTCAAAGAATGGGTTGAAAAAGAAGCTCTCAAGGTACTGCTCGGAGCTCCTACCTGAGCGAAATAATTCTATAAGATCCAGGAGTCACAGTTTTAAAATAAATGGCACCACCATTTGTCACACCTCGAAACTCAGAAATCGGATTCACAGGAATCCTGATTGCCGAATCTGGTGCCGACAGCCTCTGTAGTACCCCATTCTCGACTCCTAGCGTTATATGCCAGATTTCCGATCCTGGGATCCTACAAGGAGGATTTTTTTATGTACATTTAACTCGTAATAAGCATAATTACAAGATTACCCAATTCACAAAGGCAACATCATCATTACATATCCACTAATATAATTATTTGAGTACAATGCTGGAAGGGAAATATATAAACCGAAAATCAAGCTCCAAAAGACTGCTGCATGCTCCAAGCTCAACACTGCTGCAACCTAACATCACCTACACGCATCTATCATGCATAAGCTTATAAAAAGCTTAGAGGGTGGTGTAAGTGTGTGCACAAGGTAAGTGTCAAGTATTCAACGCAACGTCATAATCATACAATGTCAAAATAGGCGCAATGTCATGAATCATATATTATTAGAGTAAGCGAGAATACTAACAAGTCCATGAGTCAAGCAATATTAGAAACACAATACAGATCAACTATACAAATAAGGAACAATATCAGAATATGCGATACAGATCAACTATACAAATGAGGAGTCACAAAGAGTCAAATATCAGATGCCGTATCTAAACCATATAAATGCATAAATACAAGTAACTCAAATTGCCATATGCCGCGACTATAATGCAATATACGGTGTGAATGGAATGACCATGCTAGAGTATGAAGTCGGGATGATAGTACGTAGTATCACAGGCTATGGGGTCCATCATAAGGGACTTCTATCCAAACCAGTCTCATACATAAATTTGGATAGTCAGACTCAATTTGGTAAACTCCTGATCTCAGGTTTGTTGCGCTCCCCAATTGAAATCCTGGCTATTGCAAAGGTACACGTAACAAATAGTTTTGCACCACCAGCCCAAGTGGATAACGAATGAATGAATGAATGATTATGCAACTCCTGTTCAATAAGTCCACATATCAATACTATTCATCATTGGGATCATTATCGGGGTTTAGTACACTCCAAATGGCACTACCCCTCTCCCAGCAGCACAGTCCAAGTGAGCGTAAGAAATCTCACTATCCACCTGGCCAATAGTCTGCTAATACCTATTCGGCACGTTGATAGCAGACCCATTTGTGAGCTGGTCAAACTCAGCCTAGTACTGCCCCCTACCCTTGGGTTGGTAAGGCCACACCTCCTCCCAACCAACCACGACATAGTGGGAGACGCGGTTTCCTGGTATCCGGCACTCGGGCGCTCATGTATTCACTCGGTCTCGACGTTGGGGCGTCCTCTGGTACCAAGAGGGTTTAGGGATTTTCACCCAGGGCCATCTATGGCAGCCCGATGCTAGAACAAATTTTCAGTGTTCCGTCTGGCCATCCACGATATGCCTGTGGAGGCTATAACCCTGATGTCGCTAGGGCATACAGTAATCATAATGCAAGATGCATGAGTTATACAATCCAGTCATGCATTAATCCTGCGCATACCGTGCACTCATGTAAGATAACCTCCGCCTATTAGGGAGTCTCATAACAATATGCTTAATGACATATGCAATGATTAACCACATCTCATAACAAACAAGCAGATGATACGTATGGGCATGTATCATGATGCTATGTTGTCACTTTGTCATTAATCTCCTACCGTTAAAGACAATTGGCAGGAATCTAGGATGCATTTCAAAACAATTAATTCTGAGCACACATTTTGAAATGCATGTTAAGATTCCTCTAGTTGCTTGATTAGTTTCCAATTCCTAACTCCACACCAATCTTACCATTGACTCAATCTTGACACACAATTTTCCTGGACCTAACAACCTTCTAAAACCAAAAGTCATTAAATCTAAGAATAAACTCCTAGAAGGAATGTTGTTGGAGATTTTTGCACTATGGCCTGCCCTAGTAGAATGAATAAATGGAGAGTCTGTATTGATAATCGGCCATCTGATGTGTCTTTCAATAGATCCGGGGATGTTGTGGGGACATTAGTATTCCCCTATATGTCATTTCAAAAAGTTAGTATTCCCTATATATGAATTACCCAAGTTTCTTGACTAGTTTCCAACTCCTTATTTTCCAGCTTTACACCACTACATCCAGTGGATCAAACCTCTGTGTGACACCACTACCAACTCTGAATATGAAAAAAGGGCATCTATTTCCCAATAAATCAATAATATTATTGGCAAGTAGATATCTTTCAGATTACCTTTGCTCAAGATGCATCAACAATTGTATGAGATGGCGACAAAGTGCAGGCAGAACATATGCCGGATTCTTTTCAGACAATCTTCCAGCAACTGATATAGCAAACTCTTGAACATCAAAATCCTATGACATGGAAAAGAAGAAGAAGAAAAAAAAGATAGTGAACATGCCCCTATGTTCATAAATGTTTCTCAAATAAAGATAACAGTTCAAAAGCTCATAGAAGAGTTATGGTAGGTTGTGCCAAAAATTATACGTCATCAAAAGAAAATCATTATACAAGTAATTACACACAAAAGATAGACAAGCATACCTCACGACTCAAGAAGAACTTCAAATTTTTAAAGAGAGACTTGCACTCTCTGGTCTCCTTATCTTCTTCTTCATCCTTGTCAGAGGCCCACAAGATGAGTGGGACTTAGAGAAGTTCCATCATAGGAAGCTCTAACATGAAAATGTGATGCCTCAAAAATCAGGCTAACCATAAAATCCAATGATGCACAACCATTCAAAAGACTCTAAATTCGCAATTGTAGACCCATATACCAAACAGTTGCACAAATTTCTCATCTGCAATTAGTACATTATTTTAAATGGCTTCAAATTGCTCTTGCCTAATGATGCAAACATGAAATTGGAACATAACAACAAATGCTAACCAACATTTGGGTGTATTAGAAAATGTTTATAAATACGAAATAAGGCTTTCGAGAATCAAAGGTAATGAACCTTGATAATATACATAAATTGCAAACAAATAGAAAGTATTTTTTGAGCTTGAAGCCTCAGTGGTTATGATGCAAGGGCATCAAACCAATGTCACAGATTCATTCACAACTAATCTAAAAGGAAAAATAGCCATTGAATTGTATGCCATAGTGTTCACTCCCAAGTGCAGGGTTGTGATGTAGTAATAAACTCGGTGAAACCGAGGTCGAATCCATATGGATTGAAACCTGTATTTAATCTGAAAGTAACCAGAACTAGAACTAGGGTAAGTTGAAATCTAATTAGGGTAAATATGAGAATAATGGTGAAAATATTAATCTAAAACTAGTGAAATTTAAAGGTAGGAAACTAGGGATTCAGAGGATCCACTTGTAGAGATCAGAGAGTTCTTATGCCTGTATCAAAAATCATGGAAGTTAACTGAACTGCTGTTGATATAATTTTCAAGAGATGAGAGGTATATGAATTAAAATGGATTCTATCACCAAACCATGCCCAGGAGATAAAGCAAACAACAGAATTAAACTAATTACCAACCAATCAACATGCCATGAAGGTTAGGAAGGTTACCGTCATCCGACCATGCCCAGGAGACGATGGTGAACAACAGGGCTTCCTAACGTCATAAACATAAAAAAGAGAAAGAAATACTCGAAGCCATCGCAGATCTATTGTAATTTCAGTCACAACAAACCATTAAAAACTGAAAGTACTCCCTTAATGATCAACTAAAATCAACTTCAATTCATAAATTAAATTAAAAGCATAAAATAGAATCTCCCATCTCACTACAAGCTTCACCTCTTAGCCTTAGCTAAGAGGTTTAGCCCGCCATGGATGGGCTAGATCTCCCAAAATTCAGACAACAAAATAAATAAAAACATGAAACACTTATAAAATACTCTCTGTCTCTCCTTTACTGATGTCCTCGAAAACTCCCCTCATCTCAAACTCTCTTCTTTTGATAGCAGCAGGAAAATAGTGGATAAGGGGTCGGTTTGCCGCTAGAGTCGGTGGAAGCTTTCACACAAGTGTCGGTTCCGCAAGTCAGTGGAAACGGAGAGGTTACACAGCGAAAACTCAACTCGTGCTTGTGTTTAGACTGAGTTTTGGGACGAAAGATCATCCCAAACTTCGATTTATTTCCATGGATGGGGTAAGGACCCCTCCCCGCATCTACTGGACGGATTGGATCATCGATCCGATCCTCCCTTTGATCATACAGAGGCCCACTGCAGCCGAATTTCTTGGGCGAGCGCGAAGCAGAGGCTGCGTATTCTTTATGCTGTGGAGCTCGGTGGGTCCATTATCAATGTATTAGAGAAAATCCACTCCGTCCACCGTATTCCCCTCGAAATTTCGGTCGGGAAAGGTCAGTTTTAGATAGGTGTTGGTGTGGCCCACGGATTTTCTATTTAGCCGTCAGTCCGACGTTTGAACGGATGAAATCCCATACTCTTTTTTATTTCAAATTCCATCAGCTAGGCCTTAGTAAGCTGGACCGTAAGACTCTGATGGACGGTCCGGATCAGCTCATCATGGCACAGTGGTGAGCCACAAGCATCACCCGCAACCTATGTTCGTAGGTGCCAAACACGGCAGTTGCCATTTTTTTGAAGATGCTTGGTCAATACGCAGTTTGACTGCATAATTAGATCGATGTAGTGCGAGTGGACGTGCACTGTGTGCACACCAGTCATATAAGGTGGGTCCCTTGATGTTTTTATAAAATCCACACCGACCATCTGCTTAACTATCTCCTTTTAAGCGTTGAACCCAAACTTGAAGCATGTCCATATATCAGGTAGGCCCAGAATCATGATTCTGAGGGCTGATCTGACCATTGGGCCACTTCTGTACCGATCTGATGGCTGAATTTTGACACGTGCGGTTAATTTATGGTCCTCAGGTCACGTATAAAGTTTTGAGCCAATCAAATGGTGGGAAACTTGTGATCTTGTATTCAGGACACTTTTCAGGCCACTTGAGTTTCAGTTTCTCGATTTTCTCGGATATCTAGCGTGTATATCCATCGATGTTAGTCCCATGGAGTCCCGTCTAATGTTGTGGTAATGCCAAAGCATTAAATCCATGCTTTTTAGCATCCTTTTCTATCCACGCTCCTAAATTCACTTTGCATCACAAACATGATTAAAATAAGGTATTAAACGGTATCCTGCTCGTAAATCCATGTAATCAATGGGGTCTAATATGCAATATTTGACCCTCAACACATGACACTAGACATAAGGTCATAACATTAATGGAAAAAAAGAAGATAAAATGCAAAGAATGGGTTGAAAAAGAAGCTCTCAAGGTACTGCTCGGAGCTCCTACCTGAGCGAAACAATTCTATAAGATCCAGGAGTCACAGTTTTAAAATAAATGGCACCACCATTTGTCACACCTCGAAACCCGGAAATCGGATTCACAAGAATTCTGATCGCCGAATCCGGTGCCGACAGCCTCCGTAGTACCCCATTCTCGACTCCTAGCGTTATATGCCAGATTTCTGATCCTGGGATCCTACAAGGAGGATTTTTTTATGTACATTTAACTCGTAATAAGCATAACCACAAGATTACACAATTCACAAAGGCAACATCATCATTACATATCCACTAATATAATTATTTGAGTACAATGCTGGAAGGGAAGTATATAAACTGAAAATCAAGCTCCAAAAGACTGCTGCATGCTCCAAGCTCAACACTGTTGCAACCTAACATCACCTGCTCGCATCTATCATGCATAAGCTTATAGAAAGCTTAGAGGGTGGTGTAAGTGTGCGCACAAGGTAAGTGTCAAGTATTCAACACAACGTCAAAATAGGCGCAATGTCATGAATCATATATTATCAGAGTAAGCGAGAATACTGACAAGTCCATGAGTCAAGCAATATTAGAAACACAATACAAATCAACTATACAAATGAGGAACAATATCAGAATACGCGATACAGATCAACTATACAAATGAGAAGTCACAAAGAGTCAAATATCAGATGCCGTATCTAAACCATATAAATGCATAAACACAAGTAACTCAAATTGCTATATGCCGCGACTATAATGCAACATACGGTATGAATAGAATGACCATGCTGGAGTGTGAAGTCGGGATGATAGTACGTAGTATCACATGCTATTGGGTCCATCACAAGGGACTTCTATCCAAACCAGTCCCATACATAAATTTGGATAGTCAGACTCAATTTGGTAAACTCCTGATCTCAGGTTTGTTGCGTACCCCAACCGAAATCCTGGCTATTGTAAAGGTACACGTAACAAATAGTTTTGCACCACCAGCTCGAGTGGATAACAAATGAATGAATGAATGATTATGCAACTCCTGCTCAATAAGTTCACATATCAGTACTATTCATCACTGAGATCATTACCGGGGTTTAGTACACTCCAAATGGCACTGCCCCTCTCCCAGCAGCACAGTCCAAGTGAGCGTAAGAAACCTCATTATCCACCTGGCCAATAGTCTGCTAATACTTATCCAGCACGTCGATAGCGGACCCATTTGTGAGCTGGTCAAACTCAGCCTAGTACTGCCCCCTACCCTTGGGTTGGTAAGGCCACACCCCCTCCCAACCGACCACGAGACAGTGGGAGATGCGGTCTCCTAGTATCCGGCACTCGGGCGCTCATGTATTCACTCGGTCTCGACGTTGGGGAGTCCTCTGGTACCAAGAGGGTTTAGGAATTTTCACCCAGAGCCATCTATGGCAGCCCAATGCTAGAACAAAATTTCGGTGTCCCGTCTGGCTATCCACGATATGCTTGTGGAGGCTAAAACCCTGATGTCGCTAGGGCATACAGTAATCATAATGCAAGATGTATGAGTTATACAATCCAGTCATGCATCAATCTTGCGCATACCGTGCGCTCATGTAAGATAACCTCCGCCTATTAAGGAGTCTCATAACAACATGCTCAATGACATATGCAATGATCAACCACATCTCATAACAAACAAGCAGATGATACGTATGGGCATGTATCATGATGCAATGTTGTCACATACTTATAATCGGCATCAATAACCGGCATTGACCATCGACCTCTACAATGTGGACATTTAACTAACATTGCCCCCAAGGAAGGGCCCACATAAAACCTAACATATAGTGGACCCATGGCCCCACACAAGGGCCATATATACAACACCATGGGCCTCACTCAAGAGCTTAATACACATCACGATGGGCCTCTCTCATGGGCCTAATATACATCACAATGGTCTCCATCACCTGGCCCTTAAATGCATCACAATGGGTCTTATCACATAGACCTCATATTCATCACATTATGCTTTAAACATGGGTGAATACACACCACAATGGGTCTCAAATACGGGCCGCATATACATCACATTGGGCCTCAAACACGGGCCGCATATACATCACACAGGTCTCGACAATCAAAATTGACACTCGGAATCGGCCTTGAGAATCGGAGTCGACCTCAATACTTGGCCTCGACAATCGGAGTTGGCCTTGATACTTGGCCTCGACAATCGGAGTTGGCCTCGATACTTGGCCTCGACAATCAAAATTTATTGATAATCGGAATCGGCAAATCAGTCATGACAATCGGAATCGGCAATCGGCCACGACAATTGGAATCGATCGATAATCAGAATCGGTAAATCGGTCACAACAATCGGGATAGATCGATAATCAGAATCGACAAATCGGTCACGTTGATCGAAATCAGCAATCGGTCATAATAATCGAGATAGATCGATAATCAGAATCGACAAATCGGTCACATCGATCGGAATCGGCAATCGGTCACGACAATCGGAATCGATCGATAATCATAATCGACAAATCAGTCATGCCAATCAGAATTGGTATTCGGCCACGGCGATTGGGATTGATCGATTACTAGAATCGGCAAATCGGTCACAACAATCGGGATAGATCGATAATTAAAATCGGTAAATCGATCACGTCAATCAAAATCAGCAATCGGTCATGACAATCGGGATCAGCCGAACAATCGGCCTAAGGAAAGGGCATAATGTGGACATTCAACCACCATTACCCATTAATGTGGACACTTAACCGACATCGCTCCCCAAGGAGTGGTCCACATAGAGCCATACGTATAGTGGACCGATGGCCCTACATAAGAGCCTAACATACATCGCTATGAGCCTCACTCATGAGCCACATAAGCATCACATTGGGCCATGCCCATGGTCCTCGAATACATCATAATGGGCCTTACATGTTAAGTCGGCCACATCACATGAGTTGTATTACATGGGCCGCACCAATGGACTTCATGTATATTAAATCGGGACGCGCCAATGGGCCTCATGGATGGGCCACACCAATGGGCCTCATGCACATCAAGTGCATTGCATCAATGGGCCGCACTAATGGGCTTCAAGTATATCAAAGTGAGCCTCATCACATAAGCCTCACATGCATCACATTAGTCCTCACACAAGGCCATATGCATCATCATAATAGTTCCCATATATGGGCCGCATGTACATTACAATGGACCATATCCCATGGGCCTCTCATACATAACATCAGGCCTAGCCATTTGGGCCAGAAATACATCACAATGGGCCACAACCCATGGGCCCTAATACTCAATGGGTGGGCCCTACACATGGACCTAATATACATCAAAGGTGGGCCCTGCACATGGGCCTCATACACAACAGTTGGGCCTATCAATGGGCCCTAGGGAGAGTGACAATGCAGACATTTAACCAACATTGTACTTACAATGTGGACGTCAAACCATCATTGCTCCCAAGGCATAGCCCACCATAAAGGTCAACACATAAATCACAGTGGAATCACATTCAATGGCCTTATGTACATCCGTTGGGCCTTGACCCACAAGCCTCCAATACATCAAACAGGCCTCATGACTTGGGCCTCATATATATTAAGGTGGCCTCAATGGATGGGCCATAACTACTTCAAGATGGGCCTCCTCAAATTGGCCTAATAAATATCAAGGTGGGCCTCAACAATGGCCACACAAATGAGCCCCAAGTATATCAAATGGGTCACACCCAAATATAAGTGGTGATATCAATTTCCACCATTAAAATTCCCAAGGCCCACAATAACATTTATTTCTCATCCAATCTGATCATAAGGTCACAATGACCTGAAAGGGGTCTTAATGGTGGATGGTCAAACCCACTGATTTCTATAGTGTGGTCCACCCAATCCTAGATCTGCCTTATTTTTAGCCTCAAGCCCTAAAACAAGCTCTCAAAATGGTTAGACAGATTGGATGCAACACATGCATCATGGTGGGGGTCCACATGAACTATGGATCTGACTCATTCTTTATCTCATATCATAAAATGAGCTTTCAAGATGGATGGACAATTTGGATGCAACCCATGCATCATGATGTGGGTCTACGGTGTGGATAAAACACCAAAACCATGAGGTGGTCCACTGTCTAGCACTATGGATGGTGAGGACCAGCAAATACATCACGTTGGGGCCTGACTGGTGCAGCACCCAAGCCAGGGAGGGAGGCCGGGCATGGATAAAACACATGCAGTTCCACCGTCCACAGCCATGGACGGTGTGAAATAAACACATACATCATCGTGGGTCCCACATGGGGCCCACCATAACATTTACTTTCCATCCAATCCATTGATAAGGTCACATGGACCCAGATGAATACGAAAAACAAATTTCATATTGTTCCAAAACTTTTGTGACCCAAAAAAGGGTTTCAATGGCTGACGTTCAATCCCACTATTTCTTATGATGTGGGCCACCCGAGCTGTGTATACGACTAATTTTTTATGGGAGCCCCACTGGCCTAAGGGGCCCACCAATGCATGGTGTGGATGGTTGAGACACATCACGATAGGGCCCACACATGGGACCATGGTCCCTGTCCGCCCGCCCAAACGCAGTAGCGTTCTGCTGCTGCGTCAGTAGCAGCAGGAGCTGCTTGCCCCCATTTTATTTATTTATTTTTTTGAAAAATGTGTTTTTCTAAGGTTTTTCTTAGGTGGAGCCCGCATTGTGATGATCCACCCCGCCCATTAGATTTCATAGCCCAATACCATCCAAAGGAGCCCAATATCTAGTATGTTTTGGTATACCGAAACATCAGGGTGATTTTTAACGGTGAAAACCACCATTTGTTATGCTATGGACCGCCAGAACCTTGGATTGGCTCCATTTTTTGGTTCAACGACTAAAATGAGGTGGGAAAGGGGATGGCCAGCTTGGATTAAAAATATATATCAAGGTGGGGCTTGCATGATCGGCCCACCCCAAAAGTAAAAACTCAAACTGATATTTCTGTTTTGCCTTTCACGTGGGTACATCCGCTATGCGCTCACCCTTCACAATGTCCAGCGTCTAGGGACACTAGACGTGGACCTTTGTCAAGGTGGGTCCCACATGGATGTCTTGTCAAGGTGGGTCCCACGTGGACGTGGCCCACCTGATTGAATCAACCTGATATTTGTGTTTTCCTGTCACCAAGGGTAGGGCGCTTGGATGGCCATGGGGTCCACTTGATAGACGGTTTGGACACCACATACACTCATCATGTGGGCCACAAAATAAATAAAGGAAGGAGAGAGAGAGAGAGAGAGAGAGAGAGAGAGAGAGAGAGAAACACCCACCTTTAATCTCCTCTTTCTTCTTTCGCCAATGCGATCTAGAGCTCCAAGGGGTGTGATTCAACGATTGAGATGGGCTTTGGATGGTGGGGATGGGAGATAGGAAGGTGGACCACACCAAGCTCTCTCTCATGGAGGTTGAGACGTGAGTTGCTTGGGAGAAATGAGAGAGATAAGGGAGATGAGAGAGATGAAAGATGTGATGTAAAGAGAGAGAGAGGGATGGGTGAGAGAGTGATGGGTGATGGAGAGAGTTGACTTTAAGGGAGGGGTGGTTGTACTTGGGGATGGGTGAGTGATTTGTACTTGATTGATATGATTGATGTGATTGATGTGATAAATTTTCTTGGGATTAGCAATGGGCGGCATTTTCCTCGAACTGAACGCAGGCCCACATCTCCTGCCCTGGGTATCACCTCAGCGCGCGAGACACGGCATCGGAACCGCGGGACGGCGTGGTCACTAGGGTATAAGTCTCGAGTCTAGCTGACTCTGATATACGGAATACGACTCAGGATCGCGCGCAAATGTCGAATTCAGATCGCGGGTTGCCGGAATTTTACAGGGAAGATTGCGAAAGTCTATGAAATAGTACGGGCTAGGATACAGGCCTTACACCAATGGTCACTTGGCCAATACTGAAAATGCTGGAATGGTATGCACTATTTCTTGGTTTCACTGCCATAAGATGTGTGGTAGCTGACCCTACATGCATATTTTGGCCTATTTTCTTCTTTATAAGTTTAACTTTAAGAACATACACTCGTTTCTTCTCGTCATTATTTACTAGCCTCTGCTATACGAATTAAGAGTGTATTTTATGACGATGCATGTTTCCTTAAAGACACACCTTTAAAAAAAAAAAAAAAATCAAAAATCACAAAATGAGGGATTCTTATGACCTTAGGAAGTATTTAAGGGCCTGTTTGGTCCAGCAGCTTGGATAGGATTGGAAGGGATTAGAAGGGATTGGAAGATAGATCCCGGATTGACCAGGCATGCCAAACAGACACGGGATCTTGATCCTGGGATGTTGCAATCCCATGGATCTTAAGACAATCCACTGACATCACCATCATTACCTTTAAATCTCATCCAATCCACCCTAATCCCTTCAAAATTGCTTGGGACGTGTTTGGTTCAAGGGATTGAAAGGGATTGGAAGGTTTAATCGCGGGATTGGCCGGGCATCCCAAACAGACTGGAAATAGCAATCCCGGGATTAAGCAATCCCATAGATCATGCACCAATCCACTGACGTAACTATCATTACCTTGAAATCCGTGCAATCCACTCTAATACCATCCAATTCCATCCAATCTTCCCAGCCAAACAGGCCCCAATGGTGGGCGTTCAATCACCACAGTTTCCTATGGTGTGGTCTACCTGAGATTTAGCCCTAAAATGAGCTGGAAAAAATGAATGGCTCGCATACACATATTATGGTGGAACCCACAAAGCATTTTTAGATTTCAGAAATAGAGAGAGGGGAATGCAGATTGAAGGATTGAAAGATTGAGCATAGGGATTGAAGGATTGAGCATCCAAACGCAACAAATTTGAGAAACAGATAAAGAGAGAGAAAGAGAGAAACTAATCGTGCTCCTTCTTCTCCTTCTTACAGCAAAAGGGGTTTTTGACAACAGAGAGAGGGGAATGCGGCCAAGAGACAGGGAGAGAGGGTGAGGGTGAGGCAGAGCAGGAGATCGAGAGAGGGCAAGGGAAAGAGAGAGACTGAGTGCGACAAAGAGAGATGGAGAGATGGTTTTCGTCTGCACACGGGAGAAAATGGCGGACGGGAAGGGTTTTGTTTTTGGGAGGGGGTTTGGATTTTGGAGGGGCGCGTGACGGACGGCTCCTTGGGGATGTTGGGTTTTAGGACCGTGGGGCCCACTGTGATATATTTCATATATCCACTCCATCCATTAATTTTAAATTATTATTTTAAGTGCTGATACAAAAAATGAGTTAGATCGAATCTGTAAGGAGACCACCAACATATTAATAGTAGAAATTTAATTTTTATTATTTCTTATGGTGTGGTCCACTTAGACATTTAATTTACATAATTTTTGGACACTAAAATTATATATCAGAATTGTTGGACGGCTTAGAACAAACACATATATTCCAATGGACCTCATGGATCCCCTTAAGCACCATCTATGTTTAATATGGTTTAGGTGAGGAGGTACGCTTTAGCTACAGATCACTTAGGCTTTAGCTACGGATTAAATCCATAGCTATATTGCTACGGATTTAATCCGTGGCTAAAAGCTTTCAAAGTTCATAGCCTTTGCTCGATTTTTTGGTAGTGACCTGAAATCTGGACAACAACATATGCTGTCCATATTTCAGCCAATATAAATTAATCAAAGGGGTTGATGGCCCTGATTCAACATGTGGGGTCCACCTTGATGGGTTAACAAAATTTCAGACCCAGGAGTTCACTCCGACCTCCATGAAAAAGCTATTTTGAAGGCCACCCAACCCATGTATGCATGGTGGGCTTGGACATCTAGTTAAAGTGGGCTTGAACTTCCCATTTAGCTAAGGGTCTGAGATGTTGCTGACCTCTCCTTGGTGGGCCACACATCATCAGAGTATACATGATAAAAAAAATAGAGAGAAAGGAAGAAGGAAGAAGTAAATCAGCCGTTGGTGGAAGGTCCCGCCACTAATGGACCTTCCGCTCCACAATCCACACCATCCACTATGTATACACTTACATGCAAGCTATTATGCATCAAGATAATTTGCTGGAGGGTAAGGACACCCTCCCTTCATGCATGTAAAGGCCTAGGTGGCATATGAGATGCAAGAATAAAGGAGAAGGCATCATGGTGGGCCCATGGAGAATGGCCCACCATGGAAGGAAATGAGTAGGATTTAGGCCCATGGCCTTCATCCTAGGAACCATGTAGGACCTCCACCATAGATTGGTGGGTCCTACATGCTTCCATGCATGCAAGAAAAAGAAAGAAAAGAAAAGAAAGAGAGAAGAAGCTAAGGAGAGCACCCACCTCAAAGCTTATCCTCCTTCTTCCACACTTGGGTTCTATAGCTCCAATGGTGAAGTTTTAATGATTGGGATGAGTTTTTGAGTGTTAAATTGGGAGAGATCTAACTTGGAAGGGGCTGAAGAATTTGAAAATTTTTGGATGAAGGTTGCTAGCTAGAAATGAGAAGAGAGGGAGAGAAATGAGAGGAAAAAGGGAGAAAATCCTTTTAAGCAAAGCAATCATTACTTTCTTACCTTGGTTAGAAAGGGGATATGATTGCAAGTAGGGAGTTACAACTAAAGTTGTAAGTTTAATAGGTTAATAGGCATGTGGATGGTGTTTAAGGGTAGGTGTTGTGTGAGATGGAACTCTAGGTAGTGTATGTGGTGTTTGTTAGAAATAGCACCAAAAAGGGAGTGGGCCACCTTGAAAAATGTGCTCTCCTCACTAGGTAGGCCACATGATCATTATCAAGGGCTAGAATTGAATTGCCTACATCTTATGATTTACACGTCGGATGGATGCACAAGATGCGACATTCGAACCACAACGGCGATGCGAACAAGATGACACAGGTTTCAACTCAATCCAAGTCGGGTCTACGTGACCGGACTTAAAGATGACCGCAAACACTATCTGATGGTTGCAGGTCACCGGAATTCGACCGATAGGACCATGGGACAAAGATGAACGAGATGCATACTCACACACATACATGCGAACTTGGGTCAGGTCTCACAGAATAGGAAGTAATTGACACTCAAAGTGCGAACCATAAATTAACTTTTCATCTAGGTATTGTTACCGGACACACGACTTATGAATATTGATTGGAACAGGTCATCTAGGGTCAACTGATCCCCATAAACAGACCATGAAGCTTCGTTTTATAAGAAAACACTTCATTCCAATTCAAAATCACAATTTTAAGAAAATTTAATTATTTTTTTTTATTAAGTTTTAAGTTAGACATCTCTTTCATTTTAGAGTTTTAGTATATGTAGTCTTCTTAGGATTTTCTTCTAAATATGTCAGGAATCATCTTAGATGATTAAATTAGATTTTTTTTAATTTTTAGTAAAATTTACTATTTCGGGTAAATTTTAGTTTAATTGAATTAAGACTCTTAATTAGGGTTTTACTTTTTCTTTATAAGCAATGTAATCAGAAAGTTTGAGCATTTATTGATTAATAAAAATTCTGAATTTTTTTTCTTGTGGATTCAAGAATAACCTTGTGAATTCAAGATTTTGTAAAATTTAGGTAGACGGTAATTGTAACATCCTTGAATTTTGAGCCACATACAGATGAATTGGATTAAAAATTTAATATTGTAATTAATAACCAAACTAATCACTTAGCATGCTTGTAGAAATACTTTTGGACGAAGGAGAGGTCAGAAAATCAATTTTTATCACTATATTAAATATTTTTTTTTGCGTAAAATTATAAAATCATTTAAAAACTTTCTAGATACAAGGCTTCTCTCTCTATAAGAAGAGATTGTAGAGAGAATTCTCCTATGAAAACCCTAAGGAAAAGAAGAGAGAGAGAGAGAGAGAGAGAGAGAGAGAGAGAGAGAGAGAGAGACTTGTAGAAGAAAGCTCTCGTTGGTAGGTTCCTATATATAGTTTTGTTATTTCTTTCTCTGTGTTTTTAATTAAAAACTCCTAGATCTGAACCATGTACGGGGCAGATCGACCTCTCGTTCATCACATTGATCCGTAAAAAGTTTTGAGAATAGACAAAGGCTTTGAGTGAGATTTCTTGTTATTGAGACCGACATGGGGCTGTTTAGCGGTTCCAGTTCAGATCAGTTTGGATCATGTGGTTCCTAAGGCAAAACACACAAGAATTTCGAATTCTAGAGTGATCTGACCACTAGGAGAGCCACTCTAATTAGAGTTAATCTCGGTCACTACTATGTGTTTTGGGTAATTCGTTAGGTTTTTCGATGTATCAGATTGATCTACACTAGTTATATTGATTCTGAGTTAGATCTGGGATGTTACCCAAGATTTTGGATGGATTCGACCGTTGGATTATCCACAATGATCAACGGATAGTATTAATAATAAATCATGCCATGTGATGATTGAAGATCTTAAATGGCTCACATTTGAACAAACCTTTGGTTTTTCCCTAACTTGAAGTTGCGAAACTCAATGGATGGTTTGGATTCAAATCATGTGTATGGAAAACCTATAATAACTTTAAAACAAGAAAAACCCCAAAAAGTTACAAAATCAGATCGTGTAACAGAGCTCGTCCAACTTCGATCGATCGATTGAACATGCCGATTTTTGTCTAACAACAAAAAAGTTAATTTTTAGGACTTTCTCGATTAATTGACGATTGGTTTTGATCGATCGATCGATGGAGCATCGATTAGACTTGATCAATAGAAGGGATTGATCAAAAATATTAAAAATAGTCCAGCAATCAAACTGAATTAATTTATGATTTTCTTGATCAATCGACGATTGGTTTCAATTGATCGAAAAAGACAAAGTGTCAAGGTACTTAATATGCAAAATTTGGAATTCTTCGATGTATGTTCGATCAATCAAAGGGATCGATCAAGGGTCTTTGATTTGCTTGATCAATCGACGGGATAGATCGATAGACTTTGGGCTGATCTTCAGATTCTAAATTGTAATACTTGGATTAATAAGTTCATAATATACACGTATAACCTTGGATTAATTACAAATAAACAAATGAGAGTGGGTCATCTCGAGTTGATCAAAGGTATGCCCCATTGGATGAAATGATTGGATCAATTCATGATTGTTTAAATTTCTCATTAGAAATTCTAAATTCAAACTTGTATGACTATTCAATGAGTTTATCTTTACTAAGAACAAGTGAGAGAATCCCAGCATGTCTGATCTTTGTGCGAATAAAATGGATCTAATTGCTATGGTTGTTATATTGTGATGTCAGATTGATATATTGATGTATGAATAATTGTGTTAAACGGTTAGTTTTGTGAATTGTTTATATGGACATTAACATTATTACAATCATATAAATCATAGTTTCCTCTCATATGGATAGATGTAAATGGCAAGTTGCGTATGTCGATGCATTGTGCATTGAGCATGCATAACATGCATTGCATAATGCTCCTGTGTTGATTCCTAGAGGCTCGCCCTAGATGACTTGCATGCACACTTTGTGTTCGAGTTCCCGAGTGATCTCCCTGAATGGTTTCTTAGTAGAATCATTATAGGATACCCACTACTAGTGAAAGCCTTCTCAAGATTTAGATGTGGGCATTGCCCATGCCCACCTAATATAGTAGAAGCCTGACAGGTGCAGATGCAGGTTGACAGATATTAAACCCAAGTAAGTGGATGATTATCCCACTTGATGCATACATTCCATGTCATTTCTCCACTCATGCCCATACCTGCATTTCTATACTTTAATGGTTTTTTTTTCTTAATGTTATTTAAATTGTGTTATGCATGAACCATGATGGGTTCACTCACCGAGCCTGACCAGTTGACGTTTGTTGAATGACAACTGTACAGAGGTAATTGAGATGGGAAATGTAACTTAGGTGCCAAAGAGTGAGGCGAACATGGTGGACGACCCACACAATCACTGGCCATATTTATCTGAAGACGAACTTGCTGCGATGAATTAACCAAATGGATTATTAACATAAACTGGTAATTTTGAACTTCAAAGTTTCCTTACATTATTTCGACTATGATTAAATATAGTTCAAGCATTTATTTCTAAACATTTATAACAAATGGTTGTTGATATTTATGATGGGAATAAAGTTCCAAATCGGTGGACAAAATTGAGTTATCAAATTTACGATGTCGTTGGCAATTGTGATGGTTATGTTAATGGAAATGTATGGAATTGTATGTGTGAATGCGTGAATGATAGACATCTAAGATGAACTAGAATGCATCAAGTTATGTCTCCAAGCAATTGTATGAATTGTTGATTTAAGTACACTTGGTGTATGAGTCATGAACCGTAACTCGAGTCTGAGGGTGCACACTCTGTATTCGAATTGTGGGCATGACAGTGATGTTCCTCGTCACACCCTTCCTTGCATTGTGAGCTGGGTTGGTCTAAGGTAAATGTATAGCAGACCAAGCTCAGACTAAAAATACAACATATCTAAATTGGATCTCTTAAAAAGAGTGCTTGTTTGGATAAATTTATCGGACAACCGTTAATTACTTTGTTTATTGTACTAGAGATTTTCAATTATGAATAGGAGTTATGATTAATTTGTAAAATCTACATTCCTAAACTATAGTTTACAAATCTAAAAACTTGACTAAGTATATGTTAGGCATATTAGTTAACTTAAAGACTCAACTCGAATTGACTTTATATTTGAATATTATGAGGGTCTTTGTTTTTTCAATTTCCTTATATAAATGCATGTAAATATGTAATAATTAATTACTGATGCAATTCCTACACTTTTTTATATGTTTAAAATGACGACTTGTTTTTTGGACACTAAAACCGAAGATGGTGTGAATTTCATGTGGGGCCCACTATGATATGTGTGGCTTATCCACGCCCTCCATTCATTTTGCGGGTTGATTTTAGGGCATGGACATAAAATTGAGGTAGATCTAAAGCTCAAGTGGACCACACCATATCAAACAGTGGGTTGAACACCTACCGTTAAAAACATTTTATGATTATAATTTCCTATGGTGTGGACCACTTGAGCTTTAAATCTATCTCATTTTTGGGCTCATGCCCTAAAATGTTTTAGTAAAATAGATGGACGGCATGGATATATCACTGACATCATAGTAGGGCCCATAATTTTAAGTCGATCCTTTTTTATGGCTTTTTAAGGAGGAAATACTCTATTCTGGTCAAACATACATAAAAGCTAATAATTAGCTACTTATATGTATTTATGGGAGAAATGAAAAAACATACACCCCTTAAATTGAAATATTAAGAAGGCTAACAAATACTTCAAAATGAATATATTTAAGTAATAATAATTGACGCGGGGAAGGGTGTGATGAGGAAGATGATCACTGTCTACCTCAAGTGTGAAAAACCTTAAATCCATAAGAAAAAAATGAAAATTCAGAATTTTATTATTCAATAATAATGCTCGGAGTTCCGATTACGTTACTTATAAAGGAAAGCAAAACCTTAATTAAGAGTCTTAATTCGACTAAACTAAAATTTATCCAAAATAATAAAATATATTAAAAATAGAAAGTCCTAATTTAATCATGCTGGGTGATTCCTTTCATGATTAAAAGCATATCCTAAAAAGACTGCATATACTGAAACTTCAAAATGAAGTAGATACATCCAACATAAAACTCGCTAAAAATAGTAAAGAAAATTTCTTTCTAAAACTGCAAGTTTGAATTGCAAGGTGTTTTCTCACTCAACGAAGCAATGTAACCCGTACATGTAGGTTTGTTGGCTCCAAATGGCTTGTTCCAATCAAAATTCATAGGTTGTGCATTTCATAACGATACCCGAATCAAAAGTTATGACCAATTTATAGTTTCAACTTTGAATGACAATTTCTCCCTACCCGGAATGAATTTCTTCAATCTGGATGTGCCTGTGGCCCAGTTACTGTTGGGATGCCTTGCACAAACCTTAGGATCTAGCCTCCCGAAACAAACAAGAATTATGGATAAAGCAATGAAATAAATCAAAGCATCAATCACACACCACACAAGAGATTTTTACGTGGAAAACCCTCAAAGAGGTAAAAACCACGGGACCTCGTCCAGATCAACAATCCACTATGAAGTAGAACGTTACAATCTTCTTCACTCACGCAGGAGTGGATAAACAATAAGAGAAATAGAGAAAACGGAGAGATCTAACCGATTACGAGGATATAGAAGCGCTGAGATGTAGATTGTAAAGTAGAGAACCTCCACGAGCAGAACCTCCCTTCTATAAACTTCCTCTCTCTCTTTCTCCCTCTCTCTCACCTTTGATAGCCCTAAACCCTTTAGCAAATCCCTTGCAAAGCTTTAGGAAACCCTCTTGCTATTTTGTGATGCCTAGAAAAACCCTAGGCAACCCCTTTTATAGTTTTGAAAAACTCCTTTCCGCATCCCAGTTGCGAAAGGACTCAAATCCGCAGTTTCGCGCAAAATCGCGGAACAATCTGCGTAACCTAGGACTAGTCCTGGAAATTCCAGGACTGGTCCTAGCTTCCTACGACTGGTCGTAGCTCACCTACGACTGGTCGTAGACTACCTACGACCGGTCGTGGGTCACCTACGACCGGTCGAGAACCCCGGAGAAAAATAGTCCGAACTCGCTGGACTTTGAGTCGAGCTACGACTCGACTCCCATGACTGGTCGTACCAGCCCTCGACCGGTCGAGCAGGGCTCACGACTGGTCGAGCACGGGGCAAAAAACCCCATCAAATCTCCCCCTTTTTTGACCCGGGAGGGATCCACCTTCTTCAAGCCAGCCAGGTTTCTACAAACCTCAAACTTGCCCTTGAGCAAAGCCTTGGTCATCATGTCTGACCCATTATCGTCCATGTGGACCTTCTCAAGCTGTAACACCTTTTGTTCCAAAATATCCCTAATCCAGTGATACCGAATCTCTATGTGCTTCGACTTGGAATGCTGACTTGGATTCTTGCTCAAGTGTATAGCACTCTGACTATCGCAATAGACCACGTGCTCCTCCTGCTTCAGGCTAAGTTCCTGTAGGAACCTCTTCATCAAAGCATCTCTTTACATGCTTCGTGATCGCAATGTATTCGGCCTCAGTCGTCGACAATGCTACGACCTTCGTAGCTTGCTGCGCCAAGAAACCGCTCCCCCGCAAACGTGAACATGAACCCCGATGTAGACTTCCTGGAGTCTATATCACTGCCATATCTGCATCACGTGTAGCCCTCTAACACAGGTTTACCGTCACCATAGCATAGGCTCAACCTGGATGAGCCTCTTAGATACCGTAGTATCCATTTCACCGCTGCCCAATGTTCTTTGCCAGGATTGGCAAGATACCGGCTGACTACACCAACCGCATATGCTATGTCTGGGCGTGTACACACCATAGCATACATCAAACTTCCTACAGCTGACGCGTAGGGTATTTTCTGCATCTCTTCCACCTCTGCCTTCGTCTTGGGACACTGTCTGTCGCTCAATCTGAAGTGACCATCTAGTGGAGTACTGACCGGCTTCGCTGCATTCATATTGAACCGCTCTAGGACTTTCTCAATATACCGCTCTTGTGACAGCCAAAGTTTCCTGCTGCTTCTGTCACGGGTTATCTCCATTCCTAGGATCTGTCTAGCCGGGCCCAAGTCTTTCATCGCAAAAGACTTGCCCAACTCTGTTTCAGCACATCTTCTTGATGTCTTTTCCCATGATGAACATGTCATCAACGTATAATAGCAGAACTAAGAAATCACCATCTGAGAACTTGCGCGTGAACACACAGTGGTCCGACTTCGTTCTGTTATACCCATGTTTCAACATAAACGAGTCGAACTTCTTGTACCATTGCCGTGGAGCTTGTTTCAGCCCATACAAGCTCTTCCTCAGCCTACACACCATATGTTCCTTGCCCTTAACTTCGAACCCCTCTGGTTGGTGCATGTAGATCTCTTCTTCCAGGTCACCATGGAGGAAGGCAGTTTTAACATCTAACTGCTCTATCTCCAGATCCATGCTAGCCGCCAACCCAAGCAACACCCATATGGATGTCATCTTCACCACTGGTGAGAATATCTCCTCGAAGTCTATGCCTTTTCTCGACCAAACCCTTTCACCACAAGTCTGGCCTTAAACCTCGTCTGTGAATTCTTCTGCTCAACCTTCTTTCTGAACACCCACTTGTTGCTCAAAGCTTTCTTGCCCTTAGGCAATTTCACTATGTCATAGGTGTGGTTCTTATGCAAGGATTCCATCTCCTCTTGCATAGCTTTCAACCACTCCTCCTTATGCTCGTCGGCTAGGGCCTCAGAATAATCTTCTGGCTCTCCCCCATCAGTTAGCATAATGTACTCATGCGGCGAGTACCTCTTGGACGGCTGTCTGTCCTTAGATGACCTCCTCACCTGTGGCTCAACAGGTGGATCAAGTGGGGGCTGCTCCCCTGGTCCATCTTCTGAAGGAACTCCCTCGTCCTCTGCACCTTGCTGTACTCCCCCGTCATCAGGCACCACGGGAGGAGTAACCGGATCCATGTCCTCTAGCTCACCTGAACTAGGCTGGTTCTTCTCTGGCTTACCAATGTCTTCGATACACTGATCTTCAAAGAAAACCACATCTCTGCTCCTGACGAGCTTCTTCTCGGTCGGATCCCATAACCTGTAACCGAATTTTTCATCACCGTACCCTAAGAACACACACTGCCTGATCTTCATATCGAGCTTGGACCTCTCGTCCTTTGGTACGTGAACGGATGTCCTGCATCCAAACACCTTGAGATGACTGTACGATGGATCCTGTCCAGTCCACACCTTCTCAGGTACTTCTCCATTCAACGAGGCTGATGGAAACCTGTTTATCAAATACACCGCCGTGCGCATTGCTTCTCCCCAGAACGTCTTGGGCAACTTCGCATGGGATAACATGCATCTGATTCTCTCAACAATGGTGCGATTCATTCGCTCAGCTACACCATTATGCTGGGGGGTCTTGGGAACCGTCTGTTCATGCCGTATACCTTGGGACTTGCAGTACTCGTGAAAGTCGCCAATGTATTCACCACTATTGTCAGTGCGGATGCACTTCAATGGTCTACCTGTCTCTCTCTCGACCATAACATGAAACAATTTAAACACACCAAAGACCTCGTCCTTGGATTTCAAAGCATAAACCCAAACCCTCCTAGATGCATCATCTATAAAAGTAACAAAATACAATGCCCCACCCAAGGTTTTTGTCCTCATAGGACCACAAACATCAGAATAAACTAAATCTAATGCATGCACTTTATTAACATGAGAAGCAGTTTTAATGAATGAAACTCTATGCTGTTTCCCTGATAAACAATCAAGACAGGTTTTGAGAGGCATACCTGTCACGTCTGTAAGGAGCTGCTTCCTCGCTAGTAGCTGAAGCCCTTTTTCACTCATGTGGCCTAGACGCCTGTGCCACATGTCAATAGCTGAATCTTCCGCTGCGTTCAATCCACCCTTGCACATACTGACACTTGCCTTGTATAGGGTGCAACACTTCTTTCCTCTAGCCACGATCAATGAACCCTTGATGAGCTTCCATCGCCCACCAGCAAACTGTCTTTCATAGCCATCATCATCCAGCCTTCCCGTCGATATCAAGTTGAGGCGAAGGTCTGGGATATGCCTCACATTCCTGAGAACCAATGTGCAGCCCACATCGGTCTTCACACAAATATCACCGACTCCCACGATCTTTGATACGCCAGAATTTCCCATCTTCACAGTCCCATAGTCACCTGACTTGTAGCTTGTGAAGGAGTCCCTGTGTGGAGTCGCATGAAAAGAAGCTTCCGAGTCTATCACCCAGTCGGTGCCCTGACTCGTAGCCGTGAGACATACATCGTGATCTGTAGAAAGAATAACTACCATGTCGCCATCTGAAGCGACTGCAGTGGAATCAGATTCATCTTCCTTCTCTTTTCCTTTCTTGTCGTTCTTCTTACCACGACATTCATGCTTGTAGTGGCCCTTCTTGCCACAATTCCAGCATTGAACCTCTTTTCTGTTACTCGACTTGCCTCTTGATTTATCTCGGGCCTTCCCGCCCTTCCTGTTCTTTCCTCTCCCCCGTTCCTGTGTCACAAGAGCCTCTTGCTGTGTAGACCCCTGAGACTTCCTCCTTGTCTCCTCATTGAAGAGACAACTGGTTACCTGTTCCATGGATATCTTTCCGTCTGGCGCGGAGTTACTTAGAGACACCACCAATGTCTCCTAACTGTCAGGCAATGAACTAAGCAATAGTAAAGCCTGCAATTCATCATCCAGGACCATCTTCATAGAGGTGAGTTGGTTCACTATATTGCTGACCTCATTCATATGCTCGGCCACAGAACCACCATCCTTGAACTTGAGATTCACAAGTCGCCTTATCAGAAATATCTTATTACCGGCTGTCTTCCTCTCATACAGCCCTTGTAATTTTAGCCATAGGCTTGGTTGGTGAGGTTTCGTAGACACATGGTGAAACACGGAATCATCCAACCATTGTCGATAAACCCCACCGCCTTTCGGTCCATCTTCTTCCAATCATCATCGGTCATATCCTTGGATTTTGGCTTTGATATGCACGAGATTGGAGAATATAGGTCCTTGCAATAAAGCAAGTCCTCCATCTTAGCCTTCCATATGGTCCAGTTAGAACCATTGAGGCTGATCATCCTTGAGCCACCTTCCATAATTCAAACCGATCCTATCCGTTCAATGAACTTAGCTCTGATACCACTTTGTTGGGATGCCTTGCACAAACCTTAGGATCTAGCCTCCCGAAACAAACCAGAATTATGGATAAAGTAATGAAATAAATCAAAGCATCAATCACACACCACACAAGAGATTTTTACGTGGAAAACCCTCAAAGAGGTAAAAACCACGGGACCTCGTCCAGATCAACAATCCACTATGAAGTAGAACGTTACAATCTTCTTCACTCACGCAGGAGTGGATAAACAATAAGAGAAATAGAGAAAACGGAGAGATCTAACCGATTACGAGGATATAGAAGCGCTGAGATGTAGATTGCAAAGTAGAGAACCTCCACGAGCAGAACCTCCCTTCTATAAACTTCCTCTCTCTCTTTCTCCCTCTCTCTCACCTTTGATAGCCCTAAACCCTTTAGCAAATCCTCTTGCAAAGCTTTGGAAACCCTCTTGCTATTTTGTGATGCCTAGAAAAACCCTAGGCAACCCCTTTTATAGTTTTGGGAAACTCCTTTCCGCATCCCAGTTGCGAAAGGACTCAAATCCGCAGTTTCGCGCAAAATCGCGGAACAATCTGCGTAACCTAGGACTAGTCCTGGAAATTCCAGGACTGGTCCTAGCCTCCTACGACTGGTCGTAGCTCACCTACGACTGGTCGTAGACCACTTACGACCGGTCGTGGGTCACCTACGACCGGTCGAGAACCCCGGAGAAAAATAGTCCGAACTCGCTGGACTTTGAGTCGAGCTACGACTCGACTCCCACGACTGGTCGTACCAGCCCTCGACCGGTCGAGCAGGGCTCACGACCGGTCGAGCACGGGGCAAAAAACCCCATCAGTTACATCATGCCCTACATAGGACTTGGCTTGGATTTGACAAACTAGTTCCGTTTCTGTTCGAAATTCTTTTAGTCCATCTATACCAAGAATAGGTCTCCAGAGCCCGCTCTACATAAAAAACAAACAGACCGAAACAATGTGTTGGTTAAGAGCATTAAAACATTGCACATTGGGCGTGTGAAGAATTCAGTGGAGTCACATCGAATTGTGTTGGGTTAAATGAGCCATGGAGTCAGTTCCAGTTCAGAGATTTCCAACACCTCATATAATCTCAACTAGTCAACTTCACTGGGCCATGTTCCCTGATTGAGTCAGTGAGTTTTAGAACTACGATACAAACAACCCAGAGATGCCCCAAGTAAATAGGTTGGGCTTAGATTGAACCTTACTGAACCCACATGGAAGGACACCCGTGGCTCGAAGAATAACACAAGATGAAATACGAAAAGTGGTGGCTGAAGCCATCAGAACAAAAAGAATAAGAGAACACCGTGGATTCCGTTTCCCAACGCCGTACCCTCTTAATGTGGGATCTTGGACTTCTGTTGTTAATTTTGTTTCTTTTAGGCCATCTAAATCACTGAGGCCCATTGCTGATAGCGCATAGCACAGTCATAACAATGTATTTTGAAATTATCAAATGGATCATTGAGAATAAAGCGAGCCATGGTCCAAAATCAACAAGTGATATCAGATTGTTTAGATGGTTTGGTTAAGGTGTTTATTTGGATATGATTTATAAACCAGAGGGCCTGCAAGCCGGTCTAGTTTGCGTTCTGATGGCGCTGTCAATGGTTCGGGTTGTAGAGATCCCTAACTCAGGTTGATCCAGTTCGGGTCTTGCTAGGCCCAGGTCCTTTTGGGTCAGGTCATGTTTTTTTTTTGGTTACAGATCCGGATCGAGTCAGACACCTATTGGGTCATTGGACTTTGGTGTAAGTCAGGTTCGGGTCAGGTCTGCATCCAATTAGGGCTTTTAAATGATCAGACCCACCTAAATAGATGTATTAGATCTAGACCATCCAAACTGTGGGCTAAATTAGAATTGACCCAAAATCAAACTATTAAATGGAGATATGCTTCTTTTTCATGATAAAGGAGTAAATACTTTTAGTGAGGTTGTAATAATAATAATCAGGTAGGCCAGGTTTTAAATAAATTTTAATGGGCTGAGATAGGGCTCATGGAATCCAACCTGGGTGGTCCAGATCGTTAGAAAAAAATGATGGCTTGGAAAGACGTCGCCCAGATTTTTATCTGGCCATTTGTTTCATATATTCGTGGCCCACAGGCCCATGGCCCATGTATCTGCACTGAGGGAAGGTACATATTTGGAGAAAAAAGGTAAAATGATCAAAGGTTTGAAGTTCATCAATCTGAGATTTGTTTTTGGGTTTTATCATCTACTGTGTGGCCCATTATATAATTATATAAACGGCTTGGATCATTGAAAGAAATATCATGGACCACGGGCACATGCCCCCATGTATCTGCAATGAGGGAAGGTACATATTTGGAGGAAAAAAAGGTAAAATGATCAAAGATTTGAAGTTCATCAATCTGAGATTTGTTTTTGGGTTTTGTCATCTAATGTGTGGCCCATCATATAAACGGCTTGGATCATTGGAAGAAATATCGTGGACCACGGGTACATGCCCCCATGTATCTGCACTGAGGGAAGGTACATATTTGGAGGAAAAAAAGGTAAAATGATCAAAGGTTTGAAATTCATCAATCTGAGATTTGTTTTTGGGTTTCATCATCTAGTGTGTGGCCCATCATATAAACGGCTTGGATCATTGAAAGAAATATCACCGGGGCTCCTTCAACTGTGGTCGAACATTGTAGACACCTTCCTTGAGGGCCCAGACCACGATAGAAGACCCCTGGCCCAATAGTGGCTTGATCCACTGCTTTGTCAATGGCTATGATTCGGGTCGGGTACCCGATGCAGGGTTCTGTTCCGTCTCCAATCAAGATGACCCGGACCTGGATCCGATCAGGTCCTTGGACCTTGGTTTTGAGTCAGGTCTGGGTCAAGTATACGGTCCGGATCACCTGATGGATTGATGGACCACATGATGAATGGATGGATTAGAACCAAGATGGTGGACCCGAGCCAGACCCGAGATAAGGATTCATGAAAAGGACATCCATGACGCAGGCCTTGCAGTGCGGTTGGTGCGAGGAGAGATTGAAGGGTCACTCATTAGGTGGAGCCCACAAGGAAAATGCATGACCCATAAATCAAGACGGTACACTCAACTACTCAAGTGGGCTACGCATTTATGAGAAAAATAGATAGGAGCATTTAAAAAAGAAAATAGAGACCGATGATCTGTACTGATCATCCATATACGGCCACCTGATGAGTGGACGAGATTTATTTTGTTGGCCAGCTCATGTTCACAAAATGCCACACCCGTTGCATGTCCCAGATTTAGAGCACACTTGATGTAGATGCACATGTGCTGTGAACCGTCCTCAATCTTCCACGTGATGGCACACTAAAGAAACAGTTCTCAGAGACTATCTGTGGATGAGATCCAGATCGTTCATTTCCTAACCATGTATGGACCATAATCAGGCCTGTGTGGTCACAAGGTGGGCCACATGAGTGTAATTAAAAAAACAAGGGTTTAGAAAATTGACTAAATCCACATGCAACCAACACACGCGACTCACCTGATGACAGTACTGCCGTTGTTTTCAGAGCAAGTTGATGCAGGTGGCATAGATGGTGGACGATTAAGATGTATGGAAATGACTGAAAGTCAATGAAGACTTATAGGTACTTGAATCATCTAGATTATTCTTAATTTGGACATTGTAGAGGTTGATTTGATCGCAAATACATGAAAAAATTTGGACCGTTGGATGGCAAAATAGTCGCGGCTGAAGATGATCCAAAGAAGCTTGATTGAAGATCAACGGTCAAATAAGGCTTTATTGGTGTCAGTGGCTAGATCGCTGGGGCACACGGTTTTTACCCTGGAAACGGATTGGCTACTCCCCCTGCCACTAGCCCGGTGGCTTGTGGTCGGTGCTCTGCGGGCTCCACTATCAAGTATGCCCTTTATCCATGCTGTTCATCCGTATTTACAGATAAGTTTAGGGATTGATCCCAGAAATGAGAGGGATATAAATCTCAGGTGGACCACACCATAGGAAAACAATAGTGATTGGATATCCACCATTAAAATCCTCCTAAGGCCCACTGTACTGTTTATATGACATCCAATCTGTTGATTAGGTCATACAGACCTAGATGAAGTTAAAAAAAAAAAAAAAAAACAAAGATCAGCTTGATCCAAAATTTTTATGGCCCCAAAAAGTTTTTAATGGTCGACTTTCAATCAACACTGTTTCCTGTAATGTGGTCCACTTGAGATTGGGATATATCTCATTTTTGGGATCATACCATAAAATGATCTAGAAAAATAGATGGACGGCATGGATGAAACACATACATCATGGTATCTCATTTTTGGGCCCACATAGCACCGACCACTAGCCATAGGCTAGTGGCAGTGGGAGTAGTCTATTTTACATATTTTCGGTTTTTCACATTATTTATATACTTTTATTCATATCCACTTAAGAATTTTTAGCCGTTGAAGTTAAAGGTCTGTTGTCAGTTGGAAAGCCGGCCTCAATTGGACCGTTCTTCCACACAAGTGGGTCTTTACAAGTGGGTGTGGAAGACTCATTCAACTCATTTTTAGTGGTGGAAAAATAAAGTAATGTGACCATATTTATGTACATAACACGTGCACATACATATCATGTGTCAACATCTGTCACGTGGAAAACATCTCGTCTTAAATTCTAACTGCATCACATGTCACATACCAAGTGAGGCCCACTTAATGAATGGACTGGATCTTGCACGTATGATAGAAAATCAAGAGTGGGAAAGCAGCATCTAGATGGATGGAGAGCATCAAGTGTGTAGTTACCCAGGCGTATCCCGTGCGTAAATTGACGCATGCATGTAAATAAAATGTACTTTGTTTGTTTACGGTTGTTTTCACGTAAATCAACTGAGTTTTCATGCTTCCATATCATGGAAACGGGTGTGCGACCTCCATGGTATGCTGACATCACCAAGTTACGTGGCCTCACCATGATGTATGTGGTATATTCACACTGGTTATTGACTTTACCAATCATTTTAGCACGTGTGTTCCGGTAGATACCCCATCTTAGGTTGATAAGCTGATTGAGATTGAACGAACCCTAATTTATACTCTTAATTCCTATTCGAACCTTTATTCATATTCTCAAATTCAATCCCGACATTAAATCCTAAATCTAACCCTAGAAGCTCCAACACCATAAGAATCAACATTAAACCCAGTCAACTCAATCACAAAAAACCGTCGAAAACATAACCTTAAACCTAAATTTTAGGAAAACCTAATCTACAAGTCAACCGATGAGTCAACCCATGAGTTAACTCACCTAGGCAACCCCCATATCCTACCCAGTTAACTCACCTTGTCAAGATAGGTTCATAAACTCATTTTAACCCAAGCCCGTTCCAATGCCCAATTGGTGTACAAGAGGACATAACAAAGCAGGTCTAAACTTGTCCGCGTGTATGGGAGGAACATTCCTTCGAAGTTGAGGCAAAACCAAATGACAAGCATCCCTCGGGGTGCTACTCACCACGTGGCACATTCTGTACTTTTGCGAGCTATTAGGCCTTGTGCATTCCATTCCTTTGTAAATTCCAAGCATGTACAAAAAGTCAAATTACTTCAATAACCCCTCCCTTTGCCAAAATTATTCCTCGTGCTATCAAATCCAAGGCATGAGATTTTGTCACACGGAAATCTTAAATCTCAGCCATCCAAGCCCTTTCTAGCCTCAAGCTTTGCAATAATTACAAGAAAACGACACTGGGAGGCTATAAATACCCCCCTTCCCTTCATATTTCAAAGATTTCACTATTATTTTAAGCCTTTTCACTCACCCCCTAAGCCCTTAGTCTAGCTAGGGGTGTACACGAACCGAGTTAGCTCGGTTAGCTCGCTCGACTCAACTCAAAAAAGCTCAATTCGACTTAGTTTGAAGCTGAGTTCGAGCTGAGTTGAACTGATTTTTTGAGCTAAAAAATAATAATTCAAATCGAGTTTGAGCTTACCTGAGCTCAACTCGACTTGGATTGAACCCCAACTCGAATTGAGCTCGGATCGAACTAGTTTGGTGACTTGGTTACTTTGATATTGATGTTGCTCACTAAGTGTTTGATAAAATGACTTAACGAAGTGTCAGCTAGTGGCAAGGAAGGTATGTATATGAAACAAATACCATTTTTCCTTGATTTTGATGTTTCCTATAAGGTGTTTGATGAAATACTTGTAAACAGCTCCTGCTATTTTACATATAGTGAGAAATTGGAAGTGCACTGCATGTGTTTGTGAAAATGCCGCAGAGGCTCGATTTTGGCTCGAACTGGCCCGAGCTGCTGACCGAACTGAGCCGAGCTGGCCAATCAGGCTCGAGGACCGAGCCAAGCCGAGTTCGAGCTGGGGTCAACCGGTGGCTGAGTTGAGTCGAGTTGAGGCCAGCTCAACTCGGTTTGACTCAGTGTATACCCCTAAGTCTAGCTAATTCATCCCTCTACTAAGGAGAGGAAAGAGCTATAAGAAAGTGTCCAATCAAGTACAACTAAGTCTAGGCAAATTTAAAACTACTTGAGCCATCCAAATCTTGATCCAAGCCTCTCAGACCAACCCTTGCGACACTACCATCCATCCAACCGTTCAATCTTCAATTAAGCCTCATCTAATCAAAGCATCTGCATTGTGTAACACTCATCTCATTCATAAAACACATCTTTGCACCAAAATGGCTCGAAAGTATATATGCTTTGTGGCTTGCCGATATATCAGATCTTGCCATTAGAAATCTTGCTGATTTAGTCACAAGCAATGCATTCCATATGACATTGGCATAGGAGAACTGATCTTTGACCCTCTCAAAAATAGTAAAATCCAGTGAAGTAGAAGCTGTATGACATATATGCAGAGTGGGTGGCTAGTATCTAACGCTTCATATTTTTACCAACTTAGGAATGGAACATCCTCGAGCATTACCTTTGATTTCTCGAATTGAGTGCATATCCATGCATGTATTCTCACATGTTTGGGACCATAAGTAGTGATTTTGGTTCCACCAAAACTGCATGACTAAGGAGAAGTTGTGAGTTTTAGGGAACATGGACAAACCCCCACGGTGCCACTGTGAAAATGGAGGTTTTTGGGGTAGTGGCGCACAGTGCCATCGTGCAAACCATGGTGCCACCTAAAAAAATGAGGATTTTAAGGCAGCAGTCGATAGTGCTGCCGTGCAACCCATAGTGCCACCGTCACCCTCTATTCAACAATGGACAATAATGTTCACCAACAGATATTTTCAGTGCCTTAACTTAAAAAATTCATATCTTATATAATACAACTTTGATTAAGGTAATTTAAAAACCATATTGAAGCTTAATGAATGAAGTTTTATAGAAAAATAGAAACAAAAATTAAAGAAGATTTATTTTAGGATGATTTAGAAACTATGTAGAAAAGAAATAGTTTCGGGCAGCTGGTATTTCCATAAATTTTATAATTTTTCTAGAATTAGAAATAGACTAAGATTTGGTGGAAATAAAGTAGACTTGATAATGAACTTAAAAAATTATATAAAAAAATAGTAACCAAAAGTACCAAAAAAGTTACAAGTAATTAGTGTTGTGCATGAGTCGAACCAAGTCTAGCTTGGCACAACTTAGCTAGGTCCTCAAGCCTATCTTGCTAGCTTAGCTCGATTCAGTTAGCAGCTCGAGCCAGTTTGAGGCGAGTTCGAGCATGTTCGGTATTTTCTCAAACATGTAGAATGTGTAAGTGCTATGTTGTAAATCTAGCACCCTGTATTGTCAAATTTTGTTGTGTCAAAACACTTTGGAATGTTTGACTTGTTTTGATAGATGGAAAGTTCACCTTCAAATTCAAATAGATGGAAAGTTCACCTTCATTTGAAGATGAATTTCGTGTTATCTACATGGACATTGAGTTTGCTACAATTGTGCATGTTCAACTACGAGAACAAGTTGAAGTACTCAAGTTAAAGCTCAAGTTCAAGCTTAAAGCTCAAGTTTAAGCTCAAGTACGTTTGCTTAAGCTTAAGTCTCAAGACACATGTTCATGACACAAGTTCGAGACATAAGTTCAAGTGTACGAAGTCAAGCTTCATGTGCTTAAAAGTGACCTATCTACCGAAGCATCTGATGTTTCAATTTTAATACTCACATTTAAGGTATACATGACCCTAGAAAGAACTTACGATTAGGTCATTAACATTGCATGTTTAATTTAGATCATATTACTTATTTTAGGCTTTGCTTCAACTAGCCCCAATCATTGTTCGATTAGTCCAGGTACTAGCTCGACCAGTTTAGGGTTTTTCTCGACCACTCCAGAATTTTACTGAAAAAATCGGATAAGGTTGTTTGGTCTTTGACCAGTCGAGTACCCTACTCGACCAGTCATGGAGACTTGCTCGACCAGTCGAGCAGGGTTCGACTCAAAGTCCAGCAACGTAATTTTTATTCACTCAACCAGTCGAGCGCTGTACTTGACCAGTCGAACTGGCCACTTGACCAGTTGAGAGTCTGTTTTATCCGATGGCACAAGAAAATTTGAAAATTGATTTTGCTAGGACCAGTCGAGCCGAACCTTAGACCAATCGAGGGAACTGAATTACAGCCTATAAATTAAGGACATTTCTCAGATTTTTTTCATTCATTCCAAGCTAATTCAAGTCATCACTCTGAGAGATTAGTCCCCACTATTATGAAGCTATTTTGAGGTGTTTATAAATCATTTTAATAGCTTTTTGGTTTCTTAATTTCTTGATCTCTTGATTCCATTCTACTTAATATAAAGGGGATTTTGATTTAACCCTTTGTGAGATCTAAGAAATTGAATCCAAGTAGCCTAAGGTTGAATTTAATTTAAAATTCATCTAGACCTAGAATCTCTTCTTCTGTGAGATTGAACATTGAATATCTTCATCTACAAAGAGGCAGTTCTACCGGCTACATCGAAGATCATTCGTCAGATAAGTATATTTCATTTATTACATTGTGGTTTGTAAGATTGCCAGAAAATATTTTATTTTAGTTTTGTCTGAGATAGCCAGAAAATCTCAGTGTGTGTGTGGTTTTTAATTGTGATAATCCATTGAAAACAAAATTATAAAGGTTTTAAGGTGAGCCTTAGAAAACCTTCTTTCTTAGTGAAAGCTGATATCCCATGGGTTGTGGATATTTGGAGTGGAGTAGGGTGGCTGTTTGAGAACAGTTGGTGTACACCCGAACCACTATAATTCTCAGAGTTTGGATGATGATGATGATGATGATGGTGATGTATGTGATGTGTTGAATATTGTATTTATTTTCATATACATGTGGTGAACGTTGTAATAGCCTGATTTATTTCCTTTACCTCTGCATCAGTTAAAGTCTTTGATACTTACCAACGTTCTAGAAATCAGGTTGTCCTACCATAAGCCATGGGTTTTTGGTGTAAGGTTGTCCTTAGAACAACGTTTATATCAACCTCTCAATACTTGTGCATTTGAGGTGGTTTTAAATTTCCCCTATCTGTGTTATCTTTTCGTATTTTATTTTTATTTGGCATAGTCTTATTCACCCCCCCTCTAGGACTTGGGGTTTGCCCTTTTCAAGTGGTATCAGAGACTAATAGCTCATTCCATTAGATTAATTTCCTGAGCTAAGCGATCTCGATCTCCTAATATGTCAAATTTTGATAGCCTCTCTATTACTAGGCCACCACCATTCGATGTCTCCAATTATGCTTATTGGAAAGCTAGGATGAGGATCTTTTTGAGGTCCATCGATGAGAGCGTGTGGCAAGACATAGTGACTAAATGGAACCCACCTACATCTGAAGTTCTAGTCACTGATGGAACTAAGTTCGTTAAAGAAACACCATATTATATGCGGACTACTCTTTAGAAAAATGAGAGCAGTGTCAATGCCAAAGCTTTAAATGCAATCACTTGTGCACTATCACCAGATGAGTTCAAAAGAATTATATCTTGTGATACTGTAAAACAAGCATAAGATATCTTAGAAATGACACATGAGGATACGACTATTGTCAAAAATTCAAAACTTCAAATCCTCACCACTAGGTTTGAGAAAATATGTATGGAAGAAAGTGAATCATTCATGGACTTCTATACTAAACTGAATGACATAGTCAACTCAATGTGGGGTCTTGGAGATAGCATCCCAGAAAGCAAAGTTTGTGCAAAGATACTGCGCTCACTTCCTGAGAGGTTCAATTCCAAGGTGACAGCCATTTAGGAACTTCGAGACATGGATAATATGAGGGTGGAAGAGCTTGTTGGTTTCCTACAAACCTACGAGTTGAATTTCAAGGCTCATAAAGGTAAGTCTATAGCCCTTAAATCATCTAAATGTATTTCTCAAGATAATGGTAGTAATTCTGATTGTGAAAATTCAGAGGATGATATGACCTTATTAGGTAAGAAGTTTTATAAGATTTTTAAAAGCAAAAAGAGAGTCGATTTTCAAAAACCCTCTGAGAAGAAAAAGGGTAAAACTAAAAATTAAAAATCACTAAAAGGCAGCTAATGCTTCAACTGCCATGAATACGGGCATCTGGCAAACAAGTGTCCAAAAGGGGACAAATCAAAGAAGAAAGGTATGTTGGCCACATGGGATGAATCGTCCTGCTTTGAAGTCTCTTTTGAGTCGGATGATTCAGAACTTGAATCTACTAGTGAGGTCAAGGCCTTAATGACTCTAGCCAAAGTCACTTCTATAGATAGTTGTAATACATCAGAATATTAAAATCTGAGGAGTGACCCTGAAAACGAAGACGATCTTCAGGATGCCTACAATGCCCTACACAGGGAGAGTTGTAAGATTGCTGTCAAACTTAAACCTCAAAAAGAAAAGTTTCTAAAATTAAAAGAGGATTTTGAAAACTTAGTTTTAGAAAAATCACATATTTCTGATTGTTTTGAAAAAACTAAATGTGATTTAGACTTCAAAACATCTCAACTTGAAAACCTAAAATCAGAAAATTAGAAACTAAAACTTGAAGTCTCTTCCCTCTTGAGTTCAAAGGATACTTAGAGGTATGCCCAGGGAGACCCTAAACTAGAGAAATTACTAACCGGATCAAGAAAGTGTGGAGATAGATCGGGTCTGGGCTATGATAAAAACATGCCTATGGAATATAAGATTACAACTCTTAAGTTTGTTAAAGGAGAGTCCTCTAACTCAAAGGGGAAAAGCTTGAATCAAAATAGTTTTAAAAATCCTAAAACTTTTCAAGCTACTAAACCTAATAACAACCATATCAATTTAGAAATCAGAATTATAACCCCTTAGTTGAGAAGATTGTCGATTTACTTAAGGAGCTTCTGAAATCTAACTTGAATGTCAGAGTTAATAACAATTTCAAGCGAAGGAAAACCAACAGCACTCCAAAACCCAAAATGATAATGAAATGGGTCCCTAAGGTTACATGTTTGGTTGCCCACACCGCCTTCAAGGATTTGAGTCAATTAAAGTGGTACCTAGACAGTGGTTGCTCTAGACACATGACAGGTGACAGAGATTTGTTCACCAACTACAAAAAAATAACTGATGGGTCAGTCACATTTGGTGATGGGAGCAATTGCAAAATAATTGGCCAAGGTACGGTTCAACTTTTCAATCTTCATCCTTTTAAAAATGTTTTATTCGTAGAAAGTCTTAAGCATAATCTTTTAAGTATTACACAAATCTGCGATAATAAACATAGTGTCAAATTCACTAATCAAGGATGTGAGATCTCTAATGAGGAAGGTTGTGTGATATTGAATGGTCGCAGAACATATGAGAATTGCTATATTGTAAGTGATTCTAGCTCATCTAAAGTATCTTATTACGTGGTCCAAACCAATGAGACCGAATTATGGCACAAACGCCTTGGACATGTAAACTACCAAAATTTACATAGACTGAGCAAGGCCGATCTAATAAGAGCTTTACCCAAATTGAAGAAAATGGACAAAATTTGTGGTGAATGTCAAATCGGGAAACAAACAAGGAATAGTCACAAGAAAGTGAACTCCTTTACCACATTTAAACCCCTTGAACTCTTCCACATGGATCTAGTTGGACCAATTAAAACGGAGAGTCGAGGTGGAAAGAAATACTTTCTGGTAATTGTGGATGACTTTACTAGATATACATGGGTAGCTTTCATGAGAGAAAAGTCTAAAACTCTTGATGAAGTAAAAAAGGATACTTAAGCGTATCCAAACTGAAAAGGAAAGGAATATCTCTAAAATCTGAAGTGACCATGGATTGGAATTTGGGAATAGCAATTTTGAGAAGTTTTGTAACGATCACGGAATATCACATGAACTTTTTACACCTAAGACACCTCAACAAAATGGGGTTGTTGAAAGTTAAAACCACGTGCTTCAAGAAATGGCTAATGTAATGTTGAATAACATGAAATTACCTAAAATTTTATGAGCTGAAGCGGTAAATACTGCAAGCTATATAATAAATCGTGTTTATATCAGAAAATTAAAAGATTAAACAGCTTATGAAATGTGGTTTAACAAGAAGCCCACAGTTAAATATTTTCGAGTTTTTGGCAGTAAGTGTTATATTTTGCGTGACCATGAAAATTTAGGGAAGTTCGTCACTAAAAGTGACGAAGAGATTTTCCTGGGATATGCTCTAAATAGTAGAGCATATCAAGTTCTCAATAAGAGAATAGGTGTTATTTAGGAGTCCATAAATATGATTATTGATGATCACCTGAATACACCAACCACAAGTTCAAAAGATGATGAAGTCAATATAATTGACAAACCTGACTCCTCATCTAGTCAAATCATCATTGAACTTAGATCAGTTAAAGATCACCCTACTGATCAAATACTAGGTAACCCTCTCACTGGTGTGCGTATACGAAAACAATTAGAAAACATATGTAATTATGTGTGTTTTACTTCCCAAATTGAGCCGACCAATGTAAAAGAGGCGCTTGCTGATGAAAACTGGATAGTAGCCATGCAAGATGAACTGAATCAATTCATTAGAAATGATGTGTGGTATTTGGTTCCTAGACTAGCTGATAAACATATCATTAGAACTAAGTGGATCTTTAAAATAAAACTGATGAGTTAGAAAATATAATAAGAAACAAGGTAAGATTGGTTGTAGAAGGGTACACACAGATAGAAGGGATCGATTATGATGAAACCTTTACCCAATAGCTCGTCTTGAATCTATCAGATTATTCATATCCATTGCATGTTTCAAAAAGTTTAAAATTTATCGAATGGATGTCAAGAGTGCTTTTTTGAATGGTGATTTACATGAAGAAGCTTATGTAGAACAACCAAAGGGTTTTAAAGACCCTAAATACACTGATCATGTGTATCGCCTGAAAAAGGCACTCTATGGTTTAAAACAAGCTCCTAGGGTATGGTACAAGAAACTGACTAAGTTTTTACTAAGTCATAACTTTGTTATGGGGAGTGTTGATAAAACTTTGTTTGTTAAGAAAAATAATGAACACATACTTATAGTGCAGATATATGTTGATGACATTATCTATGGCTCTACTTGTTCTAACCTGTCTACTGAGTTTGCAGAGTTGATGAAGTCTAAGTTCGAAATGAGCATGGTTAGAGAATTGAATTACTTGTTAGGTGTACAAGTGAAATAACTTAAAGACGGTAATTTCATTTCTCAAACCAAGTATGCTCTAAACTTGGTTAAGAAGTTTGGATTTGAGAGTGGTAAGAACTTTGATACTCTTATGAGTACAACTCTCAAGCTTTCTAAAGATGCATCAGGTATTCAACGTAGGTATCTGTGCAAGATATCAATCAGATCCTAAGAAATCACACCTGATCGCAAGTACAGTTAATTTAGGTATATGGTATCCACATGATACTAATGTTCAATTAGCTGGATACTCGGATGTTGACTGGGCTGAGAATATAGACAATAGACAATCCACTAGTTGTGGTTGCTTTTATGTTGGGAACTGTTTGGTTTCTTGGCATAGCAAGAAACAGAGTTCTGTATCCCTATCCACAACTGAGGTTGAATATATCGCAGCCGGAAATGCCTGTACTCAGCTTGTGTGGATGAAAAGAATGTTAAACGATTACGGCACTGCGCAAGACACAATGATTCTATATTACGATAAATCTAGTGCAATCAATATCTCTAAGAAACCCATCTAGCATTCTCGTACCAAACATATTGACATTAGGTATCACTATATTCGGGAATTAGTGGAAGAAAAAGTTATTTCATTAGACTATGTGCAGACTGAAAATCAACTTGCTGACATATTCACTAAACCACTTGATAGAAACAGTAAATTAAAAATGGATATTGGTATGTGTAATTCAATCTAAAATTTTCATGATTATATATTTTTCTGTAATTTATTTTTATTTTAAAAGTATAAAAATATACAATTTTTTGTACTCTCACGACCAGTCAAGCACATACTCGACCAGTTGTGGCACGACCGGTGGAGCATGTACTCGACCAGTCGTGGTGCACGGGCCTGCACCCCTTTTTAAGGTGAAAATTCACTTTTTCAACAAAATCTCATCTTCCTCTCTCGGCCCTTCTCCGACCCGTCAAACCCACCTTCGATTACTACTTGGTATGTGCATCATTTTCATTTTTCTTTCGGATTTGGATTCTTTGATTGTCATTTTGTTTGATTCTTGCCTTTATTTCAAGTTTCCTTGTGATTTTCTTGGAGTATTAGGGAAAAATCTGTTGGGTTTGAAACCCTTAAATCCTTTCTTGCGTTTTCTTGTTTACTCTTGTAATGGAAGGTAGACTGAAGAAGAAACCTAGTAGAGCATTTTCTTCTCGTTCCATTTCGGTGTGTACTATTCGACTACCCAAAGAGGACCTAGAATATGTGCGGGATATCCATCATCGCAACATAATTGTTGAGCAGACTGTCAATGCAAACCATCTTGTTCAATTTAACATTATTCCTCTCCTTGTTGCTGTAGGATGAGATAACATTATGAATTGGGGCGGATTGGTATACCGCTCCATTGCGCAAGTAATGTAGATGTATTTATTGAAGATTTGACCTTCACTATCATGTTTAGAGAAGGTTCATATAAAGTAGATCCTCACTTAATTTCTAGGTTGATGGGCATTCAAGTGAATGATGAAGGCATTCCTATTCCAACATTGGCTGAAAGATTGAATGAGTCGGAAAAATGCTTATTAACCAGAAATTTATGTAACATGGACTCGGAATGGAGTTCCGAGAATGCGCTCTAGGCCAACCAGATGTTGCCCAGATAAAGAGTATTACATCGCATCTATATTTCCAATGTTTACCCTAGATCTGGTAACAAGGCCGAACTGACCACCTTTATGGTGCGTATTCTTCATTATGTCGTGTTTGGCATTCCTGTGTGTCTTCCTTCGTTAATCTGTTATTTCATTATCCAATTTCAACTTCATCCGGGGCATATTGATATTCTATTCTCTTATTTAATGACCACCCTTGCTTTACACTGTTCTATGGTTATGCCACCTGGAGAAGCCCTACTTCTCATCTTCCATTCAACAATTTAAATATCAACAAGATGAATTTGAAGTTAGCACATGGTCAAGTAGATAAGAATGTTGGAGAAGTTAGAGAAGATGTTGGAGAGGAAGATACGCTGCCAACTGACGCTGATATGGAAGATATTTTTAATGAATTGGAATCTGATGACGTTAAGGCTGATCCTGATTTTTGGCCTTCTGATTTTGATGAGCGCCTTCGCTGTAAGACCCGTATCCTAGTTTCTACTGTTCCGTCGACTCCCGCGGTCCTTTCGGTCGAATTCCAGTAATTCTCAACTTGTATCCGACGTTGTGTGCGATCTTAAGCCGAGTCCTTCCTACCGAAGGCGGCTCGATCCGAAACTCGTATCTTGGCAACCGCGCCGTCGCCGCGATTCCAACGCCGCGACTCACGCACCGAACCGATACCCAGGGTAGAAGATGTAGACCCGCGTTCAATTCGAAGAAGACACCGCGCTTGCAAATTACGAGGGAATCTCTACGAGATGTCCCATCAATCAATCCCATCAATCAAGTTCACATCATACATCAAGTCAAGTACAACTACCCATCCCCAAAAGTCAACTATCTCATCACCTCACCATTCTCTCTCCCATCACTTCTCTCCCATCATCTCTCTCTCTCTCTCTCTCTCTCTCTCATTTTTCCAAGCAAGAATCGTCCATGGCATTCCATGGAAGAGAAACTAGTGTGGCCCACCTTCCTACCATCCAATCCCACCCTCTATGATCGATCTCAACCGTTGAAGTCCATCCATTGGGGCTCAAGAGGCTATAGGCGGAAGAAGAAGATAAGATCCTAAGGTGGGTGCTCTTTAGGTAGATCTTTTCGTTTTCTTGCATAGGATGAGTGGGACCCACCAATCAATGGTGAGGATCCCATCTTGGTCCCTTGGAGTGACCAATAGCCCACCTTGATCACATGTATGTAATGTAATGCAAGAGGGGCCCACAGTGGTGGGGGCCCTCCCACAACCGTCCTCTCTCTCCCTCTACTCTTTTTCCCTGATGATGTGGCCCACCCTGATGCAAGTGTTTCATCTACACGTCCAACACTGACGGTGGGACGCTCCATACAATCCAACAGCTCGTTGCTGCCTGTTATGGGCATGCCCTGTTTTAAGGGAAACCACAAATACCACTTAAAATTTTTTTGGTGGGATGACCTATTGACGTGGACCCCACATGTGGTATGTGCAGCATCCATACCGTCCGTCCAGTGGGACCGGCCCACCTTGCGGCCCATCATCCAAGTCCAGCGGACCCACCATGATGTACATGATCCTGACCGTCCAAGTACTGGACGTCCAGCTGCAGTTGCTGCTGGATCGTTTGAAGAGAAACCACAAATGTCTGTTTTTTTTTTTCCTAAAGCTGGGTCCCACACGTGTGGACCCACCTCATGCATATTTGCTATATCTTGGTCGTCCATCTGGTGTGGGTCCCACGCAGCTCAAGCTGCTATATCTGACGCCAGGAGCTATGTGGGTCTGATTATATGCGTTATATCCAGCCGTCCATGTATGGGTGGGACCCACCTTTGTGATGCTTGCACCCACACGTGTGGAGCCTACCTTGATGTTGATGTATGGCCTTATCCAGCACCGTCCAGCAGCTGCGGGACGGTGGGACTTCACCCTGATGTATGTATTGTAGATCCACACCATTCGGCGGGTCATGTGGACCCCACCATAATGTATGTGCCTTCAATCCACACCGTCCAGTGTTCTGGACGGTGGGGACTGCCGAGATGTATGCGTGCTAATCCTCACCGTCTATCACGGGACGGTGGGACCCGTGAGGTGTGAGTTACCCAGGCCGTCCGTCAACAGACGTCCAGGCCTGCACGTTTTAAACAGTAAAAATGCTAATATTTTAATAATATATATTTTATAATAATAATAATGATAATATTTTAATTATATACATAAATGTTGTGGTGGTTCCACGTGGACCCACCTGATGTTAATGTAAGAAGCGGATTGGCTGGTCTACCACACAACTTCATAGCTGCTGTGGTGACGTCAGCAACTGTGGGTCCCACTATGGTATGTTTACATCAGGGCCGTCCATCTGTTGGACGGCCAGTAGCCTCACCATGATGGATGTGTTCCATCCAACCGTCTATCCATTTGGCAAGCTCATCTTAAGGCTGGGGACATATAAATGAGGCAGATTTGGTGATCAGGTGGACCACACTGCAGAAAACAGTGTAGATTGGACATCCACCATTAAAACTTTTTTGTTTGGGTCACAGAGGTTTTTGGATCAATGTGATATTTGTTTTTTTTTCCCCTTAATCCAAGTCTTTGTGACCTTATGTTCAGATTGGATAGGGAATAAACTTAATGATGGACCCGGTGATTAGTATAAAAGTGAGAATCATTATCTCAACGGTTAATTGTGGTAAGGCCCAAATGATCTTCCGTTATGATCCATTTGGATAATACTCTAGAATGATCTCTGAAAATAGATGTATGGCATAGATAGTTCACCTAGAATGGTGGGCCGATTAGATGTGTTTGACGCCACCGGTTGTGTTTTTGTGGTCCATCGATGTGGCCCATTAATGTGGTCCACTTGATATATGAAGCCCATTGGTGCGTCTCGTGGACGCGGTCCATTTGATGTATATGAAGCCCATTGGTGTGACCCATCCATGAGACCCATCATGATGTATTTAGGCCCATGGGCAAGGTCTATTGTGATGTATTCGAGGCCCATGGGCAAAGCCATAGTAATGTGTTTATTGCCATATGATAGGCCCATTATGATTTATTCCCAGCCCATTTGGTAAGGCCCATTGAGATGTATATTAGGCCTTGTGATGTATATTAGGCCTTTGTGTGAGGCCGTGGGCCCACTATATGTTTGGCCCTATTAGGACCACTCCTTGGGATCAATGTGGTTAAATGTCTATATTGATGGGCAATGATGGTTAGATGTCCTCATTGTGACCTTCCCCTAGGCCTTGTTAGGCCCATTCTCATTGAGGCCGATTTGTCGAGACCGTCAGTATAGGTCGATTCCGATTGACCGATTATCGATCGAGGCTGATTATCGATTGACGTGGCTGATTGCCGACTCTGCTTATCGTGACCGATTGACCGATTACCGATCGAGGCCGATTATTATGACCGATTACCGATCGTGGCCGATTATCGATTGACGTGACTGATTGCCGACTCTGCTTATCGTGGCCGATTGACCGATTACCGATCGAGGTCGATTATCGTGACCGAGTGCCAATCGTGGCCGATTATCGATTGACGTGGCTGATTGCCGACTCTGCTTGTCGTAGCCGATTGACCGATTACCGATCGAGGTCGATTATCGTGACCGAGTACCGATCGTGGCCGATTATCGATTGACGTGGCTGATTGCCGACTCTGCTTGTCGTGGCCGATTGACCGATTACCGATCGAGGTCGATTATCGTGACCGAGTACCGATCGTGGCCGATTATCGATTGACGTGGCTGATTGCCGACTCTGCTTGTCGTGGCCGATTGACCGATTACCGATCGATGTCGATTATCGTGACCGAGTACCGATCGTGGCCGATTATCGATTGACGTGGCTGATTGCCGACTCTGCTTATCGTGGTCGATTGACCGATTACCGATCGAGGCCGTTTATTGTGACCGATTACCAATCGTGGCCGATTATCGATTGACGTGGCTGATTGCCGACTCTGTTTGTCGTGGCCGATTGACCTATTACCGATCGAGGTCGATTATTGTGACCGAGTACCGATCGTGGTCGATTATCGATTGACGTGGCTGATTGCCGACTCTGCTTGTCGTGGCCAATCGATCGATTATCGATCGAGGTCGATTATCGTGGTCGATTATCGATTGACGTGGCTGATTGCCGACTCTACTTATCATGGCCGATTAACCGATTACCGATCGAGGCCGCTTATTGTGACCGATTACCAATCGTGGCCGATTATCGATTAACGTGGCTGATTGCCGACTCTGCTTGTCGTGGCCGATTGATCGATTACCGATCGAGGCCGATTATTGTGACCGATTACCAATCGTGGTCGATTATCGATTGACGTGGCTGATTGCCGACTCTGCTTGTCGTGGCCGATTGACCGATTGCCGATCGAGGCCGATTATCGATTGACGTGGCCGATTGTCGATTCTGCTTGTCATGGCCGATTGACTGATTACCGATCGAGGCAGATTGTTGATGCCGATTATTGATACTGATTACGAGTATGTGATAGCATAGCATCATGATACATGTCCATACGCATCATCTGCATGTTTGTTATGAGATGTGGTTGATCATTGCATATATCATTGAGTGTGTTGTTATGAGACTCCCTGATAGGTGGAGGTTATTTCACATGAGCGCACGATATGCACAGGATTGATGATGTCTGGATTGTATGACTCATGCATCTTGCATTGTGATTTTTATACGCCCTAGCGATATCAGGGTCGTAGCCTCCACAGGCATATCGTGGATGGCTAGAGGGGACACCGAAAATATTTGGTTCTAGCATACGGACGTCATAGATGTCCTTGGATGAAAATCTATAAACCTCCGTAGCCAGGAGACGCCCCAATGTCGAGACCGAGTGGATACATGAGCGCCCGAGTGCCGAATACCAGGAGGCCGCGTCTCCCACTATGTCGTGGTCGGTTGGGAGGGGGTGTGGCCTTACCCGCCCGAGCGTAGGGGGCATTGCTAGGCTGAGTCTGACCACCGAGGAATGGGTCCGCTATCGACGTGCTTGGATAGGTATTGCGCACTATTGGCCGGGCGGATAGTGAGGTTTCTTACGCTCACTTGACTGTGCGGCTGGGAGAGCGGCAGTGCCATTTGGAGTGTAATAGACCCCGGTGATGATCCCAGAGATGAACTGTACAGATATGTGGACTTTTTGAGTAGGAGTTGCATGCTCATTCATTCACTATCCACTCGGGCTGGTGGTGCGTAACTAATTGTTGTGTGCCTTCGTTATGGCAAGGATTTCGGTTGGGGCGCGCGACTAACCTGAGATCAGGAGTTTACTACATTGAGTCTGACTATCCAAATTTAGGTATGGGACTGGTTTGGATAGAAGTCCCTTGTGGTGGATCCCGTAGCTTGCGATACTACGTACTATCATCCCGACTTCACACTCCAGCATGGTCATTCCATTCGCACCACACAGCGCATTACATCTACTGCATATGACATTCCGGGCTACTATGTTTATGTGCTTATACGGTCTACATATGACTGACGGTATTCGTGCATTCATTAGGAATTGCGTACTGCATCGCATCCTTGGCATCTGATGTAAGGCTCTTTATGACTCCTCATTTGCATAAATGTTTTATAATGCGTATTCTGCTATTGATTGACTCATGGACTTGTCTGTATTTTTGCTTACTCTGTTATCGTATGATTTATGACCTTGTTAATAATGTTGTTTACTCGGATAATTCATGCTATTGTCAATATTTTTGCTATTTCGATATTGTATGATTTATGGGCTTGCTAGTATTCCTGCTTACTCTGATTACTCTGATATTGCTTACTTGGCACTTACCTTGTGCACACACTTACACCACCCTCTAAGCTTTCTATAAGCTTATGCACGATAGATGCGTGTAGGTGATGTTAGGTTGCAATATTATTGAGCTTGGAGCGTACAACGGTCTTCTGGAGCTTGATTTTCGATTTATGTATTTCCCTTTCAGCATTGTACTCAAATGATTATATTAGTGGATATGTGATGATGATGTTGCCTTTGTGAAATGGGTAATCTTGTGGTTTTGCTTATTGCGAGTTAAATGTACAAAAAAAAATCCTCCTTGTAGGATCCCAGGATTGGAATCTGGCGTATGGACGCTAGGAGTTAAGAATGGGGGACTACGGAGGTTGTCGGCACCGAATTCAGCGATTTGGATTCCTGTGAATCCGATTTCTGGGTTTGGGGCGTGACATTCGCTCACTGGAAGAGAAGGTGGATGGATTGACAATATCCCATGCAAATCAAATGAAATATATGTGTAAGTATTTTAGATGCATAAATAAGGGATTACAGCAGATTGATCCATCCATTCCACCTCCCTCTTCATCTGGTTCTGATTAGATCTCTTTCTTTTGGTGGACTTGTATTAACTTCTTAACTTTACTCTTCCTAGTGATTCTTATATTTGGACTTGTTTAATTGTGTGATGTTGATACTCTATTCCATTATGTTTTAATTTACTAACTTTCACACTCTTTCTTAATCTCTTCACATATTTAGATACCACATTCACATATTTTTCATCTTTTCTTCCTTTGTCATTTTGTGACAAAAAGGAGGAAAAATTGGGTATATATGATTGCTTTTAAAAAAATAATCTATTTTATGATGATGTGGTGAGATGTAGAGATGTGGATATGCATGTGTGTTTTTTTTTTTAGATATGCATATGTATATCTTAATACAGGTCTCTACTGAGTTTAAGTTGAGGGGGAGTTGTGATTGTTGGATTTTATATGAAGGATTTTTGAATTGAGTGAATCTGTGTATTATAATAGGTTAATATTCTATAAATTGATTTTGTCACAAATTTGACAAAGGGGGATATTGTAAGTGTTATGTTATAAATCTGACACCCTGTATTGTCAAATTTTTTTGTGCCAAAACACTTTGGAATGTTTGACTTATTTTGATAGATGGAAAGTTCACCTTCAAATTTAAATAGATGGAAAGTTCACCCTCATTTGAAGATGAGCTTCGTGTTATCTACATCGACATTGAGTGTACTACAATTGTGCGTGTTCAACTATATGAACAAGTTGAAGTACTCAAGTTAAAGCTCAAGTACATTTGCTTAAGCTTAAGTCTCATGACACATGTTCAAGACACAAGTTCGTGACACAAGCTCAAGTGTACGAAGTTAAGCTTCATGTGCTTCACAGTGACCTATCTACCGAAGCGTCCGATGTTTCAATATCAATACTCACATTTAAAGTATACATGATCCTAGAAAGACCTTAGGATTAGGTCATTAACATTGCATGTTTAATTTGGATCATATTACTTATTTTAGGCTTTGCTTCGACTAGCCCTACTCATTATTCGACTAGTCCAGGCACTGGCTCGACCATTCCAGGGTTTTTCTCGACCAGTCCAAAATTTTACTCAAAAAATTGGATAAGGTTGTTTGGTCTTCGACCAGTCGAGTACGTTGCTCAACCGGTCGTGGAGACCTGCTCGACTCAAAGTCCAGCAACGCAATTTTTATTCACTCGACCAGTCGAGCGTTGTGATCGACAAGTCGAACTGGCCACTCGACTAGTCGAGCGAGCCACTCGACCAGTCGAGAGTCTGTTTTATCCGATTGCTCCAGAAAATTTAAAATTTAGTTTTGTTAGGACCAATCGACCCGAACCTTAGACCAGTTGAGGGAACCGAATTGCAGCGTATAAATTGAAGACATTTCTCAGATTTTTTCATTCATTCCAAGCTAATTCAAGTAATCACTCTGGGAGATTAGTCCCTACTATTGTGAAGCTATTTTGAGGTATTTATAAATTATTTTAATAGCTTTTTGGTTTCTTAATTTCTTGATCTCTTGATTCCATTCTACTTAATATAAAGGGGATTTTGATTTAATCTTTTGTGAGATCCAAGAAATTGAATCCAAGTAGCCTAAGGTTGAATTTAATTTAAAATTCATGTAGACCTAGAACCCCTTCTTCAGTGAGATTGAACATTGAACATCTTCATCTACAAAGAGGCAGTTCTACCGGCTACATCGAAGATCATTCGTCAGATAAGTATATTTCATTTATTACATTGTGGTTTGTAAGATTGCCAGAAAATCTTTCATTTTGATTTTTTTTGAAATAGCCAAAAAATCTTAGTGTGTGTGAGGTTTTTAATTATGATAGCCCATTGAAATCACAATTGTAAAGGTTTTAAGGTGAACCTTGGAAAACCTTCTTTCTTAGTGAAAGCTAATATCCCGTGGGTTGTGGATATTGGGAGTGGAGTAGGGTGGCTGTTTGAGAACAGTTGGTGTACACCCGAACCACTATAATTCTCGGAGTTTGGATGATGATGATGATGATGATGGTGATGTATGTGATGTGTTGAATGTTGTATTTATTTTTATGTACATGTGGTGAATGTTGTAATAGCCTGATTCATTTTCTTTGCCTCTATATTAGTTTGAGTCTTTGATACTTACCAACGTTCCAGAAATCAGGTTGTCCTACCATAAGCCATTGGTTTTTGGTATAAGGTTGTCCTTAGAACATTGTTTGTATCAACCTCTCAATACTTGTGCATTTGAGGTTGTTTTAAATTTCTTTTATTCGTGTTATATTTTCGCATTTTATTTTTATTTGGCATAGTCCTATTCACCCCCCCCCCCCCCTCTCTAAGACTTGGGGCTCGCCCTTTTCAGAATGCATCTTCAATTTCTCACAAAATGTAAAACAATAACAATATTTCACAGGTATTTCATCAAACACCTAGACAACAACATCAAAATCAAACACTTGGGCGAGCAACATCAAAATCAAACATCCGACATATCCATTCCTTCCTCGCCAACACTTTGTTGTGTCATTTCATCGAACACTTAGCGAGCAACATTCATATCAAAATAACCGAGTCATCGAGCTGATTCGATCTGAGTCGAGTTGAGCTCGGGCAAACTCGAACTCGGCTTGAAAATTTTCAAGCTCCAAAAACCACCTCGACTTGGTTCAAATCCAATTTTGAGCCGAGGCTAGTCGATCTTTTTTTAGTCGAATCAAGCAAGCTGACCGAGCTAACTTGACTCATGTACAACTCTACAAGTAATAGTCCTTTTAAAATTGAAAATTTCTACAACTACAAGTTGTCAATGGAATGAATGTACCTTTTTCATCTTAGAGTTTTAGTGTATAGTGTCTTCTTAGGAATTACTTCTAATCATTATAGGAATCATCTTGTATGATTAAACTAGCATTTTTAAAATTTAATATATTTCACTATTCTGGATAATTTACAGTTTAGTTGAATTAGGACTCTTAAGTAGGGTGCTTAGATTCGAATCTCCATTTTCTCTAATTATGAAAAGTTCACACCATGAACTTAGATAATCCAAACCTAATTGCATGTACAAAAAATCTCATGACCCAATTCATTCCAGAAAGGCCATGATTAACCAAATTAGCTCTAGGACGCTCGTTAGTGGGCCGCTGAACTCGAAACTATAGGAAGATGTTCATCTTGGTGAGCTTGTTGTCTATCGCGAGACATCGAGCAGAATCACTCAATTTGGACTCACAAGACCAGTGCATGAGATGTGAGAATATTCTTGAAATTAAACATAAACTTAAGTTAATTGTCCACATCTGATCTATGCTAAAATTGTGGCTTTTAGATCATTAGATCGTAATTAAATTTAAGGCATTGACCTAAATTAATACCCTATATATATTTGTATAGCCGCGACCCCGATCGATGATCGGTGATCGTGGAATTGATTTCTAATCATACATGTCGTTTGACAGATCCAAATGGTGGGCTGATTGTATTTATACGTAGATCATCACTAGGGACAACTATCCTATGACTTAAAATAACTTGTACAACTCCTGGTGGGCCCCAATAGTTAGAGATAATCTCTCATAGGGTTATAATAGTAAGTATCTAGGCTTTAGGGCCATTTGCACCACATCTAATATTTAAATACCTATTATTTCATTTCTCTCCCCATATGAATCTGCCCTAGTTTTGGGTGAAAGAAAAGAGAAAGTGATAGGAAGAGAAAGATCGTGAGAGTGAGGGAATGATCTTGATGCTTAAGGGTTAGTATCTCATCGATCAAACCCTTGGAGTTACCAAATCCTCCGCCGAATCCACCACCACTTACCACCAGTGGTAAGACTTGCATTTAACTCATCGACTTTATCATGCCCCAAACCCAGAAATTGGATTCACAGGAATCTCGATCGCCGAACCCGGTATCAACAACCTCCGTAGTAACCCATTCTCGGCTCCCAGTGCACATATGCCAGGTTCCGATCCTGAGATCCTACAAGGAGGATTTTTCAATGTACATTTATCTCTTAAGAAGCATAACCACAAGTCAGCTACATGCTCTAAGCTCCACTAATATAAACATTTGAATACAATGCTGAAAGGGAAATACATATGTCAAAATCAAGCTCTAGAAGTCAGCTACATGCTCTAAGCTCCATACTGCTGTAACCTAACATCACCTGCACGCATCTATCGTGCATAAGCTTATAAAAAGCTTAGAGGGTGGTGTAAGTGTGTGCACGAGGTAAGTGCCAAGTATTCAATATAATGCCATAATCATACAATATCAGAAATACTAGTAAGATTATAAATCATACGATATTAGAATAAGTAGAAATACTGACATGTCCATAAAGATATCATCAACCTCATCTAGGTCATATAAATGCAGCAACATAACAACCCAGAATATCATATGCTGAGGATGTAACGCAATATGCAATATGTGGTGCGAATGAAATGACTAAGCTGCAATGTGAATTCGAGATGATAGTACGTGGTATCGCAGGCTGACCTATCACAAAGGACTTCCAACTAAACCAGTCTCATACCTAAATTTGGATAGATAGACTCAATATGGTAAGCTCCTGATCTCAGGTTAGTCACGTGCCCCAACCGAAATCCTGGCTATTAAGAATGTACACAATGATTTATTACGCACCACCAGCCCGAGTGGATAGTGAATGAATAAATGAATATAATGTTGAGTATGCAACTCCTGCTCCATAAATCAGTACTGTACATCTCTAGGATCATCACTAGGGTCTAGTACACTCTACGCCAGCTACCACCCCATCAAGCGCACAACCGGGTAAGTGAAAGAGAACTCACTATCCGCCTACTAATATCAGGCCCGGCTCATCGATAGCAGAGCCATTCCTCAAGCTGGTTAGACTCAGCCTATCTATGCCTACTCCCTCAGGTGGGTAAGGCTATACCCCCTCCCAACCGACCACAACACAATAGGAGACGTGGCCTACTGGTATACAGCCCTCATATGCTCATATATATCCACTCGGTCTCGACGTTGGGGCGTCCTCTGGTACCAAGAGGGTTTAGAGATTTTCACCCAGGGCCATCTATGACAGCTCGATGCTAGTAACAGATTTTCGGTGTCCCATCTGGCCATCCACGACATGACCGTGGAGGCTACGACCCTGATGTCGCTAGGGTGTACAGTAATCACTGTCACACAATGCGAGATGCATGAGTCACGCAGTCCAATCATGCATCAATCCTGTGCCTATGTTGCGCTCATGTGGGATAACTCCGCCTATCATGGAGTCTCATAAACCACCTGCACTATGGCATATGCAATGTCAATCACATCTCATAATAAACATATAGATGATGCATATGTACATGTATCATAATGCTATGATGTCACATACTCATAATCGATATCAATAACCAGCCTCGATAGTCGGCATCGACAATGTGGACATTTAACCAACATTGCCCCAAGGAGTGGCCCACATAGAGCCTAATGTATAACGGACCCATGACCTCATAAAGGGCCTAATATACAACACCATGGGCCCCACTCAAGGGCTTAATACACATCACGATGGGCCTCTCCCATGGGGCTAATATACATTAAAATGGACTCCATTGCCTGACCCTCAAATGCATCGCAATGGGCCTCATCACATAGGCCTAATATACATCACAATGGACTCCATTGCCTGGCCCTCAAATGCATCGCAATGGGCCTCATCACATAGGCCTAATATATATCACAATGAGCCTTAAACATGGGTTGAATACACATCACAATGGGCCTCAAATACAGGCCGCATATACATCACATTGGGTCTCAAAATTGGCCTCGACATTTATAATTGGCCTCAATAATCCGAATCATCCTCGATAATCGGAATCGGCGCCGACAATAAGAATCGGCCTCAATAATCAGAATCAGCCTCGATAATCACAATCAGCTTTGATAATTGGAATTGGCCTCAATAATCATAATTGGCCTCAAAAATCAGAATTCGCCTCGATGATCGGCCTCAATAATTAGAATTAGCTCGATAATCGTAATCAGAATCGGAATTGGCCTCGATAATCAGAATCAGAATTGGCCTCGATAATCAGAATCGGAATTGGCCTCAACAATCGAAATTGGCCTCGATAATTAGAATCGGCCTCGACAATCAGAATCGACCTCGATAAACGGCCTCAACAATCGAAATCGGCCTCGATAATCAGAATTGGCCTTAACATTCGGAATCGGCCGGACAAGGCCTAAGGGAAGGTCACAATGTGGACATTAAACCATCATTGCCCATCAATGTAGCCATTTAAGCAACATTGCTCCCAAGGAGTGGCTCACATAGGGCCGAACATATAGTGGGCCCATGGCCTCACACAAGGGCCTAACACACATCGCAATGGGTCACATCCATGGGCCTCTCATACATCAGGTGGGCCGCATCATATGGGCCACATATACATCACAATGGGCCTCTGGCATGAGCCTACTATACATCACAAAGGACCATATCCCATGGGTCTCAAATATATCACAATGGGCCTCTACCCATGGGCTCCAAATACATCACAATGAGCCTTAGCCCATGGGCCCCAAATACATCACAATGAGCCTCAACAAGGGTCTCTTATATCACATCGGGCCTTATCAAATGGGCCCCAAGAACATCACATTGGGCCTCACCAAATGGTCTCCAAATACATCAATCGGGCCTCACTAAATGTGCCCCAAATACCTCACATCGGGCCTCACCAGATGGGCCCCAAATACATCACGTCGGCCCCTTCCAAATGGGCCCCAAATATATTAAATAAGCCATATCAAATGGGCCACAACAACTACACCATGCATCCATATATAGAGATCATTTTAGAGTATTATCCAAACAATGAATCATATTAAAAGATCATCTGGACCATACCACAAATAATAGTGGTGATAGTGATCAAAAGGTTAGTTGGACCACATCACACATAGTAGTGGAGACAGTGATTTCCAGTGTACAAAATTTCACAGGAGCCATCATAACATGTATTTTCCATCCAGTCTGTTCATAAGTCACAAGGACCTGAACCAACCTGAGAAACAAATATCATATTGGTCCAAAACTTCTATGACCTAAAAGGGGTTTTAATGGTAGACATCCAATCTCAATTGTTTTTGGCAATGTGGTCCACTTGATAACTAGGTCTGTTTTATTTTTTTCATCCCAGGCCCTAGGACGAGCTGATCAAATGATGGACGGTTTGGATGATTCACATACATCAAGGTGGAGGTCCACGTATGTGGCCCACCTAAGACCAGCTTGCCAAAGGTATGAACGGTTTGGATGGAACACATCCATTAGCGGTGGGTCCCATCGTCCAGCCATCTGGATGGCGTGGATACAACACATACATGTAGGTCCCACGTGGTGGGCCACCCACTACAACCCTCTCTCTCTCTCTCATATTTATATTATATAATATTATATGTATATATATAAAACACGTACATCATCCATCCACGACCATGCTGGATGAAACAGATGGACGGTTGGGGTTTAACACATACCTCATGATCACACCCCAGCACCGGACGGATGGTCTGGATTAACAATACCACATGGTGGGGCCCACCATATTTGCTGACGTGCACACACACCAGCCAATCAGCTTATCATTGTGGTGGGTCCCACGTATATATATCTATAGATGTATATTATATATATATATTATTATTATTATATTTTATTCATTTCTTTCTTTTTTAATTTTTATCCAGATAGCATCCAACGTCCAGTGTCCAGCAAATGGATGGACGGTTGGATGCAACACATCATCACGATGAAGTCCCACCATCCCTAATGGACGGTGGATAAAACACATACATCAGGGTGGTGCCATGTGGTATGGCCCACCTGTTTAGATCAACCTGATATTTCTGTTCTCTCCATCCAAGCCTATTCAAACGGACAGGTAGGAGGATCCTGCCCGCTAGACAGATAACGTGGATAAAACAAATACATCATGTGGGGCGCACGTTCACGTGGCTAGACAACATGGATATATGGCACATGCGTCAAGTGGGCCACACACTCCAAATAAATGGACGGTGTGGATGATACACATCCGTCGTGGTGGGTCTCAAAATCCAACTTGTTGGACGATGTGGAACACCACACACATCAACGTGGGCCCAACGTGATGGATGGCGTGGATATATCACATGCATCAGGTGGGCCACATGGCATCAAAGGCAGGGAGAGAGAGAGAGAGAGAGAGAGAGAGAGAGAGAGAGAGAGAGAGAGAGAGATGGTGAGGAGGGGAGGGACCCTGCCACTATGGGCCCTCCCTATATAATACATACATCAAGATGGGTCCCACATATGTGGGCCCTTAAATTATAAAATCAAATACTAAAATCACCCACTTCAAGATCTCTCCTTCCTTCTTCCACTAACGGGTTCTAGAGCTCCAAGGAAACAAGATTCAACAATTAAGATTGATTTTGGAGGGTAGGATTGGGTAGTAGTGAGTGGGCCACACAAGGCTTTTCTCCTCTCATGGAGCTTGGATGATTTCTTGCTTGGAGAATGAGAGAGAGAGAGAGAGAGAGAGTGATGGAGAGAAGTGATGAGAGAGAGGGATGGTGAGTGATGGATGTGTGTACTTGACATGTAAGGGAGAGAGTTGACTTTATGGATTGCCTGGGAATAGGGCATGCACTTGACATGTGAGGTGATGTGTACTTGATTGATAGGATTGATATGATATTCTCTTGGATTTTGCAAAGCGCAACATTTTTTTCGAACTAAACGTGGGCCCACATCTCCTGGCCCAGGTATCAGATCGGCGCGCGAGACGCGGTATCGGAACCTCGGTGATGGTGCAGTCGCAAGGGTATAAGTTTTGAGTCGAGCCGACTCTGATATATGGGACACGACTCAGGATCGCGTGCAAACGCCGATAACAGATCGCGGGTCGTCAGAATTCGACTGGAAGGACTGCGGAGGCATATGGAACGGTACGTGCTATGATACGGGTCTTATAGCTCTCCCCACCTAATAAAAATTTCATCCTTGAAATCTACAGAATGGACAAGGGAAGAGGAAACATCATCAAGTATGTATGTTAAGGCACAATCAATCTACAAATGGATGAAGATAACGCTCTCTAATCTCAACCTCGCCCTCCCAAGATGCATCATCAACACTATGGTGATCCTACTGAACCTCGGATCCTTGAATAGATACGATCAAAATTGGAATGCTATGCAGCCTCACGATCTCCACGGTAGGGAGCTATATTAGAAAATCTCTAAGTTATTCAAACTCGGAGATCTAACAATTCCAAGTTCTTAATAATCATAGAGTGTAGGGTAGCTATCAGCAGATATGTGATGTTATCTTTAGTTATTCCTAAGTTATGTCTGATACCATCTTCTATCACACCCCAAACCCAAAAATCGGATTCACAGGAATCCCGATCGCTGAACCCAGTGCCGATAGCCTCCGTAGTACCCCATTCTCAGCTCCCAGAGCCCATATGCCAGGTTCTGATCCTAAGAAGCATAACCTCAAGTTTACCTAAATCACAAAGGCAACATCATCATCACATATCCACTAATATAAACATTTGAATACAATGCTGAAAGGGAAATATATACGTTAAAATCAAGCTGCAGAAGTCAGCTACATGCTCCAAGCTTCACGCTGCTGCAACCTAACATCACCTGCACGCATCTATCGTGCATAAGCTTAGAGGGTGGTGTAAGTGTATGCACAAGGTAAGTGCCAAGTATTCAATATAATGCCATAATCATATAATATCGAAAATACTAGTAAGATCATGAATCATACGATATTAGAGTAAGCAGAAATACGGACAAGTCCATAAAGATATCATCAACCTCATCTAGGTCATATAAATGCAGAAACATAGCAACCCAGAATGCCATATGCCGAGGATATAATGCAATATATAATATGTGATGCGAATGAAATGACCAAGATGCAGTGTGAATTCGGGATAATAGTACATGGTATCACAAAGGACTTCTATCCAAACCAGTCCTATACCTAAATTTGGATAGATAGGCTCAATGTAGTAAGCTCTTGATCACAGGTTAGTCACGCGCCACAACCAAAACCCTGACCATTGTGAAAGTACACATAACGATTAGTTGCGCGTCACTAGCCCGAGTGGATAGTGAATGAATGAATGAATATAATGCTGAGTATACAATTCCTGCTCCACAAATCAGTACTTTACATCTCTGGGATCATCACCAGGGTCTAGTATACTCTACGCTAGTTGCCGCCCTATCAAGGGCACGACTGGGTAAGTGGAAGAGACCTCACTATCTGTCTGCTAATATTAGGCCTAGCTCATCGATAGTGGACCCATTCCTTAAGATGGTCAGACTCAGCCTAGCTATGCCTACTCCCTCAGGTGGGTAAGGCCACACCCCCTCCTAATCGACCACGACATAGTGGGAGACGCGACCTACTGGTATACGACCCTCATGCGCTCATATATATCCACTCGGTCTCGACGTTGGGGCATCCTCTGGTACCAAGAGCATTTAAAGATTTTCACCCAGAGCCATCTATGGCAGCCCGATGCTAGTAACAATTTCTGGTGTCCCATCTGGCCATCCACAACATGATTTTGGAGGCTACGGCCGTGATGTCATTAGGGCGTACAGTAATCACTGTCACACAATGCGAGATGCATAAGTCACACAGTCCAATCATGCATCAATCCTGTGCCTACTGTGCGCTCATGTGGGATAACTACGCCTATCAGGGAGTCCCATAGACCACCTGCACTATGACATATGTAATGGTCAATCACATCTCATAACAAACATGCAGATGATGCGTATGGGCAGGTATCATGATGCTATTCTGTCACATACTCATAATCAGTATCAATAACTGGCCTCGATAATCGGTATCGACAATCGGCCTCAACAATGTGAACATTTAACCAACATTGTCCCAAGAAGTGGCCCACATAAAGCCTAATGTATAGTGGACCCATGGCCTTACAAAGGGCCTAATATACAACACCATGGGCCCCACTCAAGGGCTTAATACACATCACGATGGGCCTCTCCCATGTGGCTAATATACATCATAATGGACTCCATCGCTTGACCCTGAAATGCATTGCAATGGGCTTCATCACATAGGCCTAATATACATCACAATGGACTCCATCGCATAGCCCTCAGATGCATCGCAATGAGCCTCATCATATAGGCCTAATATACATCACAATGGACCTTTAACACGAGCTGAATATACATCACAATGGGCCTCAAATACGGGCCGCATATACATCGCATTGGGTCTCGAAATCGGCCTCGATAATCGAAATCATCCTCAATAATCGGAATCGGCCTCGACAATCAGAATCGGCCTTGATAATCAGAATTGGCCTTGATAATCAGAATTGGCCTCGATAATCAGAATCGGGCTCGATAATCATAATCGGCCTCGACAATCAGAATCGGCCTCAACAATCAGAATCAGCCTCGATAATCATAATTGGCCTCGATAATCAGAATTGGAATCAGCCTCGACAATCGAAATCGGCCTCGATAATCAGAATCGGCCTCGACAATCGGAATCAACCTCAACAATCGACCTCAACAATCGAAAACCTGCCTCAATATTCAGAATCAACCTCGACAATCGAAATCGGCCGAACAAGGCCTAAGGGAAGGTCACAATGTGGACATTAAACCATCATTGCCCATCAATGTGGCCATTTAACCAACATTTCTCCCAAGGAGTGACTCACATAGGGCCGAGCATATAGTGGGCCCATGGCCTCACACAAGGGCCTAACACACATCGCGATGGGTCACATCTATGGGCCTCTCATACATCAGGTGGGCTGCATCATATGGGCCACATATACATCACAATGAGTCTCTGGCACGGGCCTACTATACATCACAAAGGGCCACATCCCTTGGGTCTCAAATATATCACAATGGGCCTCTACCCATGGGCTCCAAGTACATCACAATGAGCCTTAAACCATGTGTCCCAAATACATCACAATGGGCCTCAACAAGGGTCTCATATATCATATCGGGCCTTATCTAATGGGCCCCAAGTACATCACATCGGGCCTCACCAAATGGTCCCCAAATACATCACATCGGGCCTCACCAAATGGGGCCCAAATACCTCACATCGGGCCTCACCAAATGGGCCCCAAATACATCACATCAGCCCCTTCCAAATGGGCCCCAAATACATCACATCGGCCCCTTTCAAATGGGCCCCAAATACATCAAATAAGCCATATCAAATGGGCCACAACAACTACACCATTCATCTATCTATAGAGATCATTTTAGAACATTATCCAAACAATGAATCATATCAAAAGATCATCTGGACGATACCACAAATAACAGTGGTGATAGTGATCAAAAGGTCAGTTGGACCACATCACAAATAGCAGTGGAGACAGTGATTTCCACTGTACAAAATTTCACAGGGGCAATCATAACATGTATTTTCCATCCAGTCTGTTCATAAGTTACAAGGACCTGAACCAACCTGAGAAACAAATATCATATTGGTCCAAAATTTCTGTGACCCAAAAGCGGTTTCAATTGTAGACATCCAATATTCTCCACTGTTTTTGGCTGTGTGGTCCACTTGATAACTAGATCTGTTTTATTTTTTCATCCCAAGCCCTAGGACGAGTTGATCAAATGGATCGACGGTTTGGATATTCACATACGTCAGGGTGGGGGTCCACGTATGTGGCCCACCTAAGACCAGCTTGCCAAATGTATGGACGGTTTGGATGGAACACATCCATTAGCCGTGGGTCCCACCGTCCAGATGGCTGGACGGTGTGGATACAACACATACGTGTGGGTCCCACGTGGTGGGCCACCTACTACAACCCTCTCTCTCTCATATTTATATTATATAATATTATATATATATATGGGAAAAGGTACTATGCGCTCGAGCGTAAAGCGATCGTCCGTGAGGTCGAGCTATGTGGGCCCCACCGTGATGCCGTTCGAAGATCCACACCGTTCACCAGATGCACGAGCCCAGGGTGGGCCCACACGGCCCAAAATCAGCCGTCTACGAAACTCAGGTGGGCCATACCATCGGAAAACATAAGTATACACGCAAAAACATGTAAAAGCACTTGGTGGGCCCCACCTAAGTTGTGGATACCACCTGAAACTTGGTCTAAAATTACAGCCAAGTGGGACACACATGATGGACGGTGTTGATCATAAAAAAACGTCTCGAAAGGTCCCCACAAATGGTTTTGAATGTTTCAATGGTGCACGGCCCCTCTCAACTTCTGTACATGGTGTGGCCCACAAAAGTCACGGATTGACTTGATTTTCAGTCGTGTGGGCCCCCTATGGAATGGTGCATCTGACTGAGGGGGTAGATTTTCGAACGGCATCACAGTGGGGCCCACATCAGCTCGACCGTACGGATGACCGCTTTACGCTCGAGCGCATAGTACCTTTTCCCTATATATATATATATATCACGTACATCATCCATCCACGACCCAGCTGGATGAAACAGATGGACGGTTGGGGTTTAACACATACCTCATGATCACACCTTAGCACCGGACGGATGGTCTGGATGCAATCCATGCCTCATGGCAGGGTCCACACGTGTGGCCCACTAGAACTAGAGGATGGATGGTCTGGATTAACAATACTGTATGGTGGAGCTGTAAGACCCATATCCTAGTTCGTACTATTCCATCGAAGTCCGGCAGTCGGCGATCGATAATCAACGTTGCGCACGACCGTAAGTCGTATCCTGTAGATTCGAGTCAGTTTAATCCGAGACCTGTATTATTGCGACCGCACCGTCGCCGTGGTTTCAACGCCGCGACTCACGCACCGATCTGATACCCTGATCAGAAGATGTGAGCCGACGTTTATTTCGAAGAAACACCGCGCTTTCTCAATCCCAAGAGAATCTCTACACAATATTAAATCAATCCCATCAATCAATCAATCACTTCAATGTCAAGTACAAAGCAACCCATGCTTTCTCTCTCCAAAGTTAACTCTTTCTTACCCTCTCTCTTACACCACCTTACATGTCAAGTACCACATCCATCACTCATCTCACCCTTTCACCCATCACACCCATCCCTCATCTCTCTTACAACTCTCTCTCTCCTTCTCATTTCCCAAGCCAAGCAAGAGCTCCCACGTTTAAGCCTTCCATAAAAAAATGTATATGTGAGGCCCACCTTTCCCCATCCCAAGATCTCCCATCCTAGCCATCCATTTCCCATCTCCACCATCAAAGAGGAGCACAAGGAGGGTGGCGTTCCAACGGACCGAAGAAATCAACCGGTGGGTGCTTTGATAGGGTAGTTTTCATGTTTTCTTAGATGGGCCAAGTGAGACCTACCGATCAATGGTATGGATCTCACTTTGGACCCTAAGATGTGGCTGATGGCCCACCTTGATTACCGTTTAATGTATGACTGGATGCAAGGGAGGGCCCATAGTGTCGGGGTCCCTCCATCACACGTGTCTCCCACCTTTTTTTTCTCTCTCTTTCTCTCCCTTTTTATTTTTTTTCTTGTGATGATGTGATTGTATGGCCCACTCGGATGGACCCCACCATGAAGTATGTAGTTTATCCAAGCCATCGGTAAGTGGGGCCCACCTTATGTGTGTGTTGTAACCGCACCATCCTCCATGTGGTGGCCCACCTAAACCGGGCCCACCTCGAATGTATGTGTTGAGTCCAACCGTCCAGCGTCCAAGGACGCTGGACGTGGAAAGGAAAACACAAATATTGGCTTGATTCTCAAGCCTTGGAGAATGGACACTTGTATAGGCCCCACCTTGATATATGTATTCAATCCACGCCGTCCATCTTATTTACTAACTCATTTTAGGCGTTGAGCCAAAAAGTGAAACTGATCCAACTTTCTGGTGGGCCAAACCCTTGAAATCAGTAAATTTCACCGTTTAAATGCACCTAAATTCTTCTACACGCCGAAAAATATCCGATATTGGACTTGTTGGGTCCATCTCAGGCCATGGAAATCAGTAGACGGGGTGGATTCGGCTGAAGCGGGCCCCACACGTGAAAAACCTTAGAAATAAAGGGATTTAAAAAAAACATAACAGCAGCATGGCTGCTGCTGTCAGAGATAGAGAGAGGACGCTGGGCGTCCTGGCTCGAACGAGTAGGAACCCACAGGTCCCCAGCCGTGGGCCCCACCATGATGTATATTTTGTATCCACACCGTCCATGAGGTGGACCACCCCCTGAGGTGGGTCCCCTCCGAAAATCAGCTTGATCCAGATCTCAGGTGGCCCACACCACACGAAACAGCGGTGATTGAACTCTACCATTGAAACTCTTTTTGGGCCCATGGAAGTTTTGAATCAATCTGATATTTGTCTTTCATATTCACCCATTCACCCAGGTCTGTGTGACCCTATCAACAGTTTGGATGTAAAATAAATGCTATGGTGGGCCCCACGTGGGAGCCCACAGTGATGTATGTGTCTTATCCCCACCGTCCAGGCGGACGGTGGGAGCCCATTGTAATGTATGTGTTGTATTCCACCGTCCAGCGGACGGTGGAGCCCACGGTGATGTTTGTGTTTTATGCACACCATCTAGTGGACGGTGGGTCCCACCTGGAATTTTTCATGCACCTGAAACTTGGTTTAAACCCTCAATCAAGTGGGACACTCTGACTAGATGGGCTGGATTTGCAAAATCACATCTCTGTGGGCCCTCAAAATGGTTATGAATGTTTTAAACGGTGCACGGCCCTCTCCATTGCTGCATGTGGTGTGGCCTGCACAAGTCACGGATTGACTTGATTTTTGAGACCTAGGCTTAGGATGGAATGGTGCATCTGGCTGATGGGGTAGATGTTTGAAATGCATCACGGTGGGACCCACATAGCTTGACCTCACGGGACCTAAAATCAGCTTGAGCGCATTGTACCTTTTCCCTTAGATATATTTTATGTATATATATCATAGTAGGCTGGTGGGCTGTTTTGGGGCCTACCATGATGCATGTATTGCCACCAACCCATCCATCCAATTTTGGAAGCCCATTTTATTGCATGAGCTAAGGAATGAGGCAGATCTAACCGTTCAAGTGGACCCCACCATTTGTTATGCATATGGTCCATGTGATCGGTCCCATTTTGACGTACTATAGGGCCCAATTGGTGTGACCCATTTGGTATATGTAAGGCCCATGATAGGAGGCCCATTATGATGTATTTAAAGGCCCATGGGATATGGCCCATTATAATGTACATAAGGCCCCTTTGATGCGGCCCACTTAATTTATAAAAGGCCCATATGATGCGGCCCATTTGATGTATCTAAGGCCCATGGGTCGAGGTCCAACAGGATGTCCTTAGGGTCCATTGCAATGAGCGATTCCTCCATAGTGTGTGTAATAATGTTTGATGACAGGTCATGCCTTGAGAGCAATGTTGGTTTGACATCCACATTGTAAGAATAATATTGGTTAAATGTCCGCATTATAACTCTCCCTAGGGCCCATTAGTAAGCCCATACTTGTTGATAGTTCACCACTTTATAACATGCTTAGTATAGCTCCATGATTCATACCTATATGCATCATTTGTATGCTTGATATGAGGAATATTTAATCATATCATAAGCCGTTGGGCTGAGACATTTACGGGATTCCTTATGAGACGGAGTGCCCCACATGATCACGTGGTACGCGTGAGATTGCTGCATGATTGTACGGTATGACTCATACATCTCACATATGTGTGACTTGATCACTGCACGCCCTAGTGACATCAGGGCCATGGCTCCACAGGCACATCGTGGATGGCCGTATCGGATACCGGAAATACTTTGTTCTAGCATTGTGGGCACTTAGGATGTCCTTGAGTGAAAGTCCCAGAACCTTTTTGGTACCAGGGGATGCTCCAACGTCTAGACCGAGTAGATACACGAGCGCCCGAGTGCCGAATATCAGTAGACCGCATCTCCCACTGTGTCGTGGTCAGTTGGAAGGGGGTGTGGCCTTATCCACCTAAGTGAGGGGGCTATAAGCTAGGCTGAGTTTGACCAGCTTGCAAATGTATCCGCTATCGACGAGCCGGGTAGGTATTGGCAGACTACTGGTCAGGCGGATAGTGTAGTCTCTTCCACTTACTTGACTGTGTAGCTAGGGAGGAGGCAGTCAGTGTGAGGTGTATTACACCCCGGTGATATCCAGAGAGGAACTGTACTGATATGTGTACTTGATGAGTACTGACATGCTTATATTGCATCTCGCATATGACATTCGGCTACGTAGGCCTTGCATTGCATCGGTATGGTCGATAGCATTCATGTTTTGTATCGCATGGTCTTAGTATGGCCGATAGCATTCATGCCTTGCATTATATAGCTTTGGTATAGCTGATAGCATTCATAGACTTAATTACCCCCACACTTCCGCATTACTCTGATATTATATACTTGGTACTTACCTTACATACACTTTCACCACCCTCTAAGCTTTTGTAAGCTTATGCACGATAGATGCGTGCAGGTGGCGTTAGGTTGCAGCAGCGTTGAGCTCGGAGCGTACAACAGTCTTCTGGAGCTTTTGGAGTTTTCTTTGATATCTTCATATTGTATTTCCCTTTCTACATTATACTCAAAGTTTTTGATATAGTGGATATATGGTGTTGTTGTTTGTGACTTGGTTATGCTTGTGGTTATGCTCCATTACAAAAAAAATTCATCTTGAAAATCCTCCTTGTAGGATCCCAGGATCGGAATCTGGCGTATGGGCACTAGGAGCCGAGAATGGGGTGCTACGGAGGCTGTCGGCGCCGGATTCATCGATCGGAAATTTTGTGAGCCCGGTTTCCAAGTTTGGAGCGTGACAGGGGCCCACCATATTTACTGACATGCAAACACACCAGCCAATCAGCTTATAATTGTAGTGGGTCCCACATATATATATATATATATCTATAGTTGTATGTTATATATATTATTATATTTTATTTCTTTCTCTTTTTTTTTTTCCAGACAGCATCCAACGTCCAACGTCCAGCAAATGGATGGACGGCTGGATGAAACACATTATCACGGTGGAGTCCCACCGTCCATCATAAAACACATACATTAGGGTGGTGCCACGTGGTATGGCCCACCTGTTTAGATCAACCTGATATTTCTATTTTCTCTCCATCTAGGCCTGTCCAAACGGACAGGCAGGAGGATCCTTCCCGCTGGACAGACAACATGAATAAAACAAATACATCATGTGGGGCCCACGTTCACGTGGCTAGACAACATGGATATATGGCACACGCGTCAAGTGGGCCACACAAACAAATGGACGGTGTGGATGATACACATCCGCCGCGGTGGGTCTCACCATCCAACTTGTTGGACGGTGTGCACACACCACACACATCAAAGTGGGCCCAACGTGATGGATGGCATGGATATATCACATGCATCAGGTGGGCCACATGGCATCAAAGGGAGAGAGAGAGAGAGAGAGAGAGAGAGAGAGAGAGAGAGAGAGGGATGGGAGGGAGTTGGGTAAGAAGCAAGCAGATTGCAAGCTGTACAGTGACAGTCAAAGTGCAATACACTTGGCTAAGAATTCAACCTTTCATTCAAGGATTAAGCATATTGCCATCAGATAACACTTCATACATTCGTTACTAGAAGATGGATCAATTGCTCTAGAGAAGATTCATACAAGTGAGAATCCTGCGGATATGCTGACTAAGGTGGTCACATAGGAGAAGTTGAAGCTCTGTTCAGCTTTGATTGGTCTTGAGGATTGAAGACGGGGAGATGGTGCACTCCAGATGAAGAAGACAAGGTTTATGGGAATATATCTTTAAGTGGGAGATTGTTGAGAAGTGGAGCCACATTTGGGGCCACACACGACCGTTCGTGGCCCCTGCTCGACCGGTCATGATCAATCATGGATTGGCTAGACTCAAAGTCCAGCGAGCATCAGTTTTTGGGTCTAAGGTGCTCGACCGGTCATGGGCTATGCTTGACCAGTTGTGGGATCCACTCAATTGGTCGTGCAGTCCGCTCAACCAGTCGAGGTTACGTAGATTTGTTTCCGGATTTGATGCAGATTGCGGAAAATTGAGTCGCCTTTTGTAAGGGTGCGAAAGGAAAGTTGCCAAAACTATAAATTGGGGTCCCTTGGGTTATTCTAGGGTTAAGGTGAATATTGAGGAGTTATTCTAATGTGTGGGCAAAGGGTTTTTCTCTGTATTTCCAAGGGAGAGGTTAGTATATTACCTTGTAATCTTCATTATTCTTCATAGTAGAAGTTTGCATCCGTAGTTTTTTTTACCCTAGTTTGGGGTTTTTCCACGTATGTCTCGTCTTGTGGTTTGTTTGGATTGCTTTGATCTGTTTCTAGTTTATATTTCTTGTTGTTTATCGTTTGTGGATGAGACTTGAGATTGGATCTCGGTTCACTACGTTGTTGGCGTGTTGCGCAACACCAAGCCTCTCAGTCTGACCCTTGCGACAATACCGTCCATCCAACCGTTGAATCTTCAACTAAACCTCATCTAATTCATGCATTTGCATTGGGTAATACTCATCTCATTCATAAAACACGTTTTTGCACCAAATCAGCTCGAAAGTATGCTCTGCAGCTTGCCGATATAATTACATCCTGCCCATCAAAAACCTTACCGATTTAGTCACAAGCATTGCATTCCATACGACATTGGCATACGAGAACTGATCATTGACCCTTAAGAGTAGTAAAATCATGTGAAGTAGAGACCGTACGAAAGTATGGGTAGAGTGGGTGCCTGCCACCTTCCCTCTCTGTAACTGTGATCCACTACTCAGAATAATCTTTGATCATAGGCCACATAATCATTTTAAAGTTGATAATCTTTGTATCCTCTTTCCTAACATTTTTATAAGGTCTAAACGAATGTAAGAATGGACAATTGGCTAGTGGCAATTCTGGTCAAATTTAAACTCTCAATCATAGCTTTGGAAGCCCTCGAGAGAGGGACCCGTGGAGGTGAGTCAATTTCATCCCGGGATCCAGTGTTCACATATCCCCAAAAAATGAGGCGGATCCAAAGCTCACATGGACCACTGTGAATGTTTACCACTGACAATTTCTTAGGGGCCAAAGAAGTTTTCGATCAATTTGATAATTGGTTTTTCCCTTCATCCAGGTCTGTGTGACCTTATGGACAGGTTGGATGACAAATAGACATCCTAGTGGACCCTAGGATGGTTTCAATGGTGGGAATCATCATCCCCACTGCTTTCTATGGTTTAGTCCACTTGAGCTTTGGATCTATCTTATTTTTGGTCTCATAACTTAAAATGATCTAGCCAAATGGGTTGATGGTGTGGATATAAGATATAAATCATGGTGGGGCCCAGAAAACTTGGCAATGTCAATACACCACCTAGGTCGGCAGACCATGTAATCCTCTTCCCCATATCATATAATATGCATGTATCTGCCACATGCCTATGATGATCACATAAGTCAAACATAGTAGTGTTTTTCTTTGTTTTTTTATTTACTTTTTCTGTTTTCAACAATTTAAAAATTTCTTCCCAACAAACATAGTTTAGATTAGCTATTAAAATATGGGGTTGAGTCAAGTAAAGATTAGGTCAAGTCTTCAGGTTGACCTTGTCAAATCACCACTTTGTTTAAAAGCTCGAGCCGGTAGAGAATGGTGTATCAATGTATATCAAGGGAGTTTAACACCCTTCTGTACCTGTGGGGTGGAACTTTGCACATGAATATAAATGTATATCAATGGACTTTAACACTTTCGTGTAAGTGCAGGGTGGAACTCTTCATGGGAATTTATTGGACAAGACTAGACCTGATTTTCCTAGCCCCCCATGAGAGAATATATTGCTGAGGCATATTTGTTGCTTTCGGAATTCAAACATAGGACTTTTCACTCTGATACCATGTCAAACAATCACTTTTTTAAAAAGCTTCAGCCAGTATAAGATGGTGTATCAATGTATCTCGAGGGACTTCAACTAACCTGCCCAACTACCCATCGAGTTGAGTAGATAGTTTTTTAGTTTTCAAATGATGGGATCAACTTGCTTAAAGAATAGGACACCACATCATCCTATTAGTTATCTTCTAGTAAGTAAGATCACTGAACTAATCTCCTAGAGTTGGTATATGCTAACTTGACATGCCTCCTTATGAAGGAGGGATGATAAACTTTTAAGTTTCTTTGACTCTAACACCATGTTATTCGGAAGAGAATAAGGTGTATAATCTTCTTTCCACATACCACTCTATTTATAGAAAAAGATATAAATACAAAAACCCTAGCCTTAATGTTCCTTATGGACCTATGGGCTCAATAAAGAGGAGATGGGCGTAGGCCAATTATCCCAATAACAAAGGTGGATGCCAACCAAACTCCATCCTTAGATGTTGTCTTTTCTTATACACAGGATTGCATGAAAGACTTTAGACGTCACATCAATGTTACTGACATTGAAATGGTAGTACACAATCATGCAAATGATGGTAGCACGCAATCTTTTTATGCATAGATTGCAATGTGGATCATCACATCATATCAATGGTCCAAATCAACGAACCATTTCCACCACTTCCATAAATTCAACTCCTAAGAACACACTACTTATCCATTGGGCGAGGATCATAGAGTACCCCTCTTTATCCTCTTTATCAGTATTAAGAAAAAAAAAAAAGAGTATAATTTTGGTGGGTCTCAGACATGGAACCCTTTCACTTTTTTTTTTTTTTGTTTTTTTTGTTTTTTTTGTTTTTGTTTTTGTTAGCTTGTTAGTACACCCCACTGTCAGTTGACACTTCACTATTAGCCACCCCCACTAGGGATCAATACCAAGGCCTCAAGTGTTGAAACGAGGATCCCTTTCACTTTGCTTTGCCTAGATTTATATTTAATTTTATTAGCCTTTGTTTTGCTTTTATAATCAAGAAAGTGAGCCTTACAATTGCATAAAAAATGCATTGGCAAGAGAGATATTCTTTTGATAAAGAGTGGTTTTTCTCTTGTACTTTAAAAATTCCTTCAATGGTGTATATTCATGCCTGATTTTGTGAGGACTTCTGGTACAAGTGTTGAGTTAGCTAAGCGCTGACGTCTTCTAACAGGAGACGTCCTCCACTCCTCACGTATCACGTCTCCTTTTGGAGATGTGCTTTTTCTTTCCCATTGGTATGAAGGTATGATGCTAGTAAACCTTCTTCTAAGCTTTGTTACATGCTTTTACGTAGTGGTATATATAAAGGAAATTAGATTGGTACTTAGTTACTAGGTACGCTTTTATCATATTGGGTAAACTCAGTTGGGCCCACCTTGAATGTATGTGGTCAATCCACAATGTACTTCCGTTTCTTCATCTAATGTAAGGGGTTGAGCCCAAAATTGAAGCATATCCAAAGATCAAGGGGATCATACCACTGGAAACAATGGGGATAATGATTTCCACCGTTGAAACCTTTCTAGGCCCCAAAGTGATTTTTATTTGATATCCAACCTGTTCATAAGATCATATAGACATGGATGAAGGGAAAACACAAATATATAGTCTTGATTCAAAACTTCTATGGCTCCCAAGAATTTTTCAATGGTAGATGTTCAATTCAACTGTTTCTGTGGTGTGGTCCATTTGAACATTGGATATGTTTCATTTTTGGGATTAGACCCTAAAATTATCTGGTAAAATTTGTGGATGGAATGGATAAAATACATAAATCATGGTGGACCTCACGGAGTTTACTCAGTATGCTAAGCATAAAGAGTTACTACCCAATCTGCTGCTTCCTGTATAAAGAGGTCATGGATTAATAGAGGTATCTCATTTTATTAATTCATCTTATGAGATATTTCTTGATATGAGATTCCTTGTATAGGTTGAAGAGAGAAGTAAGCTTTGTATTTTTTGTTTTTGTTTTTATTTTTTTAGAAAAGAAGACACTGTGTTGGTGCATTGCAGAGTAGGTATCTTACATAACCATAAAAATTCCGGTGCCTCTTATCTTTTATTTTTATTTAGCCATTTTAGCTTTTTGTTTAGTCGTTTTCTTTTGTGTTTTCACCTTACCTACATTAATTACACGTGGGTATTTTTTATTTTTCGAAACTCTCTCAAAATTTCAATGAAAATATTTCAAGTGGCTGCATGCAGTCACATGCATGTATAAGTGAGAGGTATATGGATACATTTTTATAACGAGATCTATAAATCCCGTCCCAATAAAAACTGTTCCACTTGATAGCTTTAGGTAGGATCCATGTGAGTGCCTTGTTCCATTTTCTTCCCATAATGGGTTGAAAATGTCAATTCACTTGCCTACAAACACTTTCTCTGTGGGATCAGATGCTCGTGAATGATGTTGATGGCCTACGATCTGGACTGATCAGACCACCCTACATGTTACATGGATCATGTGTCATCTGATGCTTCATCTAGTGGCATTAAAGGGAAGTTGTTCTACTTGAACACATGAGCTGCTTTTCCCCTTTCTAGAAAAGAACTTTGATACTCCGGTAGTGTGTCATAGATGATACACAGGTACTTAGAAATTGCATAATTGGAATATGGGTGGTTCAATTAAACTCTCCAAATTATAGATTGTAGTTTAGATGCATAACAAGTATTGGATTGGTGGACATTTATTGGACGGTTAAGAAGAAAAAGATCAGATGGTCCTTATTTCAAGAAACAACTTTCCATGAATCAGAGGTTAGGATTTGTTCAAACAATATGATGTTGGGATTGTGACTTAGAGATAGTGGGCTCCATAGTTAGTAAGCTTAGTTTTAGTTATTATATGGCACATGTAGAAATTTTTTAGTGCCTGTGCATCAAGTGTTGTCCTCTGCCAGAGTATCAAATAACTCCCCTTTCCTATTTTTGTAGTTAAGCTGGGTCAGGTCATCTGGCCCATTTATCTTTAGACAGACCTGGGCCTGGGAAAAGGCTCAAGCCCAGATAATATAACAAACCCAGTTTTGGGCTCTGCTTTGAAAGCGAAGAATTTCTTCGTAGGCTATGAGAATCAGGCATGGGCCTGTGATCATGATGGGCCAGCCCAACTTTATAAAGGCTACAGTTCTATCGTACAAATCAAATGATTAAAATTAGGATTGTCAGTGGGCCATGTCTGGGTCAAGAACAATCAAAGATTTAAGATTCGTCGGTTGCCAAACATGTGTTGATTTGATTGTCGTGAAGTCATGGATGACTTACCAAACAACCATCTTTTTTTATAGGTTGAGGGTGCGTTTGGATGCTCAATTCAAATGAATTGCAATTTACTAGATTTAATAAAGACAATGAAACTAGCCTTGAAATTACCATTTCCAATTTTGGCAGTCCATATTGAAATGCATAGAATTGCAACTGAGGGCATTGTTGTTTTTCATCAAGGAGTTGAATGGTGTTGTCCCATTTTGGTCATTGCCAACTTATTGCAATTTAACTCAATTGAGCACCCAAACGCACCCTTAGGCAAGATCATGGTTTCGATAGTATTTACTGCAAATAGCCGCGGTTAAACAGAAGCGGATTGCGTCCTGCCCCCGCCTGGACAGAATCAGTCCATGCAGGGGTTGTGTGGGGCCCACCGTGATGTAAGGATTTTATCCATGCCATTCATCCATCTTTTCAGATCATTTTAGTAAATGAACCCAAAATCAAGGAAGATCTAAGGATCAAGTGGACCACAAATTGGGGATTGAACGCCCACCATTAAAAACTTCTTGAGGGCTAATGAAGTTTTGGATCAAGCTGAAATTTGTGTTTTCCCTTCATCCAGGTCCGTGAGATCTTATGAAGAGATTTAATGGCAATTAAACATTATCGTGGGCCTTAAGAAGGTTTTAACTGTTGACATCATTAGTCATTAGTGACCATCATGGATTGCAAATGATTTTAAAGAATCACTTTTTTTTTTTTTTTTTTTTATAAATATTTTTTTAATATTTAGTTTTTATTTTTATTTTTTACACACACACCCCACACACTCAACTAACGCTAGTGGAATTTCACCCCCTCTGGTACTAGAACCCTTGACCAGGTGTTGAAACTCCTGGGAGTCTACCACCGGAGCAAGAATAAGGACCCGCAATCACTTTGATCAGGCAATCATAAACATCCCTTCCACGGTATGTAAAAAAGGATGGATAAAGCAAAATAAGGCCAAATTAAAGATGAATAAGATCGGACTGTGTGCCGAGTAAACTCAATGGAGACCACTGTGATTTATGTGTCTTATCCACCCTATCCATCCATTTTATGGACTCATTTTAGGGTATGAGGCCAAATTTGAAGCATATAGCAAGCTCAAGTGGATCACAACAAAGGAACAATGGGATAAACATACACCATTGAAACCTTTCTAGGGCCTACAATGATGTTTATTTGTCATTCAACCGGGTCATAAGGTCACACAGACATGGATGAAGGGAAATTACAAATATCAGCTCGATCCAAAACTTTCTGGCCTCTAAAAGGTTTTCAATTATAGGCATTTAACTCCCACGGATTTTAGTTGTGTGATCTACTTGGATATGCTTCAATTTTGAGTTCATGCTCTAAAATGTGCTGAAAAAAAATGAATAGATAAGACCCATGTAATGCCTTGGATTTTCGCCAACTTGGAAATTGGATGTCCTTAGTTATTACTATTGCTTTCTCGATTCAAGTGCATGCCTGTGTATACATTCACTCGGTTGGGTGATTTTAGTGGACCAAAAATCGCCCGAGTGGAAGTTGTGAATTTGGGGAACATATGCTAGGAGGTTCAGTTCCACCGAGTGGGACTCAATTGCACCAAGCAAATTGGGATAGCAAAGTTTGGTTGCACTGAGGAATTATCAAGTGACCAACAAAACTGGGACAACAAGGTTTGGTTGCACCGAGTAACCCTGGACAACAATGTATAAAAAGGTACAAAAATTGACAGCTCAAATATACTGACTTAAAAAATTCATAACTTTTTCAATAAAATTCAGATTGAGGTGATTCAAAATGAAAAACAAAACTTGATGAGTCTTGCTTTATATATATATATATATATATATATATATATATATATATATATATATATATATATATATATATATATAAAGTGAGGTTGATTTTAAGATGTTTTGAGAAATATGTAGAAAATCATCTATTTTAGGCAACTGGTACTTCTAAAATTTTAAGAATTTTTCTAGAACTTGAAATGGAATGAAATTTTGTAGCACAAAATTAAATTTAATGATGAATTACAAAAAAATAAAATTATAAAAATAATTTAGTAACTGAAAGTATTAAAAATATTACAAGCAACTGACTTGTTGAAACTGAAAATTTATGCAATTGCAAGTTGTCGATGGATCAGACATAATTTTTTATTTTTTTTAAATTTATAATCTTAGAGTTTTAGTATTTGGTATCTTCTAAGGAATTGCTTCTAATCATGCCAGAAATCATCATGTGTAATTAAATTAGGATATTCTATTTTTAGTATATTTTATTATTTTAGATCATTTATAGTTTAGTCGAATTAGGACTCTTGGTTAAGGTGATTAGATCCGAATCACCATTTCATCTAATTGCAAGAAGGCCACAATGTAAACATAGTTAATTTAAACCCTAGTTGCCATGCACAAGAAATTTCGTTGTCTAGTTTATTTCAGAAATTGTTAGACTAACCAAACAATCTTTAGACCGCTCATTGGTGCAACATTAAACCTGAAACTATAGAAAAATGTTCATCTTTATGGTCTTGACGTCCATCATGGGAGGAACAACTAAGATCGTGCCTCGAATTATTCAACTTGGGCTCGTGAGGTGAGCACATGAAGTGTATGGATGCCCCTAGAAAGTGTAAAAAAAATAAAATAATAAAATAAAAACTTAAGTTAATTGTCCGCGTTCAAACTTTGCCAAACTTTTAGCTTTCGGACGGTTTAGATCACAATCAAATTAAGGATGCTAACCTATGTTGTTATCGTACACATATTCGTATAGTCACGACCTTAATCAACAATCGATAACCGTCGAACTAAATTTTAATCATAATCATTGATCAGTGTGTCTTATATGCGAGGTGATTGAAAGCCTCGTACATATCACCAATTATGACAACTATCGTACAACGTAGATCAACCTGTACACCCTTTAGTGGACCTCGAAAGCTAGCATCAATCTCTTATAGGGTTATGATCTCAAATACATTATTCCCAGGGTCACAAACATACATTCGGCACTATATAACCCTTTTATTGGGCAACCTCTCTCCTTCATATGATTTTCCTTTAGGCTTTGGAGGAGAAAGAAGAGAGGGATTAGAGAAATGGTGGGGCTCGGTACCAGCTCACATCGTATGATCCCCATGCTAGCCAGATCTTATAAGATCTTACCTCTATGCTTAGTTTTACATCTCTCAAAATTAAAATCCATTGATTTCGGGTTAGATTCTTCACCCTTTACTAGGTAAAAAGTTCCTTACTTGTCCTTCCACCTATTCCTTTCATTTTCTACCTTTTTGAAGGGTTGGAAACCCCATTTTGTTTTTGTCGTTTCTCAAAAACCTTAACCCTAGGGTTTGTTCATGCTAGGACTTGGGGTCCTGAAGATTGATTGGGAGCAGCTCGTGCTATTGTGAAAGCCGTATTTGGGCGTGGCCCCATGTGGATGCCATTGTATGTCAATTTCAGGCCTCGACTCGTCGAATCAAGTTAAGGTTTGCTCAAATTAAGTTAGGTAAAACTCTTAACCCTTGATTAAAGTCTAACTATGTTAGAATTAAAGTTCTTAACGATAAGATTGCTGGTGAATTAGTGTTTGAAGTGTTCTTTTCCAAATTTCTGACGTTAAGGCCACATCCAAATCAAGAATTTTCAACTTTAAGGTGAAGATCTACCCTTAAGCTTCTACTTGACATTTTAAATGATTAAATGTGTCTGTTTGCTATTTGGTTAATAACATGCTCGATGAAATGCTTGAGTGATATGAAATTTCTAATATTAAAACTCTTGAATGTCGAAGGTTAAAAAATGTTGATATAGATCAGATTGTGCTGATGTAGGTTGAATTGTATTGATTTCTACATGCATACAATTATCATTTGTTAATATAGGTTGGATTCTGTTGAGGTAGGTTGGATTGTACTAGTTCATACATGTATTCAACTGTTATACCCTGGTGTAGTATTAAATTTGCTTCATGTTTACAATTATGTATTTGATAATCTAAATTGTTGTTTTGGTGCATCAAGTGTTGCAAATTGTTTAAGTGGGTAGCCGACCCAAGGTTTGTTCAATCGATTGAGGTTGAACTCGAACGACTAACAATTGTCAGAATTACATGGGATACCTTGCACCAATGCCAATTTTTTTTGGGATTTCTCCATAGTCGATTCGATTAGTCTAATGCAAGATTGATCATTTCTATGCTTGCTGTTGAATAACACTTTATAAAATCTAGAATACATCTGTTACCATTGAAATGAGTTCACTCAAAACTATTAGTATATTACAATCATACTTAGACTCATGAGTTGAGCATGGTGGAATGGAACACCGTGTTCGAGCTGTCGGTCTATGCTAAGGTGATGAGCCTCCCAGTAGTGATAGTGAGCACTGATGAAGGTGACGAGCCAACCTGTTATATATTAGAAAGGATGATAAGTCATTTCCGTATTGATTAGTGTTGGCTAACAAGCCCTTACCTTATTATGATAGCCCTCAGAACCCTAAATTGGATTAAGTGACATGGGTGAGGAGCCACTACGACTACAACGACCCTCGTAATCTGGTTTGATTCGTAATATAATGGTGACAATCTAGCTTCACCAATATGTTGTTTGAATAGGTTCTAATAAATATTTGGATAACCATACATATCAAGGAACTAATTGGTGATGCTGGTGACGAGGCACATTACTATAAGATAGGCATGTGTGGAAGTTAAAGTTGTAATGAGGGAGTGTTAGCACTACTGCGAAAGGCATTAGAGTTGCTTTGATGAGGGAGTATTGAAATTGTGCGAACATGCATTCACATATCTTAACAAATAGATTATGAAATTGTTTATTTTGTTATGCTATCATTACCTGCACTTAGTTATGTTAATAAAATATGTAACTTTCTTCGTGTTTGCGTGTTAGAGATAATATGCTTAAAAGTAGTATATGTAAAAATATGTAATTGTCGCGAACCAACTTATAAGAAAAATGTGCCGAATATAATCTTAGGGATATTTTTTCACTATGTTGGTGTTTGATGTCTTTCATTAGATGATTAGGAATATGACCAGATGGTAGTGTGCTCGGGGTGCCCTAGTAGACTTATAACTTCATCCCTTCTGTAGTTATATTTACCGTACATGTTGAATTTATTGTTATTTGTATATTTCTCATATAACGAATACTACTTTTGGAATTGTACCTTTGTATATTAGTCATATATTTCTGGGTTTTGTTATTTTTACCTTGCTTTAGATCAGCTAAGTTGAAATGTGTTTACTTTGATTAATTATATATGAAATGAATGTTAATCTAAATGAGAACACACATGCGTTTTTATTAAGTTCACACCCAAAAACTCATGATCGGAGTCTTTGTACTCAGATATTGAATTTTGTGGCATGACAACACATCAGAGTGGGCCCTATAAAATTTATTCAGTACAATATAGTAACTTAGTACGCAATATGCACCCAAACATACAATCCGGTCAGAGCTATTCTTTCATTGTTGCCTACAAAATGTGTTATGCACTTAATGGACAGTTTGAATGATATTGTGATTATATTTTATCACCATGGTACGTAATAACCTTATGAACGGTTTAGATGGCATATAAGTATCATGGCCAGTCCCAAGAATGTTTTAGTGGTGGTTATTTCTGTTCTCACTGTTTCTTGTTGTGTGGCCCACTTAAGTTTTGGATCTATTTAATTTTTTAGATTCTTGTCCTCTTGTAAGTCTAAGGAACCAATTAACGGAGTGGATTTCTCATGCGCATATCTATGGGCCCCATATAGCTTTCGACCACAATAACCATTTATGGGGAGCAAGTCTCGTCCACTAAAATTAGACACGAATCACCTACGCCCATGTAGGAAGTTCCTGTAGAGTGAAGGTATGTGGGGCCCATAAAGATTCTTGTGACAAATCCACTCCATCCATTGATTTCACAAGACCACAATAGGGTAAAAGTCCAAAAATTAGGCAGATCCAAAATTTAGGTGGGTCACACCACACAAAACAGTTAGAACATAGGCAAGTCGCTTCCCATTTTAATTAAAATTATCCAAAGTCCAACTTGGACCGTAAGTTACCGTCCACTCATTGTATATCTTCCAACTTGCCTGGTGTATTAAACATCCAACTCATTCAATACGTTAGCCTTTTAAGGATCACTGTGCAAAAATTAGATGGATCCAATCATTAGGTGGATCACATTGTATTTTTGTTTATTTATTAGTAGTTATAAATTATTTTCTAATGGTAGGCCCACTTAATGACTAGTCGGCCTGATTTTGATGCAAGGTAATCAACATGGTGGGGCCAACCTATTGAACTGGTTATATGCTGCATATGTGTAATATGTTGGAAGATACCATTGGGGTGAACAATAACTTGTGGTCCAACTGATTGGACTTGAGAACTCATGTTGTGATACATGTCATAGATCCAGGTGGACCACACACATGTTGAAGATCTGGACCAATAATCAGGTAAGGCACATCGTGGAAAAAGCCATGGACCGAAAATAATACTAGACTATTGATTATGCATGCCAAACTATTCTTAAAAATGGCCCTTAGAAAAAGCGCATCAATTCAAATTTAATGTACATATGTAGTTCACTTGACTAATGTGGTAGCCTGATTTTTAGTATATGACATGTTAATAGTGTTTACTGCTTGATGAGTGTTCGGGATCTTTGACACATGCTGTCCACATGGATCTTTGACTCCTGTTTTATGGCCACACAAAAAGGTTCTCTTATTGAATTAGGATCCATATAATAAATCTTATATTTCTATGTGTTAAATCTTATATTTTCATATGTGTAACTAATTCCATAAACATAGGTACGACATGCATAAACCTTTTTTTAGGGCTTTATATGTGCTCTCTTTGTAAGTGTGTTTTCTATATAAAAAGAATAAGTAGAAAAAGTGTATTCTTTTAGGGTATTCCTTGGTGAAAGAGTTCTTATATATAAAGCAAGAGTGGGAGAGAGGCAACCCTTGTATTTTTATTCTCTTGTTATAGTAAAGAAAAAAGCTTTGTATTACTATCTTGTGAATATAGCTATATTATCAAATTATATAAATACTTGTATGTCTTGTCTTTATTTTTCCTTTTACTTTAAAGTTTTGTTTTGACTCTTTTCTTTTGTGGTTTTGCTTTTTACTAGTATCAATCACGTATAGGTGTTTATATATATATATATATATATATATATATATATATATATATATATATATATATATATGGGTTTAGGTACTATGCGCTCGAGCTCACGATAAGCTCCCGTGAGGTCGAGCTGTGTGGGCCCCACCGCGATGCGTGTCGACCATCAACACCGTGCATTTGATGGGTCTCCTTTAAATTATGAGATATCCCAAAAAGCAGCCATATATGGAACTCAGGTGGGCCATACCATCTAAAATTATGTGAAGACACCGTTAAAACATATAAAAGAACTTGGTGGGGCCCACCTAAGTTTTGCATGCACCTGAAACTTGGTCTGAACCCTCATTCAAGTGGGACACACATAATGGATGGGCTGGATTTGCAAACCACATTTCGGTGGGCCCTCAAAAACGGTTATGAATGTTTTAATGGTGCACGACCCCTCTCCACTTTTATATGTGGTGTGGCCCGCACAAGTCACGGATTGACTTGATTTTTGAGACGTAGGCCCATAATGGAATGGTGCATCTGACTGATGGGGTAGATGTTCGAAACGCATCACGGTGGGGCCCACACAGCTCAACCTCATGGGACGGATTCGTGAGGTCGAGTGCATAGTACCTTTTTCCTATATATATATATATATATATATATATATATATATATATATATATATATATATATATATATATATATATATATAACAATTAGTATCAGAGCCAAAAGTTGATACACCTTTTAGTACAAAATTGATGTTAGCATTTATGTTACAATCGTGTTCCAACTGACTAGTTTGAATTATACTAGATTTAAGGTGCCAAAGTTCGATATATCCATTTACACATTGTGAAAGCTAAAGATGAATATAATGTTGGTAAAAGAAAGCTATGAAATTGTGATAGAGAAAAAAGAAAAGAAGACTGTAGAGATGAAAAATGGGGAGTTTGAGAAGAAAAATCAATTAGTTATGGTGGACCTTCTTCTTGCACTAAATAATTTCATGTTACTCAACATGTTTGATCAAACTATTGCTAAAGGTTTGTGGGACAAATTGTGAAACCTAAATGAAGGGAAATCGATGTCAAATAAGATTTTATCCAACTACAACTATACAAATTGAAGATGAAGGAATGATTCTCTTTGCAAGAATATTTGAATGAGTTTAATGCTTTGATTTGTAGATTGGTGATGATTTAGTAATGAAAAATAATTACACTTCTACTCTGTTCGATGCCAGATTTGTAGGATGGTTTAATTATGAATCTCAGTAACAATCTAGATCTCGATATGAAGTCAATTATGTCTGTAGACATTCCACTATTAAAATACGACCACTTGGCTTTATAACTTTGGTGGGCCCCTTGATTAGAGCAAGCACATGGCTCAAAACACGTAAGACTACAACTAACAAACTAGATTGGGGTAGACCTAATAGAAAGGGTTCTGTCAGGGCCAGTTTTGACAGAATAGCCTTGTTAGGACCAATTTTGTATATAAAAAAAATGTGAAAATGGCTATGGCCCCGCCATTTCTATGTGGAAATGGCCCTAACCTAGCCGTTTTCATGTAGAAATAGCCCCGGCTCTGCATTTGGAGGTTCTGGCTTTTGTAAGCTAGACCAATCCAATGTTTACACGTTATCATTGGACCAAACCCGATGCTTATACGATGACATGGTTCACACGAGCCTCATGTGAACGATGAGCTATGGATGTCCATGTATAAAAGGCCCTAAGCCCTTTAGTACTAATAGGATTTTCCAATGTCTCAACCAAGTGGAATCATGAGTGCACAAGGGCCAAATATTAGTATTCCGCGCCTCCCACTGTGTCGAGATTGGTTGGAAAGGGGTCTAACCTTACCCGCCCAAATGCAAAGGGCTATATGCTAGGATGAGTCTGACAAACTCACGAAATGTGTTCGCTATTGACAGGTTAAGTAGGTTGTGGTAAACCACTGACAAGGCAAATAATGAGGTCTCTTTCACTCGCTTGGTTATACGCGTAATGGGAGGCAGCTAATGTCAAAAGTATATAAGACCCTGGTGATGTTCTACATAAGAACTATACCTTGATATGAATTTGACATCAGGATATGCATGCATGTGTTGCATAGTACATAACCTTAGTACGACTAATGACATTATTGGATTTGACAGTATAACTCTCCATCATTTCTGCATAATCTAATATCTGTATATTTTTTACATGCTTTACACATACACATGAATCTCTAAGCTTCTTATTAAGATTACGCATGTTGTTCATGTGCAGGATATGCTAAGCAACAATAGAAGTGTGACTAGAGCACGTGCCTGATCTTTTTAAGTTTTAATTATACATTGTATTTTCCTTTCCAACACTGTACTCGAATATTTTTATAGTAGATGTATGTGATAATGTTTTAGTTTATGGTACATTATGACTATGCTCCTTTATAATACATACTGTTGAGGGTCAAATATTGCATATCAGACCCCGATTACTGCCAGATTTTACATACACAATAATGCTTAATGGAGTATTTTAATTGTGTTTTATTGCAGGATTCAATCAGGAGCGTTGACTGAAAACTGATAGTAAAAATGTGAATTTGGCACTCCGATGTCACAAAGGCAAGGGACGAACCCCAGGGGACCAAGAGCGACGAATTTACACGCCAGAGATCCGAGAAAATTGAGAAACTGAAGCTCAAGTGGCCCGAAAGTCAGCCAGAATGCACGATCACAGGGTTCCCACCATCCGTTCAGATCAAAACTCCATACATGACTTGAGGACTCTAAATGAACCGTACATGTCGAAATTCATCCGTCGGTTCATCGCGGAAGCAGCCCAACGGACAAATCAGCCATTAAACAGTCAATTCTGGGCCCACCTGACACCTGGATCTGCTTCAAAATTGGTATCAACGCGTTAAATGAGCTGAGGAAATGAATGGATGGAATGGATTTTAACCAAGCATCACAGTGGACCTCGCATGTACATCGCATGTACATGGGGTATCCGATGCCCGAGCCGCACCGGACGGTCAGCCCGGTCAAAGACGGGCTGACCCGTCGTCTTTCATTTGCAGCGACAGTGCGTCCGCTGATTTTTAACAGTGGGCCACCACGGTCCACTTTTTGGAGGATCTGAACCGTTCATCAGATCCCTAGGGAGGTTCTTATCACTGCCTAGAGGGCAGAATTGCAAACAATCTCGAGGATCAAAATCCAACCGTTCAAACGGACAACCGACGATGGAGTGAGAAATCAAGTGGGCCACACTGAAATTAACAAATCTCGTCCTTCCTGGACGGTTTTTCGTCCTGAAGATAATGGACGGCTTGGATTCTTCAAACGACGTCGAACGTGGACCCCACCATCATCACTGCGAGCCCTGTTTCCGCGTCCGACCGCTGCTCGGATTCTGTGGTCATTGTACGACCACGATGATCATCGAAGGGACGATCTGGACCGTCCATTCATCCCGTGGGATGGCAAAAACCCATGCCTAGGTGTCCTAATTGCAAGAGGCAGCAGAGATCAGATATCAGCCGATTAAATGGAGGACGAACGGCGGAGTACAATATTGTGTGGGTCACCCTAAAATCAGCTTGATCTCATCATATCTACACGGTTTTTCGAGGAAAAGACAGTGGACGGAATGGATCCTTGAACCGATGCTGATAATGGGTCCCACTATTAGTCAGCGTAAGAGATTTGATGGCTTCTGTTTTCTGCGTCCAACAAAGGCAGTCGCGGTGGGCCATTTTTTTCGATCATGGTCAGGATCGGACTGCTGATCCTGACCGTTCATCTTGAAGTACAGCTAAAACTGTACGAAGAGATGTGATCTTAACACCTTTTGAAGGATGCTAGGAGGATCAGCGGGAGTGGTTTCTCAGGCTGTCAGCTTAACTGCGGAGTTTCCTTTTTAAAGATGGAAACTCCTGCTGCATATCACTCTGCGGAAGCAGCAGTCCCTCTCTCTCCGACTGACTTACCAGCCCTATAAAAGAAAACAGAGGACGGCTGGGCTTGGGGAGCAGAGAAATCCCGAACAGGTGGAAACGTGAAGGCTGGGAGTTTGGTTGGAGATCTGACAGGAGAGAGAAAGACAGGGAGAGAAGGAAGAAGGTTTTGTTTATTTTTCTTTTGTTATGCTTTTCTTCCCAAATTTCTGATGAGATCTAGCCCATCCATGCGTGGCTAAATCCTCTTAGCTAGGGCTAAGGGGTGAAGCTTGTGGGGGTGATGAGAAATTCTACATGCTGATTTATTCTTAAATTGATGTGATCTTAGTTTTTTTATTTAAGAAATTATTTTAGTTATTAATGGTTTATTGTGACTGAATTACAGTAAATCTGTGATGGCTTGAGAATTTTCTCTCCTTTTATGTTTTATGACGTCAGGAAGCCCTGTTGTTCACCATCGTCTCCTGGGCATGGTTGGATGTCAGTACCCTTCCTAACCTTCATAGCATGTTGATTGGTTCGTAATTAGTTTAATTCTGTTGTTTGCTTTGTCTCCTGGACAGGGTTTGGTGATGGAATCCATTCTAATTCATATACCTCTCATCTCTTGAAATTTATATCAATGGCAATTCAGTTAATTTCCCGATTTTTAATCCAGGCATAAGATCTCCCTGATCTCTACAAGTGGATCCTCTGAATCCCTAGTTTCCCACTTCTGAATTCTCTTTAATTTTGGTTTAATTATTTCATCATTATTCTTCAAATTACACTCAATTTAGATTTCATCTCATTCTAGTTCTAGTCCTAGTTAGTTTCAGATAACGTACAGGTTTCAGTCCCTGTGGATTCGACCTCGGTCTTACCGAGTTATTACTACATCACAACCTTATACTTGGGGAGTGAACACATACATACATACATACATATATATATATATATATATAGAGAGAGAGAGAGAGAGTAATGCTCACTTGCGCACCAGTTTACACGTCATTACGTGTGAACCTTGATGCTAGCTGAAGGATTTGACATATGATCTAGATGACGTGCGAGTTTGAGAGTGAGTTTTGGTCCTACGCACCTTGCGGAGAGAGATGGTCTCCCACTTGCACGCCTCCTATGTTTCCTACGGAAGCCTTTCGCAGGAAGTTAATGCACTGGGATGCTATGTGGGGCCCACCATGATGTTTGTAAGAAATTCACCCCGTCCATCCTTTTTGTGAGATTATTTTAGCATATTAAACCAAAACTGGAGTGGACCCAAAACTCTAGTGTACTGCATAAGAGGAAACAATAGGGATTTAGTGACTACCATTGAAATATTCATTCGGCCATAAAAGCTACTTATCATGCTAAGTTTTTTGTGATTTTACTTCATCCCATTAGAATGACCTTATAAACGGTTTGGATGGCATATAAACATTAAGGTGGAGCCCAAGAAGGTTTCAATGGTAGGAAAGTCTTTTCCCAGTTTTTCATCTTATATGGCCTACTCGAGTTTTGAATATCCCATTTTTTGTCGTATGTCCTAAGATGATCTCGCAAAATAGATGAACAGGGTGGATTTCTTACAAACATCACGGGGTTATCCCCATATAACATCCCGCCTACTTCCTGCGATAGGCTTTCGAAGGAAACCCATTGCCGGAGCCTCTCTTTAGATTATTGAATGCGAGCGTTGGTAGCAAGGTGGCTATGACGGTGCTTTATGGCCCTCATCATGATGTATGTATCCTATCCATTCCTTCCATCCATTTTCCAGGCAATTTTATGGCATGAGCCCAAAAAAATGAGTAAGATCCAAATCTCATATGGACCACACCACAGGAAAGAGTGGTGATTGAACACTTAGCATTAAAAACTTCTTAGGGACCACAAAAGTTTTGGATTAAGCTCATATTTTCATTTTCTCTTCATCCAGGTGTGCGTGACTTAATCAACAAATTGGATGAAAAATAAACATTAAGTGAGCCTTAGGAAGTTTTTAATGGCGGGGCATTTAATCGCCATTATTTCCTTGTGGTGTGGTCCACTCGGGATTTGGATCTCCCTCATTTTCAGGCTAGTAATCAATAATGATATGAAAAACTAGATGGACGGCTTCGATAAAACACATATATATCATGCGGGGCCAATAGAGCACTCTAAGTAGCCACCTCACTACATACGCCGTCAATATGCAATCTGCTCATGAATTCTCTGAATGTAAATTGTGTCTTACCTCCACCCGTCTCCAATGTGGAACGGGCAATATCTTTGAGTGGCCACCGTGATGTACGGGTCTTATCAACATCACCCATACATTTTTTTCGTATCATTTTAGGGGATAAGCCCAAAAATGAGGCAGACCTAAGGATCAAGTAGACCACACCACAGAAAGTAACAGTGATAATGATTCCCATCGTTGACACTTTTCTAGGGCCCATCATGATGTTTATCTGCTATCCAACTTATTCATAAAGTTATATAGACCTTAATGAATAGAAAACACAAATATTATCTCCATCCAAAACTTCTTTGGCCCCCAAGAAGTTTTAAACAGTAAGAGTTTAATCCTCATTGTGTAGTCCACTTCAGCCTTAGATCTGCCTAATTTTTGGGTTTTTACCCTAAAATGATATGAAAAAAATGGATGGCGGTGTGAATAAGATGCATACATCATGGTGGCTACTCGAAGTTGTTGTCCTTTCCTAGTTGGAGACGGGCGAGGGTAGGATGCAATCTGCATCCAATCCGTTTCCATTTACGAACGCGGTTTGGCTAGAAACACTGCCACTAGCCAGGTGACTAGTGGTCAGTGCTATGTGGGCTCCACCATGATCTGTGTTTTATCCACACCGTCCATCCATTTTTACACATTATTTTCATAATTTATCTTATAAATGAGGTAGATCAAAATCTCATATGGACCACGCTATGGGAAAACAGTAGTGATTGAACGTATACTACTAAAAACCTCCTATGGCCCACTGTAATGTTTATTTGACATCCAACCTATAGATCAGGTCATATAGACTTGGATGAAGGCAAAAAACAATATCAGTTGATCTAAAACTTTTGCAGCCCCAAGAAGTTTTTAATGGTGAGAGTTCAATCAACACTATGTGGCACACTTGAGATTTTGATTTACCCCAGTTTTGGGTTCATACCATAAAATTATCTTCAAAAATGGATGGACGACATGGATAAGACACATACACCATGTTGGGGTCCACAGAGCACCGACCACTATCCATTGGCCAATGGCAGGGGAGTAGCCAATCCGTTTACATTTATAACATGTTTCCTGCAAAAGCCTATCGCAAGAAGTAGGTATGCTGGGATGCTATTGGGGGTCCACCATGATGTTTGTAAGAAATTCACCCAGTTCATCTGTTTTGCGAGATCATCTTAGGTCATACGACAAAAAAATGGGGCAGATTCAAAACTTGAGCGGGCCATACAAGATGAAAAGTTAGGGAAAGACTTTCCTACCATTGAAATCTTCCTGAGCTCCACCTTAATGTTTATATATCATCCAAACCATTTACAAGGTCATTCCTAATGGGATGAAGTAAAATCATAAAATACTTAGCATGATAAGTATTTTTTATGACTGAATGAATGTTTCAACGGTAGTCACTGAATCCCCATTGTTTCCTCTCTTGCAGCACACTAGAGTTTTGGATCCACTCAATTTTTGGTCTAATGAACTAAAATGATCTCACAAAAAGGATGGATGGGGTGAATTTCTCACAAACATCATGGTGGGCCCCACCTAGCATCCCAGTGTAGTAACTTTCTACAAAAAGTTTCCTTTCGAGTGGGAGACCGTCTCTCTCTTCGCAAGGTGTGCATGACCGAAACTCACTCTGAAACTTGCATGTCATCTAAACTATGCATCAGATCCTTTGGTTGATATCAAAGTTCGTACGTAATGACGTGCGAACTGGTGCCGAGCATTCATATATATATATATATATATATATATATATATATAGGAAAAGGTTCTATGCGGTCGAGCTCATGGGAACTTCCCATGAGGTTGAGCTGCGTGGGCCCCACCGTGATGCATATCGACCATCTACCCCATCAGTCAGATGCACCAATCCACAGTGGGCTTGGGGCTTAAAAATCAAGTCAATTGATGACTTTTGTGGACACCACATACAAAAGTTGAGAGGGGTTACCCTCCCATTAACACATTTATAATCATTTATTGGGCCAACCGAGGTGTGGTTCACAAATCCTGCCCATCCATTATGTGTGTCCCACTTGGATGAGGGGTCATACCAAGTTTCAGATGCATCTAAATTTCAGGTGGGCCCCACCAAGTGCTTTTATATGTTTTAGGCATGTGTTCACATGATTTTAGATGGTATGGCCCACCTGAGTTCTGTATATGGTTGATTTTTAGGATATCTCATAATTTAAAGGGGACCCATCAAATGCATGATGTTGATGGTCGACACGCATCAGGGTGGGGCCCACACAACTCGACCTCATGGGAAGTTCCCATGAGCTTGACTGCATAGAATATATATATATATATATATATATATATATATATAGGGAAAAGGTACTATGCGCTCAAGCTGATGGGAATGTCCCATGAGGTCGAGTTGTGTGGACCCCACTGTGATGCGTTTCAAACATCTACCCCATCAGTCAGATGCACCATTCCATCATGGGCCTAGGTCTCAAAAATCAAGTCAAGCCATGACTTGTGTGGGCCACACCACATACAAAAGTTGAGAGGGGCCGTGCACCTTTAAAACATTACTAATCATTTTTTTGGGCCCATCGAGATGTGGTTTGCAAATCCAGCCCATCCATTATGTGTGTCCCACTTGGATGAGGGTTCAAACCAAGTTTCAGCAGCATTCAAAACTCAGGTGGGCCCCACCAAGTGCTTTTATATGTTTTTAGCATGTCTTCACATGATTTTAGATGGTATGGCCCACCTGAGTTCCATATACAACTGATTTTTGGCATATCCCATAATTTAAAGGGGACCCATCAAATGCAAGGTGTTGATGGTCGACACGCATCACGGTGGGGCCCACACAGCTCGACCTCATGGGAGATTATCGTGAGCTCGAGCGCATAATACCTTTTCCCATATATATATATATATATATATATATATATATATATATATATATATATGCTAAAAAACCTCTTTGTGGGATTCCGTTTTCAAGACTTGGTGTACGGGTGCTGAGTGCCAAAATGGGGTACTACGGAGGCTGTCAAACCCAAACTCAGATTTACAACGAATGGGTGCCAGAAATTGAATTTGGAGCATGGCACTTGTGCTGATAAAATGATCAATAATCTATATAATTTAATTTATGCAACAAGACTAAATACTTTATTGTTGTTGATGTCGAGTTTCTGTTTGTCGCTTTTGACTAATAACCTTGCTTTATGCTGATCAAAATATTGATATGATTTGTAATTAGTCTTAAAGAATCACTTCAAGCCAATTGCTTTGTATCACTTTAAAATTTGAGTTAACTCTCACTTGTTGTTAACTTTCACCCATTTTTTCTCTTTAATTGCTTCTTCAAACCATAAAGGATCACAATATGAGAGTAACAAATAATTATTCAAATTAACATTATCACAAGTAAATTTATTGATTCATCATGTTTTATGAACATCTACTTTTTACACATGTTATCATTACATGTTATATTTAAGTATTAGATGTTATTAATTTTCACTTTTCTTTATAATATTGTATACTAACAATAAAGGAGTATCAAAATGTTCATATCTTTTAATAAAATTAGCTTTTTTAGTCTTTTCATCTCTATGCTTAGATTGGTAATGATTATATTTGTCACAATTATAACATTGAATATTGAATTTATCGTACATTAGTGTTACCTTTAACATTACGTCTTCCTTTATCACTTGATGAATGTGAGCTTTGATTTCCTCTATAACATTGATATTATTAGATGTTCTTTTACTATATTCATGACTAGAACCACAACATAATCACGATCATATTAAGCTCTCCCCTTTTACAATTGAAATTTTTGAACATTGAATATTGAGTTTTGAATGCATGTTCAAAGGATGAAGAGACTCTTTATCTCATTCACTATTCATGGGCTTCCAAAGAATTCACGAGTTCTTCAATGGACATGGAATAAACTTTTTTCATTTCTTTGAAAGTACAAATAAACTTAAATTTTTGTATGAGCATTCATAAAATTTTCTCTATGGCTTCTACATCATTAAGTTTTCTCATTTACAAGTAACTGATTGGTAATAAAAATTACTTTCTATAAATAATTAGTAATCTTGTAGATAATATTTCCAAATCACTTTTGTTTTTAGATTCATACATTTCTCACTTGATCTCTATATTTGTAACTTTTCTTCAAAATGTCTCACACTTTTTCTTTCATTATGTCTCAAGATTCCGTGAATGCCGCCCCGCGCGGTATCAGTGTTCGCATGTATGCCCATCTTTGGCGGAATATTCTTGGTTAAATCATGCTTGCTTTTGTTTGCTTCGATATGTAATATATTAGGGGTACAATTTAGATGCGTGGGAGATGATTTAAATTTGGAGTTGTCATTAGCTAATAAGGCTACTGAATTTACGAATGGCTATAAATCGTAGAATTACTTGTGAGTCAGGGGAATCGTGGAATCCTCGACTTATGTAACTCCCATGGTTGATCTATGACTGTTGGTTCTAGGTAAGGGTCATGGTGACTAAGAATAAGGGTTCAAAATCCTCTTATACCCACACAATGTGTAGTATTTACTTTACGGGGTTTCTGACTTTTAGGAAACTTAGTGTGTAACGCCCCGAAAATTGGCACCCGAGTACAAAGAACCCGATCCCGAGTTCCCAGGTGTTAACCCAATGAGAATGCCCATGTGACCTCATTCAAATTTACGTACATTCATTCCACACACGGATAATCAGAGTAACACAATTCATTTAGCAGATCCAAAGCGTGGTAGAGATAACGAAAGATTCAGAATAGTAGAGCTAACAATCAAAAATATGATTTCAATGGTAGTGATCGTCCAAAATGGGGATTATACAAGCCACAATATATATACCCAAGATGGTTAAAGTGTAAAGCTTTCAGTTTATTCCAAATCTTCCAGAACATAACGGTGGTAACGTAATCCGATCTAAGCCTACTCGTCGAATGCCTTGATAGAGCCTGCATCAATAATATACTTGGTGTTTTAAAATACTGTCCCAGGTGGAAGTGAGTAGCTAACTCAGTAGTTCTATTAGTTCTAAGTTACACATGTTATCAACACAATCAGCATAGTTAATGATAAACAAGAAATCAAACAATTCCTAAATACTCTTGTCAAATATGTATATGAAGATATAACATGATGCATGCCCTTTCCAAACAACACTCCCTCATACACGACTCCGACCACGTAGTTCGCAAATGACAACACTTCCTCAAATGCGACTTCAACGCCTGTTGCACTACATCTTAAACTAATGCGATGTGATAAATGATCATGTTAGCCGAGTAATTATTAAGTTCAATTCATCCAGCATATTGGCGAAGCTAGGATACTTACGTTATATCACGAGTCCTTATCCGGATCACATGGTTCATTGTCGCACGTAGCGACTCCTTACCAGTGTCCCTTGATCCAAATTTAGGTGTCACTTGTTTATCTCACAAATCAACAATTCCAAAGGTACGGTATGATACCTAAATGTATGAAAATCAACCCGGTATGGGTCGTCACCCAAACTAAGTATAATCACTCAGTTCTGAGGTACGGGCTTGTCACATAAAACCAAAAACACATAAGGGCTCGTCACTCAATTCCATTCATACATGAGTCGTTCGAACGGTACTCTGGCACGGAACTATCGGCTAGGTAATTTGATGGGGGTTATTCAAATAATGGTGTATCACCTCTATTAGTACTCACTGGTCACTACGGGGAGGCTCGTTACCCCTACGTAGGCCGACGGCTCGGACACGGTGTCCCATACCACCATGCCTGGCTCATGAGTCTTACGAGATCGTATCGCACTAACGGTTATGAGTGGACCATCTATTGGGAACGTGGTATCTTAGATTCAATTTGGTCTTATCATACATTATGAATATACATGATCTGTCGACTAATGGACTAATTTGATTGACCTTGGAGAATCTCGGTGTAACTGACATTGGGTGCAAGCATCCTATGTAGTCCAGCTACTATCAGTTGTTCGTGTTCACACGGGCCGATCGAACAAGCCTAGGGTGGCCGCCTTAACCCGGGCCATCTGTTGATTTAGGCGATTTACCGACTAACCCAACATCGTAGAAATCATAAGCATCGCTATGAACTAAACACTGCACCATGCAATTATAACATACATACTACTACGCAACGACCTAGGCATTTCATCGAATATGTAAGCACCAATAGAGCAATACATTCACTTAGGCATTTCGTCAAACATGTGAGCACCAATTAAATAATGGATTCAATCACTTAGACATTTCATCAAAAATGTGAGCAACAATAGAGTAATACATTCATTGGAGCATTTAATCAAACACGTGAGCATCAACAAATCAACGCATCCAATCAATCGTATAAGCATGCATAGACAAGCAATGACACATATTATAATCAAACACGAAATATGAATATGCTAGCTATTTACAAATCATTTGCTATAACAAATCATTAATTGAGACCCTCAAGGGTTGATAAATGGAAACCTAGGCATAATGGTCCACACCTTTAAGAAGAAATTTTCGATTTTGAGCTCCTAGGGTTAGGGATTTTAGGAAAAATTATCAATTCTTACATCAAAATCAAGAAAACACAATTAACGACTAGAAATCTAAAGTAGGTTGCTTAATTGAAGGGTAAAATTATTTTTTTTACCTCCGATTCTTGGCATGGGTGAATTTGGTGGAGGTTTGGTATTAGCTAAAGGTTTAGTTGAAGAAGTACTAACCCTACAAGCACTAAGATTTCCATCACTCACACACACACTCTCCATTCTCTTTGTCTTTCTTATCTTCATCTCTTTCTTTCTCGTTCTCTTCTCCCTCACCCAAGCCAGGGTATGAAATTCATATGGGAGAAGGGGGTGCCCAAATGAGGCCCTTAAATAGTGCCAGAAGTGGTGTAAATGGCCTTATTGGCCCTTTATCTATTATATTAACCGTAAGGGAGTTTGTTTCCCACTTATAGGGTCTTTTCGGGGGCCCACTGGCTCATCCACATTAGGAGAAATGTGTCCCACTATAGGATCTATAGTTTGTCAGAATCGGACGATAATCGGACTCTTTGATCAATCGTGGGGGTTGCAATCGTCAATGATTGATCGGGGCCGCGACTATATGGATATGAGCATGGAAATATCCTTAACTCATATGTCAAGTTTGGTTGCGATCTAATGGTCAAAAAGCCACAACTTCGTGAAAGAGCGGAAAGTCTATTTTATTTCAGTTTCAGGCTTCAGCCTAGGGTATTTACGCATTTTGAGCACTCGGCCTCTGGCCTAAGTTACACAGTTTTGGGTACTTTTTTTTTATTCTCCACCCGCGATGGACGTCAAGCCCAACGAGATGGATATTATTCTATAGTTTCGGAACTAGTGGCCCACTAATAAGCGGTCTAGATCTTGTTTGAAAAATCAGGGCATTTTTGGAATGAATTAGGTATCAAGATTTCTTATGCGCAATTATTATAGTTCAGATTAACTATGTTCATAGTGTGACTTATTTATAATTAGCAGAAACGGTAATTCGGTCTTAACAACCCTAAACAGTTGGTTTTTAGGATAAAAGGGTAACTGGATTGATTTGGTTTGTTAATTAAGATCTGACCCTTACTTATCTCGGCTTTGGGTAGATCTTTATTTAGTTACGGTTGTCTTAATTAGTAAGTGATAAGTCAGTTAGATTTGGGCTCCATGTAAATAAATCATATGGCTAAACTTGGTATTTAAGTGATTGGCAGGATTCGTTGGCTTCCTACAGTTGATTAATCGAATTTGTACAGTTCTTTACTGGTAACACCCGTGTATAAATAACATTGAGTGTTAATGGTCAGTAAGTGATATGTAACATCCTGGATTTTCACTGTTTTGGATTTCCAAAAATCCTTGAGATTTTATTATTATTATTATTATTAATTAACTTATAATATCACTTAATGACCATTAGCACTCAATGTTAGTTTATACTGGGGTGGATCAGTCTAGTTATAATGGGACAAAATGCGGGCCGCCAAGTCAGATGGCCTGTTTAAACTTAACAACAACCCGTGTGGGCCACCCAGCGACTGAGAAGGGTCAAAAAAATTTAAAAATTTAGGAAACTGAAGATCTCACTAGGCTTGTACTCTATCGCGGACCACGGACCCAGTGGACACCCAGAATTGTAATCTGATACTTGCCGAATGCACCCCACCAATGCCAGATTGGAATCTGGCATCATTTGAATGAAACTAAGATTCTAGGATTTTCGGTCGTCGGATCACTTTTACATTTATGGTGAAGGTCTATTGTATTTTTCTATGCCCGTCCACCAAGTTTGGGACCCGATGGTGGAACAGTGACCGTTGATCGCAAATCAGACCCGTACGACCAAACCCCATATCCGATTGTTCCCAAATTTTGCGTGGCCCTTCATCGGGCCATGGAGCATCTACCCTATAAATTTCATGGCCAGAGGGCTACTAGAAATGCCCCATCAATCAGAATGGGCTTCCCAGGCCCATTTAAAGATCGGAACCATATGCTCAAACCCCATATTCGTTCATCCGTTTGATCTCAGATTTTGCATGGCCCCTCATCGGGCCATGAGACACCTACACCCCGAATTTGATGGTCGGAAGGGTGATAGGGCCGCCTCAACATCAGATAGAGTCCTAGTAGGCTATTTTGGGAAATTATGGAAACTTAAGGCCAAGAGGCCCAACTTTAGCAAATAAAATCCCTAACGCCTATCTCATAACCCCCACCATAACCACCATTGCCAAGGGAGAAAGAGAGAGCTAGAGAGCAAGGAGAGAAGAAGGAGAGAGTGAAGGAGGGCAAGGTGGACCCTAGATCGAGGTGGGGCCTAGGGAGATCAAACCCACAACTCCATATCCCTTCTCCAAAGGAAACCTCAATACCACAACCACAAGAAACGTCCATTGATTGTCTAGGTAAATCTCTAATCCCATTTTCGTTGAAACCCTTGTGATGAGAAGAGATTTATTTAAGATTTTAACATGTAAATGTTACTTTAGGAATTCTAGCCGATCAACCCTCGAAATCCATCTTCCTAGGTCGTTCTCAAGCATTCATTGAATCCAAGGTGCAGACTATTAATCTTAAGTGGCCTAGCACCAATTATGTAATGAGTTAAATGATTTTGCTAGTTGGATGAGGTGTTTGTAGAATCTAAAGAGACCCTAGGATTTGAGTGTTTGTTTGGGAGTTGTATGGAATTGTATGTTTGTTTAGTTTCTTTTCTTGTGATTGTGTTTGTGCCTTTCACATGCTCAAGCTTTAGTGTACGGTTATTTATTCATGTGTTATATGATTTTCTCATATGTTGTTGCTTATGACATGTATGATGCTTTGCCTTTGTGTATTTTGATTCCTTGACTAACCCATACCTCTCACATGCACTTATTTGTGATAATGTAATAAGCTTGTTAGGAATATTGAATTATATGATAGGTTATATGCAACATGATGCCGTATGCTAGTTGATAACCTTGATGTTGGCATGCTGTGAATCATCGTCAAACCCTTCGATTGGGTAGGATCATGAGGTAAGAAGGTAGCCCCATTGGTCGGACTACCCTAGGACTAAACCTGCAGGTTGGGCGGGCGTGTATGGGCGGCAGTAGTTTGACTACATGGGTCTATTGTACTCAATGTCGTTAGTCACGTGCTCGTCTGACTCGTGCCGTTTAGCCTATTACTAGCCAATCTCGATTGTTAACATGTTTGCTCACATACGTATGGAACTTGGAACACCCTACCACCGTTGCAGCCCACCGATAATCAATTGAGATTGGTCCACCGCCTCGTGAGCCGGACATGGTGGAATGAGACACTGTGTCCGAGCTGTCGGCCTATGCTGGAGTACCATGCCTCCCCGTAGTAACCGTGAGTGATCCCTTTCTCTTGACACTTCTTATGTGCTTAAAGTCGGGGATGTGGAACCCGACGGGATCACGGACCGTGGGGTCTCGGCCTCACGCGTTGATGGGGCCTTGGCCTCGCAACCAGTTTAGGGTATTGATACGTGGGTTGTACCAGATTCCTAAATCTGCTGGATGAATAGACTTAACTAAGAACCCGATTAACATTATCATTGTATTATACTAGCTAGGTTGGCGACCTGGCAGTCGAGGTCGCTCTGAGGGAGTGTTGACATATGCAATCGTTAGATAGAGTCGCTCGAGGGAGTGTTGTGGTGGGGTCGTGCATTATTTCATCCATCATGCATGCGCATTAATGAGATTAGTTTAGTGACTGTGATTGATTGCTTTTCATTAAATCTGTAATATAACTAATGCTTGTGATAACTTGAGACTAATAGTTCACACTGAGTTGATCACTCATTCCCACTCTAGGATGGTGTTTTAAAACACCACCCAGACTCTTCAGTAGCTGCGGGTAGTGCTGAGTTCGTCGAGCCGTGCGGCACGACATCGATAAGGAGGATGATCTGTCCTATGTTCAGTCAAGGGGCGGTTCCCTGTTGGCCTAGTAGATGGGATTTAGATCGCTGAGTAGCGAACTCAGCTCTATTCTCTTGGACTTATAATTCTTGTGATTTTTTTTGAACAATGCCTTGGGCGACCCCTTTATATTCTTTTAGATTTGTACATGTAAATATATATATATATATATATATATATATATATATATATATATATATATATCTTTCATTCCAGTAAACTAGTCGTGGGTGTTTTTCATGCTCCAAGTAATTCTAAGGTGCGCATCTAAACTTGATTAATCATAAAACCATAAAATTGATGATAAATGACACTCGAGAACTCGGGAGTCGAGCGTATGCACTTCTCCCGATTTTCCGGGGTGTTACATGATAATACAAGTTAATTATATTAAAAAAATTCAAGGGTTTTTTTTTTTTGAACTCCAAAATAGTAAAAATCCAAGACATTACATAGTGATACTTTGGCATTGCATATTTATCCATGCTTTACAAAATAGATGAGGGATTGAGCAGGTAAAAAAATGAAAAGTCATTATCTAACTTTGTAAAGTCAAATGACTTCGGGTAGGCCAAACGAATAAAATAAAATAAAAATATTGTAAACAGAATGAGATGCAAATTTACCATTATTTCGTAGAATTTAAGACTTAGAGTAGGCAAATATAATGAAGTAAAATGGGGTGTAAAAGAAAGAAAAATAAAAGTGTGAGTTGATGATGCATATATATTAAGAATGTGTAGAGTAGAATACGATATGAGCTTGATTGAAATGTGAGAAGGAAAATGAGAGATCTGGCATCCTTTTTGTTCAAAATGGATGGTTAGAATCCCCAATTCCAAATCTACTCTTGAATTTGCTTGCTTCTTTGTTCAAAATGAGAGATCCGGTTGGCTTTTTGAGTTGAGCAAGGTCTCGGCATTGATTAGGATTCTCTAAAGTATTTAGAGGAGAGGACATGTCCTAATTGTCTATCTCTCAATCTCCCCATCTCCTTATTGCTTCTCTAAGACTATCTCCCCCCTCATGGTAGTTGTTGTGCCAAATTTATAGACGAAATGACACCTGTCCCTTCTTTGAGATTTTCACGTTTGGGAAATTGTAAAAGGAGCTACATTAAGTAAAAAGTATTATAGGTTTCCGTTGGCGTGCGGCGAACCGACGGTCTACTTTTCCTCTTTATATGCTTTTTGCCATGAACATGTGATTATGAGGTTTTGGATATCTAATTTCCTCCCTTGATCAAGGCTTGTTAGGTTCAGGATTGCCCAATTAGAATTGTTGGATGCCTTCAAGGGACGTTTGGGTCTTGTTCATTCTTTTTTGTTTATTTTTAACGTTTCGCTGAGTGTCTAGGTTTGGTTTTATTAAAAATATATATGGTCAGGGTTTTCAAAGGGGATAGGTTATTAATAACCTAGTTTTGCATTTCTTGGCCCATGATCTATAGATCGGGCCCTTTAGTTGTTTCCATGATACTTTGAGGGTCCTATTCCCTTGATTGGTCATATTTCTGATGGTTCTTACACTGCCCCAGGGCGTGCTTAGTCAAAATATGAAGAGTAACTCTCCCTCATTTTGGGTGGTGTGTCCACAAATTCTATCAAATATCATCCTATCTACTACTTGAAAGATGAAGTACAATGCCTTTTGTACTTTTTTTCAGACATCTCAAAGAGCTTTTTTTTTTTTGGGTATGTGGAAGAGCTTTAAACATGTCTATGTAGACTACATTAGTGTAGCCATTCTCGATGAAAGTCCATAATTCTCATGATCTGAAGAGAACATCCATCTACATACTCCCCTGGTCATATTTTGTCCCAGAAAACCATGGGAGTTGTAATTAAATCATTACATTCATGACCATTATACATGTTGATGTAACACTTCTCCAATCTATTGGACCAAAAGAAAGAAAGGAAAAAAGCTTCCTCACCTAAAAGATATGGAGGAGAACCATGTATTAAATAAAGAAATAAATTTATCTTAAAACTAGATCTTCATATGTTCAAAAAAGCCCCATATACTTATATACATTTTTTTTATTAGGTAACAACTTAAACTCTTAATAATACCTGTTGATGTCAAAACCTGGATCACCCTCTGTCGAGTCCTACGTGCTCGGAACGAACCCTGGTCCTGCACAAAACAATAAACAAAGGAGACTCTAGCTCAAGCAGGGGACCCTCCGATGCCAAAATCAGGCTAGGGAAACCGGGTCTAAGTAGTATAGAGCAGAAGGGAATGGCTTGAGTTTGAAGAGTTCGGACTGATGTAGATTGTCTGGAGTGATCACATAGTGCCAGACGCGCTGCTCTTCATGCGCAGTCTTGCTCTGGTAATCTGATTCTTGAGAAAAAAGGAGATTTGGGGAGCGCCCTTTGGGTAATCTGCAAAAAGGAGTAAGATCAATAAGAATGGGTCAGGCTAAAAAGAGATCGCAGAAGAAATAAGCATCACTCAGGATCCGACCTGGAGTGGCAAATCGGGTGGGAACTCAGATTCGCAGACTCCTAAGCTAGTCACTGGTGCTTCCCATTCACCCGAGGCCCATAATCATTTTTTCTCCAATCCTTGTTAGAAGAAGGAAGGCGAAGGACGAGGCCTAAACCCTGATGGGCTCGAGCAGCAAAATAGTACCAACACGGTTCGTTAGGATCGTGTTTGGCTTGATATAGCGTCAGGAACTCGTCGGGTGTTAGCTCCTGGTTTCTAACTTGGTGCCATATCATGTACAACGACATCAAAATTCTCCAAGCGTTGGGGACGAGTTGGTCTGGGGCTAACTTCAGGCCTGCAGTCAAGGCACGGAGAAAGGGATGCAACGGAAGCTGAAGCCCCCACGGCAGAGCTTAAATGAAGATGGTAACATCACCCTCGGCAAGGTCCCCAGGGGCGTCATGGGAAGCAGGGGCGGGTATCTGGACGGAGTCAGGGATTTGGAATTCTGCTTAGACCCAGTCCATTTGGGACTCAATGAGCACTGAGCCCCCAACGATGAGCTCCGAAGCTCAGCCACCTGAAGGTCCAGCGGCAGCCCTCCCCATCGAATCTCTAGGTATTCATTTTGTGCCCTTTGGATGAGCACAGGAATTTGATTCTCTGCCCCTCGTGGGCGGATGGTAGAGAGGTACCGCTTCTAAGGGGCCCTCAGAAGCCTCTTGCCTGGAATTCGATCTCTCTTTCCCAGAGTCACCCTCATACCTGTATCCTTCTCGGATTTCGTCTGAGCCGCTGGACATTGCAGATGATTGTAAATGAAAAGAACAAAATCTAAAGAAGGCCGGAAAGAGGAGGAACTCACCAAAAATCGTTTACTCAAGTGAATTTCTGCAGCAAGCGCCTTCATAGAAAATGTAAAGTATGCCACAGGGAAGGGTATGAGAGCTTATATAGTCTAAAGATACTCTTAGCAATCACGACGGACAGCTGTCTCCAAAGCTAAAGCAGCTCGGTCCCGAGCTTGAGGGTATACGTGGTGACTCGCGATACGCCCAACCTGACATCCCTTGAACCATGCACTGTTAACATTCAATGCGTCGATGCCCTTTCGCCTTTCGAAGTCCACGCGGCGTCGCCCGATTCACTCAGCTGAAACTCCTCAACGCCTCTGGCCACGTGTACGACGTCTAATGGCTCGAGCGTAAGAAACGGCTGCCTCCGTATAGTGCACAGGTCTCAATGAACATCATCGCGATGCTTTGATCAAGCTTATCATCACAAGAAGGGACAATTCGTCTCCCCAAACCTCGGTTTGTTTTCCTGAGTCTATTACTCTCCAAGTTCGAGCTCGGACTCAGAGAGTAGGGGGCTTCTATTATGGGTGAATCTGAATCGAGTCGCGTCGAGGTTAAAGTAGAAGCATCAAGGGGCAAAGCCTCGGATTGATCGCGTTCGACCCGAGGCGATTCCAAAGGCTCTTATAGAGTTACGACACCGACCTGAGATTAAGTGGTCAAGCGTCCGACGAGAAGGACCTCGGAACAATGGCAGTACGTCCAAGCCGACCTGCTTTAACTTCACATGTTAACTTGGAATGTAGAAGAGGTCATCGCGCACCCGCCCAGTGTACCTCCGACCTGTTCCTCCCTGCTTTACGTGACAATGATCGACTCACTCGTGGACTCGGATCGCCAAGCAGGATCTGAATTGTGAGGTCAGCTCGGATGAGAGCTTGATCAGCGATAACGTTTATGGAATAAACCCAGTAACGCACGATTGATGTAATGCCTAGCGATCTCCAGATAACGGCCAACAATCGCACGCGTGTAGCTCTCGCGTAGCTCTGCGTAGTGGAAATAATCGTGTTGAGATTATCGGGCATATCCAGCAGAACTCTAAGATATAAATAAGAATCATTTCTACAGGAACAGGTACGCAATATCTCGCACCCTCACTCTACTCTATACTACTTATACCCAGTTTCCCTAGCCTGACTTTAACATTAGAGGGTCTCCTACTTGAGTCAGGGTCTCCTTTGTTTACTGTTTTGTGCAGGACCAGGGTTTGTTCCGAGCACGTGGGACTCGGCGGAGGGTGATCCAGGTTTTGACATCAACAATACCCATTGCTAAAACGTGTCCATCACTAATAATCCAATTGGCAAGACTTGCCTAACACGAACACACACCCCTTTATGTGTGTGGTGTGTTGCATCGGACTTGGAAAGTCCTATTCATGAGACTTTCCTAATAGAAGAATTATAATCCCTAATAAGTAGTAGCTACAAGTAAATGCATCTACCAATCAGGCCATAAGATCATTTTATCAACATGATTATTTATTTATTTATTTTAAAACCAAGGCTTGCTCTTAGTATTATAATTATCAATTCATGTAGTTTGAATCCAACAACTATGATTTGGATCCAATGGACATATGATCTCTAATACATAATTATGATTAACTAAAATAAGAAAAACTCTTTTTGGGCATCAACAAAAGGGCCCTAAGATCATTTGATTGGCATCTTTTTTTGCCCTTAGTGTTTAATTAGATTAGCAATTCCAGTAATTTGAATATGATAAGTATGATTAGGATCCAATGCCAACATGATCTGTAATGCATATCACAATTAATTAAAATCAGATAAACTCATTTTCAGGCGTCTACCAATGGGGCCCTAAGATCATTTGACCGACATACTTTATTATTATTATTATTATTATTATTATTTCAAATACGACTTTACCTAAATGTTACAATAGCGACATGGGTAATTTGAACCTGATAGCTATGATTAAGATGTAATGCCAAAACGATCTCTAATACCTAATTATGACTAACAAAAATGAGTCTACCAAACGGGCCCTAAGAAATTTATTTGATAAGTATGATTTTTTTAGCCATGGCTTTCCCTAACTAGCATCATGATTAGCGATGTGGGTAATCCTAATCCAGTAATTAAGATTATAATACGATGCCAAATGCCAAATTTCAATAAGCATGTATTAGCATTTGGTAAATGAAGAAGAGAGGGTAGTTTACCAATTTTGGGTTGTGGATGGTTGTGTGGTCAATTCAACAAAAGGGCTGGAAGTGACCCATGAGGACTTAGAAAAACTAAACAACATGGGTGGTGTAAAAGCATTCAAATAAATAAGAGACCACGGGATCATTAAAGTAGCCCTGCCACTTGCATACCCACTTGCATGAGATTTTAATGATCCTCGGCCGGAGGACATGCACTTGGGTTTCCACTTTGCACAGGTGGGCCCATTGGATGCTGATCTAGACCGTCGGTCGACATGAACCACCTAAGATGGACCACCCCATGAAAGATATCCTAGAGTGGAAGATCCTAGCCGCCCATCCAGAGAGCCTCTTTTTAGTTGAATATTGACCATTGCTTTATTTTTCATTTTAGTAGCCTAATCATAGGCCATTAATTGAAATTATCATGAGATTTTTAAGGCATTTTCTATTTGTGATGGACCCCAACTAAACAACAGTCTAGATCACTGGACCACGAGCCCCACATGCCCAAAATGAGAACCCAGCACACATATGTACTCGGGCCGAGGACCCTATAATTCCTCCCTACTTGCTGACCATCTCACTCAAACAAAAACAAAACCCCCCCAACTTGCATTTTTCTTTTACTGCAAGTTGAGGTTATCAAAGGCAAGTTGCAAATGCAACCAGCCTTTCGATTCCAATTGCAGAAATAGTTTTTTATTTAATGGCGATAGACAACCTTCCATGCATGTACCTTGGGAGACAATGTCAAGCTTTCTCTAGAGGATGGAATATTTATTTTATTATTAAAAAAAAAATGAAATAAAAATAATCGCACCGAGCCTCGTTCTCCGACGGGTAAGATTTACCCTAAGGACGTGACATCAAGATCATGGGTTCGATCGCAGGTGCCCTGTCCAACCGACATTCGACTGTACACAACATATGTGATATACGTAGATTAAAACCAAAATAAATAAATAAATAAAAAGAGTGAATTTATCTCATTTTAGTTAATTGTAATTATGTATTAGAAATTTTGGTAAGGATTAAAAATAATTTTGATAATTATAATTTACGTAGACTAGGATCTCTAATACATAAATATTATTAACTAAATTAGTAAGATGAAATCATTTTTAAGTGGTTAATCAATGAGTGTGGGATGGCGGAACATTAGTCATGTGTATGTCTATATATATGTATGTGTCTATCCATGAGGGCGAGTGCTTATTGCCTAGGTATGTGTCAGATTTTTAATTAACTAAGTTATACATTATGATATTTTTAAATGGCTTAGGTTGTCTCTGGTTGCATCAAATATCATAAAATTTCGTGATTGATCAATTTAATTTGGAGAAAATTTTCATGATATTTCATGAAATTTGAGGCAACCAAACATGCCCGGAAGGTACATTTTAATGCACCAAATATAGTAAATGTGGTGATATTTCCTGATTAATCATTCTAATTGGGTACAAAAGTTCATGAAAGTTGGTGCAACCAAACACACTCTCATCTGATTTTCTTTATATAAAATAAAATTGGATTAGTTATGTCGACTACACTTTGAAATTTTAGAGAAAGGCGGCTAAGGAATTGAGATAAGTGATAATTTACAAGGGCATTTTGGTCAAATTCCAAAATTACAAATTCAAGAAACACGTGCAAAACCATGAAAGTAGAGAAAGTACAGGGAATTCACAGGCTGTATGTATTTATTTTATAATGAGAAAGTAAGGAAGCGAAGAAGAAAATTGTCACAAATGACGAAAATGACCAATGACAAACAAAAAATGACGTCGGGCTCCCACACAGGCAGGCCCATTTGAGTGTGTAATCCATGTTCAAACAAATCCTCTGATCAAATCCGTTGGGCCTCAAAAGCTACCACAGCAGTCTTGTAATGTGGGTGATTTGGCAATGAACGGCCATCAAGCTACCATAGCAGGAGTTGTGATGTGGGTGACGATGAACGGCCATCATCAACTGAGATATGCAAAACTCATAAGGATCGATGGGATCTAGCAGCTGAACTCTCAGCAATCTGTGTCAATGATTGCAAATTGCACTTGACTATGGTGTCCACAAACACACTTGTATCTTCCTTAGTGTTGCCATGTGGCACGTCGACGACGTATGATTCGACGACGATCGTCCCCTGGCCGCCTGGAGCCTGATGAAGGGTGGTGACTGAGCGGTAGTTGGTGAGTCGGTGGTCCCCACCGACGACGCTGAAGCTGAGGACATGGCGTTCTTCGTCAAGGATCTCGAGCCTCTCAGTGCTGGAAGCTGCGGGGAGGCCGGAGATTACGCGGACCTCACGGAGGGTGCCGACGTTGCCATCGCCGACGATGACATCGCAGCTCTTGACAAAGTGCTTGTAGGCCTGTGGTGCATCGAAGCGGCGGACGACTGACCAGACAGTGGATACCGGAGCAGCGATCGGTTGGATGACGGCGGAGCAGCACTGATCAGGGCCCACCGAGTGGGCGTGGTGGCGTGCAACGACATCAGGGATGGGGGTAGCGGATGTTAGAGGGTTGCGCCGGGGGAGGGGTGGTTGCTTTTGGCATGTCATGTTCAGGTTGCTGATTCTATGGAGTTGGAGAGAGGATTTTGGAGTTGAAGGCATTTTGCTTTGTGATTATTTCTCTTTTGCTTTCTTTTCTTTGTTTGGGTGGAGTTTTTGGTTTGGAAAGGTCTTTGAGGTTGTATATATATAGATAGATAGATAGATAGAGAGAGAGAGAGAGAGAGAGAGAGAGAGAGAGAGAGAGAGAGAGAGAGAGAGGGGAATAGGATAGTGGTTGGTTAGCTTCCATGAGGTTAATCAAAATTCATGTGGGGGTAATAAAATAGACACCAATTGGATGTGTGAAATTACTAAAATAGCCTTTGTTTGGAAGTTAGAGCATGTTACACTACCTGCCCCCTTCAATTTAAACAATGACCCAAATGCCATTATATGCCCTACCCATTGTTTGAACATAGCTCTATTTTAAAATGTATTAAAGAAAACCCATAACTTTGATGTTTATGGGTGTGTTTGGTTGCACCAAATATCATAAACATGATTAATCATTCTAATTTGATACAAAGTTTCATATATTTCATGAAATTTGGCACAACCAAACATGTCCTAAAACTCCATATATTTTACAAGATTGAGAAAGAAAGTCATTTTTTAAAACATCACTGTGAAACTACATCTTTTCAAAAACTAAATTGTTTTATTCTAAGAAAAGAAAAGAAAAGAAAACCTTTCAAAAGTGATTTAAAGACATGTGATATTATTAAGAGGAAAACAGGAAGTGGAGAAAGGATTGATTTATACATGGATTACTTGAAAAGATACCAGCATATCTTGCAAGCTTTGCTAAGCATGTGTGCTGCATTGCTAGAAATAGTTAGATGATGTATATACCATCACAGGTACCAACATGGCCGACAGGTACTATATATATCCAAGCTGTCCATTGATAGATCTGATCTTGTAAATTTTATGGCCTGAAAATAAATATGGTCCATTTAGTTTGTGTGCTGCATTGTTAGAAATAGTTAGACCGGCAAGAAAATTTCATCTAATCTTTCTTATTCTCTATATTTATTTGGAAAACTGGCCCAACCTCACATGGGTGTGATCATCAACTGGACCCGGTACCAATGTTCCATGATGGTACTTCAACAGAGCCTACATGAAGCATACGGACTTACTGAAGCTCAATATTACTCATATATTTATAAAGTTTTAATGATTTTAATTTTATTCATGCACAATATGGTGAAATAGAGCTTTGCTAGGGCCTAGGCATGTTTGCGGGTTAGGTAATACACACACCACCATATATATGTGCTAACATGGCACATGGGTGGAATATCCAAACCATCCATTATGTGGACCTTCCTATGTAGATGCTACTGCTAAAATATCATTGTCTGCCTATTAGGTGTGCCATGATGTTAGAAAGGAGTAGACAGGTTAGAAAACTTTTGCCAATTTATTTATTATTATTATTATTTTTTTTCACAATCTTACATTTATTTAGTTAGTTATGCCCAACCTAACTAGCGGACCAACCTTATTTTTGGAGTAGGGAATTTATATTATTGTACCCTTTTGATGGATGGCTTGGATATTGCACCAGTCCACCACACTAACTTGTACCTCCTTTAGACTTAACACGGTGTGTGTGTGAGAGAGAGAGAGAGAGAGAGAGAGAGAGAGAGAGAGAGAGAGGCATGCTCACCTGCACACCTTTGCATATGTGTCATGGGCCTAAAATCCAAATGGTCCATGTGATGCGGCACCCATGAAACTCTCAGAGATCAATTTTCACCTTGATTCAAAAATCTAGTCGGCCATAGCAAAGAGATGCAAATTAAGGGAGGAATATTTTCTTTTGCCATAGCCCACTAAAGTTTTGGATTAGTGTAAAAGTTGGGCACTGGGGTTTCATGGGGTGCTACATTATGTGGACCGTTCAAATTTTGGGATAACATCAGATGTGATGAGTTCTCAAAAAGTTCTCACGAAAACCTGTGAGAACTAGTGCACCGCTGAGCATATATATAGGGAAAATGTTCTATGCCGTCGAGCTCATGGGAACTTCCCATGAGGTTGAGCTGTGTGGGCCCCACCATGATTCATGTCGACCATCTACCCCATCAGTCAGATGCACCATTCCACGGTGGGCCTGGGGCTTAAAAATCAAGTCAATTGATGACTTTTGTGGGCCACACCACGTACAAAAGTTGAGAGGGGTTACCCTCCCATTAACACATTCATAATCATTTGTTGGGCCAATCGAGGTGTGGTTCACAAATCTAGCCCATCCATTACGTGTGTCCCACTTGGATGAGGGGTCATACCAAGTTTCAGATGCATCCAAATTTCAAGTGGGCCCCAGCAAGTGCTTTTATATGTTTTAGGCATGTCTTCACATATTTTAAATGGTATGGCCCACCTGAGTTCCATGTACGGATGATTTTTGTGATATCTCATAATTTAATGGGGACCCATCAAATACACAGTGTTAATGTTTGACATGGTGGGGCCCACACAACTCGACCTCATGGGAGGTTCCCATGAGCTCGACGGCATAGAACCTTTTCCCACATGTGTTGCGGCATCCCATGAAACCCCGAGTGACATATTTTCACCCTTGTCTAAAATTCTAGTGGGCCATAGCAAAGTGAGATGCAAATCAAGGGAGAAAACTATTTTCTTTTTCCATGGCCCACCAAAGTTTAGATCAAAGTAAAAGCTGAGCCTTGAGGGTTTCATGGTGTGCTGCGACATGTGAACCATTTAAATTTTGGACTCAGATAACATATGATGAGTTCTCAAAAAGTTCACACAAGCTCCATGCGAACTAGTGTGCAGCTGAGCATTTGGCGCGCGCGCGCACACACACACACACACACACACACACACACACACACACACACACACACACACATATATATATATATATATATGGGAAAAGGTACTACGCGCTCGAGCTCGCGATAAGCTTATTGTAAGGTAGAGCTGTGTGGGCCCCACCGTGATGCGTGTCGACCATCAACACTGTGCATTTGATGGGTACCCTTTAAATTATGGGATATCCCAAAAATCAGTCGTATACGGAACTCAGGTGGGCCATACCATCTAAAATTATGTGAAGACACCGTTAAAACATATAAAAGCACTTGGTGTGGCCCACTTGAGTTTTGCATGCGCCTGAAACTTGGCTGAACCCTCATTCAAGTGGGACACACATAATGGATGGACTGGATTTGCAAACCACATCTCGGTGGGCCCTCAAAAATGGTTATGAATGTTTTAATGATGTACGACCCCTCTCCAGTTCTGTATGTGGTGTGGTCCACACAAGTCACGGATTGACTTGATTTTTGGGACCTAGGCCCACGATGGAATGGTGCATCTGACTAATGGGGTAGATGTTCGAAACGCATCACGGTGGGGCCCACACAGCTCAACCTCATGAGACGGACCGTGAGCTCGAGCGCATAGTACCTCTTCTCTCTCTCTCTCTCTCTATATATATATATATATATATATATATATAGAGAGAGAGAGAGAGAGATGGTCCCTGCGCACCTTTTTTACGTGAGCACCAATGAGCACGCACACGTGTCATGTGCACTGAGAATCGGGGGCCCAATTTTCACCGATACAAAACTCGTGGGCCATGACAAAGAAACAGCTTTCTTGATTTGCATTTCTCTTTGCTATGGCTCACGGATGGATCGTGAAAATTGCCTAAATCATTTCAAGATCACTTGGACGTTCATTCTATGCACATGACACGTGTGCAAAGGTGCTCATTGGTGCTCACTCTCTCTATATATATATATATATATATATATATATATATATATATATATATATATATATATATATATATATATATATATAAGGTGGTGATGGCTAGCCAATGGCTGATTTGTCATACAATGACTAGGTTCATTTCCTGAGGTCGGTGCATTTGGAGGGATGCGAGTTTTCGGTACCCCAAGCTCTATAGGGCCCACCGAATATACAAGAGACATTCAGTTCATGCATTAACTTTTCGCAAGCTCATATTAAGACATTAGCTTTAATATTTTATTTTATTTTATTTTATTTATTTTTTTTAAAAAAAGCAGATTCAAAACTCAAGTGAACCATGCCAAAGGAAACAATTTTGATTAAGTGCCCATCATTGAAATCTTCTTAAGAGTCAAAGAGATTTTGTATCAGTTTGATATTTGTCTTTTCCCTTCAAACCAATAGGAATCACCTTATGAACATGTTGTATGACATATAAACGTCACCATGGGCCCTATGATATTGGTTGTCACTTCCATCCTTACTATTTTTAGTGGTGCGACTGCTTGAGTTTTGAATCTATCTCCATCTTTAAAATAAATTCTAACGTATACTGTAAACTTGTAAACTGGCGGAATTGATAGACAAAGTGAATGTTATCCTTGCACTACAGTGAGCTCTGGAGAGTTGTTATAGGAAACTCACTTTCCATTTGGAGGTGCCTCAAATAGATAAATTGATTACACCTTCTCAAAAGGGGGTTTCAAGCTTGCTTTTATAATCCACTTTTATTCATGCTTTTCCAAGTCCACAGTTTAAGCGGGAGATGAGACAGTGGTTTGCAAATGCGCATCCAAATGCACAACATCTCTTGCCATTTTGATAATAATAAATAGAAAAGGTCTTCGCCCTCAAACGCCCTTTCGGTGAGTGCATCCAAACAACACCGAATCCTTCCAAACTCATCTCTCAAGCACTAGGCTGAGAAGGGTATTCGGGTCTATTTACATCATTTCCAGAGCAGTTGTCCACCATCAAGCAGAGTGGCAGTGTCGTAATTTTAAAGAAAGAGAGGAGTATATTTGCAGCCCACTTACAAAGAAATTAGCAAATGGGTAAGGCCACTTGGGGGAGGCGTAATCAGATAAGATTTGCATCCGTTTAAGGGATGAGAAGGGCAAACACAAGTTGATAGAAAGTTGGTTTTATTTTTTTTCTTCCGTACTCAGTCGTCCACATGACACCGCCAACCTCCACACGGTTTTCTCTCTTCTTTCTAGATTTAGAATTCCCAGATAGTTTTCCACTTTTTCTTAAATTGTGGTGTCTGGCCAACCGTTGGATTCGGATCATGGGACTCGGTCGAACTCAGTGAGTTGATTAAGGACGGCCAATAAATAGTTTCGAATTTATAGAAATAAGAAAGATGCTCCAGTGGTCTCCGAGCACCTTAACTTGTAATGCTCCTAGTTGCACGGTAGGGGTGTAAACGGTCCGATTTTGTGCAGGTTTACTCGAAACAAGACCCACCCATCTACTGGATGGGTATGGCTCCCAATTTTATACTTATATCCCTTTACTGGATGGGCGGGTATGAGTCGGGTTTGTGTCCACCACATTGGGCCCATGTATAAATGGGCCTGGGTCTAGTAGAGGGAGATCCACTTATAACCATTTATAAATGGGTCTGTTCTAACGGGTTTGAGCTTCTTATATTACTTGTCAAGGTATACAAGCATTTTTACTGAGTTTAAAACCAAGTATGAATTGATATGGGTCTGAATGGTCCCCGACTCCCTGGTAACATAGATCAAACCTGCCCATTTACTAAATGGGTTCAAGCTGTGCCTAATATAAAGGAAACCAAATCTAGACCTGTTTAGCGATCAGATATGCTCTTTGACCCAGACTCATACCATTTAATAAACGGGTCGGGTCAGGGTCAGGTCTAAATGGGTCGGGTATTGGTACCTCTTCGGGTCCACCGGTCCATTTACAGCCCTAACACTAGGATACTTAGACAGTCCAACTCATTGATCCAGACTACTCATTAGGTGCAAGGCACATTGAAAAGAATACCCCATTAATATCACATGAATCTCACAACTATTGGCCATTTGATCAATGGACTTTAATTTAGATGGTCAAGATTGTTCATACAAAATGGGTCCAATCAACAATTTGATCTATCTATCTATTTTTCTATCTATTAGGGTCTATTATAAATTGCTTTGATTACAAGGGATCAGTTTTTGTTAGGCAATTGTAACCATTCCATCCATATCTTGGAAAAGGTATGGCTGTAAAAAATAAGGCCAAATCAAGGATGGATTGGATCATCCCATCAGTTCGAGTATTGCTTGCTAGTCATTGAATGTAATGTGGAGTTAATAGATAGTTTAGATGGATTGATTAGACTATCCAAGTGAAACAATACAACTAGGAGCACTATAACTTCTAGCACTCTAAGAGCAGTGTGAGCATTAAAACCAAATAATAGAAATGCTGCAAACTATCAATGTCTTGGGGCCGGGCTGGGTAAATGGGTTCTCATGTTAATACCATGCTCATCAATGTGTACTTCTATTTGTACCCATGTTAGGCATGAAATGCATACCCATACCCATTCCTTTTAGTGTGCTAGTGTACCATTAGGATATTGAGTACCAATTTATGGTTTAAAATTAAAAGAGAAAAACATACACCACTAACTCAAGAAGTTAATTTTGTTGACTAAAACTTTAAAATATATAATTTTTTTTAAAAAAAATCATAAAATATACAATGATAGCATATAGAGGTGGCAATGGGCTGGGTTACTGATGTAGAAGGTGTCACAGATAGGCTCCTAGCATGGTTGGGCCAAAAGAAGGTGGACCGTAAATTGATTATAACTTTTGATCTGGGTATCGTTACAAGGCGTACCATCTATCAATCTTTACTAAAACAGGCCATCCGAGGTGAACCAATGCACATAATGGGTCACATCTATTTGTTTCATCAGAAAATGCGCGCTTTCAGCTCAAAAATGAATTTTTAAGAAAAAATTACTATTTTTAGTATTTTTGAAATTTTAATATTTTTTCTATTTTTAGAGTTTTAGATTTTCTTCCCTTTTAGAAATAACTTGTAATTATGCTAGGACTCTTCTAACAAAAGTTTATTTGGAATTTTTATTTTTAGAAATTAGACTTTGGAAGAGTTTTATTAGAATTAGGATTTTTATTAGAGTTAGAATTTTGCTATTTTTCGTAATTACGAATTTTGTTTTATTTTATTTTTTCTTTATTAATGGTGTAAAGAGACACATTAGAAATTTCATCAATTAATTTTGAATTTTATAGAAATTATTTTTTATTTTTTCTTGTTCTTTTCCTCATGGATTCGAGGAGTCTCTATGAGGAGTCCAGAGAAGTTCCGTGGATTCGTTACAGTTATCCCTTCGAGGAAGACGATGTTGGACCTCACATCCTTTCCTGTGTTAGTTTAGTATCAAAGCGAGACTTTTCCTCGGAACGATGGTTTTAAATGATGGGTCGGACAAAAACTTAATGAATGGTGCTCCACGGAATCGTCTTTTAACAACTTTCGAAGCAGCACAATGAGAGAATCGGCAAACCATGCAAGGGTTGAAGGCTTCCATCGATCGCATAATAGAGTCCATAGGGAAACTCCGTGTTCTAGGCGGTGATCCGTTACTAGCAATTCTTGGAACTCATAATCGCCCTGATCGCAGGATGCTACCAACAGTGAATCACAGGAACACTCTTGAGAAGGTGAGATGAAGGCGACAATACGCACGTGGTTGCGGATGAAGTAGTTATTTCACATACAATTCCTACCTAGAAACTACGATCATGTATTATTCCAATAAAATCAAAATTATTGGTAAGATAACTAAGTAGTAAGGAGTTATGTAGAGAAATCTCATTATTTGATGGCGAGAGATGATCGCGTCGAAACGGAGTTGCGACAAGCGACATGATTCAATTAGTAGAAAACATATGACCCCTACGAGAACGGAGAACCAACTTAAGACTTCTAAAGTGGAGGGGCAGTCTCTCATAATTGAAAAAGCTTTTGCTAAACAATATGAGGAAATGGGAGATATATATATGCATTAGTTGAAAAGAAAAAATATGTAGAGCCTGTGAACATCCCAAAGGATTTAGAACCAGTGTTACAGGATTTCAAGGCGGTTTTGCTTAGTGAACTCCCTAATAAATTGTCTCCCATACGAGATATATGAAACAACATTAATCTTGTCACAGGGATAAGTCTGCCTAATTGCGTACATTATCAGAAAGAATGTGAGATCTTCAAGGCAGAAGTGAAGGAACTGATCGATACTAGTCAAGTCAAGGAAAGCATGATACATGCATTGTGTCAGCTCAAGAGCCTAATGCCAAGTACAAAAAAATGGCTAATAAACATCAGCATCAGAAGTTATCACAGAATCATGAGCCAAGTCACTTGAGTAACTCCAGGATGAGTTTTTTTCAAGTGGAGGTGTCTAAAGTAGAATGTATCACAGATAAGCTCCTAGCATGGTTAGGCCAAAGAAGGTGGATTGTAAATTAATCATACCTTTTGATCCTAGTATCATTATGAGGCGCACAAACTATCAATCTTTACTGAAACGAGTCATCCGAAGTGAACCAACCCATGTAGTGGGTCGAATCAGTTCATTTCGTCAGAAAACGCACGTTTTCAGCTCAAAAACGAATTTTTAGGAAAAAATTACTATTTTTAGTAATTCTGAAATTTTAATATTTTTCTATTTTTAGAGTTTTAGATTTTCTCTCCTCTTAGAAATAACTTATAATTATGCTAGGACTCCTCTAATAAAAGTTTATTTGAAATATTTAGTTTTAGAAATTAGGCTTTAGAAGAGTTTTATTATAATTAGGATTTTTATTAGAGTTAGAATTTTGCTATTTTTAGTAATTGCGAATTTTAGTTAATTTTTTCTTTATTAATCGCGTAAAGAGACACATTAGAGATTTCATCGATTAATTTCGAGTGGATGAGAGCGATGAAGGCGCTAATCCACATGTGGTCACGAATGAAGCAGTTATTGTGCATATGATTCCTCTCTTGCAACTACAATCATGTATTATTCCAACAAAATCAAAATTATTGGCAGGATAACTGATTAGTAAGGAATTATGCAGAGAAATCCCATTATTTGATGGCGAGAGATGACCGCATCGAAATGGAGTTGCAACAAGCAACATGATTCATTAGTGGCAAACATATGGCCCATATGGGAACGGAGAACCAACCTAAGACTTCTAAAGTGGAGGAGCAGTATCTCATAACATAACAGACTTTTGTCAAACAATTTAAAGAAACAAGAGATATATATGCATTAGTTGAAAAGAAAAAATATGTAGAGCCTGTGAACATCCCAAATGATTTAGAACCAATGTTACAGGAGTTCAAGGCAGTTTTGCTCAATGAACTCCCTAATAAATTGTCTCGCATACGAGATATACAAAACCACGTTTATTTTGTCACAGAAATAAGTTTGCTTAATTGCCCACATTATCAGAAAGAATGTGAGATCTTGAAGGCAGAAGTGAAGGAACTGATCGATACTAGTCAAGTCAAGGAAAGTATGAGTACATACATTGTGTCAACTCAAGAGTCTAATGTCAAGTACAAGAAAATGACTAATAAACATTAGCATAAGAAGTTATCACAGAATCATGAGCCAAGTCACTTGAGTAACTAGAGGATGATTTTTTTTTTTCAATTGTAGGGGTCTAATGTAGAACGTGTCATAGATACGATCCTAGCATGGTTGGGCCAAAAGAAGGTGGATCGTAAATTGATCATAAATTTTGATCTAAGTATCGTTACGAGGCACACAACCTATAAATATTTACTGAAATGGGCCATCTGAGGTGAACCAACCCATGTACTGGGTCGAATCTATCCGTTTCGTCAAAAAATGCAAGCTTTCAGCTCACAAACGAATTTTTTGGAAAATTTTACTATTTTTAGTAATTCCAAAATTTTAATATTTTTTTTAAATATTTTTTGGAGTTTTAGATTTTCTTCCCATTTAAAAATAACTTGTAATTATGCTAAGTCTCTTTTAACAAAAGTTTATTTGAAATTTTTATTTTTAGAAATAAGGCTTTAGAAGAGTTTTATTATAATTAGGATTTTTATTAGAGTTAGAATTTTGCTATTTTAGTAATTGCGAAATTTAGTTTATTTTTTCTTTGTTAATGGCATAAAGAGAAACATTAGAGATTTCATCAATCAATTTCGAGTGGATGAGACAGAAGAAGGCGCCAATTCGCACATGGTCGCGGATGAAGGAGTTATTGTGTATACAATTCCTCCCTTGCAACTACGATTATGTATTATTCCAACAAAATCAAAATTATTGGCAGGATAACCGATTAGTAAGGAATTACACAGAGAAATCTCATTGTTTGATGGCGAGAGATGACCACGTCAAAACGGAGTTGCGACAAGCGACATGATTCATCAGTGGCAAACATATGGCCCCTATGAGAACGGAGAACCAACCCAAGACTTCTAAAGTGGAGGGGCAGTCTCTCATAATTGGACAAGCCTTTGTTAAACAATATGAGGAAACGGGAGATATATATGCATTAGTTAAAAAGAAAAAATATGTAAAGCTTATGAACATCCCAGAGGATTTGGAACCAATGCTACAGGAGTTCAAGGTAGTTTTGCTCAATGAACTCCCTAATAAATTGCCTCTCATACAAGATATACGAAACCACATTAATCTTGTCACAGGAATAAGTCTACCTAATTACGCACATTATCAGAAATAATGTGAGATCTTGAAGGCAAAAGTGAAGGAACTAATCGATACTAATCAAGTCAAGGAAAGCATTGGTACATGCATTGTGTCAGCTCAAGAGCCTAATGTCAAGTATAAAAAAATGGCTAATAAACATCGGCATCAGAAGTTATCACAGAATCATGAGCCAAGTCACTTAAGTAACTCGAGGACATGTTTTTTTCAAGTGGATGGGTCTAATGTAGAACGTGTCACAGATACGCTCCTAGCATGGTTGGGCCAAAAGAAGGTGGATCGTAAATTGATCATAACTTTTGATCCAAGTATCATTATGAGGCGCACAACCTATCAATCTTTACTGAAACAGGCCATCTGAGGTGAACCAACCCATGTACTGGGTTGAATCTGTCTATTTCGTTAGAAAACGCTAGCTTTTAGCTCAAAAATGAATTTTTAAGAAAAATTTACTATTTTTAGTAATTTTGAAATTTTAATATTTTTTCTATTTTTAGAGTTTTAGATTTTCTTCCCTTTTAAAAATAACTTGTAATTATGCTAGCACTCTTCTAACAAAAGTTTATTTGAAATTTTTATTTTTAGAAATAAGTCTTTAAAAGAGTTTTATTATAATTAGGATTTTTATTAGAGTTAGAATTTTGCTATTTTTGGTAATTGCGAATTTTATTTTATTTTTTCTTTATTAATGGTGTAAAGAGACACAGTAGAGATTTCATCAATCAATTTCGAGCGGATGAGAGAGATGAAGGCGCCATCCGCACGTGGACGCAGACGAAGAAGTTATTGTACATACAATTCCTCCCTTGCAACTACAATCATGTATTATTTCAACAAAATCAAAATTATTGACAGGATAACTAATTAGTAAGGAGTTATGCAGAAAAATCTCATTATTTGATGGCGAGAAATGACCGCGTCGAAACAGAGTTGCGACAAGCGACATAATTCATCAGTGCCAAATATATGGCCCCCTTTGAGAACGGAGAACCAACCCAAGACTTCTAAAGTGGAGGGGCAGTCTCTCAAAATAAAACAGACATCTGTTAAACAATCTGAAGAAACGAGATATATATATATATATATATATATATATATATATATATATATATATATAAGAAAAAAAAAAAAAATATGTAGAGCCTGTGAACATCCCTGATGATTTAGAACTAATGTTACAGAGTCCAACTCAGTTTTGCTCAATGAACTCCCTAAGAAATTGCCTCCCATATGAGATATATGAAACCACGTTGATCTTGTTATAGAAATAAGTCTGCCTAATTGCCCACATTATCAAAAAGAATGTGAGATCTTGAAGGCACAAATGAAGGAACTGATTGATACTAGTCAAGTCAAGGAAAGCATGAATACATGCATCGTGTCAGCTTAAGAGTCTAATGTCAAGTACAAAAAAATGGCTAATAAACATTGGCATCAAAAGTTATCACAAAATCATAAGCCAAGTCACTTAAATAACTCGAGGATGAGTTTTTTTTTTCAATTGGAGGGGTCTGACATAGAACGTGTCATAGATACGCTCCTAGTATGGTTGGGCCAAAAGAAAGTGGATCGTAAATTGATCATAACTTTTGATCCGAGTATCGTTACGAGGGGCACAACCTATCGATCTTTACTGAAACGGGACATCCGAGGTGAACGATCCCATGTAGTGGGTCGCATTTATCCTTTTCGTCAGAAAATGTACGCTTTCATCTCAAAAATGAATTTTTTTGAAAAAAAATACTATTTTTAGTAATTTCAAAATTTTAATATTTTTTCTATTTCTAGAGTTTTAGATTTTCTTCCTTTTTAGAAATAACTTGTAATTATGCTAGGACTCTTCTAACAAAAGTTTATTTGAACTTTTTATTTTTAGAAATTATGTTTTAGAAGAGTTTTATTAGAATAAGATTTTTATTAGAGTTAGAATTTTGCTATTTTTGTTAATTACAAATTTTGGATTATTTTTTTATTTATTAATGATGTAAAGAGACACATTAGAGATTTCATCAATCAATTTCGAATTTTATAGAATTTATTTTCTATTTTTTCTTGTTCTTTTCCTCATGGATTCGAGGATTCGATGTGAGGAGTTCAGAGATTTTCCATGGATTCAAAACACTTATCCCCATGAGGAAGATAGTGCTTAACCTCACGTCCTTCCCTGTGTCAGTTTGAACACATTCAACTCAAGCATTTGAGATAGTTGAAGGCACCAATCCAGACGTGATCACGGATGAAATAGTTATTGCACATACGATTCCTCCCTTATAACTACGATAATGTATTATTCCAACAAAATCAAAAGTATTGGCAGGATAACAGATTAATAAAGAGTTATGCAGAGAAATTCCATTATTTGATGGCGAGAGATCACCTCGTCGAAACGGAGTTGCGACAAGCGACATGATTCATCAATGGTAAACATATGACCCCTATGAGAATAGAGAACCAACCCAAGACTTCTAAAGTGGAGGGGCAGTCTCTCATAATTGAACAAGCCTTTGTCAAACAATATGAGAAAATGGGAGATATATATGCATTAGTTGAAAAGAAAAAAATATGTAGAGTCTATGAACATCCCAGAGGATTTGTAACCAATGCTATAGGAGTTCAAGGCAGTTTTGCACAATGAACTCCCTAATAAATTGCCTCCCATACGAGATATATGAAACCACGTTGATCTTGTCACAGGGATAAGTCTGCTTAAGTACCCACATTATCAGAAAGAATGTGAGATCTTGAAGGCAGAAATGAAGGAACTGATCGATACTAGTCAAGTCAAGGAAAGCATGAGTACATGCATTATGTCAGCTCAAGAGCCTAATGTTAAGTACAAGAAAATGACTAATAAACATCGGCATCAGAAGTTATCATAGAACCATGAGCCAAGTCACTTGAGTAACTCGAGGATGAGTTTTTTTTCCATTGGAGGGGTCTGATGTAGAACGTGTCACCGATAAGCTCCTAGCATGGTTGGGCCAAAAGAAGGTGGATCGTAAATTGATCATAACTTTTGATCCGAGTATCGTTACGAGGCGAACAACGTATCAATCTTTATTGAAACAGGCCATTCGAGGTGAACCAACCCATGTAGTTGGTCACAACTGTCCGTTTAGTTAGAAAATGTGCCCTTTCAGCTCAAAAATGAATGTTTAGGTAAAATTTACGATTTTCAGTGATTCCTAATTTTTAATTTTTTTCTATTTTTAGAGTTTTAGATTTTCTTTTCTTTTAGAAACAACTTGTAATAATGTAAGGACTCTTCTAACAAAAGTTTATTTGAAATTTTTATTTTTAGAAATTAGGCTTTAAAAGAGTTTTATTAGAATTAGGATTTTTATTAGAGTTAAAATTTTGCTATTTTTTGTAATTACGAATTTTGGTTTTTTTTTTATTATTTATTAACAGCGTAAAGAGACACATTAGAGATTTCATCAATTAATTTCAAATTTTACAATATTTATTTTCTATTTTTCTTGTTCTTTTCCTCATGGATCCGAGGAGTCGCTGTGAGGAGTCCAGAGAAGTTCCATGATTTGGAACAGTTATCCCCTTGAGGAAGACGATACTCGACCTCACGTCCTTCCTTGCGTCAGTTTGAACAAGTTCAACTCGAGCGTTTGAGGCAGATGAAGGTGCCAATCCACACGTTGTCTCGGATGAAGCAGTTATTGCCCATACGATTCCTCCCTTGTAACTACGATCATGTATTATTCCAACAAATTTAAAATTATTGGCAAGATAACCGATTAGTAAGGAGTTATGCAGAGAAATCCCATTATTTGATGGCGAGAGATGACCGCGTCAAAATGGAGTTGCGACAGGCGACATGATTCATCAGTGACAAACATATGGACCCTATGGGAATGAAGAACTAACCCAAGACTTCTAAAGCGGAGGGGCAGTTTCCCATAATTGAACATGCCTTTGTTAAACAATCTGAGGAAACGGGAGATATATATGCATTAGTTTAAAAGAAAAAATATGTAAAGCTTGTGAACATCCTAGAGGATTTGGAACCAGTGTTACAAGAGTTCAAGGCGGTTGTGCTCAATGAACTCCCTAATAAATTGCCTCCCATACGAGATATACGAAACCACGTTGATATCGTCACAGGGTCAAGTCTGCCTAATTACCCACATTATTAGAAAGAATGTGAGATCTTGAAGGTAGTAATGAAGGAACTGATCGATACTAGTCAAGTCAAGGAAAGCATGAGTACACACATTGTGTCAACTCAAGATCCTAATGTCAAGTATAAGAAAATGACTAATAAACATCGGCATCAGAAGTTATTATAGAATCATGAGCCAAGTCACTTGAGTAACTTGAGGACGAGTTTTTTTCAATTAGAGGGGTCTAATATAGATCGTGTCACAGATACGCTCCTAGCATGGTTGGGCCAAAAGAAGGTGGATCGTAAATTGATCACTACTTTTGATACGAGTATCGTTATGAGGCGCATGACCTATCAATCTTTACTGAAACGGTCCATCCTAGGTGAACCAATTGATATAGTGGGTTTACTTTTAGAGTTTTAAATTTTCTTCTCTTTTAGAAATAACTTGTAATTATGCTAGGACTCTTCTAACAAAAGTTTATTTGGAATTTTTATTTTTAGAAATTAGGCTTTGAAAGAGTTTTATTAGAATTAGGATTTTTATTAGAGTTAGAATTTTGCTATTTTTTGTAATTATGAATTTTGTTTCATTTTTTCTTTATTAATGGTGTAAAGAGACACATTAGAGATTTTATCAATCAGTTTCGAATTTAATGGAATTTATTTTCTATTTTTTTCTTGTTCTTTTCCTTGTGGATTCGAGGAGTCTCTGTGAGGAGTCCAGGGAAGTTTCGTGGATTCGGAACAGTTATCCCCTTGAGGAAGATGGTGTTGGACCTCACATCCTTCCCTGTGTTAGTTTGAACAAGTTCAACTTGAGTGTTTGAGACATATGAAGACGCCAATCTGCACATGGTCACGGATGAAGCAGTTTTGCGCATACGATTCCTCCCTAGCAACTACAATCATGCATTATTCCAACAAAATCAAAATTATTGGTAGGATAACCGATTAGTAAGGAGTTATGCAAAAAAATCCCATTATTTGATGGCGAGAGATGACCGCATAGAAACGGAGTTGCGACAGGCGACACGATTCATCAGGGGCAAACATATGACCCCTATGGGAACAAAGAACTAACCCAAGACTTTTAAAGTGGAGGGGCAGTCTCTCATAATTGAACAGACCTTTATTAAACAATCTGAGGAAATGGGAGATATATATGCATTATTTGTTAAATATGTATAGCCTATGAACATCCAGAGGATGTGGAACCAGTGTTATAGGAGTTCAAGGCAGTTTTGCTCAATGAACTCCCTAATAAATTGCCTCCCGTACGAGATAGGCGAAACCACGTTGATCTTGTCATAGGGATAAATCTACCTAATTGCCCACACTATCAGAAAGAATTTGAGATCTTGAAGGCAGTAGTGAAAGAACTGATCGATACTAGTTAAGTCAAAGAAAGCATGAGTACATGCATTGTGTCAGCTCAAGAGCCTAATGTCACGTACAAGAAAATGACTAATAAACATCGGCATCAGAAGTTATTATAGAATTATGAGCTAAGTCACTTGAGTAACTCGAGGACGAGTTTTTTTCAATTTGAGGGGTCTGATGTAGACCGTGTCACAGATACACTCCTAGTATGGCAGATACACTCCTAGTATGGTTGGGCCAAAAGAAGGTGGATCGTAAATTGATCATAACTTTTGATCTGAGTATTGTTACGAGGCACACAACCTATAAATATTTACTGAAACGGGTCATCCAAGTTGAACCAACCCATGTAGTGGGTCGCATCTGTCCGTTTCTTCTAAAAACGTGCGCTTTCAGCTCAAAAATGAATTTTTTGGTATTTTTAGTAATTCTAAAATTTTAATATTTTTTTCTATTTTTAGAGTTTTATATTTTCTTCCCTTTTAGAAATAACTTGTAATTATGCTAGGACTCTTCTAACAAAAGTTTATTTGAAATTTTTATTTTTAGAAATTAGTCTTTAGAAGAATTTTACTAAAGTTAAGATTTTATTAGAGTTAGAATTTTGTTATTTTTAATACTTACGAATTTTGGTTTATTTTTTATTTATTAATGGCATAAAGAGACACATTAGAGATTTCATCAATCAATTTCGAATTTTATAGAATTTATTTTCTATTTTTTGCTGTTATTTTCCTCGTGAATTCGAGGAGTCCAGAGAAGTTCCATGGATTCAGAACAATTATCCCTTGAGGAAGATGGTGCTCGACCTCACGTCCTTCCCTGCATCAGTTTGAACAAGTTCAACTCGAGCGTTTGAGACTAATGAAGGCGTTAATCCTCACGTGGTCACAGAAGAAGCAGTTATTGCGCATACGATTCCTCCCTAGCAAATACGATCATGTATTAATCCAATAAAATCAAAATTATTAGCAGGATAACTGATTAGTAAGGAGTTATACAAAGAAATCCTATTATTTGATGATGAGAGATGACCGCATCGAAATAGAGTTGCGACAGGTGACACGATTCATCAATGGAAAACATATGACCCCTATAGGAACGGAGAACCAACCCAAGACTTCTAAAGTGAAGGGGCAGTCTCTCATAATTGAACAAGCTTTTGTTAAACAATCTGAGGAAACGGGAGATATATATGCATTAGTTGAAAAGAAAAAATATGTAGAGCCTGTGAACATCCCAGTGGATTTGGAACCAGTGTTACAGGAGTTCAAGGCAGTTATGCTCAATGAACTCTCTATAAATTGCCTCCCATACGAGATATACAAAACCACATTGATCTTGTCACAGGGATAAGTCTGCCTAATTGGCCACATTATAAGAAAGAATGTATAACACCCTAGTTCCCGAAACCCGAGTACACTACTCGTTTTTCAAAAATCCGAGTGTTAACCTTTAAAGATAACCAAATTCCACATACATTTTTTTTATTCTTTATCAGAGCGGAATAAAAGCAAATCAAGTATAAGAGGGAGTTCAAACATATATAACCAAATATTCAAGTGGTTGCCCAAAAACTTATACAAAGCAATGTCTTAAGTTTTTATAAAACATGATAGTGCAAATTAAATACAAATAAAATCAGAAATAGAGAGTTGCAAGATCATCTGCCTTCTCCTATTCCACATAAACACCAGCATGCGCATCATTTGCATTTTATGCACACTGAATACGGTTTAATAGCATCAATGGCTATCCCAGTGAGGTATAACCTTAGAGATTTATCGTATCATCAAGATAATTAAGTATAGTTATTAAGAACAGTCTACATTGTATATTCCACAATGATCATCATAATACAAAGTTCATTAGATACGCATATATTGAATAAATTCCACCAAGATATTCTTGTATAAATGCATGGATGCATACACGTGCTCATAGACCTAGGGATATACATCCAGTTGGTAAAAGGTCGTCGAAGGAGAACTAGCCACTCAAAAAAGTACTCAAAGGTACGCCCTAAGGAGAACTAACTACCCGAAAAAGACCATGCAATGAAGACACCTAAGGTGAACTAGTCTCCCAAAAAAGTACAATAGGTACACCCTAAAGAGGACTAAAGACCTGAAAAAGTCCATGCGAAAAGGATAGCCCATAGTGGTAAGAATGCACATGATATTAACTTAGGATCACCCGATAAAATACTCTATGGTATAGCCCATAGTGACCCAAGAAATTCCATGGCTTACATCGACCACTCGGTAAAGTCTGTATATCATGATTAGCCCAACCATTATTATTCCAATTTCAAACAGCCATTCTTAGAAAGCTCAAAGGTTACTATAGAGGGCTCATCACTCAACATAGACCGACAGCTCGGGCATAGTGTCCCATAAAACCATCCCTGGCTCATGAGATTCCAACACTACGATGTTTAATAGTAACCTCCTCTACTAGTGGCCAATCACGGTATGACAAGTGAAACTTACCATCGCAATATTATACAAAAATAATCCATCAAACTGCATAGGGCAAATATTCCATCAAGCCACAAAGGGCAAACATACAATCAAAGCCACATAGGGCACCTAGTCAATTGAAGCCACATATGGCAAATAGTCCATTCCAGGGTATGGTGAAATGGATTGACCCCAAAAGCTACGTACAAAGGCGCGACGATCCATTAAATGGTAAGTATACAACAAAGAAATTTCATTTAATCTATTAGACAGAATGGCCACTAGTTCAAGGATTTTCCAAAAACATCATTAAGTAACCACAAGTGGTAAAATAAGCCACACACAATATCAATAGTATATACAAATATAAAGTGAGATATTTGAGACCATCACGTATTCATATTTGAACGTAAGTCCAACGATCAATTATTATGAAGAGTTACTCAAATAAAAATTAGCATTTATCATCAATTTCACTGAGTATCATGTTAGGCAATAGATGAAATAAACGAGTTACGCTAACTATCAGGATGTAGACAAGCTTGAAGGGTGGTCCTCACCTCTCAAGTTGAATTCATCCTGACTTGTGAAACTCAGTTTTGTGAAGGTTCAAGAAAAAGATTTACGAACAATTAATTCCCTACATTCAAATTTAATGAGAAATAAAATTTAGGTTAGCACTAATTCACATTCTGATGGAAACCTACATGAATTTTCGTACCTAAAAGGTTCGATTAACCTAGTTTCGACTAGAAATGCATATAGATTAAGGAACATAAATTTGGGGACTTCCAAATCCTACGTATATCAAAAGGTCAAGACTCATTTATCCAAGTTAATCTCTTATTGAATCCCGTATGATATTGGAGGGATAACGTATCTCAATCACTCTGATTTTCGACTTGATTCAACCCTGAGGGACAACAGGAGAACATGGACCTGTTGTTTCTGAAACAAGATCTTCTAAATATTAGATTTCAAAATAAGAGCAACCTTAGTCCAAACCCACTGAGTTAACTCAGAGATGCCATGTGGTAGCCGAACTAATCCGGTTCCTAATTGAATTCGACTAATGAGTAGGAATTCACCAATAAAAATGACCCTAAGTTAGAACTTCTCCTCTCAAGTCTACCAGCATGGAATGATTGAAAACAGGCCCAGTCAACTACTGACTCGACCTAAATCGGCCGAGTCGACTCGGCAGAGCTCCCCCTTTCCTTGCTCGTTCATTCCTCCTCTTCCTTCTTTCTCCATCCTTCTCCTTCTTCTTCTTCTCCCTTTTTTTTCTTTTTCTTTCTGAAATGTCCTGCAACTCCCCTGGACAAGGGTGCAATAGAGGTGAGTTAGACTCAGCAACGAGTCATACTGACTTAGACTCAGCAACGAGTCATACTTTTGAACTCGACACAACCCACGACTCTCTCTTTCTCTCTGTTTTCTTCCTCCCCACCTTTCCCTCTTCTTTATCTTCCTTCTCAGCTCCCTTTCTCTGCTTCTCCTCATCATGACCAGATCTACTTGACTCGAACCAGGATGCGGTTCGACTCGGGCGTGAGTGCGGCAACGACTTCCCAATTCTCTCCAGCAATCTCGTTTCCCTTCCTCTTCTCTTTCTTCTTCTTCTACTTCTCTCCTTCCCTGAGTCATCTTCCTCTCTTAAAAGGACTCGGTAGCACATGGACTCAGCCTAAACTCACAGCAACTCAGACAGAGTTGACTCAACTCGAGGTGGCACTGCAAACGACACTCTTTTCCTTCTCTTTTCCTCATTTTCTATTTCGGGTGAAGGATGCCCTAAAAGTTTTCCTAAAATAGACTCCCATAATCCTCTTCTAGAGGATTCTAATGCTAACTAATCCCTGGATTAGTTACGGTTTTGGTTAAGGAAGATTTGAGGATTCTACTCGAAGGAGTCCAAAATGTAGTTTAGTAACTACATAGGCCCAATCGACCACCATAGATGAACTTTAGGTCCCCTGGCCCACCATATGATCATCTCTGATCGGTGTTTATGTCCTAAGATCGGATGGTGGGTTTGTTGGCCAGACAGAGAAGATAACTCCACCGTTAATGGCATATTCTCAATGGTTGGATGATCTTATGATCTGATGCATATGGACGGCCTTGATATGCCTAGTGATTGTCGTGGGGATGGTTGGGATTATGCCAGCGCACGAGAGTTTACAAAGAGGCGAGATTCTTTCCACCTATATCCTAGTCGAAAGAGAAAAACCCTAGAGAAACCCTAGAACGGAGAGTTAGGATTTCTTGGATGGACTGTCAGGATTTGAGAGAGAGATTCCCTCGAATTTTCCAGCTAGGCAGACAGAAAGGAGTAACATTGCTTCCCGTTTTCAAAAATGTGTCACACGCAACCCGTTCACGCCAGGGATCGCATGCATGCACACGTGTTCCAAGATGAGGAAATGGTTAGGGTTTGGTTAAAGTGGGCCTGCCTACATGATGGACGGTCCAGATCTTCCAAACATGTGGTGATGATGGCCCACCAATTCAACAATGAACAGTCATTTGTCACTTGTGAAAAACATGAAAGAGAGAAATCTCTCTTGTTTGCGGAAGATATCGGGTCAGCTCTATTTTACTAAACCAAGCGGTCTAGTGCACCGCATGTGCACACAAGCTATGCATATGCACAATTCAAAAATGCGGTCCACATTTATGTTTTGTGGAATCCACTCTGACCAATCGATTCTAAAAGTCCAACTAGGACATCTGGCCAAAGATCAGACAAATCTCCAAAGCTTAGGTGGGCCACACCGTAGGATTTGATCTATTTATTTAAAATTTTAAACTAACACCCCATAATTAAAATACGGGGTATTATAGAATGTGAGATCTTGAAGGCAGAAATGAAGGAACTGATCGATAATAGTCAAGTCAAGCAAAGCATGAGTACATGCATTATGTCAGCTCAAGAGCCTAATGTTAAGTACAAGAAAATGACTAAAAAACATCAGCATCAGAACTTATCACAGAATCATGAGCCAAGTCACTTGAGTAACTCGAGGATGAGTTTTTTTTCAATTGGAGGGGTCTAATATAGAACATGTCACAGATACGCTCCTAGCATAGTTGGGCCAAAAGAAGGTGGATCGTAAATTGATCATAACTTTTGATCCGAGTATCGTTACAAGGTGCACAACATATCAATCTTTACTGAAACAGGCCATCCGAGTTGAACCAACCCATATAATGGGCCGCGTCTATCATTTCGTCAGAAAATGTGCGCTTTCAGCTCAAAAACAAATTTTTAGGAAAATTTTATTGTTTTTAGGAATTCTGAATTTTTAATGTTTTTTCTATTTTAAGAGTTTTAGATTTTTCTTCCCTTTTAGTAATAACTTGTAATTATGCTATATAGGACTCTTCTAACGAAATTTTATTTGAAATTTTTATTTCTAGAAATTAGGCTTTAAAAGTGTTTTATTAGAATTAGGATTTTTATTAAAGTTAGAATTTTGTTATTTTTGATAATTACGAAATTTAGTTTACTTTTTCTTTATTCTTGGCGTAAAGTGACACATTAGAGATTTTGTCAATCAATTTCGAGAGAATGAGAGAGATGAAGGCGCCAATCGGCACGTGGTCGCAGATAAAGCAATTATTGTGCATACGATTCCTCCCTTGCAACTATAAGAATGTATTATTCTAACAAAATCAAAATTATTGGCAGGATAATCGATTAGTAAGGAGTTATGTAGAGAAATCCCATATTTGATGGCGAGAGATGACCGCGTCGAAATGGAGTTGCGACAGGCGACATGATTCATCAGTGGCAAACAAATGGACCCTATGAGAATGGAGAACCAACCCAAGACTTCTAAAGTGGAGGCGTAGCCTCTCATAATTGAACAAGCCTTTATTAAACAATTTGAGGAAACGGGATATATATATATATATATATATATATATATATATATATATATATATGGATTAGTTGAAAAGAAAAAATATGTAGATCTTGTCACAGAAATATCTAGATACCATAAACATTCTAGAGGATTTGAAACTAGTGTTACAGGAGTTCAAGGTAGTTTTGCTCAATGAACTCCCTAATAAATTACCTCTCATACATGATATATGAAACCACTTTGATCTTGTCACAGAAATAAGTCTGCTTAATTGCCCAGATTATCAAAAAGAACGTGAGATCTTGAAAGCAAAGATGAAAGAACTGATCGATACTAGTCTAAGTCAAGAAAAGCATGAAGACATACATTATGTCATCTCAAGAGCCTAATATCAAGTATAAGAAAATGACTAATAAACATCGGCATCAGAAGTTATCACAGAATCATGAGCAAAGTCACTTGAGTAACTTGAGGACAAGTTTTTTTCAATTGGAGGGGTTTGATGTAGAACATGTCACAGATATGCTCCTAAGATGGTTGGGCCAAAAGAAGGTGGATCGTAAATTGATCATAACTTTTAATCTGAGTATCGTTACTAGGCACACAACCTATTAATCTTTACTGAAACGGGCCATCCGAGGTGAACCAACCCATGTAGTGGGTCGAATCTATCCGTTTCATCAGAAAACGCATGCTTTCAGCTTAGAAACGAATTTTTAGGAAAATTTTACTATTTTTAGTAATTCTGAAATTTTAATATTTTTTCTATTTTTAGAGTTTTAGATTATTTTTTTCCCTTTTAGAAATAACTTGTAATTACGCTAGGACTCTTCTAACAAAATTTTATTTTTAGAAATTAGGCTTTAAAAGAGTTTTTTGGAATTAGGATTTTTATTAGAGTTAGAATTTTACAATTTTTGGTAATTACGAATTTTGGTTTTTTTTTTTATTATTATTAACGGTGTAAAGAAACACATTAGAGATTTCATCAATCAATTTCAAATTTTATAGAATTTATTTTCTATTTTTTCTTGTTCTTTTCCTCTTAGATTCGAGGAGTCTCTATGAGGAGTCCAGAGAAGTTCCATGGATTCGGAACACTTAACCCCTGGAGGAAGACGGTCCTCGACCACACGCCCTTCCCAGTGTCAATTTGAACAAGTTCTATTGAAGCACTTGAGACAAATGAAGGAGTCAATCCGCACGTGGTCACGGATGAAGCAGTTATTATGCATACGATTCATCCCTAGCAATTTCAATCATGCATTATTCCAACGAAATCAAAATTATTGGCAGGATAATTGATTAGTAATGAGTTATGCTGAGAAATCCTATTATTTGATGGCGAGAGATGACCGCATTGAAACGGAGTTGCAATAGGCAACATCATTCATCAATGGGAAACATATGGCCCCTATGACAATGGAGAACCAACCCAAGACTTCTAAAGTGGAGGGGCAGTCTCTCGTAATTGAACAAGCCTTTGTTAAACAATTTGAGGAAACGAGAAATATATATGTATTAGTTGAAAAGAAAAAAATTTGTAGAAACTATGAACATCCCAGAGGATTTGGAACTAGTGTTATAGGAATTCAAGGTGATTTTGCTCAATGAACTCCCTAATAAATTGTCTCCCATATGAGATATACGAAACCACATTGATCTTGTCACAGCGATAAATCTGCCTAATTGCCCACATTATCAGAAATAATGTGAGATCTTGAAGACAGAAGTGAAGGAACTGATCGATAATAATCAAGTCAAGGAAAGCATGAGTACGAGCATTGTGTCAGCTTAAGAGCCTAATGTCAAGTACAAGAAAATGACTAAAAACATCGGCATCAGAAGTAATCACAGAATCATGAGCCAAGTCACTTAAGTAACTTGAGGACGAGTTTTTTTCAATTGGAGGGGTCTGATGTAGAACGTGTCACTGATACTCTCCTAGCATGGTTAGGACAAATGAAGGTGGATCGTAAATTGATCATACCTTTTGATTCGAGTATCGTTACGATGCACTTGACCAAGTATCAAGAACCAAAGCAGCACGAGAACTCGAGGACGAGTTCTTTTGAAGTGGAGGGGATTGATGTAGAGCTGGTCGCAGACACTTTCATGTCCAAGATGGACCAGAGAAGGCCTAATCGAAGGTGGAAGTCATCAAGACCGTCAGAATCTTAAAACAAGCATATCTCGTAAACTGGAATGAGTTACTCAACGTACCATAATTGATTTTCGGGTAGGACGAGCTACTTTAGCCAACCAGCCTGGTCCATGCAGAATTTATGAGATTTCATCATATCGACGGTCGGATTCCATGTTTATTTCCATTTTTACTATTTTTAGTTAGTTTTAGTTTGATTATAACTCTTCATCTGTTGGGCTTTAAGAGTTGTGTCCAACATGAAAAGTGTTTAGGAAAATTAGGAGAATAACATGGTTAAGTCACATAGGACACTTACTATAAATAGAAATTTACTATTTATAGTAAGTTACAAATTTTAGCGAGTTTTAGTTATAGTTTAATTCCTAAGCTTCTTCGAAGTCTTGGTATTCCTATTTAAAGGGTCGTAGACTCGTTTATCAATGATCAAAAAATTTCTTTCATATGTTTTAAAATTATTTCTATTTCTTTTCCTCATAGATTCAAGAAGTCTTTGTGAGGAGTCCAAAGAAGCTTCGTGGATTTGAAGTAGTTATCCTCCCTGAGGAAGACAATGATCGATCTCATCACGTTTATCCCTGCGTCAATTACCCAGACTAAATCAAGGGACCTGGCCCTAAAGGGCAAGGGATTAGGCCACTAAACATGGCTCAATAGCTAGGATAAGGCTTGAAATCTACGCCCAATTTTAGTTCGGATTGGGCCACGACCAATGATGAATAGTTAGCCCACATACCTATCTTTCTTGGGTATATATACTATATAGTATATAGGTGTTAGTAATATATACTATACAATCAATATACTAATGAATATAGTAATATAAAGAACTTTAACATGGCACAAAAGCACTTCTAAATTGTCCAAAATGTATACCTTACTTTAAATAGTGAATGGTATGTTGAGACACGAATTTAAGTGCATAAATATGGTTGATAATTGGTTACCCATACTTTGGTTAATCTCATTTGACATAGGTGTTTCATAGAAAAAAAAACTTTAAAATTTTAAAAGATCATGATGATTCATAAATACGTACCCATCAGATTTACATCAATTATATGTGTAGCATGCATGTAACTTATATTTAACTTATAGGACTAGCCCTAGCCCAGCTTTATCACCAGCGTAGCCCTAGCTAAACCAAACACTCTAGGGTTTAAGGCCATGGACACTTTAGTCCATTAGGGCCTGGGTTGAACTAGGGAGAGGGCTTATGGATCTATCCTTCAGAGGTGTGGGCTTGTCACTCAAAACTAAATCAATACAAAGAAAATGGTTCATCACCCAATTTCATTTATGGTCGGGTCATTCAAACGGAACTCTGGCACGTAACCATCAGTCAGGTATTTGATAAGGGTCGTTCGAACAATAATTTATCACATCCATTAATGCTCACTGGATACTATGGGGAGGTTTGTCACCCTAACATAGGCTGACAGTTCGAACACGGTATCCCATACTACCATGCTCAGCCCATTAGTCTTTATAAGATCGCAATGCACTAATGATTATGAGTATACTTAAATCAATAGTAAAGTATCCTAAATTTTATCGAATGTTATACAATCACAAAGCATAAGAATGATTGAGCCCTACATCAGACTGATGTGATCGACTACGAATGACCTCTAGTAAACTAGCATTGGGTGTAAGGCATCCCATGTACTTTCAACTACTGTTGTTCGTCCATGTTCAACTTTGATCGGTTGTATAAGCCTGAAATAGTCACCTTGAACCGAGCTATCCACTTATCTAAATAATTTACAAAACTTGATCCACCACAACAACAATTCAAATTTATCAGCTACATAAATATAATCACAAGTAAATTCAATACAACACCAAGGTATACTAATTGAGCACATGTATGAATCAGTACAACCAACCAATATAATACATTCTGACCTATATCAATACATGATAGTTAAATACATGTACAATTCAGTGGAATTCAATCTAAATCAACATAATTCAATTTATATCAATAAATCCTAACATTCGACATCGAATAGTTATAATATTAGGAGTTTCATATCACTTAAGTATTTCATTGATCATGTTATTCACCAACTAACAAACAAACACATTTAATCATCTAAAATGCTTGGTAGAATCTTGAGGGTAGAACTTCACCATAGAGTTGAAAATACTTAATTTAGATGCAACCATTGTAAGACACATATCCTAGCCCGTATCGTTCCGTAGACTTCGACGGTTCTCCCAGTCAAATTCCGGTGACCCGCGATCTTTTATCGGCACTTACATGCGACTACGAGTCATATTCCATATTCTAGAGTCGGCTCGACTCGAGACTTGTACCCTCACGACCGCGCCATCGCCGTTGTTCCGATGCCGCGTCTCACGCGCCTAGGTGATACCCTAGCTAGGAGGAGTGGGCCCGTGTTCAGTTCGAGGAAACGCCGCGCATTGTAAATTTCAAGAGAATGTCCCATCAATCACATCAAATGTCAAATCAATCCCATCAATCACTTCACTAGTCAAAGTACACCCATCAAGTCAAGTACCCTATCCCATTCTCCAAGTACACTACACCATTTTGAAAGTCAACATTCCCATCCCATCTCTTACACACCCCATCACTCCTCTCCCACATCTCTCTCTTTCATTTTCTCTCTCCATTTTTCAAAGCAACACCATGAGAGAAACGTCCAAGCAAGAGAGCTTCCATGGGAGGAAGCTACTGTGGCACACCTTCCCATCTCCCATCTCCACCATCCTAAGCTGATCTCAACCGTTGAAGTCCATCCATTATATCTTTAGCATGCATTGATGGAAGAAAAAGTCCAAGAAGATCTAAGGTGGGTGTCTTCTATGGTTAGATCTCTCTTTCTCTCTCTCTCCATCATTCTTTTTATATTCCCTACTGTATGTGATGAAGTGGCTGTGTGGCCCACCCGAATGGACCCCACCATAAAGCATGTATTTGATCCAAACCATTTGTAGGTGGGGCCCACTTTATATTTGTATTGTATCTGCACCATCCGTGCATTTGGTGGCCCACCCGAGTAAGGCCCACCTTCAATGCATGTGCCATGGCTAAGCCGTCCAGCGTCCAGAGACGCTGGACATGAAATGAAAACCAGAGAAGAAATATATATATATATATATATATATATATATATATATATTGGCTTGGTTCAAGCTTGGAGTGGGTCACTCATATAGGTCCCACATTGATGTATAAACCTTATCCACACCGTTCATTCCTTTCCCCAGACCATTTTAAGCGTTGAGACGAAAAAATGGGGCCAATCCGACTTTTGGGCCGGCTATAGCATAGCAAACGATGTTTTCACCGTTGAAAAACTACCTGATGTTTCTATACTCCAAAACACCCCCAATATTGGGCTTGTTTGGCTTGTTTAGGGCCATGGGAGCTAGTGGATGAGGTGGATCTACCTGGTGCGGGCCCCACATATAAAAAATCCCCGAAAAATAGTTTTTTCTTAAAAACAAAAAAATATATATCTCTAAGGCGGCGCTACAGGCTTGCGTCACAGCAATGACAGATCACCGCATGTGCATGTACAGACGGGCGAGGACCCACGGCCCCAATCATGGGCCCCACCCTGATGTATATTATGTATCCACCTGGTTCAGTTGGTGGGACCCTCCATGAACTGGGCCCCCTCCAAAGATCAAGCCGATCTGATGCTCAAGTGGCCCACATCATAGGAAACAGTGGGATTGAATGCCTGCCCTTATAAACCCTTTTATGGGTCACAGAAGCTTTGGATCCTTATAAAATTATTTTTCCCCTTGCATTAAGGGACCATGTGACCTTATGAACGGTTTGGATGGACAGTAAACATTAGGGTGGGCCCCATGTGGGACCTACAGTGATGCATGTGTTTTACTCCCACCATCCGCCTGGACGGTGGAGCCCACCCAGACGTATGTGTTTTATTAGCGCCATCTAGTAGTAGCTGGATGGCTAGTGGATCCCACCATGATTATGTGTTTGATCCGCACCATCCACTATTTGGACGGTGGGACCCACCATGATTTATGTGTTCTATCCACTCCATCCAGCCACTGATCAGGTGGCCACACAGCAGGAAACAATATTGATTAAACGTGGACCCCACCTTGATGTGCATGAGGCCGTCATTGAGGCCCACCTTGATATGAATGTAAGGCCCATGTGATTAGGCCCATCTTGATCCATTTGTGGCCATTTGTTGAGGCCCACCTTGATGTGTATGAGGGCCCGTGGGTTGAGGCCCATTGTGCTATATTTGGAGCCATGGGTTAAGTCCCATTGTGATGTGTTAGGGCCCATGGGTTGAGGCCCATTTGACGTATTTGAGGCTCGTGGGTCAAGGCCCAATGGGATGTACATAAGGCCCATTGAATGTGATTCCACCGTGATTTATGTGCTGACCTTTATGGTGGGCTATGCCTTGGGAGCAATAATGGTTTAACGTCCACATTGTAAGTACAATGTTGATTAAATGTCTGCATTATGACTCTCCCTAGGGTCCAATGATAGGTTCATACTTGTAGTGTGTAGACCGCCTAGGCCCACCTTCATTATGAATAAAGCCCATCACCACAATACATGTTTAGTATAGATCTATAATTCATGATCATACACATCATATGTATGCCTGATATAAGAAGTGACTGATCATAGCATACGCCATTGGGCAGACTATTCCTAGGACCCACCTTAATGATGTGTTATATATCCACTCCGCCCATGGCAGGTGAGACCCACCTTGACTTACATGCTCTATATTCAGCTGTCCATCTAGACGAGAGGCGTAAGGCCACCGTGATGTATTGTTATATCCAACCGTCCTTCCGCTTGAGGAGATGGACCCCACTTGAATGTATGTGGTTCTCCAGTCATCCATCTATCTAGGGTAGGGTGGGAACCTGCCATGATGTATGTATTCACCACGCCATCCATCGGCATGGGGGGGGGGGGGGGCACCATAATGAATATGTTTCAACCACGCTGTCCATTTGTTTTGCTAAATTATGGATTGCCCCATTTGGCCCACTTAATATATATGGGGCCCACCTATTTTGTATTTGAGGCCCATGGGTTGTGGCCTATTATGATGTATTCAAGGCCCGAGGGTTATGGCCCATTGTGACACATTCGAGGCCTAGGTGGTGCAGCCCATTATGATGTATTCAAGGCCCATGGGATATAGTACATTGTGATATAATTAAGACCCATAGGATGTGGCCCTCATGATGTACATTAAACCCGGGTTTTTGACACATTTTGATGTATATTAGATCCTTGTATGAGGCCGTAGGCCCATTGTATGTTCGGCCCTATGTTGGTCACTCCTTGGGAGCAATGTTGGTTAAATGTCCACATTGATGGGCCGTGATGGTTAAATGTCCATATTCTGACCTTCCTTTAGGCTTGGTTACCCTAAATTCGACATCCTCTAGTGGGTTACCCCAAACGAATGGGCCCCATTGATATTGCTTGGACTATCATCGACCATCCATCTATGAACCCCATCTTGAGGTCGATTCCGATTATTGTGGCTGATTACCGATTTTGATTGTCGTGGCCAGTTGACCGATTATCGATTAAGGCCGATTATCGTGACCGATTGCCGATTATGATTATCGTGGCCGATTATCGATCGAGGCTAATTATCGTGGCCGATTGTCGAGGCCCAATGTAATGTATATGCGGCTTGTATTTGAGGCCCCTTGTGATGAGTATTCAGCCCGTGTTTTAAGGCCCAATGTGATGTATATGAGGCCTATGTGATGAGGCCATTGTGATGCATTTGAGGGGCCAGGCAATGGAGCCCATTGTGATGTATATTTGGCCCATGTGAGAGGCCCATCGTGATGTGTATTGAGCTCTTGAGTAAGGCCCATGGTGTTGTATATTAGGCCCTTGTGCGAGGCCATGGGTCCACTATTTGTTAGGCTCTATGTGGGCTATTCCTTGGGGGTAATGTTGGTTAAATGTCCACATTGTCGAGGCCGATTGTTGATACCAGTTATTAATACCGATTACGAGTATGTGATAGCATAACATCATGATACATGCCCATACGCATCATCTGCAAGTTTGTTATGAGATGTGGATGACTATTACATATGTCATTGGTAGGTTACTATGAGACTCCCTGATGGGCGGAGGTTATCTCACATGAGCGCACGGTATACGCAGGATTGATGCATGATTAGATTGTATGACTCATGCATCTTACATTCTGATTACTATACACCCTAATGACACCAGGGCCGTAGCCTCCATAGGCATATTATGGATGGCTAGATGGGACACCGGAAATATTTGCTTCTAGTATGCGGGCGCCATAGATGTCCCTGGGTGAAAACTCCTAACCTCTGTGGCCAGGAGACGCCTCAACGTCGAGACCGAATAGATACATGAGCGCCCGAGTGCCGAATACCAGGAGGCCGTGTCTCCCACTATGTCGTGGTCGGTTAGGAGGGGGTGTGGCCTTACCCGTCCGAGGGTAGGGGGCAATACTAGGCTGAGTTTGACCAGCTCACGAATGAGTCTGCTATCGACATGCCGGATAGGTATTGGTAGACTATTGGCCAGGAGGATAGTGAGGTTTCTTACGCTCACTTGGACTATGCGGCTGGGAGAGCGGCAGTGCCATTTGGAGTGTACTAAACCCCGGTGATGATCCCAGAGATGAACCGTACTGATATGTGGACTTATTGAGTAGGAGTTGCATACTCATTCATTCACTATCCACTCGGCCTGGTGGTGTGCAACTATTTGTTACGTGTAACTTCGCATGGCTAGGATTTCGGTTGGGCACCCGACTAACCTGAGATCAGGAGTTTACCACATGGAGTCTGACTATCCAAATTTAGGTATGTGATTGTTTTGGATAGAAGTCACTTGTAATGGACCCCATAGCCTGCGATACTACATACTATCATCCCGACTTCACACTCTAGCATGGTCATTCCATTCGCACCGCATATTGCATTACATCCATGACATATAGTATTTTGGGTTACTGTGTTTCTGCATTTATATCGTCTAGATATGAATGATGCTATTCGTGGACTCATCAGGAATTACATACTGCATCGCATCCTCGGCATTTGATATTTGGCTCTTTATGACTCCTTATTTGTATAGTTATTCTATGTTGCGTATTCTGATATTGATTGACTCATAGACTTATCCGTATTTCTGCTTACTCTATTATCGTATAATTTATGATCTTGTTAGTAATTCTTCTTATTCCGATATTGTATGATTTATGGATTACCAGTATTTTTGGTACTGTATGATGATGGCATTATATTGAATACTTGGCACTTACCTTGTGCACACACTTACACCACCCTTTAAGCTTTCTATAAGCTTATGCACGATAGATGCTTGCAGGTGATGTTAGGTTGCAGCAGTGTTGAGCTTGGAGCATGCAGCGGTCTTTTAGAGCTTGATTTTCGATTTATATATTTACCTTTCAGCATTGTACTCAAATGATTATATTAGTGGATATGTGATGATGATGTTGCCTTTGTGAATTGGGTAATCTTGTGGTTATACTTCTTATGAGATAAATGTACATTGGAAAATCCTCCTTGTAGGATCCCAGGATCGGAATCTGGCATATGGACGCTAGGAGCTGAGAATGGGGTACTCCGGAGGCTGTCGGCATCGGATTCGGCGATCGGGATTCCTATGAATCCGATTTCCGGGTTTGGGGCGTGATGGCCATAGTGTCAAAATTTTGAAAAAAAATGCTCCAAACCCTAATTCATTTTCGATTTCATCGTTAGTAACATGAATTCTAATCTAATTAGATTTTAATTAAGAGTTAATGGTTTTACCTAACTTAGTTCGAGTAAACTCCAACTTGATTTAACGAGTTGGGGCCAGAATTGGTGTACCACGACATCCACATAAGGTCACGCCTAAATACGGCTTTTATAATGGCAATAGCCATTCCTAATCAATTGTCAGGTCCCCAAATCTTAGCATAAACAAACCCTAAAGTTAGGATTTTTGAGAAATGACATAAAAGAAAGGAGATTTTTAACCTTAATGGCTAAAAAATGTATGAAACGAAAGAAAGAGGTAAATGGATAACTAAGAAACCTCTTCCCTAGCAAGGGGTAAAGAATCCGACCTGAAATCGTCAAATTACGGTCATTAAAAGACGTGAAATCGAGTGTATAGGCGAGATCTTATAAGATCCGAAGAGCATGGGGATTTGACTGTTTGATCCGACACTAAGCCCCACCATTTTTCCCATTCCTCCCATCTTCTTTTAGTCTCTCTCATTTTCTATGGCGAATTCGTATGGAGAGAGGGGGAGTGAAATAAATGGGTATTTATAGTGTCATATGTGGTGCAAATGACCCTAACGTATATGTACTTACTAATATAACCCTATATGAGGTTACTTCTAGTTTTTTAGGCCCACTAGGAGATGTATGAGTTGATCTACGACATATGATAGTTTCTCTAAGTGATGATCTATACATATTGAACACACCGATCAACAGTTATGATTAAAAGTCAGTTTGATGGATATCGATCATTTATCGGGATAGCGACTATACGGATGTGTGTAGGAAATTAATTTATGTTAGCGTCCTAAGTTTGGTTGCAATCTAATAGCCCGAAAGTTACAACTTTAGAAAAGATTGAAGGTGAACAATTAACTTAAGTTAATGTTGATTTCAGCCCAGCCTCACACAACACATGTGCTGGCTTTCAGCTCCAAATTGAGTTATTCCACATGCCGTCTTGGCTCAATGTCTATGATGGACGTCAAGCCCAAAAAGACAAATGTCTTTCTATAGTTTCAAGTTCAGGGCCCACTAACAAGTGGCCTAAAGCTAGTTTTGTTCATCGGAGTATTTCTGAAATGAACTAGAGGATGAGATTTTTTGTACACAAAAACCAAAGTTTCGATTAGCTAAGTTCATAGCATGGACTATTCATAATTAGCAGAAATGATGATTCGGCTCTAATTACCTTAATAAAATACCCTACTTCAATTATACTAGAAACTACCCGAATTAGTAAAATATACTAAAAATAAAATATTCTAATTTAATCATATAGGATTATTCATAGTATGATTAGAAGCAACGAGTGAAAGGGGTGACCCAAATCCATGTGATGGGGAGCATGTTAGTTACAAATCACTATTGACTTGCATGTATTAAGCAAATTATATCCACATAGTGATTAATAGGGCTCTCATGTTCGCCTCGCTCGTCAGGCCTGCTATGCTGCCGAGCCACTTGGTGAAGTACACCATGTTTATCTTCATTTGTGAATCTGACCATCCTTATTGAATCTAAAACTATCCATCCATCTAAATTCCCCCACTGAGTGAGACTCCATCCAAATCTTAAAACGTCATTTAAAGAAAGTATGTTTATTATGGAGCTGCATAGGAACTTTGAATAATTATGGAACTAACTAGCACTTTTTGGGAAAGAAGTCAAGTAAAGCCCCTATTACGTAAGGCATCATCACTAACTATAAGGGCCGCACGGGAGTTTTTTAGCAAGCAAGCAACTTCTTCAATAGGCACGAGAGCCCATCAGCCTGGTTCACCAGGTTCTACCACTGCAGGGCCCAATCATACTCAAAATCAGAGTTTGATCCTGGCTCAGAACGAACGCTAGCTATATGCTTAACACATGCAAGTCGAACGTTGTTTTCGGGGAGCTGGGCAGAAGGAAAAGAGGCTCCTAGCTAAAGGTAGCTTGTCTCGCCCGGCTTCAAAATGGAAGGGCGCGCTAGCGCGCTCATACGTTTTGAAGCTTGGAACAGTTGAGAACAAAGTGGCGAACGGATGCATAATACATCATATGCAGAACTTCATCGGTTTCTTGAGCTAGCGACATCTCCTGATCAAGGGCCCCTCCCCCGGATTGTTATGATTAATGTTCCATCTAAGGAGAAGCTCCACAATAGCCACAAGGCCTTGATGTTCACACCCCAAGTATAGGGTTGTGATGTAGTAATAATCTCGGTAAGACCAAGGTCAAATCCACAGGGACTGAAACCTATACGTATTCTGAATGTAACCAGAACTAAAACTAGAATAAGATGAAATCTAAATCGAATGAAATTGAGGGAATAATGGTGAAATATTAATCTAAAACTTAGAAAATTCAAAGGTAGGAAACTAGGGATTCAGAAGATCCACTTATAGAGATCAGGGAGATCTTTATGCTTGATTCAAGAACTCAACTGGACTTAGAGTCCCATCTGCATCCAGTTGGAGGGTGTAACCATGAATACCAAATCTAAACTTCCTTTGATCTAGTTTTCAATAGATGAAAGGTATAAGAATTAGAATGGATTCCATCACCAAACTATGCCTAGGAGACAAAGTAAACAATGGAATTAAACCAATTGATAACCAATCAACAAGATATATGAAGATTAGGGAGGTTTCCGTCATCTAACCATGCCTAGTAGACGATGGTGAACAACAGGGCTTCCTGACGTCATAATCAAAATAAGGAAAGGAACATGCTCAAAGCTATTGCAGACCCATTGTAATTTCAGTCACAACAAACCATTAAAAACTGAAAACATTCCCCATAATTAAACTAAATTCAAGATCAGTTCAATCTAAGCAAAAGGCTCAAACAAAAAGTCTCCCCACCACGCTACAAGCTTCACCTCTTAGCCCTAGCTAAGAGGTTTAGCCTAGCATAGACATCATTAGGGTAAACATCTTAAAAGAAAACAATTAAAATTGAGAAAAATAGGGAAGAAATGGAACCAGCCAGTTGAACTCACTCTCTCCTTCTTGCTCTTCTTGGCTTCCAACGTCTCCAAGCTCCCAGCAACTCAATGCTTTCTCTCTCTCTCTTCTTCTCTCCTCTTATAGGCAGCCAAAATGTCGGTGGAATGGCTGAGCGTCGGTCGGTGGTTTTTTCACGCACACAACAACTGAAGTCGGTGAGGAAGTTTCACGCACTCCCTGCGTAAACTCTGTTACGCAGTTAAGAAAATGGTCCAAGAACAACTCATTTTCCTTGCTTTCTTCTCAAAGAAATAACATCCCCTAGGACATTTTGGGGTGGCCTTCATGATGAACGGATCAGATCTGCCATCTGATCATGGCCGTGATCGTATAATGTCCTCAAAACCTGTTAGTTTCAAACGTTGAAACAAGGCCATGCGTAACACAGCTTACGCTACAACGTTGGTGGGGCCCATCATCGGCTTCGACGGATAGATCCATTCAGTCCATTCGATTCCCGTCAAAAAACCATTCAGATATGGACAGTTTTGGATTGTGTTGAGTGTGGCCCATTGAATTTTAAACCTGTCGTCCGTCTTGCGTTTGAACGACTAGAATCTATGCTGTGTAAGTTTGCAAGGAACGAGATAGACACCTAGGAGAGGGTTACACGCCCCTATGGACACAATGAATGGTCCAGATCATCCATGGGGATGATGGATGGGGTCCACAATCAAGAACCAACAGTGGCAGCGAAGACGTTGTTGCATCTTTGGTTTTTTAGAGAAATCGTCGGTCAACACAATGCTAACCGACTTGTATTTTGTGGTGCGCGGCGTGTGCATGTATGCAATGCACAAGTACACCCTTCAATGGGTCCCATCGTGATGTATTCGAGAAATCCGCTCCATCTAACCATTTTACCACCTTATTTAAGAGGATAAGACCAAAATCGAAGTGTATCTAGATATTAGGTGGGCCCTAGATTGACGATCTGTGGGCTAATTTGTCCATTAGGCCACTTCCACAGAGCTCCGAGTGCTAAAATATGACGTGTACGGTTAATTTATGGCCCTCGGGCCATATCTGAAGTTTCAAGCCGAACGGATGGTGGGAACCCTGTGATCTTGCATTCTAGATACTCTTCAGACCTCTTTAGTGTGACACACGTGATTTTCTTGAATTTTGGCCATATAAAATCATCGATCTCGGTCCCCTAGAGTCCGTCCCTTGCCTTGGTGACTTATGAGTGTTAAATCCATGCTTTTAGGACCCTTTTCCAGTCCAGGCTCCTAAATACACCTTGCATCACAAATACGATTAAAGCATGCCATTAAACAGTATCATGTTCGTTAATTCAGGTAATAAATGGGGTCTAATATGCAATATTTGACCCTCAACACTTGATCATAAGAAGAAATTAAAAAAAAAAAAAAAAAAACTCTAAGATGAAAAATATAGTCTGGCCCATCGGCGACATGCAGTTGTAAAAATTTTCAATATCAATAGGTCTATTTCTTTTAATGTTTTTGGAAATTTTAGTTATTAAATTATTTTTGTAATTTTTAAAGATAATTTATCATCAAGTTTAATTTATCTCTACTAAATTTCATTCCATTTTTATCTTCAAAACAATTCTTAAAATTCCATAAGTACTAGCTAGTTGCCGGAAACTAATGATTTTCTATACAGTTTCTAATATATTCTAAAATTAACCATATTTAAATTTTATTTCTTTATTTTATAAAACTAGACTCATTCATCTTTGTTTTGGTTTGTGAATCACTTCAATCGGAGTTGTATCGAAGAAGATACGTATTTTTGAAATCGGTGTACTTATGTTGTCTAAATGAGGGCCAAATTTACAATTTAGAGAACTTCAAGGCCAAAATTACAAGGTTGACCTTGGAATTTCATGGTCGACTGTTGGAGCACAAATTTAAGAAAAAGAAGGAGATGAGAAACAATACTGTTTGGTTATGCACGCACAACATTATGATCAATAATATACCATCGTGCAACACATAATGAAGAATGTTGGTCGCATAACAGAAGTTTGCAAAGGACCATTGCACAGGGCACAATGGGACCCATCTCCTGCACAACAAAGATAGGTTGCACAGATGGAGCTGTTTGAACGTGTGAAAGCATATAAATACCCCTTCGATCTCTTCATTTACATTATTCAAATACTTCGGGAGCAAGTAGATGACAAATTTCTTCAGACTCAGTAAAGGTACTGAGTGTACCTGTTGCGTGGCACGCAACAGGGTCACCGTGCAACAGGATGAATGGAATTCATCATCGTTCGTGCAATGAAAGTGCCCTGTTTGTCAATATACGTGAATGATAAGTTTGTTAGTCAAGTGAGCCCCAAATTGAAGACAAGTTTAAAACTCATCCAGATGAAGGCATATGATCATGCTTAAAATGTAAACTAAGCCTCATATACCCAAACAAACCCGAAGACCTATATGCCCCAAAAAAACCCAACTTACCCACAAACTACTTCAGAATATCTTCTGGTAAGATTTGAAATTCGGTAATGACCACCTTAGTTGAAGTAGGAATATGCTAATATGTCCTAGAGGGAGGTAAATAGGACTTTTTAATAATTTTATAACAATTTAAAATCCTATCACACTAATCCTAACAGCAAGCATACATTAGGATTACTCAAGAGTAACTCTACTGGCTTCCAAGCCCGTAGAGGATCTAATCACAAACTATTCGAGAGATGAACAATATGTAACCTAGTTTATGATAGATATGACTGTGTGTGTGTGAGGTGTGATCTCAAATAGTCAAGTATGAAAGTATTTGAGGAAATCACATAAGCAAATGTAAGACAATAGCAATCTCAAACACAGTCATTTTTATAGTGGTTCGACTACTTGTCTACTCCACTCCTGGTAATCACACTCAACCCTTGAGTGTACCAGATTTCACTAAGGAGGTTTCACACGGTTCACCTCAAACCCAAGGTTTTAAATCAGGTTCACCTTTAACCATTACAACCTACACCTAGGCTGATAGTTTATGCTCCCACGAGCAAGGGTCAACACATAGCACCCGATTTTAGGCACACTGGCCAAGGATCCACACAAGGAACCTCTCATGTTTATGCCCTCACGAGCAAGGGTCAACATAAGGCACCCACTTTTAGGCACACTGGCCGAGGATCTTATATAAGACCCTAACTATTTATGCTCTCCACAGAGCAAGGGTCAACACAATGCACCCACCACGTACACTCCCGCCGGAGGCCTCCTAGAGGACTTGCAAGGGGTAAGAAACACCTTAGACTCAATCCTACAAAGGAATGATCACAAGGGTCCTCTGGACTCAGATAACTTACAGATAAGCAGATGAGTCCCTTTTTGCTCGTTGTCAAAGATCTCCTCCTTTGTTGATGAAGAGTCTTCTATTTCCTTGAACTGCAACTCAAAAGATATACCAATGCATGGCAATGGGTTAGGTCAAGGCTATAATGGAATCCTACTCTATTGAAGATTTTCCTATAAGGGAAATAAAGCAATTCCAGTCATTCATGCATTCAAGGCATCCCAACTCAATGATTTGTCAATAAGATGGTAGCTGGAGGATTCTTGAATACGGAAGTTCATTCCCCAATCCACTCTATTAAATATCAATGATGAGGGTGGATTGGAGGATGAACTTCCATGAGAGAAAGGGTTTTGGGTATATGGTTTAAGGTTAAATACTTAAAAGCACTCTCTTCTTTCTCTACCATCAATTAAAGACAAGCTCTCTATATATAGGCAAAAAGTTCCAACGGATATAAACAGTCACATTTATAATAGAGTTTGATATCATCGAGTAGGGTTGATATCATCAAGTGTATACTCTCGATTGCATCGACTGGCCGCTCGATGACACAAACTCAAATGTCATACACTTTTGAAATATTTTGCTAGCTGGTCGAGGAAATCGAAACACGCATCAATGTCATCAGATTTCGAACTCCGATTTCATCAATACGAGGATCGATTCCTCGACATTTGAATAATGAGAGAGACATGCCTTTGAAATATTTCAAGTCAAGGATATGATCGAGGTACACTCGAGATCATCAGAATTTAAATATTGATGATATTAGTAGTCAGGTCGATACATCGATAAATCCAAAGGATTTTCCATTTAAGCTTGCTCGACAGTTTATGTCCATTCTCGATGCAATAGGCCCGGCCTCGATATCATCAATATATGAATATTGATTCTATCGAGTGCCCCTCGATCTGAGATAAAGACCACCTGAAAATATGCTGGTAAACAGTGTCCAAGATTAATATCATCAAAGACCTTCCGATATCATCAATTTTTTAATTCCGAGGATATCGAGCAAAACTTCGATATATCGAAGATTTTATGATTTTCCATAGAAAAATAGGGACACCGAAATCTCTGATGTCGATTTTATCGAGTCAACTTTGATAGACTCGATATTCATATTTCGATGATATCGATATAGCTATCGATACATCGATAATTCCGTCCAGAAGTATATGCGATTGCTAGACAACTTATGTCCTCATTCGATATTATTGAGTGAGCTTCGAGGACATCGATAGAACTTCTTGATTATATCGATCAGACTATCGATAAATCGACAGACGTAGAAAACTTAAAGATTTTCTAAAATCTTGAAAAGTTTTCTAACTCAAAAACCCGAGGATATTCTAATCAATTTTAAAGATTTTATTTACCTGGTGCTTTGGGACATGGGATGTGAGGCTTAGATTTACTTGTGACGAGTTCAGGTACACATCCGGTTGAGTCAGATGATTGATTGATCTTCCTATGGAGCTTCTCTATCTTGCAAACTTAACACTCACGCTAATTGACAAATTAGGACACTTTCAAGATTGGTTTTTGCACCTTGAGTATTGGAGAAAAACATGAACCATATAGGAAAAATCAATGTCCTGACGATTGCATCGATATGCAATCGAGGATAACTTCGATGGAATCGAACACAGTTTGATTGCATTGAAAAACTAGCCCATATAGTCTAATAACAAACTGAACAAAAAGCTGGGTATTGTCAATTGCATAGAATTAAGGTTGATGACATCGAGATTCAAATTTCGATGTTGAAAATGAGAGGTTAAGAAGTCCTAGAGAGGGGGGGGTGAATAGGACTATGCCAAATAATCGAATAAAGTGCTGAATAATAAATAAATCAGAGATCTCAATTTCCTAAGTATTGAAACGTTAATTTCAAATGATTCGTAGGACAACCTTCACCAAAAAGTTTAGGCAGGATAACCTTATTTCACGAATACTTTTAAAATCAAAATCTCAAACTTTGCAAGAGTAAATAAAAATAAATATTACAATAATTCACTACTTAAACTGAAATGTAAATACAACCATTCACCACATAAAAGATAAAAATATTCACCACAAAACATAGAGAATTATAGTGGTTCGGTGTGTCAACAACTGTTCTAAAACAGCCACACCTACTCCACTCCCAAAATTACTCTCCACATAATCTTGTCTTTCACTATCAAAAAGGTTTTCTTATGGTCACCTTAAAACCTGATACACTTGTGATTTTCCTGGGCTATCACAATTAAACCCCTCACCAAGATTTTCAGGCTATCTCAGACAACACCTATACTGAGATTTTCTAGTTATCTCAGAAAAATCAAAATAAGAATTAAAGGTATACTTATCTTCTTCATAGAAGACGTTTCAAAAGTTGTAGCTGAAGAACCATTTTTCTTGAATGTCGATTGTTCAACATTCAGTCAGATAGAAAAGGTCCAGGGTTCTATTATTTTTAATTAAGTTCAAACCAATGGCTACTTGAGTTAATTCTCTTAAATCTCAAAAGAAGAGTAGTATTCACTCTCTTTAGAATCAAAATGACAGAATCCAAGATTAAGGGAATTAAACAAAAGATATAAAAATAATTTATAAATATCGTTCAATAGCTTGCTAATAATTGGAGCTTCTCTCCTCTATCTCTCTCTCTCTCTCTCTCTCTCTTGAATAAGAATTTTGATGATAATCAATTGATATTTCGGATTGAGAGAGAACCTCAATTTATAGGAAAAGAAGTTGAATCTTCGACTAGCCCAAGCACCGGATTCTTTTCAACGAATTTTTAGATTTATGCTGGATAAGATTTATCTAATCTTTGACTGGTCAGAGGCCCAGTTCGACTAGTTGAAGGTGGTCTTCAACTGGTCGAAGATCCCAAAATCTGAACTGATTTAGTTATTGGACTTCAAGCCAAAATCCCTACGGTTGGTCGAAGATCAGCCTTCGACCAGTCTAACAAAAAATTCGACTAGTCGAATTTGCAATAAAAAAATCTGTTTTGCTTTGACTAGAACTTAGACTGGCTGAGAAAATTTAGACTAGTTGAACCAAACCTTAGGCTAGTCGAATTCCAAACAAACACAATAAAAACCAAATTTAAATAATTTTTTGAAAGCACCTAAACCTAAGGTCTTTCTAGAGTTTTATATTACCTGAAATGTGCAATAACTGAACTTCTTTTTCTTGAACTTGATTAGTAACTTCATCTTTTCATTAGAGCTTGATCTTCTACTAGAACATCGGTTGATCTTAAGCTTGATCTTATCTTAATCTTGGACCAGACTTGAACTTGATCTTCTCTTGATCTTGTACCAGACTTGAAGATTTCTTGACAAGTTGTTTTGACTATACGAAATTTGACAACTAAAGTGTGTTTTAATCATTTTACCACTTACAGATGTCATCGATCTAACTTCGATTAGATCAACCATGGGCTTACTTCCTCCACGATTGAAATACACAAAGTACTCCTCGATGTAATTGAAGTTCGCATCAAAAGTAAGTTATCGATGGCATCGAAGCTCATTTGATTGCATTAATATAAGGACCAAATTGTTCAGCAAGCTTCCTAGCAAAATCTAATATTTTTGATTGCATCGACAACAGTTCAATGACATCGAAATTTAAATTTTGATGGCATCGAAGGTCTGATTGATTGCATCGAATAAAGGACAAAACTATTCAACAACCAAAGTATATTTTTCAAAGGAATCTCGATTGTATCGAAACATCCCTCGATGACATCAAAGTGCACATCGATGACATTGAAGGGTTCTCAATGAGATAGGACAGAATCTGTCCTACACCCAACTGAATATCCTGGTATAGGTAGACGATGCAATCGGAGAAGGTTTGATGACATCAAAATTCAAATTTCGATAGCATCGAATACATTTCGATGGTATCGAATACCCTTTGATAGTATCGACAATGTCAGATTTCTACCCATTTTTTTACCATTAGGATTTAACTTTATATATACTCTTGGGTTACTTCTTGATAAAAATAGCTAGAATTGAAAAGAGCTTGAGAGAGTTATTGTAGTGGTTAATACCCTTATCCTCAAGCCATCTTTCCCATAAGAGTTCATCATTCAATCTATAACACAAGCAATTATTAACATCCTTATTGCTTGTATTGAGTTATGAACTTGGGCATTCATTGAGTTTCCAGTAGCACTCTTTAATGGTGAATCTTTGCACTGAAAATCATGAATGCTTAGCTCATGAAAATCTTCTCTAAACTTTAAAGAAAAATCACTTATTAGAGAAGATCAAACCAAACCCTAAACCAACAACCTTGGATCATTGATTGGAGCATCAAACGAACGGTTGTGGTTCAAGAGAGCTGAAGACTCTTCATCAACAGGAAGATCTTCATCGACATGTATGAAGTTAGTAGGATGTGACTAGAGATGTATTAAGTAATGACTTGATAATTTGGAGATTCAATGATGGGGTCGTGGATATTTAACCTACTCTTAAGTGTGTATTGTAGTAATGCATTGAGCGATAGCAGAACTAAGCTAAATTAATGGCCCCAGACTTATTGCGACATGGCTGGACAAAAAAAATGGAGTGATTAAGTTAAGAAGTTAAATTAATAAAACGTCCACGGAAGACAAAGGGATAAGCAGCATGGAGTTGCGAAGGGTCGATTTATTATAGTTAATGAGGGCCTAGAATTCTTTTTCGAGAGTTGCTTGTAAAGGCTTATGAGAGGCGATGGTTGCGTGTAAGTCTTGTGGTTTACACGTGAATCTTCCAGTCATGAAGCAACAATATCCTATTAGGATTTGGAATGCTTATTATACAATGCAATCGTATGTGATCTGTCTTTATTTTTGGATGACTTTTCGAAATTTGCTCCTAATTCCTTACTGGCCTAAGAGGGTTTTGAACATCCCATTAGGATATTTTCCCTTATGGGTTGATATGGGACAACTATGTCTTGGGTATGTTGGACTATCAAGAATCCAGCATTGACAGGTCTTTGGAAAACTTAGCACGTTAAGAGTCACACAAATATGGTGTACGTCGGTCACGTGCTTTATGAATGATGATTGCCTTTTCATATGTAGAAGTGCGTATGGTTCTAGGTAGGGTTCCTTTGGGCAAATTATGTGCAACTAAGAGATAACCTTTAGCAATCTCTCTTAGCCTGAGTACGTTTTACTCTTGTCTTGAGTACAAGTGTACTAACATGTGGCAGTTTCTCATTGGTCAATGTGGACTATGCCCATCAAAGTGTAAACAAGCCCCACTAAGGGCCTGTTTGTTTTTTCAAAGAGATGGTAAATACACGGTAAACGGTAATTTCTCCTCTTTCACGTGTTTGAAAATTCATAGGAATTCGTGTCTTTGAAATTGGTTCAAAAGAGGTAACTTTAATTTTTGAACCGCATGATAATGCATATGATATATCCATTCCGTCCATCTGTTTTACTACAATATTTTGAAGCATGAGACAAAAAATGAAGTAGATCCAATACTCAAGTGGCCCATGCCAAAAGAAACAGTGGCCCCATAAAGTTTTTAATGATCAGTATTCAATTTCCTTTTTCGTATGACGTAGTCCACTTGAGTTTTAGATATGCCTCATTTTTTTACTCATGCTATAAATTCAACTGGAATAATGGATGAATGGTGTGGATAAGCAAAATGCATCATAGTGGGACCCACGGGTATTTTGCAATATTCTTGGTTTTTATGTTAAAAAGTAAGCAGTCAAATCAGGTATGATCAAAATGCACAGAGAAATAATTATTATTTTTTTACACGGTATTTACCATTTCACCCGGAAATCAAACATGCCCTAAGAGGAAGGCCTAATGCAATGATCAATGTATCTACATTCCAAGTGGTCCACACTATAAAGATAAATTCAAACATTACTAAATAGCAAAACACAAACATGGTCCACTTAATGAGTGGCTATTGTGAAGTAAAAGTGATGCTCATGATGGGCCAACCTATTAGACAGGTTGGATGTCATATACACATGAAGGGTTGGGAGTTATCTGCTGGTTGGACCTTAATCTATGGTCTAGCCCGCTGGACTTGAGACCTTTCTCATTAAAAAAAATATAATTTTATCATACACCCTCCATTGATTTTTGATAGGGCACACTGTGATATGTGCATGTGAGATCAATAGATGTGTAACTCATGTTTGGGCCACAAAAAATCAAAATAATAATAATAATATAATAATAATAAGGCTGACTTGTGATTTAGGTGGGACACACCAAGGGAAACAACTAGGAGAGATGTCCACCCTTGATTTTTATAGGGGCCACCGTGATGGGTATGTGAAATCCACTCCAAACATTAGATGCCACACCAAAAGCTATGCTTGTAACACAAAAATCTGGCTCCTATGAGATTCAAGTGGTCCACATCAAGGAAATCAATTTGGAGTGTAACCTTTTTCTTGTTCACTATTTCCAATCATGCGGTCCACCTAAACTTGGATGAGGCTAGTTAAGGTGGATTTTATGTTAATACCACAATAAGGCCCACCCGAGCCTCGGCCCGTTTTCCAAAGTGACGTAAGACAATAATTCCACTATGTAATATTTATTAACATTAATGAATTACTAAAGTAGGCTAACTAGTTGTAACTACAACTAGTTATGTGTGAGCATATCTACCTGTATGTGTATGAGAAATGCTCACACACAATTAGTTGCACGTCCAGCTAGTAACCTTATTTAAGGATAACATAATGTTAGGGCCTGTTTGTTAACGCTGAAGTTTTGCACTTAACACGGAATTGGGAAAAAGTTCTGTGTTTAGTGGTTTTTGTTAATGTATTGTTAATGCTGAAGAAGGAAAGCGCTAAGTGGTTTTTCACTGAATTCTTTCTGTGATAGGAATCTGGCTTAATGGTGAATGCAGAATGCGCTCTGTGAAACTTTTATTAAACAAAAATTTTTTCTTCCAAAATTACCCTTTAAGTTACTACGGATGGGCTACTCCCCCGCCACTGGCCCCGGGCTAGTGGTCGGTGCTCTGTGGGCCCCACCATGATGTATGTGTTTCACCATTCCGTTCATCCATTTTTAAAGATTAGTTTAGGGATTTATTCCAAAAATGAGAGGGATATAAATCTCAGGTGGACCACACCACATAAAAATAATAGTGATTGGATATCCACCATAAAATCCTAAGGCTCACTATACAGTTTATTTGACATCTAATATATTGATTAGGTCATACAGGCCCAGATTAAGGGAAAAAACAAAAATTAGCTTGATCCAAAACTTTTATGGCCCCCAAAATGTTTTTAATGATCGACTCTCATTCAACATTGTTTCCTGTAATGTGGTCCACTTGAGATTGGGATATACCTAATTTTTTGTCTCATATCGTAAAATGATCTGTAAAAATAGATGGACGGAATGGATGAAACACATACATCATGGTGGGGCTCACAGAGCACTAGAATGTTAGGGGAGTAGCCAATCTGTTTCCGATACATGCCGATGCAAAGACGAAGCGCCGACGCTCCTGGACGCAGATGGCTTTCGCAAGAAGTTCCTGCACTTAAAACTTAGGTGGGTCCACCGTGATGTTTTTCAAAAATCCACTACATCCATCCATTTTGCGAGCTCATTTTAGGAGATGAAATCAAATTTGAGCAGGATACAATACTCAAGTGGGTCGTACTAAAGGAAAAGGTGGTTAGGAAAATATCTATCGTTGAAACCTCCCTAGGTTCGACAGTGATGTTTACATGCAATCCATACCGTTAATAATGTCATTTGTGCTGGGATGAACTGAAAAACACAAATAATAGCATTATTTAAAACTTTTTTGGCCCCATGAATATTTCAATTGTGGACGTTCAATTATCACATTTTCGGCCCATTGGATACTGTTTATTTTTGGCCTCATCTCCTAAAATAAACTCAAAAAAAAAAAGGATAGAAAGAGAGGATTTCTTATAAATATGACTGTGGGCCCCACCTGGGTTCCAGTGTAGGAACTTCATGTGAAAGGCTTTCGCAGGAAATCCGCGTTGGACGCTCCTCGCTCTCCCTGTTGTACTAACGGTTCAAAGGAGATCAAAGTTACATGGTGTTACAATGATGTATTTATTATATCCACACTGTTCTTCAAATTTTCGAGATTATTTTAGAGCATTAGCCAAAAAATGAATCATATCCCCTTGATTTAAAACTTCTGTGACCCCCAAAAGGTTTTTAATGGTAGACGTTCAATCCCCTACTACTTTTTACATTGTGGTCCACTTTATTTTTGGATCTATCTTATTTTTCGGCTCAAGACTTAGGATGAGCTCAAAAAATTTATGGGTGGTTTGGATATAACGAATACCGCATGATGGGACCCATAGAACTTGACATCACGGATTGGCTACTCCCCCTGCCACCAGCCAATGGCTAGTGGTCGGTGCTATGTGGGCCCCAACATGATGTATTTGTTTCATCCATGCTGTCCATCTATTTTGCTAGATCTTTTTATTGCATGAGACCAAAAATGAGGTATATCCTGATCTCAAGTGGACCACGTTATATGAAACAGTGTTGAATGAGCATCTACCATTAAAAACTTTTTGGGGGCCATGACTTAGGCCATATTTGTTAAATCTAAAGTCTAAAGCCTAAATCTACAGTGTTGAATGAGCCACATGATAAGAAATAAGATGTATCCAAAACTTAAATGGGCCACATGATAGGAAATAGTGGGGATTTTGTGACCATCGTTGAAACATTTATATGGCGACAAAGGTTTTGTATAGGTTTAAGTTCACGTTGTTTTCACTTCATCTTAGTCAAAATGACCTTATAAACAGTTTGGATGGAATTTAAACATCAAGGTGGAATCTAGTAATGTTTCAATGGTAGGCATTCCTTTTCCCACTGTTTCATCTCGTATGGCCTTGTTGAGTTTTAGATACTTCTCATTTTGGTTGAATGTCCTAAAAAGAGCTTGAAAAATGGATGGACGTGTTGGATTTCTCACAAACATCATAGTGGGCCCTGCCCAAAATCCTTGCACTGGAACTTCATGCGACGTCCATATGCTAGATTTAACACTAAAGCCTCTTGTAGAATTCCCTGCACTGGAAACATAGGTGGGCTCACCTTCATGTTTATGAGAAACCCACCTCGCCCATCAGTTTTGTGAGTTTATTTTAGAACATGGGATTAAAATTGAGGTGGATCCGATAATCAAGTGGGCCCAAAACATGAGGATTGAACGTCCTGATTTGAAATATTCCCGGGGCAACATAAGGAATTTATCTTTTTTTTTTTTTTTTTTTAATGATGATATTTTATCCGTTTTTTTAAGAATAATGATATTTTAATTTTCGCTTTAGTACTTAAGTTTATTTGAATTGAATAGAATAATTTTATTCTCATTTAATAAAAAAATAATAATTTCTTTATAATGTAAAACATTTCCAAATAGGAGATAGGGGCAAATGTATCAAATTAATGTATTTCAGATATTTCAGATGTTTGTTAACAAACAGGTTATTTCGAATTCAGTACTTAATTTTCAGACTTCGTCCATAATTACCAAACAAGTTTTTTGACTTCAGCTTTCAAATTCAGCCTTTAGATTTCAGATTCAGGCTTCAGATTTCAAATTCAGACTTTAGACTTCAGATTTAACAAACGGGACCTTAGTAAATGTTCTCCATGAAAGTTATTTCAGGGAGGAAAAGGAATTGTTGGCTTAGACGGCCCACTATGGCATTAATGTGAAATTCACCCTATCATCCTGTAAGTCATCCCATGATAGACCCGGGGCCCAAAAATCAGCCCAATCCACGTTTCAAGTGTAACATTCCATTGAAAATAATGTACATAAAAAGCTCACCCTCCAAAATATAACCCTTGGTGTGGCCCACTTGAATCACCTATGGGCCTACTTTTTAGTTCTTAGGCCGATGTTGGTGTGGCATCTAACTCAACCGTCTCCATTGGTATGGCCCGCTTAAATCATAGATCAGCTTAATTTTTTGGCTTTAGGCCCAACATGGATTATTCATGTAATGGTCAAAGTGAATCTCATGTATACATCATGGACCCCTTTAAAATATAAGGCATAACAGGTGTTAGTTTCAATCAAAGTTTATGAGATAAGTGTCACATTTCTAAGAATAATGGGTGTAGATAAGGTTTTACTCCCATAACACGATGACATGTGTTTCTCTAACCATTGGGCCAACCTTGATGTATATGTTGTATATCCACACCGTCCATTTTTTGCGGATCGTTTGAGTGTATGTTTCCTAAAAATGAAGTAAATCCAAATCTGAAGTGGACCACATGATGGGAAATAGTGGACATTGAACACCTACAATTAAAAGCTTCCTAGGGTCCACCAAAATCTTTATTTACCATCCAACCTGTTGATAAGGTCACACAGATATGGATGAAGGGAAAACATAAATATCAGCTTGATCCTAACTTCTATGGCCCCATGAAGTTTTTAATGGTTAATCACTACTGTTTCCTGTGGTGTGGTCCACACGAGATTTGGATCTAAGTCATTTTTGGTACCATGTGCAAAATTGAACCAAAAAATTGATAGACAACATAGATATATAACAAATGCATCAAGGTGGGCCTTACAGTAAGGGAAATACACATTATGGTTTTACTCAAGTAGCACCTAATCCACATTAATTAAAATAACCCTCAATTATGACATAATAAAGGTGCTAACACCGTATTTTTAATGTATATATTTTTTAGCCAACCGGGCACTTTTTGGCTTTTGGAATGATAAAAATGCTCCTCTGCTAGTCGTCCCCTTGTATGGTGTTAGCTTGTCACGAAAGTCGAGAGAGCCTTTTGAGAATAGAATATGAGCCCCACTAAATTAATAATTGGGGCCACCCCTCCGCTGATCTGGTCCGTTCACTTTAATCAGATAGTCATGAACCCACATTAAGGGCATTTTTTTAAAAATGGAGTTATTTTTGTCTCACAACTACATTAACGTTGCGAGTTAATTTTGAATTATTTCCTCAAGTGTGGTCCATCCGTGATGTATTTTGCCCTCAAACTTGGGAAGATGGCATGAAACTAAAATCCCTTTTATTTAGACGGCTTGGATTTACTACAAGATATTTTGGTGGGCCCAACATAAGATGTGAGATGGGTTCAATAGGTGGGTCCCTTGCATAGGAATGCCATTTAGCATTTTCCTTCTCTTTCTTCTTCATTTTTTAAAGGAGGGGACCATTTTGGTTCCTAGGACTGTTATCACGTCTGTGTAGGGGTGTACATCAAGTCGAACCGAGTTAAGATGGCCGCAGCTCGACTCGACTCAGCCACTGCTGACCTTAGCTCAAACTCGGCTCGGCTTGGTCCTCGAGCCTAACTAGCCGCCTTACCAAATCGGTTCGGTCGCCAACGACTCGGGCCGCTTGAGCCGAGTTCGCCATTACAGCGTTTTCACAAACACCTGGACTGCACCTTCAAAATCTCACTGTATTTGAGACAGCAGCATTGGATTTACAAGTATTTTATCAAACATCTTTTAAGCAACATAAAAATTAAGAAAAAAAAGGGTGTTGGTTTCTTACACATACCTTCCTTGCCACCAGCTACAATTCTTTAAGTCATTTCATCAAACAATTGGTGATCAACATTAATATCAAAGTAACCGAGTCACTGAATTGGTTCGATCCGAGTTTGATTCGAGCTGGGTTTAATCTGAGTCGAGTCGAGCTAGGGCTAGCTCGAACTCATTTTCAAGCTCAAAAAATAGCTCGACTCGACTCAAACTCGGCTTCGAATCGAGTCGAATCGAGATTTTTCAAGTCAAGTCGAGCGAGCTAACCGAGCTAGCTTGGTTCGTGTACACCTCTATGTCCATGGCAGCCACTCTGGAGAGCTTTTGGTATGCATCCAACGTCATTCCTTCCATTCTTACGAGTTTCTAAGTATTTTTTTAAAGATTTTCAGCCACACTATTCAACCTAGAAGCTATGATTGCCAAATGTAGGTTTAGGTTGGGATAATAATGGCTTTTATGTATGGTTTTTTATGGGTATCTATGGTGGGAGTTTGTGAAAGGGGGAGGATGTGGTAGTTCCTTTTATAATTGTTTGTTTGTTGTATATGAATAGTGGGAGTTTGTGAAATTGATGAATTTTGTAATTGAATAATGTTATAATTAATGAATTTTGAAATGGAAGAATGTTGTAATTGATGAATGTAATGAATGTCGAAATGGAATAATGTTGTAATGGATGAATGTTGTATGGTGAATCACCGATATTCACTGTGGATCGCTGATAATCATTATGCATCGCCAATCTTCAATGAAGATCATTGATATTAATTGTGGATCACCGATATTCTGTGAGGATTGCCGATATTAACTATGGATTATCAATATTCAGTGAGGATCACCGATATTTAGTGAGGATCGTAGATATGTACTGTGGATCGTGGATACGATGAAAACGATAAAAAATTCCTAGTTATATGTTCGATTTGGGTGATTGTGTACTCATTGGAAAGATAATTTGATGAACTTTTAAATTACTTTGGAATCATCCTATTTAAACACTATTTGATTGCCTAAAAGTGGGAGCAAAGTTCATTAAGGACTATGGATCGTTGATACGTACTGTGGATCATTAATCCAACAAAAAAATGATCATAATTCCCTTGTTATGATAGCTATTACCATTCATCCATTACAACATTCTTTCATCTCAAAATTCATCCATTACAACATTCTTCCATTAGAAAATTCTTCCTTTTCACAAACTCCCGCCATTCATACCCAATAAAAAAATAAAAAACAATTATAAATGAAACTACTACACTCTCCTACCTTTCACAAACTCTCACCATTGATACTCATAAAAAACAACAACAAAAAAGCCATTATCATCCTTAACTTAAAATTAAAATTAAAATTAAAATTTAAAAAAAAAAAAACTCGAAAACTTGCCAGAATGGAGGGAATAAAACCGCAAGGCTGTCAGAGTGGGTGTCATGGACGTGGTAATGGTCCTAACGACCAAAATGGTCCCCTCTCTTAAAAAAACAAAGAAGAAAGAAACAGAAAATGTTAAATGGCCTTTCCGCGTAAGGGACCCACCTATTGAACCCATCCCACATCTTGTGTAGGGCCCATTGGATTGTCTTAAAGCAGGTCTAAGCCGTTCACATGAAAGGAGTTTTAATTTTATGTTATCTGCGCAAGTTTAAGGACAAAACTCGTTATGGATGGACCACATCGGAGGAAACAATTCAGAATTAACTCACAGTACTAATGCAGTTGTGGGCCACAGATCACTCTAAATCTTTTCTTTTTGAAATGACTATGAGTTCACGACTGTCCGATTAAGGTGAACAGATTAGATCGGTCGAATGATAGCCTCATTCATTGATTTAGTGGGGCCTACACATCATTCTCAAAAAGCCCTCTCAACTTTTGGGACAAACTAACATGGTACGAGGAGATGGCTGGTATAAAAGGGCATTTTCATCCTTACAAAAGTTTAAAAGTGACGAAAGGATTAAAAAGATATGCATTAAAAATTTGATGTCAGTGCCTTTATTACATCATAATTGAATGTTATTTTAAATGTGGACACAGATTGGTCAGGGAACAACATCATGTGGAGGTCGGCGCCATATTGACATGACAATGTTTTGTGGGCCCATCATGGTGTATGTGTTATCCATACCATCCAATCCTTTCCCCAGATTTGTTCAGGCATTAGCCCAAAAATGAAGCAAATCCAAAGCTAAAGTGGACCATCTCACAAAAAAGCAGCGGGGACAATGATGCCACAGATCACTCTAAATCTTTTCTTTTTGAAATGACTATGAGTTCACGACTGTCCGATTAAGGTGAACAGATTAGATCGGTCGAATGATAGCCTCATTCATTGATTTAGTGGGGCCTACACATCATTCTCAAAAAGCCCTCTCAACTTTTGGGACAAACTAACATGGTACGAGGAGATGGCTGGTATAAAAGGGCATTTTCATCCTTACAAAAGTTTAAAAGTGACGAAAGGATTAAAAAGATATGCATTAAAAATTTGATGTCAGTGCCTTTATTACATCATAATTGAATGTTATTTTAAATGTGGACACAGATTGGTCAGGGAACAACATCATGTGGAGGTCGGCGCCATATTGACATGACAATGTTTTGTGGGCCCATCATGGTGTATGTGTTATCCATACCATCCAATCCTTTCCCCAGATTATTAGCCAAAAATCCTTCTCACAAAAAAGCAGCGGGGACAATGATGCCTGCGGTTAAAACCTAGGGCTGTTTATTAGCCATCGAATTTTTTGTTTTTTTTTTTTGGCAATGGAACCTATTCATAAGGTCATACATGCATAGATGATGGGAAAACATAGGTATCAGCTTATCCAAACTTCTATAGTCCAAGAAGTTTTTGGTGTAGCCGTTCAACCCCCTCTACTTTCTATGGTGTGGTCCACTTGAGCCTTGGACCTGCCTTATTTTTGGACATATGCCAGGTACCATACCGACCTCGGCTGTGTTCTACGCTGCGCGACAGAGTACGATAAGAGGAGCGGATTAGGTGCGGCCCCTGCCGCACCCAACATGGTGCGGTCCTGACTGCCGGGCCCACTTTGATGCATGTATTGTATATCCACGCCGTCCATACGTTATTTCAGATCCTTTAAGCATAAGAAAAAAAAAATCAAGGGATCAAAATCTTAGGGAGACTACACCACATAAAATAGTGGTGATTACCCATTAAAAACGTCTTATAGACCACGAAAGTTTTGGATCAAGCATATATTTGTTTTTTCTTTTTTATTATTTTTATTTTTCTTCATCCAAGTTTGTGTGACCTTATCAACAGGTTGGATGGAAAATAAATATTAATGTGGACATTAAGGTGGAACCTAGTAAGCTTCTAATGGTGGCCATTTAATCACTAATGTTTCCTGCCGTGTGGTCACCTAAGCTATGAATCTGCTTCATTTTTGGGCTCATACCCTAAAATGCTCTGGAAAAAATGGATGGACGTTGCATACGTACAATAAATACATCAAAGTGGGCCCCACAATTTGGGCCACGCCGTATGGGATGAGGCTATGGACCTATGGCCGCACCTAATTTGCACCCTTCTTTACGGGAGAGATCCATCCTTTATTATTTTAAGCTGCCACCGTGATGCGTACAGAAGATCCACTCCGACCATTATATGTGTAACTCTGTCTTGGCTTTTGATAAAAAAATTCAAGTTGACTTGTGATTTAAGTAGACCATAACAATGGAAATAGTTAGGAGAGAGATGTCTGCCTTTGATTTTTTTTATGGCCCAGAGAAAATGATCATGTGAAATCCACTCCAACTATTACATGACCTACCAAAAAATTATGCCCACATGTGACTTAAATGGCTCACATGAAGAAAACAGAGCTTTCTATGTATATTATTTCCCTTCCTGTGGTCTGCTTGAATCATCCGATAGGGCTGATTTTCAGCCCTACATCTAACATGGAATGCCTCACCTATGGCTAGGATGTATTTCACATTAACGCTACTATGGGACCACTCAAGCCACCAACTACTTTTAATCTATGAAATAACTTTTCTTTCCAAAAATTTACTAACATTAATTATTCGTTAAATACTCCTTGATTTAGGCAACTAGTCGGACGTATAACTAATGGCGTGTTGGAGAGATATCATCTAGAGTTCTTAATACACCGTGTTGGACGCGGATTAGATACTGACAAGGTCAGTAGCCAAATGGCTACTGAAGTGACGTCACCAAGCTATGTGGACCCACCATGATGCATGTGTTGTATTCATACCGTCCAACCATTTGTAGAGATAATTTCATGGTATGAGAAAAGAATGAGATAGATCTAAAGTTAAAGTGGACCCACCACAGAAAACCGTGGGAGCAGTCACCCCCACCGTTGAAATATTTATAGGGTCCACTGTGATGTATTTTCGAGATCCAACCTATTCATAAGTTAACATAAAGATACATGAAGTGAAAATAAAAATATCAGCTTGATCAGAAACTTCTGTGGCCCCTAAGAAGTTTTGAACGCTGGATGTCACTGTCCCCACTATTTTCTATGGTGGGGTCCACTTGAACTTTAGATCTATCTCAATCTTTTTCTCATGCCATAAAAATATCTCTCCAAATTAATGGATGGTATGGATACAACACACGCATCATGGTGGAGTCCACATAGCTAGCTTGGTGACGTCACTTCAGTAGCGATTTGGATACTGACTTTGCCAGTATATAATCCGCGTCCCACCATGTTGGGCCTGAGCTATAATCGACCCATATGATAACTTCTGAAGTACTAACTGCATGTAAAATCTAAACCTTCCAACAGGTTCAACCCATCGCAAGGATCGCCTACAATAATAGTCAGTCGACCTACCTACAAATTAAGTGGTTCACACCGTAAATAAAATAAATAAATAAATAACATCCTCCATACATTGGTAAACTGAAAAATATAAGTGTGGCCCACTCAATTAGTGGATGCTGATAAGATTTCGAAAAAGGTGATTCTCATAATGGGAAAAACCTATTAGACAGGTTGGATATTCTATATACATGAAAGGTCTATTGGTTGGACCTTAACATATAGTCTACCATGTTCCATCGTGGGACTTACTAAAATTTAAAAAAAATAAAATTAAGGGAAGTTTAGGCTGCCCTTGATTTTTTTGGCAAGGCCAACTGAGATGTTTATGTGAGATCCACTCCAACCGTTAGATGTGTAATACTACATTAGGCCTATGGACAAAAAATCGGGGTTATCTTTGATTCAGGTAGGCCACACTAAGAAAACAATTGGGACAGAGATGTTTACCCTTGATTTTTATAGGCCCACCATGATGAGTATATACAATCCACTCCAACCATGAGATGACACACTAAAACTTAGGCTTGGGGCCTAAAAATTAGGCCCATTCATGATACAGGTGGGCCACACCAAGGAAAATAGCTTGGAGGGAGAGCATTGTCCTATATACCGTTTTTATTGTGTGATCCACCTTAATCAGGGATGAGGTTGAGTTTTTTACTATGGCCCGCACATGGAGTGACTCACCTGATGGTTTGGATGAATTCACATAAGCACTGTGGTGGGGCCGAACGAGTGGACAACCCCTTTTACTTCTCTCCATTGCATTTACTTGCCTTAATTAACATTAATTAATTTTCAATTCCCATGCTAGGTCGGATTTGATACACATATATATGCACATACATATATGTGCGTATACGGAGGAATGCTCGCTTGTACACCTTATGTGAGCACCCATGTGCACCTTTGCACACGTGTCATGGGCAATCTGAACGGTTCACTCATGTGATGATGCAACCTTTAAAACCTCACAAGCCCAACTTTCAACCCGATACAAAACTCTAGTGGGCCATGGCGAAAGGAAATGGTTTCCTCCTTTGATTTGTTTTTCTCTTTCCTATGGCCCACTAGAATTTTGGATCAGCCTGAAATTTGGGCCCATAAAGTTTCAAGGGGTGCCGCATCACTTTGACCATTCATATTTTGTTCCCATGAAACGTGTGTAAATGTGTGCACGGGTGCTCACATAAAAAGGTGCACAAGTGATCATTCCTCTCTCTCTCTCTCTCTCTCTCTCTCTCTCTCTCTCTCTCTCTCTCTCTCTCTCTCTCTCTCTCTATATATATATATATATATATATATATATATATATATATTGCAAAATGCTCAGCAGCGCATCAATTCTCACAAGAACTCATGAGCACTTTTTGATACATGATGTGAACATAAAATCCAAATCCGTCACGTGATGTAGCACCCTATAAAAACCCAGCCCCATGGTCTAACTTTCAACCTAATCCAAAACTCTGATGTGTCATGGAAAAAGAAAACAGTTATCTCCCTTGATTTGCCTCTCACTTTTATATGGCCCACCAAAGTTTTGAATCAAGCAAAAAGTTAGGCCCCAGAGGTTTCATGTGGTGCCACATCACATAGAACATTCGAATTTTTTGCCCATAACACATGCACAAAGGTGGGCAATTGAGCATGACTCTCATATATACATGTGTGTGTGTGTGTGGGGGGGGGACAGATGCAGATGCACCATTCTATGGTGGCCCACATACAACAGTCGAGAAGGGTCCCCTCCCATTAACACATTCATAATAATTTATTAGGCCCACTGAAATATGGTTCACAAATCCAGACCATCCATTGTGTGTGTCCCACTTGGATGAAGGGTCAAACCAAGTTTCAGTCGCATTCAAAACTTAGGTGGACCCCACCAAGTTATTTTTATATATTTTAGGCATGTCTTCACATGTTTTTAGATGGTGTTGCCCACCTGAGTTCTGTTTACAACTAATTTTTAGGATATCTCATAATCTAAAGGTAACCCATCAAATGCATAGTGTTGATGTTTGACACACATCACAATGGGGCCCACACAACTTGACCTCATGGGAAGTTCCCATGAGGTCGACCTAATAGTACTATTTCCATATATATATATATATATATATATATATATATATATATATATATATATATATATATATATATATATATAATCCTATTGGTTAGTAGAACTGGGCATCGAGTTGAATCGAGTTAGGGCTGACTCGACTCGATCCAATTTTGAAATAGGCCTGACCTGAACTCGATCGGACTCGATACCGAGTCCAGCATGCCTGACTTGATCGGAGTCCGGTCTGACATGGACTGATCCGGACCGAGTTTGATCTAGTCAGAAGTACCGAGTCAAGTCGAGTTGGCACCAAGTTGGATTGAGAGATGAGGGAGGGAGAGACCGATAGAGTGGGGAGGAGAGAGAGGAGGAGGAGGGTGATGTGGTAGGTGGTTTCCGGGCTTGGAAGATGAGGATGAGAGAGAGAGAGAGAGAGAGAGAGAGAGAGAGAGAGAGAGAGAGAGAGAGAGAGGTCGGGGTTGGAAGATGATGAGGATGAGGGAGGGAGAGAGAGATTTTGGGATCGGGTCAGGTTAGGGTGCGGCAGGTAGGGTTAGAGAGTCAGGTTTCGGATCGAGTCGGGTCTAACTGGATCGAGTTTTGGGTCAAGTTACAAGGTAACTCGAGCTCGATTCGGTTTGAGTTCGGATCGGGCAAAGCCTACTCGGTTCGGACCGACTCACCCATTCAGTTCGGGTCGAGTCGGATGAGTCGAGTTAGCTTGATCGAGTCATCCTGTGCCCACCTCTACTAGTTAGACACCCAACCTACTTAAAAATGAGGTATAATTAATGTTAATAAATACTAGGGTAGAAGAGTCATTTTATAGCAGTTTTTGAAAATTGTCAATTGCTTTGGTGGCCCCACATAATATTTACGTGAAATACACCCCTAACTACTAAGTGTGTCACCTTATTTTAAGCTCAAGCTAAAATATCAGCCCCATCCATGCTTCAAGTGGACCACATGATGGGAAGTAGTATACAGGGCTTCACTCACCCTTCAAACTATTTCCCTCAGTGTGACCCACTTGAACTACCTTTGTCTCTCCCAACTATTTCCATTGATGTTTCCCACCTAAATCACATGACATATTGATATTTTTTCTGTTATGGATCCAACATGAGATTACACATCTAATGGTTGGAGTGGATCTCACGCAAACCACAGAGAGCGGCCTGTCAAAAATCAAGGGTAGGTGTATGTCTCCCACTTGTTTCAAAAACAGCCTATATTTTATTTTTTTTAAAATGGTGTTACTAAGTCTAACCAATTAGACTACAAGCTATACTCCACCCATTTTATAACTTTGAAAGTATTAAGTACATGTGACATCTAGCCCTTCTAACAGGTTGGTCCAACCATGAGGATATCCTAGTGCAATGTTCAGTCCTATCTACGGGCCACACCATATAAAACAATGTCCGGACATTATCAAATAAAGAAGCACATGTGTGGTTCAGTAAATAAGTGTTTATTGTGGAGTATTGTAAAAGGTGATGCTCATGATAAGACCAAGCTATTAGATGGGTTAGATGTTGTATAAATATGAAAGGTTGGAAGTCATCAATTGCTTGACCTTAACCTACAATCCAGCCGATATGCTCATTCCTCGTTTAAAAAAATATTCTACCAATGTACCCTTCTTTTTTTACTGGGCCCACCGTGATGTGCATGTGAGTTCCATTTGACTATTAGATGTGTAATCCTATGTTAAGCTTGAGCTAAATAAAAATTAAAAATTAAAAAAATCAGGCTATCATGTAAAGAACTCAGCCATGACAATAGTATGATGATAGTGCAGAGGTTTCATGGATCAAGGAGGAAATTAAAAAAGAACTAGAGTTTTTGGACTGAGAATTGAGACAGTTCAATTCATTAAAATAGTTTTATTAACTTCCGAGGCATTATAAATACTAGTACATGAGACCAATATATGATATAGTACGGTATCTGAAATCGATCAATTGGTAAATCGATTGTGTTACATGATTCAGGTGGGCCACACAAGGGAAATATTTGGGAGAGAGACATCCCCCATGAGTCTTACAAAGCCCACCATAAAGATTTTATAAAATCCATTGCAACCATTAGATGTAACACTAAGACTAGGGCCTAGGGCCCCAATGTTAGGCCCATCCATGATTTAGGTGGGCCAAATTAAGGAAACAGTTTGGAGGATGAGCATTTTCCCGTACATTATTTTCAATCATGTAGTCCACCTAAATCACAGATGGAGCTATATTTAGGCCATAAGCCTAAAATAGGTTGATGTGTTTGGTGGTGGAGCCCACCCTAGCCGCAACTCCTTTAAAAGAGCCCACCCTAGCCGCAACTCCTTTTAAAAATGACTTGAAATAACTCTTCTATCCTTATATTTAATTATATCTAATTTCTTAGCAGGTTGGACATCCAACCAATTAGACTTGAGAGTTTCCCTTTCTCTATTTTTGTTTTTTTTTTGTTTTTTTTTTTTAATTTTTGTAAGTGTAAATGTGCAGGCACGCACATATAGAGCCAATTTTAGGCCTAGGGATGAAAAATAAGTCCTATTACTCAGGTGGACCATGGTTAGAAACAATACGGTGATACTAACCCTCCAAATTATTTCCCTTGGTGTGTTTTGCTTGAATTACAAGGTTGGAGACACTATACTGGGCAACACTCACCCTCCAAATTGTTTCCCTTAGTGTGTCCCTTGAATTACAAGTGGGCCTGGTTTTGGGTCCCAAGCCTAAACTTTAGTGTGGTATGGTTTGATTGGATTTCACGTAATCATCACAATGGACCTCATAAAAAATCAGTCGTGGACATCTCTCTCCCAACTATTTCCTTTAGTGGGGCCCACCTAAATCATAGGTTGGCCTAATGTTGTTTTGGCCCTGGGCCTAATATGGGATGGCACGTGTAATGGCTGTAGGAGATTCATCATCATAGCGACCCATAAAAAAAATAAAGGATCGGCATTCCCCTCCTAACTATATATTTCCCTTGGTACGATCCACATAAATACCAAAGTGGGCTGGTTTCAGAAACCTATGTCTAAAATTGAGTTACACACCGGATGGTCGAAGTGGAATTCAGAAATATTGTTCACATGCAATATCTTTAGGGTCTCACAAGCAAAGGGGTCGCCGACATGGGTGTACCTTACAATGATATGTTCCTAAAATGGTGGTGACCATCAAGTGTGTGACCCAATTTAGTCCCATGTCTAAAAAATTAACCTCATTCTTGATTCAAGTGGCCATACCAAGGGAAACAGTTGGGAGGGAAATGCCCATCCTTAATTCTTTACCGGGCCCACTATGATGTGTAAATGAAATCCAGTTCAACCATTACATGTGTCAACCCAGGTTAGGTACATGGCCAAAAAATCAGGTTAACATGTGATTTAGGTGGGCCATATAAAAGATAACAAGTGGGAGAGATACATCCGATGTAGCTTTTAAACCATGCCTACCATGATGATCATGTGAAATCCACTTGAACAACTAAATGACACACCAAAATTTCCACCTGGGGCCAAAAAATCTGAAGCATCCCTGATAATGGTGAGCTGCACCAAGGGAAATAGTTTGAAGGGTAGTAGGCCTCACACTGTACAGTATTTCCAGTTGTGTGGTCCATCTGAATCATAAATGGAACTGGTTTACAAGACATGCCTGAAATTGCATCATGCGATTAGAGCATTTTTTAGGATTTTAATGAATGGCCAGAAAAGGAGCTTACCCAAAATCCACTACATATCAATGTCCTCCGATTGAATGGTTATGAACTTGCTATTGTTAATTTGGGTCATAACTCATCCATGTACAGCCCCACAACATGCATTTAGGATTTCATACATGCATGACACCTGAAAAACAAGTGTATGACACAATATCTGCTCTTTAATATATTCCACTAATTCTACACACACAGTCTACAAGTGCACGTGTGTATCAGCACATATGGACATGGTACCCGTGTTTGAGACATCCAAGCCCTTCATCAGGCAACCTGTATCATGCATCTACCTCCCTCAAAGATCAGGGTGGTCCACTCATATGTGGTCAGTCATTAAAATTGATGGTATCTTTTGGTATCTATACGGTCATAGGAACTATCACACAGTTAAAGTTATACCTTCCATATCCAATGGTCCACCTATCTAGTATAGAAGTAGAAAGGATCTGATCACCCGATTGATTTTAGGGTTACGGTGGCCTTAACCTGAACAATAATTTAAAGGATCCTTACTCTTGCTCCGGGTAGATTCTCGGAGTTTCAACACTCAGTCAAGGGTTCGAGTATCCATAGGTTGTGAAACCCGCTAAGACGTGAATGTGTGGAAAAAAAAAAAAAAAACCTGAACAATAATTTAAATTATATAAAATTAATTTTAATAAATAATAAATATTTTATAAATATTTTTCTCTTTTCTTTATTTAAAAAGTTATAAAGAAGAATACTGTTATCGAGAGCATAATTGAAGAGAGTTCAACTGAAAGAGGCTTATACCCAATTCATCTCTATCCTTTTCTTATTTTCCATTTGAACTCAAATTCAAAATTTGAACGTTGAAAGAAAATAAAAAGTAGAATATCCTCTTTGGATGAAAAAATGTGACAGATGCACCCATCAGTGGTTGTCCACATAGCCCATAGGCCATATCCAACAATATGTTTCACTACCTATTGTCCAATGAGTGAAGTATCCTGATTTTGGGTCTGTGAAGGGCCAGCCTGATGAATGGCTCAGATGTCACACGTGTCATCCTTGTACGTGTGAGTGTTGGACTAGCAAAACCCTTATAAAGTGCATGGAATTTAGGATTATTGCACATATCAGAACCTAAACCATGTGGAACATCAACATCATATTGTATATGATTATTTTGCAACTTGTAACAAGAATTATATGATTCCTTGCATAGAGGATATTGGGTTTTTAATGTACAAGTGAGAACCATGGTTCACTCATCCAGACCATTGATCTGTTGGGCCCCACCAACGATGGGCTATGTGCCCTAAGTATCTCCTTAAGAGTTCAATCCTAACCTTTAAACCGTCTTCATCCAAATAGTCGATTGAGAAGAAAAATACATCAATGGTCCACATTCAACTGAAAGAGGCCCAAAATTGGCGGCTAGGATCTTACAAAGTGGGAGATTTTTGGGGCACAGTCCAACATGGATGGATCTAAGAGAACAATGGTCTGGATCACTGAACAGTGGGCCCCACTTGCATAAACCGAAAACAAGAGACTTGCAATGCGAGATGGGCTGCATTAGAGTGAGTTTAGAAAGAGATTAGTGCTAATTAATGAGATTGATGGGGAAACGCTACAGGCAATTGACAGCCGTAGAATCAGATGCTTTATCTTTCATATAAGTTACTTGGCGTATTCTACGACTGGGACATTGTGAACTGGTTCCCCTTTATTAGAAAATGACATCACACGGCGGAGAATCGTGGCTGTTGGATTCGTAGTGGTGGGCCATTAGATGTTGATCAATACCCTCCATTTTTTATTTCATAATACTTTTGGTAAGATTTGATGAGGCTATACTCTTATTAAATGATGGTGACTCTGCAACCATATACATGCATGGTTGCAAGCCATCCACACCGTCAAAATAGTGACCCAGATGGAGAAAAACCCAAAATTACAATGAGAAAATGATAGCAACCATCTGATTCTTCCCTTGGAATTAGAACCACCCAGTATTTACTTTTATCCATTCAATAGCCTTCAATTGGATGGTTTGGATTGCTTTGTCGGTATGATTATATGGGTATGATCCATCCACTGTGTGGCATAATTTGGATGGTCTAGATCACGATACATTAGAGCCGCATGTGAGAACGATGAGTCACCAACCATTTCAAAATGGTGGTGAACTATTACAGGAATCTGATCCTCATGCTACGATAGTTCACCGAATGATAAGGACATCGAATACGGAGATGTGGAGTGTCGGAAGTTACAGAAAAGGAGATGGAAAAAGCATATCTGATGGACGGATCAAAATCATCCGTGGTCCCTTTTCAAGTGAAAGGTCATTCGGACCACCAGTAAAACGAAATTCGTTGGGACCGTTCTATACGGATATAGGGTTTGAAAAGCCAGGATAAGAGGCTCTCCTAGTAGTCCTTGGCCACAGCTCTGATGTGTCCCATCACAGATGGATCATGACCCTAGAGTCTTCAAGGTGGACGATCCTGACCATCTAATCTTTGATCTGCGCATAGATGATTATGGAATAACTCGGCAACAATCTACTAGAAAAGGTTTAAGGTTGGATGGCTGAGATTTTCTCATCTTAGGTATTTAAGGGGCATGATCTATCCTGAGTGGACCATCACGCTCAGTTTCATTGTTTTTGTTCCTCACCCTGGGGTGTTGGGCTTGTACTAATGAGACCATGGTTTAATGATATTGACTTTTAAGGGATGTTAGGGTTAAGGAATCCTAAGATAATTTTGATGACTCCATAAAAAAGTATCGCGTCCATATGTTAGAGGAGGTGGGGCTCACAATAAAAAAATAAAAAGACTTCTAAATGGTGTACTCATCACCTTTAATACTCCTCATTGTGTCAAGGTTTGCAATAGATTCACGGCCTGGATTCAATCAAGTTGCAGGTGATCAAGTTGGGTGAAGCTATGACTGTGGGGCTAACCTTGTTGTATTTGTTGTATATTCATGCCGTTCATCTGTTTTTTCAGCTCATTTAAGGAAATGGGCTCAAAAATTAAGTAAATCCAAATCTCAAGTGGACCACACTACTGTAAACAATGGTGATTGATCATTAAAAAAATCCTATGAGCCACACAAAAGTTTAGGATGAAACTGATATTTGTATCTTTCCTCTTGCGAGGACTGTTTGACTTTATCAACAAGTTGGATGGCAAATAAACACTTTGATGGACGTGGGAAGTTTTAATGGTAGGCGTTTAACCGTTTCTTTAAATGAGCTGAAAAAACAGATGGCCGGCGTGAGTGAATATACTACACATATATGAAGGTGGGCCCACGGTCACAACTTGAACGAACTCGGTCAAACCCCGCCCATGGTTTCCTGCGGTCAATTTTTATTGCAGGCAATTCACGTCACTGCTGATGACATAGATACTATTTTAAATGGAACACACCATGAAAATCTCTAGTGTTAGAAGGTTCTAGCCATCTAATTATTTTCCCTTTTTAAGTTGATTTGACCGTTGATCAGAGCATTGGTATTATTTTTAAAGCTTGAACCACCACCATACCGATGGTTAAACTGACCCAACCACTTAAAGGATACTGTTTATGGTCTCTCTTTATATATATATGTGTGTGGGTGGGAAATGGTACTATGAGGTGGACCTCATGGGAAGCTTCCCTCCTGTGAGGTCGAGTTCTTTGAACCCCACCGTGATGTGAGACACATTGATTAATGTACCCTTTCATGGTGAGCCATGGGCCTAAAAATCAGGCTAATTCATAACTTAGGTGGACCACATTACAGACAATAGTTGAGAGTGGATGCCCACTCATTAAAACTTTTCTGATTGTACATAGCTCCCAATGATATATATGGTTTAGACATCCGGCCCATCCATTAATTATGTGTGTCCCACTTGGATGAGGGATCTTATAACATCTTAAATTTTCGCTATTTTGAATTTTCAAAAATCTTCGATTATATATATATATATATATATATATATATATATATATATATATATATATATATATATATATATATATATATATATATATATAAAAGTAGCTTATGCATCACTAACTGACCATTAATGTTCGAGCGAGGTAAGTCTATACGTGAGCGGTACTGGTAAAGAACCGTACAAATCCGATTAATTAACCATAGAAAGCCAATAAATCTGTCTGATCACTTAAACATCGAGTTTTGCCTTGTGATTTATTTATCTAGGACCCAAATATAATTGATCGACTCACCATTGACCAATCAAAACAACCGCAACTAAATAAAGACCTACCAAAAATTGAGACAATTAGAGGTCAGATCTTAATTAACAAACTAAATCAATCCAAATACTCCTTTAGCCTAAGAACCAACGGTTTAGGGTTATTATGATTGAATCGTCATTTTTTCTAATTAAAAACAAGCCACATTATGAACTTAATTAATCCAAACCTTAATTATTGCGCACAAGAAATCTCAATAGCCAATTCATTTCGTAAATATCTTGATTATTCAAACATAGTTTAGATTGCTTATTAGTGAGTCACTAAATCTGAGACTATAGAAAGACATTCGTCTTAGTGGTCTGACGTCTATCGCCAGACATCGAGCCAAGATTATACATCGAATCACTCAACTTGGACTCACAAGGTCAGTGCATGAGATATGCGAATATTTCTGAAATTAATCAAGAACTTAAGTTAATTGTTTATGTCGGATCTTTTGTGGCTTTTGGACCGTTAAATCATGACCAATTTTAGAAAAACAACCTAATTACCTAATACCCTACACATATTCGTATAACTACAGCCTCAATTAACTATTGGTGACTATTGAATTGACTTCTAATCATACCCGTTGATCGGCACATCTAAATGACAAGCCGATCATATCCATACATAGATCACCACTAGAGCCAATTATCGTATGGTGTATATAGACCTGTACACCCCATAATGGACCCCCAGAGGTTAGAAACACCCTCCTATAGGGCTAATATAATGAAAACCTAGTCCATATGGTCATTTACACCACTTTTAGAACTACATAAGGCCTTTATTTGGGCACCCCCTCTTCCCATACGAATTTTGAGCTCTAACTTTGAAGAGAGAAGAGAAAGAGGAGAAGGAGAAGAGAGAGAGAGAGAGAGAGAGAGAGAGAGAAAGAGAGAGAGGGAGAGAGAGAGAGAGAGAGAGAGAGAGAGAGAGAGAGAGAGAGCTTGGGGTGTAAGTGTTGGTGCACCTCTACCCTCTCATTCCCTCTCTAGCCGTCTCGCTGTAATAAGAGTCGTCGTCAAACCTTTCCTAGCAATAATTAGAGCTAAATGTTGAATCTCACTTGTAATTTAAAGCTTCAATAGGTGTTTGTCTCTAATCTCATAACCTGGTATGTTTGTTTATGTCTTTCAATGATATTTTCTTAACACCCTAACCTTACGAGCACTGAGAGTCGAGAAGATCATCACAAGGTGCAGACTATTATCTCTACATTATCTTTTATCGACCCTTGATGGTTAATATTTTATTTTTATTTTTTTGTTATAATATATGCTATTAGTTGGATATGGATGTTCACATGTTTGGTTGAATGCTCAATTGACTATGTTATTTTGTTAATGCCCACATATTTGATAAAATGCCTAAATAGATATGTTATTTCATTGATGCTCGTATGTTTGATAAAATGCTTAAGTAGGTTTGTTACTTCTATTGATGATCACATGTTTGATAAAATGCCTAAGTGGTTGTGTCGTTGAATCTATGATATGAAGACATGACAAATTGCTAAGTCTGTAATGTTGTTTAGGATTGCTTATGATGTTGAGTCAGTTGGCTAACCGCCCGAACTAAATGAGTGGCCCGAGTTAGGGTGGCCATCATAGGTTTGTTCGATCGACCTGATTTGAACATAGACGACCGACAGTAATTGGACTACATGGGATGCTTGCACCCAATGTTGGTTGCGTTGGGGTTCTCCTATGTCAATCAACTTAGTCAACTGGCCAACTAATCATGTATGTTCACAATGTGTAACACGACCAAATTGAATCTATAATATATCATTCTCAATGGATGAGTCCATTCATAACCATTAGTGCGTTACGATCTCATTAAGACTCATAAGCCGGGCATGGTAGTATTGCACACAATTTCTGATCTATCGGCCTATGATGAAGTGACGAACCTCCCCATAGTGACCAGTGAGCACTGATAGAGGTGATAAATCATTTGTTCGTCAAATTACCCGGCCGATGGTTTGGTGACAAAGTATCGTTCGAACCTGAGAGTGAGTGGAATTAGGTGACGATCCATTTTCCATTGTGGTGATTTTATTTTATATGAAAAGCTTGTACCTCAGAACTGCGTGATCATAGTCGGTGTTTGGGTGTCGACCCATACCAGGTTGATCCTCATACCTTTGGGTATCATGTCGTACTTTTAAAATAGTTAATTTATGAAATAAACCGGTGATACCTAAATTTGGATCAATGAACACTGGTAAGAAGCTACTACGTGCCGCAACGAGCCATGTGATCTGGATAAGAACTCGTGATATAACGTCGGTATCTTAGCTTCACCAATCTACTGTATAAATTAGAATTAATAATCACTTGGCTAATCATGCATACTATAGGATAGGTTGCGATTTGCATTGGAGTCGCTTGTGAGAGAGTGTTGACATTTGTGAAATAGGCGTTGAAGTCGCTTGTGAGGGAGTATTAGATTGTAAGGTGTATGCATCATTTCATAATTCTATTTGTGCATTTAACAAGAATATTTAAGAAATACTTGATTTCTTGTTTATCATTAACTGTGCTGATTGAGTCAATAACACGTGTAACTTAAAACTAATGAAACCATTGAGTTAGCTACTCACTCCCACGTGGGACGGTATTTTGAAACACCAACAAGGCATCGTTGTTGTTACAGGTGCTATCGAGGCCTAGGACGGGTAGGCTTGGATCGGCTTGCATTTTTGTCATATTGCCTTAGGAGTGTTCGGCGAAGTTGCATGACTTTGCTTTTATTTTAATCTTATGCATATATATGTTAGAGCCCCCGATCGAGTATGCTTTATGTCTAAATTTTGTTGTATGTTCATTGTGGCTTGTATAATCTCCATTTGGGCAATCACCACTATTGAAATTGTATTTTTGACTATTATTCCTATATTTATGGATTTTTGTTATCTATACATCACTGTGGTTCCACTAAGTTGAATTGCGCTACTTTGATTATTCATGTGTTAAATAAATATAAATCTGAATGAGGACATATATGCATTTTATTAAGTTAACAAATGAAAACTTGGGATCATATTTTATATACTTGGGTGCTAATTTTCGGGGAGTTACAGGTCTCATCAAATCTAGACCATTCCAAACCTCAAGTGGGCTCCACCAAGTGCTTTTAGATGTTTTAGGCATGATTTTAGATGGTGCAACCCACCTAAGTTTCCAATTAGGCTGATTTTTGGTACATTTCATAACTTAGAGGCGACCTACTAAATGCACAACATGGATGTCCATCTCACATCATGGTAGGGCCCACAAGCTCGACCTCATGAGAAGCTCTCATGAATCCACTTCATAGTACCATTTCCCTCCAAAGACACGGTGCAGCCCACGATGTATATATTGGTATGTATAGATTATGGGCCTCATTGTGATGTGGATCGAACATTCACACCTCACACAATGCATTTGGTGGGTCCTAAGTTATATATATATATATATATATATATATATATATATATATATATATATATATATATATATATATATATATATATGAATGCTCAACTTTGATCCAATGCACACAGAACTCATGCGAATTTTTTTGAGAACTCATCATTCCGAATGGAACTCCAAATTTTGAACAGTCCACATGAAGTAGCACCTCATGAAAGCCCCTCATGTCCAAAGTTTTACTTTGATCTAAAACTTTGGTGGGCGATGAAAAATGAAAACAATTTCCTCCCTTGATTTACATTTCTCTTGGCTATGACCAACTAGAATTTTAGATAAGGGTTTCATGGGATTCCGCATCACATGGACCGTTAGGATTAGATGCCCATGACATGTGTGCAAAGGTGTGGAGGTGAGCACATACATATATATATATATATATATATATATGTGTGTGTGTGTGTGTGTGTGTGTATGTGTGTGTGTGTGTGTGTGTGGGCGGTCGAGCTCATGAGAACTTCCCATGAGGTCAAGCTGTGTGGGCCCCACCGTGATGTGTGTCGAACTTCTACCCCATTAGTTAGATGCACCATTCCATGGTGGGCCTTGGGCCAAAAAATCAAGTCAATCGATGACTTTTGTGGACCACACCACGTACAAAAGTTGAGAGGGGTTACCCTCCCATTAAAACATTCATAATCATTTGTTGGGCCCACCGAGTTGTGGTTCACAAATCCACCCCATCCATTATGTGTGTCCCACTTGGATGAGGGTCAGACCAAGTTTCATATACCTCTAGGTGGGTCCCACCAAGTGACTTTATATGTTTTAGGTATGTCTTCACATGATTTTAGATGATATGGCCCACCTTAGTTCCTTATACGGCTGCTTTTTGGGATATCCCATCATTTAAAGGGGACCCATCAAATGCACGGTGTTGATGTTCGACACGCATCACGGTGGGGCCCACACAGCTTGACCTCATGGGAAGCTCCCATGAGCTCGACCACATAGAACCATTTCATTTAGAGATGTTTTATTATTATTATTATTTTTTTTCTGTTAGCTTGGCAGTACACCCCACTGACAGTTAGCCACCCCCACAAGGGAATCATACCAAGACCTCAATGTTGAAACGAGGTATCGTCAATAAGTCTGCCACTTGAGCTATTATGGATAAGGGTGTAATAGATAGAGAGATGCTGACCTACACACCTTGGCACACGTTTCATGGGCACAAAACCCAAATGGCCCATGTGATCGGACACCTCATGAAACCCCTTAGGCTCAACTTTTAATCAGATTTAAAACTCTGGTGGACAATAGTAAAGGGAGAGGTAAATCAAGAAGGAAACTATTTTCCTGCATGTAGTCAGACAAATGAACTTGACCTGATGAGATTTGGGCTTGACTGGACCGAGTAACTCACCCAGCCACATGTGCAGCCTCAAGCAAGATACACAGAACCTGCTACACATGCACCACACGGAATGAATTTTTGTTCTAAATTACTTTATTTACTTGTGTACCGTGGAATGAATTTTTGTTCTAATTTAATTATTTTATTTACATTATCATTTCAGGCTGTTTTAGAATTTTGTTCCCACCTTGAAGACTTTGAAATTTAATTACTAATAATCAAGCCAAAGACCAGATGACGGATGGCCTGCGACCCTGAACGAGGAAGTTCAGGCGGTTTGAACTTAGGTAGCATGGGGTCGAGTACCTCTCATTTGTGAGAAATTCATACCATTCATTTGTTTTGCCTAATATCTGGTTCATTTGTTTCGTCTACTCATATTAGGACATGTGACAAAAATGAGTGAGTTCCAACACTAAGCGAGAAAGGATATGCCACCAGTGAAACCTTCCTAGGGTGTAACGTATGTCCTGGAAAAATCCATACTAAGCCCAATGTTGGTCGCGAGCGGAATTGCTCGAGGACCACGCCAGTCTAGCTAGTGACAACAGACGGCAGTACGTAGAATTAAGATAATTGAGGTCGGGCAACCATTTCTACGAAGGGTTAAGATTGCAAACACATGCAACTAGCCCAATGCCAACTGAGACCCACGAAAAATTCCAGGGGCCCGCCCTTCTGGGGAGTACCCCGAAACACCTTAAGGACCTAAATGAGTAAGTTCCAAAACTTAAGTGGTCATACAAAAGGAAGAAGCGGGAAAGGAAATGCCACCATTGAAACCTTCCTAGGGTCTAGCTAGGGTGATGTTTTATATGCTGTCCAAACAATTTATAAGGTCATTTCCACGTGGATGAACTGAAGACAAAAATATTAGCTTGATTCAAAACTTTTGGGGCCATGACTGTTTTAACGGTGGCGTTCAATTCCAATTGTTTCTTAGTTGCGTGGCTGACTTCAGTTTTGGATATGCAATTCAACTGTTTCTTGTTGTGTGGCTGACTTCAGTTTTGGATCTGTCTCATTTTTAAGTTGTCTTAACGTGAACTTCCGAAACAGATGGACAGAGTGGATTTCTCACAAAAATCACGGTGGCCCACCTAGCTTCTACTTCTCGCAAATATCACAAGTGGCCCATGTGAAGCTCACCCATGATTTGTTGGTAAAATCCAAACCGTGTATTGGTTGCATCTACTCATTTTCACAGTACATACAAAATAATAATCCTGATCCAAAACTCAGAAGGGACAGACCACAATCACACCTAAACCTATATATTCAAGTGGTTTGGCCCACCTGTATTTTTTAATGGCTTGATTTTTAGTCTGACCCTTCATCTTGTTGGGGATCTCCTGATGAATGGATTGGATGAAATATACACAACACAGTGGACCCCACATTCCATATGAAAGTTTCAATTGGGGTGTCCCCCTTTCCCCCAAATGTCTCCATTATTCCTTTGGCATGGCCGACTTGAGTTACGGATCAATCAAACATGACCGGGCCCACAAAGCCATCGCCATACTGTATGCATGTGATCATTTCCCCCTTGGGCAACTTCCCACAGGTAATCTGATATGATATATACTATATTAAGTAATTATATAATCTTGATCCGTGCACGTGCAGTATAATTGGTTTTCTACAAGTGGACCCAGAGCTGGGCATCGAGTGGAGTCGGACCAAGTTAGGGCTGACCCGACTTGATCCGGTTTTGAAATAGGCCTGACCCGAACTCGAACTGACTCGGTACCAAGGCCAGCATGCATGACCTGATCCAAGTCTGGATCTGGCCTGGACTAATCTGGACCGAGTCCAACCTGATCACAAGTACTGAGTTGGGTTGAGTTGGCACCGAATCGAGTCAGGTGCAGCGGGTAGTATTCTCAGGCTGAAATCACCACTCAAAGCCTAGATTCACTTGCCAGAATTGCAGCCTCTCAATCGGCTACACAGCATCTGATCTGAAATGTCATACTAGGTAAATTTTCTTTTTTAATATGTATGTATAGTCGAGTTTTGGATCGAGTCAAGTCAGTATCAAGTTGGATTTCGGGTCGATTCGAGTCGATTTGAGTTATTGGGTGGCTTGAACTCGACTCGGTTTGACTTCGAATTGGACAAAGTCAACTCAATTCAGATTGACTCACCCACTCGATTTGGATTGAGTCAGATATGAACAAGTCGGCCGAGTCAAGTTTGCCAAGCTGAGTCATCCTGTACCCAACTCTAAGCGGACCTCTTGTATGGTGATATCGATCGTAGATCGGATAGGCAACCCCGGGAATGGATGATGCCCCAAAAATCTCCCGCAATGCACTATCATAATGTCCCAATGCCAGAGTAGTTAATGGAGACAGATTGTAAATTCATTGGTGATATGTCTATGTTGGTTCAAATCCAGCTCAACCCAATAATCCGACCGTCCATTGGATGATATAACTTGGGGTGTACATGAACCGAGCTAGCTCGGTTATCTTGCTCAACTTGACTCGGTTCGAAGCTAAGTTCAAGCCAAGTCGAGCTGATTTTTTGTGCTCGAAAATGAGTTTGAGCCGAGTTCGAGCTGCCTCAGCTCAACTCGACTTGGATCGAACCTAGCTCGAATCGAACTAGTTCGGTGACTCGGTTACTTTGATATTGATGTTGCTCACCAAGTGTTTGATGAAATGGTTGAAAGAAGTGTGGCTGGTGGCAAGGAAGGTATGTATATGAATTCAACACATTTTTTTCTTGATTTTTATGTTGCTTAGAAAGTGTTTGATAAAATACTTGTAAAACTATTGTTGTTGTCTCAAATACAGTGAGATTTTGAAGGTGCAGTCAGGTGTTTGCGAACTTGTTGCAATGGCGAACTCGGCTCAATCTTGGCTCAAACTAGCCCGAGCTACTGACCGAACCTAGCCGAGCTGGCCAGTTAGGCTCGAGGATCGAACCGAGCCGAGTTCGAGCTGAGGTCAGATAGTGGCCGAGCCGAGTTGAGCTGAGGCCAGCTGGACTCGGTTCGACTCAATGTACAACTCTAGATATAACCAATATCTCCTCGGATGCCTGTTTTTGTTTTCATGGATTGTGATCTTTCCAACGGTCTAGATTAAAAATCTTTAGCCTTTTTAAAAATGAACGTGGACTGGTGATATGAAAGGCTATGCCGATGGAAGTCTCGTATTTAAAAATCCTAGCCATTCAATCCCACGTGTGTGTGCAAAGCCATTCATGTCCATGCCACCATGCATGACACACGGGTACATGATACAATTCATTCATCAAAGGGGATCAGTGTAGATTCTTATCCTTCCAAGTATTTCGAATACCGACTACCAACTGAATGGACCTGATTTTTTTTTGGTCAAGGACATGTACAAAGTTATATACAACCCATGGATGGACGGCTTGGATATTGCACCTCGGTACCGTGCTAGCGTACAGGAGGGGATTAGCTGCGGCCCTGACTGTGGGCCCACCTTGATGTATGTATTGTATATCCACGTCGTCCATCTGTTTTCCAACTCATTATTTGAATGTATGCAGGAGCCAAAAACGAAGCAGATTCAAATCTCAGTTGGACCACATCACATGAAACAGCTATGATATTGACCATTAAAAACTTACTCTGGGGCACAAAGTTTTGGATCTTCCCTTCGTCCAGATCTGTGCGACCTTATCAACAGGTTGGATAGCAAAAAGACATTACAGTGGGCCTAGGAATTTTTTAACGGTAGGCGTTCAATCACACAATTTCCTTTTGGTGTTGTCCACTTGAAATTTGAATCTGCTTCAATTTTTAGGCTCATGCCCCAGAATGATCCGGCAAAATGGATGTACGGCGTGGATATACAATACATACATCAATGTGGGCCCCACAATCAAGGCCGTACCTGAATTGGGTGAGGCCGGGACGCACCTAATCCGCTTCCTAGCGTACATGATTCACGAGTGTGGGCTTTAACAAATATAAAAACTCAAGTGGGACTTTTTCTATTCTTTTTTCTCTATTTTTCCTATTTTTTACTTTCTTATACAATCTAATTGGACGCTGCCTAGATAGTATTGTTTTTCCACCGGACGGATATTTCGGGCATTGTGCATCGGTAGTGGGGCCCATCAAATCAACGATCTGGACCCCCAAAAGTTATGTGTTTTGCATAGCCTTAGGGTCTAAGGAATCCTACACTTATTTAAATGCGTTTATTGCTAGTTTCCAGATGAGGTTTCTTCTGCTAGGGTGGCACCATATCTACCATGGTATGGTATATTTACATCCCTGGATCCATCTTAAATGATGATCTGGGCCGTTCATGTTTTGGATTATATTCTACATATACTATCATAAATAACGTTTATTAAATAGATGATTGTTTATGAAGATTAATTTTTAATGGCTCATATTTAAACCTAAGATCCAGAGGTCAAGATTATCAATAAAGTATTATTATAAAACTAGAGCTTCTGAGTGGTAATAATGAGAACATGAACGGTTCAGATACTTCTAAGGATGCAATGTGAAGGTTAGAACCTGCCACTTTTTCATACGTGGTTAGGCCATGATTTGGTGTTGTACCTGTCCGAACCTTATTCTATACTTCGCTGGGCTCGGTCCTTGATCCCGATTGTACAACTCGACCTCCTGTGGTTGGCAGCTCGAGCTGAGTTCGATGAGGCCTCGGGCTTGGGATAAGAGGGATTAGCCAGAACTTAGAACCGAGAGAGGGAGAGAGAAATAGGTGTTGATAACAGATGTCTTAAATTTATCAACATGCATGGTTTGATGTCATTGAAGCCGGTTCAATGACATCGAAGCTAGTTGATACTATCGAGTTTTTCTGAAATTTTCAGCCCTGGTCGTTGGACTGTTTTTATCGTTTTTCGATGATATCGAAGGTTTACGCAGATTCATTGGTGGATATGTAGATTCTGTGATTTTTGTTTCCTATTTCGGTTCTACTAGTTTTTAAAATTACATAAAGAGTTGTATACTAGGAGGTATTCTAAGGGAATTCTAAGACATTATAGGGTTTTTAAAAGGGTTCTAAGGTTTCAAGTGGGGAAGAAAATGTGAGATTTGAAGATTGATCAAGCTGGATAAGTCCTCTATCTTCTTAATATGTGCTTTCATAGTGGAATTTTATGTCGCTTTGTGCCGTGGTTTTTTTCCACAAGAGTTTTCCATGTTAAATCTCTGTGTTTCTTGTGATTACTTGATGCTCTTGGATTGTTATCCTAGATCTATATTTGTGTGATTCCGCAGACCAATTCCTAACAAGTGGTATCAGAACTATCGTTGGGGCACAGATCTGAATCTGCAGGATTAGCATAAATGGGAAACACCAAGTTTGATATTGAGAAGTACTCAGGAAAAAAATAATTTTGAGTCATGAAAGATTAAGACGATTAGTCTATTAACCAAGCAGGGCGAAACTAAGGCTCTTGAGGAGCGAAAATCGACTATGAAGGATGAAAAATGAGAGACTCCTGATAGTAATACTTTAACCTCCATCCGTTTGTGTTTCACGGATGAGTTTCTCTACAATGTTATGAGAGAGAAAACTGCGGCTAAGTTATGGAAGAAGTTAGAGAATGTATATGCAAAAAAATCCTCTGAAAATCACCTACACTTAAAGCTACAGTGGTATAACTTCAGGATGACAGAGCGTGGAGATCTGGAGGCCCATATCAGCAACTTTAATAAATTGGTGTGCAAATTGCTAGATATGGAGGAAGTGATCAAAGATGAGGAACAAGCATGTATGTTGTTGAATTCTCTTCCGGCATCGTATGAGTCATTCAAGAACACGATGTGCACCGGAAATAAAACTCTGAGTGTTGACGCTATTATCTCAGATTTTTAAGAGAAGACCATGAGAAAGCTTAACGGCGACATGGGGACATCTTCCGATGCATTGATTATGAGGGGTAAGAATTCTGAACTAGGTACAAGATCTTTAAGCTTTAGATCCAAATCCAAGGGCAAGAGTAAAGGAAAGTTAAAGTGCTGGAACTACGAGATGAAAGGACACATAAAGAATGATTGCGTAAATCATAAATATAAAAAAGAAGAATCTGAGGTTTCATACATGGAGGTCAACACTGCCACGTCAGATGGATCGAGTGGATGTGATGGTGATGTCTTATCTGTGTCTACGATCAGACGCCCGTACAATGATCATAGGGGCAAGTGGATTCTAGACACAAGGGCATCCTTTCACATGACTCCTCATTGAAGTTGGTTCACCAGCTACAAAGAGTACGATGGTGGACAAGTGTTTATGGGCAATGATAGTGCCTGCAATGTTATAGCTATTGGTACGGTGCACATCAAGATGTTTGATGGTACAGAGATTACCCTGACTGAGGTAAGGGACATTCCCGACATGAAAAAGAGTTTGATTTCTCTTGGTGCACTCAAGGCTATAAGGTGCAAGTTTACGAGTATAGATGGTGCCCTTAAAGTATCTAAAGGGGCACGGGTAATCATGAAAGCGTAATGAATCGGTAATCTTTACAGGTTGATCGAGAGACTTCAACAGGTGGAGCTACAGTGGTTGTAGCGATTCCACCTCTGCACGTGTGTGGCATGCTGGCCATGGCCACATGAGCAAGCAGGACATAAATGTTGAGACATACGGATAAAGATACAGAGCAGGTGGAGTAACTACCTGTGAGAATAATCACACAGTATAATCGCAAGATATCAGCGAGGTACATGAATGACTCCTACATCGCATATGCTCTCGTTATAGACGAGAAAAATTCGTCTACTATTCAGATGGCTCTAGGTAAGCCTGGTGCTGAGAAGTGGAAGGTGACTATGGACGATGTGATGGATTTGTTGTACCAGATCGACACGTGGGAGCCAGTGGAGCTTCCAGTGAGCCAAAAAGCTGTTGAATGTAGGTGAATCTTCAAAAGGATACAACATTAATATAAAGCGGGGCTGGTAGCGAAGGGTTATGCTAAGAGAGAATGGATCGACTTTTCAGAGATATTCGCACTAACAGTATAACAGGTGTCTATCAGATTTATGTTGGCATTGGTTGCCCAATACGATCTCGAGCTGAAAGGATGGATATAGAGACTACAGTTCTGCACGGGAAATCAAAAGTGTTGTTATTCATGAAGCAACCAGAGCAGTTCGAAGTTTAAAGGGGCAGAAAACTTTTTACAAGAGGTTGTAGTACGACCTGTTGCCTAGGAAGTGGTATAAATTTTGATTCCTTCATGGTGAGTCAGGAATTGTATGTTGATAACATATAGATCGTCAATCATGTCATGTCTGAAATCAACGTACTAAAGACTCTGTTAAGTGAGACATTTGAGATGAAGGATCGGGGGGCTGCAAAGATGGTTCTTGGCATTAATATTCATAGAGACTGGAAGAGGAGTAGGCTTTAGTAATCACAGGTAGAATACCTTAAGTAGGTATGCAATGGACCAGGCAAAGCTGGTGAGTGTTCCCTACGCGGCTCACTTTAAGTTTTCCTCAGGACATATCCCAAAATAGATGAGGAAAAGCAGGATATGACTCATGATCCTTATTCAAATGCGGTTGACAGTCTATATCGTGGTCTGTATTAGACCGGTTATTTCACAGGCAATCGGTGTTGTGAGCAAATACTCCAGTAAATAACATTGGGAGGCGATGAGATGGTTACTTCGATACATTCGAGGTACAAAAGACTACGTCATATTTTTTAGAAGACAGAAGAAAAGGTGGTTGAGCATATGGATTCAGATTTGGCAGACATACGCACAAAGATCATTCCTATAGAGAAATTTAAGTTATGTGCAACTTTTCTAAGCTTGGCAATGGCATAAAAGGAGGACAGAGTATGCACAAGAAGCGTTGATGAAGATATAATGCGAAGTAGAGATAAGAGAAGAGGATAAGGAACTACGTTTGAAGATTAAAGACATGGTGGAGATTATTAATAACATCTTAAATCTGTCAGCATGCATGGTTCGATGACATTGAAGCCGGTCAATACCATCGAGTTTTTTCAGGATTTTCACCCCCGGTCGTTGGACCATTTTTGTCGTTTTTCGATGACATCAAAGGTTGTTCGATGTCATCGAAGGTTTATGCAGATTCATTTACGGAAATACAGATTCTGCGATTTTTGTTTCCTATTCCGGTTCTACTTGTTTCTAAAGCTATATAAAAGGTTATATACAGAATTAGGAGATATTCTAAGGGTCTAAGGCATTCTGGGGTTTCTAAAAGGGTTCTAGGGTTTCAAGGGGTGGAGAAAATGTGAGGTTTAAGGATTGATAAAGCCGAGTAAGTCCTCTATCTTTGTAATATGTGCTTTCATAGTGGAATTTTTTGTCGCTTTGTGCCGTGGTTTTTTTCCCATAAGGGTTTTCCACATTAAATCTCTATGTTTCTTGTGATTGCTTGGCGCTCTTGAATTGCTATCCTAGATCTATATCTATGTGATTCCGTAGACTAAATCCCAACAATAGGTGGGGTGGTGGGTTAGGGTCCGGCCGGCCAAGCGCTAGAGAGAGAGAGAGAGAGAGAGAGAGAGAGAGAGAAGAAAAGAGGCGAGTTCTATACGGGCACTAGACAGAGAGGAGGAAGGGTCAACATGGTTTCTGTTTTTTAAAGTTAGGGTTTTAATAACAAGTTGGATCAAGTCAAATTCGAGCCTAAGGACTAGGGGTGTACATCGAGTCGAACCGAGTCGAGATAAACTCAGCTCGAACACTGGCTGACCTCAACTCGAACTCGGCTTAGCTCGGTCCTCGAGCCTGACTAGCTAGCTCTGCTCGGTTTGGTCAAAAGCTCGGGCCGAGTTCGAGCCGAGTTGCCATTGAGGCATTTCCACAAACACCTGATCTACAACTTCAAAATACCACTGTTTTACAAACGAAGGCAATGTTTTTACAAGTACAGGCAATGTTTTTACAAGTACTTTATCAAAGACCTTTCAAGTAACATAAAAACCCAAAAGAGAGAGAGAGAGAGAGAGAGAGAGAGAGAGAGAGAGAGAGAAAAGGTATTTGTTTAATGTACATACCTTGCTTGCTCAGTTCATCCATTGTTCCTTTACTTGCAAGATAATCAACCATTGTTCATCCATTGTTCCTTTACTTGCAAGGTATGGGAGTTCTTTGTTGCCCTATCCAACATTCAGTAGGTGATGAATTAATACCGCTCTGTTAAGGACCTTCTGTGGACCTGGCATGGTGGCAATTTGGGAAGGAGGGTAAGGCAGTATGGCGACTTATCCTCATGCCTGCCTACTGAGTCATCTAGTGTGAAAGGAATAGTTAGTGTTATAGGAATAGGAGTTTATCCTTGGAGGGAGTGGTGGAGGTGGTGAGATGGGCATCTTAAGTGGAAGTAGTGGATATTTGTATCCCTGTATCTATTCTTGGGATGTAATTCACTTGGGCTGTATTCTTTACCTACTTAGCTTGTGGTTTGGCAAGTTTTCTAACACAATTTCGTTACTCTTCAAGAAAAAGAGAGGGAAAAAAGAGGGCCCCTTAAGTATCCACATACACTGCCATACTCGATGATAAATCAAAGATGACATTTTGGTTGAGTCATTTTATCAAACAATTCGTGACAACATCAATGGCAAAGTAACCGAGTCACCAAACTGGTTCGATCCGAGTTCGATTTGAGCTGGATTCGATCCGAGTCGAGTCGAGCTGGGGCCTGCTTGAACTCAGCTCGAACTCATTTTCGAGCTCAAAATCGACTCAACTCGGCTCGAGGCTCGACTTGAACGAGTCGAACAATTCGTGACAACATCGATGGCAAAAATGTAACCGAAGTCACTGCAAACCGGTTCGATCCGAGTTCGATTTGGTGGATTCGATCAGTCGAGTCGGCTTGGGGCCTACTCGAACTCAGCTCGAACTCATTTTCGAGCTCAAAAAAATCATCAACTCGGCTCGGCTCGAGGCTCGACCGAACCCAGAGTCGAACAGGCACTTTTTCGAGTCGAGTCGACCGAGCTAACCGAGCTAGCTCGGTTCGTGTACACCCCTACTAAGGACCAAGCCAAGCTCAGTCCAACTCGAACTTCGCTCGAATTTTTTTAAGCTCTCAAAAATTAACTCGACTTAGCCCGAACCCAATTTCAAGCTAAATTGAATCGAGCTTTATTGTAACATCCTGAATTTTTACCAACCTGGAATCAGATGTCCTTAGGCAAGGGGTAGATCCCAACCCCTTATGAACCTCTCAAACCTCAAATCCTTTAGGAATTAGACAAAGTCAACTAAGTGCTAAACTGGATTAGTTACGAAATCCACACTAATCACTTTAAATATGATCTGCAAGACCCAAAACTTGTAGAATCATTGACGCTAGGTTACCCTAAAACCTAGGATCAATCTCATTACCTAGCTGCTCTCGGGAGCACATTGAAACTCCATATCGAGATCGGGTACCTGCATCGAGAAAGTCCGAATAATACAAAGTTATAAATTAGGACCGCCTTCTTGGGCTTGACAACCATCTCAAAATCAAATCCGGATAGTGCCCCAGTCTTGATTCGCTTGAGCAGGAGTGTGAGGAGTGTGGCGTGAAATTAATTAGAAATAAAGTTTAATTTTAAGTAATCTGAGACTTGTCACTTGCGGGCTAAATATAAGCAATCAGATCGTCAGAAATCCACCCAAACATACCCTCAGATCAGGGAAAATTTCATACATAGGTCAGTGTACTTGTGGCCCTGATCGAGTTCCGGTGACCGTTGAACTGAAACTGGTCCGCCACGTGTGATCTAGAAACTCGACTGGAACGAAAACTTAACTCGACCTAGATCCAATGTCTGTGAGCTTAAGTCCGACCTTTGGCTCAAGGAGGGGCTCCGAAAATGCTCCATTGAGTTGAAACAGATGCCCTTTGGACAAAACCTAAGTATACCTTGGCCCTGGGTCTAATTTGGTGAGTTTTGGGCCTATATAAGGACCTTAAACCCTCACTCTCTCATCCCATACGAATTTGAGAAAAACCTAAGAGAGAGAAGAGAGAAAAGAGAGAGAAAGTGTGAGAGATGTGAGAGACTCTTCCTGGTGCTCTACCTTGCTATCCTACGTGATTAATCATCACGATCTAATCGCTTTTTCGGCAATTCTGGCTTCGTTCGTAGGTAAGAAAACTTAAACCTAAGCTATTTTAGAGTTTCCAAGAGTGTAGGCAATGGAATAGCTGACCTGTTTCATGAATCAGGTTGTCGTTGTGTCGTAGACAAAGGTGTTGGGTTCAAACTGGTTTCGGTTCAAGTTTACCGACAAAAGGTGCAAAATTTAGATGTATAGGTTATGGTTTTCAACGCTTTCAATGTCAGATAATGATAGATTCATGATCTGAGTGTGATTGTACATGCACAAACTGATGTTCGTTTTGCGTTTCGATTGCTTATACAAATTATGGTATATTGTATATTCTATATAATTGTAGAAAATACCATATACGTACAAATTTTGAAAGTATGTTAGCCATAATTAATTACAGTATGAACATGCTATATATATGTATAATACTCACTTAGGGAAAGGATTCGCCTTAAAACATGTTTTTGCTAGTATACGTTATGTATGTTAAAAGAGTGTATTCTAAGTGTTTGTGAGAATGACCGAATGAGTTTAGAATTCACATTTGTGCTCACCATGACTAATTGTCATGGATATATGATTGTTGTATAGGTGATACCCCTTTGACGAAAGGATTTGCCCTAAATCACGCCACGGCCAATATACGCTATATATGTTAAATTGTGTAGCCCAAGTGTTTGTGAAAATGTTTAAATGAATATGGAACTTCGATTCATGCTTGCCATGATTATCCGTTGTGGGTGCACGCGTGTTATCTATGGGGCAGTTCCCTAGTGAAAGGATTTGGCCTAATACCTATGTGATCAACATACGTCAGGTATGTTGATGTATGTAATCTAAAATGTTTGTTGGAATGTTTAAATGAGTAGTAGTTAGTAAATTGTAATGTATAAGGGTGTTGAGATAGGATTCTCATCTACCTTAGTGATGTGTATGATTTCCTTCATGTAAGATTGTTTAGTTTAATCACTTACTGGTTGATGAAACACATGTGTTTGGATTTCCTGTTTACATTGTGTTTTATAACATGCTTGTTAATATATTTGAATTACTTGTTTATTTAAATTCTGCTCTAATTACTTCACATGTTTAAGTTGTATTCCATAAAATCCATGAAGGGTGATGGGGGAGTGGTGTAATAATTCCTTGCAACAGCCTTGGCAGCCCTAAGCGGACAATATTGGATATTTGATTGTATGATTTGGAATCTTGATCCGTTATTGCTTTAACTGTTCCGTAATTGAATGTGATTGGGGCTAATGTATAGTTCAGGCAATTGGTAACAGGATTGAATTCGTGGCTGAGATTCATTCGCCATGTGAGATGTGTTCGACGAACCCGAGTCGTACTTCGGTTGGTGATAGTAGTTGGCACGCAAAGTGCTTATGCACTTCATGTCGTTCAACTTGTCATGCACTCGAGCTAGTCGAGTTCGTCAAGTAACCCGATCTGTCTAATGTATGTTCACCATGTTTAGACGCTACTGCTTAAACCTAAGGTACCGAACTTACCAGTGCAACCCCGTTAACCTTGGTACCTCGATCCACTAAGACTCATGAGCCGGGCATGGTGGTATGGGACACCATGGTCGAGTTTCGACCTACCACGCTAGGGCCATGTACCTGTCAGTAGTGACGGTGAGCAACCGACTTCGTGAGCTAGAATATGGTGGTATGGACCTTTGTATTCGTGTTGTCGGCACCTTGTTTGATGGGTGATGGGGGAGTGGTGTAACGATTACTGTAACCGATGACCACGACCATACCTGTGTAGTGACCTCAAGCATACTCAGATCTGCAGAGGCGACGAGCCTTCCCATAGTAAATAAAGTATAAACTAGGCTGTATTGATAAGGTGATGGGGGGAGTGGTGTAACGATTACGTGTAATGTACGACCCTAAACCCTTTCGGTGACACTAGAAACATACCATCGTATGAGATTGTCTAGGACGACGACCCTAAAATGGATCATTGTTTGGGAATGATATAAGGGAGGTACCTTAGTTTTCCAATCCTGCTGTATGAAAAGGACTAATACAACTCGGTAATCATGTTCATATTACCTCGCATGTGCCTGGAAGATGTAATGGCCTCGAGGGTGAAAGCATCACAGGGGATGTAAGATGGTGTCACATGAGGGAGTATGTTGGCTTGGGCATGCATCATGACAACATTTCATACTTGCATTAACAAGAGTACTTAGGATTGTTGATTGTACTGCTTTATCATTACTACTTGACTGTTTTGATAACATGTTAACCTATGCTTTACTCAGCTCCATCGAGTTGATCACTCACTCGACATTACGGAGACGATGTTGTTGTACACACCAACCAGACCCTGTTGTAGCTGCAGGTGATGGCGATGCTTATGAGGCGGAGCCGAACTTTTAAGACGACGAGGATGCCTTCTTGTATATCCTGTACTCTGACGGCTTCATGCGAGCCGTGTCTTGATCGACGGGGTTATAGGGTTGCTGATTAGATGCCATTACATTTTTTTATATATTTTGGACTTGCACATGTAATCATTTAACCTGGCAATGTTATCACACTCTAGAGACTCACCACAGTTTATATATTTTATATATTTATCAC